>CM067841.1:36235140-38635140 GCA_034509565.1 Triticum monococcum | reverse complement strand
TTCAAGAAGAACGGCAAGCAAGTTGCTGCTCAAGAGAAGAAACCAGAGTCTGGACCTAAGCCTGAAACTGAGTGCTTCTACTGCAAGCAGACTGGTCACTGGAAGCGGAAATTCCCCAAGTATTTGGCAGATAAGAAGGATGGCAAGGTGAACAAAGGTATATGTGATATACATGTTATTGATGTGTACCTTACTAATGCTCGCAGTAGCACTTGGGTATTTGATACTGGTTCTGTTGCTAATATTAACAACTCGGAACAGGGACTACGGATTAAGCGAAGATTAGCTAAGGACGAGGTGATGATGCGCGTGGGAAACGGGTCCAAAGTCGATGTGATCGCGGTCGGCACGCTACCTCTACATCTACCTTCGGGATTAGTATTAGACCTAAATAATTGTTATTTGGTGCCAGCGTTGAGCATGAACATTATATCTGGATCTTGTTTAATGCGAGACGGTTATTCATTTAAATTAGAGAATAATGGTTGTTCTATTTATATGAGTAATATCTTTTATGGTCATGCACCCTTGAAGAGTGGTCTATTCTTATTGAATCTCGATAGTAGTGATACACATATTCATAATGTTGAAGCCAAAAGATGCAGAGTTGATAATGATGGTGCAACTTATTTGTGGCACTGCCGTTTAGGTCATATCGGTCTAAAGCGCATGAAGAAACTCCATACTGATGGACTTTTGGAACCACTTGATTATGAATCACTTGGTACTTGCGAACCGTGCCTCATGGGCAAGATGACTAAAACACCGTTCTCCGGTACTATGGAGAGAGCAACAGATTTGTTGGAAATCATACATACAGATGTATGTGGTCCGATGAATATTGAGGCTCGTGGCGGATATCATTTTCTCACCTTCACAGATGACTTAAGCATATATGGGTATATCTACTTAATGAAACATAAGTCTGAAACATTTTAAAAGTTCAAAGAATTTCAGAGTGAAGTTGAAAATCATCGTAACAAGAAAATAAAGTTTCTACGATCTGATCGTGGAGGAGAATATTTGAGTTACGAGTTTGGTGTACATTTGAAGCAATGCGGAATAGTTTCGCAACTCACGCCACCTGGAACACCACAGCGTAATGGTGTGTCCGAATGTCGTAATCGTACTTTACTAGATATGGTATGATCTATGATGTCTCTTACTGATTTACCGCTATCATTTTGGGGTTATGCTTTAGAGACGGCCACATTCACGTTGAATAGGGCACCATCAAAATCCGTTGAGACGACGCCTTATGAACAATGGTTTGGCAAGAAACCAAAGTTGTCGTTTCTGAAAGTGTGGGGCTGCGATGCTTATGTGAAAAAGCTTCAACCTGATAAGCTCGAACCCAAATCGGAGAAATGTGTCTTCATAGGATATCCAAAGGAAACTATTGGATACACCTTCTATCACAGATCCAAAGGCAAAACTTTTGTTGCTAAATTCGGAAACTTTCTGGAGAAGGAGTTTCTCTCGAAAGATGTGAGTGGGAGGAAAGTAGAACTTGATGAGGTAACTGTACCTGCTCCCTTATTGGAAAGTAGTACATCACAGAAAACTGTTTCTGCAACACCTACACCAATTAGTGAGGAAGCTAATGATAATGATCATGAAACTTCAGGACAAGATAATACTGAACCTCGTAAATCAACCAGAGTGAGAACCGCGTCAGAGTGGTACGGTAATCCTGTTCTGGAAATCATGCTGCTAGATCATGATGAACCTACGAACTATGAAGAAGTGATGGTGAGCCCAGATTCCGCAAAATGGCTTGAAGCCATGAAATCTGAGATGGGATCCATGTATGAGAACAAAGTAAGGACTTTGGTTGACTTGCCCGATGATCGGCAAGCAATTGAGAATAAATGGATCTTCAAGAAGAAGACTGACGCTGACGGTAATATTACTGTCTACAAAGCTCGACTTGTCACAAAAGGTTTTTGACAAGTTCAAGGGGTTGACTACGATGAGACCTTCTCACCCGTAGCGATGCTTAAGTCTGTCCGAATCATGTTAGCAATTGCCGCATTTTATGATTATGAAATTTGGCAGATGGGTGTCAAAACTGCATTCCTGAATGGATTTTTGGAAGAAGAGTTGTATATGATGCAACCGGAAGGTTTTGTCGATCGCTAACAAAGTGTGCAAGCTCCAGCGATCCATTTATGGACTGATGCAAGCCTCTCGGAGTTGGAATAAACGCTTTGATAGTGGCATCAAAGCATTTGGTTTTATACAGACTTTCGGAGAATCCTGTATTTACAAGAAAGTGAGTGGGAGCTCTGTAGCATTTCTGATATTATATGTGGATGACATATTACTGATTGGAAATGATATAGAATTTCTGGATAGCATAAAAGGATACTTGAATAAGAGTTTTTCAATGAAAGACCTCGGTGAAGCTGCTTACATATTAGGCATAAAGATCTATAGAGATAGATCGAGACGCTTAATTGGACTTTCACAAAGCACATACCTTGACAAGATTTTGAAGAAGTTCAAAATGGATCAATAAAAGAAAGGGTTCTTGCCTGTGTTACAAGGTGTGAAGTTGAGTCAGACTCAATGCCCGACCACTACAGAAGATAGAGAGAAAATGAAAGATGTTCCCTATGCTTCAGCCATAGGCTCTATCATGTATGCAATGCTGTGTACCAGGCCTGATGTGTGCCTTGCTATAAGTTTAGCAGGGAGGTACCAAAGTAATCCAGGAGTGGATCACTGGACAGCGGTCAAGAACATCCTGAAGTACCTGAAAAGGACTAAGGATATGTTTCTCGTATATGGAGGTGACAAAGAGCTCATTGTAAACGGTTACGTTGATGCAAGCTTTGACACTGATCCGGACGATTCTAAATCGCAAACCGGATACGTGTTTACATTAAACGGTGGAGCTGTTAGTTGGTGCAGTTCTAAACAAAGCGTAGTGGCGGGATCTACATGTGAAGCGGAGTACATAGCTGCTTTGGAAGCAGCAAACAAAGGAGTCTGGATGAAGGAGTTCATATCCGATCTAGGTGTCATACCTAGTGCATCGGGTCCAATGAAAATCTTTTGTGACAATACTGGTGCAATTGCCTTGGCAAAGGAATCCAGATTTCACAAAAGAACCAAGCACATCAAAAGACGCTTCAATTCCATCCGGGATCTAGTCCATGTGGGAGACATGGAGATTTGCAAGATACATACGGATCTGAATGTAGCAGACCCGTTGACTAAGCCTCTTCCACGAGCAAAACATGATCAGCACCAAGGCTCCATGGGTGTTAGAATCATTACTGTGTAATCTAGATTATTGACTCCAGTGCAAGTGGGAGACTGGAGGAAATATGCCCTAGAGGCAATAATAAAGTTATTATTTATTTCCTCATATATCATGATAAATGTTTATTATTCATGCTAGAATTGTATTAACCGGAAACATAATACATGTGTGAATATATAAACAAACAGAGTGTCACTAGTATGCCTCTACTTGACTAGCTCGTTAATCAAAGATGGTTATGTTTCCTAACCATGAACAAAGAGTTGTTATTTGATTAACGAGGTCATATCATTAGCTGAATGATCTGATTGACATGACCCATTCCATTAGCTTAGCACCCGATCGTTTAGTATGTTGCTATTGCTTTCTTCATGACTTATACATGTTCCTATGACTATGAGATTATGCAACTCCCGTTTACTGGAGGGACACTTTATGTGCTACCAAATGTCACAACGTAACTGGGTGATCATAAAGGTGCTCTACAGGTGTCTCCAAAAGTACTTGTTGGGTTGGCGTATTTCGAGATTAGGATTTGTCACTCCGAATGTCGGAGAGGTATCTCTGGGCCCTCTCGGTAATGCACATCACATAAGCCTTGCAAGCATTAAAACTAATGTGTTAGTTGTGAGATGATGTATTACGGAATGAGTAAAGAGACCTGCCGATAACGAGATTGAACTAGGTATTGGATACCGACGATCGAATCTCGGGCAAGTAACATACCGATGACAAAGGGAACAACATATGTTGTTATGCGGTCTGACCGATAAAGATCTTCGTAGAATATGTAGGAGCCAATATGGGCATCCAGGTCCCGCTATTGGTTATTGACCGGAGATGTATCTCGGTCATGTCTACATTGTTCTCGAACCGTAGGGTCCGCATGCTTAACGTTACGATGACAGTTATTATGAGTTTATGCATTTTGATGTACCGAAGGTTGTTCGGAGTCCCGGATGTGATCATGGACATGACGAGGAGTCTCGAAATTGTCGAGACATAAAGATCGATATATTGGACGACTATATTCGGACACCGGAATTGTTCCGGGTGATTTCGGATAAAACCGGAGTGCCAGAGGGGTTACCGGAACCCCCCGGGGAAGTAATGGGCCTTATTGGGCCTGAGGGGAGAGAGAGGGCAGCAGCCCACGAGGTGGCGCCCCCCCCCCTCATGGGGAGTCCGAATAGGACTAGGAGGGGGCGCGGCCCCCCTTTCCCTCTCCCTCTCCCTCTCTTTCCTTCCCCCTCCCTATTCCTAGTTGGACTAGGAAAGGGGAGTCCTACCCCTACTAGGAGGAGGACTCCCCCCCTCTCCTTGGCGCACCCAAGGGCCGGCCGGCCTCCCCCTTGCTCCTTTATATACGGGGGCAGGGGGCACCCTAGAACACACAAGTTGATCTTCGTGATCGTTCCTTAGCCGTGTGCGGTGCCCCCCTCCACCATATTCCACCTCGGTCATATTGTTGCAGTGCCTAGGCGAAACCCTGCGACGGTAGTGTTGGGGAACGTAGCAGAAATTCAAAATTTTCCTACGTGTCACCAAGATCTATCTACGGAGAGACCAGCAACGAGGGGAAGGAGAGTGCATCTACATACCCTCGTAGATCACTAAGCGGAAGCGTTCAAGAGAACGGGGTTGATGGAGTCGTACTCGTCGTGATCCAAAGCACCGATGATCCTAGCGCCGAACGGACGGCACCTCCATGTTCAACACACGTACGGAGCAACGACGTCTCCTCCTTCTTGATCCAGCAAGGGGGAAGGAGAGGTTGAGGAAGACTCCATCCAGCAGCAGCACAACGGCGTGGTGGTGGTGGAGGAGCGTGGTACTCCAGCAGGGCTTCGCCAAGCACCGCAACAGACGAGGAGGGAGATGTGTCACGGCAGGGAGAGGGAGGCGCCAGGGCTTTGGTTCGACTGCCCTCCCTTCCCCCTCCCCCCCAGCCCCACTATATATAGGGCCAAGGGAGAGGGGGGCGCAGCCTTGGGCCTTCCTCCAAGGAAGGGTGCGGCCAGGGAGGAGTCCATCCTCCCCAAGGCACCTAGGAGGTGCCTTCCCCCTTTAGGACTCTTCCTTTCCCTTATCTCTTGGCGCATGGGCCTCTTGGGGCTGGTGCCCTTGGCCCATATAGGCCAAGGCGCACACCCCTACAGCCCATGTGGCCCCCGGGGCTGGTGGCCCCACTTGGTGGACCCCCGGGACCCTCCCGGTGGTCCTGGTACGTTACCGATAAACCCCGAAACTTTTCCGGTGACCAAAACAGGACTTCCCATATATAAATCTTTACCTCCGGACCATTCCGGAACTCCTCGTGACGTCCGGGATCTCATCCGGGACTCCGAACAACATTCGGTAACCACATACAAACTTCCTTTATAACCCTAGCGTCATCGAACCTTAAGTATGTAGACCCTACGGGTTCGGGAACCATGCAGACATGACCGAGACGTTCTCCGGTCAATAACCAACAGCGGGATATGGATACCCATGTTGGCTCCCACATGCTCCACGATGATCTCATCAGATGAACCACGATGTCAAGGACTTAATCAATCCCGTATACAATTCCCTTTGTCTAGCGGTACGATACTTGCCTGAGATTCGATCGTCGGTATCCCGATACCTTGTTCAATATCGTTACCGGCAAGTCTCTTTACTCGTTCTGTAACACATCATCCCGTGATCAACTCCTTGATCACATTGTGCACATTACGATGATGTCCTACCGAGTGGGCCCAGAGATACCTCTCCATCACACGGAGTGACAAATCCCAGTCTCGATTCGTGCCAACCCAACAGACACTTTCGGAGATACCTGTAGTGTACCTTTATAGCCACCCAGTTACGTTGTGACGTTTGGCACACCCAAAGTATTCCTACGGTATCCGGGAATTTCACAATCTCATGGTCTAAGGAAATGATACTTGACATTAGAAAAGCTTTAGCGAACGAACTACACGATCTTTGTGCTAGGCTTAGGATTGGTTCTTGTCCATCACATCATTCTCCTAATG
The DNA here is from genome assembly GCA_034509565.1 of Triticum monococcum. Lineage (NCBI taxonomy): Eukaryota > Viridiplantae > Streptophyta > Magnoliopsida > Poales > Poaceae > Triticum > Triticum monococcum. The sequence continues at coordinate 38,628,849 of CM067841.1, read as the reverse complement.
ATGTGATCCCATTATCAACGACATCCAATGTCCATGGTCAGGAAACCGTGACATCCATTGATCAACGAGCTAGTCAACTAGAGGCTTACTAGGGACATGGTGTTGTCTATGTATCCACACATGTATGTGAGTTTCCTGTCAATACAATTCTAGCATGGATAATAAATGATTATCATGAACAAGGAAATATAATAATAATCAATTTATTATTGCCTCTAGGGCATATTTCCAACAGTCTCCCACTTGCACTAGAGTCAATAATCCAGTTCACATCGATATGTGATTAACACTCAAGGTCACATCCCCATGTGACTAACACCCAAAGAGTTCTGGGTTTGATCATGTTATGCTTGTGAGAGAGGTTATAGTCAACGGGTCTGAATCTTTCAGATCCGTATGTACTTCGCAAATTTCTATGTCATCTTGTAGATACAACTACTACGCTACATTTGGAGCTATTCCAAATAACTGTTCTACTATACGAATCCAGTTTACTACTCAGAATAATCTGGATTAGTGTCAAAGTTAGCATCGGCATAACCCTTTACGACGAACTCTTTTACCACCTCCATAATCGACAAAATTCCTTAGTCCACTAGTTACTAAGGATAACTTTGACCGCTGTCCTGTGATCCATTCTTGGATCACTCTTGTACCCCTTGACTGATTCATAGCAAGGCACACTTCAGGTGCGGTACACAGCATAGCATACTGTAGAGAGCCTATGAAAAAAGCATAGGGGACGACCTTCGTCCTTCCTCTTTCTTCTGCCGCAGTCAGGTTTCGAGTCTTACTCAATGTTCACACCTTATGACACAACCAAGAACTCCTTCTTTGCCGATCCATTTTGAACTCCTTCAAAATCTTGTCACGGTATGTATTCATTTTAAAGTACTATTAAGCGTTTTGATCTATCCTTATAGATCTTAATGCTCAATACTCAAGTAGCCTAATCCAGGTTTTCCATTGAAAAACATTTTTCAAATAACTCTGCATGCTTTCCAGAAATTCTACATCATTTTCGATCAACAATATGTTAACAACATATACTCATCAAAAATTCTATAGTGCTCCCACTCACTTCTTTGGAAATACAAGTTTCTCATAAACTTTGTATACACCCAAAATCTTTGATCATCATCAAAGCATACATTCCAACTCCGAGATGCTCACTCCAGTCCTTAGAAGGATTGCTGGAGCTTTGCATACTTATTAGCATCTTTCAGGATTGACAAAACTTTCCGGTTGTATCACATACAACCTTTCCTCAAGAAAATCGTCGAGGAAACAATGTTTTGACATCCTATCTGCAAGATTTCATAAATAATGCAGTAATTGCTAATATAATTCCAACAGACTCTTAGCATCGCTATGAGTGAGAAAGTCCCACCGTAGTCAACTCCTTGAACTTGTCGGAAAACATCTTAATGACAAGTCGAGCTTTCTTAATGGTGATACTTGCCATCATTGTCCGTCTTCCTTTTAAAATCCATCTGTACTCAACAGCCTTACGACCATCGAGCCGTTCCGCCAAAGTCTACACTTTGTTTTCATATATGGATCCTATCTCGGATTATATGGCCTCGAGCCATTTTGGAATCCAGGCCCACCATTGCTTCTTCATAGCTCGTAGGTTCATTTTTGTCTAGCAACATGACTTTCAAGACAGGATTACGTACCACTCTGAAGTAGTACGCATCGTTGTCATCCCACGAGGTTTGGTAGTGACTTGATCTGAAGTTTCATGATCACTATCATAAGCTTCCACTTCAATTGGTGTAGGTGCCACAGGAACAACTCCATGTGCCCTGCCACACACTAGTTGAAGAGACGGTTCAATAACCTCATCAAGTCTCTACCATCCTCCCACTCAATTCTTTCAAGAGAAACTTTTCCTCGAGAAAGGATCCGATTCTAGAAACAATCCCTTATTGCTTTCGGATCTGAGACAGGAGGTATACCCAACTGTTTTGGGTGTCCTATGAAGATGCATTTATCCGCTTTGGGTTCGAGCTTATCAGCCTGAATATTTTTTCACATAAGCGTCGCAGCCCCAAACTTTTAAGAAATGACAGCTTAGGTTTCTCTAAACCACAGTTCCTACGGTGTCATCTCATCGGAATTACGTGGTGCCCCTTTTAAAGTGAATGTGGTTGTCTCTAATGCCTAACCCATAAACTATCGTGGTAATTCGATAAGAGACATCATGGTATGCATCATATCCAATAGGGTGCAGTTATGATGTTCGGACACACCATCATACTATGGTGTTCCAGGCTGTATTAGTTGTGAAACAATTTCCACAATGTCTTAATTCTGTGCCAAACTCATAATTCAGATATTCATCTCTATGATCATATCATAGATCTTTTATCCTCTTGTCACAATGATCTTTCAACTTCACCCTGAAATTACTTCAACCTTTCAATAATTCAGACTCGTGATTCATCAAGTAAATATACTCAACATCTACTCAAATCATCTGTGAAGTAAGAACATAACGATATCCACTACACGCCTCAGCACTCATTGGACTGCACACATCAAAATGTATTACTTCCAACAAGTTGCTTTCTAGTTCCATTTTACTGAAACCGAGGCTTTCAGTCATCTTGCCCATGTGGTATGATTTGCATGTCTCAAGTGATTCAAAATCAAGTGAGTCCAAACGGTCCATTTGCATGGAGTTTCTTCATGCATATACACCAATAGACATGGTTCGCATGTCTCAAACTTTTCAAAAACGAGTGAGCCCAAAGATCCATCAACATGGAGCTTCTTCATGCGTTTTATACCGATATGAATTACGTGGCAGTGCCACAAGTAGGTGGTACTATCATTACTATCTTTTGGCATGAACATGTGTATCACTATGATCGAGATTCAATGAACCATTCATTTTAGGTGCAAGACCATTGAAGGTATTATTCAAATAAACAGAGTAACCGTTATTCTCCTTAAATGAATAACTGTACTGCGATAGACATAATCCAATTATGTCTATGCTCAACGCAAACACCAATCTCGATGGTAGAGGGAGCGTGCGATGCTTGATCATATCAACATTGGAAACACTTCCAACACATATCGTCAGCTCACCTTTCAGCTAGTCTCCATTTATTCCGTAGCTTTTATTTCGAGTTACTAACACTTAGCAACCGAACCGGTATCTAATACCCTGGTGCTACTAGGAGTACTAGTAAAGTACACATCAACACAATGTATATCCAATATACTTCTATCGACCTTGCCAGCCTTCTCATCTACCAAGTATCTAGGGTAATTCTGCTCTAGTGGCTGTTCCTCTTATTACAAAAGCACTTAGTCTCGGGTTTGGGTTCAACCTTGGGTTTCTTCACTAGGGCAGCAGCTGAATTGTTGTTTCATGAAGTATCCCTTCTTGCCCTTGCCCTTCTTGAAACTAGTGGTTTCACCAACCATCAACAATTGATGCTCCTTCTTGATTTCTACTTTTTTGGTGTCAAACATCGCGAATATCTCAAGGATCATCATATATGTCCCTGATATATTATAGTTCATCACGAAGCTCTAGCAGCTTGGTGGTAATGACTTCGGAGAAACATCACTATCTCATCTAGAAGATCAACTCCCACTCGATTCAAGCGATTGTTGTACTCAGACAATCTGAGCACAAGCTCAACAATTGAGCTTTTCTCCCTTAGTTTGCAGGCTAAGAAAATCGTCGGAGGTCTTATACCTCTTGACGTGGGCACGAGCCTGAAATCCCAATTTCAGCCCTCAAAACATCTCATATGTTTCGCGATGTTTCAAAAACTTCTTCGGTGCCTCAACTCTAAACCGTTTAACTAAACTATCACATAGTTATCAAAATGTGTATGTCAGATGTTCGCAACATCCACAGACGACGTTCGAGGTTCAGCACACTGAGCGGTGCATTAAGGGCATAAGCCTTCTATGAAGCAATGAGGACAATCCTCAGTTTACGGACCTAGTCCGCGTAATTGCTACTATCAACTTTCAACTAAATTTTCTCTAGGAACATATCTAAACAGTAGAACTAAAGCATGAGCTACGACATAATTTGCGAAGATCTTTTGACTATGTTCAGGATAATTAAGTTCATCTTATGAACTCCCACTCAGATAGACATCCCTCTAGTCATCTAAGTGATTACATGATCCGAGTCAACTAGGCCGTGTCCGATCATCATGTGAGACGGTGTCAACATCGGTGAACATCTTCATGTTGATCGTATCTACCATACGACTCATGCTTGACCTTTCGGTCTTCTGTGTTCCGAGGCCATGTCTGTACATTCTAGGCTCGTCAAGTCAACCTAAGTGTTTTGCATGTGTTCTGAGGCCATGTCTGTACATGCTAGGCTCGTCAACACCCGTTGTATTTGAACGTAAGAATCTATCACACCCGATCATCACGTGGTGCTTTGAAACTACGAACTTTTAGCAACAGTGCACAGTTAGGGGGAACACTTTCTTGAAATTTTAATGAGGGATCGTCTTATTTACTACCATCGTTCTAAGCAAATAAGATGTATAAACATGATAAACATCACATGCAATCAAATAATAGTGACATGATATGGCCAATATCATGTAGCTCCTTTGATCTCCATCTTTGTAACACCCTCGATGCGACTATATCTCCCACGTGTCGAGGCACGACTTAGAGGCATAATCGCATTGAAGGCAATGTCGCAAGTGAGGTAATCTTCACACAACCCATGTAATATAATAGGGGAAAAAGTTACATAGTTGGCTTACAATCGCCACTTCACACAATTACATGAATAAAGCATTACATCATACAATTACACTCAAGGTCCGACTACGGAACCAAAATAAAAGAAGAACCCCAAATGCGACAAAGGTCCCCGATCGACCCCAACTGGGCTCCACTACTGATCAACTAGAACGAAACAACACAAAGGACAAGATCTTCATCGAGCTCCTCCTGAGCTTGGTTGCGTCATCTGCTCGGATTCATCGGCACCTGCAAACTGGTTTTGGAAGTATCTGTGAGCCACAGGGACTCAGCAATCTCGCACCCTCGCGATCAAGACTATTTAAGCTTATGGGTAAGGTAAAGGTATGAGGTGGAGCTGCAGCAAGCGACTAGCATATATGGTGGCTAACATACGCAAATGAGAGCGAGAAGAGAAGGCAAAGCACGGTCGATAAAAGTATGATCAAGAAGTGATCCTGGACTACCTACGTCAAGCATAACTCCAACAACCGTGTTCACTTCCCGGACTCCGCCGGAAAGAGACCATCACGGTTACACACGCAGTTGATTCATTTTAATTAAGGTCAACTTCAGGTTTTCTACAACCGGACGTTAACAAATTCCCATCTGCCCATAACCGCGGGCACGGCTTTCGAAAGTTCAAATCCCTGCAGGGGTGTCCCAACTTAGCCCATCACAAGCTCTCACGGTCAACGAAGGAATAGACCTCCACCCGAGACATTCCGATCGGACTCGGTATCCCAGTACAACAAGACATTTCGACAGGGTAAAACTAAACCAGCAACACCGCCCGAATGTGCCAACAAATCCCGATAGGAGCTGCACATATCTCTTTCTCAGGGCACACTTAGATAGGTCAAGCTACGAGTAAAACCATCCCTCAAGTTTCCCCGAGGTGGCCCTGCAGGCTGCCCGTTTCGGACCAACACTCAGAGGAGCACTGGCCCGGGGGGGTTAAAATAAAGATGACCCTTGAGTCTGCAGAACCCAAGGGAAAGAAAAGGCTAGGTGGCAAATGATAAAACCAATGTTGGGCATTGCTGGAGAAGCTTTACTTAAGGCGAACTGTCAAGGGGTTCCCATTATAGCCCAACCGCGTAAGGGACGCAAAATCCGGGAACATAACACCGATATGACGGAAACTAGGGCGGCAAGAGTGGAACAAAACACCAGGCATAAGGCCGAGCCTTCCACCCTTTACCAAGTATATAGATGCATTAATTAAATACAATATATAGTGATATCCCAACAAGTAAACATGTTCCAACAAGGAACAACATCTCCATGTTCCAACAAGGAACATACTTCAATCTTCACCTGCAACTAACAACGCTATAAGAGGGGCTGAGCAAAGCGGTAACATAGCCAATCAACGGTTTGCTAGGACAATGGTGGGTTAGGGGCTGAACATGGCAATTTAGGAGGCTGACAAGCAAGTGGTAGGCATCGTAGCAATGGCAAAGCAAAAGAGCGAGCAAACTAGCATAGCAAAGATAGTAGTGATTTCGAGGGTATGATCATCTTGCCTGAAATCCCGCAAGGAAGAAGAACGAGGCCATGAAGAAGACAAGCAGGCGTAGTCGAACGGATCCTCACCAACTCGACGTTATCGGAACCAACCCGAAGAAGCAAACACCGGAAAAGAGCAAACAACATAGTAAACAACCAACACATCAACATGGCATGATGCACAATCGAGTATGATGCATGTCCGGTTTAAAAGGGGCATGCCATGGCAAAGGGCACAAACAAGACTACAAATTAAGTGGAGCTCAATATGCAACGGAGTTGCATATTGACGAAACACCACATCAATTATTTAGTTCCCTCTCGTTTATGTACCCAACAATATTAAATGTTGTTAAACATGGCAAGAGGTGAGGCATAACAAAACTACACCATCTAAACAATTTAAATGGGGCCGCATATAACAAATAATGAATCCGGTAAATCCCCATATGCATTTAGCAATTTAATGCAACAACAATTTTAAGCATTTTAATTGTGGTTATCATGATGTGGATGACATGCACAAGTTTATGCAATTTTTAAAGAAAATGTTGTCATGAGCATATTATGAAGCATCTGTCACCGTGGCGGAAACAAAAGGGGTGCCACGACAACATATCGGTTCCGGTAGCTCATGGAGATACTGGTGCAAAAGGAAGCGTGCGGATGTGCGAAACATGCTAGAGATGGTGGGGTGCTCCCGACTACCGGGTTCCCACGGGTTAGGGGCATGGAAACGAGTGTCAACACGGACACGGTGCAGACAAAGGGTGCGTCTCATACAACACAAGCATTCGTTCTCGGATGTCGATCTCGGTGGTTATACCTTCCCAACAGAGCATTCTCAGAGCGGTTCGAGTTCGTAGAGGAAGTAGTGGAAGTGGTGGTACACAGGCCGTAGTCGTACACACTCCATAGAGGATCGGGGTCGCGGCGAGGAAGTTTACATCCACGGGGTCGACGGTAGGTGCACACACGTTCGGAGAGGAACTCGGTGTTTCGTTGCGGTGTAGGGGTACACGTTTTGAAGGTGAACTTGACGAATTCGAAACCCTTGGGGGTTGTCGTGGTACTTGGTGTCTTCAGATCCGCCGGTCTCGTTCTTGACATAGTTGAACTTGAAGTTCTTGGTTCAAAGGTCTGGGCGACGGTAGTCGTTCTAGGCATCGGGCGTCGAGGTACTTGGCGTCCAAGTGAGCTCCGGGGTACTTGACGAAATCCACCTCGGATGTAGTCGTTCATACTAGGAGATGGACTTGGCACGACCAAAATCTCAGAAGGTCACTGAAGGTGTGTGGAGGTAGCTTGAGCTACTGGTCGTCGGGGCATGGCCGAGCAATAGCTGGAAGAAATGGCCGGCGTTGGCCTTGGCATGACGCAGGAGAGGCGGAGCTCCTGCTAGGGCGATGGCGATGAGTAGGCAACGCAACTTGGCCGGTGCGGAGCAGAGCAGTAGCGAGGAGGAGGAGAAGGGAGCAGGGGCACGCCTGAGGTGGAGTGGCGCCTGGTCGCCGGCGAGGTGGCCGTCCGGTCGCTGAGACGAGTGCGGGGTCGGGTGCTGTTGCTGGGTGCTCGTCTCCACGCGCAGCTCGGGCGTGAGGGAGTCAAGAGGAGCAGAGGAAGGGGAGGCCGGAGATCGCGGAGATGGCCGGGTGGCAACTCCGATGGCCGGCCGACCAGGCCGTGGCATTGGCGCAGAGGAGAGGCGCAACTGCCCTTGTTGGGATGCGGCTTCGCAGCAGCTCGCACGAGAGGACGAAGAAGGATGCGGAGGAGAGGACGGCGCGGGGTCTGCAGGATCCGGTGAGGGGCGGCGGCGTCTCGAGCTCCTGGTGGCCGGGAGACAGAGCACAGGCAGGAGGGGAAGGCGACGGGTTCTGGAGGAGGACGAGCGAGGGGGTCTCCTCTCCCTAGCGATGCGTGCGTGTGTGTGAATGGCGGCGCGGGGGGAAAACGAGAGGGGCAGTGAGATCAAGCAGAGGTTGCGGCTAGGGTTAGTGGGGGAACTGGGCCTGTAGGCCTAGGAGGCTGTGTGAGGCCTTGGGCCGAGAGGTGCGAATGGCCTGCGAGATGGGCTTCTGTTGCTGACCTCCTCTCCTAACAGGAAAAAGAAACAAAGAGAGAAAACGGGAGAGGAAAGAAGGGGCTGGGCTTCAAGGAGTTTGGTAGGCCGACCTGGCCCATTGGCTTGCGGGTGCTGGGCTGCTCTCTCACTCTCACTCTAAGGAACAAAAGAAAAACAAAATAGATATATGAAAGAACAAGAAAGAGAGGTTAGGGGAAAAAGTTGGACATGTGGATAATTTTCATGGACTCGTAAAAATGTGTGCGGTCCATGAAAAATAGGAGAGGCATGATTGCAAGAATTTAATTCAAAGTCATTTGAATTTAATTCAAGTGGTTTGAACAAGGACTAGGAACTAGAGGTGTCCAAAAATGTTGAGAATTTAGGTGGAGCTCCGGAAAATGAAGAAAGGATATATGGCAAAGTTAGAGACCAAGAGTTGTGATAACAAATGCATTGGGATTTTGCAAGTGTGTTATGGTGAATTTCAAAATAAAGAAATATTTAATATAGCTCCCTACTATCGGGAGGATATGTTATAAAGAGAAGTCACTCTTCCCTCGATTTAAATGGAATCGGAGATCCCTTCCATTTAATTTAGTTGAGTTTCAAAACGGGTTGCATGATGACATGATGCAATGCACATGACGCAAATGACACGGCAACGACAACGAATAACGGGAAGACACGTGGCACATCGGTCTCGGGGCGTTACAACACTCCACCACTACGAGAGGATCTCGTCCCGAGATCTAGAATGGCACCGGGGGAAGACAACGAAAGAGAAAGAGAAGAGGTAAAACTAAGTTGCTTCTTTGACAAACGAGTAAAACCAAAGAACCTTGAGAGGTTAAACAAATTCGAGAAAAGAACACCACGAAGGTGAACTAGGTCGAAAACACTCCAGAATGCGACAAAACTCTACGTAACGATAAAATTATGATGACAACGATAAAATTATGATGACAACACCTCAGAGATCAACTCCCCGGGACCCTTCCACTAAACCCCTGACAGGAGGCACCAAGACAATGTTCTCATCATAAAACCATCGGAACGATCCCAAGATACTCGCGTGACCCTAAAAAAAATTTTAGTGAAATTTGAGAAGAGAAGAGTCAAAACTCTACGTCAGGATGCCTTACCAGAGCGATGAGGAGACTGGGAAGTAAAAGAATTCCTAAGCTCTCCGATATATAATTCCTAAATGACTCAAGACATTTTTCTAGACACAACTCGGCCTCTAAAAACGATCAAGCAATGGGGCCCCTAAGGTCGGGGAAGGCTCTGATTACCAACTTGTAACACCCTCGATGCGACTATATCTCCCACGTGTCGAGGCATGACTTAGAGGCATAATCGCATTGAAGGCAATGTCGCAAGTGAGGTAATCTTCACACAACCCATGTAATATAATAGGGGAAAAAGTTACATAGTTGGCTTACAATCGCCACTTCACACAATTACATGAATAAAGCATTACATCATATAATTACACTCAAGGTCCGACTACGGAACCAAAATAAAAGAAGAACCCCAAATGCGACAAAGGTCCCTGATCGACCCCAACTGGGCTCCACTACTGATCAACTAGAACGAAACAACACAAAGGACAAGATCTTCATCGAGCTCCTCCTGAGCTTGGTTGCGTCATCTGCTCGGATTCATCGGCACCTGCAAAATGGTTTTGGAAGTATCTGTGAGCCACAGGAACTCAGCAATCTCGCACCCTCGCGATCAAGACTATTTAAGATTATGGGTAAGGTAAAGGTATGAGGTGGAGCTGCAGCAAGCGACTAGCATATATGGTGGCTAACATACGCAAATGAGAGCGAGAAGAGAAGGCAAAGCATGGTCGATAAAAGTATGATCAAGAAGTGATCCTGGACTACCTACGTCAAGCATAACTCCAACAACCGTGTTCACTTCCCGGACTCCGCCAGAAAGATACCATCACGGTTACACGCGCAGTTGATTCATTTTAATTAAGGTCAACTTCAGGTTTTTTACAACCGGACGTTAACAAATTCCCATCTGCCCATAACCGCGGGCACGGCTTTCGAAAGTTCAAATCCCTGCAGGGGTGTCCCAACTTAGCCCATCACAAGCTCTCATGGTCAACGAAGGAATAGACCTCCACCCGAGACATTCCGATCAGACTCGGTATCCCAGTACAACAAGACATTTCGACAGGGTAAAACTAAACCAGCAACACCGCCCGAATGTGCCGACAAATCCCGATAGGAGCTGCACATATCTCTTTCTCAGGGCACACTCAGATAGGTCAAGCTACGAGTAAAACCAGCCCTCGAGTTTCCCCGAGGTGGCCCCGCAGGCTGCCCGTTTCGGACCAACACTCAGAGGAGCACTGGCCCGGGGGGGTTAAAATAAAGATGACCCTTGAGTCTGCAGAACCCAAGGGAAAGAAAAGGCTAGGTGGCAAATGATAAAACCAATGTTGGGCATTGCTGGAAAAGCTTTACTTAAGGCGAACTGTCAAGGGGTTCCCATTATAGCCCAACCGCGTAAGGGACGCAAAATCCGGGAACATAACACCGATATGACGGAAACTAGGGCGGCAAGAGTGGAACAAAACACCAGGCATAAGGCCGAGCCTTCCACGCTTTACCAAGTATATAGATGCATTAATTAAATACAATATATAGTGATATCCCAACAAGTAAACATGTTCCAACAAGGAACAACATCTCCATGTTCCAACAAGGAACAAACTTCAATCTTCACCTGCAACTAACAACGCTATAAGAGGGGCTGAGCAAAGCGGTAACATAGCCAATCAACGGTTTGCTAGGACAATGGTGGGTTAGGGGCTGAACATGGAAATTTAGGAGGCTGACAAGCAAGTGGTAGGCATCGTAGCAATGGCAAAGCAAAAGAGCGAGCAAACTAGCATAGCAAAGATAGTAGTGATTTCGAGGGTATGATCATCTTGCCTGAAATCCCGCAAGGAAGAAGAACGAGGCCATGAAGAAGACAAGCAGGCGTAGTCGAACGGATCCTTACCAACTCGACGTTATCGGAACCAACCCGAAGAAGCAAACACCGGAAAAGAGCAAACAACATAGTAAACAACCAACACATCAACATGGCATGGTGCACAATCGAGTATGATGCATGTCCGGTTTAAAGGGGGCATGCCATGGCAAAGGGCACAAACAAGACTACAAATTAAGTGGAGCTCAATATGCAACGGAGTTGCATATTGACGAAACACCACATCAATTATTTAGTTCCCTCTCGTTTATGTACCCAACAATATTAAATGTTGTTAAACATGGCTAGAAGTGAGGCATAACAAAACTACACCATCTAAACAATTTAAATGGGGCCGGATATAACAAATAACGAATCTGGTAAATCCCCATATGCATTTAGCAATTTAATGCAAGAACAATTTTAAGCATTTTAATTGTGGTTATCATGATGCGGATGACATGCACAAGTTTATGCAATTTTTAAAGAAAATGTTGTCATGAGCATATTATGAAGCATCTGTCACTGTGGCGGAAACAAAAGGGGTGCCACGACAACATATCGGTTTCGGTAGCTCATGGAGATACCGGTGCAAAAGGAAGCGTGCGGATGTGCGAAACATGCTAGAGATGGTGGGGTGCTCCCGACTACCAGGTTCCCACGGGTTAGGGGCATGGAAACGAGTGTCAACACGGACACGGTGCAGACAAAGGGTGCGTCTCATACAACACAAGCATTCGTTCTCGGATGTCGATCTCGGTGGTTATACCTTCCCAACGGAGCATTCTCAGAGCGGTTCGAGTTCGTAGAGGAAGTAGTGGCAGTGGTGGTACACAGGCCGTAGTCGTACACACTCCGTAGAGGATCGGGGTCGCGGCGAGGAAGTTGACATCCACGGGGTCGACGGTAGGGGCACACACGTTCGGAGAGGAACTCGGTGTTTCGTTGCGGTGTAGGGGTACACGTTTCGAAGGTGAACTTAACGAATTCGAAACCCTTCGGGGTTGTCGTGGTACTTGGTGTCTTCAGATCCGCCGGTCTCGTTCTTGACATAGTTGAACTTGAAGTTCTTGGTTCAAAGGTCTCGGCGACGGTAGTCGTTCTAGGCATCGGGCGTCGAGGTACTTGGCGTCCAAGTGAGCTCCGGGGTACTTGACGAAATCCACGTCGGATGTAGTCGTTCATATTAGGAGATGGACTTGGCACGACCAAAATCTCAGAAGGTCACTGAAGGTGTGTGGAGGTAGCTTGAGCTACTGGTCGTCGGGGCATGGCCGAGCAATAGCTGGAAGAAATGGCCGGTGTTGGCCTTGGCATGACGCAGGAGAGGCGGAGCTCCTGCTAGGGCGATGGCGATGAGTAGGCAACGCAACTTGGCCAGTGCGGAGCAGAGCAGTAGCGAGGAGGAGAAGGGAGCAGGGGCACGCCTGAGGTGGAGTGGCGCCTGGTCGCCGGCGAGGTGGCCGTCCGATCGCTGAGATGAGTGCGGGGTCAGGTGCTGTTGCTGGGTGCTCGTCTCCACACGCAGCTCGGGCGTGAGGGAGTCAAGAGGAGCAGAGGAAGGGGAGGCCGGAGATCGCGGAGGTGGCCGGGCGGCAACTCCGATGGCCGGCCGACGAGGCCGTGGCATTGGCGCAGAGGAGAGGCGCAACTGCCCTTGTGGGGATGCGGCTTCGCAGCAGCTCGCACGAGAGGACGAAGAAGGATGCGGAGGAGAGGACGGCATGGGGTCTGCAGGATCCGGTGAGGGGCGGCGGCGTCTTGAGCTCCTGGTGGCCGGGAGACAGAGCACAGGCAGGAGGGGAGGGCAACGGGATCTGGAGGAGGACGAGCGAGGGGGTCTCCTCTCCCTAGCGATGCGTGCGTGTGTGTGAATGGCGGCGCGGGGGGAAAACGAGAGGGGCAGGGAGATCAAGCAGAGGTTGCGGCTAGGGTTAGTGGGGGAACTGGGCCTGTAGGCCTAGGAGGCTGCGTGAGGCCTTGGGCCGAGAGGTGCGAATGGCCCGCGAGATGGGCTTCTGTTGCTGACCTCCTCTCCTAACAGGAAAAAGAAACAAAGAGAGAAAACGGGAGAGGAAAGAAGGGGCTGGGCTTCAAGGAGTTTGGTAGGCCGACCTGGCCCATTGGCTTGCGGGTGCTGGGCTGCTCTCTCACTCTCACTCTAAGGAACAAAAGAAAAACAAAATAGATATATGAAAGAACAAGAAAGAGAGGTTAGGGGAAAAAGTTGGACATGTGGATAATTTTCATGGACTCGTAAAAATGTGTGCGGTCCATGAAAAATAGGAGAGGCATGATTGCAAGAATTTAATTCAAAGTCATTTGAATTTAATTCAAGTGGTTTGAACAAGGACTAGGAACTGGAGGTGTCCAAAAATGTTGAGAATTTAGGTGGAGCTCCGGAAAATGAAGAAAGGATATATGGCAAAGTTAGAGACCAAGAGTTGTGATAACAAAGGCATTGGGATTTTGCAAGTGTGTTATGGTGAATTTCAAAATAAAGAAATATTTAATATAGCTCCCTACTATCAGGAGGATATGTTATAAAGAGAAGTCACTCTTCCCTCGATTTAAATGGAATCGGAGATCCCTTCCATTTAATTTAGTTGAGTTTCAAAACGGGTTGCATGATGACATGATGCAATGCACATGACGCAAATGACACGGCAACGACAACGAATAACGGGAAGACACGTGGCACATCGGTCTCGGGGCGTTACAATCTTGGAGCTCCATGATCATCTTGTCACCGGCATGACACCATGATCTCCATCATCGTGTCTCCATGAAGTTGCTCGCCAACTATTACTTCTACTACTACAGCCAACGGTTAGCAATAAAGTAAAGTAATTACATGACATTTATGTTGACACGCAGGTCATAAATAAATTAAGACAACTCCTATGGCTCCTGCCGGTTGTCATACTCATCGACATGCAAGTCGTGATTCCTATTACAAGAACATGATCATCTCATACATCACATATATCATTCATCACATCCTTTGGCCATATCACATCACATAGCATACCCTGCAAAAACAAGTTAGACGTCCTCTAATTGTTGTTTGCATGTTTTATGTGGCTGCTATGGGTTTCTAGCAAGAACATTTCTTACCTACGCAAAAACCACAGCATGATATGCCAATTGCTATTTACCCTTCATAAGGACCCTTTTCATCGAATCCGATCTGACTAAAGTGGGAGAGACAGACACCCGCTAGCCACCTTAGGCAACTAGTGCATGTCAGTCGGTGGAACCAGTCTCACGTAAGACTGCGTGTAAGGTCGGTCCGGGCCGCTTCATCCCACAATGCCGCCGAATCAAGATTGGACTAGTAATGGTAAGCATATTGAACAAAATCAACGCCCACAACTACTTTGTGTTCTACCCATGCATAGAATCTACGCAATAGACCTAGCTCATGATGCCACCTTGGGGAACGTAGCAGAAATTCAAAATGTTCCTACGTGTCACCAAGATCTATCTATGGAGAGACCAGCAACGAGGGGAAGGAGAGTTCATCTACATACCCTTGTAGATCGCTAAGCGGAAGCGTTCAAGAGAACGGTATTGATGGAGTCGTACTCGTCGTGATCCAAATCACCGATGATCCTAGCGCCGAACGGACGGCACCTCCGCGTTCAACACACGTACGAAGCAGCGACGTCTCCTCCTTCTTGATCCAGCAAGGGGGGAGGAGAGGTTGAGGAAGACTCCATCCAGCAGCAGCACAATGGCGTGGTGGTGGTGGAGGAGCGTGGTACTCCAGCAGGGCTTCGGCAAGCACCGCAACAGACGAGGAGGGAGATGTGTCACGGGAGGGAGAGGGAGGCGCCAGGGCTTTGGTTCGGCTGCCCTCCCTTCCCCCCACTATATATAGGGCCAAGGGAGAGGGGGGCGCAGCCTTGGCCCTTCCTCCAAGGAAGGGTGCGGCCAGGGAGGAGTCCATCCTCCCCAAGGCACCTACGAGGTGCCTTCCCCCTTTAGGACTCTTCCTTTCCCTTATCTCGTGATGCATGGGCCTCTTGGGGCTGGTGCCCTTGGCCCATATAGGCCAAGGCACACACCCCTACAGCCCATGTGACCCCCGGGGCTGGTGCCCCACTTGGTGGACCCCCGGGACCCTCCCGGTGGTCCCGGTACGTTACTGATAAACCCCGAAACTTTTCCGGTGACCAAAACAGGACTTCCCATATATAAATCTTTACCTTCGGACCATTCCGGAACTCCTCGTGACGTGTGGGATCTCATCCGGGACTCCAAACAACATTCGGTAACCACATACAAACTTCCTTTATAACCCTAGCGTCATCGAACCTTAAGTGTGTAGACCCTATGGGTTCGGGAACCATGCAGACATGACCGAGACATTCTCTGGTCAATAACCAACAGCGGGATCTGGATACCCATGTTGGCTCCCACATGCTCCATGATGATCTCATCGGATGAACCACGATGTCAAGGACTTAATCAATCCCATATACAATTCCCTTTGTCTAGCGGTACGATACTTGCCCGAGATTCGATCGTCGGTATCCCGATACCTTGTTCAATCTCGTTACCGGCAAGTCTCTTTACTCGTTCCGTAACACATCATCCCGTGATCAACTCCTTGATCACATTGTGCACATTACGATGATGTCCTACTGAGTGGGCCCAGAGATACCTCTCCGTCACACGGAGTGACAAATCCCAGTCTCGATTCGTGCCAACCCAACACACACTTTCGGAGATACCTGTAGTGTACCTTTATAGCCACCCACTTATGTTGTGACGTTTGGCCCACCCAAAGTATTCCTACGGTATCCGGGAGTTGCACAATCTCATGGTCTAAGGAAATGATACTTGACATTAGAAAAGCTTTAGCGAACGAACTACACGATCTTTGTGCTAGACTTAGGATTGGGTCTTGTCCATCACATCATTCTCCTAATGATGTGATCCCGTTATCAACGACATCCAATGTCCATGGTCAGGAAACTGTGACCATCCATTGATCAACGAGCTAGTCAACTAGAGGCTTACTAGGGACATCGTGTTGTCTATGTATCCACACATGTATCTGAGTTTCCTATCAATACAATTCTAGCATGGATAATAAACGATTATCATGAACAAGGAAATATAATAATAATCAATTTATTATTGCCTCTAGGGCATATTTCCAACAGGTAGAACATCAAGATCGTCATCATGCCGTCGTGCTGACGGAACTCCTCCCCGACGCTTTGCTGGATCGGAGCCCGGGGATCGTCATCGAGCTGAACGTGTGCCAAGAACTCGAAGGTGCCGGAGTAACGGTGCTTGGATCGGTCGGATCGGGAAGACGTACGACTACTTCCTCTACGTTGTGTCAATGCTTCTGCTTCGGTCTACGAGGGTACGTAGATAACACTCTCCCCTCTCGTTGCCATGCATCACCTTGATCTTGCGTGTGCGTAGGAAATTTTTTGAAATTACTACGTTCCCCAACAAAGAGTGCCCAGGCGACTTACCAACGGTGTGTATAGAACTGTCTTCATGATCAGATTGGGCGTAATGTTCATGCTTATGTGGATGATATAATGGTAAAATCCAGGAAAGAGGAAACATTGGTCGTAGACCTGAAAGAGACCTTCGATAATCTCCGGGTCTACAAAATGATGCTTAACCCGGCCAAGTGTGTTTTTGGAGTCCCAGACGGCAAGCTCTTGGGTTTTTTGGTGTCCAACCGAGGTATTGAAGCTAACCCGGAGAAAATCAAGGCAATTACATCCCTGGCCAAACCAACATGCATCAACGATGTTCAACGACTGGCAGGTCGTGTTGCTGCTTTGAGCCGGTTCATAAGCCGGTTAGGGGAGAAGGCAATGCCTTTGTATCAGATGATGAAGAAAACATATGATTTTGTTTGGAGCGATGCTGCAAACTCTGCTTTTGAAAATCTGAAGACACAACTTGCTGAGCCGCCGGTCCTGGCTGCTCCAGTTGAGAAAGAGCCGTTGTTGTTATACGTGGCCGCTAACTCACACGCTATTAGTGTGGCTATTGTGGTGGAGCGCAAGGAGGCTGGCAAGGAACATCCAGTTCAACGGCCGGTTTACTACGTCAGTGAGGTGTTAATTGAATCCAAGCAACGATATCCACATTGGCAGAAGCTCGTGTATGGGGTGTTCATGGCAAGCCGGAAGCTTAAACATTATTTTCAGGGTCATCCAATCACTGTGGTTAGCTCTGCTCCTTTGGGAGACATCATTCAAAACAGAGAAGCCACTGGATGAGTCGCCAAGTGGGCCATTGAGCTTGGGTCTCATGGGTTGAAGTATGTACCACGTACTGTGATCAAATCTCAAGCACTAGTTGACTTCATTAATGACTAGACAGAGATGCAGATGCCAGAATAGAAACCAGACAATATGTATTGGACTATTCATTTTGATGGATCCAGACAGTTGGAAAGCTCGGGGGCTGGAGTTGTTTTAACATCTCCTCGAGGTGACAAATTTTGTTATGTGTTACGGATGATGTTTCCTTGCACTAACAACGCAGCAGAGTATGAAGCCTTGATCCATGGTCTTTGAGTGGCAAAAGAGATGAGTCTGAGCTGGGTTAGATGTCTTGGCGACTCGGATTTAGTGGCTCAACAGGTATCAGGTAAGTGGGATTCCAAGGATCCTCTCATGGCGGCTTATCGCCGGGAGGTTGATACTGTTGCAGGGCATTTTAAAGGTTATCAGGTGGAGCACATTGACCGTAGGAAGAACAAAGCGGTTGATGCTTTAAGCCGGTTGGGGTCTCAGCGTAAGCCGGTACCACCTAACACCTTTTTGGATGTTTTGCATAACCCGTCTGTCAAGTTGCCCACAGAAGAAGATTTACCAGTTCTTGACCCGGAGGCGCAGTTGGTGGCGGCTCTTCATATCATCCCAGATTGGACAGTGCTGTTCTTGGCTTACATGACCCGGGGAGAGTTACCAGCGGATGAGACCCTGGCTCGACAGATAACCCGGCGGTCTAAGTCAATGATGATTTTTGATGGAGAACTATACCATCGCAGCGTCTCTGGAGCGTTTCAACGGTGTGTTTTCCCTGAAGAAGGCCAAGAAATACTCCGTGAGATCCATGAAGGCGATTGTGGTCATCACGCCGGGTCAAAATCTCTGGTGGCCAAAGCTTTTCGTCACGGTTTTTACTAGTTGACGGCTCACGATGATGCAGAGGATCTGGTCAGCAGATGTGATGGATGTCAAAAATTTGCACGACGAGCACATGTTCCGGCTCAAGAGCTCTGGATGATTCCGATTACTTGGCCGTTTGCGGTCTGGGGGCTTGACATGGTGGGGCCTTTCAAAAGGTCTAAGGATAAAAGACACATCTTTTAGTGGCAGTTGATAAATTCACAAAGTGGGTTGAGGCAGAACCGGTGACTAAGTGTGATGCGGCCACGTCGGTTCAGTTTATGAAAAAGGTGATCTTCCACTTTGGTTTTCCACACAGTATTATCACTGACAATGGCACTAATCTATCCCAAGGGGCTATGGAGGAGTTTTGTCAACGTGAGCATATCCGGCTTGATGTTTCTTCTGTAGCTCATCCTCAATCCAATGGTCAAGATGAGAGAGCAAATCAGGAAATTTTAAAAGGTCTCAAGCCCCGGCTTATGGTTCCCTTATAGCGAACACCAGGTTGTTGGGTAGAAGAATTACCCTCGGTGCTGTGGAGTATCAACACCACGCCTAACAGGTCTACAGGTTACACACCTTTTTTCATGGTGTATGGAGCAGAAGCAGTGTTGCTTAGTGACATCCGTCATGACTTGCCCCGCATGGCGGCTTATGTTGAAGTTAATAATGAACAAGCCAGACAGGATGCACTCGACTTGTTAGATGAAGAAAGAGACTTAGCAGCGGCTCGATCAACAATTTATCAACAGGACCTGCGCCATTATCACAGCCGCCGGGTTAAGTCCAGGACTTTTCAGGAAGGCGACCTGGTGCTCCGGCTCATCCAGGATCTGTCAGATGCACACAAGTTATCCCCACCTTGGGAAGGACCCTTTGTGGTCAGCAAGAACTTAAACAATGGGTCGTATTACCTCATTGACGTTCGAGAGCACAAAGACTCACGTAAGTCGGAGGAGGGGACCCGCTGGCCGTGGAACATTGCTCAACTTCGGCCATACTACACCTGAGCCACCGGCTCTCATCATGTACATACTTTAACATTGCATATACCATGATAGGCAATAAATTAAGACCATCGGTCTCTTCTCTTTTCAAAGATTATGCATCTTTGTTATTTCTTATTTTCAAATGACTATTAAGGAGCTGATCATATTTGAATCAAGTCTAACCTTTTTTGGTCCGGCTTATGATCGTATTCGAATCTAGCTGCAATTATCATGGTCACTTGGGGGCTTCCTATTCAAACATAGGTCGTATTCGAACCAAAGAGAACATAGTTGTCATAACCCTCTTGATCGGCTCAAGGCCAAACTCACTTGGGGGCTTCTTGATCGTATCCGAATCATAGCTTAACCCCTTTTGGGTCCGACTTGGATCGTATTCGAATCAGGGTCGTTAAAACCTCTCAAGGTCATTTGGGGGCTTCCTATTCAAACATAGGTCGTATTCGAACCAAAGAGAACATAGCTGTCGGTACCCTCTTGATCGGCGCAATGCCAAAGCCACTGGGGGCTATATGGTCATATTCGAACCTTAGCTTAACCCTTTTGGTCCGGTTTACTGATCGTATTCGAATCAGAAGCCACCAACCTTTAAATATAATGTTAAATCGTACTTGTTACCTGTTATTTGCCTTTTAGTTTTTTGTTGTCTCAATTCCACAAATAATTAGCATGATCTTCTTCGCCGGCTTGTTTATTTGACAACAAGGCCACCAAGGTATGATGATCATTAAGTATTCAGAGGCATTGACTTCTCAGAAAGATTGAGTTACCAACTTCATTACCTGGGTTATTCAAGTCGGTGGTCTAAGGATCAAAGGTACAAGTATGTCTATTATTTATACGCAATTTCCTGCTGCATTAACCAAGGGGTTAGTTTCAGCCCTTGTCCTTTATTTATATCTGTTTCTGTTTTTCTATTATGGTAAACATATTGGCTATAAGCCGGGTGTTTTAACCCGTTCGGTTCTAAGCCGCCAAGCCAGTCTTTTCTCTTGTATCTACACGAACAAAGTTAAAGTGTTGCAAAAACAATCATCAAATATGATGCATATGTTGCCATCGGGAAATACGGAGTCACACAGTGTTTTATGCACGATGGCATAGGCAAGGCATTCAGTGTTTTCACAACTAAACTATTACAAGGCTTTTTATAAGCCAATGAAGATGGTTATTACTCCTCCCTCACCGGTTCACCATCCTCTGTTGGCTGGAAGTTGGGTTTTGACCAGTCAAAACCATTCATGGCGACAAATTCGGCTTCTTCGTCGATCGGGCCGGCCGGGTCATCTTCCGGGGAAAATGTATTTTCTCTTACAGGCGGGATCAAATCTGTCACCTTATACGAGGTAGTCACCATCTTCTTATTTTCAGCATCAAATCCCGGCTGGTATTTGTCGATGTTGGTGTCATCTCCAAGGGTAGTTGCTTGAGGTCGTACTCCGCGCACGCAAGCCATGAAGTCATCCTGCTCAAAGGGAGATATTTCTTCCTTCACGGTAGGATAGCCTCTGGCCATGCCCGCCGGGTCTAGGTCTGGCACCCAAGCCTTGGAGCGGCTCAGGGCAGTCAAAGCTCCGGCTCGCGCATAGGAGCGCTTCACTTCTTGACATCTGGCGGGCAGGATTGATAGTTTCTTCAAGACGTTGCTGAGCCGGTTGGGTCCTTGATTGGTAGGAGAGATGGCGGAAAGTGCCCGTTGTGCGCCAATATACAGTTGTTCTACTAAAGTATACACTGCCTTCAGTTTAATCAAAGGATCTTGGCTCAGGTTCTTGCTTCGTGGGCCTGCACATATTTTATACACAAAGTCAGCTGGCGGCTTATATTCCGGATCAGCAAAAAGTACACAAGATTAAAGATAGATGGTTTACCAAAGATGGCGGCCACCATTTGAGACACCCGGCCCTTTAAACCGTTCAGCTCTATTAAAACCTCTTCAAGGGCTGCTTCGGCCTTCTCGGTGCGTTGTGTCAGAAGCATTTTTTATCGGCCCAGGTTTTCTTTTTGGCGACGAAGCTGGTCTTTAAATTCTCCGTTTAAGAGAGACTTACTTGCAATTTGGAGTTCGCAGCCTTGATTTCTGCCTCCTGACTCGCTAGCCGGGTCTTCGCATCAGTCAATTGCGAGTTCAGTTCAGATAAGGCATTCTACAAAAAGAAACACTCCGATGAGTCAAGATTTTGCTTATGGTTCAAAAATTAAGATTCAAGTCTCAAGTACTTTACAAAAACCACTTAACACTTGGGGGCTAATGTATGCCAAAACAAATTTTTATGACTCTAAAGACATACTTTAAGTCACAAGTACTTTACAAAGTAACAGCACTTGGCACTTGGGGGCTAATGTATGCAATTCAGCAAGTTTCTCAAAGTTAAGACGGAATATTAAGTTCTTTGAATACGGTACAAAACAATTTAAAGTACCGGTTCATTTATGATCAAAAGGAACCGGCCCTTGGGGACTACAGGTGAAGCTTTGTTCTATTTTATTGAATTCAAGAAAAATTTCAAAGGTAAAGGTCTTGGCATATATTCTAAAGTCTACAGATTTCGGTTGTCTCATAATCTGAAGACTTGGGGGCTGGAAGAATATAGATAAGCCAGAAGAACATACCTGGTATTTCAGCTGCAACTGTTTGACCATTTCGATCTCAGAGTCGCGACTGGAGTGCACATGGCTGAGATAGCCGGATAAAACATCATTGGCATTTAGATGATCATAATTGGCAACGTCAAAGCGCACTTTCTGCCTCTCCAATGCTTCTTGTTTCACCGTGTGGCGAGCCAGCACGGTTGGATTCCCCGGCTCAATAAAATGACTCCCGGTGATCTGAACGTCTTGTGCAGATGACGATGGCGGGTTGGCTGAGCTTGATGGTCCAGTTGCGGAAGGGTTCATAGTGGTCTCATCAAACGACGGCTCAGGAGGATTTGCTTCTGCATCGACAGGCGGGTCTTCTGGAGCGTCAGTTAATGGAGGAGAAGATGGCCTGGCCGGGTCAGATGCAAGCATTAGCAGGTCTTCCGCCGGTTTAGCTGCCTTTGCCTTCTAGGATTTAGCTTGGCCACTAAGAGAGATGTTGCAGGACTGTCAGTACAAAAATACAATTTGAACAACCCAGAAAAAAGGAGGATTTTTCATTACCCAGGGGCAGTCTTGAAGGCCGGAAATTGAGTTTGCGATGAGTCGCCAGAAGAGCGAGACACCTGCTGAAAAGATAAAATAGAGTTAAAGTAATGCAAGGGAAAGGATCCATTAAACAGAGTTAAAGACAAAAGAAGTAAACCTCATTCGGGCGCTTCTGAGGAGTTTGTTGAAGAACGACAGCCGGCTCATCTTCGGTCCGAGCTTGACGGCGGCTTTCATGTTGCTGCTTTTTCAAATGAAAGTTGGGATCCAAGTGAGCTAAAGGGTTAGGAAACCTTACTTTACGGATCACTCATTGAATTTTTTGTCTTGGTAAGGGCTCTGAGTCGGAGGAAATGATAGTTACCTCTGCTTCCACGGCCTGACTAGCCCCAGTGTCATCCTGGTAATGATCAGTGTTAATAAGATTATTAAAAAAATTGGCCAAGGGAATCAAGGGCTACCTCCGAATCAGATGTATCATCAAGTTTCATCCAATCTTCAGCAGTGTTCTTTTTCTTCTTTTTCGACCTCTGAGTCATTTTCTTGGCATTTATGGCGGCGGCTCTCACTTTCTTGGAAGCTTCGTGGTCATATTTAACTTTCGAAAAGTCAGAGTTAGACTGCAGATAGGTAGAAACAAGATGAAAAGTCAGGCAAGTATTAAAACAACACGACTGGGAAAATACAAAGGAGGGAAATCAGAATATCCTTACTTCTGGCACCGAGTTAAGCTTGCAGAAGGGGTTTAACCCGACAATACTGCAATCTTCGTATTTCCCGTTCACCAGAAGGGTTCACATTGAAACAATATCTTCTTCTGTTAATTGAGCAGGGCTGTGACTAAGAGAGTCATTCGGGCCTCCACCATACTCATACATCAGCTTTGACCGACGGCTTAAAGGGATGACCCGCCATAAGATCCAGCAGCGGGTCGGATCAACTCCAGTTAACCCGTTCCCTAACAGAGCCTTAATCCTTTTGATGGATGGTACCAGCCTCTTGCGTTCAGTAAGCTTGTCAGGAAGCGCGAACTTGGCAGTAGAACCAAGTCTGATTTCAGTCCTTTGGGTGACTTGGTAAGACTATGAGGGGGAAGACAGCACCCTGCGAGCGCTCCATGATTTTTGGAGTCTGTTTAGTATTTCTTTTTATTTTTCTTCCGAGCGTAATTATTTAAAAAAAGAAACCGACTATGAACCGTACCCGAGCAGGACTCCGCCCGGGGGCGCCTTTAAATAGCGAGGCACCCGGTGCCCCAGCCCATAACCGCGCCCGCGCCCGAAACCCTAGCCGCCGCCGCCGGACCCCGCCGCCGACTCGCCGGAGTTGCCCCAGCCCATAATAGTGAGGCACCCGGTGCCCCAGCCCATAGTGCCGAATTTTTAAAAAAAAAATAAAAAATATTTTTTTAATTTTTTTCGTCGGTTTTATTTTCGATTTTTTTTATTCAGTATTATTTTATTTATTTTAATATTATTTTATTGTTTTAATTATTTTCGGATTAGGTTAATTAACGATTAATCTGTTCATCGTTTTTCTTTTTCGTCGGATTTTCCGCGGTTATTTTCTAATCGCGATTTCTGATCCG
The DNA here is from genome assembly GCA_034509565.1 of Triticum monococcum. NCBI lineage: Eukaryota > Viridiplantae > Streptophyta > Magnoliopsida > Poales > Poaceae > Triticum > Triticum monococcum. The sequence continues at coordinate 38,604,648 of CM067841.1, read as the reverse complement.
ATTTTCGTTTTAGTATAACTTTTCGCTCGTTTATCGGAATCAGGCGATTCAAGCGCCTGGAGTTTCGTCTCGAAACCCTCTTTCTGAATAATCAACTTAAACAAGTTTTTGCTACTGTCAAATTTGACTTAGATCCAGATTACTAGAACGAAGTTGATTTCTTTTGCCGTTTGATTTCTTTTGCTTCGTTCGATTTGATTCTTTTTGCAAATCAGGGTTCTTAAGTTGAACTTTCTGGTTAGATCTTCTATTTGAGTTTTACCTGTGCATTAGATGAGTACTTATTGTATGCTTGTTTGTTTGTCTGCGATAGAATACCCGGAGTGCGCCGCTTGTTACTTCGAATCTCTAGGTTTCGCGGATCATCAGCAAGGCAAGTAACACTTTGATCATACCTTTTCTACAACCCAGTTTTATTGCATTAGATCAATCCTCACACATTGCATGATTAGGATCTAATTAAATTGTGGGATGGGAAGTAGATGAGGTAGTACCTATTACCTGTTTATTATCAAAACCTTTGAGAGTTATTTCTACGTTTGCTTATTATGCCATGCTATGCTAGTAGACGTGGATTGGGTGAGTGATATCCATGACAGATGTGAGATTGTTAATTAATGGTTTATCTAAGGTGGCAACCTAAACACACATCTGGGTGGATTGAGGAACCTGGGTATTCCAGGACTTGCCTGTTTTTCTTTTGGACCGCCACCCAGGCTCAAAGGGATCATAAGATTATTCATACTAGAAACTTCCGTGTGCAGCCACAAGCCATTATGGGCTCCGGCATAGTTGATTAAGTCGTGCGAACTCTTACAGGGTAGACTAGCAGACGTAGGGGAAAGTAGGTGTACCGGTCAATCCATCGTAAGGTGCTAGCGCTTCTGAAAGACTGTGTCTCGGTCATCCGTTTCTCAAACACCATGTAGTGCGAGAAATCCAACGGAGGCGATCGAGTCTTGTGGGGAAAAGTGCGCAAACCTCTGCAGAGTATAATAAACTAATCATGGTTAGCCGTGTCCCCGGTTATGGACATCTTGAGTATTTAGTACCTAGATCATCATGTGAATCTCAACATGTTACTCTAAAATTAATTTTGTTGGGTTTGTTAAATGATGATGCTTAATTGGGATTGAGAATGCTGTCAACCATTCTCAATGTTTAACAACCACCATGATAGTAATTAAATTTATTCCTTTGAAGTAGGGAAAAATTGGCTTTACGCAAAAACTGTAACCATAGAGCTTTCCACCAGCCAAATATGCATATAGTATAGTTTTTTCATTCCATTACTCTCTATGTGTTACCTTGCCAGCATATTCCATGTGCTGACCCGTTCTCGGGCTGCAACGTTAATATTGCAGACTTTTCAGACGACGATTAAGGAGTTTTTAGGTCGTGGTTCTATACTCAGTGATGCCGTTGGAGTTGATGGACTCACTTATCTTCCAAGCCTTCTGTTGTTATCGTTATTAGATGGCCTTAAGCCATATTTATTGTAATAAGTTCTCTTTTGAGGCACTCGATGTAATAGTGTGTGATTGCTACTCTGCTATAAATCCTCCGAGTATTGTGTGGTGTCAGCATTACTGATCCAGGGATGACACCGGAGCACAGTGATCAGACTGTTTGAGGTCTGGTCGCTACACTGTAAGTTCTAATGCAGTCTTTGAATCAGAGAAAGGGATATGTGGGTCAAGAAGAGGCACAAAAACACTACCGCACGAGCATATATATATATATATATATATATATATATATATATATATATATATATATATATATATATATATATCTTTTTGGATCAAGAAGAGGCCTGCGGGGGAAGAACTACAAGGGACTGCGATGAACTAGGAAGAACACGAAGGAATCTGGAAACCCTAAATGCGGATCTGAGAAGAAAACTTACAATCACAGGTCTTCTGTGGAGGTCGCCGCCGTTCTCTGGACCAGTTCGAGTTGATGCAGCGGCCAAGGTTGACGGAGACGAAGGAGATGCGCGACGGCGGTGAGGATCGAGCAGTAGGAGGGTTGCGAGAGGAAGAAGACGGAGCGAGAGAGGAGAATGAGGAAGGCCAAGGCGTGCCTATTTATAAGGGAAAGATGTGAACAGACGGGCGCGAAAATTGGGGGAGAGCCGAATAATGGTTATCCAGCTACACAGGCGCCTCGATTCTTGAGAAACATTAAAGATAAAAGATCCGTTGGGAGATGACGTCATGAAAGTTTTTTGCGTTTTCAAGAGATGACGTCACGGCGGGTTACAAAAACTTCAGCGAAGATAAGAAGATGGATTTTTTCTAAGTATTGAAGATTGACAAAGAACGAAGTTCAAAGTCAACCTGGGGCCTAATGTTGGGGATATAACTATCAGTTATGACCCGCCTAGAAGGGGCCGGGTCAGCCCCAATGGCGGGTTACACAAGAAGCCCAGTAAACATTCAAGATGATAGTTTATTAAATCTTATAGAAGGCCCAAAGGCCTGGAGGCGGCTTAAGGCCTAATATTATGAACCGTCGTATGTAAGGAAAGACTTATAAAGAAAGGCATGTAAAGGAAGTCGCCGAGCCGGACACGATTATGAGCCGGCCGGGACTCTGTAGGCCACCAGGCGTCAACCCGTGTATATAAGGGGACAACTCGGTGGCGGCTTAGGGCAAGAAACAAGAGATCGAGAACCAAGCCGGCGAGTTGAGCCTCTTGGTGATCGAAACCCTGGTAATACCAACACAACTAGACATAGACTTTTACCTTCATCGTAAGGGGCCGAACTAGTATAAAACCTCTAGTGTCCTTTGTCCCGATTAACCCCTTTAAACTTCCTAGTTGCAATGGCCCTACGACTAAGTCCTTTCTCTAGGACATCTGCCGTGACAATTCCACGACAGCTTATATCTTTTGAGTTATATAATTTTTCTCTAGTACTTCACTTATATCTTTTAGAGCACGGTGGTGGATTTGTTTTATAGAAACTATTGATCTCTCATGCTTCACTTAGATTATTTGAGAGTCTTAAATAGCATGGTAATTTGCTTAAAATCCTAATATGCTTGGTATACAAGATTAATAATAAAACTTTCTTATGAGTGTGTTGAATACTGTGATAAGTTTGATACTTGATAATTGTTTTGAGATATGGAGATGGTGATATTAAAGTCATGCTAGTTGAGTAGTTGTGAATTTGAGAAATACTTGTATTGAAGCTTGTGATTCCCGTAGCATGCACGTATGATGAACCGTTATGTGATGAACTCGGATCATGATTTATTTATTGATTGTCTTCCTTATGAGTGGCGGTCGGGGACGAGTGATGGTCTTTTCCTACCAATCTATCCCCCTAGGAGCATGCGCGTAATACTTTTGTCCATGGATTATACGCACTCTCACCCTTCCACCTTTGCTAGCCTCTCTAATACCGCGCACCTTTCGCCGGTATCATACACCCACCATATACCTTCCTCAAAACAGCCACCATACCTACCTATTATGGCATTTCCATTGCCATTCCGGGATATATTGACATGCAACTTTCCACCGTTCCCTGTGACAATAAGGGCAGCAAGGCACATATATATACCTTCCTCAATCTTGCGGTGTCCTTTCCCGGTGACAGTAAGGGCAGTAAGGCACGTATTGTATTGTTGCCATCGAGGATACACGATGGGGTTTTCTTCATATTGCATGAGTCTATCCCTCTACATCATGTCATCTTGCTCAAGGCGTTACTCTATTTTTAACTTAATACTCTAGATGCATGCTGGATAGCGGTCGATGAGTGGAGTAATAGTAGTAGATGCAGGCAGGAGTCGATCTACTTGTCTCGGACATAATGCCTATATACATGATCATACCTACATATTCTCATAACTATGCTCAATTATGTCAATTGCTCAACAGTAATTTGTTCACCCACAGTAAAATACTTATGCTCTTGAGAGAAGCCACTAGTGAAACCTATGCCCCCCGGGTCTATCTTCTATCATATTAATCTTCCAACACTTCGTTATTTTCATTGCCTTTTATTTTACTTTGCATCTTTATCATAAAAATATCAAAAATATTATCTTATCATATCTATCATATCTCACTCTCGTAAGTGATCGTGTAGGGATTGACAACCCCTTATCGCGTTGGTTGCGAGGATTTATTTGTTTTGTGTAGGTGCGAGGGACTCGCGTGTAGCCTCCTACTGCATTGATACCTTGGTTCTCAAAAATTGAAGGAAATACTTACGCTACTTTGCTGCACCACTCTTTACTCTTTAAGGGAAAACCAACGCAAGTGCTCAAGAGATAGCAGTACTCTATTCTTATATCTGAAGAAGGTGTCAAGTTGCAGTGTTCACATACTGGTTCATTCAGTTGTCGAATGTTCCTTGTTGCTCCTCTCCTCCTCGAGTCGCCGCTCTACGATCAAGATCATCGTTGGCAGTGGTATTCACCATTTGCCCATTGTCGTTACTTTGCTATTAGTTATTGTGGCTTGCTTGCTTTAGTGATTTTTTCATTCCTCCTATAAAACCGTTACGCTATAGGTAGTATCATTGATCATTCGGCTAAACCCCTAAATACTCTATATAAAATATATGCATGAGAGGCCCCTCCGATTTGGGAGAATTTCCCTATAAAATCAAGTGATTTGGGTTTTTGTTCTTGTTGGATGTTGTGGATACATAGTCGAGTTTACCACTAGAGCGCCCCATTGCAGCCATGGCTCATCGTTCGCATGACCAACGCCCATGCCTCACCGCCGACCTTGTACAGGAGCGTCGCTAGGATGCCATGATCAACTTCACTGAAAGAATTGGATGGAGCCGCCCCCTAGTGACCGTCGCTCACCACTACCCAATTCTCGTCGTCCAAGCTTCCTTCACCATATGCGTTGACAGCTTCCTGGTGAGCCCCTCTTCTTTTCATGTCTATCCCCAAGCTGGCGCGTATCCTCTAGCCTGTTGTAGCCTAGCACCACCATAGCCGCTCTGTCTAGTTTCGTCACCGGGGCTTCTCAGGTGACCATATGAACCAAGGCATGCTAGTGCGACCTTTGGGGACCTCTTGCTCGTCTCAGCCTTTGTAGTGCACCGTAGCCTCGCCCTGGTCAAGCCTGTGTTGCTGCCATTGTCAGACCTTGTTGCCAACCTCGATTCTCGTAGTCCTGCTAAACTCCGCCACCATCAATCAGCGCGGCTTGAGCCCAACAACCTACAAAAGCAAACCACGTCGCAAACCGTGGCATGTAACAAGTTCTCGAACGTCAACATCGTGTCGACGTGATTTGACTCTGCATGGCGAGCGGAGTTCTACAGAGATTTCGGGAAAATAGGGGGGAGGGGGGTGAATGTTTTAAACACCGGTCAGAACCTCCTAAAATCGGTCATGTTAGCTTGAAAACCACGAGTGATTTATATGTTTTTATAGATTTGATTGAGGGTAAAAAGTATATCAAAATTGACTTCAGGGAGGGTATGCTGAATTTGGGGGTGATTTTGATATTTCTTTCAAACATATATTAAGGCAAATTTAAGGAAATAAAAAAGCTTAACGAGGCACATCTAGCTCCCGGTTCATTTTTGTGAGCAACTTCACTCAGTCATTCTCCTCATGTAGGCGTCAACCTATAGATAGGATCCTACGAAACATCAAACCGTAAACTGGATTTATTCTTAAGGAGTTGCATCTTCTTTCTTTTTGGATCAGTTTCTTTTAGCCCCTGCTCTGCTTTTTTTAGCAAGCATGTACCATCGATTTTATCATTGTGTCTTTTTTTTGAATAACCATATATATTTCATTGGAGAAATGTGTTACAAAGAGTATACATGTGGTCATCACAGGAGACATAGATAGATGTCATGCAATATTGCATCAATGATTTCACAAGAAGTAAAACTAAAATTTCAGTTCGGCAGAATCTTGTGCCACGCCAAAACATCGCCCACGGTCGACCTCCACCGCCGTTGAGGGGACAACTGCCTTCATACTAAGATCTAGAAGAGTACCTTTGCATACAAGGATGCTTTTCGAGCCGATGAACCGGACCGCCGCAAGCGACGAGGCTGTATTCTTGGATTTCCCTCTAGAGGAGCGGAGATACTTGGGAGGAGAGAGAGCTGGTCTCGTCTATTCTTGGATTTGGATAGCAGGAGCATGTATTGTATCTATAAGAATATCTCCAGCCGCGTCCTCAATACGCCCTTCCAGACAATTTTTTAGTACCGGCGGATGAAAATTGGCCCAGTCGGGCTCCAAGAGCCCTTTTTGGCCGGGTTGGGCTGAAATTAGAGTCGGCGGACCCAGGCCGAACCCGACGCGCCAGGGACGCATGGGAGCGCCGGAGCGAGCAATTTTGACGCGAACTAACTGCGGGCCCGCCGTGTCAGCGACAGTCGCCTCATCGTCCTCACACCGCCTTGGTTTCCCACAGGGAATCAATGCCAAGACTGTCACCGGTCAGCCTTCCATTGAATTCTCACAGGCGATGCGGCGACGCCCCCCTCCCGCCACGTGTACACATGGCGCCCAGCTATAAAAGTGATGCCTAGCCTTCCCCTTTGGCCACACCCCACCGTGCTCTGCCTCCCTCTCCCCGTGCGCACCTGCCGCCGACGATCCTCCCCTCTCTCCCCACGCCGAGCGTTGACGATGGGCGAGCAATTCCCCGGTGACACGGCGGCGGCCAACGGCTTCGGCCGCCACTCGCTGCATGCGTGGTAGGCGTACCTCCTCTTTGAGGTGAACATCCCAGCGCCGCCCGACATGCGCGCAGGGTCGGACGGGTGGAGGCTCAGCGCCGGTGGCGTCCCCATTCCCCCTGGTGCCCGACGTCAATGCGCGCGCGGACTACTTCGCCGATAGGGTCGACCGCGTGCGGGCGTCGCTGACGGAGGAGCAGCGCGCCCTATCACAGTACGCCGCCGACAACCACGCGACGTGGGTGGCGTACTTCCAGCACCGGCAGGAGCGGCGACTGGCCTCCACCAACGGGGCGCCGATGGTGGGGGCGTCAAGAACAGCGAGGGGCGTCGCCTGTGGTGGGGCGCCCCTGGCCGCATGCTGCACGAGGTTCTCCAGCACCTCAAGGGCGGCAACATGCCGCTGCTGACATACCCTACCGCGGCCGCCGCCCCAGTCCCCCGCCGGAGCACCGGGCAATGGATGCCCATGAGGCTCGGCTCCTCCTCCTCCTCGTCCTCCCAGTCCTCCTCCCGCTCCTCTTCCCACTCCTCCGGCTCGCCGGCGGTGTTCAGCGTCAAGGCCGAGCCCGCAGCGGAGACGCCGCTCGGCCGGTGCACCCGCAGCGCCGGCATCGTCATCAACGAGGGCGCCGGGCACGGCTCCTCCCGGTACGTCAAACCGAAGACAGAGCCGGGGCTCGCCGCCGTGAAGACGGAGCCAGGGCTCGCCAGCGGCGTCAAGGAGGAGCTCGACGACGCGGCGGCCTTAAAATGGGCGTGTAAAGACTGGACGCGGACGGAGCTGGAGCGCCAGCGCCGCGCCTACGAGCAATTCATCGCTCGGCGCCGTGGCCGCGACGAGGGAGGCGTCGTCGTCCTCGACGACAGCGACGATGACGCGCCGCCGCCGCCGGTCCGCCAGGGCGACGCCGAGCAGGGGTCCAGCAGGGCGGCCGCGTCAAGGGGGAGAAGGCCGGCGAGGACGACAAATAAGGATATCGGTGATGTCAATGACTTCGCCCCGCTCAGCGCGTTCTTCAACCCGTAGTAGTAGTTGCGGTCGTTTTTTTTAAACTTTGTTATGTAATATCATATTCGCCAAACTTTAGCCGAATATTTGTCCAGTTTGCCAAACTTTAGTCGAATTCCTTTTTTTAATAAAAAAACCGCCTTCTGGGGACGATCCTGGGGCCGACGGTTGGTAACTCGAAAGCCCCTAGAGCCGAGTTTTAGCGCCGGCTCGCCCCCAAGCGGTGATTTTACGCGCCCCCTGAGGGGGCAACAGCTGGAGACACTCTAAGCAAATGATACCAAGAACTAGTTGACATTGATTCTTTCCGGTGCATGGAGTCAAACAAAAACGCTCATAGAGGAACCTATGAATTATATTGTAAATTTTCTTAGACACCAGGAACTAGTTGACATTGATTCTTTCCGGTGCATGGAGTCAAACAAAATCGCTCACAGAGGAACCTATGAATTATATTGTAATTTTTTTTTATAGACGATGTAACCATTATCACTAATAAATAAAGAGGTTGTTTTACTTCAAAAATAAGCACTCATCGAGACAAAATAAATGTACCAGCATAAGCTAGTATGAGAAAAATACACAAGAAAATACTAAATTAAATCTAATACCTTGCCCACGTTACTTGAGTCAAATATATATCCCTCAAGTTTTCCACATTACTTACATAGTCAAATACAGTATATCTTAACTTGCGTACATTGCATACTAGTCAAGACAAATTTAACCAAGATACCAACATCCAACTACCACTTGACATAAACCAATAACAATCATACAGCAACTGAACTCAGACATCATTTGTAAGTTTGTGGAAATGAGGTAGGTTCTGGACAAGAGACCATGTGACAGTGACTTCAAACTTACAACGGTGAACTTCAAGCATACGCATGCTCCTGGAGGCTTTCTTGGCTCTGAATGCTTCTGAATCTCTCTCAACAGTTTGATCCTCCAAGCTACTTGCCATGACGGAGACTATCAACTCTCCATTAGCTTCAACAGATACAACATTTCGTGAAAGCTGTATGATGCCATCAGCTGCAAGAGGCAACTTATCTCCGAACGCAAGCAATTCAATTTTCTTGGCATCAATACTGGCCGTATTGGCAGAAATTAGACCTTGAAAACCTTCTGGCCATTCCCCACCAACAACTCTCACACTGATGGTGGCCTCCACTGAATTAACAATATCACCCAGCATCAATGCCACTGTGCTAAGCTTGCTGGTGCTGACACGTTTAATCGCATATGATTCACTAGAACCAGAATCATGATAATAAAAAACTAGATTACTCAATTCTCTATCCTCTGATTCAGTTCTGCCCTTAACTCGCAAGTTAACCTCAAAGGACGCAGGATCCACAACAACAACAGCGCGGGTAGGACCTGTCAGTATCAGACATGGATTCTGCATGCAAAATTTAAAACGTAAGTTATGTATCATTTATCTCGAGTAGTGACTGGAGCAAATATAACCAATCTATGCTGATGTCAAGAAAGAATGCATCCACTGACAAGTAATCCATTTATTACGCTAAACTTAATAACAAGTGCTTGAATTAAATATATGTTGGTAGAAAGCACAGGAAAGGCAGAATTTTCCAGAGGTGAGCCCATGAATTTGAGTTGGGTCAGCAAGCATTTCAAATGTCTAAAACTCTTGTATTTTAAACAAATAATATGTAGATTGAAGAAAAAGAAGAGGCAAACATTGAACATCACAACTGAAGCATACACTTCAATACTATGTACAGTATGGAAACGCTTTAGAGGCAAACAAAAAGTGGTATTTCTGAGGTGTGCATATATACTCTAAAAACTTATTATCTAAGATATCAGATTGCAAACAACACTAGAGGATTTTCAAGCAGAATTTCACATGGGAACACAAGAAATTATCGAGTACATTGAAAATGAAGTACTGGCCTCAAACAAACTGGTCAAGAGAGGGTAAAAGTTGCACACGCTATTCCATAGGATTCGACTATACCTGGAAATAATCTACAGTAATGTTGGCATACTTTTATTTAGAACTCAGAACATTTTGCAGACAAATAGCATGCTTCCCACTTACATTTGCAGATTCATTCATACTTCACGGAAATAATCTACAGTAATGTTGGCATACTTTTATTTAGAACTCAGAACATTTTGCAGACAAATAGCAGGCTTCCCACTTGCATTTGCAGATTTATTCATACTTCACGGATTGATTATTTGGTATATATTTGCCCATAACAATTGGAAGAGAAAGTAATTATTTTCCCACTTTACTTCATGTTTTAAATCTCTAATGTAACCATATATATATATACATATATATGTATATATATATCACAGTATCTAAATAACATTATGGAGGTAACAATAATATGGCACGTGAGCAACGAGACTACAAACCTTCCTGTCAATGGTTTGGCAGTTATCCCTGGAGCGGTTGAAGATGATGTTGTGATTGTCATCAAATGAGTCGCGTGCGGCAATGATACCATACACATCGAGAGGCCAGTCCAATCCACCTGTGATGGCTCCAACCCTGACCGAAAAGACCTGCAGAGTTCGCATGGGGTAGGCGGGACCACGCGGAGGCTTGTCGTCCATGTAACACATGGGCTGGGTGGGTGCTGAAGATCAATGTGAACCAATCAAGACGCTTAGCGGCGATTATCTTATTGCTAGAGCAATTGATGAGGAGGGAGAAGGGGATTCGGGTCTGCTTACAGGGACCGAAGGAGTCGACCCACAGAGATTCGCCGGATTCCCGGTGCCTCCTGGCATCGACGGCCTCCCAGTAGTCGGTGGGATCGAGCGCCTGCAGCTTCATGGCCTCCATGTTTTCCTCGACCCACTGGTTCGAGATCCTGATTGCCTCGGGGTCTCCCGTGGCGATCCACTTGATGACGGCGTCCAGCTCCCCCTTCCGGTCCTGGTTCCTGTGCGCCTCCTCCCCTTTGGCTCTGTACACGGCCGCCGCCGCGACGTCCTCCTCGGTCATCGTCTTGGGCTTGAAGACGCTCCTGTCCTTGGCCCTCTCTGCTTCCAAACTCTTCCTCGCCCACTCCAGAGCAGCCGCCTTCCGCGCGCTCTTCTTCTTGTTTTTGGGGGCCTGGGCTGTCTTCCTCCTCTCCGCCTCCTCCGCCGCCTTCGTCGTCCCCTCCTGCCTGACCGCCAGTATCAAATCGACGTACGCATCAAACTGCTCCTTCCGCGTGAACTCCATCGCCGCTCTGGTAGAGAAGAGCCAGAGGAACCCTAACCCTAGATCCACTCTCGCCTTCTCTTCTCTTCTCCGGGCCGGTGGGCGATTTGGGGATGCCGGGCTAGTATAATGTTGAGGGCCGAGCTTGCGGGTTTGGCAATATAAAGAAATATAAACGTCTCGCAAGCCAACCAGGAAACAAGGCCGTGCTTGCTACCTGAGGTCGATTCGGATCCGATGGCCCAAGTCCTTCACGAAAACAAATTTGCCATCCGACCTTTTTGTGAAACAAAAATTCCTTTTTTGCCTTTTATTTATTTCTTTGTGCAAGTTCGTGGGTTTTCGTTTCACATTTTTCCTTTTCTGTTTTTGTTTTTCCTTTTTATTTTTTCCTGATATTTTTTTAAATGCATGAACTTTATTCGAAATCAATAAAAAAATTGAATTTTGTGAACTTTTCTTCGATATTGATGAACTTTTTTCCAAATTGGTGAACTTTTCAAAGTCGATGAACATTTTTGTAACTTTCGTGAACCTTTTTCCAAAAGCAATGACCTTTTTTTCAAAATTGATGACGTTTCCCAAATTTGTTAACTTTTTTTTTCAAATTTGATGCACTTTTCTCAAATTTCATGAACTTTTTTCCAAATTCGATGAACTTTTCCAGATTCATGAATGTTTTTAATTTTGGTGAACTTTTTCTCAAATTTGATGAACTTTTTTTTCAAATTCAATTAACTTTTCTTTCGAATTTGATGAACTTCTTCCCAATTCGATGAACTTTTTTCAAATACGGTGTACTTTTTTCCAAATTCAATGAAGTTTTCTTTTGAATTCGATGAACTTCTTCCAAATTAGATGAACTTTTTTCAAATAAGGTAAACTTTTTCTAACCCAGCACATGTAGCTGCTAAGATCGTGGAAAAGTGGTGGCGACAACACATGCTTGACTTCAATGGTGGTGCTTTTTGAGTACCCCAGTCTCGAGCTCCGGGGTGAAAACCTAGGTAAGAACCATGTCGGTTATACCTGGCAATGACGATGTTTCGTCGTCGTTACCTTGTTGAAGGCATTGCTCGGAGATGCTCGGACAGTTTCTTCAAGGTGAAAACCTATAATTTGCCCTGTGGTGGTTGGTTCCGGTGACGGCAATGCTCGAGCGTCGCTCCCTTCCTGAAGGCATTGTCGTTGAAGAATGTCGATGTCCTTGTGGTGTCATGAGATGATTGGTGCGGATATGGTCATTGTTGTAGGTTGTCGATCGCGATTTAGAACGCTTCGGGCCGGGTTTTCTCTCTCTCTCTCTCTCTCTCTCGCTTAGGGATAGCTTTGGTCTTATATGGCTTTGCTATTTGCCGGCGGTTTTGTGTGTGTGTGTGTGCGCGCGCGCGCGTCTGTGTGTGTGTTGGCTGTGTGTATCCTAACTATGCAGAGGCCGGGTGTGTCCTCACTATGTTTGTATTATCTTGATGCTCCATTTTAAGTAATAAAATCCACCGTTTGTCGAAAAACTTTTTCAAATTCGATGAAACCTTTTCAAATTCAAGAACTATTTCCATTTTTGCGAACTTTTTTCAATTGGTACAACCTTTTCTTTTATATTCAAATAATTTATAGCGGGTATATAATACATATGTTTTAAGTTTTGTACTGAAAGAAGGCTCAAATAGCATTGTTTTCCTCTAGTAAACAATAAACTGAGTTTGGCCGAGTGGTCAACGTGATTGCTATTCACTCTGGCGACGGGAGTTTGACTCCCTGCTCCACCCAATATACCTGACCCCGTAACTTCGGGAGAAGGGGTGCTCTCCTATCTTTTGATTAGGAAATCGACACATACCATGGGATAGTGACTGTTTATTAAAAACATAGGACTCTCCTAAGTCGTAACACGATGTATAGAGTGTAACACCTATCCGGTGCTAGAAGGTCTGAAGGAGAAGTGTGATCAACTTTGAATGGAAGCCCCGGTAAACGACAACAGTAACTCTAACTGTCCTAATGTGACGACCCAAGACCGAGACCTCCATTATTATTATTTTGTGTTATGTTCATGCGTGCTTACTTGCTCGCTTGTGATGTTTGTTTTATTTTATTTTGCATAATGCATCTTCTCCATACCATCGTTATGTTTGTTTAATTTAATTGCTCATGTGCATTGCAACTTCTTTTCTTCTCTTGATTCTTCCATCAACCCCATGCTCACTTTCAACTTGGTTTCACCCAAGTTTCAAATCCCTATGCCACTTTCTTCTTTCCTTTTTCTCTATTTTGAGTTGCAAATAGAATTGCTCAAATAGATGTTCATCTTGTGCCCATAAATCATATTTATTATGTAGGGTCATCCTATAAAATTTAAGCCCATTTGGATTCAGTTTGGTTAGGTTATAAATTCATGCAAGTTTGAATTAAATTCGAACAAGTTTAAATTTATAGTCTGTAAAAATTCCCAAACTAATTTGATTAAATCGGTCATATTTCTTGGTTTCCAGAAATATGTCCCTCCATCCCTACTTCAATCCCAAACCCTCTGTACTTTTCTCTCTATTTCTGTTTATGCAATAAATAGAAAGGGAAAAGGTAAATCAGAGATATGAGGGAGAAGAGAACCCCAACCCAGCCCCTGTAAGCCATTGGTCCAGGCCGGCCCACCAAACCCCAGAGGCCCAGCCGGCAACCTCTAGGCCTCAACCCTAGGCCGAAACCCCCATCTACATCGATCCCATCTCTTCCTCTGTCCGCCGCCTCCTGCTCGACCCTCCTCTCTCGCTCGTCTCCCTCCTCGCGCCAGGGAAGGGAGCTCCCTCGTCCTCGTCGTCCTTTAGCTCATCGTCGCTCCCTTGCCGTCTCAGACGCCGCGCGGGTGAGCGCCACTGCCGGAGCTGCTCCTTCTGTCGTGCGCTACCCAGAGCCGCGCCGGTCCTCCCGTCCCCGCTCGCGCCAGGGGCCCGAGTCCTTCGCGCCTCTTCTGTCATGGCCTCGCAGCCCGGCCTCCTGTCTTGCGCCTAGATCACCTCCTCTTCGTCGCCTCCTCGCCATGGCACCCCGCAGCAGAGCACCATGGTGCCCATCTCCTGCGCCTCCTCGAGCAGGAACTTGATACGTCTCCAACGTATCTATAATTTTTGATTGCTCCATGCTATATTATCTAATGTTTTAGACATTATTGGGTTTTATTTTCCACTTTTATATTATTTTTGGGACTAACCTATTAACCCGTGGCCCAGCTCAGAATTGTTGTTTTTTTGCCTGTTTTAGGGTTTCGAAGAAAAGGAATATCAAACGGAGTCCAAACGGAATGCAACCTTCGGAAACGTGATTTTCTCATCAGATAAGATCTAGTAGACTTGGACCCTCCGTCAAGGAAGCCACGAGGTGGTCACAAGGGTAGGGGGCGCCCCCCTAGGGTGCGCCCCCCTGCCTCGTGGGCCCCTCGGAGCTCCACCGACGTACTTCTTCCTCCTATATATATCCATGTACCACCAAACGATCGGAGACGGAGCCAAAAACCTAATTCCACCGCCGCAACTTTCCGTATCCACGAGATCCCATCTTGGGGCCTGTTCCGGAGCTCCGCCGGAGGGGGCATCGATCACGGAGGGCTTCTACATCATCAGCCAAGCCCCTCCGATGAAGTGTGAGTAGTTTACTTCAGACCTACGGGTCCATAGCTAGTAGCTAGATGGCTTCTTCTCTCTTTTTGGATCTCAATACAATGTTCTCCCCCTCTCTTGTGGAGATCTATTCGATGTAATCTTATTTTTGCGGTGTGTTTGTTGAGACCGATGAATTGTGGGTTTATGATCAAGTCTATCTATGAATAATATTTGAATCTTCTCTGAATTCTTTTATGTATGATTGGTTATCTTTGCAATTCTCTTCGAATTATCAGTTTGGTTTGGCCTACTAGATTGGTTGTTCTTGCCATGGGAGAAGTGCTTAGCTTTGGGTTCAATCCTGTGGTGTCCTTTCCCAGTGACAGAAGGGGAAGCAAGGCACGTATTGTATTGTTGCCATCGAGGATAACAAGATGGGGTTTTTATCATATTGCATGAAATTATCCCTCTACATCATGTCATCTTGCTTATGGCGTTACTCTGTTTTTAACTTAATACTCTAGATGCATGCTGGATAGCGGTCGATGAGTGGAGTAATAGTAGTAGATGCAGAATCGTTTCGGTCTACTTGTCTCGAACGTGATGCCTATATACATGATCATACCTAGATATTCTCATAACTATGCTCAATTCTGTCAATTGCTTAAAAGTAATTTGTTCACCCACCGTAGAATACTTATGCTCTTGAGAGAAGTCACTAGTGAAACCTATGGCCCCCGGGTCTCTTTCTCATCATATTAATGTCCATCACTTTATTATTGCTTTGCTTTTACTTTGCTTTTACTTTATTTACTTTGCATCTTTATACCAAAAATACCAAAAATATTATTTATCATCTCTATCAGATCTCACTTTCATAAGTGACCGTGAAGGGATTGACAACCCCTAAGTGCGTTGGTTGCGTTGAGCTATTGTTTTTGTGTAGGTACGAGGGACTCGAGTGTAGCCTCCTACTGGATTGATACCTTGGTTCTCAAAAACTGAGGGAAATACTTACTCTACTTTGCTTCATCATCCCTTCTTCTTCGGGGAAATCCAACGCAGTGCTCAAGAGGTAACAAGAAGAATTTCTGGCGTCGTTGCCGGGGAGTCTGCGCAAAAGTCAACATACCAAGTACCCATCACAATTCCTATCTCCCGCATTACATTATTTGCCATTTGCCTCTCGTTTTCCTCTCCCCCCAATTCACCCTTGCCGTTTTATCCGCCCTCTCTCTCTCTATCCTCCCTCTTTTTCGCTGTTTGCCTTTTTGCCCGTTTGCTTTTTGTTTGCTTGTTTGTCGCGATGGCTCAAGATAATACTAAATTGTGCGACTTCGCCAATACCAATAATAATGATTTCCTTAGCACTCCGATTGCTCCTCTTACCGATGCTGAATCTTGTGAAATTAATACTACTTTGTTCAATCTTGTCGTGAAAGATCCGTTCTCCGGCCTTCCTAGTGAAGATGCCGCTACCCATCTTAATAGCTTCGTTGATTTGTGTGACATGCAAAAGAAGAAAGATGTCGATAATGATATTGTTAAACTGAAGCTATTTCCTTTTTCGCTTAGAGATCGTGCTAAAGCTTGGTTTTCGTCTTTGCCTAAAAATAGTATTGATTTATGGAACAAGTGCAAAGATGCTTTTATCTCTAAATATTTTCCTCCCGCTAAGATCATCTCTCTTAGAAACGACATTATGAATTTTAAACAACTTGATCATGAACATGTTGCACAAGCTTGGGAGAGAATGAAATTAATGATACATAATTGCCCTATTCATGGTTTAAATTTGCGGATGATTGTTCAGAATTTTTATGCCGGATTGAATTTGGCTTCTAGAAATCTTTTAGATTCGGCCGCGGGAGGCACTTTTATGGAAATCACTTTATGAGAACCTACTAAACTCCTAGATAATATTATGGTTAATTATTCTCAGTGGCATACTGAAAGATCTACTAAAAAGGTGCATGCGATAGAAGAAATTAATGTTTTGAGTGGAAAGATGGATGAACTTATGAAATTATTTGCTAATAAGAGTGTTTCTTCTGATTCTAATGATGTGCCCTTGTCTACTTTGATTGAGAATAATAATGAATCTATGGATTTGAATTTTGTTGGTAGGAACAATTTTGGTAACAACGCGTATAGAGGAAATTTCAATCCTAGGCCTTATCCTAGTAATCCCTCTAATAATTATGGTAATTCCTACAACAATTCTTATGGAAATTATAATAAGATGCCCTCTGATTTTGAATCTAATATTAAAGAATTTATTTCTCCGCAAAAGAATTTTAATGCTATGATTGAAGAAAAATTGCTTAAGATTGATGATTTGGCTAGGAACGTTGATAGAATTGATCTTGATGTTGATTCTTTGAAACTTAGATCTATTCCACCTAAGCATGATATCAATGAGTCTCTCAAAGCCATGAGAATTTCCATTGACGAGTGCAAAGAAAGAACCGCTAGGATGCTTGCTAAGAAAGATGCCTTTATAAAAGCGTGTTCTTCTAGTTCCTATGAAAATACTAATGAAGATCTAAAAGTTATTGATGTGTCCCCTATTAAACCTTTGTTTTGCAGTATGAATCTTGATAATGATGGGACTGAATATGATCCACCTTTAGATAGAAGGCGTTCTAAGAATTCGGAATTTGTTGATCTTGATGCTAAATTTGATAAAAGTGGGATTGAAGAAATTAAAACCCTAGATGTTGCTAAACCCACTAATATGGATTTCATGGAATTTAACTATGAAAATTGCTCTTTGATTGATTGTATTTCCTTGTTGCAATCCATGCTAAAATCTCCTCATGCTTATAGTAAAAATAAAGCGTTTACTAAACATATCATTGATGCCTTGATGCAATCTTATGAAGAAAAACTTGAATTGGAAGTTTCTACCCCTAGAAAACATTATGATGAGTGGGAATCAACTATTAAGATTAATATTTAAAATTATGAGTTTTATGCTTTGTGTGATTTGGGTGCTAGTGTCTCTACTATTTCCAAAACTTTGTGTGATTTACTAGATTTCCGTGATTTTGATGATTGCTCTCTAAACTTGCATCTTGCGGATTCCATGTAACGCCCCGAGACCGGTGTGCCAGGTGTACTCCAGTTATTCGCTATTGTTGCCTTTTCATTGCTTGCGTGTCATGCATTGCATATCATGTCATCATGTGCATTTCATTTGCATACATGTTTGTCTCATGCATCCGAGCATTTTCCCCGTTGTCCGTTTTGCAATTCGGCGCTCCTATGTCATCCGATGTCCCTTTCTACCTCTTTTCGTGTGCGGGTCCTAAATGTTTTCGTATTGGACCGAGACTTGTCATGCAGCCTTGGTTACTACCGATAGACCGCCTGTCAAGTTTTGTGCCATTTGGACTTCGTTTGATACTCCAACGGTTAACCGAGGGACCGAAAAGGCCTCGTGTGTGTTGCAGCCCAACACCTCTCCAAAGTGGCCTAAAACCCACCTAAGCCTCCTGCATCATCTCGGTCGTTCGATCACGATCGCGTGGCCGAAAACCGCACCTCATTTGAACTCTCCTAGCTCCCTCTACCTATAAATATGTGCTCTCCTCCGAAATCTCGCGTAGATGAAACCCTAACCCCCCCGCTCATCGCCCGACATGTCCACTCCGCGCCGGACGCGTCCACCCCAGCCGCCACCTCACTTCGGCCAACCAGAAGCCGCCACGTCACCCCACCGCCGCCGCTAGCCAACCCGCGCGCGCCACCTGTCCGCCCCGCACCCCACTTCATCGCGCCGCCCGCCGGCCCAGAGCCGGCCTGCGCGGGGCCGATCCGGGCCAGATCCCGCGCCGCCGCCCGAGCGCCTCTTCCTCCCCGCCGCCTCTTCACGCCGCCCGCCGCCGCCGGAAGCCGTCTTCGCCGCCGCCTCGGCTTCCGCCGGAGTTGCGCCGCCGTCGCCTGCACCTCCCTGCGCCGCCATCGGGGTCCGCGCCTCGCCGAGCTCCGCCGCTGGCGAACCACCTCCACCGGTGCCCGCCTCGCCACTGCCGTCCCTCGTCGGAGCACTCGAGCTCGCTGGAGCTTCGCCGGCCAGATCCAGTCCGGGTGGACCATATCCACTGGGCCCGCCATCCAAACGACCTCGCCTCGCCAGGATCTCCTCGTCCTGGGTCCTCCTCATCCCGGTTCCCGTGAGGTCTAATTTCTCTAAGTCCTTTTTCCCCTCATCTTTTTAGCATTTTTCATCATGTCATAACTTTGTCATCGTGGCTCCGATTCGTGCGTGTAGCATATCAAAATGTTCGTCTCGACGAGTACATCATTTCATCTCATTGCATCATTTTCATTTGAGCTCATCTTGATGCCCGAAATGTCATTGGAAGAGGGCTATGTGATGATTATGCCAGATCTGTTTCTGCAAATGGCCTTTTGTCATTTTTTCCATGATTAATGTGTGCATGCTATGATCCTGAGCTCTACATGTGTTTTGTTATATGCCATGCCATCTTTACAGGGGTGTATGCATGTATTTTTATGATCTTTGTGGTGACTAACACTAGTAGAAAAAGGGCCTTTAGTCCCGGTTCATAAGGGCCTTTAGTCCCGGTTCTGAAACCGGGACTAAAATGTCGGTACTAATGCCTCTCCCTTTAGTCCCGGTTCAATCCAGAACCAGGACTAAAGGGCGCGGCCACGTGGAGCTCCACCTTTAATCCCGGTTGGTAACACCAACCGGGACTAAAGGAAATTTTATGATTTTTTTTGAATTTTTTTTTTATTTTCAAATTTCTAAATTATTTTAACCTCTAGTCTGTAATCACCACCCCTCATCACTTCTCAATTTATCCTCTAATCACCCCTCATCATTCCAAATCATCTAACTTCCCGAACGGTCACCCATCCTCCCACTCCCCCAGCCTGAGCACGCTTAACTTCCGGGTTCTATTCTCCCTTGTTCCAAGTCTGCACTTGTTGTTTTCCTGACAATACTAAGATGTCAATCCTATTAACCTTCAGGAATTTTGCTTGAGCATGAAGTGACATATTTCATAGTTTTATTTTGAAACTATTGTTTTAAAAAACAATAAATATTTAGTAATAATAATATTTCTTGAATAATTAGTTTGACCATTGTTTGACCACAGTTTGACCAGATTTGACCAAAATTGAAATAACTGAAATAATTATTTAGTAACACTAATATTCTAGAATAATTAGTTTGACCATTGTTTGACCACAGTTTGCCCACTGTTTGAATTTTTTTCGATTTTTTCACTCTAGATCTTAAAAGCCCCGTAACTTTTTTCTATTAGGTTTTTGAGGATTTTGAAAATGTTTAACGGTGCCCCCTGTTAAATTTGGATGTAACTTTTCGAGTAGATGATTTTTCATATAAAAAACTTTTTCATCCGAGTTAGTATGCAAAAGTTATGCCCATTTTTACAAATTTCAGAGAGATTTTGCAAATAAAGTCAAAATTCACATTTGCAAAATTTCCCAACAACTAGACCACATATCACATGGGAAACTTATTTTCTTTTATTTTTTTGACATTTCCATCATTTTATTTTATTTTTTTTAAAACTGAAAAGGCGATCCACAGGGGGGGGGGGTATAGTTTGAAAATGGGACCTTTAGTACCGGTTCGTTGCACGAACCGGGACTAAAGGTCTCATCCCCATTAGTCCCGGTTCGTGCCTCAAACCAGGACTAAAGGTCTAATCTTTAGTCCCGGTTTGAGGCACGAACCGGGACCAATGGTTGTGGGCCAGGAGCGAGGCCCATTGGTCCCGGTTCATCCCACCAACCGGGACCAAAAGGTCTAGATGAACCGGGACCAATGGCCCACGTGGCCCGGCCGCCCCCCTGGTCTCACGAACCGGGACCAATGCCCCCATTGGTCCCGGTTCTAGACTGAACCGGGACTAATGGGGTTACCCGTCCTGGACCAAAGCCCCTTTTTCTACTAGTGTAACACAAGCATGCAAAGTAGCTTACTCAATGATGCTGATTTCAGGGACTCAGAATTTCATTAAGTCTCTGTCCTGTCATTGTTTTTATGCCATATGTTCATGTTGTTTCCTAGTGATCCGTGCCTCTTTTGAGGATGATCAGTAAGGATGTTTTGTTAATATTGTTGTGCTCTATCCATCCATTTCTTTGTCTGCATTTATGGAGCACCCTAGCTTGAGTCAATCGAGCTCTACTTTTGCTATAAAATGTTCTTGGCAGATTGTTAACATGTTTAGCAATTTTGCCAAGCTTGTTGTTGTTGATCCGTGCATGATATGTTGTTGTTCTCGCTTTGTCTAGCTTCTATGTCATGTCTTCTTGATGGGTGTATGTCATGATATGCTTAGCTTGTCATGCAATGCCTCGTAGTGAGTGCATCGAGCTCGTAAACATGCCTACTTGTTAACTGTTTTGCATGTTCCAGTTTTTCACTAAGTCTGAATCTGTTTATGTTTTTGCTATGTTCACATGCTTATAATTGTATTTTCTGATCCCTTTTGGCTCAAGGTCACTAAGGGACTTTTGTTATGTGCTTTGAGTAGCTTCATTCCATGCCTTGCATTGCCATGATATGTTCCTGTAGCATGTAGTTTTCATGCTCTAAAGATTGCTTCCTAATGATAAATTCCTAACATGCTGTTAATTTCACTAAGTCTGAAACCTGTTATCATTTGCACTTTTGCCATGCTTGTTTGAACCTGTTAATGAGTGAATTAGCCATAGCTCAGTGTTCAAGCATCATGAGTGAATCCCTATCATGTATTTTGTTGCCATGTTTGAGTGCTGTAGCATATTTAACTTGATGCATTTAAATGGCTACTTGCTGATTATCGCAGACCGGTGCCATATTTGTTTTGCATACTGAGCTATGCATATGCATCACATACCGCATCCCGCATATCATACCATGTTCATGTGTTGGTTGTTTACTATGTTGTGTGCTTCTTTCCGGTGTTGCTTCTTTGGGTTGGTTCCGATAACGTCGCGTTTGTGAGGACCCGTTCGTCTACGTTCGTTTATCTTCTTCATGGACTCGTTCTTCTTCCTTGCGGGATTTCAGGCAAGATGACCATACCCTCGAAATCACTTCTATCTTTGCTTGCTAGTTGCTCGCTCTTTTGCTATGCCTATGCTGCGATACCTACCACTTGCTTATCATGCCTCCCATGTTGCTAAGCCAAGCCTCTAACCCACCTTGTCCTAGCAAACCGTTGTTTGGCTATGTTACCGCTTTGCTCAGCCCCTCTTATAGCGTTGTTAGTTGCAGGTGAAGATTGGAGCTTGTTCCATGTCTGGAACATGGATATTTTGTTGGGATATCACAATATCTCTTATTTAATTAATGCATCTATATACTTGGTAAAGGGTGGAAGGCTCGGCCTTATGCCTGGTGTTTTGTTCCACTCTTGCCGCCCTAGTTTCCGTCATATCGGTGTTATGTTCCCGGATTTTGCGTTCCTTACACGGTTGGGTTATAATGGGAACCCCTTGACAGTTCGCCTTGAATAAAACTCCTCCAGCAAGGCCCAACATTGGTTTTACCATTCGCCACCTAGCCTTTTCTTTCCCTTGGGTAGGCCTGCCCAAGGGTCATCTTTATTTTTAACCCCCCGAGCCAGTGCTTCTCTAAGTGTTGGTCCAACTGAGCGATGTTCGGAGCTACCAGGGGCAACTCTGGGCTGGCCCACCTGACATCTTGCTCATCCGGTGTGCCCTGAGAACGAGATATGTGTATCTCCTATCGGGATTTGTCGGCACATCTAGGCGGCTTTGCTGGTCTTGTTTTACCATTGCCGAAATGTCTTGTAACCGGGATTCCGAGCCTGATCAGGTCTTCCTGGGAGAAGGAATATCCTTCGCTGACCGTGAGCGCTTGTGATGGGCTAAGTTGCGATACCCCTGCAGGGATTTGAACTTTCGAAAGGCATGCCCGCGGTTATGGGCAGATGGGAATTTGTTAATGTCCGGTTGTAGAAAACCTGAAGTTGACCTTAATTAAAATACATCAACCGCGTGTGTAACTGTGATGGTCTCTTCTCAGCGGGGTCCGGGAAGTGAACACGGTGTTGGAGTTATGCTTGACGTAGGTTGTTCTAGGATCACTTCTTGATCATAGTTTCTCGACCGTGCTTTGCCTTCTCTTCTCGCTCTCATTTGCGTATGTTAGCCACCATATATGCTAGTCGCTTGCTGCAGCTACACCTCATACCTTTTACCCTACCTTTAAGCTTAAATAGTCTTGATCGTGAGGGTGTGAGATTGCTGAGTCCCCGTGACGCACAGATACTTGCAAAACCAGCTTGCAGGTGCCGATGATACCGTGCAGATGATGCAACCAAGCTCAAGGAGGAGCTCGATGAAGATCTTGTCCTTTGTGTTGTTTCGTTCTGGTTGATCAGTAGTGGAGCCCAGTTGGGGTCGATTGGGGATCTGTGTAGCATTTGGGGTAGTCTTCTTTTATTTTGGTTCCGTAGTCGGACCTTGAGTGTATTTGGATGATGTAATGCTTTATTCATGTAATTGTATGAAGTGGCGATTGTAAGCCAACTATGTATCTTTTTCCCTTATGTATTACATGGGCTATGTGAAGATTACCTCACTTGCGACATTGCTTTCAATGCGGTTATGCCTCTAAGTCGTGCTTCGACACGTGGGAGATATAGCCGCATCGAGGGCGTTACATTCCACTATTAAGAAACCTATGAGAAGAATTAATGATGTTCTTATTATTTAAAATAGGAATTATGTGCCCATATATTTTATCGTTCTTGATATAGATTGCAATCCTTCTTGCCCTATTATTATTGGTAGACCTTTCCTTAGAACGGTTGGTGCAATTATTGATATGAAGGAAGGGAATATTAGATTTCAATTTCCATTAAAAAGGGCATGGAACACTTTCCTATAAAGAAAAGAAAATTACCATATGAATCTATCATGAGATCCACTTATGGATTGCCTACCAAAGATGGCAATACCTCGATCTATTCTTGCTTGTTATGCCTAGCTAGGGGCGTTAAACGATAGCGCTTGTTGGGAGGCAACCCAATTTTATTTTTATTCCTTGCTTTTTGCTCCTGTTTAGTAATAAATAAATTATTTAGCCTGTGTTTTGGTTGTGTTTTTGTGTTTAATTAGTGTTTTTGCCAAGTAGAACCATTGGGAAGACTTGGGGAAAGTCTTGTTAATCTTGCTGTAAAAAACAGAAACTTTAGCGCTCACGAGAACTGCTGTCATTTTTATTTGGAAAGTTCTATTTAGTTAATTCTTTTTGCAGATGATTAATAGATAAATTCCTCACGACCAGAAATTTATTTTAGAATTTTTGGGGTTCCAGATCTTGTGCTAGCTACAGATTACTACAGACTGTTCTGTTTTTGACAGATTCTGTTTTTCGTGTGTTGTTTGCTTATTTTGATGAATCTATGGCTAGTAAATTAGTTTTTAATCCATAGAGAAGTTGGAATACAGTAGGTATAACACCAATATAAATAAAGAATGAGTTTATTACAGTACCTTGAAGTGGTCTTTTGTTTTCTTTCGCTAATGGAGCTCACGAGATTTTCTACTTTAAGTTTTGTGTTGTGAAGTTTTCAAGTTTTGGGTAAAGATTTGATGGATTATGGAACAAGAAGTGGCAGGAAACTAAGCTTGGGGATGCCCATGGGACCCCAAAGATAATCTAAGGACACCTAAAACCCAAAGCTTGGGGATTCCCCGGAAGGCATCCCCTCTTTCGTCTACTTCTATCGGTAACTTTACTTGGAGCTATATTTTTATTCACCACATGATATGTGTTTTGCTTGGAGCGTCTTTTATGATTTGAGTCTTTGCTTGTTAGTCTACCACAATCATACTTGCTGTACACACCTTTTGAGAGATCCATACATGATTTGGAATTTGATAGAATACTCTATGTGCTTCACTTATATCTTTTTAGCTTTATAGTTTTGCTCTAGTGCTTCACTTATATCTTTTAGAGCACAGTGGTGGATTTGTTTTATAGAAACTATTGATCTCTCATTTTTCACTTAGATTATTTTGAGAGTCTTAATAGCATGGTAATTTGCTTAAAATCCTAATATGCTTGGTATGCAAGATTAATAATAAAACTTTCTTATGAGTGTGTTGAATACTAAGAAAAGTTTGATGCTTGATGATTGTTTTGAGATATGGAGGTAATAATATCAAAGTCATGCTAGTTGAGTAGTTGTGAAATTTAGTAATACTTGTGTTGAGGTTTGCAAGTCCCGTAGCATGCACGTATGGTAAACGTTATGCAACAAATTTGAAACATGAGGTGTTATTTGATTGTCTTCCTTATGAGTGGCGGTCGGGGACGAGCGATGGTCTTTTCCTACCAATCTATCCCCCTAGGAGCATGCGCGTAGTGCCGAGGTTTTTGATGACTTGTAGATTTTTGCAATAAGTATGTGAGTTCTTTTTGACTAATTTTGAGTCCATGGATTATACGCACTCTCACCCTTCCATCCTTGCTAGCCTCTTCGGTGCCGTGCATTGCCCTTTCTCACATTAAGAGTTGGCGCAAACTTCGCCGGTGCATCCAAACCCCATGATATGATACGCTCTTTCACACTTAAACCTCCTTATATGTTCCTCAAAACAGCCACCATACCTACCTATTATGGCATTTCCATAGCCATTCCGAGATATATTGCCATGCAACTTTCCAGCATTCCTTTCATCATGACACATTCATCATTGTCATATTGCTTAGCATGATCATGCAGTTGACATAGTATTTGTGGAAAATCCACCATTCATAATTCTTTCATACATGTCACTCTTGGTTCATTGCATATCCCGGTACACCGCCGGAGGCATTCACATAGAGTCATCTTTGTTCTAGTATCGAGTTATAATCATTGAGTTGTAAATAAATAGAAGGGTGATGATCATCATTATTAGAGCATTGTCCCAAGTGAGAAATAAATAAATAAAAAGGCCATAAAAAAGAGAATGCCCCCCAAAAAAGAGAAAGGCCATAAAAAAGAGGAGGCCCAAAAAAATGAGAGAAAAAGAGAGAAGGGACAATGTTACTATCCTTTTACCACACTTGTGCTTCAAAGTAGCACCATGATCTTCATAGTAGAGAGTCTCTCATGTTATCACTTTCATATACTAGTGGGAATTTTTCATTATAGAACTTGGCTTGTATATTTCAACAATGGGCCTCCTCAAGTGCCCTAGGTCTTCGTGAGCAAGCAAGTTGGATGCACACCCACTAAGTTTCTTTGGTTGAGCTTTCATACATTTATAGCTCTAGTGCATCTGTTGCATGGAAATCCCTACTCCTTGCATTAACATCAATCAGTGGGCATCTCCATAGCCCATTGATTAGCCTCGTTGATGTGAGACTTTCTCCTTTTTTGTCTTCTCCACATAACCCCCCTCATTATATTCTATTCCACCCATAGTGCTATGTCCATGGCTCGCGCTCATATATTGCGTGAAAGTTATAGGTTTGAGATTACTAAAGTATGAAACAATTGCTTGGCTTGGCATCAGGGTTGTGCATGATGATAGCATTCTTGTGTGACGAAAATGAAACATGACTAAACTATATGATTTTGTAGGGATGAACTTTCTTTGGCCATGTTATTTTGAGAAGACATAATTGCTTAGTCAGTATGCTTGAAGTATTATCATTTTTATGTCAATATGAACTTTTGTCTTGAATCTTTCGGATCTGAATATTCATACCACAATTAAGAAGAATTACATTACAATTATGCCAAGTAGGACTCCGCATCAAAAAATCTGTTTTTATCATTTACCTACTTGAGGACGAGCAGGAATTAAGCTTGGGGATGCTTGATACGTCTCCAACGTATCTATAATTTTTTATTGCTCCATGCTATATTATCTACTGTTTTAGACATTATTGGGCTTTATTTTCCACTTTTATATTATTTTTGGGACTAACCTATTAACCGGAGGCCCAGCCCAGAATTGCTGTTTTTTTGCCTGTTTTAGGGTTTCGAAGAAAAGGAATATCAAACAGAGTCCAAACGGAATGAAACCTTCAGAAACATGATTTTCTCATCAGATAAGATCTAGGAGACTTGGACCCTCCGTCAAGGAAGCCATGAGGTGGTCCCGAGGGTAGGGGCGCCCCCTGCCTCATGGGCCCCTCGAAGCTCCACCGACGTACTTCTTCCTCCTATATATATCCACGTACCCCCAAATGATCGGGGACAGAGCCAAAAACCTAATTCCACCACCGCAACTTTCTGTATCCCCGAGATCCCATCTTGGGGCCTGTTCCGGAGCTCCGCCGGAGGGGGCATCGATCACGGAGGGCTTCTACATCATCATCCAAGCCCCTCCAATGAAGTGTGAGTAGTTTAGCTCAGACCTACGGGTCCATAGCTAGTAGCTAGATGGATTCTTCTCTATTTTTGGATCTCAATACAATGTTCTCCCCCTCTCTTGTGGAGATCTATTCGATGTAATCTTCTTTTTGCGGTGTGTTTGTTGAGACCGATCAATTGTGGGTTTATGATCAAGTCTATCTATGAATAATATTTGAATCTTCTCTGAATGCTTTTATGTATGATTGGTTATCTTTGCAACTCTCTTTGAATTATCAGTTTGGTTTGGCCTACTAGATTGGTTGTTCTTGCCATGGGAGAAGTGCTTAGCTTTGGGTTCAATCTTGCAGTGTCCTTTCCCAGTGACAGAAGGGGCAGCAAGGCACGTATTGTATTGTTGCCACCGAGGATAACAAGATGGGGTTTTTATCATATTGCATGAAATTATCCCTCTACATCATGTCATCTTGCTTAAGGCGTTACTCTGTTTTTAACTTAATACTCTAGATGCATGCTGGATAGCGGTTGATGAGTGGAGTAATAGTAGTAGATGCAGAATCGTTTCGGTCTACCTGTCTCGGACGTGATGCCTATATACATGATCATAACTAGATATTCTCAAACTATGCTCAGTTCTGTCAATTGCTCAACAGTAATTTGTTCACCCACTGTAGAATACTTATGCTCTTGAGAGAAGCCACTAGTGAACCTATGGCCCCCGGGTCTCTTTTTCATCATATCAATCTCCATCACTTTATTATTGCTTTGCTTTTACTTTATTTACTTTGCATCTTTATACCAAAAATACCAAAAATATTATTTATCATCTCTATCAGATCTCACTTTAGTAAGTAACCGTGAAGGGATTGACAACCCCTAAGCACGTTGGTTGCGTTGAGCTATTGTTTTTGTGTAGGTATGAGGGACTCGAGCGTATCCTCCTACTGTATTCATACCGTGGTTCTCAAAAACTGAGGGAAATACTTATGCTACTTTGCTGCATCATCCCTTCCTCTTCGGGGAAATCCAATGCAGTGCTCAAGAGGTAGCAGAACTCCGCCTTCCCTGCGCCCATGCTTCGCTGACCGGAGGTGTCGTCCTCGACCGTCGCCAGCACCGCTGCCCCACCTGTGTCCTCTGCTCCGACCGTCTCACGCGCTCCCTTTGTCTGCGTGCCCAGGGCCGCGTCAGAGCCGTCTCCCTGGCCAAGCTGCTGCCATGCTCTGGCACCGCCCTCTGCTTCCATTGAGCCGCACCGCTCCGTTACACCCCCTCTCCTGCCTTGACTCCACCGCCTGGATGTGCTCTGCTGTCTGCCATCTCCAGATTGCTCCCGCCTGCAACTCCTCCATGCCTCAGTCACAAACCTCCAAGGCCATCATTCAATGTTGAGACCTCAGCCCCAGAGGACCTCAAGTTCGTCTACACAAAACTGCAAAGTACCTCTATGCACGGATACACTAAGACCGTCCCGGATATCGCCAAATACCATGATACCGATGACATCCACTACTACTGTCGATGAGGGTTTCGTCAAGTTCAACTACATTGACTACGAATGGTGATGACCCCGAACATCTACGGACGTGTACGACTACCATTGCCCGAAGAACCATGGGTCACAAGCGTCGTGAACAACTACCATCGCCGTGGATCCGACAAGTTCGCGAGTACGACTACTTCCCACGACTACCCTCGAGGACATTGGTTCCATCAAGTTCAACGACAACAAGGGAAAAAGTACAGCCGTCGTGATTTCCGACAAGACCGTCGCGAGAACGACTACTTCCACTACCGTCCCGATGATCACCGATGACCGATAGTACCACTACTTCCACTACGGCCATCCCGAGAACGCCTACTTCCCCTACACTGCATCGAACTCGACCCATTTCGAAAACACACGCTTCAAAGGTATAATGTCGAGACGACCACCGTGGACGAATTGCGTGATGTACAAGACGGACCCCGTGTTAGCATCGTGCCTGTTTGTTTCGTGCACGACCCTCGGTTGCCATGCCACCGACACATGGGACATCCGGTAAACGGAATCACCCCACCATCTCTAACTTGTTCCACACATCCGCACACTTCTCTTTTGCATCAGTATCTCAATCGAGTTATCGGAACCGATATGTTGCCGTGGCATCATTTTCGGATTCATTGCCGTGGCACCCCCTTCGTTTTTCGCCACGATGAGAAATGCTTCATATCATGCTCATGGCAACAATTTTCATAAACTTGCATATGTCATCCGCATCATGATAACAACAATTAAAATGGTGAAAATTGTTGTTGCATTAAATTGCTATTGCACATGAGGATTTACCGGAATTGTGGTTTGATATTTCCCGCCTCATTTAAACTTTCCTAAATAGGTAGTTTTACTTATGCTTCACCATATTGCCATGTTTAGTAACATTTAATATTGTTGGGTATATAAACGAGAGAGAACTAAATAATTGATGTGGTGTTTCGTCAATATGCAACTCGTTGCATATTGAGCTCGACTTAACTTGTAGTTTTGCTTGTGCACTTTGCCATGCCATGCCTCATTAAACCGGACATGCATCATCCTTGGTTGTGCATCATGCCTTGATTATGTGATGGTTTTTTACTATGTTGCTTGCTTCTTTCCGGGTTGCTTCTCCCGTTAGCTTCGGTTTCGTTCCGGAGTTGTGAGGATCCGTTCGACTACGTCCGTTTGTCTTCTTCACGGGCTAGTTCTTCTTCCTTGTGGGATCTCAGGGAAGATGACCATACCCTTGAAATCACTTCTATCTTTGCTTGCTAGTTGTTCGCTCTATTGCCATGTTGCGCTACCTACCACTTGTTATATCACGCCTCCCATACTGCCATGTCAAGCCTGCCCACCTTCCTAGCAAACCGTTGTTTAGCTATGTTACCGCTTTTGCTCAGCCCCTCTTATAGCGTTGCTAGTTGCGGGTGAAGCTGAAGTTTGTTCCTTGTTGGAACATGGATATGTTGGGATATCACAATATCTCTTATTTAATTAATGCATCTATATACTTGGTAATGAGTGGAAGGCTCGGCCTTATGCCTAGTGTTTTGTTCCACTCTTGCCGCCCTAGTTTCCGTCATACCGGTGTTATGTTCCTTGATTTTGCGTTCCTAATGCGGTTGGGTGTTATGGGAACCCCTTGACAGTTTGCTTTGAATGAAACTCCTCCAGTAAGGCCCAACCTTGGTTTAACATTTGCCAAACAACCTATACCTTTCCCTTGGGAGTAATTAACCCGAGGGTCATCTTTATTTTAACCCCCCGGGCCAGTGCTTGTCTAAGTGTTGGTCCGAACTAGAGTCCTTTGCAGCGCCACCTCAGGGAAACTTGAGGGTTGGTTTTAGTTGTATGGAGTTGTGACGCCCCCGATTCAATCATACACTAATCATACACGCAAACGTGTACGATCAAGATCAGGGACTCACGAGAAGATATCACAACACAACTCTACAAATAAAATAAGTCATACAAGCATCATATTACAAGCTAGGGGCCTCGAGGGCTCGAATACAAGAGCTCGATTATAGACGAGTCAGCGGAAGCAACAATATCTGAGTACAGACATAAGTAAACAAGTTTGCCTTAAGAAGGCCAGCACAAACTGGGATACAGATCGAAAGAGGCGTAGGCCTCCTGCCTAGGATCCTCCTAAACTACTCCTGGTCGTCGTCAGCGGCCTCCACGTAGTAGTAGGCACCTCCCAAGTAGTAGCAGTCGTCATCGATAGTGGCGTTTGGCTCCTGGACTCCAACGTCTGGTCGCAACAAACGAGTATAGGAAGGGGGAAAAGGGGGAGCAAAGCAACCATGAGTACTCATCCAAAGTACTCGCAAGCAAGGAACTAAACTGCATATGTATGCATTGGTATCAAATGGAAAAGGGGTAACATATGTGGACTAAACTGCATAATGCCAGAATAAGAGGGGGATAGCTAGTCCTATCGAAGACTACGCTTCTGGTAACCTCCATCTTGCAGCAGAAGAAGAGAGTAGATAGTAAGATCACCAAGTAACATCGCATAGCATAATCCTAATAGATGATCCTCCCCTTGTCGCCCTGTGAGAGAGCGATCACCAGTTGTATCTAGCACTTGGGAGGGTGTGTTTTATTAAGTATCCAGTTCTAGTTATCATAAGGTCAAGGTACAACTCCAAGTCGTCCTGTTACCGAAGATCACGGCTAATCGAATAGATTAACTTCCCTGCAGGGGTACACCACATTTCCCAACACGCTCGATCCCCTTTGTCCAGACACACTTGTATGGGTCATGCCCGGCCTCGGAATATCAACACGTCGCAGCCCTACCTAGGCACAACAGAGAGGTCATCACGCCTGTCTAAATCCTATGGCGCAGGGGTCTGGGCCCATCGCCCATTGCACACCTGCACGTTGTGTACGCGGCTGGTGAGTAGACCTAGCCTCCCTTATACAAGAGCAGGCATTCCAGTCCAACCCGGCGCGCGTCGCTCAGTCGCTGACGTCACGAAGGCTTCGGCTGATACCACGACGTCGAGTGCCCATAACTATTCCCGCGTAGTTGGTTAGTGCGTATAGGCCAGTAGCCAGACTCAGATCAAATACCCAGATCTTGTAAAGCGTGTTATTTTGAAGTAACCGCAAACGCCGACCAGGGCCAGGCCCACCTCTCACCTAGGTGGTCTCCGCCTGCCCTGTCGCTTCGCCTCAAGGTAACAGTCATGTGTCGTCGGGAACTGTTCGGGATATTACTAACAGTATGACCAGCCTAGGAGGGGCCGGGTCAACCCTAATGGCGGGTTACATAAGAAGCCCAATATACATTAAAGATGATAGTTTGTTAAACATATAGAAGGCCCAAAGTCCTGGGGCCGGCTTAAGGCCCGATATTGTAAACCACCGTATGTAAGGAAAGAATTGTAAAGAAAGGCATGTAAAGGAAGTCACCGAGCCGGACACGATTATGAGCCGGCCAAGACTCTGTAGGCCGCCAGGCGTCAACCCATGTATATAAGGGGACGACCCAGCGGCGGCTCAGGCAAGAAACAACCAAATCGATAACCAAGCCGGCGATTTGAGCCCCTTGGAGATCGAAACTTCAGCAATACCAATCCCAACTAGACATAGGCTTTTACCTTCATCGTAAGGGGCCGAACTAGTATAAAAACTCTCTTGTGTGTCCCTTGTCCCGATTAACCCCTTTAAGCTTCCTAGTGCGATGGCCCTACGACTATGTCCTTGCTCTAGGACATCTGCCGTGTCAACTCCACGACAGTTGGCGCCCACCATGGGGCCAGCGCACGGTGGATTTGAGTTCTTGAAGGACAACTTCGAAGGTCTCAAGGGATACGCTATGGGCCGGATGACCAAGAGTCATCACGGCAAGCTCTACATCGACGACGAAGGCTGGGGCCCCGAGGCCGGCTCAATCGAGTACGGGTACCGGGTCCCCTTCGGCGGAATTCACATCTTCATCGGCCGGATCGGCGAGTCAGGCCCTGAGCCGGACGTCCACACCAACCTCATCGAAACGGCTCAGCGTGCCAGGACCGCCCATGTTCAATCTGTCGTGAAACATGCCTTCGTAGGCTGCATCCATGGTGGTGAATACTCCGAAGGATCGATGGAAGGCGGGGAGACGGCCATTTGCTCTGATACTGCATCATCAACAGGTGAGACAGACTTGTTGTACCAGCTGCAAGACGGCATGCTCGGGGGCTGTTCCGATGGCAGCAGTATCCCGGACCCTCTTGAGCCGCCAAATTGGGCCGGAGTCTTCATGGAGGGGATGCAGCCCGGGCAGAATTCTACCGCATTGGCAGCAGCAGCTACCGGGTCGGCAGCAGTCAGGTCAGGAGACCTTGTGCGCCCCCTGGCTCAGATTCTAATGGACCTCATGGATCGGGTGACGACTCTGTTAACCGATGTGGTAGAACCGACAGATAAAGCCCAGCACGACATAGAAGTG
This sequence comes from Triticum monococcum, assembly GCA_034509565.1. Taxonomy (NCBI): domain Eukaryota; kingdom Viridiplantae; phylum Streptophyta; class Magnoliopsida; order Poales; family Poaceae; genus Triticum; species Triticum monococcum. Next base: position 38,571,851 of record CM067841.1, on the reverse strand, counting down.
GCACGCGTGCGGGAGGAGATGGTGCAAGCTAAGGAAAATCTAGCCGCGGAGGAAACCCGGATGGCAGCAGAACGAGCAGCTCTGGATGCTCGTTCTCAGCAACTTCAAGCAGAAACTTTCCGGCTCTCGGTGGACCTTAATGCATCAAACGAGGTCATGAGGAGGAGGCATCAGAAAACTCGGTCGCGTCTACCTTTAATGTTGGATCCGAGGAATCTGTTCCATACACCCGGGGCTGGGGGGAGCAACCCGCCGGAGGAAAACCGGGTCACGACACCTGGTGCACTAGTTCAGCCACGCACCATGGAGCCACCTCGTATAAATAAAGCTCCTCCTCGTTATGTATCAACACCTCCGGGTCACTTCTCCAACCCTTTAGAAAACCTCATCGCAGCGTCGGCTCGTTTGGCGACTCTCCCAATGGAAGGCGACTCGCCAGCCGCAATTGAAACCCGAAGGGTGAGAGAACTACTTCAGACAGCTTTGGCCCAGCAGGATGCATACTCCTACAGTCGAGACAGGATTCATTCAACTCCTCACCCAAGCTGGAGCCTGAGTTATAGTAGGCACATGGAGTCTGTAGAGATGTCAAGTAATGCTCAATGCCACAACCGGCCATATAGGCATGAGCCGGTGCGGGCTGGAGCCCTTAACTTGGCGGATCAAGAGAGGATTCGTCAAGAGGCGGAGCAAGCGGCTCAAATAGCGGCAGAGCAGGTGGCTCACCAGACCTTTCTGGCTTATCTAGCAACCTCAGTTGAGGCAGGAGTGTCCATGAGAATCGGAGGCGTGCCTTGCTTGGTACCAGCCATACGCAATGAGCGGTTGCCAAAGGATTTCAAGGGGCCTCGTAAGGTGCCTAATTACATAGCTGACCTACAGCCGGGGGCTTGGATTGAGACTTATGAGATGGCTATGGAACTATTGGAGGTTAGCGATGCTACAATGGCCAAATATTTTATCATGATGTTGGATGGAACAACTCGTACTTGGTTGAAGGGATTGCCACCCAATTCTATCGGCTCATGGGCAGAGTTGAAAGCGTGGTTCATCCAGAACTTTAAGGACACGTGTAAGCAGCCAATGTCGGTTGTGGACCTGACCAATTGCAAGCAAGAGGATGGTGAATCTACAACCCATTGGGTGCGCCGGGTCAAGGAGATAATACATTCATATGATAAGATGGATGCCGGCTCAGCAGTTTTGATGTTGGAGAAAAATTGCCGTTTTGAACCTCTGAAGCAGAAGCTGGGGCGGCTTAAACGTGACTATAATGACATGGGAATGTTGATGGCGGCTCTTGTCAAGTATGCTGATTCTGATACCACCAAGGACCCGGTGTCTGACGTAGAAAAGGCAACAAAGGGAAAGAAGAACGTCAACGGCAAGGGTCACTAGCATAACCCGGCGAATCAGGGAGGTAATAAACGTAAGGCTGATGAGTTTGTTGCTAATACTAATGCGCATGGTGGTAATAAGCAGCGCAAGGGCAGACAACCCCCTCGATCGGGCGGGTCAGGCCCCACCGTTGAGCAATTATTGAATGAACCTTGTCCAAAACACGACACCCGAGAGAAACCAGCCACCCACTTGTGGAAGGATTGCATGATCATGAAAGCATTTCAAAATTCAAATGCGTTTTATGGGGGTTACGGCCCGGGTGGCTGTTCAGGTGGAGGCGGCTTCCAGGGCCCGGGCACCGGTTCAGGCGGAGGAGGTTTTCACGGTCAGGGTTATCCTGGTCACCAAGGAGGATATAATCAGCAACCAGGCCAGGGGAATCAGCAGCAGCAATCCGGTTATCAGAGCAACCCGAAGCAGTTGAGTAGTGGACAGTATCATGTATTCACTACCAGTTTATGTAAGAGGGGCCAGAAACTTCACAAGAGGGCCGTCAATGCCGTTGAGCCGGCAATTCCACGTTACCTACGTTGGTCAGAGCAGCCTATTGTGTGGAGCAGAGAGGATCACCCGCTCCGGGTTGATAATCCGGGTCACTTGGCTTTGGTAGTAGCACCTCAGGTTGGTGGATATAAGTTTACTAAGGTACTCATGGATGGAGGCAGCAGCATCAACATCCTCTACTATGAGACGTTCCGCCGGATGGGATTGACGGATAAGAATCTTAAGCAATCCAACGCTGTTTTTCACGAGGTGGTACCTGGTAAGTCGGCATACCCAGTTGGTAAGATTGAGCTGGAAGTAGCCTTTGGGGATGAGTATGATTCCAGAGCGGAGAAATTAACCTTTGAGGTGGTTAAGATCAAGAGCCCATATCATGCTTTGTTTGGGCGGCCGGCTTATGCCAAGTTCATGGCTCGGCCGTGTTACGTATATTTGCAGCTCAAGATGCCGGGTCATAAGGGCACCATTACAGTACATGGGAGCCGGAAGATAGCCTTCGAATGTGAAGAAGGTGATGCTGCCTATGCTGAATCTGTTTGTGCAACAGAGGAGTTAAAATTCTACAAGGATCATGTTGACCCGGCAGACATGACGTCATAAGAAACCAACAATAGAGCATGAGCCAGAGTTGAAATTCAAATCAGCTAATGACACTAAGATGGTTGACTTTGTACCTGGCGACTCATCTCAACAGTTCATCATCAGCACAAACTTGGATCTGAAATAGGAAAGTGCGCTCATCGAGTTCATCCGTGAGAACCGGGACATCTTTGCATGGTAATCTTCAGACATGCCGTGTGTCCCGAGGGAACTCGCTGAGCACACTCTTAATATCGATCCAAAGTTCAAACCTGTCAGACAGTTTCTTCGATGATTCAATGAAGAAAGGCGCAAGGCCATTGGGGAAGAGGTGGCCCGGATCTTGGTAGCCGAGTTCATTGTGGAGGTCTTTCACCCTGAATGGTTAGCTAACCCGGTGCTTGTACTAAAAAAGAATGGCACCTGGCGTATGTGTGTGGATTACACATATCTGAACAAGGCTTGTCCGGCTGATCCTTTTGCTCTCCCCCGTATTGATCAGATCATTGATGCTACGGCGGGTTGCGCACGGTTGAGTTTCTTAGATGCTTATTCCGGTTATCATCAGATTAAGATGGAAGTCAAGGATCAAGAGAAGACAACTTTTATAACTCCTTTTGGAGGTTTCTGCTATTTGTCTATACCTTTTGGGCTTAAGAGTGCCCATGCGACTTACCAGCGGTATGTGCAGAATTGTCTTCACAATCAAATTGGGCGCAATGTTCATGCTTATGTGGATGATATAGTGGTGAAATCTAGGGAAGAGGAAACCTTGGTCATGGACCTGAAAGAGACTTTTGATAATCTCCGGGTCTACAACATGATGCTTAACCCGGCTAAGTGTGTTTTTGGAGTGCCAGCCGGCTCCTGGGATTTTTGGTGTCTAACCGAGGTATTGAAGCTAACCCGGAGAAAATCAAGGCAATTACATCCCTAGCCAAACCAACCTGCCTCAATGATGTTCAGCGGCTGGCGGGTCGTGTGGCTGCTCTGATCCGATTCATAAGCCGGTTAGGGGAAAAGGCTATGCCTCTATATCAGTTGATGAAGAAAACAGATGTTTTTGTTTGGAGCAATGCTGCGAACGCTGCTTTTGAGTATGTGAAGGTACAGCTGGCTGAGCCACCGGTCCTGGCTGCTCCAATTGAGAAAGAGCCGCTATTGTTATACGTGGCTGCCAACTCACGGGCTGTTAGTGTGGCTATTGTGGTAGAGCGCAAGGAGGCTGGTAAAGAGCATCCGGTTCAGCGGCCGGTTTATTATGTCAGTGAAGTGCTGATTGAGTCTAAGCAACGATATCCACATTGGCAGAAGCTTGTTTACGGGGTGTTCATGGCGAGTCGAAAGCTTAAATATTACTTTCAGGGACATCCAATCACTGTGGTTAGCTCAGCTCCTTTGGGAGACATTATTCAAAACAGAGAAGCCACGGGGCGAGTCGCCAAGTGGGCAATTGAGCTTGGATCTCATGGGTTGAAGTATGTTCCACGTACTGCAATTAAATCTCAAGCCCTGGTTGACTTCATCAATGATTGGAGAGAGATGCAGATGCCAGAAGAGAAGCCAGACAACACGTATTGGACTATTCATTTTGATGGATCCAGGCAATTGGAAGGCTCGGGGGCTGGAGTCGTGCTAACTTCCCCACGAGGTGACACATTTTATTATGTGTTACGGTTGATGTTTCCTTGCACTAACAACGCAGCAGAGTATGAAGCCTTGCTCCATGGTCTTTGAGTGGCAAAAGAGATGAGCTTGAGCCGGCTCAGATGTCTTGGTGACTCGGATCTAGTGGCTCAATAGGTATCTGGCAAGTGGGATTCCAAGGACCCTCTCATGGCGGCTTATCACCGAGAGGTTGATGCTGTTGCAGGATATTTTAAAGGTTATCAGGTGGAACACATTGACCGTCGAAAGAACGAAGCAGCTGATGCTTTAAGCCGGCTAGGGTCTCAGCGTAAGCCGGTGCCACCTAACACCTTTTTGGATGTTTTGCATAACCCCTCTGTCAAGTTGCCCACAGAAGAAGATTTAGCTGTTCCTGACCCGGAGGCGCAGTTGGTAGCAGCTCTTCATGTCATCCCAGATTGGATGGTGCCGTTCTTGGCTTACATGACCCGGGGAGAGTTGCCAGCAAATGAGACCCTGGCTCGATAGGTAACCCGGCGATCTAAGTCCATGACGATTTCGGATGGAGAGTTATACCATCGCAGTGTTTCTGGAGTGTTTCAGCTGTGTGTTTCCCCCGAAGAAGGTCAAGAAATCCTTCGTGAGATCCATGAAGGCGATTGTGGTCATCACGCCGGGTCAAAATCCTTAGTTGCCAAGGCTTTTCGTCATAGTTTTATTGGTTGATGGCTCACGCTGATGCAGAAGATCTGGTCAGTAGATGTGATGGATGTCAAAAATTTGCACGACGAGGGCATGTGCCGGCTCAAGAGGTTCGGATGATTCCAATCACTTGGCCATTTGCGGTCTGGGGCTTGACATGGTGGGACCTTCAAAAGGTCTAAGGATAAAAAGAAACATCTCTTGCTGGCAGTTGATAAATTCACCAAGTGGGTTGAGGCGAAGCCTGTGAGTAAATGTGATGCAGCCACGGCGGTTCAGTTCATGAAAAAAGTAATTTTTTGTTTCGGGTTTCCACACAGTATTATCACGGACAATGGCACTAATCTGTCCCAAGGAGCTATGGAGGAATTCTGTCAACGAGAACACATCCGGCTTGATATTTCTTCTGTAGCTCACCCTCAATCCAATGGTCAAGCTGAGAGAGCCAATCAGGAAATTTTGAAAGGGCTCAAACCCCAGATTATGGTTCCTTTACAACAAATGCCGGGTTGTTGGGTAGAGGAATTACCCTCGGTATTATGGAGTATCAACACTACGTCCAATAGGTCTACGGGTTACACACCTTTCTTCATGGTTTATGGAGCAGAAGTAGTATTGCCTAGTGACATCCGTCATGACTCGCCCCGTGTGGCGGCTTATGTTGAAGCTAATAATGAACAAGCCAGACAGTATGCACTTGACTTGTTGGATGAAGAAAGAGACTTTGCAGCAGCCCGGTCAGCAATTTATCAACAAGACCCGCGCCGATACCACAACCACCGGGTTAAGTCCAGGACTTTTCAGGAAGGAGACTTGGTGCTTCGGCTCATCTAGGATCTCTCAGATGCACACAAGTTATCCCGACCTTAGGAAGGACCCTTTGTGGTCAGTAAGAATTTAAACAACGGGTCATATTACCTCATTGACGTTCGAGAGCATGCAGACTCACGTAAGTCGGAGGAGGAGACCCGCCGGCCGTGGAACATTGCTCAACTTCGGCCGTACTACACCTGAGCCACCGGCTCTCCTCATGTACATACGTTCACATTGTATATACCATGATAAGCAATAAAGTAAGACCATCAGTCTCTTTTCTTTAAAAAAATTATGCATCTTTGTTAAAACTTATTTTTCAAATGACTATTAAGGAACTGATCATATTTGAATCAAGTTTACCTTTTGTCCAGCTTATGATCGTATCCGAATCTAGTTGTATCACATGGTCACTTGGGGGCTTCCTGTTCAAACATAGTTCGTATTCGAACCAAAGAGAACATAGCTGTCGTAACCCTCTTGATCAGCTCAAGGCCAAACTCACTTGGGGGCTTATTGATCGTATCTGAATCATAGCTTAACTCCTCTTGAGTCTGACTTGGATTGTATTCGAATCAGGGTCGTTAAAAACCTCTCAAGGTCTTTTGGGGGCTTCCTATTCAAACATAGGTCGTATTCGAACCAAAGAGAACATAGCTATTGGTACCCTCTTGATCAGCGCAACGCCAAAGCCACTGGGGGCTATATGGTCGTATTCGAACCTTAGCTTAACCCCTTTGGTCTGGTTTACTGGTCGTATTCGAATCAGAAACCCCCAACCTTTTGAATACAAGATTAAAATTATGCTTGTTACTTATTGCTTGCCTTTTAGTTTGTTGTTGTTTCAATATTACAAATAAATTAGCCTGGTCTTCTTCATCGGCTCAATTATTGGACAACACAGCCACCCGGGTCATTCAAGTCGGTGGTTCAAGGATCAAAAGGTATGAGATACTAAGGTATAATGATCATTGAGTATTCAAAAAGCATTAACTTTTCATAAATATTGAGTTATCAAATTCAATCACCCGGATTATTTAAACCGGCGATCTAAGGATCAACAAGGATAAGGTATGGTCATTACTTATACATACTTACCTGCTGCGTTAGCCAAAAGGTTCGTATTAGCCCTTATCTTTTATTTATATTTGTCTATGCTCTTATCAAGGTAAATATATTGGCTCTACATTAGGTGTTTAAGCCCGTTTGGTTCTAAACGACCATGTCAGTCTTTTCTTTGTATTTACAGGAACAGAGTTCAAATATTGCAGAGACAAGTATTAAATGATGCATAAGCAAGCATGAAACATTGGCATCTGGAAACACAGATTCACATATAAGTATTTTATGCACGATGGCACAAGCAAACATGCGGTGTTTTAACAGATAAGCTATTACAAGGCTTTATAAGCCCATGAAGATGATCATTGTCCCTCCCTTGCTGGTTCACCATCTTGAGTCTGCTAGAAGTTGGCTTTTGACCAATCAAAGCCGTTCATGGTGACAAATTTGGCTTCGTCGTCAATCAGGCCGACCGGGTCAACCTCTGGGGCAAATGTATCTTCTCTCACTGGTGGGATCAAGTCTGTTACTTTATATGAGGGAGGGGCCATCTTCTTATTCTCACTATCAAAACCTGGCTGGTACTTGTCCACATCGGTGTCATCTCCAAGACTAGTCGCCTGAGGCCGAACTTCGCGGACGCAGGCTATGAAGTCATCCTGATCAAAAGGAGACCCGTGCTCCTTCACGGCAGGATAGCCCCTTGCCACATCTGCCGGGTCTAGGTCTAGCACCCAAGCCTTGGAGCGGCTTAGGGCAGTCAAAGCTCCGGCTCGCGCGCAGGAGCGTTTTACCTCTTGGAACCTGGCAGGAAGGATGGACATCTTCTTCAGGACGTCGCTGAGCCGGTTAGGTCCTTGATTAGCAGGAGAGATGGCAGCCAGAGCCTGTTGTGCGCCGATATACAATTGTTCAACTAAAGTGTATACTGCCTCCAGTTTAATCAATGGGTCTTGGCTCAGATTTTGACTTCGCGGACCTGCATATATTTTTTAACAGAGTCAGTTGGCGGAATATACTCCGGTTTGGCAAAAATTATATGAAAGGTCAAATCAGGCAGCTTACCAAAGATAACAGCGACCATCTGAGACACCCAGCCCTTTAAACCGTTCAGCTCTGTTGAAATTTCTTTCAGAGCTGTTTCGGCTGTCTCAGCTCGTCGGGTCAGAAGTGTTTTCTCATTTTCCCAAGCCTTCTCCTTGGCAGCAAAGCTGGTTTTCAAATTTTCCATTGCAGAAAGGCTCATTTGCAGTTTGGAGGTGGAAGATTTGATTTCTGACTCCTGACTCGCTAGTTGGGTCTTTGCGTCCGACAATTGAGAGTTCAATTCAGACAAGGCATTCTGTGAAACGTTCAGATAAGTCAAGACTTGGTTTCAAATTCAAATATCCAAATTCAAGATTCAAGTCTCAAGTAGTTTACGAATAAACCACTTGACACTTGGGGGCTAATGTATGCCAAATCAAATTTTTACGACTCTACAAACATATTTAAAGTCCCAAGTCCCTTACAAAGTAACATCACTTGGCACTTGGGGGCTAATGTACGCAGTTCAGCAAGTTTATCAAGGTTAAACCGGAGTGTTAAGTACTTTGAACATGGTTTTAAATTCTAAAGTACCGATTAATGATGATCAAAATAAACCGGTCCTTGGGGACTATAGGTGAAGTTTTTGTTTCTATCAATATTAGGCAAAGATTCAGAGGTAAAAGTCTCGGCCTATATTTTAAGTCTACAGGTTATTCCGTTTCTCTCATAATCTAAAGACTTGGGGGCTGAAGGAATATTAGTAAACCAGAAACAACGTACCTCATACTTCAACTAAAGCTGCTTGACCATCTCGATCTCAGACTCACGACTGGAGTGTACATGATTGGGATAGCCGGATAAGATATCACTGGCATTGAGACGGTCATAGTTAGCAACATCAAAGCGAACCTTCTGCCTCTCCAATGCTTCTTGCTTTGCTGTGCACCGAGCCTACACCATTGGGTTCCCCGGCTCAACAAAGCGGCTCCCAATAATTTGAACATCTTGAGCAGGTGGAGACGACAGGTTGGTTGAGCTTGACGGTCCAGCTGTAGAAGGATTCATAATGGCTTCGTCAAAAGTCGGCTCAGGAGGGTTTGCCTCATTGTCATTAGGCGGGTGTTCTGGAGCGTTAGCCAATGGAGAAGGCGGCCTAGCCGGTTCAGATGCTAGCACTGGCGGGTTTTCCGCCAGTTTAGCCGCCTTCGTCTTCCTGGATTTAGCCTGACCACTAAGGAAAAATATTGCAGGATTGTCACCATAAAGATACAATTGAGCAACCCGGACGAAAGGAGGATTTATGATTACCCAGGAGCAGTCTTGAAAGCCAGAAATTGTGTTTGTGATGAGTCGCCTGAAGAACGAGACACCTCCTAAAAGGATAAAAGAAAAAGAAGAGAGTTAAAAGAAATACAAGGAACATGATTCATTAAAATGAGTTAAAGACAGTAATAAGTAAACCTCGTTCGGGCGTTTCCGAGGGGTCTGTTGAAGGATGACATCCGGTTCATCTTCAATCCCAACTTCACGGCGGCTTTCATGTTGCTGCTTTTTCAAATGAAAGTTGGGATCCAAGTGAGCTAAGGGGTTAGAAAACCTTACTTTACGGATCACTTGTCGAACTTTGTGTCTTGGTAAGGGCTCTGAGTCGGAGGAAATGATAGTTACCTCTGCTTCCCCGGCCTGACTGGCCCCAGTGTCGTCCTGGTAAGGATCAATGTCAATAAGATTATTAAAAAATTGGCCAATGGAATCAAGGGCTACCTCCGAGTCAGACGTGTCATCAAGTTTCATTAAATCTTCAGCAGTTGTCTTCTTTTTCTTCTTCGATCTCCGGGTCATTTTCTTGGCGTTCATGGCGGCGGGTTTCGCCTTCTTGGCAGCTTCGTGATCATATTTCACTTTCCAAAAGTCAGAATTGGCCTACAATGACAAGAGGAAGGATCAGTGATAAACAATACGGTTGGACAAAATACAAAGGAAAAAAATATCAGAATATCCTTACTTCTGGTACCGGGTTAAGATTACAGAAGGGATTTAACCCAACAACACTGCAATCTTCATACTTCGCATTCAGCAGAAGGTTTGACATTGAGACAATGTCCTCGGTTAGTTGAACTGGGGTATGACGGAGAGAGTCGTCCGGGTCTCCACCATATTCATACATCAATTTTGAATGACGGCTTAATGGAATAATCCGCCATGAGATCCAGCAGCAGGTTAGGTCGACTCCGGTTAAACCGTTCCCCAACAAACCATTGATTCTTCTGGTAGATGGAAGCAGCTTCTTGCGTTCAGCAATGGTAAGTTTATCTGGCAGGGCGAACTTGGAGTCAAGATGATCGGGGCGGTAACCCGGCAGTGGCTTCTCGTTGGCGGGTGAGATGTCCTGACAGTAAAACGAAGTTTGGTTCCAGTCCTTTGGGTGACTTGGTAAAACTATGAGAGGGAAGACAGCACCCTGCCGGTGCTGAATTGAGATGCCTCCAAGCTCTAAGCTAAGGCCGTTGGTGCACTTGTTCTGCCGGTTCAGATAGAAGTACTCTCTAAATAGTTCCACAGCCGGCTCTTGCTGAAGATATACCTCACAGAGCACTTGGAAGTTACAAATATTGGATATGGAATTGGGCCCAATGTCCTGAGGATGGAGTTTGAAAAAGTGAAGAACTTCTCTGAAAAACTTTGAACCAGGCGGTGAGAAGCCACGGTTCATGTGGTCAGTAAAGACGATCACTTCACCGTCTTTTGGATTGGGTCGTTCTTCTTCCGGGTCAGGAGCACGATAAGACATAATGCTTTTTGAGGGCAGAAACCCAATGAGGAAGAACTCTTTTAAACGATCCTCAGTTATGGTTGAGGGGACCCAATTGCAGATGGTGGGTGTCTTTGACGGCATGACATGCAAGGGACTGAAAAAGAAAAAACAACATGCCGGTTCAGTTTACAGCAAAATTAACAGTTAAAGGTTGAAGATGTAAAACAAGTAACGACGGCTTAACTAAGGGCTAATGACATATAAGGAAAAGAAAGCTGGAGTGGTAAGCCGCCATGACTACAGATTTTCTCACAAAGCAGATTCAGCTAAGTGTTGGCATAAAAAAGTTTCACCAAGCTATCATTATTATTTTGGATCAAATGGTTGTCCCAAAAAGAAAATATTCTAGGCCTAAAAATCCAGTACAGATGAGTTCGTCAGCTAACGAAGCATCTATACAGGAAAAAGGGATCTACTGCTATAAAAATGAATGCAAAACAACTACCGCGCGAGTTACATCTCCTTTTTGGATCAAGAGAGGCCGCGGAGGAAGAACTACCAAGAAAGTTCATGAGGAACAGAGAAGAACACCGATGAACCCGCAAGCCCTAATGCAGATCTAAAAAGTTTGAGAAAGCAAAGACTTACGGATGCGGATTTTCTGCGGAGGGTCATCGCCGTTTATCTGGACAGTGCAGGGTGATGCAGCGGCCAAAGCTCGAGGACGACGATGAGCGTTGCGGTGGCGGCGGAGTTCGAGCGGCAGCGGAGACTGCGAGAGGAAGAAGATGAAGAAGAGGGGAGAATGAGAAAAACCGGCCGCGTGCCTATTTATAAGGGCAGATGTGAACAAACGGGCGCGAAAATCAAGCGAGAACCAAATAATGGTTATCCAGCTATATAGACGCCTCGATTCTCGAGAAGCATTAAGGATAAAAGATCCGTTGGAAGATGACGTCATGAATTTTTTTTGTGTTTTCAAAAGATGATGTCACGGTGGGTTACAGAATTTTTCATCTAAGTATTGAAGATTGACAAAGAAGAAAGTTCAAAGTCAACCTGGGGCCTAATGTTGGGGATATTACTACCAGTATGACCCGCCCAGGAGGGGCCGGGTCAACCCTAATGGCGGGTTACATAAGAAGCCCAATATACATTCAAGATGATAGTTTGTTAAACATATAGAAGGCCCAAAGGCCTGGGGCCGGCTTAAGGCCCGATATTGTAAACCGCCGTATGAAAGGAAAGACTTGTAAAGAAAGGCATGTAAAGGAAGTCACCGAGCCGGACATGATTATGTGCCGGTAGGGACTCTGTAGGCCACCAGGCGTCAACCCATGTATATAAGGGGATGACCCAGCGGCGGCTTAGGCAAGAAACAACCAAATTGATAACCAGGCCGGCGAGTTGGGCCCCTTGGAGATTAAAACTTCAGCAATACCAATCCCAACTTGACGTAGGCTTTTACCTTCATCGTAAGGGGCCGAACTAGTATAAAAACTCTCTCGTGTGTCCCTTGTCCCAATTAACCCCTTTAAGCTTCCTAGTGCAATGGCCCTACAACTAAGTCCTTGCTCTAGGACATCTGCCGTGTCAACTCCACGATAGGAACCCAGGCCCACCACTACCTGGGTGGAACCACCTGCCCCTTCAGCCCCCAACATCGGAATCACTTGCGGGTACTCAACGAGCCGACCCGACTTTAGTCACAACATGTATAGTACGTATGTATGTATAGTATATACCCGTGATCAACACCCGACGTGATCACGGCCCGATAGTATAGCATGGCAGACTGATAAGAATGTAGGGCCACTGATGATAATCTAGCATCCTATAGTAAGCATTTAGGATTGCGGGTAAGGTATCAACAGTTGTAGCAACAATGTCAGGCTATGCATTAGAATAGGATTAACGGAAAGCAGTAACATGCTACACTACTCTAATGCAAGCAGTAGAGAGAAGAGTAGGCGATATCTGGTGATCAAGGGGGGGGGGCTTGCCTGGTTGCTCTGGCAAGAGAGAGGGGTCGTCAACACTGTAGTCGTACTGGGTAGCAGCGGCGTCGGTCTCGGTGTCTAGCGAGAGAAGAGGGGGAAGAAACAATAAATATTAAGCAAACATATGCATAGCGATGCATGACATGACAAGTAGCGGTGCTAGGGATGCCCTAACGCGGTATGAGGTGGTACCGGTGAAGGGGGGAAACATCCGGGAAAATATCCCCAGTGTTTCGCATTTTTGGACAGATGAACCGAAGGGGGAAAGTTGCGTGTTCGCTATGCTAGGGATGCGGGGCGGACGAACGGGCTGTGTATTCGGATTCTTCTCATTGTTCTGAGCAACTTTCATGTAGAAAGTTTTTCCATCCGAGCTACGATTTATTTTATATTAATTTTAAAAAATGTAAATCATTTTTAGGATTTATGTAATTATTTAAAATCAACATTATCCAGAACAGCGCATGCTGATGTCAGCATGACGTCAGCAGTCAATGTTGACCGTTGACCTGGTCAACCTAACGTGTGGGTCTAGTGGGACTCAACCACCTGTCATTCTCTGTTTAGGTTCACTAGTAGAAAACGGAGCTTTAAAACCGGTTTGTAAGGGCCTTTAGTGCCGGTTATGGAACCGGCACTAAAGTGTGGGCACTAGACGCCCCCCCTTTAGTACCGGTTCGGCACGAGCCGACGCTAAAGTGCCACCACGTGGCGTGAGCTCGCGCCCTGGTATGGGGGACCTTTAGTACCGATTGGTGTTACCAACCGGTACTAAAGGTTTTTTTTTGATTTTTAATTTTTCTGAATTATTTGATGATTTAGTCTCTAATCACCTCTCTTAACTGCTCAAGTGTGGATCACTCATTCCAAATCATCTAACTTCCCGACCAGTCACCCATCCCTCTCACTACTCCAACCCGAGCACGCTTAACTTTCAGGTTCTATTCTCCTTCTTTTTCGAGTCTGCACTTGTTGTTTTCCTGACAGTAGTAAGATGTCAATCCTATTAACCCTCAGGAGTTTAGCTTGAGCATGAAGTCACACATTTCACCGTTTGAGTTTGAAACTAATATTCTAAAAAAACAGTAATTATTTAGTAACGCTAATATATCTTGAATAAGTTTGACCATAGTTTGACCAGATTTGACCAAAATTCAAAAAATTGAAATAATTATTTAGTAACAATAATATTCTTGAATAATTATGTAGTAACACTAATATTTCTTGAATAAGTAGTTTGACCATAGTTTGACCACAGTTTGACCATAGTTTGACCAGATTTGAACAAAATTCAAAAAAACTGAGATACTTATTTAGTAACACTAATATTATTGCGTAATTATTTAGTAACACTCTATATTTCTTGAATCAGTTGTTTGACCGGTTTGACAAGATTTAACCAAAATTCAAAAAACATAAATTAGAGCATATCTTTTTTTCCTTTTACAATTTGTCATTTCAAAAATTGTCCTAAACCCTAAACCCAGGACTTAAAACGTCGGAAACTCTATGCTAAACAATAAAAACTAAGGGTTTAGACCATAAAACCTAACCCTAAACGCTGAAATCTAAACCCTAGCACTAAACGCTAAAAACGTCCAAAAAAACGCCTAAAACGCCCAAAAACTCTATTTTCCCTTTGGAATTTTGTGATTTTAAAAAATTGTCGAAACGGAAAACTGGTACTATAGTCCCAGTTTTTGTTCTGCAAATTTTGATATATTATATGTATTTTTCTGAATTAGGATGATTTAGTTATGATTTTTTCAAGTTTGAAAATTGCCCTATAGTCCCGGTTTGTGTCTCCAACCGGTACTATAGGTCAGACCCCTTTAGTACCGGTTCATGGCACGAACCGGTACTAAAGGTTAGACCTTTAGTACCGGTTCGTGCCACGAACCTGTACTAAAGGTGATCGTGGGGCCCCGGCCTGACGCCAGCCTGCCACCACCCCTTTAGTACTGGTTCGTGCCACGAACCGGTACTAAAGGTTCAACATGAACCGGCATTAATGCAAATCCGTTCGAACTGGCACTAATGGTACCATTAGTACCGGGCCAAAATCAAACCGGCACTAATGTGCTTCATGTTTGACCCTTTTTCTACTAGTGGTTAATTAGGGTTTAGGTTAATTAGTTAGACTTAATTAGTTGTTTAGTTTAATTAAACAAAATTAATTATGTTAATTAATTCTTTAATTAATTAATTAATTATTTTTATTTCTTTTTTCTTAAATCGTTCTGGGCTGGTGGGCCCCGTCTGGCAGTGGCCCAGAGGCCATAGCAGGCACGGGCTATAACGGCAAAGCCCGAACGGGTGCTAGCCCGTAGGGGCGCACCCAACTTGGCAACGGGGACGGCTGGCAGGTGCGGGCGCCAGTGCGCCGGCGTGGAGCTCCGGCGGCTGCGACCGGGCGGAGCATGGGGAGGGCCGCGGCTGCCGACATGCAGCAGGGCGACAGCGGGATCGGGCTAGCAGATCTTTGCGGAGGGGGCATCGGCGGAGCGCAGCATTGGGGGCACGGGCGCACGTGTTGGCGTCGCCGTGCGCTCGCATAGGGCGTGATGAGGGCGTCCAGGGGCGCTGGGCGCGGTGAGCATGGGGCTCGGCCAGCAGCGGGGAAAGGAGCGACGGGGACGGAGAGCGCCGCGGGCGGCTCCGAGCCTCACAACAAGGTAGTGGCCGGAGCGGGCGTGAGGCGCGGGGCGAGCACCAGCTGGGGCACGGACGGCCATGGTCGGTGTGCGGCGAGCGCGAGCACGCGCGCGGAGGAGGAGTGTGGCGCGGTGACAGGAGCCATGGCGTGGGCGGATTGTGAACGTACGGCGGTGACTGCGGGGCAAGGGGAAGAACGGGGGGGGGGGGGGCGCTCACGTGCACATGTAGGGGATCGGGCGGCGAGGCTCGCAGGAGCCGAGTTGAGGAGGAGGATGGGGACGAGCGCCGGTGGGGAGGAGGTGGCGCACTACAAGAAATATGTCAACTAGTGACCTTCTGCCAGTGACCCTGGAAGAATTGGTTATAGATCTATGTCCATTTCACACCAATTGGTCAAAAGCTGTTCGGGGGGCTCCAAACCCTAAACTATAATGACCATTTTGGTGAGAAAGGTCGTAATTTCCTTACACGAAATGGTCATAAAGCAGATAGCACTGGTCCGCTGCCTTATTTCTAGCTGATCACGACCAATATAGATGGTCATAACCTTGTAAATTGTGGTGGGTTGCCATGACTAGGCGCCACCTCATCAGTTTTGCCTATGTGTCATGTCCATGTGGCAATTTTTTGCCCCAGGTTGTGAAGCAACCTATATTTCTGTCATTCCCGAAATTCCCCCAAAAAATCTCATAAACTCTTTGGGTCATATCTTCGTCAAATATGTAAAAATCTTCCTTGCCTAGTTCAAAAATAATTCAACAATATTCATTTTCCTATTATGTTCAGAACAACACTTTGTGAAGGAAGTACCACTTTGGCATGTCCAAATAGTATCCATTTTCTACGGTGCTTTCCTATGCCCAAATAACCATCTGCCACCAAATGCCAGCTCAATCCATTCATTATTTTGAGCCCACCTTCAACATTCGTATTTATGTCCAGTGTGGTGCTTTGCAAAGCAAGTAGCACCTAGGCTCCTCCTTTTGATCTGTAAATTTGTGAAGACAGTCTTCTTACTAACTGATCATCCTCAGCCAAAACTCACGCCCATTAGCCATGTACATTTCCCATACCGCTAATCAAACACTTGGCTGCTAATTCATGTTTGAGCATCGACCGGACTCCTTGTGAGAATCTTATGTTGTAATTTTCTTCCTAGCACCCACCTAGGGAGTGCCCAACCCACTAGACATGCTTTGGCCGCCCAGAACACATCGCAACGCCACGGTCATGCGGTGTCCACGCGGTGGGCATGCGAGTTTACGCGCTCTAGAGTTGGGGCCCTCGGCCACCGCATAAACCTCGACGTATCGCCACCAAAACATGTATTTATGATTAAATAGGTACTTATGTAACTAGAAATGATTTTTGGAGAAAATAAATAGCAAACTATGAGGCAGCTGCCGTTCAAATTTGACCCACTTCCAACTGAATCGGCGGAAATTTGTCTTTTTCACGAGAGGTGGATCAAACCTTTTTACACCCAACCATTTTGTCAATTGTGCATTAAATATGTCCTAGTATTTTAGAAGAATGATTTGGACCAATTTTGCAACAATTATTTGGGAGGTCCTTCACAAACAAACCTCATTTTGGGCACTTGAAAAATGGAAAATGGTTTTTTCGTCCAAAGAAAATGAAAACTTCCTTAGGCAACATTGTTTGCCATTCCAATATGCACCCTTGTGCACAATATGAGATCATTTGAACAAACTATGCCATGAATGTGGCCATAAGATCGATCATTTGGCTTGAAAGCCATTGATCTCCACACGTGATAGCTCGTTTCTGAGAACACTTTTATTAAAATAATTGCCGTATTACAAGTTTGTTATTTTTCCTGGGAACTTGGCCACATATAATGACACAATGCGAAGGTTTCCCAATTTTTTGATTTTTTTGAATTTTTTATGCCCGTTTCAAAATGCGGTCAAAACGGCGGGAATGACCGTTCCTAGATAGTAGTTTAATCTTGAATTTTTTTGGTGTTTCTCTGATTAAATAGGTACTTCTGTAACTAGAAATGATTTTTGGAAAAAATAAATAGCAAACTTTGAGGCAGCTGCAACTCAAATTTGACCCGCTTCTAACTGAATCGACGGAAATTTGTCTTTTTCACGAGAGGTGGATCAAAACTTTTTACACCCAACCATTTTGTCAATTGTGCATTAAATATGTCCTAGTATTTTAGAAAAATGATTTGGTCCAATTTTGCAACAATTATTTGGGAGGTCCTTCACAAAAACCTCATTTTAGGCACTCGAAAAATGGAAAATGGTTTTTTCGTCCAAAGAAAATGAAAACTGCCTTAGGCAACATTGTTTGTCATTCCAATATGCACCCTGGTGCACAATATGAGATCATTTGAACAAACTATGCCATGAATGTGGCCATAAGATCGATCATTTGGCTTGAAAGCCATTGATCTCCACACGTGATAGCTCGTTTCTGAGAACACTTTTTTAAAATAATTGCCATATTACAAGTTTGTAATTTTTCCTGGGAACTTGGCAACATATAATGACACAATGCGAAGGTTTCCCAATTTTTTGTTTTTTTTTGAATTTTTTATGCCCGTTTCAAAATGCGGTCAAAACGGCGGGAATGACCGTTCCTAGCTAGTAGTTGAATCTTAAATTTTTTTGGTGTTTGTCTGATTAAATAGGTACTTATGTAACTAGAAATGATTTTTGGAAAAAATAAATAGCAAACTATGAGGCAACTGCAGTTCAAATTTGACCCGCTTCCAAATGAATCAGCGGAAATTTCTCTTTTTCACGAGAGGTGGATCAAAACTTTTTACACCCAACCATTTTGTCAATTGTGCATTAAATATGTCCTAGTATTTTATAAAAATGATTTGGTCCAATTTTTCAACAATTATTTGGGAGGTCCTTCACAAAAAAACCTACTTTTGGGCACACGAAAAATGGAAAATGGTTTTTTCGTCCAAAGAAAATGAAAAGTTCCTTAGGCAACATTGTTTTCCATTCCAATATGCACCCTTGTGCACAATATGAGGTTGTTTGAAAAAACTATGCCATGAATGTGGCCATAAGATTGATCATTTGGCTTGAAAACAATTGATCTCCACACGTGATAGCTCTTTTCTGAGAACACTTTTTTAAAATAATTGCCGTATTACAAGTTTGTAATTTTTCCTGGGAACTTGGCCACATATAATGTCACAATGCGAAGGTTTCCCAATGTTTTGATTTTTTTGAATTTTTTATGCCCGTTTCAAAATGTGGTCAAAACGGCGGGAATGTCCATTCCTAGCTAGTGGTTGAATCTTGATTTTTTTTGGTGTTTCTCTGATTAAATAGATACTTGTGTAGCTACTAATGATTTTTGGAAAAAATAAATAGCAAACTACAAGGCAGCTACAGTTCAAATTTGACCCGCTTTCAGCAGAATCGGCGGAAATTTGTGTTTTTCACAAGAGGTGGACCAAAATTTTTTACACCCAACCATTTTGTCAATTGTGCATTAAATATGGCCTAGTATTTTAGAAAAATTATTTGGTCCAATTTTGCAACAAATATATGGTAGGTCCTTCACAAAAAAAACTCATTTCGGACACTCGGAAAATGGAAAATGAATTTTCCATGCAAAGAAAATGAAAACTGTCTTAGGCAACATTGTTTGGAATTCCAAAATGCATCCTTGTGCACAATATGAGATCATTTGAACAAAGGATGCCATGTATGTGGCCATAAGATTGATCATTTGGCTTGAAAGCCATGAATCTTCACGCATGATAGCTCATTTCTAAGAACACTTTTTTAAAATAATTGCCGTATTACAAGTTTATTATTTTTCCTGGAAACTTGGTCCCATATGATGACACAATGCGAAGGTTTTCCAATTTTTTGATTTTTTTTTGAATTTTTTATGCCCGTTTCAAAATGCGGTCAAAACGACGGGCTTGACCGTTCCTAGCTAGTTGTTGAATCTTGGAAAACTTTTGATGTTTCTCTGATTAAATAGATACTTACGTACCTAGAAATGATTTTTGGAAAAAATAAAGAGCAAACTATGAGGCAGCTGCAGTTCAAATTTGACCCGCTTCCTACTGAATCGGCGAGAATTTGTGTTTTTCACCAAAGGTGGATCAAAACTTTTGACACCCAACCATTTTGTCAATTGTGCATTAAATATGGCCTAGTATTTTAGAAAATTGATTTGGTCCAATTTTGCAACAAATATATGGTAGGTCCTTCACAAAAAACTCATTTCGGGCACTCGGAAAATGAAAAATGATTTAAAAGAACTCATTTCTCATAACTCTTTAAAAAATATTTGTCTTATTTCAATTTGTGATTATTCCTGAAAACTAAAGTCAAATTTGCTGACACAATGTGAAGTTTTTTTTTTCAAATTTTCAGGTCATAATAAAATAGCTAGCATGATTTAGCACCTTACTGTTAGTCAATTACGACCAATTAAAATGGTCAAAATATCATACCTGTATACTGCATTCTGATTGGTCCAGGGGCCTCTCACGCGGATCATGGATAAATCACCATCGGATCCTCTTGGATCCAACGGCCCTCACCTCACCCTCTCACGGTCTCACCCACCCACCACGAGCTAACCCTAAAAAAAATCCACTGCACACCACTCCTCTCTCTCCCCGTGCAGCGTACCCTAGCGCTCTCACCCTCTCCCTCCCTCTAGATCCACCGCCGCCGCAAACAACTCCTCCTTCTGGATCCACCGCCGCCACCCCACTCCTTCGCCGTTCCCCACACACTCTCACCGCTCGGAGACCCCCACCCTCGCGGATCCAACGCGCCGGCACCCCTTATGCCACCCCCGCCGTCGCCACCCCTTCCTCCCCCAGCCCCGACCACCCCCCTTCCGCCACCCCCGCCCGCTCCGCCTAATCCACCGCTGGCCCCGATGCCATGGTGGACACCGACAGCAGCAGCAACCTGCTGCTCGCCGACTTCTTCTTGCCGCCCTTCGAGCACGTCGAGCCCATGCAGCTCTCTGTCTCTTCCATTCCGTCCCCAATTCTCGCCCATCCCACGGCATTGTCGCCGCCGCCCACCACCCCCACCCCGGTGACTCAGGTGCGTCCCTCCACTCCATATCCTCCTCACATCCCTCCCTTACTTCCTCACCTTGTGGTCTATCCCTCCCAGATACAGGATGCCATGGGCGGGATGGCCTCTTCTCCCCTGCGTCGGCGTGTGGCGGCATGACCGGGTCAAGATCATCGCCAACGACCAGGGTAACCACACCACACCCTCCTATGTCGCCTTCACCGACATCGAGCGCCTCATCGGTGACGCCGCCAAGAACCAGGTCGCCATGAACCCCACCAACACCATCTTCGGTACGTGCCACCCTCCCTCCCTCCCGACCCGATGTGTATCATGCGTCGTGTGTTAGATGAGATCTCCGTGGTTGCGTGCGGTCCCTGTTCTGTTCTTACGCGCACGATGTGATATGATTTGTTCTGAATAATCAGATGTGGCTGTTGCCGAATCCGTCATGCAATGCCCTATCTATGAGATTAATTACAGATTTATTATTGGTTCATATCTGCATGTGTGTTCTCTGTTGTTTGGCATGCTGTAGTCCCCTGTTTCTGAGATTGTTCTATGTCAGATTCTCAAATTAGATCCTTAGGAATGGATGGCTTGTCAATTAAGTTAGGATGGCTTGTCAATTTAAGTTAGGATGCCACCTTATGATTGAAAATATGCTGTAGATCTGGTCTTATTTAAATTAGATGTAGCAGCTGCTGTCGATTCTGTGTTGCAGTCCCGTGTTTCTCTTATCTATCACATAATTTTATTATTAGTTTATTGGCATGGATGCTCTCTGTTTATACTGTTCGAAATGTTGTTATTTTTTGTTGTTGTTTGTTCTGCATGGTTCAGTAGTAGATCCTTCAGAATGGAGGGCTAGAATTAAGTTGGGTGGTTGAAATTATGCTGCATATGAAAATTAGTTCTACTATAGTATACTAGATTCTCAAGTTTTACATCCATCAGAAAAGAATACTTGAAAGGCTACCTTAGGATTGAAAATATTGAATCCTATTTTGTTAACATGGGTTTCGCTGTATCATTACATCCCGAAATTATATCCTTGAGAAAGTTGGGCCTGAATTATGTTGACAAGCTACCTCAGGACTGAAAATATGGTTGTTAATTTTGTTTCTCTGTTCTCTGTTATGATCCTAGAATAGACCCGGTCTGCAGAAGCTTAATGAATGCAATGTTGTTCTGAATGAATTGGGTGTTTAGATTATTTAATATCAGTGGAATCTTGAAATGTCCTGCTTCATTTCAGTAAACCACGCAGCTCGATGCAACTGAATGTTCTGTTCCTCTATTTCTGCTTGCAGCCAAACTAACCAGACTGCAGGGTAAATAAGAAGTGAACCCAGCCGAACGTTCTGAAGTGAACTGAGCAATCCACCCTTTATGCATCTGGGCTGCTTCCTCATCTGACTAACTCGCTGGGATAATAATTTACTTGGTTCTTGTCGGTAGAACCTTGGTCATGTAGCCTGCATTTTCCATTTTCCTTTTCCTGTTTGTATTTGTCTGTGTCTACCACGATCCTTTCATGAGAAAAATTAGGAGTGTTATCTTGGTAACCTCACACATCCCGTCTCCTTTCCCCTGCGATCTAGTCTAGTTTAAAATATCCATTTCTTTGTCTGCTCTTGTGAGCTCTTCCCATTGGGAAACTTGGCTAGCTACCCATATCAGTTGATGAACTATACTATTATCCACTGCTTTTAATTAGCTGATGATGCATATTCAGTTTGGCTGATTTTGTTACATACATACATACATACATACATACATACATACATACATACATACATACATACATACATACATACATACATACATACATACATACATACATACATGGCTTTGTTTTGGTCAACTCAACTGTGATGCCATTGTTGCTGCTTTGTAGAACTTCTGTATGTTTAGAGCATGCATCCTAATTGTCAATCTCGAGTCTGCACTTCTGTATGTTTTTGATGTCAAACACTTATGCACGACTAATTGTTAAGTTGATACAATTTCTTTGGTAGACAAGCTTGGAAACTTAGACTACAGATTGTTAAGCTGCTACTAATTTAGACTACAGAATTTTTAATCTTAGACTACTGGTTTATCTATGTTCCATATCATGGATTTGACCTGTACCATGCATTACACATGTGTTGATACAATCATATAGCTTATCTGATCAAACAATATGTTCATGTTATCTTTACCTGCTGCTCTTATACCTTACCAAAACAAAAATAATTCTAACTAGGAGTAGTTCTTTTTGTTCAGATTCTGTATTTATTACCGTTATCATATTGTCGTGATTTACTTTTTGTACTGAATATCTATTTCTGATATTCACAGGTTTTAGCAATCAGCCGTAGCTCTTTCATCATAGGTGCATGGTGCAACAGAGCACAGGCGCTTCATGTCCAACCAAGGTGCAAGTGCTCGCAATTGACGAACAGAGGGTGTTCGACGTCGGCTACACAAACCACCACTGTGAGCTCCTCCCTTTCCTCTGCTACAACCATGCTCTATTAGGATGTGGCTGAAACCATTGGATGGCCTTCTTGGATATGTTTTGCTGCTATCTAGAATTAGTACTTGTCCCATTTTTTGTTTGTTTGCTGGACATGTTATGGTTCTAGTAGATAGTTTGCTAGCTATATACCTACTACTGATTGATGCTCTTGTGGTTAGCATTATACTCCTGGAATCAGATTATACTATATCAAGTGTTCTTGTGGTTCTGCGAAGATGCATCACAAACATCTGGTGTCCTGATATAAAATTGGTCTCTTAAATATCTAGGTCTTTGAAGTTGGCTGAATCTATTGTTTTATTATATATTTGGTCCATAAATCTACATTTCTCTAAAATATCTTTCAATATTTTTTTGAAGGTCTGTACTACTCTAATGTTGGTAGCCTATGTGTTCACTCTTTTACAGGAGGTCTATGAAATTTGAAGTTCGGAGCCGGATAGCCCTACTCAACAAAGAGTCGTCTCTTTTGTTTGACTGTAATAGACTGTAAATATTATTATACTATTGTAATAGTAGGCATATTTCGGATGTAATAGACTATGTACAGATTGTAGTAGACTTAGTGTTAGTTGATGAACTACATTTGTAATGTTTTGTTTGAAATATTGATTATGTATGTGATTTGAAAACGTGTGAAATGGAAACCTGACTTGTGGGACCCATTTATGAAAATAATTTGAGCAATTTTGAAATTTCTGTCAAGTGGGCCCAATGTGTGAGATGATGACAAGTGGGACTAGCTCCAAAATATAATAGCCCAAACAATGTTAAAAGGCCATGGGCCAGAAATAAATAAAATCCCGAATTGTTGGGCCAGACCCATGTAGCTGACCAAAATTCAAAGGGGAAAAAACACTAAATAGGCTGAATTAATGGGCTCGGCCCATGTAAAGCGACGAATCGGACCGGGCTGATTCTTGTGCCACACCAGCCTTGCCACGCTGGATACCTACGTGGCCTGAGGAGGTTGCTAGTGACCAAAAAGTTGGTCGTGGAACCAATGACCTTTTACAGAAGGTCAATAGTTTCAGTTTATGACCGCCAGCTTTTGACCTTCTAGTTTTGGTCACAGAAAGGTCGCAAATGAAAAACTATGACCATTCAGAGACCAATAGTGAGGGTCACAAGTTGACATATTTCTTGTAGTGGTGACGGACGACGAGCTCCGAAGGGCGGCGGTGGGCGCTGGAGGCCTCCAGGCGGCGTCGGCGGCGGTTCGGTCCCCTGATCCAGATCTGGATCGGGGAGGAGGGCGAGGAGAGTGGGGGGAGTGGGTGTCGGTGGGTGGGTTACAGGGGGGAGTGGGTGGGTTACAGGCCTGGCTTGTCCAGTGGCCAACTGGGCCGAGGCCCAGTGGGGTGTGGGGTTTGTTTTTCTTTTTATTTTTGTTAGTTTCATTTTTTGATTTTCTTTTCTTTTATTTATTTTCCTATCTGTTTTAATTCTCTTTCAAATATTTAGGCATCCTAAAAAAGTGTGGTACCTTCCTCTTAAATACCTAGGCATTACTTAGCACACTCCGAACATTTTAGCTTTGAGGTTTGG
The DNA here is from genome assembly GCA_034509565.1 of Triticum monococcum. Classification (NCBI taxonomy): domain Eukaryota; kingdom Viridiplantae; phylum Streptophyta; class Magnoliopsida; order Poales; family Poaceae; genus Triticum; species Triticum monococcum. Next base: position 38,547,593 of record CM067841.1, on the reverse strand, counting down.
AAACTTTTATCATTTGACTTAATTTCAAATTTGAATTTGAAACGTTTTCAACTAACATGTGAGTAGCAACAGTAATAGAGGTGACGTTCTATACAAAACTCCTCCACTACAAGAAATCTTGTCCCGAGATTTAGGAGGTAGAAGGAAACAGTGTGGGGTATTCATCACGTAGGCGATCCTCGCATTCCCAAGTGGCTTCATCTTCAGAGTGATGCGACCACTGGACTTTGAGGAATTTGACCGCCTTCTGACGTGTGCGGCGTTCAGCTTGGTCAAGAACGCGGACCGGATACTCTTTATAGGAGAGGTCCTGTTGCAATTCGAGCACTTCATGATCCACTGCTCGGATTGGGTCCTTGAAGCAACGGCGGAGCTGTGACACGTGGAACACATCGTGAATGTGAGAATGGTTGGACGGAAGCTCCAGTTGATATGCCACTTTTCCATGCCTTTCGAGAATAGTGAAGGGACCGATATAGCGAGGAGCTAGCTTGCCCTTGATCCCGAAGCGGTGAGCACCCTTCATCGGTGTAACTCGAAGATAAGCCTTTTTGCCAGGTTGATAAACCATGTCTTTGTGATGACGGTCATACTGACTTTTCTGATGTTACTGAGCAGTCTTGAGATTCTCATGAATAATGCAGACTTGTTCTTCGGCCTGTTGGATAATATCCAGACCGAAGAGTGGACGTTCCCCAGTTTCTGACCAGTTCAGAGGGGTCCGACACTTTCGTCCATATAATACTTGGAAGGGGGACATCTTCAGACTAGCTTGATAGCTATTAATATAAGAGAACTCGGCATATGGAAGAGATTCCTCCCATTTCTTGCCGAAGGAAATTACACAAGCTTGAAGCATGTCTGTGAGAACTTGGTTGACACGTTCAACCTGTCCTTGCGACTGAGGAAGAAACGTAGTACTGAACGACAGATGAGTTCCCCTAGCTTCTTGGAAACTTGCCCAAAATCTTGAAGTGAATAAGCTGCCATGGTCTGAACTGATAACCAGTGGAATACCGTGAAGTGAAACAATTCTAGACATGTAGAGAGTTGCAAGCTGACTAGCAGTGATTTTTTCTTTGACTGCCAGAAAATGTGCAACTTTAGAAAGCCGATCAATGACGACAAGAATAGCATCATTACCCTTCTACAATTTGGGAAATCCAGTGACGAAGTCCATTTCAACATGGTCCCATTTCCATTTAGGAGTAGAGATAGGTTGCAGAGTTCCAGCAGGCCTTTGATGCTCTGCTTTCATACGACGGCAAACGTCACACTCAGCAACATAGCGAGCAATGTCCTGCTTCATATTAGACCACCAGAATCTTTGATGCATATCCTGGTACATCTTTGTACTACCAGGATGGATGGACAGAGGCGTATCATGAGCTTCTTTCATAACCTCCTGTGTCATATCATGGTTTTTCTTCGAACATGGCACCACTAGGCGGCCTTTGAAGTAAAATGCGCCATCATCAGCGATAGTGAAGAATGAGGGCTTTCCTTCTGTGAGATGGCGTTTAATCTTCTGGACTTCAGAGTCATAACCTTGAATAGTCTTTATACCATCTATGAGATCTGGTACAACAGCCAGGGTATTTAGAGAACCCTTAGTAACAACACGGAGATTAATCTTCTAAAACTCTGGGGGAGGGGGAGCGAGTGCTCCAGGAGGAACAATATGAAGGTTCAGCTTTCTAAATTCTCCCACAAGCGAGGGCTGAACTTTGTGAACCTGGAGGTGGTTAGAGTAAGACCTGCGGCTCAAGGCATCAGCCATTACATTAGCCTTGCCTGGGGTATAGGATATACCCACGTTAAAGTCTGCAACAGTCTCCATCCATCTCTGCTGATGGAGGTTCAAGTCTGGTTAGGTAAACAGATACTTCAGACTTTGGTGGTCGGTGAAGATCTCGCAATGATTACCGAGGAGGTAATGTCACCACTGCTTCAAAGCATGAATGACAGCAGCAAGCTCGAGGTCGTGAACTGGGTAGTTTTCTTCGTGAGGGTGCAGTTGATGCGAGGCATAAGCAATCACTCTACGCTCTTGCATTATGACACATCCTAATCCTTGACGGGAAGCGTCGCAGTAAATTATGAAGTCCTTCTTAGTATCTGGTGGAGCAAGCACTGGGGCAGAAGTCAACTTGTCTTTGAGTGCCTGGAAACTTTCCTGACACTTGTCTGTCCATTGGAACTTCACACCCATATGCAACAGATTAGTCAGAGGCCTGGCAATCTTGGAGAAGTTCTCAACGAATCGACGACAATAGCTGGCGAGACCAAGAAAACTTTGGACTTGCTTGACATTCTTCGGAGGAGTCCAATCGAGAATAGCTTGAACTCGGTCAGGGTTGATGGCAATACCATCCTGGGAGATGGCATGCCCTAGATAGGTTACTTCGGGGAGCCAAAATTCACACTTGGAATACTTAGCATAGAGTTGATGCTCTCGAAGCTTTTCCAGCACAGGACGAAGATGTTCAGCATGTTCTTCTTTGTTCTTGGAAAATACAAGGATATCATCCAAATAAACCATGACGAACTTGTCAAGGTAATCCATGAATATATAGTTCATCAGGCGAGAGAAGGTGGCTGGAGCATTCGTTAAGCCGAATGACATGACGGTGTACTCGTATGATCCATACCGAGTCACGAAGGCGGTCTTTGGGATGTCCTCTTCACGAACACGGATCTGGTGGTAATGCAACCTCAAGTCGAGTTTGAAGAACAACGATGAACCAGCCAGTTGATCATAAAGATCATTGATCCGAGGGTGGGGATATTTATTCTGAATGGTAGCTTGGTTTATAGGACGGTAGTCTTGGAATAATCGGTTTGTCCCATCCTTCTTCTTAACAAAGAGAGAAGGTGCTCCCCAAGGAGACCAACTTGGGAGAATGAAACCTTTGGTAAGAGATTTGTCAATTTCCTCCTTAAGCTCAATGAGTTCATGCGGCGACATCTTGTAGAGTCATTTGGCTATAGGAGTGGTGCCTGGTTTCAAGTCGATGATGAATTCGACAGCTCTAGCAGGGGGAATCCCTGGAAGCTCTTCCGGAAAGATGTCTTGGAATTCACGAACGACGGGAATGTTTTCAATGCCCTCAAGTGGTGCAGCGTTCAATGCATTCAAGGCATAAAGTCGTGCCTCGACATTCTGAACTAGATGAGCCTGGTAAGTAACTATTTTGTCAGAAGGATGTAGCAGCTGGACGGTCTTAGTGGTGCAAACTATAGAAGCAGTATGCGCTTTCAACCAATCCATCCCCAGAATGAGGTCGATGTTAGTCGACTTTAGGATAATGGGAGAGGCATCGAATTCTAGCCCTTCGATTTCCACGGGGACGTCGATGCGAACCAGTGAGGTTTGACATTGTCCCACGGGGGTTTTTACCACTACCGAAGTGTTCATATCCTCACATTTAACATTGTGCTTGTATGCAAAATCTTTTGACATGAATGAATGTGATGCTCCTGAATCGAAAAAAACAGATGCAGGTACTGAATTTACGAGGAGTGTACCCATCATGGTAGCAGGCTGGTCTTGAGCTTCATTAAGATCAACATGGTTGGCATGAACACGACCATACACTACAAAAAAAGACACATCCGTGACATTTTGGGCCGAACGAATTTTTTTCTGTCATACATATGACACTTCTATGAAGATAATTGTGACAAAACCCGGTATCATCATAGATTTGGTGGGCTCCTACTTCTATGAAAAAAAATCATGACAGAAAATGGGCTTTTCACTGGTAAAAAAAGGGCCTATAGTCCCGGTTCGTAAGGGCCTTTAGTCCCGGTTCCTGAACCGGGACTAAAGTGTCGGTACTAATACCTCCCACCTTTAGTCCCGGTTCAATCCAGAACCGGGACTAAAGCCCCTCCACGTGGGCAGTGTGCAGAGCCCAGTCAGGAGACCCTTTGGTCCCGGTTGGTGGCACCAACCGGGACCAATAGGCATCCATGCGTCAGCATTTCTGTGGCTAGGGTTTTTGTTTTTTTTGAAAGGGGGGGGGGGTTGGGGGTTTTGGGGGGTTAAGTTAGGTGTTTCATATATTGTGTTAGCTAGCTATAATTAATATAGAGAAGTGTCCTCTCTTATGTCCGTGCTTGGTCGACGCTACGTACTATACATACGTACAGAGAGGACTAGACACGCTGGCTAGCTAGTAAAGCAAACGAAGGAAACAGAAGATCGTCATGAACATATATGCATACAGAGAGAAGTGATATCGACCACCTCTCCTTCTCCGAGAGATTGGTCGAACAACAAGTTCTCGTATATCTATCTGACAGTACCGGCTACATATATACAATAATTATCTCTTACAAATATAATCATACGGACTCAGGGTTCACATAGAATTCTCCGTCTTCAGGGATCACGTGGTCAAGAAAGAATGCCGGCAATTCCTCTTGAATTGCTCGCATGCGAGCTGGTGCTAGGAGTTCATCCCGCTTCCGAAACATCTAATTTGAAGAAGGGGGTCAATACATATATATATATATGAATGAATGAAACTCAACACAAATGATGGTAATAAAATAAAATTGTGAATATTGTTATTTACGTACTTCATATTGTTCGTTAGAGTACCCGCCCCGCTCACACGTCGTGTGGCGGATGGACTCGCAGATGCAGTATCCACAGAAATCATTCCCTTGTTCCTGCCACAACCACTTTACAAGAAATAGAGGTCAATCAAACTGATAAGCAAGAATGCTAAATGGTATTGATGAAACTAGCGCTTGAATCACTAGGAGATGCGTGGAACATGCTACTATAGTACTTACTTTCGGGTGTCTAAATTCCAGCTCCTTCGGCAGTCCTGGAACTTTTTTGGTGAATTTTCTCCAAACCCTGCCGGACAAAGAAAACAATTACTTGATATCAGGAAATGAACAAAGTTGCTGATATGGTGGATAATGATCGATTTAACTTACTTCTTGAGGATTTCAGTCATGTCTGCATAGTCCTGGGGATCTTTTCGTTTTGAGTCTAAGACGGTTACTAGTCCCTGCTCAGGCTTAATCTCTAGGAGAATATAGTGGAAACTGCACACGCATGCATAACTCATGAATTACATTACTATAACCTTGAGTAATATATAAGGGAAACCGAATACGCACAAGACAGTAACACTCACTTGAAGTTGTAAGGAAAGAGTATTATATCTTTGTTTTGATTTATTACGAACGATTGTAGCAAGTTGGCCTCGGTAGCTGCGGCATGAAGTTTAACCTGAATTGCATCTATGAGATATGTGTTAATGAACCCAATATCACCGGCTTGTCTTTTCTTCAATTCGACGATCTTCAATCTGCATAATATAGTGAGGATGATTATAAATACATGCAATGAAAGAGCTAAGCTATATAGAGAAACTTAATGACAGAAGTAGTACTACTTACAGACAGTAGCAGGCGACCGTTGTTTTATCGAGGGCCAATTGATTGAAAAACTGATAGAACTCCTCAAATGGAACAGGCAACAGATCAATTCCAACGAGGTCATGCTCCTTTTTAACTTTCACATACAAAGTACTACTCCCCCCAGAGTCTCTGCAGATTTTCAAGTACCAATCATGCAATCTTCGCATCATCGTTGATAGAGATCTTTCATCTTTGACGAGAGGCTTCCCGTACTCGTATCTTTGCATCTGCATCTCCATGGGTTCATAATGTACTTCGTCGGGCAGGTAATCTGCAAGATTGCTATAACCGGGCACCATCCTCGGATCATTAGCGACGTTGTGGCTAGGCACCTTGAGCGGGGGGCATGATTGCTTCGCTTGTTTGCCGAGCTAGGCAATTTGTTTCCCAGCTCGTCATTTTTTCAGCCTTTCGTCACTGACAGTAGTTCCCGACCGCTCCGCTTCGGCAAATTCCTTTCCAATAATGCGGTCATAGTTTCCTTTCGGCGGATCAAACTTTGGTGGTTTTGTCAGGGCAGCCAGAGTGCGCTTCACTTTCACCCCATCTACCTTCTCCTCCGGAGGTGGATGTTTCTTTGCTTTCACCCCTTCAAAGAATTTCCTCACTTCTTCTCGCGCGATCTCGGCGTTCTCCTCCTGGGTCCTCTCGTATGGTAGCTTCTCTGGATTCTTCAGAGAAGGACCGAGCAGACGAAGCGGTTGTCTTATTTACTTGCTTAAGAGGCGGAGGAGAAGGACTACGACCCGCCGGAGCAGCTGGAGCGGCGGCAGGTCTCTTCTGCCCTTGCTGACGAGGCGGAGAAGGAGGAGGTTGGCTGCTCGGGCGCGTCGGCGCAGGCGGAGACGGAGGCGGAGTGCCGCCACGCGCCGGAGAAGGAGCCGGCTGAGGGCCCTGATCGTCACTCGCCGGAGGAGGAGGCGGTGGAGGAGGCGAAGTGCCCTGACTCGCCGGAGGAGGAGGAGGCGGAGGCGTCTAGTTCGGAAGGTTGATGAGGTCCTTCCGCCATAGGCATGGAGTCTTCAGAGCAGACCCCAGCCGAGTCTCCCCTTCACCGGTAGGGTGGTCAAGCTGGAGGTCCTCAAATCCCTCCGTTATCTCATCCACCATCACCCTAGCATATCCTTCTGGAATCGGCATGCAGTGAAAAGTTGCGCCGGGTTCATTAGGATAAACAGAGCCAACAGCCGCCTTGACCTTCAAATTCATCCATTGCGTCATAAGGTGGCAATTTTGAGACTTCGTTATAGCATCCACAGGATAGCTGGCAGGAGCTGTCAAGGCATGCTGCAGCTGAAGCTGCTCGGTGGAAGCCACGCTGCTTCTGCGCTGAGATGGCGGGGTAGCTTCGGGGGAGGCTTCGGCAGTACGTTTGCTGCGATTTGCTTCTCGTTCCTCTATCGCTTGTACCCTTGCGTGCAGCGCCTACAGTTCGGTATGCTGCTCTTTTTTCCTCCTCTCATGGGATTTGTAACTGCCTGCGTCCGGAAACCCAACCTTCCACGGAACGGAGCCTGGCGTGCCTCGTGTCCGTCCAGGGTGCTCAGGATTCCCGAGGGCCATTGTGAGCTCGTCGTGCTCTCTGTCTGGAAAGAACGTCCCTTCCTGCGCTGCGTCGATATAGTGCTTAAGCTTACTGACTGGTATGTCCATTTGTTCGTTCGTCCAAATGCATTTCCCTGTTTCAGGGTCCAAGGTTCCGCCAGCCCCGAAGAACCAAGTCCGGCAACGGTCTGGCCAGTTATTTGTCTCTGGTTCATCTTCTCAACCTTGGACCACTTAGGCCGGGCTACGAGGTAGCCACCTGACCCCGTGCGATGGTGAAGCTTCTTCTTCACGGCATTATGCTTGTTTGTCGCTGACATCTTCTTACTCTTTTCCAATGTCTTGTAGGCCACAAATGCGGGCCATTGATCTTTGATCTTCTCATATCTGCCCTTGAATTCTGCTGTCTCTTTTTTAACGACAAACCTATTCAGCTCTTTCTTCCACCTCCTGAATAGATCTGCCATCCTCTTCAGAGCAAAAGACTTGATTAATTTCTCTTTAATTGGGTTCTCTGGATTATCCTCTGGCGGTAGGGTGAAATTTGACTTCAGGCCAGTCCAAAGATCATTTTTCTGCATATCATTGACATAAGACACCTCAAGGTCTTCTGTAGCCGGCTTAAACCATTGCTGGATGCTTATCGGGATCTTGTCCCTAACCAAAACCCCGCACTGAGCAACAAATGCCCTCTTTGTCCGGAGGGGTTCAATAGGTTGGCCGTCGGGTGCGATTGCTGTGATCTCAAGCTTTTCATCCGAGCTCAACTTTTTCATCGGGCCTCGTCTCTTTACCAAAGTTGTGCTCGATCCGGAGGGCTAGAAAAAAGAACAAAGACTTAATTAATATGTGTACATACCAAAACAATGAATGCATCAATCAGCTAGTCAGCATAGGCTTAACTAATATATATACCTGGCCGGACTCGGTTCGGTCACCGGAGCCGTCATCACGGTCTCCTTCTTGCACCGGCATTGGGTCACCGGCGCCATCCTCATGTTCTTCTTCTTGCACCGGCATTAGGTCACCGTAGCCAGCTTGTTCACCCTCTCCTTCCAGACCATCGATGATATCGTTGAGATAGTACGAGACGGCATCACTTCCTTGTGCGATTATCTCCCTCAACAACGCTTCTTTTGTTGCTTCGTCTAGGGCGGTGTCCATAGTTTCTACAAATATTTACAACATGGCAATTATTATTCAAACATGACAGATGGATATATTAGTGCCAAACGTAGAACTAGCTACCTAATCATAGTAAGCTATCGGGAGGGGGTATATATCGACAACGACGACACTACATCTATATATGTCCCTCGATGACCCTCGTTCCCGATAAAAAAAGAGGAAGAAGAAGAAAAAAAAGAGGAGAAGAAAGAATAGAGGAGAAGAACTCCTCTATTCTTTCTTCTCCTCTTTTTTCTTCTTCTTCCTCTTCTTTTTTTATCCTCTTCTTCCTCTCATGTTCGAGAGGATCGCCTTGGGGTCGGGAGGTTGCCTAGTGTCAAAGCATTCAACAAAACCATGTCTTCATCATTAGGCGAAAGTAACATGTGCATGATGGTAGGAAGCTCTTCAAAGTTGTTCTGGAACGGAGTCCCAGATAGGATAATTCGCTTTTTGGTACAAAGTTCAGCAAGAGCCTTCCGAATATCGCTATTTGGAAGGCCTTTGCTGAATTCGTACCAAAAGGCGGATTATTCTATCCGGGACTCCATTCCAGAACAACTTTGCAGAACTTCGTACCAACATGCCCTGGTTACTTCCGGCTAATGATGAAGGCATGGATTTCTTCAATACTTTGACACTAGGAAACCTCTCTCGACCCCTCGGCGATTCTTGACCCCTCGAACCCTCAACGACCCTGAAACCCTCGACCCTTGACCCCTTAACGACCCTCGACCCTCTACCCTAGTTCCCGACCCTCGACCAATAGAGGAGAAGAAGAAAGGAATAGCTAGAGGAGAAGATCGAAGAAAAAAAAGAAGAAACAAAAGAGGAGAAGAAGAAAGGAATAGTGGAGAAGAAGAGAAAATAGAATATATTCTATTTTCTCTTCTTCTCCACTATTCCTTTCTTCTTCTCCTCTTCTTTTTCTTCTGTTTTCTTCTTCTTATTTATTTCTCCTCTTCTTTTCGGTAGAGGAAACCCTAAATAGCTAGCAAGTATCGTGGGTGTGAGATACATGTGGCCTTCGGTGTCGGACACTACATCCACGTCCCACAAGTGACGTGGGCGTCGAAACCCGCGCCACTTGTGGGATGTGGATGTAGTGTCCGACACTGACGGTACATGTATCTCACACCGACGATACTTTCGATTTAGGGTTTCTCCTCTACCACTCGGCGGCCCTCTCGACGACCCTCGTTCCCGATAAAATAAAGAGGAAGAAGAAGAAGAAAAAAGAAGAGAAGAAAGAATAGAGGAGAAGAACCCTCGAACCCTCGAACCCTAGACGACCCTCTTCTTCCTCTCATGTTCGAGAGGATCGCTGAGGGGTCGGGAGGTTGCCTAGTGTCAAAGGAAACCCTAAATAGCTAGCAAGTATCGTGGGTGTGAGATACATGTGGCCTTCGGTGTCGGACACTACATCCACGTCCCACAAGTGACGTGGGCATCGAAGCCCGCGCCACTTGTGGGATGTGGATGTAATGTCCGACACCGACGGTACATGTAGCTCACAGCGACGATACTTTCTATTTAGGGTTTCTCCTCTACCACTCGGCGGCCCTCTCGACGACCCTCGTTCCCGATAAAATAAAGAGGAAGAAGAAGAAGAAAAAAGAAGAGAAGAAAGAATAGAGGAGAAGTCTCCTCTATTCTTTCCTTGCCTCTCTCATGAATGTCCGGCGTTCCCGACCCCCCCCCTCCCCACGTGTCGAAGAAAAAAAAGAAGAAGAAAAAAGAGGAGAAGAAGAAAGGAATAGAGGAGAAAAGAGAAAAATAGAATATATTCTATTTTTCTCTTTTCTCCTCTATTCCTTTCTTCTTCTCCTCTTTTTTTTCTTCTTTTTTCTTATTCTTATTTATTTCTCCTCGTCTTCCTCTCCCCTCTCGGCGACCCTAGACCCCCTCTCGACCCTAGACCCCTAGGCGACCATCGACCCCTCTCTTTTTTTTCTTCCTCTTCTATTTTATCCTCTTCTTCCTCTACCGCTCGCGACCCTCGACGACCCTCGTTCCCGATAAAAAAAGAGGAAGAAGAAGAAAAAAAGAGGAGAAGAAAGAATAGAGGAGAGTCTCCTCTATTCTTTCTTCTCCTCTTTTTTTTCTTCTTCTTCCTCTTTTTTTTATCCTCTTCCTCCTCTCATGTTCGACGACCCTCGACCCCTCGGCGACCCTAGACCCCCTCTCGACCCCCTCTTCTTCTCCCTCTTCTAATTCATTTGTTCATATGAATATAAAAACAATTTCATATTTACAATAATTAATATCACCAAAAAATCCTAATTTTTCTAATGAACTATTTTTTGCATATATACATGAACATAGATATATACACAGAGAACATATATACACATATATATAAAAAACAAGCATATATATGAAAAAATATCTATGAACAGAAAAAAATCCTAATATAGCTATGAACAGAAAAATATCTATGAAAAAATCCTAATATAGCTATGAAAAAATATCTATGAAAAAAAATCCTAATATAGCTATGAAAAAATATCTATGAACAGAAAAATATCTATGAAAAAACAAGCATATATATACATATATATTTTTTGCATATATACATGAAAAAAAGCATATAGCAGAAAAAAGCATATAAAAGAAAAAAAGGGCGCCGCGGCCGGACCAGAGGAGGACCGCGACGGCGACGATGGGGGCGGGCGGGCGACGGCGACGGCGACGGCGGGGCGGCGCGCGGGAGGGCAACGGCGACGGGGCAGGGACGACGAGCACGGGGCGGCGACGGCGAGCAAGGCGCGCGGGGGCGCAATGAGGACGGCGGGGGCGGCGAGGGTGCCGGCGTGCGGGGGCAGGGGCGCGGGGCGACGGCGACGGTGAGCACGGGGCAGGGGCGCGGGGCGACGACGAGGCAGGGCGCGGCGACGGCGACGAGGAGGACGAGCAGCCTGGCGGCGTCGGCAATGGGGAATGGAGCAGTTGCCGAAAATTTCACAAGTGCTGTATATATAGGCAGAGCAATGGTCCCGGTTCGTGGCACGACCCGTGACCAATGCCCCCCTTTGGTCCCGGTTGGTGCCATGAACCGGGACCAAAGGCCAATTTTCAGCAGCCCAAAGGGCGGGAAGCGGCGGCCTTTGGTCCCGGTGGGTGGCACCAACCAGGACTAAAGGGGGGCAATGGTCACGGTTGGTGCCACGAACCGTGACCAATGCCACCTTTAGTCCCGGTTGGTGCCACCAACCGGGACCAATGCCCTTGTGCGCCCCGCGCCCAGAAGTTTAGTCCCACATCGCTAGCTGAAGGGCGCCGATACTGGTTTATAAGCGCTGCTCTGCCTCCCCTTTCAAGCTCCTCTCAAATGCAGGCTTTCGGGCCTAAACTGCTACTGCCTGTGGGCCTATTGGGCCTCTGCGGGCCTGAATCCTGGCCCATGTAGGGTTTCTAGTCGTATTCAGGCCGTGGAGGCCCAGTAGGAGGCATTTTTTTGGTTTTTTCTTTTTTGTTTCTATATTTTTTTGGTTTTATTATTTTTTTTATTTCTACTTACAACTAAATACTTACAGTTTTTTAGTGATTTCTTTTTGCTTTTAGGTCACAAAAATTATAAACTTTCTATTAGTGCCATTAGTTTAAATTTTAAATAGTTTAAATTTGAATTTTTAAAAATTTGTGTGAATCACTAGTTTATGAATAACTTTACTATAAAATTAGAATTTTTTTTCTATTTATTTTTTATTTCTACTTACAACTAAATACTTACAGTTTTTTAGTGATTTCTTTTTGCTTTTAGGTCACAAAAATTATAAACTTTCTGTTAGTGCCATTAGTTTTAAATTTTAAATAGTTTAAATTTGAATTTTTAAAAATTTGTGTGAATCACTAGTTTATGAATTTTTTTCTTCTTTGCTATTTATTTTTTATTTATATTTACAATTAAATACTTATAGTTTGCTTTTAGGTCACACAAATTATATTCTTTTTGCTATTGAAGAATATTATAGTTTTATTTTAGTTGATCATAACATAATATTTTAATTGATTGTTTTTATTTTCATAAAAGTTTTGTAGTTCATTCTGTTTGCTATTAATTCATTCTTTGAGCTAAATGACTCTGAAATTGGAAAGCATTTCAAAATGAACTCTGAAAAGGTTGAAAGTTGGCATGGTATCATCATTTCACCCACATAGCATGTTCCAAAAAGTAGAGAGGGTTACGACAAAAACTTGATGCACTTCGTGTACAAAATGGACAATCACTTTCGAAGTATCAAAGTTTCAAACCATAAGACATGAAAGCATTTCAAATGAACTCTGAAAAAGTTGAAAGTTGGGATGCATGGCATCATAATTTCACCCACATAGCATTTTCTTATTGCGGGAGAAAGTCTTCACTTTTTCTTCGCTTGTGTCATTTGCTTATTGCGCCGTAACCATGGATAATCTTCATTGTTTATCAGGATGCTTGGGTCAGCCTTGACATTGAAGGGAGGAATTTCATGAAACTTTTCATAATCTTCAGACATGTCTGTCTTGCCGTCCACTCCCAGGATGTCCCTTTTTCCTGAAAGAACTATGTGGCGCTTTGGCTCATCGTATGATGTATTCGCTTCCTTATCTTTTCTTTTTCTCGGTTTAGTAGACATGTCCTTCACATAGATAACCTGTGCCACATCATTGGCTAGGACGAACGGTTCGTCAGTGTACCCAAGATTTTTCAGATCCACTGTTGTCATTCCGTACTGTGGGTCTACTTGTACCCCGCCGCCAAACAGAATGACCCATTTGCACTTAAACAAAGGGACCTTAAAATCAGGTCCGTAGTCAAGTTCCCATATGTCCACTATGTAACCATAATATGTGTCCTTTCCGCTCTCGGTTGCTGCATCAAAGCGGACACTGCTGTTTTGGTTGGTGCTCTTTTGATCTTGGGCGATCGTGTAAAATGTATTCCCATTTATCTCGTATCCTTTGTAAGTCAATACAGTCAAAGATGGTCCCCTGGACAACAAGTACAACTCATCACAAACAGTGTTGTCACCTCTGAGACGTGTTTCCAACCAACTGCTGAAAGTCCTGATGTGTTCACATGTAATCCAGTCGTCGCATTGCTCCGGGTGTTTGGAGCGCAGACTGTTCTTGTGTTCATCGACATACGGGGTCACCAAGGTAGAGTTCTGTAGAACTGTGTAGTGTGCTTGAGACCAAGAATATCCGTCCCTGCATATTATTGAGTCTCTTCCAAGAGTGCCTTTTCCAGTCAGTCTCCCCTCATACCGCGATTTAGGGAGACCTATCTTGTTAAGGCCAGGAATGAAGTCAACACAAAACCCGATAACATCCTCTGTTTGATGGCCCATGGAGATGCTTCCTTCTGGCCTAGCGCGGTTACGGACATATTTCTTTAGGACTCCCATGAACCGCTCAAAGGGGAACATATTGTGTAGAAATACGGGCCCCAGGATGACAATCTCGTCGACTAGATGAACTAGGACGTGCGTCATGATATTGAAGAAGGATGGTGGGAACTGAAGGAAATATGCCCTAGAGGCAATAATAAAGTTATTATTTATTTCCTTATATCATGAAAAAAGTTTATTGTTCATGCTAGAATTGTATTAACCGGAAACATAATACATGTGTGAATACATAGACCAACAGAGTGTCACTAGTATGCCTCTACTTGACTAGCTCGTTAATCAAAGATGGTTATGTTTCCTAACCATGAACAAAGAGTTGTTATTTGATTAACGAGGTCACATCATTAGTTGAATGATCTGATTGACATGACCCATTCCATTAGCTTAGCACCCGGTCGTTTAGTATGTTGCTATTGCTTTTCTTCATGACTTATACATGTTCCTATGACTATGAGATTATGCAACTCCCGTTTGTCGGAGGAACACTTTGGGTACTACCAAACGTCACAACGTAACTGGGTGATTATAAAGGAGTACTACAGGTGGCTCCAAAGGTAGATGTTGGGTTGGCGTATTTCGAGATTAGGATTTGTCACTCCGATTGTTGGAGAGGTATCTCTGGGCCCTCTCGATAATGCACATCACTTAAGCCTTGCAAGCATTGTAACTAATGAGTTAGTTGCGGGATGATGTATTACGGAACGAGTAAAGAGACTTGCCGGTAACGAGATTGAACTAGGTATCGGATACCGACGATCGAATCTCGGGCAAGTAACATACCGATGACAAAGGGAACAACGTATGTTGTTATGCGGTCTGACTGATAAAGATCTTCGTAGAATATGTAGGAGCCAATATGGGCATCCAGGTCCCGCTATTGGTTATTGACCGGAGACGTGTCTCGGTCATGTCTACAATGTTCTCGAACCGTAGGGTCCGCACACTTAACGTTACGATGACAATTATTATGAGTTTATGCATTTTGATGTACCGAAGGTTGTTCGCAATCCCGGATGTGATCACGGACATGACGAGGAGTCTCGAAATGGTCGATACGTAAAGATTGATATATTGGAAGCCTATGTTTGGACATCGGAAGTGTTCCGGGTGAAATCGGGATTTTACCGGATTACCGGGAGGGTTACCGGAACCCCCCGGGAGCCAAATGGGCCTACATGGGCCATTGTGGAAAGGTGAAAGGGGCTGCCAAGGAGGGCTGCGCGCCTCCCCCCTCCCCTAGTCCTATTAGGACTAGGAGAGGTGGACGGCCACCTCTCTCTCTTTCCCTCTCTCTTTTTCCCAAGGATTCCTAGTTGGAATAGGATTGGGGGGGGGGGAGTCCTACTCCCGGTAGGAGTAGGACTCCTCCTGTGCCTCCCTCCTTTGGCCGGCCAGCCTCCCCCCTTCATCCTTTATATACGGGGGCAGGGGACACCCCAAGACACACAAGTTGATCCTTGAGATCGTTCCTTAGCCGTGTGCGGTGCCCCCTGCCACCAAATTCCACCTCGATCATACCGTTGCAGTGCTTAGGCGAAGCCCTGGGTCGGTAGTACATCAAGATCGTCACCACGCCGTCATGCTGACGGAACTCTTCCTCGACGCTTTGCTGGATCGGAGCCCGAGGAACGTCATCGAGCTGAACATGTGCTAAGAACTCGGAGGTGCCGGAGTAACGGTGCTTGGATCGGTCGGACCGGGAAGAAAACGTACGACTACTTCCTCTACATTGTGTCAACTCTTCCGTTGTGATCTACAAGGGTACGTAGATCAGACTCTCCCCTTCATTGCTATGCATCACCATGATCTTGAGTGTGCGTAGGAATTTTTTTGAAATTACTACGTTCCCCAACAGTGGTATCAGAGCCTAGGTTTTTACGGTTTGATGTTATTTGCACGAGTAGAACACAAGTGAGTTGTGGGCGATACAAGTCATACTGCCTACCAGCATGTCATACTTTGGTTCGGCGGTATTGTTGGACGAGACGATCCGGACCAACCTTACGCGTACTCTTACGCGAGACCGGTTCCCTCGACGTGCTTTGCACATAGATGGCTTGCGGAAGGCTGTCTCTCCAACTTTAGTTGAACCAAGTCTGGCTACGCCCGGTCCTTGAGAAGGTTAAAACGGAGTCTATTTGACGAACTATCGTTGTGGTTTTGATGCGTAGGTGAGATGAGTTCTTTCTTAAGCCCGTAGCAGCCACGTAAAACTTGCAACAACAAAGTAGAGGACGTCTAACTTGTTTTTGCAGGGCATGTTGTGGTGTGATATGGTTAAGGCATGATGCTGATTTTATTGTATGAGATGATCATGTTTTGTAACCGAGTTATCAGCAACTGGCAGGAGCCATATGGTTGTCGCTTTATTGTATGCAATGCAATCGCGATGTAATGCTTTACTTTATTACTAAGCGGTAGTGATAGTCGTGGAAGCATAAGATTGGCGAGACGACAACGATGCTACGATGGAGATCAAGGTGTCGCGCCGGTGACGATGGTGATCATGACGGTGCTTCAGAGATGGAGATCACAAAGCACAAGATGATGATGGCCATATCATATCACTTATATTGATTGCATGTGATGTTTATCTTTTTATGCATCTTATCTTGCTTTGATTGACGGTAGCATTATAAGATGATCTCTCACTAAATTATCAAGCAGTGTTCTCCCTGAGTATGCACCGTTGCAAAAGTTCTTCGTGCTGAGACACCACGTGATGATCGGGTGTGATAGGCTCTACGTTCAAATACAACGGGTGCAAAACAGTTGCACACGCGGAATACTCAGGTTATACTTGACGAGCCAAGCATATACAGATATGGCCTCGGAACACGGAGACCGAAAGGTCGAGCGTGAATCATATAGTAGATATGATCAACATAATGATGTTCACCATTGAAAACTACTCCATCTCACGTGATGATCGGTTATGGTTTAGTTGATTTGGATCACGTGATCACTTAGAGGATTAGAGGGATGTCTATCTAAGTGGGAGTTCTTAAGTAAATTTGATTAACTGAACTTAAATTTATCATGAACTTAGTACCTGATAGTATCTTGCTTGTTTATGTTGATTGTAGATAGATGGCTCGTGCTGTTGTTCCGTTCAATTTTAATGCGTTCCTTGAGAAAGCAAAGTTGAAAGATGATGGTAGCAATTACACGGACTGGGTCCGTAACTTGAGGATTATCCTCATTGCTGCACAGAAGAATTACGTCCTGGAAGCACCGCTGAGTGCCAGGCCTACTGCTAGAGCAACACCAGAAATTATGATCGTCTGGCAGAGCAAAGCTGATGACTACTCAATAGTTCAGTGTGCCATGCTTTACGGCTTAGAACCGGGACTTCAACGACGTTTTGAAAGTCATGGAGCATATGAGATGTTCCAGGAGTTGAAGTTAATATTTCAAGCAAATGCCTGGATTGAGAGATATGAAGTCTCCAATAAGTTCTATAGCTGCAAGATGGAGGAGAACAGTTCTGTCAGTGAGCTTATACTCAAAATGTCTGGGTATAATAATCACTTGATTCAATTGGGAGTTACACTTCCATATGATTGCGTCATTGACAGAATTCTCCAATCACTGCCACCAAGCTACAAGAGCTTTGTGATGAACTATAATATGCAAGGGATGAACAAGACTATTCCCGAGCTCTTCGCAATGCTGAAAGCTGCGGAGGTAGAAATCAAGAAGGAGCATCAAGTGTTGATGGTTAACAAAACCACTAGTTTCAAGAAAAAGGGCAAAGGGAAGAAGAAGGGGAACTTCAAGAAGAACGGCAAGCAAGTTGCTGCTCAAGAGAAGAAACCCAAGTCTGGACCTAAGCCTGAAACTGAGTGCTTCTACTGCAAGCAGACTGGTCACTGGAAGCGGAACTGCCCCAAGTATTTGGCGGATAAGAAGGATGGCAAGGTGAACAAAGGTATATGTGATATACATGTTATTGATGTGTACCTTACTAATGCTCGCAGTAGCACCTGGGTATTTGATACTGGTTCTGTTGCTAATATTTGCAACTCGAAACAGGGACTACAGAATAAGCGGACACTAGCAAAGGACGACGTGACGATGCACGTGGGAAACGGTTCCAAAGTCGATGTGATCGCGGTCGGCACGCTACCTCTACATCTACCTTCGGGATTAATATTAGACCTAAATAATTGTTATTTGGTGCCAGCGTTGAGCATGAACATTATATCTGGATCTTGTTTGATGCGAGACGGTTATTCATTTAAATTAGAGAATAATGGTTGTTCTATTTATATGAGTAATATCTTTTATGGTCATGCACCTTTGAAAAGTGGTCTATTTTTGATGAATCTCGATAGTAGTGATACACATATTCATAATGTTGAAGCCAAAAGATGCAGAGTTGATAATGATAGTGCAACTTATTTGTGGCACTGCCGTTTAGGTCATATCGGTGTAAAGCGGATGAAGAAACTCCATACTGATGGGCTTTTGGAACCACTTGTTTATGAATCACTTGGTACTTGCGAACCGTGCCTCATGGGCAAGATGACTAAAACACCGTTCTCCGGTACTATGGAGAGAGCAACAGATTTGTTGGAAATCATACATACTGATGTATGTGGTCCGATGAATATTGAGGCTCGTGGCGGATATCGTTATTTTCTCACTTTCACAGATGATTTAAGCAGATATGGGTATATCTACTTAATGAAACACAAATCTGAAACGTTTGAAAAGTTCAAAGAATTTCAGAGTGAAGTTGAAAATCATCGTAACAAGAAAATAAGGTTCCTACGATCTGATCGTGGAGGAGAATATTTGAGTTACGAGTTTGGTGTACGTTTGAAAAATTGTGGAATAGTTTCGCAACTCACGCCACCCGGAACACCACAGCGTAATGGTGTGTCCGAACATCATAATCGTACTTTACTAGATATGGTGCGATCTATGATGTCTCTTACTGATTTACCGCTATCGTTTTGGGGTTATGCTTTAGAGACGACCGCATTCACGTTAAATAGGGCACCATCAAAATCCGTTGAGACGACGCCTTATGAACTGTGGTTTGGCAAGAAACCAAAGTTGTCGTTTCTTAAAGTTTGGGGCTGCGATGCTTATGTGAAAAAGCTTCAACCTGATAAGCTCGAACCCAAATCGTTGAAATGTGTCTTCATAGGATATTCAAACGAAACTATTGGATACACCTTCTATCACAGATCCGAAGGCAAGACTTTTGTTGCTAAATTCGGAAACTTTCTTGAGAAGGAGTTTCTCTTGAAAGAAGTGAGTGGGAGGAAAGTAGAACTTGACGAGGTAACTGTACCTACTCCGTTATTGGGAAATAGTACATCACAGAAAACTGTTTCTGTGAGACCTACACCAATAAGAGAGGAAGTTAATGATGATGATCATGAAACTTTAGATCAAGATGCTACTAGACCTCGTAGATCAACCAGAGTAAGATCCGCACCAGAGTGGTACGGTAATCCTGTTCTGGAGGTCATGCTACTAGATCATGATGAACCTACGAACTATGAAGAAGCGATGGTGAGCCCAGATTCCGCAAAGTAGCTTGAAGCCATGAAATCTGAGATGGGATCCATATATGAGAACAAAGTATGGACTTTGGTTGACTTGCCCGATGATCGGCAAGCAATTGAGAATAAATGGATCTTTAAGAAGAAGACTGACGCCGATGGTAATGTTACTGTCTACAAAGCTCGACTTGTCACAAAAGGTTTTCGACAAGTTCAAGGAGTTGACTACGATGAGACTTTCTCACCCGTAGCGATGCTTAAGTCTATCAGAATCATGTTAGCAATTGCCGCATTTTATGATTATGAAATTTGGCAAATGGATGTAAAAACTGCATTCCTGAATGGATTTCTAGAAGAAGAGTTGTATATGATGCAACCGGAAGGTTTTGTCGATCCAAAGGGAGCTAACAAAGTGTGCAAACTCCAGCGATCATTTTATGGACTGGTGCAAGCATCTCGGAGCTGGAATAAACGCTCTGATAGTGTGATCAAAGCATTTGGTTTTATACAGAATTTTGGAGAAGCCTGTATTTACAAGAAAGTGAGTGGGAGCTCTGTAACATTTCTGATATTATATGTGGATGACATATTACTGATTGGAAATGATATAGAATTTCTGGATAGCATAAAGGGATACTTGAATAAAAGTTTTTCAATGAAAGACCTCGGTGAAGCTGCTTACATATTAGGCATAAAGATCTATAGAGATAGATCAAGACGCTTAATTGGACTTTCACAAAGCACATACCTTGACAAGATTTTGAAGAAGTTCAAAATGGATCAAGCAAAGAAAGGGTTCTTGCCTGTGTTACAAGGTGTGAAGTTGAGTCAGACTCAATGCCCGACCACTGCAGAAGATAGAGAGAAAGTGAAAGATGTTCCCTATGCTTCAGCCATAGGCTCTATCACGTATGCAATGCTGTGTACCAGACCTGATGTGTGCCTTTCTATAAGTATAGCAGGGAGGTACCAAAGTAATCCAGGAGTGGACCACTGGACAGCGGTCAAGAACATCCTGAAATACCTGAAAAGGACTAAGGATATGTTTCTCGTATATGGAGGTGACAAAGAGCTCACCGTAAGAGGTTACGTTGATGCAAGCTTTGACACTGATCCGGACGATTCTAAATCGCAAACCGGATACGTGTTTACTTTAAACGGTGGAGCTGTCAGTTGGTGCAGTTCTAAACAAAGCGTCGTAGCAGGATCTACATGTGAAGCGGAATACATAGCTGCTTCGGAAG
Source organism: Triticum monococcum (assembly GCA_034509565.1). Lineage (NCBI taxonomy): Eukaryota > Viridiplantae > Streptophyta > Magnoliopsida > Poales > Poaceae > Triticum > Triticum monococcum. Next base: position 38,527,283 of record CM067841.1, on the reverse strand, counting down.
CAGCGAACGGAGGAGTCTGGATGAAGGAGTTCATATCCGATCTAGGTGTCATACCTAGTGCATCAGGTCCAATGAAAATCTTTTGTGACAATACTGGTGCAATTGCTTTGGCAAAGGAATCCAGATTTCACAAAAGGACCAAACACATCAAGAGACGCTTCAATTCCATCCGGGATCTAGTCCAGGTGGGAGACATAGAGATTTGCAAGATACATACGGATCTGAATGTTGCAGACCCGTTGACTAAGCCTCTTCAACGAGCAAAACATGATCAGCACCAAGGCTCCATGGGTGTTAGAATCATTACTGTGTAATCTAGATTATTGACTCTAGTGCAAGTGGGAGACTGAAGGAAATATGCCCTAGAGGCAATAATAAAGTTATTATTTATTTCCTTATATCATGATAAAAGTTTATTATTCATGCTAGAATTGTATTAACCGGAAACATAATACATGTGTGAATACATAGACCAACAGAGTGTCACTAGTATGCCTCTACTTGACTAGCTGGTTAATCAAAGATGGTTATGTTTCCTAACCATGAACAAAGAGTTGTTATTTGATTAACGAGGTCACATCATTAGTTGAATGATCTGATTGACATGACCCATTCCATTAGCTTAGCACCCGATCGTTTAGTATGTTGCTATTGCTTTTCTTCATGACTTATACATGTTCCTATGACTATGAGATTATGCAACTCCCGTTTGCCGGAGGAACACTTTGGGTACTACCAAACGTCACAACGTAACTGGGTGATTATAAAGGAGTACTACAGGTGGCTCCAAAGGTAGATGTTGGGTTGGCGTATTTCGAGATTAGGATTTGTCACTCCGATTGTCGGAAAGGTATCTCTGGGCCCTCTCGGTAATGCACATCACTTAAGCCTTGCAAGCATTGCAACTAATGAGTTAGTTGCAGGATGATGTATTACGGAACGAGTAAAGAGACTTGCCGGTAAGGAGATTGAACTAGGTATCGGATACCGACGATCGAATCTCGGGCAAGTAACATACCGATGACAAAGGGAACAACGTATGTTGTTATGCGGTCTGACCGATAAAGATCTTCGTAGAATATGTAGGAGCCAATATGGGCATCCAGGTCCCGCTATTGGTTATTGACCGGAGACATGTCTCGGTCATGTCTACAATGTTCTCGAACCGTAGGGTCCGCACGCTTAACGTTACAATGAGAGTTATTATGAGTTTATGTATTTTGATGTACCGAAGGTTGTTCGGAGTCCCGGATGTGATCACGGACATGACGAGGAGTCTCGAAATGGTCGAGACGTAAAGATTGATATATTGGAAGCCTATGTTTGGACATCGGAAGTGTTCCGGGTGAAATCGGGATTTTACCGGATTACCGGGAGGGTTACCGGAACCCCCCGGGAGCCAAATGGGCCTACATGGGCCATTGTGGAAAGGTGAAAGGGGCTGCCAAGGAGGGCTGCACGCCTCCCCCCTCCCCTAGTCCTATTAGTACTAGGAGAGGTGGCCGGCCACCTCTCTCTCTTTCCCTCTCTCTTTTTCCCAAGGATTCCTAGTTGGAATAGGATTGGGGGGGGGGAGTCCTACTCCCGTAGGAGTAGGACTCCTCCTGCGCCTCCCTCCTTTGGCCGGCCAGCCTCCCCCCCTTCATCCTTTATATACGGGGGCAGGGGACACCCCAAGACACACAAGTTGATCCTTGAGATCGTTCCTTAGCCGTGTGCGGTGCCCCCTGCCACCAAATTCCACCTCGATCATACCGTTGCAGTGCTTAGGCGAAGCCCTGCGTCGGTAGTACATCAAGATCGTCACCACGCCATCGTGCTGACGGAACTCTTCCTCGACACTTTGCTGGATCGGAGCCCGAGGAACGTCATCGAGCTGAACGTGTGCTAAGAACTCGGAGGTGCCGGAGTAACGGTGCTTGGATCGGTCGGACCGGGAAGAAAACGTACGACTACTTCCTCTATGTTGTGTCAACGCTTCCGTTGTGATCTACAAGGGTACGTAGATCAGATTCTCCCCTTCGTTGCTATGCATCACCATGATCTTGCGTGTGCGTAGGAATTTTTTTGAAATTACTACGTTCCCCAACAGGAACACCAGCTCGAAACTGACAAGACATTGCGCCACATCACTCCTTAGCCTTGGTACCATTTCTGGATCGATCACCTTCTGAGAGATTGCATTGAGGAATGCACATAGCTTCACAATGGCTAATCGGACGTTTTCCGGTAAAAGCCCCCTCAATGCAACCGGAAGCAGTTGCGTCATAATCACGTGGCAGTCATGAGACTTTAGGTTCTAAAACTTTTTCTCTGGCATATTTATTATTCCCTTTATATTCGATGAGAAGCCAGTCGTGATCTTCATACTAAGCAGGCATTCAAAGAAGATTTCTTTCTCTTCTTTCGTAAGAGCGTAGCTGGCAGGACCTTTATACTGCTTCAGAGACATGTCGTCTTTTTCGTGCAAACGTTGCAGGTCCTCCCGTGCCTCCGGCGTATCTTTTGTCTTCCCATACACGCCCAAGAAGCCTAGCAGGTTCACGCAAAGGTTCTTCGTCACGTGCATCACATCGATTGAGGAGCGAACCTCTAGGTCTTTCCAGTAGGGTAGGTCCCAAAATATAGATTTCTTCTTCCACATGGGTGCGTGTCCCTCAGCGTCATTCGGAACAGCTAGTCCACCGGGACCCTTTCCAAAGATGACATAGGGTAAATCATTGACCATAGCAAGCACGTGATCACCGGTGCGCATGGCGGGCTTCTTCCGGTGATCTGCCTCGCCTTTGAAATGCTTGCCTTTCTTTCGACATTGATGGTTGGTCGGAAGAAATCGACGATGGCCCAGGTACACATTCTTCCTGCATTTGTCCAGGTATATACTTTCAGTGTCATCTAAACAGTGCGTGCATGCATGGTATCCTTTGTTTGTCTGTCCTGAAAGGTTACTGAGAGCGGGCCAATCGTTGATGGTCACGAACAGCAATGCCTTAAGGTTAAATTCCTCCTGTCTGTGCTCATCCCACGTACGTACACCGTTTCCATTCCACAGCTGTAAAAGTTCTTCAACTAATGGCCTTAGGTACACATCAATTTCGTTGCCGGGTTGCTTAGGGCCTTGGATGAGAACTGGCATCATAATGAACTTCCGCTTCATGCACATCCAAGGAGGAAGGTTATACATACATAGAGTCACGGGCCAGGTGCTGTGATTACTACTCTGCTCCCCGAAAGGATTAATGCCATCCGCGCTTAAAGCAAACCATACATTCCTTGGGTCCTTTGCAAACTCATCCCAGTACTTTCTCTCAATTTTTCTCCACTGTGACCCGTCAGCGGGTGCTCTCAACTTCCCATCTTTCTTTCGGTTCTCACTGTGCCATCGCATCAACTTGGCATGCTCTTCGTTTCTGAACAGACATTTCAACCGTGGTATTATAGGAGCATACCACATCACCTTTGCAGGGACCCTCTTCCTGAGGGGCTCGCCGTCAACATCACCAGGGTCATCTCGTCTGATCTTATACCGCAACGCACCGCATACCGGGCATGCGTTCAGATCCTTGTATGCACCGCGGTAGAGGATGCAGTCATTAGGGCATGCATGTATCTTCTCCACCTCCAATCCTAGAGGGCATACGACCTTCTTTTCTGCGTATGTACTGTCGGGCAATTCGTTATCCTTTGGAAGCTTCTTCTTCAATATTTTCAGTAGCTTCTCAAATCCTTTGTCATCCACAGCATTCTCTGCCTTCCACTGCAGCAATTCCAGTACGGTACCGAGCTTTGTGTTGCCATCTTCGCAATTGGGGTATAACCCTTTTTTGTGATCCTCTAACATGCGATCGAACTTCAGCTTCTCCTTTTGACTAATGCATTGCGTCCTTGCATCGACAATGACCCGGCGGAGATCATCATCATCGGGCACATCGTCTGGTTCCTCTTGATCTTCAGCAGCTTCACCCGTGGCAGCATCATTGGGCACATCATCGTCTGGTTCCTCTTGATCTTCACCAGCTCCCCCCATTGCAGCATCACCGTATTCAGGGGGCACATAGTTGTCATCGTACTCTTCTTCTTCGCCGTCTTCCATCATAACCCCTATTTCTCCGTGCCTTGTCCAAACATTATAGTGTGGCATGAAACCCTTGTAAAGCAGGTGGGAGTGAAGGATTTTCCGGTTAGAGTAAGACCTCGTATTCCCACATTCAGTGCATGGACAACACAAAAAACCATTCTGCTTGTTTGCCTCAGCCGCATCGAGAAACTCATGCACGCCCTTAATGTACTCGCGGGTGTGTCTGTCACCGTACATCCATTGCCGGTTCATCTGCGTGCATTATATGTAATTAAGTGTCCAAATTAATAGAAGTTCATCATCACATTAAAACCAAAGTGCATACATAGTTCTCATCTAACAACATATAGCTCTCCAGAGCATCTAATTAATTAAACCATACATTGAAACTATGTAAAACATTTCAATGCGAAAACAAATGCGATCATAATCGCAACCAAGGTAACAATTGATCCAACGGCATAATGATACCAAGCCTCGGTATGAATGGCATATTTTCTAATCTTTCTAATCTTCAAGCGCATTGCATCCATCTTGATCTTGTGATCATCGACGACATCCGCAACATGCAACTCCAATATCATCTTCTCCTCCTCAATTTTTTTTATTTTTTCCTTCAACAAATTGTTTTCTTCTTCAACTAAATTTAACCTCTCGACAAGGTCAGTTGGCATTTCTGATTCACATACATCCTAGATAAATAAAAGCTATGTCACGTTGGTCGGCATAATTTTCATAAACAATAAATGAACCAATAGTTATAAAGATAATATACATACCAAATCCGAATCATAGACAGGATGAGGGCCGACGGGGGCGGATACCAAAACCATCGCACTATATAAGATGCAATAATAAATGTAAGAAAATGATACAAGTATCTATCTAAACATACAAGTAAGAATATTTTTCCTTTCAGAAAGAAGATAAAAATAAGAGGCTCACCACGGTGGTGTCGGTGATGAGATCGGCGCGGGTGATCGACGGCGGTGAAGACGGGGACGGGCGTGACGGACCGCTAAATCTAGACAAATCTCGAGGAAAATGGAGCTTGGAGGTCCAGCTTCGAGAGGAGAAAGCTTAAGTAGTGTGGCTCGGGCATTCCATCGAACACCTCATGTGCATAGGAGGTGAGCTAGAGCACCACAAAGGCCTCTCCCCCTCGGCCAGAAAATACAGAGCACTGCGCTCTGCTCTTGCGCGAGGGGGTATATATAGGCAATTCATTGGTCCCGGTTCGTGGCATGAACCGGGACTAAAGGGGAGCCTTTGGTCCCGGTTCAAGCCACCAACCGGGACCAATGGTGGTGGGCCAGGAGGGAGGCCCTTTGGTCCCGGTTCGTCCCACCAACTGGGACCAAAAGGTCCATACGAACCGGGACCAATGGCCCACGTGGCCCGGCCGGCCCCCTGGGCTCACGAACCGGGACCAATGCCCACATTGGTCCCAGTTCAAGACTGAACCGGGACTAATGGGCTGAGGCGGCCTAGACCATAGCCCCTTTTTCTACTAGTGTTTCGTCGTGGGCGGGATGGAGACATAGCTGCATGACATTCTTTGGGCCATCTATGACGGAAAAAACCATGGTAGAAGCGAGGGGGAGGAAAATTTCGGGGAGTTCCCGGTTACGGTGGGAGGCCGGGGGCCGAGCGATGCGCGTTTCTCTCGTACACGTATGCGCGTGTGTGCGAGGCATTAGCTGTAACTGAACCCGAGCGAGGCATTGGGCTCTAACTAAACCCGAGCGATTGCACTGCAGGCTACGCATTACTGAAACCGAGCGATCGATTGATGGCTATTAACTGAACCTGATCGAGCGATTCCTTCGCTACTGCTGCTAACTGAAGCCGATCGATGCTACCTCTGGGATGAACAGTCTATGTCCGATGGAGGCCGCTGTCAGGTGGAGGAATAATTATTTTTCACGTAATAAGGAGGCACTTCCTTGCTATGGCCGTGCACCCAGCTCTCAGCCTCTCCACGTACAGTCTACGTCCGATGGAAGTCGTTCCTTGAGCATGTTGACCACGCGGCATCGAGAGCACCAGGGCGGTGGACGACGGCGAGGCCTATGAAGGGGATGACGTGGAGCCGGGGAAGACGTGGCAGTGGATGCCCACGCGTAGAGGAGTACGAGGGTTCACTATTTCGCTGCGGTATGAGGCTGCCGTCGCCACAGAATAACAGGGGGTGTGGGTGACTAGAGGGATGGCCTGGCCAGCGGTGGGAGTAGTAGGGGGCGGTGAGGCCTCTGCCGCATCACAGCCGGACACAGGAGGCAGGAGCACGAGGCACGACCGACGCTGGTTTGGGCGGCTGGACCAAGAAGACCAGAGGTTGAAGAAGCACTACGGCCGTTGGATGGACATCGCACGGTCACTGGAGCTAGAATCGTGCATATTGAGTAAGTTGACAAAGCCCTCCGTCCCCGTCAACTTAGTAGGCCCACAAGTCAGCCTGCCACTATACTGGGTCCCAGCTAACAGGGGGAGTATTCATTTTTTTGTGCGTAATAAGGAGGCACTTCCTTGCGTGCGAAGATATAGCTGGTGGGTTCGAGCTGTCAGCGGCGGTAACGTTTTTTTCGCCAAATGCAGAGGCCCTTTCGGTGGGTCCCTGATGTCAGGTGGAGGAATCATTATTTTGCGTGTAATAAGGAGGCATTTCTTGCATGCGGCCATGGACCCAGCTGTCGGCCTCTCCATGTACAGTCCACTTCAGATGCATGTCGGTCGTTGACCACATTGACCAGGCCGCGCCGAGAGCACCAAGGCGGTGGACGACGACGAGGCCTATGAAGGGAGCGACACGGAGGGAGGGAAGAGTCGACAGTTGTTTCCCACGAGGAGGGGAGTACGACTGTACGAGGGTTTACTGGTTCGTCTACCGTCACCGGAGAATAACAACAGGTGTGGGTGAGTAGAGGGATGGCTAGGCCAGCGATGGGAGTATGGTGGGGCGGTGAGGCCTGCGCGGCAGCAGAGCCGGCCGCGGGGAGGAGGTAGCAGGCAGTCCCGCCGGCGCTTGTTTGAGCGGCTGGAGCAGGAAGAGCAGAGATTGAAGAAGCACGACGGCCGTTGGATGGCCATCCAACAGTTAGTGCTTGTGCGTAAACCTTTTTTTTAGGAAAGCCTCAAATCTGTGGAAAACAGCATACAACCCATCTGCCATTATTTCTAATAATTTACAGCCCATTTGCTAATTATTAAGGTTTTTTTGGAGCCCATGTTCTTTTTGTTAGCATTACAGCCCATATTGTGGCCACGGTTAAAAAATTATACAAATTTTTGCATATTTCAGTGCAGTCCGAACTGTTTTTAATCCCGAAATTTCGACTCACATTCAAACTTATTTTAAAAATAAATGTATATCAATATAAAATCCAACAAATTCTCCATGAATAAAAATTAATGTAATTTAAAATCTCAAAATGAAAAAATATATTTAAAACTAATTGCCGGTTTGATGTGTTTTAAAAATGTACATCCCATTTCTCATTACTGATGGGCCATTTTCTCGGCCAACCGAATGAAAGCTCTCCTTGTCTTGAAAGATTTGCAGCCCAACAGGCCTGACAAAGCGACTTACTTGGCAAATCACAAAAAACCTGGGTTGTGGCCGTGGACCCAGCTGTCAGCCTCTCCACGTACAACACTCTTCCGATGGAATGTCATTGACCACTAATGTCTACTACACAACCTTCTTCTTGTAGACGTTGTTGGGCCTCCAAGTGCAGAGGTTTGTAGGACAGCAGCAAATTTCCCTCAAGTGGATGACCTAAGGTTTATCAATCCGTAGGAGGCGTAGGATGAAGATGGTCTCTCTGAAGCAACCCTGCAACAAAATTACAAAGAGTCTCTTGTGTCCCCAACACACCCAATACAATGGTAAATTGTATAGGTGCACTAGTTGGGCGAAGAGATGGTGATACAAGTGGTATATGGATGGTAGATAATAGTTTTTGTAATCTGAAAATATAAAAACAGCAAGGTTACTAATGGTAAAAGTGAGCGTAAACGGTATTGCAATGCTTGGAAATAAGGCCTAGGGTTCATACTTTTGCTAGTGCAAGTTTCCTCAACAATAATAACATAATTGGATCATATAACTGTCCCTCAACATTGTAACGCCCCGAGACCGTTGTGCCAGGTGTCTTCCAGTTATTAGCTATTGTTGCCTTGTCATTGCTTGCGTGTCATGCATTGCATATCATGTCATCATGTGCATTTCATTTGCATACATGTTCGTCTCATGCAACCGTGCATTTTCCCCGTTGTCCGTTTTGCAATCCGGCGCTCCTTTCTACCTCTTTTCGTGTGCGGGTCCTAAACGTTTTCGGATTGGACCGAGACTTGACATGCGGCCTTGGTTTACTACCGGTAGACCGCCTGTCAAGTTTCGTGCCATTTGGACTTCGTTTGATACTCCAACGGTTAACCGAGGGACCGAAAAGACCTCGTCTGTGTTGTAGCCCAACACCCCTCCAAACTGGTCCAAAACCCACCTAAACCTCCTCCATCATCTCGGTCGTTCGATCACGATCGCGTGGCCGAAAACCGCACCTCATTTGGACATTCCTAGCTCCCTCTACCTCTATATATAGACCCCTTCATTTTCGTTTTCGGATCTTTTCCCCGAAACCCTAGATCTCATCTCCCTCCGCGCCGCCGGACATGTCCGCGCCCGCCGGACGAAGTCCCGCCGCCACCTCACTTCATCCAATCAGGATAGGGCACGTATTCACGCCGCCGCCCTCGTCCACTCCCCTCGCGCCATCTGTACGCCATCGTCGTCCCCGCGGCCGCGGCCCACAGAGCCCATCGCGGGCCCGCGCGAGCCCGACCGCACCGTTCGCCGCGCCCGAACCAGGAGCCCCCTCCCGCAGCCGATCGAAGGGAGGATCCCCTCGATTCGCGCCCCCACCGCCAGCGCATCCTCGCCGCCCGTCTCCGGCGACCACGCCTCGCCGGAGCATGCTGCCCCGCCGGTTGTCTTCGCCGCCGACCAGGCCTGGCTCCCCCATGCCCTGCTCCTTCCTCTCTCCCCCGACTGGATCCGGAGGGGCCATGCCCGGAGCCGTCTGCCCCGTCCTCCCCTGCATCCATTCCTGGCGGCCGCGCCCACCGACATCACCGGAGAAGTCGCCCTGCTGCCGCCGGCGTCCCTTGCTCTCCTGCGCCGCCTCCATGGCTTCCTGCCTGTGAGGTTCATGGGAGGAGGACAACGCCCTTGCCTCTGGGCCTCCTTGAAGGAAATATTCCCTAGAGGCAATAATAAAGTTATTATTTATTTCCTTATGTCATGTTAAATGTTTATTATTCATGCTAGAATTGTATTAACCGGAAACATAATACATGTGTGAATACATAGACAAACAGAGTGTCACTAGTATGCCTCTACTAGACTAGCTCGTTAATCAAAGATGGTTAAGTTTCCTAACCATGAACAAAGAGTTGTTATTTGATTAATGAGGTCACATCATTAGTTGAATGATCTGATTGACATGACCCATTCCATTAGCTTAGCACCCGATCGTTTAGTATGTTGCTATTGCTTTCTTCATGACTTATACATGTTCCTATGACTATGAGATTATGCAACCCCCGTTTGCTGGAGGAACACTTTGTGTGCTACCAAACGTCACAACGTAACTGGGTGATTATAAAGGCGCTCTCTCCAATGGTAGATGTTGGGTTGGCGTATTTCGAGAATAGGATTTGTCACTCCGATTGTCACAGAGGTATCTCTGGGCCCTCTCGGTAATGCACATCACTTAAGCCTTGCAAGCATTGCAACTAATAAGTTAGTTGCGGGAAGATGTATTACGGAACGAGTAAAGAGACTTGCCGATAACGAGATTGAACTAGGTATTGGATACCGACGATCGAATCTCGGGCAAGTAACATACCGATGACAAAGGGAACAACGTATGTTGTTATGCGGTCTGACCGATAAAGATCTTCATAGAATATGTAGGAGCCAATATGGGCATCCAGGTCCCGCTATTGGTTATTGACCGGAGAAGTGTCTCAGTCATGTCTACATTGTTCTCGAACCATAGGGTCCGCACGCTTAATGTTACGATGACAGTTATTATGAGTTTATGCATTTTGATGTACCGAAGGTTGTTCGGAGTCCCGGATGTGATCACGGACATGACGAGGAGTCTCGAAATGGTCGAGACATAAAGATTGATATATTGGAAGCCTATATTTGGATATCGGAAGTGTTCCGGGTGAAATCGGGATTTTACGGGATTACCGGGAGGTTACCGGAACCCCCCGGGAGCCATATGGGCCTTCATGGGCCTTAGTGGAAAGGAGAAAAGGGGCAGCCCATAGGTGGCCGCGCGCCCCCCTTCCCTTAGTCCTATTAGGACTAGGAGAAGGGGCCAGCCCCCCCTCTCTCTCTTTCCCCCTTTGGGAAACCTAGTCCAACTAGGATTGGGGGGGGGAGTCCTACTCCCGGTGGGAGTAGGACTCCTCCTGCGCCCTCTCCCTGGCCGGCGCACCCCTCCCCCTTGGCTCCTTTATATACAGGGGCAGGGGGCACCTCTAGACACACAAGTTGATCATTGAGATCATTCCTTAGCCGTGTGCGGTGCCCCCTGCCACCATATTCCACCTCAATCATATCGTTGTAGTGCTTAGGCGAAGCCCTGCGTCGGTAGAACATCAAGATTGTCACCACGCCGTCGTGCTGACGGAACTCCTCCCCGAAGCTTTGCTAGATCGGAGCCCGGGGATCGTCATCGAGCTGAACGTGTGCTAAGAACTCGGAGGTGCCGGAGTAACGGTGCTTGGATCGGTCGGATCGGGAAGAAGACGTATGACTACTTCCTCTACGTTGTGTCAACGCTTCCGTTGCGATCTACAAGGGTACGTAGATCAGACTCTCCCCCTCGTTGCTATGCATCACCACGATCTTGTGTGTGCGTAGGAATTTTTTTGAAATTACTATGTTCACCAACAGTGGCATCCGAGCCTAGGTTTTATGGTTTGATGTTATTTGCACGAGTAGAACACAAGTGAGTTGTGGGCGATACAAGTCATACTACCTACCAGCATGTCATACTTTGGTTCAGCGGTATTGTTGGATGAGACAACCCGGACCAACTTTACGCGTACACTTACGCGAGACCGGTTCCCTCGACGTGCTTTGCACATAGATGGCTTGCGGGCGACTGTCTCTCCAACTTTAGTTGAACCGAGTGTGGCTACGCCCGGTCCTTGAGAAGGTTAAAACGGAGTCTATTTGACAAACTATCGTTGTGGTTTTGATGCGTAGGTGAGATTGGTTCTTGCTTAAGCCCGTAGCAGCCACGTAAAACTTGCAACAACAAAGTAGAGGACGTCTAACTTGTTTTTGCAGGGCATGTTGTGATGTGATATGGTCAAGGCATGATGCTAAATTTTATTGTATGAGATGATCATGTTTTGTAACCGAGTTATCGGCAACTGGCAGGAGCCATATGGTTGTCGCTTTATTGTATGCAATGCAATCGCGATGTAATGCTTTACTTTATCACTAAGCAGTAGCGATAGTCGTGAAAGCATAAGATTGGCGAGACGAGAACGATGCTACGATGGAGATCAAGGTGTCGCGCCGGTGACGATGGTGATCATGACGGTGCTTCGGAGATGGAGATCACAAGCACAAGATGATGATGGCCATATCATATCACTTATATTGATTGCATGTGATGTTTATCCTTTTATGCATCTTATCTTGCTTTGATTGACGGTAGCAATATAAGATGATCTCTCACTAAATTATCAAGAAGTGTTCTCCGTGAGTATGCATCGTTGCCAAAGTTCGTCGTGCCCAGACACCACGTGATGATCGGGTGTGATAAGCTCTACGTCCATCTACAACGGGTGCAAGCCAGTTTTGCACACGCAGAATACTCAGGTTAAACTTGACGAGCCTAGCATATGCAGATATGGCCTCGGAACACAGAGACCGAAAGGTCGAGCGTGAATCATATAGTAGATATGATCAACATAACGATGTTCACCATTGAAAATTACTCCATCTCACGTGATGATCGGTTATGGTTTAGTTGATTTGGATCACGTAATCACTTAGAGGATTAGAGGGATGTCTATCTAAGTGGGAGTTCTTAAGTAATTTGATTAACTAAACTTAAACTTATCATGAACTTAGTACCTGATAGTATCTTGCTTGTTTATGTTGATTGTAGATAGATGGCTCGTGCTGTTGTTGAGTTGAATTTTAATGCGTTCCTTGAGAAAACAAAGTTGAAAGATGATGGTAGCAATTACACGGACTGGGTCCGTAACTTGAGGATTATCCTCATTGCTGCTCAGAAGAATTATGTCCTGGAAGCACTGCTGGGTGCCAGGCCTGCTGCTCGAGCAACACCAGATGTTATGAACGTCTGGCAGAGCAAAGCTAATGACTACTCGATAGTTCAGTGTGCCATGCTCTACGGCTTAGAATCGGGACTTCAACGACGTTTTGAACGTCATGGAGCATATGAGATGTTCCAGGAGTTGAAGTTAATATTTCAAGCAAATGCCTGGATTGAGAGATATGAAGTCTCCAATAAGTTCTATAGCTGCAAGATGGAGGAGAACAGTTCTGTCAGTGAGCATATACTCAAAATGTCTGGGTATAATAATCACTTGATTCAGATGGGAGTTAATCTTCCAGATGATTGCGTCATTGACAGAATTCTCCAATCACTGCCACCAAGCTACAAGAGCTTCGTGGTGAACTATAATATGCAAGGGATGAACAAGACTATTCCCGAGCTCTTCGCAATGCTGAAAGCTGCGGAGGTAGAAATCAAAAAGGAGCATCAAGTGTTGATGGTTAACAAGACCACTAGTTTCAAGAAAAAGTGGAAAGGGAAGAAGAAGGGGAACTTCAAGAAGAACGGCAAGCAAGTTGCTGCTCAGGAGAAGAAGCCCAAGTTTGGACCTAAGCCTGAAACTGAGTGCTTCTACTGCAAGCAGACTGGTCACTGCAAGCGGAACCGCCACAAGTATTTGGCGGATAAGAAGGATGGCAAGGTGAACAAAGGTATATGTGATATACATGTTATTGATGTGTACCTTACTAGAGCTCGCAGTAGCACCTGGGTATTTGATACTGGTTCTGTTGCTAATATTTGCAACTCGAAATAGGGACTACGGATTAAGCGAACACTGGCAAAGGACGAGGTGACGATGCGTGTGGGAAACGGTTCCAAAGTTGATGTGATCGCGGTCGGCACGCTACCTCTACATCTACCTTCGGGATTAATATTAGACCTAAATAATTGTTATTTGGTGCCAGCGTTAAGCATGAACATTATATCTGGATCTTGTTTGATGCGAGACGGTTATTCATTTAAATCAGAGAATAATGGTTGTTCTATTTATATGAGTAATATCTTTTATGGTCATGCACCTTTGAAGAGTGGTCTATTTTTGATGAATCTCGATAGTAGTAATACACATATTCATAATGTTGAAGCCAAAAGATGCAGAGTTGATAATGATAGTGCAACTTATTTGTGGCACTACCGTTTAGGTCATATCGGTGTAAAGCGCATGAAGAAACTCCATACTGATGGGCTTTTGGAACCACTTGATTATGAATCACTTGGTACTTGCGAACCGTGCCTCATAGGCAAGATGACTAAAACACCGTTCTCCGGTACTATGGAGAGAGCAACAGATTTGTTGGAAATCATACATACCGATGTATGTGGTCTGATGAATATTGAGGCTCGTGGTGGATATCGTTATTTTCTCACTTTCACGGATAATTTAAGCAGATATGGATATATCTACTTAATGAAACATAAGTCTGAAACATTTGAAAAGTTCAAAGAATTTCAGAGTGAAGTTGAAAATCATCGTAACAAGAAAATAAAGTTTCTACGATCTGATCGTGGAGGAGAATATTTGAGTTATGAGTTTGGTGTACATTTGAAAAATTGTGGAATAGTTTCGCAACTCACGCCACCCGGAACACCACAGCGTAATGGTGTGTCCGAACGTCGTAATCGTACTTTACTAGATATGGTGCGATCTATGATGTCTCTTACTGATTTACCGCTATCGTTTTGGGGTTATGCTTTAGAGACGGCCGCATTCACGTTAAATAGGACACCATCAAAATCCGTTGAGACGACGCCTTATGAACTATGGTTTGGCAAGAAACCAAAGTTGCCGTTTCTTAAAGTTTGGGGCTGCGATGCTTATGTGAAAAAGCTTCAACCTGATAAGCTCGAACCCAAAGCGGAGAAATGTGTCTTCATAGGATACCCAAAGGAGACTGTTGGGTACTCCTTCTATCACAGATCCGAAGGCAATACATTCGTTGCTAAGAATGGATCATTTCTAGAGAAGGAGTTTCTCTCGAAAGAAGTGAGTGGGAGGAAAGTAGAACTTGACGAGGTAACTGTACCTGCTCCCTTATTGGAAACTAGTACATCACAGAAAACTGTTTCTGCGACACCTATACCAATTAGTGAGGAAGCTAATGATGATGATCATGAAACTTCAGGACAAGATACTACTGAACCTCGTAGATCAACCAGAGTGAGATCCGCACCAGAGTGGTACGGTAATCCAATTCTGGAAGTCATGCTACTAGATCATGATGAACCTACGAACTATGAAGAAGCGATGGTGAGCCCAGATTCCGCAAAGTGGCTTGAAGCCATGAAATCTGAGATGGGATCCATGTATGAGAACAAAGTATGGACTTTGGTTGACTTGCCCAATGATCGGCAAGCAATTGAGAATAAATGGATCTTCAAGAAAAAGACTGACGCTGACGGTAATATTACTGTCTATAAAGCTCGACTTGTCGCAAAAGGTTTTCGACAAGGTCAAGGGGTTGACTACGATGAGACCTTCTCACCCGTAGCGATGCTTAAGTCTGTCAGAATCATGTTAGCAATTGCCGCATTTTATGATTATGAAATTTGGCAGATGGATGTCAAAACTGCACTCCTGAATGGATTTCTGGAAGAAGAGTTGTATATGATGCAACCAGAAGGTTTTGTCGATCCAAAGGGAGCTAACAAAGTGTGCAAGCTCCAGCGATCCATTTATGGACTGGTGCAAGCCTCTCGGAGTTGGAATAAACGCTTTGATAGTGTGATCAAAGCATTTGGTTTTATACAGACTTTTGGAGAAGCCTCTATTTACAAGAAAGTGAGTGGGAGCTCTGTAACATTTCTGATATTATATGTGGATGACATATTGCTGATTGGAAATGATATAGAATTTCTGGATAGCATAAAGGGGTACTTGAATAAAAGTTTTTCGATGAAAGACCTCAGGGAAGCTGCTTACATATTAGGCATAAAGATCTATAGAGATAGATCAAGACGCTTAATTGGACTTTCACAAAGCACATACCTTGACAAGATTTTGAAGAAGTTCAAAATGGATCAAGCAAAGAAAGGGTTCTTGCCTGTGTTACAAGGTGTGAAGTTGAGTCAGACTCAATGCCCGACCACTGCAGAAGATAGAGAGAAAATGAAAGATGTTCCCTATGCTTCAGCCATAGGCTCTATCATGTATGCAATGCTGTGTACCAGACCTGATGTGTGCCTTGCTATAAGTTTAGCAGGGAGGTACCAAAGTAATCCAGGAGTGGATCAGTGGGCAGCGGTCAAGAACATCCTGAAATACCTGAAAAGGACTAAGGATATGTTTCTCGTGTATGGAGGTGACAAAGAGCTCACCGTAAGACGTTATGTTGATGCAAGCTTGGACACTGATCCGGACGATTCTAAATCGCAAACCGGATACGTGTTTACTTTAAACGGCGGAGCTGTCAGTTGGTGCAGTTCTAAACAAAGCGTCGTAGCAGGACCTACATGTGAAGCGGAGTACATAGGTGCTTCAGAAGCAGCAAACGAAGGAGTCTGGATGAAGGAGTTCATATCCGATCTAGGTGTCATACCTAGTGCATCGGTTCCAATGAAAATCTTTTGTGACAATACTGGTGCAATTGCTTTGGCAAAGGAATCCAGATTTCACAAGAGGACCAAACACATCAAGAGACGCTTCAATTCCATCCGGGATCTAGTCCAGGTGGGAGACATAGAGATTTGCAAGATACATACAGATCTGAATGTTGCAGACCCATTGACTAAGCCTCTTCCACGAGCAAAACATGATCAGCACCAAGGCTCCATGGGTGTTAGAATCATTATTGTGTAATCTAGATTATTGACTCTAGTGCAAGTGGGAGACTGAAGGAAATATGCCCTAGAGGCAATAATAAAGTTATTATTTATTTCCTTATGTCATGATAAATGTTTATTATTCATGCTAGAATTGTATTAACCGGAAACATAATACATGTGTGAATACATAGACAAACAGAGTGTCACTAGTATGCCTCTACTAGACTAGCTCGTTAATCAAAGATGGTTAAGTTTCCTAACCATGAACAAAGAGTTGTTATTTGATTAACGATGTCACATCATTAGTTGAATGATCTGATTGACATGACCCATTCCATTAGCTTAGCACCCGATCATTTAGTACGTTGCTATTGCTTTTTTCATGACTTATACATGTTCCTATGACTATGAGATTATGCAACTCCCGTTTGCCAGAGGAACACTTTGTGTGCTACCAAACGTCACAACGTAACTGGGTAATTATAAAGGAGCTCTACAGGTGTCTCCAATGGTAGATGTTGGGTTGGCGTATTTCGAGAATAGGATTTGTCACTCCGATTGTCGGAGAGGTATCTCTGGGCCCTCTCGGTAATGCACATCACTTAAGCCTTGCAAGCATTGCAACTAATAAGTTAGTTGCGGGATGATGTATTACGGAATGAGTAAAGAGACTTGCCGATAAAGAGATTGAACTAGGTATTGGATACCGACGATCGAATCTCGGGCAAGTAACATACCGATGACAAAGGGAACAACGTATGTTGTTATGCGGTCTGACCGATAAAGATCTTCGTAGAATATGTAGGAGCCAATATGGGCATCCAGGTCCTGCTATTGGTTATTGACCGGAGAAGTGTCTCGGTCATGTCTACATTGTTCTCGAACCGTAGGGTCCGCACGCTTAACGTTACGATGACAGTTATTATGAGTTTATGCATTTTGATGTACCGAAGGTTGTTTAGAGTCCCGGATGTGATCACGGACATGACGAGGAGTCTCGAAATGGTCGAGACATAAAGATTGATATATTGGAAGCCTATATTTGGATATCGGAAGTGTTCCGGGTACCGGATTACTGGGAGGTTACCAGAACCCCCCGGGAGCCATATGGGCCTTCATGGGCCTTAGTGGAAAGGAGAAAAGGGGCAGCCCATAGGTGGCGGCGTGCCCCCCTTCCCTTAGTCCTATTAGGACTAGGAGAAGGGGCCGCCCCCCCCCCCTCTCTCTCTTTCCCCCTTTGGGAAACCTAGTCCAACTAGGATTGGGGGGGGGGGAGTCCTACTCCCGGTGGGAGTAGGACTCCTCCTGCGCCCTCTCCTTGGCCGGCGCACCCCTCCCCCTTGGCTCCTTTATATACAGGGGCAGGGGGCACGTCTAGACACACAAGTTGATCATTGAGATCGTTCCTTAGCCATGTGCGGTGCCCCCTGCCACCATATTCCACCTCAATCATATTGTTGTAGTGCTTAGGCGAAGCCCTGCGTCAGTAGAACATCAAGATCGTCACCATGCTGTCATGCTGACGGAACTCCTCCCCGAAGCTTTGCTGGATCGGAGCCCAGGGATCGTCATCGAGCTGAACGTGTGCTAAGAACTCGGAGGTGCCGGAGTAACAGTGCTTGGATCGGTCGGATCGGGAAGAAGACGTACGACTACTTCCTCTATGTTGTGTCAACGCTTCCGTTGCGATCTACAAGGGTACGTAGATCAGACTCTCCCCCTCGTTGCTATGCATCACCATGATCTTGCGTGTGCGTAGGAATTTTTTTGAAATTACTACGTTCCCCAACACTCCTCCTGCGTATGTGGGCCGCCGTGCCAGATCCGGCCCGACCTGCCTCGTCCTCAGCTGGGCCTCGGCCCATGGTGAGAACCCGTTTAAACCCCGCCCATGCGTCTATTAATCATTTCGCGCTCATCATGTTTTTTTTTCTGGAAAACTGCTAAGTCCCCAGATCTAATGTTATTTTTAGGCTTTGTATAACTCCCTCATCGTAGCTCCAATTTGAGCGTGTAGCATATCAAAATGTTCGCCTCGACGAGTACATAATTTCATCTCATTGTATCGTTTTCATTTGAGCTCATCTTGATGCCCGAAATGATGTTGGAAGAGGGCTATGTGGTGAATTTGTCAGATCTGTTTCAGCAAATGGCATTTTGTCATTTTTGCCATGTTTAACGTGTGCATGCTATGATCCTGAGCTCTACATGTGTTTTGTTATATGCCATGCCATATTTACAGGGGTGTATGCCATGTATTTTTGTGATCTTTGTGGTGACTAGCACAAGCTTGCAAAGTAGCGTAATCGGTAATACTGATTTCAGGGACTTGGTTTTTCACAAAGTCCTTGTTCTATTTTTGTTGATATGCCATATGTTCATGTTGTTTCCTAGTGATCCGTGCCTCTTTTGAGGATGATCAGTAAGGATGTTTTGTTAACATCGTGGTGCTCTATCCATCCATGTCTTTGTTTGCATTTATGGAGCACCCTAGCTTGAGTCAATCGAGCTCTACTTTTGCTATATCGTGAATCCTGGCAGATTGTTGACATGTTTAGCGATTTTGCCGAGGATGTTGCTATTGATCCGTGCATGCTATGTTGTTGTTATTGCCATGTCTAGCTTCTATGCCATGTATTCTTGATGGGTGTATGCTTAGTTTATCATGCCATGCTCTGTAGTGAGTGCATCGAGCTCGTAAACATGCCTACTCGTTAACTATTTTGCATGCTCCAGTTTTTCACAAAGTCTGAGATCTGTTTATGTTTTTGCCATGTTCACATGCTTGCAATTGTATTCTCTGATCCCTTTGGGCTCAAGGTCACTAAGGGACTTTTGTTAAGTGCTTTGAGTAGCTTCATGCCATGCCTTGCTTTGCCATGTTAAGTTCCTGTAGCATGTAGTTTTCATGCTCTAAAGTGTGCTTCCTGATGATAAATTCCAGACTTGTGTTAATTTCACTAAGTCTGAAACTTGTTATCATTTGCACTTTTTCCATGCTTGTTTGATCCTGTTAATGAGTGAATTAGCCATAGCTCAGTGTTCATCTTTTGTCAAGCATCATGAGTGGATCCCTGCCATGTATTTCGTTGTCATGTTTGACTGCTGCAGCATATTTATTTTGATGCATTTAGATGCCTACTTGCTGTTTATCGCAGACCGGTGCCATATTTGTTTTGCTTGCCATTTCCAAACCGTGCCTCCGATTCCGGTGATCTTTATATCGATTTCAACCGAAATCACCCCACCTTTCCAATGACACTCTTGGATTTCCAAGTTGAGGACAGGTTCAATCATTCCTTTGCAAATCATGCATATGCATCGCATACCGCATCCCGCATATCATACCATGTTCATGTGTTGGTTGTTTACTATGTTGTGTGCTTGTTTCCGGTGTTTGCTTCTTCGGGTTGGTTCCGCTAACGTCGCATTTGTGAGGACCCATTCGTCTACGCCCTTTTGTCTTCTTCATGGTCCCATTCTTCTTCATTGCGGGATTTCTGGCAAGATGACCATACCCTCAAAATCACTTCTATCTTTGCTTGCTAGTTGCTCGCTCTTTTGCTATGCCTATGTTGTGATACCTACCACTTGCTTATCATGCCTCCCATATTGTTAAACCAAGCCTCTAACCCACCTTGTCCTAGCAAACCGTTGTTTGGCTATGTTACCGCTTTGCTCAGCCCCTCTTATAGCTTTGTTAGTTGCAGGTGAAGATTGAAGTTTGTTCCTTGTTGGAACATGGAGATGTTGTTCCTTGTTGGAACATGTTTACTTGTTGGGATATCACAATATCTGTTATTTAATTAATGTATCTATATAGTTGGTAAAGGGTGGAAGGCTATGCCTTATGCCTGGTGTTTTGTTCCACTCTTGCCGCCCTAGTTTCCGTCATATCGGTGTTATGTTCCCGGATTTTGCATTCCTTACGCGGTTGGGTTATAATGGGAACCCCTTGACAGTTCGCCTTGAATAAAATTCCTCCAGCAAGGCCCAACATTGGTTTTACCATTCGCCACCTAGCCTTTTCTTTCCCTTGGGTTCTGCAGACTCAAGGGTCATCTTTATTTAAACCTCCGGGCCAGTGCTCCTCTGAGTGTTGGTCCAACCTGTCAGCTGCTAGTGGCCACCAGGGGCAACTCTGGGCTGGCCTACCTGTACCTTGGACAATCTGGTGTGCCCTGAGGAAGAGATATGTGCAGCTCCTATCGGGATTTTTCGGCACATTCAGGTGGCTTTGCTGGTCTTGTTTTACCATTGTCGAAATGTCTTGTAACCGGGATTCTGAGTCTGATCGGGTCTTCCCGCTAGAAGGAATATCCTTCGTTGATCGTGAGAGCTTGTGATGGGCTAAGTTGGGACACGCCTGCAGGGATTTGAACTTTCGAAAGCTGTGCCCGCGGTTATGGGCAGATGGGAATTTGTTAATGTCCGGTTGTAGAAAACCTGAAGTTGACCTTAATTAAAATACATCAACTGCGTGTGTTACCGTGATGGTCTCTTCTCGGCGGAGTCGGGGAAGTGAACATGGTGTTGGAGTAATGCTTGACGTAGGTTGTTCTAGGATCACTTCTTGATCATAGATTTCTCGAACGCGCTTTGCCTTCCCTTCTCGCTCTCTATTGCGTATATGTTAGCCACCAAATATGCTAGTCGCTTGCTGCAGCTCCACCTCATACCATTTACCTACCTATAAGCTTAAATAGTCTTGATCGCGAGGGTGTGAAATTGCTGAGTCCCCGTGACTCACAGATACTTCCAAAACCAGTTTGCAGGTGCCGATGTTACCGAGTAGGTGACGCAACCGAGCTCAAGGAGGAGCTCGAGGAAGATCTTGTCCTTTATGTTGTTTTGTTCTAGTTGATCAGTAGTGTAGCCCAGTCGAGACGATCGGGGATCTGTGTAGCATTTGGGGTAGTCTTCTTGTATTTTGGTTCCATAGTCGGACCTTGAGTGTATTCGGATGATGTATTGCTTTATTCTTGTAATGTGTGAAGTGGCGATTGTAAGCCAACTATGTATCTCTTTCCCTTATGTATTACAATGCGGTTATGCCTCTAAGTCGTGCTTCAACATGTGGGAGATATAGCCGCATCGAGGGCGTTACAAACATGCAACAAAGAGTCACTCCAAAGTCACTAATAGCGGAGAACAAACGAAGAGATTATGGTAGGGTACGAAACCACCTCAAAGTTATTCTTTCCAATGAATCCGTTGGGCTATTCCTATAAGTGTCACAAACAGCCCTAGAGTTCATACTAGAATAACACCTTCGGACACAAATCAACCAAAACCCTAATGTCACCTAGATACTCCAATGTCACCTCAAGTATCCGTGGGTTTGATTATACGATATGCATCACACAATCTCAGTTTCATCTATTCAACCAACACATACGACCTCAAAGAGTGCCCCAAAGTTCCTACCAGAGAATCACAATGAAAACGTGTGCCAACCCCTATGCATAGGTTCATGGGCGGAACCCACAAGTTGATCACCAAAATATACATCAAGTGAATCACATGGTATCCCATTGTCACCACAGATATGCATGGCAAGACATACATCAAGTGTTCTCAAACCTTTAAAGACTCAATCCGATAAGATAACTTCAAAGGGGAAACTCAATCCATTACAAGAGAGTAGAGGGGGGAGAAAACATCATAGGATCCAAATATAATAGCAAAGCTCGCGATACATCAAGATCGTATCACCTCAAGAACACGAGAGAGAGAGATCAAACACATAGCTAGTAGTACATACCCTCTGCCCCGAGGGAGAACTACTCCCTCCTCGTCATGGAGAGCACCGGGATGATGCAGATGGCCACTGGAGAGGGATTGCCCCCTCCGGCAGGGTGCCGAAACGGGTCTAGATTGGCTTTTGGTGTCTACGGAAGCTTCTGGTGGCGGAACTCCCGATCTATTGTGCTCTCCGATCGTTTTAGGGTATATGGAGATATATAGGAGGAAGAAGTGCGTCAGGGGGCCACGAGGGGCCCACAAGGGTGGAGGGCGCGCCCAAGGGGGGTGGGCGCTCCCCCCTGCCTCGTGGCTTCCTCGTTGATCCCCTGACGTGCACTCCAAGTCTTCTGGGCTTCTTCTGATCCAAAAATAAGTTCCGTGAAGTTCAGGTCAATTGGACTCCGTTTGATTTTCCTTATCTATGATATTCTAAAACAAGGAAAAAAACAGAAACTGGCACTGGGCTCTGGGTTAATAGGTTAGTCCCAAAAATAATATAAAAGTGCATAATAAAGCCCATAAACATCCAAAGTTGATAATATAATAGCATGGAACAATCAAAAATTATAGATGCGTTGGAGACGTATCAACCACGCCGCGCCGAGAGCACCAAGGCGGTGGACGACGGCGAGGCCTAGGAAGGGGATGACGCAGAGCCAGGGAAGACGCGGCAGTGGATGCCCGCGCGGAGAGGAGTACAAGGGTTCACTGGTTCGGGTGCGGTGTGAGGCTGCCGTCGCCGTAGGGCCTAGCTAGCGGTGGGTGTAGTAGGGGGCGATGAGGCCTCAACGGCAGCACAGCCGGCCACTGGAGGGAGGAGCAGGTGGTCTCCCCGGCGCTGGTTTGGGCGGCTGGTGCAAGAAGAGCAGCGATTGAAGAAGCATCATGACCGTTCGATTCAAATCCAACGGTTACTGCTGCTAGAATCGTTTGTTGACTAAGTTGACAAGCCCTGCGTACGCGTCAACTTAGTAGGCCCACAGGTCAGCCTCCCAACCGGTGCGCCCCAGATATTAGTGGGAGGAATCATTTTTTTCGCGTAATAAGGAGGCAGATGATTGCGTGCGGCCAGGCCAGCGGAGGGAGTAGGGTGGGCTGGGAAGCCTGTGCGGCATCACAACGGGCCACAAGAGGAGGGAGCAGGCAGTCCCACCGGCGCTAGTTTAGGCGACTGGAGCAGGAAGATCAGAGATTGAAGAAGCACGTCGGCCGTTGAATGGACATCCAACAGTCACTGCTGCTAGAATCGTTTGTTCACTGACAAAGCCTTGCGTAAATTAGCCAGCCTCGAAATCTATGGCGTGTACAACCCATTTGCTATTATTTTTATAATTCTTACTTATTTTCTAATTCATATGGAATTTATTGCAGCCCGTTTTCCATTTTTAGAATTGCTAGCCATTTTCTGGTCAGTACCAGGGTCAAAAAATTAATTAAATATGTGGGAAATTTTGAAAATTCGCAAATTTTTGCTGGGGAACAAAATATTCTTGATCCAAAAATTAATAGCCATACTAAAATAAATTTAAAAATAAATTAGTACTATGTCATGTTAAATCCAATGAAATACGTGTAAGATATCACTAAAGAACAAAAACAAAAAAAGAAACTTATATCCCATTTGCTATAATTTTTTTTGGAAATTTCAACCTCTTTTGTTATTACTTTTAACAGACATTGGCCATACTCTTAAGCCAGGCCGGAATGCATCCCTCCTCGTCTTGAAAGATTTGCAGCCCAGTAATTCGGAAAAAACAAGTAGGCCTAGCTTGGATATTCTTCAAAAAGAAATACTGGGCTACCTATTTTCCCAAAGAACTGGTGCATGAGCATTTAACTTTATTTATTTATTTATTTACTTATTTATGTTTAGGGGACCATGAGCATGTACCTGGGCTGGATTCATGTGAGAGCCTCCCTTCCAGTTAATTATGGGCTTCTCTATTTGGCCTTCATCAGTGGGCTGCATGTTATCAACAAGTGGAAAATGTGTTCCGTATGAAAAATAGTATGCGCTACGTACGGTACGGGGCACTAAAGGATCGAACCGTGCAACGACTTCCAAAACATTGTGGTTGTCGTTCTAACAACACATTTATTCAACCAACAGACGAAATATACTACTGATTGTACATTGAAAACAACAGCAGCGGCAACCAGGGCTGAGGGTGCAACAGAAGCAGTAAGCAGGCCGGAAGAGTGAAGACGCAGCTCTATCTTCCAAACCAAACATCAGCCATCGTTACAAAAGGGCTACCAAAAAAGAACAAGTGTATGCATCAAACTAAATAAAGATCCTACTACACCAAGTGTACGCATCTAACTAACTGGCTCAGTTAGACGTTACTCTTTATTAAGCTGTGGAGATTGGCTGACGGCTTGAACCAGATGGGTGCCTGACGGGGGAAACTCCAGCCAGCAGGTCGAAGTCTGATACTTGCGACCCTCTCTCCTACTTTGGGCTGTAGAGCATGGCGGCACATATCAGGGTATGGTGCATGCAGAGACGCATGGTACACTATGTACACACAGTTTTTCCTGATGAACGAAACCGCGCTGCCATCATGATCCTTGCCATCGGTTATCTCGTGGTTAATCGGATAATTCAGTCCGACAAACAGAAAAGCGTGTACCAAGGCTACTTACCAGCCTCCAGTCAAAAATTCCTGAAGGCCTAGAGAAGCTTGGATCCTGCTCAAAGACCTTGTAGTGACTGTGATTGTATTCCGTGAAACAACATGTCCGGTACGTGCGAACGATCATCAATCTTCCGCCGTCGTCTGATCAAGCCAGGAACCACCTGCAACTGCCATGCCGCTTTTCTTTGAAAGGTTCTGGGATTAGGAAGGGTAGGGACACCAGGCGGCCTACAACATCATTTCAAGTTGGAGTCAAATAAAAAAGGGCTCTTGATTTAGTCAATCTTAAGAACATGTTATGAGCATGAATATTTTTTCAGCAAATGTTGACAGTAATATAAGCAAGCCATCATGATATCATAGGAAAGTAACATACTGCTGTAACAGCCATTTGTAGCAATGACTGGAGTAGGTCAGCAATATATCCTGCGATGGACTTGCAAATTTATCCACTTACCGAGTGACCTGTCAGATAGGCGAGACCGCAGTTGAAGAACGCAATTAGCCTGAAGTCTTTATAATTCGCAGATGTTGTGGGCACTTGGCAGATTACAACCTTGAGCAAATCAAACTTGGTATCATGTTGGCTACTGTAAGATTCCGAGTATTCTGGGCCGCGGTGCCAAAGCAGTGCAGTGTTAATCGAAGGAAGGGGAATCAATCGTCGGGTGTAGACCTCCACGAGCATCCAGCTACCGCGACCATCGACGAGCACCATCCAAGACATGTTCATGCCGACCCAGTACATACCGTTAATGTAGTTGAGGCTGACGGGGATCGGATCGCAGTCAAGGGGGTTGATGCTCGCCACCCTACGATCGTTATGCTGCATGACACGCCATTTCTGAAGATCAGGCGACATCAGCAAGCAAGGAGCTCGCTTATATAGCTCCGGCCTGAGGGCTTTGAGTAAACGGTACAACCCCAACGAGCACGCAGCGAGCGGCATGGTACTGAGATTGTCCACACGCGAAACAATGAGCTTGATTACCTCTGTGGGGAGCAAATTCCAGCCACTCTTTCAGCGGATGCTGCTCGGTTCTGCCATTGTTAGTCCTTGGGTTTCGGACGAGGGGGGGGGAAGGTGCCTTAGCGGGGATGGAAGATTGGACGAGATTATATGCGGACAAAGATGGAGAAGCGAGTATGTGCTGCGGGAAGTGGACAGGTGATGATGACTATAGCACGCCGCTTGACTTACGAGACACATACCAACAACGTAGGGTCATGTCGATGCCAGACAACTTGCTTGAGTGATCACAGTACTGGTACCCCCTACAGTGTTATGCCCTAACTTGCTTGAGTAGAGTAGTAGAGTAGGACTCTGCTCTACTACTAGCACCAGAGGAGTAGTATATTCTAATCTAAAATAGTTACAAACTTCAATGCCCGAGCGTGGAACGACTACGAACCGTGCTCAAAGACCGTGTCTATGTGGTTTTTGGACATGGGCGAGAACCTCCACGCCAACGGTGCTGCTCCCGTTGCACCGTATGTGTTTCTGTCCTTCCTATTCGAAATCATGGTAGAATTCATATTTCTACTATGTATCCTACTACTATGCTAGTCCACATTATTAGTTTCATCTCTGTTATAGCCGTCATGATTTATTTTGTGCTTATTCGGATTAAATCTCATAGTAACTTGCTCATATATTCAACTGGTGCAACGGACCCTGCAGCCACTCCCGTTTCATGGACGGCCTGGTCGATGCCTCCAAGGAGCCCTTCGTCCACTGCTATGAGTGCCCGATGCCGTTTTGTGGCTCGCCGGCGGACATGGTGCATGACCTCACGGATGCGTGCAGCGGTCACTGCTGGCCCTTGGCGGAGAACATCAAGTATGAGACGTGCTACCCGTTCACCATGCCGGAGTCGCTGGAGGATCACCGCCGCCTGCTAGTCTAGGAGGAGGACGACTGCGTCTTCCTCTAGATCGTGGGCACCGGCGAGGCCCGCGCAGGCCGCCGCCCCATCTCTGTAATGTGCATCAGGGGCGACGCCGCTGATGCTAACACTGACACGAGGCCGATGTACGGGTGCGTGGTCAGTGTTACTACCCCTCCGGGTCGCGTGGGCGGCGACACCGGCCTCATCGAACGGTTGGGGCTATCCCGCCAATGTTGTAACGCCCCGTATGTAACCTGCCATATTTGTATTCCTACTCTTGCCATTTTCGGCACTAAGTTATGATATTCCTCGTTGTTGGGTTTTGTCTTCGTTTTGCATTTTGTCCTTTGTCATGCATCTCATATCATGTCATCATGGGCATCACTTTTGCATATGTGTTCGTCTCATGCATCCGAGCATTTTCCCTATTGTCCGTTTTGCATTCCGGCACTCCTATGTCCTCCGGTGTCTCCTTTTGCCTCTTTTCGTGTGCGGGTGTTAAACATTCTCGGATTGGACCAAGACTTGCCAAGCAGCCTTGGTTCACTACTGGTATACCGCCTGTCAAGTTTCGTGCCATTTGGACTTCGTTTGATACTCCAATGGTTAACCGAGGAACCGTAAAGGCCTCGTGTGTGTTGCAGCCCAACACCTCTCCAAAGTGGCAGAAAACCCAGCTAAACCCCCTCCATCATCTCGTCCGTTCGATCACGATTGCGTGGCCGAAAACCGTGCTCAATTTGGAGCCTCCTAGATCCTTCTATGTATAAATAGGCATCTCCCCCAAAAATCCCGGATCAATTCCACCTTAACCCTAGCCACTCTTCCCCGCCGCCGCCGGACACGTCCAAGACGGCCAGACGTGTCCGCCACCGCCTGCCGCCGCCACGTGTCGTCCGCCGGTTCGCCCCGCCGCGCGCCCCACATCACCGCCGGCCCGTCGCGGGCCCCCGAGTCCAAAGCCTCCGCCGCCTCCCGCGGGTCGCGTCCCCGCCGCCCGCGCCGTCAGCTCCGCTGCCACCCGCCTCGGCCAGTGCCGCTCGCCTACCTCCGCCGCCCGCCTCGATGTCCGCCGCCCGCCGAGCACCGCTACCGGCCACTGCCCTCGTCGCGCCGCCCCGCTCCTCCGCCGCCGCCCCGGTGACCGAATCCAGCCAGCCTCGGCCTCTTCCTCGAGCTCCGGCAACCGTGCTCTGTCATCTACAATAGCTCCGGTGAAGCCCCGGTGAACCTCGGATCGCGTGCCGATCCAGATCTGGGACGAACCCTATGGTTGACCTCGTTTCTCCTCTAAGTTCCGAATATTTTTAGCATAGTTCATCATGCCATATCTTTGCACCCGTAGCTCCGTTTTGGGCGTGTAGCATATCAAATTGTTCGTCTGGATGTGCTCTTCATTTTGTTCCATTGTATCATGCTTGTTTGAGTTCATCTTGATGCCCTAAATGTTGTTGCAAGAGTGCTATCTAATGTTAGTTTCAGATTCTTAACAGATTATGGACATTTGTCAATTTTGCCATGTTTAATGTGTGCCTCCTATGAACTTGAGCCCTACATGTGTTTTGGGCTATGCCATGCCATCTTTACAGGGGTGTATGCCATGTATTTTTGTGATCATTGTGGTGACTAGCACAAGCATGCAAAGTAGCTCTTGTGGTGTTGCTGATTTCAGGGACTTAGAATCCTTCTAAGTCATTTCCCTGATAATATTTTTATGCCATGTATTCATGTTGCTACAGAGTGATCCATGCCTCTTTTGAGCATGTTCAGTAAGTATGATTTTGAGATATTGTATGTTCTATCCATCCATGTCTTTGTTTGCAATTATGGAGTACCCTAGCATGACTCAATCTTGCTCTACCTTTGCTATAAAATGTTTCTAGCAGATTGTTTACATGTTAATCAATTTTGCCGAGGTTGTTGTAGTTGATCCTTGCATGCTATGAATGTGTTCTTGCCATGGTTAGCTTATTTATCATGTCTACTTGCTGGGTGTATGCTTAGTTTGTCATGCAATGCCTTGTGGTGGGTGCATCGAGCTCGCAAACATGCCTACGTAACTCTGTTTCTGCCATGTCCAGTTTTCTGCTAAGTCTAAATCTATTAACGAAACTTGCTATGTTTACATGGTTGCCATTGTATTTTATGATCCCTTTTGGCTTATGGTCAGTAAGGGACTTTTGTTATATGCTTTGTGTAGTTTCATGCCATGCCTTGCTTTGCCATGATATGTTCTTGTAGCATGTTGTTATCGTGCTCTAAACATTGCTTCTTGATGTTAAATCCTGCCATGTTATTTTCACTAAGTCTGTGAACCTGATATCTTTTGCACTTTTGCCATGCTTGTTTGAACGTGCTATTGTGTGAATTAGCCATAGCTCAGTGTTCATCTTTTGTCAAGCATCTTGAGTGGATCACTGCCATGTGCTTTGTTGCTATGTTAGAGTGCAGTAGGTTATTTTTTCTTGATGCATTTAGTTGGCCTCGTGCTATTTATCGCAGCTTTGTGCCATTATTGTTTTGCTTGCCATTTGCAAACCGTGCATCCGATTCCGGTGATCTTTATATTGATTTCGACCGGAATCAAATTATCTTTCCAGCGGCACTCTTGGTCTGCCAAGTTGAGGCCTGGTTCAATCTTTCCCTTCCGAAGCACGCACATGCATTGCATATCACATCCCGCATACCATGCCATGTTTTGCGTCATGTCTCTTGCGCATTGCATCGTGGTTGATTGTTTCTCCCTTTGCTTGTGTTATTGATTTGGGTAGAGCCGGGATACGAGTACGTGATCGAGGAACCCGTTGAGTACGCTTATGAGGATCAAGCTTATGTCAACTCGGAGGACTTTGCAGGCAAGATGACCATACCCTCGAAATCACTTCTATCTTTGCTTGCTAGATGCTCGCTCCATTGCTATGCCTGTGCTATGATACCTACCACATGCTTTATCATGCCTCCCATATTGCCATGTCAGACCTCTAACCCACCTTGTCCTAGCAAACCGTTGTTTGGCCATGTTACCGCTTTGCTCAGCCCCTCTTATAGCGTTGCTAGGTGCAGGTGAAGATTGGAGTTTGTTCCTTGTTGGAACATGTTTATTGTTGTGATATCATTATTATATCTTGTCTACTTTAATGCACCTATATACTTGGTAAAGGGTGGAAGGCTCTGCCTTATGCCTGGTGTTTTGTTCCTCTCTTGCCGCCCTAGTTTCCGTCATACCGGTCTTATGTTCCTTGATTTTGTG
Organism: Triticum monococcum; assembly: GCA_034509565.1. Lineage (NCBI taxonomy): Eukaryota > Viridiplantae > Streptophyta > Magnoliopsida > Poales > Poaceae > Triticum > Triticum monococcum. Next base: position 38,497,521 of record CM067841.1, on the reverse strand, counting down.
TTCCTTACGCGGCTGGGTTATAATGGGAACCCCTTGACATTTCACCATGAATAAAACTCCTCCAGCAAGGCCCAACCTTGGTTTTACCATTTGCCACCTAGCCTTTTTCCCTTGGGTTCTGCGGACTCAAGGGTCATCTTTATTTTAAACCCCCGGGCCAGTGCTCCTCTGAGTGTTGGTCCAAACTAGAGCCCCTTGCAGTGCCACCTCGGGGAAACTCGAGGGTTGGTTTTAGTTGTACGGATTGCTTATCCGGTGTGCCCTAAGAACGAGATATGTGCAGCTCCTATCGGGATTTGTCCGCACATTCGGGAGGCTTTGCTGGACTTGTTTTACCATTGTCGAGATGTCTTGTAACCGGGATTCCGAGTCTGATTGGGTCGTCCTGGGAGAAGGAATATCCTTTGTTGACCGTGAGAGCTTGTGATGGGCTAAGTTGGGACACCCCTGCAGGGATTTGAACTTTCAAAAGCCGTGCCCGCGGTTATGGGCTGATGGGAATTTGTTAATGTCCGGTTGTAGAAAACCTGAAACTTAACTTAATTAAAATGGATCAACAGCGTGTGTAGCCGTGATGGTCTCTTTTAGGCGGAGTCCGGGAAGAGAACACGGTCTCGTGTTATGCTTGAACGTAGGTTGTTCTAGGATCACTTCTTGATCATAGATTCGCGACCGTGCCTTGCCTTTCTCTTCTCGCTCTCATTTGCGTATGTTAGCCACCATATATGCTAGTGCTTGCTGCAGCTCCACCTCATACCTTTTACCTACCCATAAGCTTAAATAGTCTTGATCGTGAGGGTGTGAGATTGCTGAGTCCCCGCGACTCACAGATTACCTCCAAAACCAGATGCAGGTGCCGATGATACCGTTCTAGGAGATGTGACAGAGCTCAAGTGGGAGTTCGATGTGGACTCAGGCCGATACTACGTTTCCTTTCCAGATGATCAGTAGTGGAGCCCAGTTGGGGCGATCGGGGACATTATGCATTTGGGGTTGTCTTTATTTTGGTTCCGTAGTCGGACCTTGATTGTATCTGGATGATTGTAATGCTATATTTATGTATTGTGTGAAGTGGCGATTGTAAGCCAACTACGTACCTCTTTCTTATTTAGTACATGGGTTGTGTAAAGATTACCCCTCTTGCGACATTGCCTACAATGCGGTTATGCCTCTAAGTCGTGCTCCGACACGTGGGAGATATAGCTGCATCATGGGTGTTACAAGTTGGTATCAGAGCCTTCCCCGACTTAGGAGCCCCCTGCTTGATTGAATCGCTGGCGTTGTTGAGTCTAGAAAAATGTTTTAATTCTTTTAGGATTATATATATCGGAGAGTAGGATTCTTTTTACTACTCAGTCCCTTCGTCGCTCTGGTGAGGCATCCTGACATAGAGTTTTGACTCTTATCTTCTCAAATATCACTAATTTTTTTTAGGATCACGCAGGTATCTTGGAATCATTCCGATGGTTTTGTGACGAGAACATTGTTCTTGGTGCCTCCTGACATTTAGGGGTTGTGGCAGTGTCCCGGGGAGTTGAGCTCTGAGGTGTTGTCTTCACAATTTTATCGTTGCAATTCTGAATACCTGAGTTTTGCCGACATCGAAAATCTCTTTTATGCAGTTGTTGGTGAGATAACCTCAAGGCCACCTAGTACTGGGGCGGGAGTTCGGGAGTATTGCCATAACTCGTATAAGGGATGCTTTTCGAAGGTTGAGGTAAATGATTTCCCAAGGTTTCTTGGTTATGTGTTGAAGCATGGATACAACTGGATGTAGGATTTGCTAGATTTGGGTGAGATATTATGCTTCCCCTGTATCCCCAACACCTGATTGCATAACCGGAAAATTTCGGGAGTTTCATAGGTGGGAATTCATGTAGCTCTAGTATTTCTTCCGCAGATATTTGGTTTGTGATTGGGGAATCCTTACCAAGTTTTTGTTCATGCCCGTACCTTGTTGATTTATTCATCTACCTCTATATAAGTGGCTTCTCAATTTATGGAAGTGTGACCATTTAATTTGGAATTCATTCGTTCATTCTTGTTCGAATGTTAAGGCTATATGTTGCAATTTTGATCCTTTTGATTCAGCTTGAATATATGTCTGTCAAGATGCTAATGGATGTCACCCTCTTTAGGATGGCTCCTCCAACGCGTCAGAATCCGGAACCACTGCCACCACCTCCACCTCCGGAGGCATGGCAAGCTATGATGGCCGCTACCAATGCCAACACACGGCTGGTTATGCAACTCTTGCAAGAGCGCAACCATGGAAATCAAGGCCATGGCAACAATCAGAATCAGTTTACTACACTCAACCAGTTTCTCGCAAACCAGCCAAAGACCTTCAGTAACTGTGTCGAGGCCACAGACGCTGATGATTGGCTCGTGGATATCTGCAAACATTTCGAGTGCAGCAACATCAGGCCTGAGGACTTTGTCAAGTTTGCTTCGTTCCAACTCAAAGACCAAGCTGCAGAGTGGTATCAGCAATACAAAGATTCCAAAGGAGGTCATGTGATTACCTGGGATGAATTCCGCCAAGACTTCAAAGCTCACCACATTCCTCAGAGTGTTGTTGAGAGCAAGTGTGAGGAGTTCCGCAATCTGAAGCAAGGCAGCTTGTCTATTTACCAATACAACATCATGCTCCAGAAGCTCGCTCGTTTTGCTAAGCAAGATGTCCCTAACGAGAAGAGCATGATTTATTAGTTCAAAGGTGGCCTCAGAGAAGATCTGCAACTAGCCCTTGTGCTTTTTGAGCCGAAGAAGTATGATGAGTTCTACAATATGGCACTGAAGCAAGAGGCTGCTCAGCTCAAGTGCGATGCTTCCAAGAAATGAGTCAGGGATGCAACTCCTTCTTCCTCAACTCAAGTGGCAGCTAAGCAGCAAAAGTATTGGTTGCGTCCTCCTCCTCCGTTCCGTTAGCCTTATCAGCAGAAGAGCAAAGGTGGCAATGGATCTTCCCACCCACCCAACCCAGGCTTTTAGAACAATACTTCGTCTCAAGCTCCAAGGTCAAGTGCTCCATATCACCGTCCGCTTTCAGAGGTCACGTGCAACAAGTGTCAGCAGAAGGGTCACTATGCAAACAAATGCTTCAACCAGAGGCGTCTTCCTCCTCCTCCTGTGAGATCTGCCAGCACTGCAGTGGTCAAGCATAATCCCAAGTTTGCAAAGGTCAACATGATGAATGCAGCTCAGGCAAAGGACTCATGAGAAGTGATTATGGGTAACCTTCCTGTTAACGATATTCCTGCAAAAGTCCTTTTTGATACTGGTGCATCCCATTCTTTCATTTCAAGACCTTTTCTGGCTATGCATGATTTGGTTACTCAAGTTTTGCCGAGACCTTTGTCTATTGTTTCTCCGGCCCGACAAATGACTTCCCGAGTTTTCGTTCTGGATGTTTCTATCACGTTGGGTGACTATAAGTTTCTGTCTTCTCCTAATGTTCTTGGTGACTCGGATATTGATCTAATTCTCGAAATGGACTGGCTTTCTAAGCACAAGGCTCAGCTTGATTGTGCTGCCAGGCAGATTCAATTAACACACTCGTCTAAGGATGTGATCGTGTTTGCCGCTCGTCATGATACCATTTGACTGTTTTCTCTCAATGAGAAGGGCGAGCTGGATGCCATCTCTCAGATTCCAGTCGTTTGTGAATATCAAGACGTCTTTCTAGAAGAGCTTCCAGGAATGCCTCCTCACCGGCCAGTTGAATTCGTCATTGATCTTGAGCCTGGCATGGAACCTGTTTGCAAACGTCCTTACAAGCTTGGACCAGAAGAGTTGAAGGAGCTGAAGAAACAACTCGATATACAAGAGCGTATGGGTCTCATCCGACCAAGTTCTTCTCCATGGGGTTGTGGTGTTCTTTTTGTCAAGAAGAAGGATGGAACGGGCCGACTTTGTGTCGACTACCGTCCATTGAACAAGAAGACCATAAAGAACAAGTACCCACTTCCCAACATCAATGAGCTTTTCGAACAACTCAAGGGTGCTCAAGTATTCTCCAAGCTTGACCTCCGTATGGGTTATCATCAGATTTGCATTCGTGAAGAAGATATCCCCAAGACAGCATTCAGAACAAGCTATGGTTCATATGAATACACTGTCATGTCTTTCGGCCTTGTCAACGCTCTTCCAACATTCTCTCGCATGATGAACTTCATCTTCAACGCCTACATAAATGACTTCGTTTTGGTCTATTTCGATGACATTTTGGTATTTTCCAAGAACAAAGAGGATCATGCCAAGCACTTGAGATTGGTGCTGGATAAACTCAGAGAACATCAGTTCTATGCGAAGTTTTCAAAGTGCGAGTTTTGGCTCGATGAGGTTCTCTACCTTGGGCATATCATCTCCACCAAGGGCATAACTGTTAATCCTGAGAAGGTGTCTGCAATTGTGAATTGGGAACCACCTCAGAATGTGAAGCAACTCCACAGCTTCCTTGGGCTCGCAAGGTATTGCCGAAGGTTCGTCGAGAATTTCTCTAAGATCGTGAAGCCTCTTTCCAACCTCCTCCAAAGGCATGTGAAGTATGTCTGGTCGCCTGAATGTGACATCGCTTTCAACACCCTTAGAGAGAAGTTAGTCACAGCTCTAGTTCTGACTCCTCCTGATGATTCCAAACTGTTCGAAGTTTTCTGTGATGCTTCCCTTGAAGGTCTCGGTGCTGTGTTAATGCAAGAGAAGAAAGTTGTGGCCTATACCTCTCGCCAGATGAAGCCCAATGAAAAGAACTATCCCACTCATGACCTCGAGTTGGTGGCAGTTGTCCATGCTCTTTTAACATGGAGACATCTCTTGTTGGGAAGAAAAGTGGACATCTTCACAGATCATAAGAGTCTCAAGTACATCTTCACTCAGCTCAACCTCAACCTCAGGCAGACTCGTTGGGTCGAGATGATTCAAGAGTATAATCCGAGTATTGAATACACTCCAGGCAAGGGCAATGTCATAGCTGACGCATTGAGAAGGAAGGCTTACTGCAACAGTTTTATTCTCAAGCCCTACCAACCAGAGCTTTGTGAAGCTTTCCGCAAACTTAGTCTCCAAGTTGTTCCTCAAGGATTCCTTGCCAACCTCCAAGTCTCTCCTACTTTGGAAGATCAGATTCGAGAGCCTCAACTTCTTGATACTATGGTGAAGAAGGTGAAGATTGGGATTGCCAAGAGCCAACCCAAGTACAAGTGCTATCGCCTTGATGACAAAGATACTCTATTCTTTGAGGATTGCATTGTTGTTCCTAAGGGTGACCTTCGTAAAGTCATTATGAATGAGGCTCACAATTCACTTCTGTCTATTCACCCTGGAAGTACAAAGATGTACCATGACCTCAAGCAGTCGTATTGGTGGACTCGAATGAAGCGTGCGATTGCTCAGTTCGTGAATGAATGTGATGTCTGCAGAAGAGTGAAAGCAGAACACCAATGGCCAGCTGGTCTCCTCCAACCTCTTGCCATTCTGGAATGGAAGTTTGACCATATTGAGATGGACTTCGTGACTGGATTTCCAAAGTCCAAGCATGGCAATGATGCTATCTCCGTTGTCATCGACAAGCTCACTAAAGTGGCTCATTTTCTCCCTATCAAAGAATCTATCACATCAGCTCAGTTGGCAGAGCTATATACATCCACGATTGTCTCCTTGCATGGCATTCCGCAGTTGATATCTTCATATCGTGGCAGCATCTTTACCTCCAAGTTCTGGGATTCTTTTCAGAAGGACATGGGCACCAACATTCGCTTCAGCACAGCTTTTCATCCTCAAACTAGTGACCAAGTCGAGCGAGTCAATCAAATTCTTGAAGATATGCTCAGGGCATGTGTCATTTCTTTCGGTATGAAGTGGGCAGATTGTCTTCCACATGCCGAGTTGTCCTACAACAACAACTTCCAAGCGAGTTCGGGCAAGGCCCCATTCGAGATTCTCTATGGAAGAAAGTGCCGTACTCCTCTTAATTGGTCAGAGACTGGTGAATGCCAACTTCTTGGCAATGACTTGACCACAGAGGCTGAAGAAATGTGCAAAGTCATTCGTGAAAATCTCAAAGCCGCACAATCGCGCCAGAAGAGTTACTATGATAGCAAGCATCGTGACTTGGTTTTCGAGATCGAATACCATGTCTACCTCCGCGTCTCTCCAATGAAAGGTACTCGTCGCTTCGGTATCAAAGGGAAGCTTTCCCCTAGATACGTGGGTCCTTTCAAGATCATTGGCAAAAGAGGTGATCTCGCCTATCAATTTGAGCTTCCATCCAACTTTGCAAACGTGAACGACGTGTTTCACATGTCTCAGCTTCGCAAGTGTTTCAAGACTCCTGACCGCACCATCAACTTCGAAGAGATTGATCTCCAAGAAGACCTGTCCTATCATGAGCATCCCGTTGCTATTCTTGAAGAAACTGAGTGCAAGACTCGCAACAAGACTATCAAATTCCTGAAAGTGAAGTGGTCACATCATTCCGACCGTGAAGCCACCTAGGAATGCAAGGACCACCTCCATTCCGAATATCCGTAGTTTTTCCAGTCCTAGATCTCGGGACGAGATCCTTTCGTAGTGGTGGAGTGTTGTAACGCCCCGTATGTAACCTGCCATATTTGTATTCCAACTCTTGCCATTTTCGGCACTAAGTTACGATATTCCTCGTTGTTGGGTCTTGTCTTCATTTTGCATTTTGTCCTTTGTCATGCATCTCATATCATGTCATCATGTGCATCGCTTTCGCATACGTGTTCGTCTCATCCGAGAATTTTCCCCGTTGTCCGTTTTGCATTCCGGAACTCCTATGTCCTCCGGTGTCCCCTTTTGCCTCTTTTCTTGTGCGGGTGTTAAAAGTTCTCGGATTGGACCGAGACTTGCCAAGCGGCCTTGGTTCACTACCGGTATATCGCCTGTCAAGTTTCGTGCCATTTGGACTTCGTTTGATACTCCAACGGTTAACCGAGGAACCATAAAGGCCTCGTGTGTGTTGCAGCCCAACACCTCTCCAAAGTGGCCCAAAACCCAGCTAAACCCCCTTCATCATCTCGGTCGTTCGATCACGATCGCGTGGCCGAAAACCATGCTCAATTTGGAGCCTCCTAGCTCCTTCTATGTATAAATAGGCATCTCCCCCAAAAATCCCGGATCAATTCCACCCTAACCCTAGCCACTCTTCCCCGCCGCCGCCGGACAGGTCCGAGATGGCCGGACGTGTCCGCCACCGCCCGCCGCCGCCACGTGTCATCTGCCGGTTCACCCCGCCGCGTGCCCCACATCACCGCCGGCCTGCTAGGCCCGTCGCGGGCCCCCGAGGCCGAAGCCTCCGCCGCCCCCCGCGGGTCGCATCCCCGCCGCCCGCGCCGTCAGCTCTGCCGCCACCCGCCTCGGCCAGTGCCGCTTGCCGGCCTCCGCCACCCGCCTCGACGTCCGCCGGCCGCCGTGTGCCGCTGCCGGCCGCTGCCCTCGTCGCGCAGCCCCGCTCCTCCTCCGCCGCCCCGGTGACCAGATCCGGCCAGCCCGGCCTCTTCCTCAAGCTCCGGTGAAGCCCCGATGAACCTCGGTTCACGTGCCAATCCAGATCTGGGACGAAACCTAGGGTTGACCTCGTTTCTCCTCTAAGTCCCCAATATTTTTAGCATTGTTCATCATGCCATATCTTTGCACCCGTAGCTCCGTTTTGGGCGTGTAGCATATCAAATTGTTCGTCTGGATGTGCTCTTCATTTTGTTCCATTGCACCATGCTTGTTTGAGTTTATCTTGATGCCCTAAATGCTGTTGCAAGAGTGCTATGTAATGTTAGTTTTAGATTCTTAACAAATTATGGATATTTGTCATTTTTGCCATGTTTAATGTGTGCCTCCTATGAACTTGAGCCCTACATGTGTTTTGGGCTATGCCATGCCATCTTTACAGGGGTGTATGCCATGTACTATTGTGATAATTTTGGTGACTAGCACAAGCATGCAAAGTAGCTCTCGTGATGTTGCTGATTTCAGGGATTTAGAATCCTTCTAAGTCACTTCCCTGATGATATTTTTGTGACATGTATTCATGTTGCTACAGAGTGATACATGCCTCTTTTGAGCATGTTCAGTAAGGATGATTTCGAGATATTGTTATGTTCTATCCATCCATGTCTTTGTTTGCAATTATGGAGTACCCTAGAATGACTCAATCTTGCTCTACTTTTGCTATAAAATGTTCCTGGCAGATTGTTTACGTGTTAATCAATTTTGCCAAGGTTGTTGTAGTTGATCCTTGCATGCTATGAGAGTGTTCTTGCCATGGTTAGCTTATTTATCATGTCTACTTGCTGGGTGTATGCTTAGTTTGTCATGCAATGCCTTGTGGTGAGTGCATCGAGCTCGCAAACATGCCTACGTAACTCAATTTCTGCCATGTCCAGTTTTCTGCAAAGTCTCTGACCCCTTTTGGCTTATGGTCAGTAAGTGACTTTTGTATTTTCTGACCCCTTTTGGCTTATGGTCAGTAAGTGACTTTTGTTATACGCTTTGTGTAGTTTCATGCCATGCCTTGCTTTGCCATGATATGTTCCTGTAGCATGTTGTTATCTTGCTCTAAACATTGCTTCGTGATGTTAAATCCTGCCATGTTATTTTCACTAAGTCTGTGAACCTGATATCTTTTGCACTTTTGCCATGCTTGTTTGAACCTGCTATTGTGTGAATTAGCCGTAGCTCAGTGTTCATCTTTTTTCAAGCATCTTGAGTGGATCACTGCCACGTGCTTTGTTGCTATGTTAGAGTGCAGTAGCTTATTTTTTCTTGATGCATTTAGATGGCCTCGTGTTGTTAATCGCAGCTTTGTGCCATTATTGTTTTGCTTGCCATTTGCAAACCGTGCATCCGATTCCGGTGATCTTTATATCGATTTCGGCCGAAATCAACTCATCTTTCCAGCGGAACTCTTGGTTTGCCAAGTTGAGGCCTGGTTAAATCTTTCCCTTCTGAAGCACGCATATGCATTGCATATCACATCCCGCATACCATGCCATGTTTTGCATCATGTTGCTTGCGCATTGCACCGTGGTTGATTGTGTCTTCCTTTGCTTGTGTTCTTGCTATGGGTAGAGCCGGGAGACGAGTACGTGATCGAGGAACCCGTTGAGTATGCTTACGAGGATCAAGCTTACGTCAACTCGGAGGACTTTGCAGCAAGATGACCATACCCTCGAATTCACTTCTATATTTCCTTGCTAGATGCTCGCTCTATTGCTATGCCTATGCTATGATACCTACCACATGCTTTATCATGCCTCCCATATTGAGATGTCAAACCTCTAACCCACCTTGTCCAAGCAAACCGTTGTTTGGCTATGTTACCGCTTTGCTCAGCCCCTCCTATAGCGTTGCTAGTTGCAGGTGAAGATTGGAGTTTGTTCCTTGTTGGAACATGTTTATTGTTGGGATACCATTATTATATCTTGTCTACTTTAATGCACCTATATACTTGGTAAAGGGTGGAAGGCTCGGCCTTATGCCTAGTGTTTTGTTCCACTCTTGCCGCCCTAGTTTCCGGCATACCGGTGTTATGTTCCTTGATTTTGCGTTCCTTACGCGGTCGGGTTATAATGGCAACCCCTTGACAGTTCGCCTTAAATAAAACTCCTCCAGCAAGGCCCAACCTTGGTTTTACCATTTGCCACCTAGCCTTTTTCCCTTGGGTTCCGCGGACTCAAGGGTCATCTTTATTTTAAACCCTCGGGCCAGTGCTCCTCTGAGTGTTGGTACAAACTAGAGCCCCTTGCAGCGCCACCTCGGGGAAACTCGAGGGTTGGTTTTAGTTGTACGGATTGCTTATCCGGTGTGCCCTGAGAACGAGACATGTGCAGCTCCTATCGGGATTTTTCGGCACATTCGGGTGGCTTTGCTGGACTTATTTTACCATTGTCGAGATGTCTTGTAACCGGGATTCCGAGTCTGATCGGGTCGTCCTGGGAGAAGGAATATCCTTCGTTGACCGTGAGAGCTTGTGATGGGCGAAGTTCGGACACCACTGCAGGGATTTGAACTTTCGAAAGCCGTGCCCGCGGTTATGGGATGATGGGAATTTGTTAATGTCCAGTTATAGAAAACCTGAAACTTAACTTAATTAAAATGGATCAATAGTGTGTGTAGTTGTGATGGTCTCTTTTCGGTGGAGTCCGGGAAGAGAACACGATCTCGTGTTATGCTTGAACTAGGTTGTTCTAGGATCACTTCTTGATCATAGATTCTTGACCATGCCTTGCCTTTCTCTTCTCGCTCTCATTTGCGTATGTTAGACACCATATATGCTAGTGCTTGCTGCAGCTCCACCTCATACCTTTTACCTACCCATAAGCTTAACTAGTCTTGATCGCGAGGGTGTGAGATTGCTGAGTCCCCGTGACTCACAGATTACCTCCAAAACCAGATGCAGGTGCCGATGATACCTTTCTTGGAGATGCGACTGAGCTCAAGTGGGAGTTCGATGAGGACTCAGGCCGATACTACGTTTCCTTTCCAGACGATCAGTAGTGGAGCCCACTTGGGGCGATCGGGGACATTATGCATTTGGGGTTGTCTTTATTTTGGTTCCATAGTCGGACCTTGATTGTATATGGATGATTGTAATGCTATAACTATGTACCTCTTTCTTATTCAGTACATGGGTTGTGTAAACATTACCCCTCTTGCGACATTGCCTACAATGCGGTTATGCCTCTAAGTCTTGCTCCGACACGTGGGAGATATTGCCGCATCATGGGTGTTACAAATGTGGACTTGGAAAACCCATGGCATCCTTTACTCGCCGACGCGGTGCACGGGGTATCCAAGGAGGTTCACCTGGACATACGCATTATCAAGTTAAATGTTGATCATTAGTCTTCGCTCAATGTAATCCGCTGTCTAAGCATGTGGAGACTTCCATGCGGGATCATGCTCTATTGGAGTATCGCGCATGAATAAAAGTGTATCCGTTTATGGTTTAGTCTAGAATCTTCCATGTATGAATTTTTACTACAGTACTTGTTGGGGATATAGCTACCAGGTATGACCCGCCCAGGAGGGGCCGGGTCAACCGCAATGGCGGGTTACAGAAAGAAGCCCAGTAAAATTCAAGGTGATAGTGTATTAAGAATTGTAAAAGGCATAAGCCCAAAGGCAGCTTAAGGCCCAACATTGTAAACCGACTTATGTAAAGAAAGGCTTGTAGAGAAAGGCATGTAAAAGAAGTCACCGAGCCGGACACGTTTTATGAGTCGGCCGGGACTCTGTAGGCCGCCAGGTGTCAACCCGTGTATATAAGGGGACGACCCGGTGGCGGCTTAGGGCAAGAAACAACCAGATCGATAACCAAGCCAGTGAGTTGAGCCCCTTGGAGATCGAAACCTCAACAATACCAATCCCAACTAGACATAGGCTTTTACCTTCATCATAAGGGGCCGAACTAGTATAAAAACTCTCTCGTGTCCTTTGTCCTGATTAACCCCTTTAAGCTTCCTAGTGCGATGGCCCTACGACTAAGTCCTTGCTCTAGGTCATCTGCCGTGTCAACTCCACAACAGTTGGCGCCCATCGTGGGGCCAGTGCATGGTGGATTTGAGTTCTTGAAGGGCAACTTCGAAGGGCTCAAGGGATACGCTGTGCGCCGGATGACCAAAAGTCGTCGCGGCAAGCTCTACATCGACAACGAAGGCTGGGGCCCTGAGGCAGGCTCAATCGAGTACGGGTACCGGGTCTCCTTCAGCGGAATTCACGTCTTCATCGGCTGGATCGGCGAGTCAGGCCCTGAGCCGGACGTCCACACCGACCTCATCGAAACGGCTCAGCGCGCGAGGACCACACTTGTTCAATCTATCATGAAGCATGCCTTCGTAGGCTGCATCCATGGCGGTGAATACTCTAAAGGATCGGTAGAGGGGGGTGAAACGGTTGTCTATTCTGACACCGCATCGTCAACGGGTGAGACGGACTCTTTGTACCAGTTACAAGACGGCATGCTCGGGGGCTGTTCCGATGGCAGCAATATTCCGGACCCCTTTGAGCCGCTGAATTGGGCCAGAGTCTTCATGGCAGGGACGCAGCCTGGGCAGAACTCTACCGCAGCGACATTAGTGTCTACCGGGTCGGCTGCAGCCGGGTCAGGAGACCCCGCGCGCCCCCCGACTCAGATTCTAATGGACCTCATGGATAAGCTGACGACTCTATTAACCGCCGTGGTAGAGCTGACGGATAAAGCCCGTCATGAAGCAGAGGTGGCACGCGTGCGTGAGGAGATGGTGCAAGCTAAGGAAATCTAGCCGCGGAGGAACCCGGATGGCAGAAGAATGAGCAGCTCTAGATGCTCGTGCTCAGCAACCTCAAGCAGAAACTTTCCGGCTCTCGGTGGATCTTAACGCATCAAACGAGGTCATGAGGAGGAGGCATCAGAAAACTCAGTCATGTCTACCTTTGACACTGGATCCGAGGAACCTGTTCCATACACCCGAGGCTGGGGGGAGCAACCCACCGGAGGCAAACCGGGTCACGACACCCGGTGCACCAGTTCAGCCACGCGCCATGGAGCCACCTCGTATAAATACAGCTCCTCCTCATTATGTGCCAACACCTCCGGGTCACTTCTCCAACCCTCTGGAAAACCTCATCGCAGTGTCGGCTCATTTGGCGGCTCTCCCAATGGAAAGCGACTCGCCAGCAGCAATTGAAACCCAGAGGGTGAGAACTACTTCAGACAGCTCTGGCCCAGCAGGATGCATACTCCTACAGTCGAGACAGGATGCATTCAACTCCTCGCCCAAGCCGGTTCCCGAGTTACAGTAGGCACATGGAGTCTGCAAACATGTCAAGTAATGCTCAACGCCACAACCGGCCATATAGGCATGAGCCGGTGCGGGCTGGAGCCCTTAACTTAGCGGATCAAGAGAGGATTCGTCAAGAGGCGGAACGAGCGGCTCAAATGGCGGCAGAGCAGGCGGCTCATCAAACCTTTCCGGCTTATCCAGCAACCTCGGTTGAGGCAGGAGTTGTCGGCGTTCTGGGGACGGGGGTCCCTAGACTTGCCTGCCTGCGGCCTACGGCGTGGCTCCAGTGGGGGTCCAGCGCGGCCCATCTTCATCAGCTCAAGCTTAAGACCCTCGCGAGGGGCCAAGCCTCGCGGGGCGGACGACAGGAAGCTTCCTCAGAGGCGGCAACATCCAGCAGGCTCGCGAGGAGGCGGAGAGATCAAGGCAGGGGTACCTCGCGAGGAACCCGTGACGCAAGCCATGAAGATCGAGACCAGGCGGGCGCCGGCCTGCGTAGTGTCCTTGTTTCCCCTTTGGTGCAAAGGGGGAAAGCACAGGCCAAGGCATCAGGTAAAGGTTGCCATTCCAGTGCAACAAGACCAAGACCAGCAGAGCGGCAGGATGGAGATCACCGTGGAGCCCAAGACGGCATCATCACCAGTACTTTTGGCAGCCGACGACCACCTTTGGTCAGGATAACTTGTACTACATGTTCCCCTTCAAAATGGCCAAGTGTTGGCGCCCTTCCCACTCATTATTTGGGGCGAGGCCCAAGGCCTCTATAAATAGAGCTAGCCACCACAGAGTAGAATGACAGCTAGAGATCTGGTAGAACCCTAGCAGAGAGAGAGAGAGAGGCAACTGAACTCCCCCTAGCAGTTCATCGCACCAGCTCAAGAACACCTCTCGCGAGGCTGTTCTTCCTTTGTACTGATCCTCATCTGCCCCTGAGGCAATCCACCACACCACACACTGGAGTAGGGTATTACACCACAACGGTGGCCCGAACCAGTATAAACCTTGTGTCCCTTGTGTTGTTCATTGTTTCCAGCTCAAATCACGCGAGGAGATTGTGCGTAGATTGGTAGGGGAGAGATCTCCGCGCGCACCCTAGTGTTTGAACCTCAAGGTTGTGCCGGAACCCGAAATCCAACATTTGGCGCACCAGGTAGGGGTGCGCAGGAATCCTTCTTCCTCCGCATCGCGTTCCGTCGCTTCGCCGTTCAGATGTCAACCGACCCGGCAGCCAACGCCGACCGCTGGGCAGCGTGGCCCGCCCACGCCGTAGCACCAGCCCAGGGCGACCTCAACCTTGCGCCTCAGGTAGCCCGCGCTCTGCAGGGCGCTGCGGGGCGCGGGCGACGCAGCTAGACGCCGCCTGCCCTCACACCACGGCAGGTGCAGGCCGCAGCAAGGGCCTCAGACCACGCCGCGGCCACAGCGCCGTACTCCCGACGGGAGCAAGCAAACTCCAGGGCCGCGCTCACGGTGGCCTGAGAGCTGCTACGGTGCCGACTGTTGGAAGGTGGCCGCGATGTGTTGTTGGAGCGAGTAGCCGAGCTCCTGGACGCCGTCGCCTTAGGAACACCTCCTTTCTGCGTCCAGCTGCCACCCCAGACCCAAGGCGGGCCACATAGTCGCCTCGTGCGCACGCGCGCAACTTCCAAGGGACTCCAGTGCCCGTCGAGCGCCAGCACTTCTGCCGGCACCGGGCTACAAGTCACGCCAGCGGCCTCTCAGGCCAGCGAGGAGGTGCACGCCGCAGCCTTCGGCCTCGTTGGACCGCCGCGCCATCACCCCCAAGACGGCGCTCCAAGCCAGGCTGCGTGTCATACGGGATGCTACAGCGAGTCGCACGGGGCAGTGACCCCGGAAGCTTATGTGCCCCGCATGGTGAATCAGGGGTGCGCACTGGAAGAAGATCATGGCTCATTCCTCGGGCCAGGCTGGGGCGAGGAGACGCCAGGAGCTGAGCTCTTTCAGGAACCACGAGAGAACGTTGACGACCGCGCCGTCGGCAGCAACAATCGGGTACCACTCATCCCTCAGGAGCACGCTTATACTAACCATGGGTCGCAGGAGATACAGGTCTCCACAGCAGGTGGCTGCCCCAATTCTACAGCCTCATACCCCTCAGGAGGAGGGCGCAGTGGGCTGCAGGAGAGGGGCCGAGATTCGGGTTCGTCACTGCGGCAATCGAAGCAAGGCGTTCTCAGGAGGTAGGCCCCCTGTCGGGGAGGAGCCCCAAGGCCTGCGCGGCCCCGGCAGGGACCCATGGTCGTTGGGGGAACCGCTGGCGAGCGATCTGCCTCATTGGCGTCGTCCTGGTTTCCGGTCGCCATCGATGGCGGCAGAGTGAGGCGCAAGGCAGGGCCCTCGTCTGGCGATATGAAGCAAGGCCAGTCCCTGTGAAGAAGGCCCAGTGCCTGTGAAGCTCGCCGCCCCGTGACACTCTCACGTAATAATGAGTGGGGCTGTACATGCCCCGGAATCTCCGGAGAGCCGCCCTCGGGCCCCGGGGGCTCCCGCCCACGCCCAGTGGTAGAACTTAGCTCCGCGCTGGTCAGAAGACGTCGAAGACTTGACTAGGTGCCGGACGCGGCCTTTTTCTTTTGTCTTTCCTTGTTGACAAGTTCTTCGATTTGGATTTAAGTTGGATTTGAGCTCAGTGCTTGCATGTGTTTGGGGGGAAGGGGTGTTTAGTCTCGTTCGAGCAATCTCCCAAGTTCCGGTTTTGGCTTTGCGTCCAAGGTTAACATCGGCTGCCCCCCCCCCCTCGCGAGTCCCTCGCAAGCCGGGTCGGGCCAGGCACGTTCACAACCAGGACCACTGTTACTGCACCCTTTCAAAAGGTTTTCCTCGCAGGATCCACAAGTTAATCAGAAGACACCCGAGGTGCAGCGGCCCCCGCAGGCCCGCTCGGGACTCGTCGGGGTCGGAAGGTACACAAGTCAGCTGACCCATCACTGGGCCAGCGGCTATGTTCACACACAACATTATGCTTACCAGAGTACTAATTGCAAACCTTTACATGAGGGGCTTCCCCTCCCAAAATGCTCTTACATCCTTCAGGGCCAAGCCCGAACTTTCTTTGTGCAGGTTAAATGGCAGTAACACGCGGTCAGTCGGACATATCACTCACCGCGTCTTGGGCATCTTCGGAGGCATCACTGGCGTCGTCGGCATTGTCACCACCGCCGCCAGCATCTCCATCAGCTCCAGGCACGTCCACAATGTCGCCTTCATTGGCCCCCACGACCACGCCGTCATCATCAGACGCAAAGGCCCTGACGAGGGCGTCCATGTTGTCCTCCACCCACCGCGCCAGGTCGCCCCGGACGGCAATGGGCATGGGTGCGATGGCAGTGTCAAAGTCGAAGTGGGGGTCCCTGTCCTGCAGATGGCTGAAGACGCGGGAGAAGGCACACCCGAGAAAGGCTCGGCTCCTCTCTTCGACAAGCCAACGGGACCTCTCGGACCGGTTCTCCAGAAGCGTCACCACATCAGTGAAAAATTGGAGGTTGCCGGCGTAGTTGACCTTGGGCGGCTCCCTAGCGGCAGCCTCGCAGACATGTCCCAAAGCTGTGTTGGCCCTCTCTCTCAGAGCGTTTGAAGCATGGGGGCATGCACATGCTCCAGAACCCGCCGCCGACGGAGCTTGTCCTCACTCCGCTGCGCGACGGCCTCGGCGTCATCGATCCTCTGTTAAAGAAGAAGCTGCTCGGCCCGGGAAGAGGACAGCTCTGCCTGCGCCGCGCTGAGGGTGGCTACGGAGGAGTTCGCACGCCGCGTCGCTACGGTCAGTTTGGTCCTGAGGGCTGCGGTCCTGCCCTCGGCCTTGACCTTGATCAGCCCCAACCTCGTCGCGTATTCGCGCTCGAAGGCCGAGCGAGCTTCCGCCACGCGGTGATCGACTTCTTCCTGGGCTCGGGCTTCGTGCGTGGCAACGTCATCCTCCACCCGAGCCACCAGGCGCTCTCTCGTCTCCAACCACTCAAGGTCAAGGTTGCGCTCGGCGGCCTCCAGCATCAGCACTTCCTCGCGCTTCAGAAGTGATAACCCAAAAGTATAGGGGATCGCAACAGTTTTCGATAAGTAAGAGTGTCGAACCCAACGAGGAGCTAAAGGTAGAACAAATATTCCCTCAAGTTCTATCGACCACCGATACAACTCTACGCATGCTTGACGTTCACTTTACCTAGAACAAGTATGAAACTAGAAGTACTTTGTAGGTGTTGTTGGATAGGTTTGCAAGATAATAAAGATTACGTAAATAAAAAGTAGGGGCTGTTTAGATAAGGAAACAATAAAGTAAATATAGCGAGTGTGGAAAAGTGGTGGTAGGAGTTGCGAAATTATCCCTAAGCAATTGACTACTTTACTAGACAGATAGCAAGTATTATGTGGGAGAGGCCACTGCTAGCATGTCATCCCTGACTTGGAATTCTATGCACTTATGATTGGAACTATTAGCAAGCATCCGCAACTACTAATGTTCATTAAGGTAAAACCCAACCATAGCATTAAGATATATTGGTCCCCCTTCAATCCCGTATGCATCAATTTCTATGCTAGGTTGAAGCTTCTGTCACTCTTGCCCTCCAATACATAGTCCTATCAACATACAACTAACCCTATGGTGCCATCCACGCGCGCAATCATATGATGGGCAGCAAAGGATAGCAACATAACCACAAGCAAATTAAATCAATCATAGCAATTCATCAACCACCGATAGGACAACGAAAATCTACTCAGACATCATAGGATGGCAACACATCATTGGATAATAATATGAAGCATAAAGCACCATCTTCAAGTAGAGGGTACAACGGGTTGCGGGAGAGTGGACCGCTGTAGATAGAGGGGGGAAGGTGATGGAGATGTTGGTGAAGATGCAGAGGTGTTGGTGTAGATCGTGGTGATGATGATGGCCCCCGGTGGCACTCCGGTGCCACCGGAAGCGAGGGGGAGAGAGTCCCCTCCTTCTTCTTCCTTGACCTCCTCCCTAGATGGGAGAAGGGTTTCCCCTCTGGTCCATGGCCTCCATGGCACGGGAGGGGCGAGAGCCCCTCCTAGATTGGATCTGTCTCTCTGTCTCTCTGTGTTTATGCGTTCTTAGATTCTTCCCTTTCACCGTTTCTTACATTCCCGGAGATCCGTAACTCCGATTGGGCTGAAATTTTGACACAATCTCTATCCAGGAATTAGCTTTCTTGCGGCGAAAGAAGGGCATCAACCGCCTTACGGGGTGGCCACGAGGGTCAGGGGTGCGCCTGCCTCCCCAGGGCGCGCCCCCCCTACCTCGTGGCCCCTCGAGCATCGTCTCGCGTGGATTCTTCTTCCCAAAAATTATATATATTCGAAAAAAATCTCCGTCAGTTTTTATTCCGTTTGGACTCCGTTTGATATGGATATTCTGCGAAACAAAAAACATGCAACAAACAGGAACTGACACTGGGCACTGGATCAATATGTTAGTCCCAAAATAGTATAAAAAGTTGCCAAAAGTATATGAAAGTTGAATAATATTGGCATGGAACAATCAAAAATTATAGATATGATGGAGACGTATCAAGAAGCTCCGCCCGGTCAACAGAGGACACCCCCATCGACTCAAGGGCCGCCTGGCGCAATTCCACTTGCTGCTCCAGGGAGTTGCTCCAGGCTTGGAGCTCCTGTGCGCGCTCCTCCGCATCCATGCGCCGTCGGTCTGCATCCTGAGCCTCCTCAACGACCAGGGAGCAGGCCTCCCGGGAAGCTGCGAGCGATGCTTCAGGATTCGCGTTGTCAAGATCGCATTCATGGCGCGCGAGGGCGACGGCTACCTTTAGTTTGCACCTGTCCTCAGCAAGGCGCAAACCTTTGGCCTCGAGGCGCGCATCCTCGTCAGCAAGCTCTGCCCCGATCTGACTCACCACATCCGCCGCCCCTGGAGGAACTCTTCGCGAAGGGCGCGTCGCTCCCGAGTGTGACTGAGCACGTCTTCTACATCACCCTCTTCCACCGGAGCATACGGGGGGGCCCGGGGCGGCTGGCCTCTTCTCGGCGCGGGGCTGGGGGTTGGTGCCCTAGCCATCGCCGAACTGACCTCTTTGGGAATCCGGCCGGGCGTTGGCCCGCCCACGGAGGAGGAGCCGAAGACGAACTTCAGCCATTCACCATCAATGATCAAAGGAGGAACGCGGGGCAAGCCAGATGTGCCCCAGGAGGACTCATGAAGAAAGGACAGCGGGCGCGCAGGCTCGAGGTGCCCTATGGAATGAACCACTCCACCAATTGGTCTGGCAGCAGGGGTGCCGCTTGAGCTTGGCGAGCCTAGAGCCAGCGGTGAAGGAGAAGCTTGGGGGGATGGCTCCCGGGCTGGGTCGGCAGGGTTTGCAGGGCAGGGCCTGAGAAGGCCACAATCAGTCGCAGAGATAGCAAAGCGAACAAGCAAGGAAAGAAGAAGACTTACTCGTCCATGGCGAAGTACTTCTTGCGCTTCAACAAGCGGCAAGGGCGGTCATTGCCAGCAAAGGCCTCCTTCCTCTTGCGGAGGGCCTCGAAGTCTACGCGGAACCGACGCAAGCGCCCAGCGCACGGGTCGGCCCCTTGTGCGGAAGAAGCGTCAAGGTGGTCAGCGCTGGAGGAGTCAGCCTGGAGGGCGCCGTCAGGCGTCGCCTCGTGAGGAACGTCTGGGGGCTCGGGAGCCCTGGCCTCAGGAACCACAGACCGCAACTCTGCACCTGCCATCGCTCCAGGGCGAGCCTCGGGAGACGCCGCCTTCAAGACTCCTCGCATTGTCAACGCCTCGACATCGGTCGCCTCAACTCTCGCCAGTTCTCGTCTCCCCACCCTGTCGCCCGAGGAAGGACCGCTATGGGCGGTAGGAGAAGCAACCACGGCGGTTGGGTTCTCGCGGGGCCCCATGAAGCCAGCAGGGCGCAGTCCCCACTTGTCGAAGCTGGGCATCTGCCTCACAAAATCGGCCCTGCCGGAGCAAAGATACAAGATGATGCCATTACTCCGAAGGCTGCCTCGGGAAGCATCACCAGTCAAGACCCTGAGCATCGTCTGCAACACTTCAGGCGCCAAGTCCTCCTCCTAAAGCGGCATGCGGTCTCTATGCCCCGCAAAGTCCCACATCCGGCGAGAGTGGCGCTGAAGAGGAGCAATGCAACATTGGAGGAACTCCTTCACCACCTTGGGCGCTGTCATATTGAGCGCCCTCAAACTCTGGAAGCGGCGCCAGACGAAGGCGAGCCAGGGGCTCGCGAGCACCTCATGGTCCCAACCCGCGTGAGGAACAATAGGCGAGGTAGGGTGCGAGAGCAGAGGGTTGGGCACTCCAATGTCCACGTATAGCCACCGCTCTCTGAACCTGGCCTCAGGAGGAGGAAGGCCGAAGTTGATCCCTGAAGCAGCCACCTCTGGCACGGCGAAAAAGCTCACGCACCCTGAGCACTGAGTGGGGTCGCTCATGCGCAAGGAAAAGCAGTGGCGCAGCAGGGCAACGGAAGGAGGTATGCCTATCATCGCCTCGCAAACAAAAGCAAAGACAGCCAGAAGGGTAATGGACTCCGGCATGAGGTGCATCATATGGATCTGATAATGGGACAGCACCGCATTGAACAAGGCAGAAAAGGGGGGAACCAGACCCGCCCATGGAGCATCGGCGAAGAATCGGGCCTCCGTGACGATCCTATCAAGGGAGGCATGGGACGCAGGCCAGGCCGTGGTCGTGCCACACTCATTGAAGATAGTTGCAAGGGCAGAGCGGAACTTGTCCAAAGCTTCTGGGTTGAGTATGATCGACCAGGCGATGGCGAGGGTCTAGGCTGGAGGTGTGCGGGGTGAAGGCGCGGGCTTCTTTCCTCTTCCCTTCTTCGTCGGCGCCATGGCGGTGAAGAGGAGGAAGAACTCGGGCTGGATTGGCGGCGGAGGCTGGAGCTCAAAGAAGAAGGAAAGATAGGAGGCGGGCGAGCAACGGAAAGGAGGAACGACTGTGTGCAACTGCGGGTCCTCTTAGACGGGCGCACAACAAGGCGTCGTGGGGAACCGCAGACGCCCATGTTCAATCAATCGCCACACGGCGCCCAAGGCCGCAGGATTTTGGGGCCCACGGAGCTTCGCGCTCGCCCCTTCGCTTTCCTTCTAGGCCAAGCTCGGGCGCGCCTTGGGCCCAGGGGCTACTATCGGCGTTCTGGGGACGGGGGTCCCTAGACTTGCCTGCCTGCGGCCTGTGGCGTGGCTGAAGTGGGGGCCCTGTGCGGCCCATCTTCATCAGCTCAAGCTCAAGACCCTCGCGAGAGGCCAAGCCTCGCGGGGCGGACGACAGGAAGCTTTCTCAGAGGCGCCCCATCCGGCAGGCTCACGAGGAGGCAGAGAGATCAAGGCAGGGGTACCTCATGAGGAACCCGTGACGCAAGCCATGACGATCGAGACCAGGCCAAGGCATCAGGCGAAGGCTGCCATTCCGGTGCAACGAGACCAAGACCAGCAGAGCGGCAGGACAGAGGTCATCATGGAGCCCAAGACGGCGCCATCACCAGTACTTTTGGCAGCCGAAGACCACCTTTGGTCAGGATAACTTGTACTACATGTTCCCCTTCAAAATGGCCAAGTGTTGGCGCCATTCCCGCTCATTATTTGGGAAGAGACCTAGGGCCTCTATAAATAGAGCTACCCACAACAGAGTAGAAGGACAACTAGAGATCTGGTAGAACCCTAGCAGAGAGAGAGAGAGAGGCGACAGAACTCCCCCTAGCAGTTCATCGCACCAGCTGAAGAACACCTCTCATGAGGCTGTTCTTCCTTTGTACTGATCCTCATCCGCCCCTGAGGCAATCCACCACACCACACACTGGAGTAGGGTATTACACCACAACGGTGGCCCGACCCAGTATAAACCTTGTGTCCCTTGTGTTGTTCGTTGTTTCCAGCTCAAATCACGTGTGGAGCTTGGGCGTAGATCGGTAGGGGAGAGATCTCCGTGTGCACCCCAGTGTTCGAACCTCAAGGGTTTGTCGGAACCCGAAATCCGACAGGAGTGGCCATAAGAACCGGAGGCGTGCCTTGCTTGGTACCGGCCATACGCAATGAGCGGTTGCCAAAGGATTTCAAGGGGCCTCCTAAGGTGCCTAATTACACGGCCAACCTATAGCCGGGGGCTTGGATTGAGAGTTATGAGATGGCCATGGAACTATTGGTGGTTAGCGACGCTGCATTGGCCAAGTATTTTACCATGATGTTGGATGGAACAGCTCGGACTTGGTTGAAGGGATTGCCACCCAATTCTATCGGCTCATGGGCAGAGTTGAAAGCACGGTTCATCCAGAACTTTAAGGACACGTGTAAGCAGCCTATGTCGATTGTGGACCTAACCAATTGCAAGTAAGAGGATGGTGAATCCACAACCCATTGGGTGCGCCGGGTCAAAGAGATAATACATTCATCTGATAAGATGGATGCCGGCTCAGCAGTTTTAATGTTGGAGAAAAATTGCCGTTTTGAACCTCTAAAGAAGAAGCTGGGGCGGCTCAAATGTGACTGTAATGACATGGGAACATTGATGGCGGCTCTCGTCAAGTATGTTGATTCTGATACCACCAAGGACCCGGTGTCTGATGAAGAAAAGGCAACAAAGGGAAAGAAGAACGGCAATGTCAAGGGTCACCAGCATAACCCGACAAATCAGGGAGGTAATAAACATAAGGCTGATGAGTTTGTTGCTAATACTAATGCGCAGGGTGGTAATCAATGGTGCAAGGGTAGACAGCCCCCTTGATCGGGCGGGTCAGGCCCCACCCTTGAGCAGTTGTTGAATGAACCTTGTCCAAAGCACGGCACCTGGGAGAAACTAGCCACCCACTTGTGGAAGGATTGCACGACCATGAAGGCGTTTAAAAATTCGAATGTGTTTGATGGGGTCACTGCCCGGGTGGCGGTTCAGGTGGAGGCGGCTTTCAGGGCCCGGGTGCCGGTTCAGGCGGAGGAGGTTTTCACGGTCAGGGTTATCCTGGTCACCAAGGAGGATATAATCAGCAACCCGGCTAGGATAATCAGCAGCAGCAGTCAGGTTATCAGAGCAACCCGAAGCAGCTGAGTAGTGGCCGTAAATGTATTTACCACCAGTTTATGTAAGAGGAACCAAAAACTTCACAAGAGAGCCGTAAATGCCGTTGAGCCAGCGGTTCCGCGTTATCTACGTTGGTCAGAGTAGCCTATTGTGTGGAGCAGATAGGACCACCCGCCCCGGGTTGATAATCCAGGTCACTTGGCTTTGGTAGTGGCACCTCAGGTCGGTGGATACAAGTTTACTAAGGTACTCATGGATGGAGGTAGCAGCATCAACATCCTTTACTATGAGACGTTCCGCCGGATGGGATTGACTGATAAAAATCTTAAACAATCCAACACCGTTTTTCACGGTGTAGTACCTGGTAAGTCAGCTTACCCAGTTGGTAAGATTGAACTAGAAGTAGCCATTGGGGATGAGTATGACTCCAGAGTGGAGAAATTGACCTTTGAGGTGGTTAAGATCAAGAGCCCGTATCATGCTCTGTTTGGGCGGCCGGCTTACGCCAAGTTCATGGCTCGGCCGTGTTATGTGTATTTGCAGCTCAAGATGCCGGGTCATAAGGGTACCATTACGGTACATGGGAGCCGGAAGATAGCCTTGGAGTGTGAAGAAGGTGATGCTGCCTATGCTGAATCTGTCTGTGCAACAGAAGAGTTAAAGTTTTTCAAAGATCATGTTGACCTGGCGGACATGACGTCATTAAAGAAACCGACAACAGAGCATGAGGCGGTGTTGAAATTCAAATCAGCTGATGACACTAAGATGGTTGATTTTGTGCCTGGCGACTCATCCAAACAGTTCATCATCAACGCAAACTTGGATCCAAAATAGGAAAGCAGGCTCATCGAGTTCATCCGTGAGAACTGGGACATCTTTGCATGGAAACCTTCAGACATGCCGGGTGTCCCGAGGGAACTCGCTAAGCACACTCTTAATATTGATCCAAAATTCAAACCTGTCAGACAGTTTCTCCGACGGTTCAATGAAGAAAGGCGCAAGGCCAATGGAGAAGAGGTGGCCCGGCTCTTAGCAGCCGGGTTCATTGTGGAGGTCTTTCACCTAGAGTGGTTAGCTAACCCAGTGCTTGTACTCAAAAAGAATGGCACCTGGCGTATGTGTGTAGATTACACCGATGTGAACAAAGCTTGTCCAACTGATTCTTTTTCTCTCCCCCATATTGATCAGATCATTGATGCTACTGCGGGTTGCGCATGTTTGAGTTTTTTGGATGCTTATTCCGGTTAGCATCAGATTAATATGGCGATCAAGGATCAGGAGAAGACAGCTTTTATTACTCCCTTTGGAGCTTTCTGCCATGTGTCTATGCCTTTCGGGCTTAAAAGTGCCCAGACGACTTACCAGCAGTGTGTGCAGAATTGTCTTCACAATCAGATTGGGCGTAATGTTCATGCTTATGTGGATGATATCGTGGTGAAATCCAGGAAAGAGGAAAACTTGATCACAGATCTGAAATAGACTTTTGATAATCTCCGGGTCTACAAGATGATGCTTAACCCGGCCAAGTGTGTTTTTGGAGTCCCAGATGGCAAGCTTTTGGGTTTTTTGGTGTCCAACCGAGGTATTGAAGCTAAACCGGAGAAAATCAAGGCAATTACGTCCCTAGCCAAACCAACATGCATCAATGATGTTCAGCAGCTGGCTGGTCCTGTTGCTGCTTTGAGCCGGTTCATAAGCCAGTTAGGGGAAAAGGTAATGCATCAAATGATGAAGAAAATAGATGTTTTTGTTTGGAGCGAGGCTGCGGACGCCACTTTTGAGGATCTGAAGACACAGCTTGCTGAGCCGCCGGTCCTGGCTGCTCCAATTGAGAAGGAGCAGCTATTGTTATATGTGGGTGGCAACTCACGGGCTGTTAGTGTGGCTATTGTGGTGGAGCGCAAAGAGACTAGCAAAGAGCATCCGGTTCAACGGCTGGTTTATTACATCAGTGAAGTACTAATTGAATCTAAGCAGCGATATCCACATTGGCAGAAGCTTGTATATGGGGTGTTCATGGCAAGCCAGAAGCTTAAACATTACTTTCAGCGACATCCAATCATTGTGGTTAGCTCTGCTCCTTTGGGAGACATTATTCAAAATAGAGAAGCCACTGGGCGAGTCGCCAAGTGGGCAATTGAGCTTGGATCTCATGGGTTGAAATATGTTCCACGTACTGCAATCAAATCTCAAGCCCTGGTTGACTTCATCAATGACTGGACAGAGATGCAGATGCCAGAAGAGAGACCAGACAACACGTATTGGACTATTCATTTTGATGGGTCCAGACAGTTGGAAGGCTAGGGGCTGGAGTTGTGTTAACTTCCCCACGAGGTGGAAAATTTTGTTATGTGTTACGGTTGATGTTTCCTTGCACTAACAACGCAGCAGAGTATGAAGCCTTGCTCCATGGTCTTTGAGTGGTGAAAGAGATGAGCTTGAGCTGGGTCAGATGTCTTGGCGACTCAGATCTAGTGGCTCAACAGGTATCTGGCAAGTGGGATTCCGAGGACCCTCTCATGGCGGCATATCGCCGAGAGGTTGATGCCGTTGCAGGACATTTTAAAGGTTATCAGGTGGAGCACATTGACCGTCGAAGCAGTTGATGCCTTAAGCCGGTTGGGGTCTCAGTGTAAGCCAGTGCCACCTAACACCTGTTTGGATGTTTTGCATAACCCCTCTGTCAAGTTCCCACAGAAGAAGATTTAGCTGTTCCTGACCTGGAGGCTCAGTTGGCGGCGGCTCTTCATGTCATCCCAGATTGGACGGTGCCGTTCTTGGCTTACATGACCCGAGGAGAGTTGCCAGCGGATGAGACCCTGGCTCGACAGATAACCTGACGATCTTAGTCCATGAAGATTTCAGATGGAGAGTTATATCATCGCAGTGTTTCTGGAGCGTTTCAGCGGTGTGTTTCCCCCGAAGAAGGTCAAGAAATCCTTCGTGAGATCCATGAAGGCGATTGTGGTCATCACGCCGGGTCAAAATCTTTAATGGCCAAGGCGTTTCGTCACGGTTTTTACTGGTTGATGGCTCATGCTGATGCAAAAGATCTGGTCAGTAGATGTGATGGATGTCAAAAATTTGCACGACGAGCACATGTGCCGGCTCAAGAGCTCCGGATGATTCCAATCACTTGGCCGTTCGCGGTCTGGGGGCTTGACATGGTGGGACCTTTCAAAAGGTCTAAGGATAAAAAGACACATCTCATGGTGGCAGTTGATAAGTTCACCAAGTGGGTTGAGGCGGAGCCTGTGAGTAAATGTGACGTAGCCACGGCGGTTCAGTTCAGGAAAAAAGTGATTTTCCGTTTTGGTTTTCCACACAGTATTATCACTGACAATGGCACTAATATGTCGCAAGGGGTTATGGAAGAGTTTTGTCAACGAGAATACATCCGGCTTGAAGTTTCTTCTGTAGCTCATCCTCAATCCAATGGTCAAGCTGAGAGAGCCAATCAGGAAATTTTAAAAGGGCTCAAATCCCGGCTTATGGTTCCTTTATAGCAAATGTCGGGTTGTTGGGTAGAGGAATTACCCTCGGTGTTATGGAGTATCAACACTACGCCCAATAGGACTACGGGTTACACACCTTTCTTCATGGTTTATGGAGAAGAAGCAGTATTGCCTAGTGACATCCATCATGACTCGCCCCATGTGGCGGCTTATGTTGAAGCTAATAATGAACAAGCTAGACAGGATGCACTTGACTTCTTGGATGAAGAAAGAGACTTAGCAGCGGCCCGGTCAGCAATTTATCAACAGGACCTGCGTCGTTATCATAGCCGCCGGGTTAAGTCCAGGACTTTTCAGGAAGGCGACTTGGTGCTCCGGCTCATCCAGGATCTGTCAGATGCACACAAGTTATCCCCGCCTTGGGAAGGACCTTTTGTGGTCAGTAAGAACTTAAACAATGGGTCATATTACCTCATTGACGTTTGAGAGCACAAAGACTCACGTAAGTCGGAGGAAGAGACCCGCCGGCCATGGAACATTGCTCAACTTCGGCCATACTACACCTGAGCCACCGGCTGTCATCATGTACATACGTTCACATTGTATATACCATGATAAGCAATAAAGTAAGACCATCGGTCTCTTTTCTTTTCAAAGACTATGTTTTTTCTCATTTTCAAAAGACTATTAAGGAGGTGATCATATTTGAATCAAGTCTAACCTTTTCTACTCCGGCTTATGATCGTATCCGAATCTAGCTGAAAATCTCATGGTCACTTGGGGGCTTCCTGTTCAAACATAGGTCGTATTCAAACCAAAGAGAACATAGCTGTTGTAACCTTCTTGATCGGCTCAAGGCCAAAACTCACTTGGGGGCTTCTTGATCGTATCCGAATTATAGCTTAACCCCTTTTGAGTCCAACTTGGATCGTATTCGAATCAGGGTCGTTAAAAACCTCTCAAGGTCATTTGGGGGCTTCCTATTCAAACATAGGTCGTATTCGAACCAAAGAGAACGTAGCTGTCGGTACCCTCTTGATCGGTGCAACGCCAAAGCCACTGGGGGGCTATATGGTCGTATTCGAACCTTATCTTAACCCCTTTAGTCCGGTTTACTGATCGTATTCGAATCAGAAACCCCCACCTTTTTTAGTACAGGATTAAATTATGTTTATCTATTTTTTGCTTTTTTGTTGTTTCAATGTTACAAACAATTAGCCTGATCCTCTTCACCAGCTCGACTATTTGACAGCATAGCCGCTCGGGTCATTCACACTGGCGGCTTACGGATCAAAAGGTACAACCTACCAAGGTATAGTAATCATTGAGTATTCAAAAAAGCATAAAGGTTGAATTATCAAATTCATCACCCGGGTTATTTAAACCGGCGATCTAAAGATCAAAAGGGACAAGGTATGGTTATTACTTATGCGCACTTACCTGCTGCGTTAACTAAAGAGTTAGTTTTAAGCCCTTATCCTTTATTTATATTTGTCTCTGGTTTTTATTAAGGTAAATATATTGGCTATAAATTAGGTGTTTAAACCCATTTGGTTTTAAACCGCCAAGCCAGTCTTATCTTTGTATTTACAGGAACAGAGTTCAAGCATTGCAGAGACAAACATTAAACGATGCATACATTGGCATCTGGAAACACAGATTCACACAGAAGTATTTTATGCGCAATGGCATAAGCAAACATGCGGTGTTTTAACAACTAAGTTATTACAACGCTTTATAAGCCCATGAAGATGCTCATTGTCCCTCCCTTGCCGGTTCGCCACCTTCTGTTTGCTGGAAGTTGGGTTTTGACCAATCAAAGCCATTCACGGCGACAAATTCGGCTTCGTCGTCGATCAGGCCGACCGGGTCAATCTCCGGGGCAAATGTATCTTCTCTAACTGGTGGGATTAAATCTGTTACTTTGTATGAGGGAGTGGCCATCTTTTTATTTTCACTATCAAAACCCGGCTGGTACTTGTCAACATTGGTGTCATCTCCAAGGCTAGTCACTTGAGGCCGGACTTCGCGTACACAAGCCATGAAGTCATCTTGATCAAAAGGAGACCCATCCTCCTTCCCGGTGGGATAGCCTCTTGCTACGTCCGCTGGGTCTAGGTCTGGCACCCAAGCCATGGAGCGGCTTAGGGCAGTCAAAGCTCCGGCTCACGTGCAGGAGCGTTTTACTTCTTGGAATCTGGCAGGAAGGATGGACAACTTCTTCAGGACATCGCTAAGCCGGTTGGGTCCTTGATTAGCAGGAAAGATGGCGGCCAGAGCTCGTTGTGCGCCAATATACAATTGTTCAACTAAAGTATATACTGCTTTCAGTTTAATCAACGGGTCTTGGCTCAGATTCTGGCTTCGAGGACCCGCATAAATTTTTACATGCAAAGACAGTCGGCGGCTTATATTGCGGTTTGACAAAAAACACACAAAAGGTCAAGTCAGGCAAACTTACCAAAGATAGAAGCTACCGTCTGAGACACCCGCCCCTTTAACCCGTTCAGCTCGGTTGAAATCTCTTTCAGAGTTGTTTCGGCTGTCTCAGCTCGTTGGGTCAGAAGTGTTTTTTTCCTTTTCCCAAGTTTTCTCCTTGGCAGCAAAGCTGGTCTTCAAATTTTCCGTTGCAGAGAGGCTTATTTGCCGTTTGGAGTTAGAAGATTTGATTTTCTATCTCCTGATTTGCTAGCCGGGTCTTTGCATCAGTCAATTGAGAGTTGAAGATAAGGCATCTGTAAAACATTTAGATGAGTCAAGACTTGGTTTCAAATTCGAATTCAAGATTCAAGTCTCAAACACTTTACAAACAAACCACTTGTAAAGTACTTGACACTTGGGGGCTAATGTATGCCAAATCAAATTTCTACGACTCTACAAACATATTTAAAGTCCCAAGTACCTTACAAAGTAACAACACTTGGCACTTGGGGGCTAATGTATGCAGTTCAGCAAGTTTATCAAGGTTAAACCGGAACATTAAGTACTTTGAAGACGGTCTTAACAACAATTTTTAAGTACCGATTCATTTATGATCAAATTGAACCGGTCCTTGGGGACTACAGGTGAAACTTTGTTTTTATCATTGATTCAAAGTTAAAAGTCTCGGCCTATATTTTACAGTCTACAGGTTATTCTGTTTCTCTCATAATTTGAAGACTTGGGGGCTGAAGGAATACAAGTAAACCAGAAAAAACGTACCTCATACTTCAACTGAAGCTGCTTGGCCATCTCGATCTCAGACACGTGACTGGAGATAGCCGGATAAAATGTCACTGGCATTGAGACGGTCATAGTTGGCAACGTCAAAGCGAACCTTCTACCACTCCAATGCCTCTTTCTTTGCCGTACATCGAGCCAGCACCGTTGGGTTCCCCGGCTCAACAAAGCGGCTCCCAGTAATTTGAACATCTTGTGCAGGTGGAGACGGCAGGTTGGTTGAGCTTCACGGTCCAACTGTAGAAGGATTCACAGTGGCTTCGTCAAAAGACGGCTCCAGAGGATTTGCTTCATTGTCAATAGGCGGGTCTTCTGGAGCGTCAGTTAATGGAGAAGGCAGCCTAGCCGGGTCAGATACCAGCACTGGCGGGTCTTCCACCGGTTTTGCTGCCGTCACCTTTTTTGATTTAGCTTGGCCGCTAAGAAAAAATGTTGCAGGATTGTCAGTTTAAAGATAAAATTGAACAACCCAAAAGAAAGGAGGATTACTGATTACCCAGGAGCAGTGTTGAAAGTCGGGAATTGGGTTTGCGAAGAGTCACCACAGGAATGAGACACCTCCTAAAAAATAAAAAAAAGTTCACAGAAATACAAGGAGAAGGATCCATTAAGAAGAGTTAAAGACAGAAATAAGTAAACCTCATTCGGACGTTTCCGAGGAGTTTGTTGAAGGATGACAGCTGGTTCATCTTCAAACCTAGCTTCATGGCGGCTTTCATGTTGCTGCTTTTTCAAATGAAAGTTGGGATCCAAGTGAGCTAAAGGGTTATAAAACCTTACTTTACGGATCACTCGTCGAACTTTGTGTCTTGGTAAGGGCTCTGAGTCGGAGGAAATAATAGTTACCTCAGCTTCCCCGGCCTGACTGGCCCCAGTGTCATCCTGGTAAGGATCAGTGTCAATAAGATTGTTAAAAAATTGACCAAGGGAATCAAGGGCTACCTCCGAGTCAGATGTGTCATCAAGTTTCATCAAATCTTCAGCAGTGGTCTTCTTTTTCTTCTTCGATCTCTGGGTCGTTTTCTTGGCATTCATGGCGGCGATTTTTGCCTTCTTGGCAGCTTCATGGTCATATTTCACTTTCCAACAGTCAGAATTATCCTACAAAGACAAGAGGAAGGATCAGTGCTAAATAATACGGCTGGGCAAAATACAAAGGAAAAGAGATCAGAATATCCTTACTTCTGGTACTGACTTAAGTTTACAGAAGGGATTTAACCCAACAATACTGCAGTCTTCATATTTCCGATTCACAAAAAGGTTTGACATTGAGACAATGTCTTCTTTGGTAAGTTGAACCGGGCTATGACGAAAAGAGTCGTCCGGGCCTCCACCATATTCATACATCAATTTTGATCAACAGCTTAATGGAATAACCCGCCATGAGATCCAGCAGCGGGTCAGATCAACTCCGGTTAAACCGTTCCCCAAGAAAGCGTTGATTCTTCTGATGGATGGAAGCAGCCTCTTGCGTTCAACAGCAACGAGTTTATCTGGAAGTGTGAACTTGGAGTCAAGACGATCGGGGCAGTAACCCCGTAGTGGCTTCTCGTTGGCTGGTGAGATGTCCTGACAGTAAAACCAAGTTTGGTTCTAGTCCTTTGGGTGACTTGGTAAAACTATGAGAGGGAAGACATCACCCTGCCGGCACTGAATTGAGATGCCTCCAAGCTCTAGGCTAGGGCCGTTGGTGCATTCGTTCTGCCGGTTCGGATAGAAGTATTCTCTAAACAGTTCTATAGTCGGTTCTTGCTGAAGATATACCTCACAAAGCACATGGAAATTACAAATATTAGATATGGAATTGGGCCCAATGTCCTGAGGATGGAGTTTGAAAAAGTGAAGGACCTCTCTGAATTACTTTGAACCGGGTGGTGAGAAGCCACGGTTCATGTGGTCAGTAAAGACAATCACCTCGCCGTCTTTTGGATTGGGTTGTTCTTCTTCCGGGTTAGGAGCACGATAAGACATGACGGTTTTTGAGGGCAGAAACCCAATGAGGAAGAACTCTTTTAAACGATCCTCAGCTATGTTTGAGGGGACCCAGTTACAGATGGTGGGTGTCTTTGACGGCATGATGTGCAAGGAACTGAAAAAGAAAAAAACAACATGCCGGTTCAGTTTACTGTAAGATTAACAGTTAAAGGATGAAGGTATAAAACAAGTAACGGCGGCTTAACTAAGGGCTAATGACATATAAGGAAAAGAAAGCCGGAGCGGTAAGCCGCCATGACTACAGATTCTTTCAGAAAGAGAATCCAGCTAAGTCTTGGCGTAAACAAGTTTTACCAAGCTGTCATTATTATTTTGGATCAAATGGATGTCCCAAAAACAGAATATTCTAGACCTAAAAATCTAGTATAGATGAGTTCGTCAGCTATAATGAAGCATCTATACAGGAAAAAGGGATCTCCTGATATAAAAAATGGAAGCAAAACAACTACCGCACGAGTTATATTTCCTTTTCGGATCAGAAGAAGTTGCAGAAGAAGAGCTACAAGAAGATCTGTGATGAACAAGCTAAGAACACTGATGAACCCGCAACCCTAATACAGATCTAGATGCGTGAGAAAGAAGGAACTTACGAGATGCAGATCTACTGCGAAGAGTTGCCGTGTCTCTCTGGACGAACTCAGGGTGGTGCAGCGGCCGACGTTGAGGGCAACAGTGAGTGCTACGGCGGCGGCGGAGCTCGAGAAGCAGGGAGGCAGCAACAGGAAGAAGACAGAGAGAGAGAAGAATGAGGAAGGCCGGGGCAAGCCTATTTATAAGGACAAGATGCGAACAGACGGGCGCGAAAATCAAGGGAGAACCAAATAATGGTTATCCAGCTATATAGACGCCTCGATTCTCGGGAAGCATTAAAGATAAAAGGTCTGTTGGAAGATGACATCATGAAAGTTTTTTGTGTTTTCAAAAGACGATGTCACGGCGGGTTACAGAGTTTTTCAGACAGAAGAAGATGGATTTCATCTAAGTATTGAAGATTGACAAAGAACAAAGTTCAAAGTCAACATCAGGCCTAATGTTGGGAATATAGCAACCAGGAGGGGCCGGGTCAACCCCAATGGAGGGTTACGGAAAGAAGCCCAGTAATATTCAAGGTGATAGTGTATTAAGAATTGTAAAAGGCATAAACCCAAAGGCGGCTTAAGGCCCAACATTGTAAACCGAATTATGTAAAGAAAGGCTTGTAGAGAAACGCGCGTAAAAGAAGTCACCGAGCCGGACAAGTTTTATGAGCCGGCCGGGACTCTGTAGGCCGCCAGGCGTCAACCCATGTATATAAGGGGACGGCCCGGCGGTGGCTTAGGGCAAGAAACAACCAGATCGATAACCAAGCCCGCGAGTTGAGCCCCTTGGAAATCGAAACCTCAGCAATACCAATCCCAACTAGACGTAGGCTTTTACCTTCATCGTAAGGGGCCGAACTAGTATAAAACACTCTCGTGTCCTTTGTCCCGATTAACCCCTTTAAGCTTCCTAGTGCGATGGCCCTACGACTAAGTCCTTGCTCTAGGACATCTGCTGTGTCAACTGCACGACAGTACTGGTGAAAGACTTACAATGAACCATTTCTTACTTCTCCTCTGCCCGCTTGCAAGTCATCCTGATTTAATCCCTCCGTCTAGGTGTATAAGGGCATGGTTAATATTACTTAATAGTATAGCCAATTGTTGACTATAAGAAAGTGCCATGTCATCTGTATCCAACATGTATAACAATCGATACTCAAAAACTAATTCTTAAAGATCATTTCTTGCAAAGCACAATTAAGTGTTATTTCTTCACAAGTTTTGGATGCAGGTTGAACATTGAACGCTTTTGTTTGCAAAAGATACCTTTTTATCTATTTCACCCGGATGTTTGTGAGCTCTAGAGATGAAATAATATCCGAAGAAACCTATCGAACCCGTTACACATGAGATGACCCCCACATCCTCTGTGAAAATAAACAACTCCCTGATCAATGCATTTCACTCTTCGGTGCAACGCACGGGCACCTTACTACTATAGATTAGTACGACCAAAAATTGAACTAACATTATATATAGTACGATAAATGCTGATGCATGTCACCTAAAATTATATCATTCAAAACTATGTTCAAATACGAATCCAACGATATAGTTTTTGTTGACATGCACTAACATTTTGTCAGTTAAATCTTCAGTCAAATTCAATGGGGGACTAATAAACCACGACCGATGTAGTACAAGTGTAGAGGGCGGTGCTGCACGGGAGTCTCACCTCTCACCCTGCTCGTGGCGCGACAGTAAAGCCGTCATATCACAAAACCCAACCACTCCCAGTAATAAGTGGCCTGGTAAAATAAACGGACAAGCAACCATCACATCCCTCCGTCTTTTTTGCATTTCATCTCTCTGCATTTACTTTCTCCGATTCATCTCGCACACTCGATCCCTAGCTACTACTCCTAGGGCCAGTTCTTTTGGCGGCTTCCCCAGCTTTTCCCACAAGACTAGTCACAGTGGAGAGTAACAATAAGGCGCCTCACTCATTTATTTGGGCTTCTACACTACTACTCCGTCCTGTTTTATTCCTCACCATTGTAATTTGTGCTAAATTTTGACCAAAGCTTTAACTGGTTTATTCCTCACCATTGTAATCCCTCCATCTAGGTGTGTAAGTCATCTGACGAAAATCAAATAATCCCAAAACACTTAGGCACAGTGCATTAACTTCTACCTCGTTTCTTGTTTCTTGACATATCAACCAATAAGAGATAAAGAGTGTGCATGCTTTTAATGACTTGAGATATCAAACACAACATGCAGTGGTTAGTTCATTGCATGCAATACTATTAATTAGCAAATAAACATTAATGTTTCTCGTTTTCTCCTCCTCCTT
Source organism: Triticum monococcum (assembly GCA_034509565.1). Classification (NCBI taxonomy): domain Eukaryota; kingdom Viridiplantae; phylum Streptophyta; class Magnoliopsida; order Poales; family Poaceae; genus Triticum; species Triticum monococcum. Next base: position 38,463,151 of record CM067841.1, on the reverse strand, counting down.
GGTCACGGTGCACAACCTAAGATGACTTACTCACCTAGACGGATGGAATGGTGCATGTGACATGCACTAACATTTCATTAGTTAAATTTATGATCAAAATTTGACACAGATTACAATGGGACCAATAAACCAGGATGGAGGTATTAGTTATGGGATTACTAATCTAGAAGCCTAAAAGAACTGCCCCTGGTACTCCTACTAGTAGTAGTACTCAAGTTGGAATTCCAATTGCACGACACAACTTGTTAGGCAAAAAATTTGATACAGGGTGTAGGAAGCACTTTGGGAATTTGCATGCCTTTCCAACAAGTGAGATACTCCGTACAAAGTACGACAGAGAAATAACCACAGAGAAGGAAGCTAAAAGTAAACAACCAAACGAGCATTTCTGCATTTGTTTTGCATTGAATCGTTTCACAAGCTTGACTAGTGTTGTTTTTCTACTTTTACAAAAACCGCATCGCAATGTTAAAACGTGCATTTGCACGTACATAAGTAATAGTAGTACTCCCTCCGTCTAGGTGTATGAGTCTTCCCTCCTTCTTGGTCACGGCGCACAACCAAAGATGACTTATTGACACGGACGGAGGGAGTAGCACAGTCTGCAAGCATATATCGAGAGAGACGTGTAGTGCGATAGTATATAGTAAAGTTTGTGCTATATGCACGTATTTGCAAAATGCGTAAGAATACACAAAGTTCCCAAACTTTCCCTTTTACATACTTAATTAAGGACGCTAAAAATTCCTGACGTTCGGGATTTATTATTTGCATCCCAAAACTAATGAGATCGCCTTACGAAACAAAAATCATACTCTTCCTAAAAGCCACGGCGCTCGCAGGAGCGCTTGCGGCGCGCCACGAGTGCCCTGGTGCGCGGCCATTTCCCAACGCGCCAACACAACGCCTCTTCCTCAGCCTCGCAACTTGCAAGGTGCTGATTGGCGGCTTGCCGGTGGGTGAGCGCGATCTCACCAGTGTGGTGATCCGGCGCCAACAGGTACTCCTCCTCGCTGGAAGCGTGCACCCGGTCCACGTACCGCCAAGCGTAGATGAGGTGAAGGAAATATGCCCTAGAGGCAATAATAAAGTTATTATTTATTTCCTTATATCATGATAAATGTTTATTATTCATGCTAGAATTGTATTAACCGGAAACATAATACATGTGTGAATACATAGACCAACAGAGTGTCACTAGTATGCCTCTACTAGACTAGCTCGTTAATCAAAGATGGTTATGTTTCCTAACCATGAACAAAGAGTTGTTATTTGATTAACGAGGTCACATCATTAGTAGAATGATCTGATTGACATGACCCATTCCATTAGCTTAGCACCCGATCGTTTAGTATGTTGCTATTGCTTTCTTCATGAGTTATACATGTTCCTATAACTATGAGATTATGCAACTCCCGTTTACCGGAGGAACACTTTGGGTACTACCAAACGTCACAACGTAACTGGGTGATTATAAAGGAGTATTACAGGTGTCTCCAATGGTAGATGTTGGGTTGGCGTATTTCGAGATTAGGATTTGTCACTCCGATTGTCGGAGAGGTATCTCTAGGCCCTCTCGGTAATACACATCACATAAGCCTTGCAAGCACTGCAACTAATATGTTAGTTGTGAGATGATGTATTACGGAACGAGTAAAGAGACTTGCCAGTAACGAGATTGAACTAGGTATTGGATACCGACGATCGAATCTCGGGCAAGTAACATACGGATGACAAAGGGAACAACGTATGTTGTTATGCGGTCTGACCGATAAAGATCTTCGTAGAATATGTAGGAGCCAATATGGGCATCCAGGTCCCGCTATTGGTTATTGACCGGAGACGTGTCTCGGTCATGTCTACATTGTTCTCGAACCGTAGGGTCCGCACGCTTAACGTTACGATGACAGTTATTATGAGTTTATGCATTTTGATGTACCGAAGGTTGTTCGGAGTCCCGGATGAGATCACGGACATGACGAGGAGTCTCGAAATGGTCGAGACGTAAAGATTGATATATTGGAAGCCTATGTTTGGACACCGGAAGTGTTCCGGGTGAAATCGGGATTTTACCGGAATACCGGGAGGGTTACCGGAACCCCCTGGGAGACAAATGGGCCTGTTGGGCCTTAGTGGAAAAAGAGAAAAAGGGAAAAAGGCCCAAGCTGGCCGGCGCCCCCCTTCCCCAAATCCTATTAGGAATAGGATAAGGGGCCGGCCCCCCTTCTCTCTCTTTCCCCCCCCCCCCCCGGGAGTCCTAATTGGATTAGGATTGGGGGGGGAGGAGTCCTACTCCCGGTGGGAGTAGGACTCCCCTGCGCCTCCCCCTCTTGGCCGGCCAGCCCCCCCTCCTCCAACATATAAATACGGGGGCAGGGGACACCCCAAGACACACAAGTTGATCCTTGAGATCGTTCCTTAGCCGTGTGCGGTGCCCCCTGCCACCAAATTCCACCTCGATCATACCGTTACAGTGCTTAGGCGAAGCCCTGCGTCGGTAGTACATCAAGATCGTCACCACGCCGTCGTGCTGACGGAACTCTTCCTCGACGCTTTGCTGGATCGGAGCCCGAGGAACGTCATCGAGCTGAACGTGTGCCAAGAACTCGGAGGTGCCGGAGTAACGGTGCTTGGATCGGTCGGATCGGGAAGAAGACGTACGACTACTTCCTCTATGTTGTGTGATCGCTTCCGCAGTCGGTCTGCGTTGGTACGTAGACAACACTCTACCCTCTCGTTGCTGTGCATCACCATGATCTTGCGTGTGCGTAGGAAAATTTTGAAATTACTACGTTCCCCAACAGTGGCATCCGAGCCAGGTTTTATGGTTTGATGTTATATGCACGAGTAGAACACAAGTGAGTTGTGGGCGATACAAGTCATACTGCCTACCAGCATGTCATACTTTGGTTCGGCGGTATTGTTGGACGAGACGATCCGGACCAACCTTACGCGTACTCTTACACGAGACCGGTTCCCTCGACGTGCTTTGCACACAGATGGCTTGCGGAAGACTGTCTCTCCAACTTTAGTTGAACCAAGTGTGACTACGCCCGGTCCTTGAGAAGGTTAAAACGGAGTCTATTTGACGAACTATCGTTGTGGTTTTGATGCGTAGGTGAGATGAGTTCTTACTTAAGCCCGTAGCAGCCACGTAAAAATTGCAACAACAAAGTAGAGGACGTCTAACTTGTTTTTGCAGGGCATGATGTGATGTGATATGGTCAAGGCATGATGCTGATTTTATTGTATGAGATGATCATGTTTTGTAACCGAGTTATCGGCAACTGGCAGGAGCCATATGGTTGTCGCTTTATTGTATGCAATACAAATCGCGATGTAATGCTTTACTTTATTACTAAGCGGTAGTGATAGTCATGAAAGCATAAAGATTGGCGAGACGACAACGATGCTACGATGGAGATCAAGGTGTCGCGCCGGTGACGATGGTGATCATGACGGTGCTTCGGAGATGGAGATCACAAAGCGCAAGATGATGATGGCCATATCATATCACTTATATTGATTGCATGTGATGTTTATCCTTTTATGCATCTTATCTTGCTTTGATTGACGGTAGCATTATAAGATGATCTCTCACTAAATTATCAAGAAGTGTTCTCCCTGAGTATGCACCGTTGCAAAAGTTCTTCGTGCTGAGACACCACGTGATGATCGGGTGTGATAGGCTCTACGTTCAAATACAACGGGTGCAAAACAGTTGCACACGCAGAATACTCAGGTTATACTTGACGAGCTATGCATATAAGATATGACCTCGGAACACGGAGACCGAAAGGTCGAGCGTGAATCATATAGTAGATATGATCAACATATTGATGTTCACCATTGAAAACTACTCCATCTCACGTGATGATCGGTTATGGTTTAGTTGATTTGGATCACGTGATCACTTAGAGGATTAGAGGGATGTCTATCTAAGTGGGAGTTCTTAAGTAAATTAACTCAACTTAAAATTATCATGAACTTAGTACCTGATAGTATCTTGCTTGTTTATGTTGATTGTAGATAGATGGCTCGTGCTGTTGTTCCGTTGAATTTTAATGCGTTCCTTGAGAAAGCTAAGTTGAAAGATGATGGTAGCAATTACACGGACTGGGTCCGTAACCTGAGGATTATCCTCATTGCTGCACAGAAGAATTACGTCCTGGAAGCACCGCTGAGTGCCAGGCCTGCTGCAAGAGCAACGCCAGAAGTTATGAACGTCTGGCAGAGCAAAGCTGATGACTACTCAATAGTTCAGTGTGCCATGCTTTACGGCTTAGAACCGGGACTTCAACGACGTTTTGAACGTCATGGAGCATATGAGATGTTCCAGGAGTTGAAGTTAATATTTCAAGCAAATGCCCGGATTGAGAGATATGAAGTCTCCAATAAGTTCTATAGCTGCAAGATGGAGGAGAACAGTTCTGTCAGTGAGCATATACTCAAAATGTCTGGGTATAATAATCACTTGATTCAATTGGGAGTTACACTTCCGGATGATTGCGTCATTGACAGAATTCTCCAATCACTGCCACCAAGCTACAAGAGCTTTGTGATGAACTATAATATGCAAGGGATGAACAAGACTATTCCTGAGCTCTTCGCGATGTTGAAAGCTGCGGAGGTAGAAATCAAAAAGGAGCATCAAGTGTTGATGGTTAACAAAACCACTAGTTTCAAGAAAAAGGGCAAAGGGAAGAAGAAAGGGAACTTCAAAAAGAACGGCAAGCAAGTTGCTGCTCAAGAGAAGAAACCCAAGTCTGGACCTAAGCCTGAAACTGAGTGCTTCTACTGCAAGCAGACTGGTCACTGGAAGCGGAACTGCCCCAAGTATTTGGCGGATAAGAAGGATGGCAAGGTGAACAAAGGTATATGTGATATACATGTTATTGATGTGTACCTTACTAATGCTCGCAGTAGCACCTGGGTATTTGATACTGGTTCTGTTGCTAATATTTGCAACTCGAAACAGGGACTACAGAATAAGCGGACACTAGCAAAGGACGAGGTGACGATGCGCGTGGGAAACGGTTCCAAAGTCGATGTGATCGCGGTCGGCACGCTACCTCTACATCTACCTTCGGGATTAATATTAGACCTAAATAATTGTTATTTGGTGCCAGCGTTGAGCATGAACATTATATCTGGATCTTGTTTGATGCGAGACGGTTATTCATTTAAATCAGAGAATAATGGTTGTTCTATTTATATGAGTAATATCTTTTATGGTCATGCACCCTTGAAAAGTGGTCTATTCTTATTGAATCTCGATAGTAGTAATACACATATTCATAATGTTGAAACCAAAAGATGCAGAGTTGATAATGATAGTGCAACTTATTTGTGGCACTGCCGTTTAGGTCATATCGGTGTAAAGCGCATGAAGAAACTCCATACTGATGGGCTTTTGGAACCACTTGATTATGAATCACTTGGTACTTGCGAACCGTGCCTCATGGGCAAGATGACTAAAACACCGTTCTCCGGTACTATGGAGAGAGCAACAGATTTATTAGAAATCATACATACCGATGTATGTGGTCCGATGAATATTGAGGCTCGTGGCGGATATCGTTATTTTCTCACCTTCACAGATGATTTAAGCAGATATGGGTATATCTACTTAATGAAACATAAGTCTGAAACATTTGAAAAGTTCAAGGAATTTCAGAGTGAAGTTGAAAATCATCGTAACAAGAAAATAAAGTTTCTACGATCTGATCGTGGAGGAGAATATTTGAGTTACGAGTTTGGTGTACATTTGAAAAATTGTGGAATAGTTTCGCAACTCACGCCACCCGGAACACCACAACGCAATGGTGTGTCCGAACGTCGTAATCGTACTTTACTAGATATGGTGCGATCTATGATGTCTCTTACTGATTTACCGCTATCATTTTGGGGTTATGCTTTAGAGACGGCCACATTCACGTTAAATAGGGCACCATCTAAATCCGTTGAGACGACGCCTTTTGAACTATGGTTTGGCAAGAAACCAAAGTTGTCGTTTCTTAAAGTTTGGGGCTGCGATGCTTATGTGAAAAAACTTCAACCTGATAAGCTCGAACCCAAATCGGAGAAGTGTGTCTTCATAGGATATCCAAAGGAAACTGTTGGATACACCTTCTATCACAGATCCGAAGGCAAGACTTTTGTTGCTAAATTCGGAAACTTTCTTGAGAAGGAGTTTCTCTCGAAAGAAGTGAGTGGGAGGAAAGTAGAACTTGACGAGGTAACTATACCTACTCCGTTATTGGGAAATAGTACATCACAGAAAACTGTTTCTGTGAGAACTACACCAATAAGAGAGGAAGTTAATGATGATGATCATGAAACTTTAGATCAAGATACTACTGTACCTCGTAGATCAACCAGAGTAAGATCCGCACCAGAGTGGTACGGTAATCCTGTTCTGGAAGTCATGCTACTAGATCATGATGAACCTACGAACTATGAAGAAGCGATGGTGAGCCCAGATTCCGCAAAGTGGCTTGAAGCCATGAAATCTGAGATGGGATCCATGTATGAGAACAAAGTATGGACTTTGGTTAACTTGCCCGATGATCGGCAAGCAATTGAGAATAAATGGATCTTTAAGAAAAAGACTGACGCTGATGGTAATGTTACTATCTACAAAGCTCGACTTGTCGCAAAAGGTTTTCGACAAGTTCAAGGAGTTGACTACGATGAGACTTTCTCACCCGTAGCGATGCTTAAGTCTGTCAGAATCATGTTAGCAATTTCCGCATTTTATGATTATGAAATTTGGCAAATGGATGTAAAAACCGCATTCCTGAATGGATTTCTGGAAGAAGAGTTGTATATGATGCAACCCGAAGGTTTTGTCGATCCAAAAGGAGCTAACAAAGTGTGCAAACTCCAGCGATCCATTTATGGACTGGTGCAAGCATCTCGGAGTTGGAATAAACGCTTTGATAGTGTGATCAAAGCATTTGGGTTTATACAGACTTTTGGAGAAGCCTGTATTTACAAGAAAGTGAGTGGGAGCTCTGTAGCATTTCTGATATTATATGTGGATGACATATTACTCATTGGAAATGATATAGAATTTCTGGATAGCATAAAGGGATACTTGAATAAAAGTTTTTCGATGAAAGACCTTGGGGAAGCTGCTTACATATTAGGCATAAAAATCTATAGAGATAGATCAAAACGCTTAATTGGACTTTCACAAAGCACATACCTTGACAAGATTTTGAATAAGTTCAAAATGGATCAAGCAAAGAAAGGGTTCTTGCCTGTATTACAAGGTGTGAAGTTGAGTCAGACTCAATGCCCGACCACTGCAGAAGATAGAGAGAAAATGAAAGATGTTCCCTATGCTTCAGCCATAGGCTCTATCATGTATGTAATGCTGTGTACCAGACCTGATGTGTGCCTTGCTATAAGTTTAGCAGGGAGGTACCAAAGTAATCCAGGAGTGGATCACTGGACAGCGGTCAAGAACATCCTGAAATACCTGAAAAGGACTAAGGATATGTTTCTCGTATATGGAGGTGACAAAGAGCTCACCGTAAGAGGTTACGTTGATGCAAGCTTTGACACTGATCCGGACGATTCTAAATCGCAAACCGGATACGTGTTTACTTTAAACGGTGGAGCTGTCAGTTGGTGCAGTTCTAAACAAAGCGTCGTAGCGGGATCTACATGTGAAGCGGAGTACATTGCTGCTTCGGAAGCAGCAAACGAAGGAGTCTGGATGAAGGAGTTCATATCCGATCTAGGTGTCATACCTAGTGCATCGGGTCCAATGAAAATCTTCTGTGACAATACTGGTGCAATTGCCTTGGCAAAGGAATCCAGATTTCACAAAAGAACCAAACACATCAAGAGACGCTTCAACTCCATCCGGGATTTAGTCCAGGTGGGAGACATAGAGATTTGCAAGATACATACGGATCTGAATGTTGCAGACCCGTTGACTAAGCCTCTTCCACGAGCAAAACATGATCAGCACCAAGGCTCCATGGGTGTTAGAATCATTACTGTGTAATCTAGATTATTGACTCTAGTGCAAGTGGGAGACTGAAGGAAATATGCCCTAGAGGCAATAATAAAGTTATTATTTATTTCCTTATATCATGATAAATGTTTATTATTCATGCTAGAATTGTATTAACCGGAAACATAATACATGTGTGAATACATAGACCAACAGAGTGTCACTAGTATGCCTCTACTAGACTAGCTCGTTAATCAAAGATGGTTATGTTTCCTAACCATGAACAAAGAGTTGTTATTTGATTAACGAGGTCACATCATTAGTAGAATGATCTGATTGACATGACCCATTCCATTAGCTTAGCACCCGATCGTTTAGTATGTTGCTATTGCTTTCTTCATGACTTATACATGTTCCTATAACTATGAGATTATGCAACTCCCGTTTACCGGAGGAACACTTTGGGTACTACCAAACGTCACAACGTAACTGGGTGATTATAAAGGAGTATTATAGGTGTCTCCAATGGTAGATGTTGGGTTGGCGTATTTCAAGATTAGGATTTGTCACTCCGATTGTCGGAGAGGTATCTCTGGGCCCTCTCGGTAATACACATCACATAAGCCTTGCAAGCACTGCAACTAATATGTTAGTTGTGAGATGATGTATTACGGAACGAGTAAAGAGACTTGCCAGTAACGAGATTGAACTAGGTATTGGATACCGACGATCGAATCTCGGGCAAGTAACATACCGATGACAAAGGGAACAACGTATGTTGTTATGCGGTCTGACCGATAAAGATCTTCGTAGAATATGTAGGAGCCAATATGGCCATCCAGGTCCCGCTATTGGTTATTGACCGGAGACGTGTCTCGGTCATGTCTACATTGTTCTCGAACCGTAGGGTCCGCACGCTTAACGTTACGATGACAGTTATTATGAGTTTATGCATTTTGATGTACCGAAGGTTGTTCGGAGTCCCGGATGAGATCACGGACATGACGAGGAGTCTCGAAATGGTCGAGACGTAAAGATTGATATATTGGAAGCCTATGTTTGGACACCGGAAGTGTTCCGGGTGAAATCGGGATTTTACCGGAATACCGGGAGGGTTACCGGAACCCCCCGGGAGACAAATGGGCCTGTTGGGCCTTAGTGGAAAAAGAGAAAAAGGGAAAAAGGCCCAAGCTGGCCGGCGCCCCCCTTCCCCAAATCCTATTAGGAATAGGATAAGGGGCCGGCCCCCCTTCTCTCTCTTCCCCCCCCCCCCCCCGGGAGTCCTAATTGGATTAGGATTGGGGGGGAGGAGTCCTACTCCCGGTGGGAGTAGGACTCCCCTGCTCCTCCCCCTCTTGGCCGGCCAGCCCCCCCTCCTCCAACATATAAATACGGGGGCAGGGGACACCCCAAGACACACAAGTTGATCCTTGAGATCGTTCCTTAGCCGTGTGCGGTGCCCCCTGCCACCAAATTCCACCTCGATCATACCGTTACAGTGCTTAGGCGAAGCCCTGCGTCGGTAGTACATCAAGATCGTCACCACGCCGTCGTGCTGACGGAACTCTTCCTCGACGCTTTGCTGGATCGGAGCCCGAGGAACGTCATCGAGCTGAACGTGTGCCAAGAACTCGGAGGTGCCGGAGTAACGGTGCTTGGATCGGTCGGATCGGGAAGAAGACGTACGACTACTTCCTCTACGTTGTGTGATCGCTTCCGCAGTCGGTCTGCGTTGGTACGTAGACAACACTCTCCCCTCTCGTTGCTGTGCATCACCATGATCTTGCGTGTGCGTAGGAAAATTTTGAAATTACTACGTTCCCCAACATGAGGCACTTGGGCCCGACCGCACTCAGGGCGTCGGCACAGGCGTCCTCCGCCACCCTCATGGCCCTTGCACGAGCCATCTTCCAAAGAGCCAATTGCCTGACTCTCTCGGACGCGACATAGGCCTCCCAGGCAACTTGTTCCGCAGTGCGCTTCTCTTCCTCGGCCTTCTTCTCCGCCTCTATTTTGGCGCGCTCTGCTGGAGGAAAAGCCTCCCTCAAGGAGACATCCATTTCTTTCCAAAGCTCCTCAAGGCTAGGGGGCTCGGTGGGCGGTGCGGCATTCTCCTCATAGCGGGGAGGTGACACATCCTCCGGCGCGCGTGCTGGCGAGATTGGGAACGCCGACGCGTCCACCTCGACGCGTCGCGGCGAGGAGCGAAACACCGACACGACCTCCTCGACTAGTGGCGGCGAGGAACGGAGCGGTGATGCGTCGCGTCGCGGCGAGGAGCGAAACACCGACGCGTCCTCCTCGACTAGTGGCGGCAAGGAACGAAACGGCGATGCGTCGCGTAGCGGCGACGAGTGGAACACCGACGCGTCCTCCTCGACTAGTGGCGGCGAGGAACGGAACGGCGACACGTGACTGTCCGCGCGGTGCAGCGAGCGGCTCCTAGGGCTTGGGAGGGGCGATGCCATGGTGGTCAACGTGAGAGGGAGGGAGGGGAGATAGCGATGAATGTGAACGTGAGGGGGAGGAGATAGCGATGTCGTGGGAGGCACAATATTTATAGCAAGCAATGGCACACCTACGTAAGATATGGACTGAGCTGCACTGACTTAACTGCAGGTCCAGTTGCGTCACTGACATGTGAGCCAGACCCCTGTTGGGCCCATATGTCAGTGACCCAATGCACCTGCAGTTAAGTAACAGCTACGTGGGCATATTTGTTGGGGTAAATTACGGGGGAGCGAAGGGGTGGAAATATTGCTGGTCACAACGGATTGGACGAGCGTGGGGGGATGAGAGTCATGCATGCAGATTTTTTCACACGGGGTGGAGTGGTGGGACCGCCGGAGGGAGAAGGAGAGTTTGGCAGGCATATTGTTTCCACACATGGAGAGGAAAAGATGTGGAGATGAATGGGCTTCCTGCAGGTATGGGGAACGGTGCATAATAAGTCATCTTGCATGCTGGGCTAGGTATAGTCTCAAGTCATTAAAAACATACACGCCCCACACATGTTCATATTTCAAGGTGCACTAAATTATTGCATGCGATGATTAAGGCTGGCCATAATGGTGGTATCTTAGCTGGTATCATGCACACGGTAATAGCAAACATGCTGATGTGGCAAAGAATTAAAGAAGAGAGGGGGTTAGAGTAACTAGTGTTCATGCATGCATTGGTAAACACATTTTTTTGTGAAGAACGATAGCACTAGCTGAGTACTTTCATACATAATGTCCACAACCATGATTCACTTCAAAGCCAAAAAAATGTGAGGGGAGTTATAAATAAAGAAAATCCTCTACTAGTTCCTGCTACCAGCGCGAGCACAACAAGTCAAGACCAGGTGTTCTAAAATGCCCGCTGGCTCACAGAAGGATGTGTTGCCGGCACACGCGCGGATTCAATGAAGGCAGGTGGGGAAGTCTTAAGCTGGTTGCACGCGGCGAGGAGGCGTGCTCAGCCGGGCCTGCAGCGAGTGCGGCCCTCTTGGCCGGCACGCCGGTTCAATGCCTGCGCTATGAGAGGCCGCGTCCGCGTCAGAGCAATCACTCCCTCTAGTCCTTTTTTGTTTGGGTATAACAAAATCTCATTTTCCATTCACATTTTACAAGTAAAATTCGTGGACAAACTTTGACCCAAAGTACGATGGGGACTAGTAAACCAGAATGGAGGTAGTAGTTTTTTTAATCAAAGAAGGGTTTCCCCTTCCGATTTTCATTACTGAAAACCAGCATCTAAATCTAAACCATAGTATTTTCCCTAGAACTACCAGGTTCAACATCTTGCAACATAAACCCATACAACCTCCATCAGAAAAAAACCATACAACCATACGCCAAGGAGGTACATAGTACTATGAATTCCATTTTCGCTCCATACCAATCGTTCTAAAAACTACTTACTACTTATAACGCTCCATTGAAAATCAGAACTCTTAACCCCGCTAAAAAACGATATTTTAAAAGTGGCTACTCGATCTGTGGCAACTGGAGAGCCACCGCGCTCCAAGTCGTTCACCTATGGTCCCGACCATCAACTCCTACGGATCAAATTATCACACGAGCTGACTATTCCTACAAAGGTGCTCCACCACGTACTCGGTACCCGCGAATGCAGCAATCGTGCACCTAGGGTTTTAGGGTTTATTTGTTAACGTCGCCTTTACGTAACACTTATGTGTGCGAGACAGTGAGAGGCCGACTGCGTGTGTGCGCCTCTTCTCTTCGTATATGTACTCCACCATTTTTCTGGTGTCCAAAAAATTATAATAACTACTAGCAATGTGCCAATGCGTTGCCACATGATCAAAGTAGATTAATACATATTCACCGATTTGATAGAAAAAAAGTCTAGTTTTGAAATACGTATATCACTAAAAATATGTTATGTTTCACTCAAAATATATTCCTTTGGCGGTTTTGACGAGATAAGGGAGGAATGTTGTTGGTTTCAAGATTCGAGAAGTGGTATATGTCTAATTTCTATTCTTACTAGCAAGATGCTGTTGGGAAACGTAGTAATTTCGAAAATTTTCCTACGCACACGCAAGATCATGGTGATGTATAACAACGAGGGGGAGAGTCTGATCTACGTACCCTTGTAGATCGCAACGGAAGCGTTGACACAACGTAGAGGAAGTAGTCGTACGTCTTCTTCCTGATCCGACCGATCCAAGCACCGTTACTCCGGCACCTCTGAGTTCTTAGCACACGTACAGCTCGATGATGATCCCCGAGCTCCGATCCAGCAAAGCTTCGGGGAGGAGTTCCGTCAGCACGATGGCGTGGTGACGATCTTGATGTACTACCGACGCAGGGCTTCGCCTAAGCACTACAACGATATGATCGAGGTGGAATATGGTGGCAGGGGGCACCGCACACGGCTAAGGAACAATCTCAATGATCAACTTGTGTGTCTAGAGGTGCCCTCTGCCCCCGTATATAAAGGATCCAAGGGGGAGGGGCTGGCCGGCCAAGGGAGGCGTGCCAGGAGAGTCCTACTCCCTCTGGGAGTAGGATTCCCCCCCCCCCCCAATCCTAGTTGGAATAGGATTCATTCATCAAGGGGGGGAGAGAGAGGGAGGCGCGCGGCCACCTTGGGCTGCCCCTTTCTCCTTTCCACTGAAGCCCACTAAGGCCCATATGACTCCCGGGGGGTTCCGTAACCTCCCGGTACTCCGGTAAAATCCCGATTTTACACGGAACACTTCCGATGTCCAAACTTAGGCTTCCAATATATCAATCTTTATGTCTCGACCATTTTGAGACTCCTCGTCATGTCCGTGATCACATCCGGGACTCCGAACAACCTTCGGTACATCAAAATGCATAAACTCATAATAACTATCATCGTAACGTTAAGCGTGCGGACCCTACAGTTCGAGAACAATGTAGACATGACCGAGACACATCTCCGGTCAATAACCAATAGCGGGACATGGATGCCCATATTGGCTCCTACATATTCTACGAAGATCTTTATCGGTCAGACCGCATAACAACATACGTTGTTCCCTTTGTCATCGGTATGTTACTTGCCCGAGATTCGATCGTCAGTATCCATTACCTAGTTCAATCTCGTTACTGGCAAGTCTCTTTACTCGTTCCATAATACATCATCCTGCAACTAACTCATTGGTTGCAATGCTTGCAAGGCTTAAGTGATGTGTATTACCGAGAGGGCCCAGAGATACCTATCCGACAATCGGAGTGACAAATCCTATTCTCGAAATACGCCAACCCAACATCTACCATTGGAGACACCTGTAGAGCTCCTTTATAATCACCCAGTTACGTTGTGACGTTTGGTAGCACACAAAGTGTTCCTCCGGCAAACGGGAGTTGCATAATCTCATAGTCATAGGAACATGTATAAATTATGAAGAAAGCAATAGCAACATACTAAACGATCGGGTGCTAAGCTAATGGAATGGGTCATGTCAATCAGATCATTCAACTAATGATGTGATCCCGTTAATCAAATAACAACTCTTTGTCCATGGTTAGGAAACATAACCATCTTTGATTAATGAGCTAGTCAAGTAGAGGCATACTAGTGACACTCTGTTTGTCTATGTATTCACACATGTATTATGTTTCCGGTTAATACAATTCTAGCATGAATAATAAACATATCATGAAATAAGGAAATAAATAATAACTTTATTATTGCCTCTAGGGCATATTTCCTTCAGTCTCCCACTTGCACTAGAGTCAATAATCTAGTTCACATCGCCATGTGATTTAACAGCAATAGTTCACATCACCATGTGATTGGTTCACATCTCCATGTGACTAACACCCAAAGGGTTTACTAGATTCAATAATCTAGTTCACATCGCTATGTGATTAAGACCCAAAAAAGTGATCATGTTTTGCTTGTGAGATAAGTTTAGTCAACGGGTCTGCCACATTCAGATCCGCATGTATTTTGCAAATTTCTATGTCAACAATGCTCTGCATGCAGCTACTCTAGCTAATTGCTCCCACTTTCAATATGTATCCAGATTGAGACTTAGAGTCATTTGGATCAGTGTCAAAACTTGCATCGACGTAACTCTTTACGACGAACCTTTTGTCACCTCCATAATCGAGAAACATATCCTTATTCCACTAAGGATAATTTTGACCGCTGTCCAGTGATCTACTCCTAGATCATTATTGTACTCCCTTGCCAAAATCAGTGTAGGGTATACAATAGATCTGGTACATAGCATGGCATACTTTATAGAACCTATGGCTGAGGCATAGGGAATGACTTTCATTCTCTTTCTATCTTCTGTTGTGGTCGGGCTTTGAGTCTTACTCAATTTCACACCTTGTAACACAGGCAAGAACACTTTCTTTGACTGTTCCATTTTGAACTACTTCAAAATCTTGTCAAGGTATGTACTCATTGAAAAACTTATCAAGTGTCTTGATCTATCTCTATAGATCTTGATACTCAATATGTAAGCAGCTTCACCGAGGTCTTTCTTTGAAAAACTCCTTTCAAACATTCCTTTATGCTTTGTAGAATAATTCTACATTATTTCCGATCAACAATATGTTAATCACATATACTTATCAGAAATGTTGTAGTGCTCCCACTCACTTTCTTGTAAATACAGGCTTCACCGCAAGTCTGTATAAAACTATATCCTTTGATCAACTTATCAAAGCGTATATTCCGACTCCGAGATGCTTGCACCAGTCCATAGATGGATCTCTGGAGCTTGCATATTTTGTTAGCACCTTTGGGATTGACAAAACCTTCTGGTTGCATCATATACAACTCTTCTTTAATAAATCCATTAAGGAATGCAGTTTTGTTTATCCATTTGCCAGATTTCATAAAATGCGACAATTGCTAACATGATTTGGACAGACTTAAGCATAGATACGAGTGAGAAACTCTCATCGTAGTCAACACCTTGAACTTGTCGAAAAACCTTTTTGCGACAATTCTAGCTTTGTAGATAGTAACACTAGTATCAGCGCCCGTCTTCCTCTTGAAGATCCATTTATTTTCTATGTCTTGTCGATCATCGGGCAAGTCAACCAAAGTCCACACTTTGTTCTCATACATGGATCCCATCTCAGATTTCATGGCCTCAAGCCATTTCTCGGAATTTGGGCTCATCATCGCTTCCTCATAGTTCATAGGTTCGTCATGGTCAAGTAACATGACCTCCAGAATAGGATTACCGTACCACTTTGGTGCGGATCTCAATCTGGTTTACCTACGAGGTTTGGTAGTAACTGGATCTGAAGTTACATGATCATCATCATTAGCTTCCTCACTAATTGGTGTAGGAGTCACAGGAACAAATTTCTGTGATGAACTACTTTCCAATAAAGGAGAAGGTACAATTACCTTATCAAGTTTTCTACTTTCCTCCCACTCACTTCTTTCAAGAGAAACTCCTTCTCTGGAAAGGATCCATTCTCAGCAACGAATATCTTGCCTTCAGATCTGTGATAGAAGGTGTACCCAACATTTTCTTTAGGGTATCCTATGCAGACGCACTTTTCCGATTTGGGTTTGAGCTTATCAGGATGAAACTTTTTCACATAAGCATCACAACCCCAAACTTTAAGAAACGACAACTTTGGTTTCTTGCCAAACCACAGTTCATAAGGTGTCGTCTCAACGGATTTTGATGGTGCCCTATTTAACGTGAATGCAGCTGTCTCTAATGCATAACCCCAAAACGATAGTGGTAGATCTGTAAGATACATCATAGATTGCACTATATCCAATAAAGTATGGTTATGACGTTCGGACACACCATTATGCTGTGGTGTTCCAGGTGGCGTGAGTAGTGAAACTATTTCATATTGTTTTAACTGAAGACCAAACTCGTAACTCAAATATTTTACCTCTGCGATCATATCGTAGAAACTTCTATTTTCTTGTCACGATGATTTTCCACTTCACTCTGAAATTCTTTGAACTGTTCAAATGTTTCAGACTTATATTTCATCAAGTAGATATCCCCATATCTGCTCAAATCATCTTGTGAAGGTCAGAAAATAATGATACCTGCTGTAAGCCTTAATATTCATCGGACCACATACATCAGTATGTATGATTTCCAACAAATCTGTTGCTTGCTTCATTGTTCCGGAGAACAGCGTTTTAGTCATCTTGCCCATAAGGCATGGTTCGCAAGCATCAAGTGATTCATAATCAAGTGATTCAAAAATCCCATCAACATGGAGTTTCTTCATGCGCTTTACACCAATATGACCTAAACGGCAGTGCCACAAGTAAGTTGCACTATCATTATTAACTTTGCATCTTTTGGTTTCAATATTATGAATATGTGTATCACTAAGATCGAGATCCAATGAACTATTTTCATTGGGTGTGTAACCATATAAGGTTTTATTCATGTAAACAGAACAACAATTTATTCTTTACTTAAATGAATAACTGTATTACAATAAACATGATCAAATCATATTCATGCTCAACGGAAACACCAAATAACATTTATTTAGGTTCAACACTAATCCCGAAAGCATAGGGAGTGTGCGATGATGATCATATCAATCTTGGAACCACTTCCAACACACATCGTCACTTAACCCTTAACTAGTCTCTGTTCATTCTGCAACTCCCGTTTCGAGTTACAACTCTTAGCAACTGAACTAGCATCAAATACTGAGGGGTTGCTATAAACACTAGTAAAGTACACATCAATAACATATATATCAAATATACTTATGTTCACTTTGCCATCCTTCTTATCCGCCAATCACTTGGGGTAGTTCCGCTTCCAGTGACCAGTCCCTTTGCAGTAGAAGCACTTAGTCTCAGGCTTAGGATCAGACTTGGGCTTCTTCACTTGAGCAGCAACTTGCTTGCCATTCTTCTTGAAGTTCCCCTTCTTCCCTTTGCCCTTTTCTTGAAACTAGTGGTCTTGTCAACCATCAACACTTGATGTTTTTCTTGATTTCTACCTTCGTTGATTTCAGCATCACGAAGAGCTTGGGAGTTGTTTCTGTTATCCCTTGCATATTATAGTTCATCACGAAGTTCTACTAACTTGGTGATGGTGGCTAGAGAATTCTGTCAATCACTATCTTATCTGGAAGATTAACTCCCACTTGATTCAAGCGATTGTAGTACCGAGACAATCTGAGCACATGCTCACTAGTTGAGCGATTCTGCTCCATCTTTTAGCTATAGAACTTGTTGGAGACTTCATATCTCTCAAGTCAGGTATTTGCTTGAAATATTAACTTCAACTCCTGGAACATCTCATATGGTCCATGACGTTCAAAACGTCTTTGAAGTCCCGATTCTAAGCCATTAAGCATGGTGCACTAAACTATCAAGTAGTCATCATATTGAGCTAGCCAAACGTTCATAACGTCTGCATCTGCTCCTGCAATAGGTCTGTCACCTAGCGGTGCATCAAGGACATAATTCTTCTGTGCAGCAATGAGGATAAACCTCAGATCACGGATCCAATTCGCATCATTGCTACTAACATCTTTCAACACAATTTTCTCTAGGAACATATCAAAATAAACACAGGGAAGCAACAACGCGAGCTATTGATCTACAACATAATTTGAAAAATACTACCAGGACTAAGTTCATGATAAATTTAAGTTCAATTTAATCATATTACTTAAGAACTCCCACTTACATAGACATCCCTCTAATCCTCTAAGTGATTACATGATCCAAATCAACTAAACCATAACCGATCATCACGTGAGATGGAGTAGTTTTCAATGGTGAACATCGTTATGTTGATCATATCTACTATATGATTCACGCTCGACCTTTCGGTCTCCGTGTTCCGAGGCCATATCTGCATATGCTAGGCTCGTCAAGTTTAACCTGAGTATTCTGCATGTGCAAAACTGGTTTGCACCCGTTGTAGATGGACGTAGAGCTTATCACACCCGATCATCACGTGGTGTCTGGGCACGACGAACTTTGGCAACGGTGCATACTCAGGGAGAACACTTCTTGATAATTTAATGGGAGATCATCTTATAATGCTACCGTCAATCAAAGCAAGATAAGATGTATAAAAAGATAAACATCACATGCAATCAATATAAGTGATATGATATGGCCATCATCATCTTGTGCTTGTGATCTCCATCTCCAAAGCACCGTCATGATCACCATCATTACCGGCGCGACACCTTGATCTCCATCGTAGCATCGTTGTCGTCTTGCCAATCTTATGCTTCCACGACTATCGCTACCGCTTAGTGATAAAGTAAAGCATTACATCGCGATTGCATTGCATACAATAAAGCGACAACCATATGGCTCCTGCCAGTTGCCGATAACTCGGTTACAAAACATGATCATCTCATACAATAAAATTTAGCATCATGTCTTGACCATATCACATCACAACATGCCCTGCAAAAACAAGTTAGACGTCCTCTAATTTGTTGTTGCATATTTTACGTGGCTGCTACGGGCTTAAGCAAGAACCAATCTAACCTACGCATCAAAACCACAAAGATAGTTTGTCAAATAGACTCCGTTTTAACCTTCGCAAGGACCGGGCGTAGCCACACTCGGTTCAACTAAGGTTGGAGAGACAGTCGCCCGCAAGCCACCTATGTGCAAAGCACGTCGGGGGAACCGGTCTCGCATAAGCGTACGCGTAAGGTTGGTCCGGGTCGTCTCGTCCAACAATACCGCCGAACCAAAGTATGACATGCTGGTAGGCAGTATGACTTGTATCGCCCACAACTCACTTGTGTTCTACTCGTGCAAATAACATCAAACCATAAAACCTAGGCTCTGATACCACTGTTGGGGAACGTAGTAATTTCGAAAATTTTCCTACGCACACGCAAGATCATGGTGATCTATAGCAACGAGGGGGAGAGTCTGATCTATGTACCCTTGTAGATCACAACGGAAGCGTTGGCACAACACAGAGGAAGTAGTCGTACGTCTTCTTCCCGATCCGACCGATCCAAGCACCGTTACTCCGGCACCTCCGAGTTCTTAGCACACGTACAGCTCGATGATGATCCCCGGGCTCTGATCCAGCAAAGCTTCGGGGAGGAGTTCCGTCAGCACGACGGCGTGGTGACGATCTTGATGTACTACCGACGCAGGGCTTCGCCTAAGCACTACAACGATATGATCGAGGTGGAATATGGTGGCAGGGGGCACCGCACACGGCTAAGGAACGATCTCAATGATCAACTTGTGTGTCTAGAGGTGCCCTCTACCCCCGTATATAAAGGATCCAAGGGGGAGGGGCTGGCCGGCCAAGGGAGGCACGCCAGGAGAGTCCTACTCCCTCTGGGAGTAGGATTCCCCCCCCTCCCCCCAATCCTAGTTGGAATAGGATTCATCAAGGGGGGGGAAGAGAGAGAGGGGGGCCGGCCACCTCTCCTAGTCCTAATAGGACTAGGGGAGGGGGGAGGCGCGCGGCCACCTTGGGCTGCCCCTTTCTCTTTTCCACTAAAGCCCACTAAGGCCCATATGACTCCCGGGGGGTTCCGGTAACCTCCCGGTACTCCGGTAAAATCCTGATTTTAACCGGAACACTTCCGATGTCCAAACATAGGCTTCCAATATATCAATCTTTATGTCTCGACCATTTCGAGACTCCTCGTCATGTCCGTGATCACATCCGGGACTCCGAACAATCTTCGGTACATCAAAATGCATAAACTCATAATAACTGTCATCGTAACATTAAGCGTGCGGACCCTACGGTTCGAGAACAATGTAGACATGACCGAGACACATCTCCGGTCAATAACCAATAGCGGGACCTGGATGCCCATATTGGCTCCTACATATTCTACGAAGATCTTTATCGGTCAGACCGCATAACAACATACGTTGTTCCCTATGTCATCGGTATGTTACTTGCCCGAGATTCGATCGTCGGTATCCAATACCTAGTTCAATCTTGTTACTGGCAAGTCTCTTTACTCGTTCTGTCACTACTAGAAAAAGGGCTATAGATGGGATTGACAGTAATGGCGCACCTGAAAAGGGGTGCGCCATTAGTATATACTAATGGTGCACCACAATCTGGTACGCCATTAGAGTTGAAACTACTAGTGGCGCACCTGGCCCAGGGTGCGCCATTAGTATCAAAAAAAATTTGGAACTAGTGCGCCTGTCCAAACATACTAATGGCGCACCTGTCGGAAAGTGCGCCACTAATGTTGTTTTTTTTTTATTTTTTCCCTTTTTTGCAAAACTACTAATGGCGCACTGTCGCACCGTGCGCCATTACTAGTTCAAACTAGTAATGGCGCACTAGAGGACAGTGCGCCATTAGTAAAAAAAAATTGCAAAACTAATAATGGCGCACCACCAGAAGGTGCGCCATTAGTAACCTAGATTACTAATGGCGCATTTGGAGTTGGTGCGCCATTAGTAAGTGGGTAGCAACAAGATATTTTGGGGAGCCTCTCCTACCCACACTCACTCTCTCCCCACTTCATTCTCTCCACCTCCTCCTTGTCTCGGGTGCCTCCTCTTTTTCACCTCATTTCCACCATAGATTCATTCAATTTAAGTGGTTAAATTACCTTGTTTTGATAGGTAAGTAATGGGGGAAGCTATATTTATGTATTTCTCCCTACAACAATGTGCACATATGCACTTTTTATGGCCTAGCTAGATCTATGTATGTTCGTGGTGTTGCATATGTTTGTGGTGTTGCATATGTGTTTGTGTTTGGAGGTGTACCGGTATTTGAAATGCGATAGTTGCCAATATTTTGCCGGAATGTTGATTCATTTCCGTTCCGGCGAGAATTTTGGCATTAAGCATTCTTTTTGGTCCTGTTTTTAGGGGAAGTCATGCCAAATTTTTTCTTGGTTCTAAAATATCGTTTTGCTCTACCCCGCAGGCGACCATGGTCCGCATGATGACCGAAGGCATCGTGAATAGGTTTTTGAGGTCCGCGAAGGCCGAGATGCTTCAAAAGAACGAGACGGAGATAAGATGTCCGTGTCGAAGATGCAAGCTGAAGAGCCTTATTGCGGACCCGGAATCCGGGCAGGTGCGGGACCACCTGCTCTTGCATGGTTTCATGGATGGCTATCGGTGGCAAGGTGATGAAGATGACTACGAAGTCGTTCATGGGGGCCGGGCAAGAAATGAGGAAGGGCAGCAAGACAACCACCGCGGCTCGGGCGGGCGAGAAGACGAAGAATCCCCAGGAGATGATCACGACGGTGATGCTGTACACAGTCATCATGTAGAAGATGCAGGACATGATGATGAGGAAGATGCCGGAGCAGACGATGCTGGACCATCGATGGGCTGGGTGCAGGACCCTCATATTCAAGAGCTGCTTCTCAAGCAGACGGATAACGCAAGAGCTGCCGCCCGAGAGAAAGCCAAGATGGATCAACTTGAGTTAGACGTGGTCACTCCATTGTATGAAGGATGCAGGCCCGAGGATACCCGCCTGAAAGTAACGCTCATGGCTCTGGAGGTGAAGGTAAAACACAAAATAACCGACGCATGCTTCGATGAGAACATGTCATTCTGGCACGAACGTCTTCCCAAAGGGAACAAGTGCCCGACCAGTTTGGAGGAGGCGAAGAAAATCGTGTGTCCTCCGGATTTACCGCACGTGAAATACCATGTGTGCATGAACAATTGCACCATTTATCGGGACGAGCACGCTGAGTCTACCATATGTTCGGTGTGCGGCGTCACTCAATACAAGAAGAGGAAGAAAGCTCCTCGAAAAGTGGTGTGGTACTTTCCGATCACTCCTCATCTGCAGCGGTATTTTGCGGACCCTAAGGTAGCAAAGCTCCTGCCTTGGCACGCGGATAGGGAGGAGAAGAACCGAGAAGATGACGCAAATGATCCGGAGATAGATAAAAAAGACAAGATGCTGAGTCACCCTAAGGATGCGAGCCAGTGGCAAGCGTTGAACTTCGAAGACCCAGAATTTGGGAACGATCCAAGGAACATCATGCTGGGCGCGAGCACCGATGGAGTCAATCCGTTTGGCAGCCAGAGAAGCACACATAGCACCTGGCCTGTGTTTGTGTGGATGTACAACCTTCCCCCCTGGTTGTGCATGAAGAGGAAGTACATTCACATGAGTATGCTAATTGAAGGACCGAAACAACCAGGGAACGACATCAATCTGTATCTGGGGCTGCTAAAAGAGGAGCTTGACACGCTGTGGAAAACTCCAGCCAATACGTGGGACGCCGCAGAGAAAGAATATTTCCCTATGAGAGCCGCGCTGCTCACGATGGTGCACGACTATCTCGGTTACGGATATGTCGCGGGGCAGGTGGTCCACGGATTTTCTGGATGCGGCAGGTGCATGGATGACACAACGTATCGCCAGCTAGATCGAGATCCCGGGTCTTCGAAAACCGTGTTCATGGGACATCGAAGGTGGCTTCACGATGATGACCCATGGAGAAAATGCAAGGATCTGTTCGATGGTGAAACCGAACCCCGAGGACGCCCGCGTACGAGGAGCGGCGAGGAAATAGACGAGCTGTTGAAAAATTGGAAAGATTGCCCACTACCGGAAAAGAAGCAAAAGGCGTCAGAGCCGGGAAAAAAGCGAAAGGCGCCAGAGCCGCTGCTGAAGGTATGGAAAACGAGGTCTGTTTTCTGGGACTTGCCGTACTGGAAGATCCACCGTGTGCCTCACAGCCTTGATGTCATGCATATCACGAAGAACGTGTGCGAGAGTCTGCTTGGTACCCTGCTCAACATGCCAGAGAGGACCAAAGATGGGCCGAAAGCAAGGGCAGACTTGAAATCAATGGGCATCAGGCAGGAGCTTCACACTATATATGATAATCATGATGATGATGATGATGATGATGAGGCGAAGCAGGACACGGAAAGTCGTCGCAAAGGCAAGAAGGCCAAGAAGACCGGAAATGACTACCCTCCCGCGTGCTTCACTCTAAGTCAGGAGGAGATCGAGCAGTTTTTCACCTGCCTCGTAGGAGTAAAACTTCCTTACGGTTACGCAGGGAAGATAAGCAGATACCTAGACCCAGCGAAGCAGAAATTCAGCGGGATGAAGTCTCACGACTGTCACGTGCTGATGACGCAGATACTTCCAGTTGCAATCCGTGGGATCATGGACGCGCACGTCCGTGAAACCCTATTTGGCCTATGCAATTTTTTCGACGTCATCTCTCGGAAGTCTGTTGGCGTGAGGCAACTCAGAAGGCTACAGGAAGAGATCGTGGTGATACTATGCGAGCTTGAGATGTACTTCCCGCCCGCATTCTTCGACGTTATGGTGCATCTGCTGGTCCATATCATGGACGATATCATCCAACTCGGGCCGACGTTCCTGCACAGCATGATGCCGTTCGAAAGGATGAATGGTGTCATCAAAGGATACGTTCGCAACATGTCACGTCCAGAGGGAAGCATAGCCAGGGGCTTTCTGACCGAAGAGTGCATCTCCTACTGCATGAATTATCTAGGCATCGAGAACCCCGTTGGTCTGCCCGTGAACAGGCACCTCGGCAGGCTCGCTGGATGGGGTCACCGTGAGGGTCGTCGCGAAATGCATGTCGACTTCGAGGGTCGACTCGCCGACTTTGAAAGAGCAAACCTAGTCGCGCTACAACACATAGACGTGGTCGATCCTTGGGTGGTACAGCACAAAACCTTTATTAAGAAGACGTACAATGACCGAGGCCAACAGAGGACGGACGGAGATATACTCAAAGAGCACAACTCATGTTTCACGCGTTGGTTCAAGCAGAAGCTTCTGTCGTACCCTTTACATGAGGATTCTTCCGCGGAAGAACAACTCATATTCGCCTTGTCACAGGGCGCCGAGCACAACCTGATGACCTATGAGGCGTACGATATCAACGGCTACACATTCTACACCGAGGCCAAGGACATGAAGAGTGATGGTTATCAGAACTCTGGGGTAACGATGGAATCCTACACCGGTAACGACAAGGACAGATACTACGGAAGGATTGAGGAGATCTGGGAGCTGAGCTATGCTGGAGAGAAGGTCCCGATGTTCCGTGTCAGATGGGCCAAGAGCGTCCTAAAAGAAGACTGGTATTTCACCACCATGGTTATACCCGAAGCCAAATCCAAGACCGTGGGCGCAAACGTCACCGAGAAAAATGAGCCATGGGTACTGGCTTCCCAAGTGGACCAATGCTTCTTCATTACCGACCTGTCAAAGCCCAGTCGTGTTGTTGTGAAGAGAGGCAAAAGGAAGATCATCGGAATGGATGGAGTAGCCAATGAGCAAGACTTTGACAAGTACGGCGACCCGAGGATCGAACATGACGACGATGATGAAGTAGCAGCATACACCACAAGAAGAAGCAGGACCACCCTACCTAAAGGACATCCGTTCCACAGAAGAACTCCATTTGCGAAAAAGAAGGGCAAGAAGATTGTGAACAGATAGCTAGCTAAGATCGATTGTATTTAAATCGGAGCCTTCATTTCTCGTTTGTATTTCATGGGCACTTTTTGAACTATCATGAATATTTTTAAATCTCATGGACACTCGATCTCGATCCCCCTCCATCTCGATCGCTATCCCACCTCGCCAGATCCGGTCCTCCTCGCTGCCGAGCACCCCCCGGTCCACCGGCCGCCGCCGCCGGCCACCCGCACCCTCGATTCCCCTACTCAACCGCCACCGCCGACCCCCCGCACCCCTCCCCTACTCAACCGCCGCCGCCGACCCCCCGCACCCCGCGCACCCTCCCCCGCTCCACCGGCATTACTGTTTGATGATATTATTTAAAAAATTATTACTGTATTATAAAAAAATATTACTGTTATGATTTAAACAAGTTTGAACATATTTAAACACAAATAAGTATCAAACAACATTTTAATGCATAAAAAAATTGTGGAGCCTGGGAATCGAACCCAGGACCTCCTAGTGTGAGAACTGGCTGCTGACCAATCGAGCTAGTAGAGGCAACTTGGTGTCTATCAGGTCAGGTAGAAGATAACCTGTTGGCTCGAGCAGAAATAAAAAAAATACTAATGGCGCACCACAGTGAGGTGCGCCATCAGTATGGATGTACTTATGGCGCACCGAGGGGTGGTGCGCCATTAGTATTGTGCCCGGCCCCATCCATATTCCCTCCCCGGCCGGCCCCTCCCTATCCCCTCTCTCTCCCTCGCCCTCGCCCTCGATCCCCTTCCCCTCTCCTCTCCCGACGCCGCCCTCTCCTCTCCCGCCACCACCGCCCCGCCGCCCCAGACCCCTTCGTCCACCTAGCTCTAACTCCCCCGACCCCTTCGTCCCTCCCTCTCGCCACATCCACTTCCCCCTAGCCCTCTCCTCTCCCGACGCCCCGACGCCGTTGCCCCGACGCCGCCACCCTCCTCCGCTCCTTCTCCTCCCAGGTAACCCCCGCTTCCCCGCCCCTCTCTCACGCGTCGTTCCTCTGCCTCGCCGCGCCGTTTCTCTGATCGGTGCTGTTGGGTGTAATGAGCAGGGGAGGCCCTGACACCCTCGCCGCCCCTGACCCCCTGCTGCCCCGCCGCGCCGGTCCACCACCCCCACCCCGCCCGAGCCGCCGCCATCCCGACGCCCTAGCCGCCCCGACACCCCGCCGCCCCGGTGCCCCGGTGAGCTTCCCCCTGTTTTTTCTTTTAGTTTGTGATTGGGCTGCCTAGAATGTTTAGGATGTTAGTTTACTCGTAGATTTTGTCTCTGTGGTAATCTTTCAAGTCAATTAAGCCCAATGCTGATGAGTTTCTGATTTAGTTTGTTTGGCATCTTCATGCTGCAATTTTGCTTCTTTAGTTGTTCTCATCAATTTGCACAAGTTTGGCGTGAGTTTTCTAGCATCTTAGTAAAACTGCTTGTAGTGTTAAGATTTATTGGGGCAGCTTTCAGCCGGACTTGCAAAGACTTCTTAGCACCCCCTTCGATGACGGGTGAGATGGCAGCACCCATGGAGTTCATTTGGTTCAGTTTCTATAGTGCAGTTAAGAGTATTAGTGCTTACCGTTATTGAGTAAAAAAAGGAAAAGACAAGCAATGTGAAAGAATCAGATTACGTGTGGTAGAGAGAAGTTCCTTCATTTTTTTCTAAGTGCACTACAGTAATTTGGAGCAGTTGTTCTATGGCTTTTTTAGCACAAAAAGTCTGATTATATAAGCAAAAACAATTGTTAGCTTTTAGATGTTGTGCTGGTTCACTTGGGGGTATGTGTAGTAGTTAGCAAAAACAGAGGACTAAAGTGCTCTGTTTTGGCAAACCAGTGCATGCATGCCTTTTTTCTTCTTCATTTTTAGTAAAGTGCTCTGTTCTGGGTCATGCACTTTGTGCCATGGCCACATTGGTTTTCTGTTTGGCCTCAATTTGGCCTGACAAGTGATGGTCTACTAGCTGGTCTACTAGCTGGCAAGATGCTTGGTATATATATGTTGTGTTCAGTTTTGGCAGGAGTTCAGAACAACCTATGAAGCTGTATTTCTGTAATGTGGTGATGATCTTATCTGCAAGAATGAAAATGATGAGCTATGTTTCTAAAATGTGGTGATGATCTTATCTTAGCTGTATTTCTGAACTGGTAGCTAAGTCTATTACTTGTGATGATGCCGCTGCTGCTACTGTACTACTTGTCAAGTGATGCTGTTGCTGCTTTCTGCGAGTTGCTGCTGCTAGTTGTGATTTTGTCAAGTGATGCTGCTGCTACTTGTGATCTTCTAAAATGACCCCTTTCTCCTGAAACGTTGACTAATTTCCGTTTCGGTTGAGAAATGGGGCACTCCAAGGTCAAGAAAATTAGCAAAGGTCATGCCCAATTTTCTTGACCTAGAAGGTGCCCGATTCTCAACCGAAATAAAAATTAATTTGCTTTAGTGGTTGGATTAGTTTAGTATTTTTTTCACACACTCAGACACCCTTGCTTGCCATGTGTGTGAGAGAGATAGTGAGAGGAGACAAGAAGAAGGGGGTTACGAAGATGTTGCCTGCTCATCAAAGCTAACCATCTCCCCCTTTTCACCCCTTTTCCTTTGTCTTTTGTGGGTTGCAAGGAAGCTACTGTTTTAGCTAGCTTAGCTTGTGCACAAATCCCAGTGTTACAATCTAGAAAATTAGCCTGCAAAGATGAGGTCCCATGCTGGCTGTACCACTTCATCATGCAAAAGTGCCTTCAAGATCCAAGGCAATATCACAAACATCATAGGCAATTTGACCAAACTCACAACCTTGTATCTTTGCAGCAACCAACTTTCTAGACACACCCCTCAAGAACTAGGTTACCCTGAGAACGTGAACTTGGACCTTAGCAACAACACACTAACAGGTTCTATCCCAAAACACCTAGGCAATATCACAAACATCTCTCAATTGTTCCTTGACAATAACCAACTTTTTGGCGACATTCCTCGAGAATTAGGTTATTTGGTCAACTTAGAGATCTTGTTCCTTGACAATAACCAACTTTAAGACCAAACTTTGTTCCTATTTAGAGAGAAACATGGCCAACAACGATGAGGCCGGGGGTTCGGGCGTCAAGGCATTCTGGGAGCTGTCCCAGGAGATGGAGGAACAACCTCACTTGTATGAGGCCGCTGCCTTCCCCACCGATCCTGAGACCACTGATGGTACCACCGAGGATGACCCCACTGATGCCACCACTGATGGTGCCGCCGAGGATGCCACCACTGATGATGGCGGCGCACGCACAGATGGCAGCCAACCGAAGAGGCAATGGAAGGACCGGCGCCCGACCGTGCTCCGCACCCTCAAGGAGGAAGTTACTGAAGTGGACTCCGACGGGAATCCAACGGCGCCCGAACGAATAGTCAAGGGGTACTCGCTTCAGCTCGGGTGCATTCTCCGGAGCACCGTCTCGATCAACACCGAGAACCTCAGGCATCCTGACCGAGGGAATTTGCGCAACCTCCTCTTCACGAAGCTGCACGAACGATACAAGTTCCCCGCTGAATTTGAAAACACAAGCCTTAAAGGGAATAAAGTGAACGCTGCTGCCCTCACGAAGATGAGCACGGCCCTGTCTACTTGGAAAAGCAATGTGAAGAGAATGATCCAGAAAGGTGAGAGTTATGAGAAGATCAAGGAGAAAAATCCTTCGATCACCGAAGATGACTACAACGACTTCAAGATCAATTGCTCGAGCACCGCAAGCTCCGATTCAAGTAAGTGGGGGAAAGAAATGCGGGTGCTGAACTTAGGGGAACACACACTCGGTCCCGGCGGTTATAGAGTGGCGGAGCCTATATGGGACAAGGAGGATGCGGACCGTGCCAAGCAAGGCCTACCGCCCCTCTTCGATAAATACGGTCACAAGCAGACCAGGAACTTTGTCAGGGCCCGGTACAAGAAGGACCCGAAAACAAAGGAGCTTACCACAGATCCGAAGACCAGGGAGCTTGAGCTTGTTCTGGTAAGGAATACACCCCCGTGTAATTAGCTTCATATGGTTGCATTCTAATTAATGAAGCCAAATTTCTAAATGGTTCACATTCCTTTCGCAGGAGTCGACTAAGAGCAACCCTTGGGACACCACTCTAAATAGGGCATTGAATGCAATGAAGAACAAGGATAAGCTCAGTAAGCCGACGTCAGCTGGTCGTGTGGCCGGCAAAGGCTTGTCGACAAAATGGTCGTCATACTATAACACTGGTGGGCGAAAGGAGAAAAAGACCAGCTCAGAAAGCCAAGCGCGCGAGGTTCAAGAACTCAGGGCACAGGTGGTGCGGATTCCGGAGATGGTCCAAGAGCAAGTGGAACAACAACTCGGAAGGACGATGACCGCCATTGTGCCTACCTTGATCCAGGGGATTAGTGCGTGGATTGCGGGCGGCCAACAGGGGCCGCCCCCGATTCCTAGCTTCACGTCCAGCAACTCGCAGAACACGATGGCGGGGCCATTGGTGTCTCCGACGGAGGCAGCATTGGTGTCTCCGACGCCGGCACGGGAGCTTAATGCACCCGGGTGTACGTCCGCCGGCACCTCTGCAGCAAGCGGCCCCTCCGTCAACTGCACGCCCGCCGTTGGCGGTGCCTCGACATTAGCCGAGCTCGACGCCATCATCACGGTAACTAATTAAGCCTCTCTTGGCCGAGGACTTCATCTCCTTGCCTTTGACTGGGCATCCCTGACGCCCTACATGTTTTCGCAGGGCGCCGCCGACGTTCCGTGCACTCTCCTGCACTTCATGAACAACGAGTTGGTCGATGTCGCCAAGGGCAAAATCGTTCAACCGGGCAACCCCTTGTTCCACGGTACCCAGATGCCACCCAACTTGTTTAGGGTTCAACTGGTTTGGGTGCTGCCAGGCTGCGACGAGTTGTTACCTCCGATTCGACCAGTCGGGGCCGACGATGATGACATGATGACCCTCAGCGCCTGCCTGAGCTGGCCCCTGCTTTGGCCGAAGAGCCAGATTCGTTTGGGGGCGGGGGACACCACCCCAAAGGCAACACCGCCAGTCGTGCCGGCGCCAAGTCGGCCCCATGGCAAGACCGCCGCAACGGTGCCGGACATCCCTATGCCACTGGATCCAAACATGCATATGGCACAGGATCAGAATGACGACGACGATGATACATTTGCCAACGTCGATCAGTACTTTGCCGATCATGGGTACCGTGGCGACTTCATGGGGCCTCCTTCTCAAGAACCCAACCCAACAAAAGACGTGCGCGATCTAGCTGGTACCACGGAGAAGCCAAGTTGCAACCGGCGTCGTCTAGCGTTCAGCTCTCAGGAGACGCCTCTAGCTGCCGACTTCACCGAGCCTCAGATAGGCGAGGAGTGAAATATTATCAGCCCCAACACACTCCAGAAGGCGGTCTGTGAGCAGAACTCGGTCCCATTACAGGAGAAGAAGAAGGCACGCAAAAGAAAGACTAACAAGGGTGCGGGCCAGCCGGCACCGAGTACGATCCGTGCTCAGGACGGGCCACCCGCACATGAGGATATCTCGAGGAGGGTGCATGTGGCGGGTAGGCCGATGCTACCGAGAAATATGCTCGATGCTGCAACCGGTGCTATGCGGAGTCTGCATGACAGTGTTCTTTCCTTGGAGAAGCGGCGTCTCGGAGAGAAGGATGTGGCATACCCGGTTTTTGCGGCCAAGGTGCCAGAGGGCAAGGGCTTTGTGGATAACTCCATCGGGGGTACGATCGTCCTGCGGTTTGATGACATCCACGCTATGTTGAACCTTCATCCGCTGCACTACACCTGCGTTCGGCTATTTTCGCTGAGTATGGAGATGCGGATCATTCGCGACAAGACCCCGGACATCGTGATAGTCGACCCCTTCTACATGCGTGCCAAGATCTTGGGCAGCGCTGGGGACTGGCAAGTCGCGAGTTCTTACCTCAAAGGCGTCATTCTGGCAAACCAAGATAAGGATAACTTCCTCGTGCCTTACTTTCCCGAGTAAGTCCTCCCCTCAACCGCCCCGTAACATATGAATTCTTAGATTTCGATCGTTTTTCTTTTAACATTCCGTGTTTTCTGCAGTGACACACTTTGCACGCTCATCCTCCTAAGCCCCAAATATTCCATGGCCACATATTTCGACCCGGACCGTCAGTCGAACGTAGACTACACAAATGTCAAGAAGGTTCTTGATGATGTTCTCCCCGGCTATGTCAAATCTGGAGGTACCTTCACCAGGCCTATTCGTAAGTACGGCAAGCACGTCTTCTCCCACAATACGACGTTCTGCTGCGTCAAGCAGCCAACTGGCGGTCAGAAGGGTGCCTACTACGCCATCCATCACATGCGGGCGATCGTACGGGACCATCATCAACTTCTGCTACCGAGTAGACTCAAAGATTGGGTCGCGAGCGTGTCGGCAATCCAGGATGCGGACATCAGACAAGAATTCTTTCGCATCCAGTCAGAGTTTGCGGAAATCATCCATCAAGATGTCCTTCGTACCTCGGGGCAGTTCTACCTCAGAAATCAACCGTCCAACAGTGACATCGACACAATCCTACAAATGCAGGCTGACAACGCCCGTTGTTTCATGACTCCCACGATAGACGGCGGCTTCATCCATGCTCCGGTCCCTTGAGTCGAGTCGAAAACAGTGATGCTGTGTCTAGTTCTGAAACATCGATTGGCTCATATGTTGTAATTAAACTTTAATGAAATTGTAGTATGTCTCTTTGGTTTCGAGAGTCATTCAACTTAGATGTAATCGATGCTATTAATGTTTTGCTTTTCTCTTCCGATCGTTCTGTTGCATACTTATATGTTGCTTATGTATTGTCTGTGAATTGGTACTAACGTTTCGTTTGGCTACTGCATAGCGATGCCGTGGTATGTCGTGTACAAGGGTAAGGTTCCCGGAGTCTACAACGACTGGGAGGAGTGTCGGAGACAGGTTCACCGATTCAGTGGTAACAGTTACAAAGGGTACACCACTAGGGCCGAGGCCGAATCTAGATACGACCGCTATCTAGCGGGAGAGGGGAGGGAGCGTTGGAGGAACCGGATGAAGACGAGTTTCATTGTGATGATGCTCATCGTGATGACCGCAGCTCTCTTCTATGTGATGGTAGTTTAGATGATCGATATCCACGTGTAATGTGAAGACAAAATCGCGGTCTCGAGACTTGTAATATAATGTTCTATCTTTGTTCGGTCTTTTCAATTCGGAGACTAATATGATGAATTGTATTCAGAGACTAATCTTCTATTTTATTCGATGAATCTGTTGTTGATGTGTGCTATCTATATTTTGTCCAATTATACATTTTGTAACCTGTGCAAAAAATAGAAAATTAAAAAACAAAAAAAACCTAATATTCATACTAATGGTGCATGACATCATAGTGCACCATTAGTGTGCCAAAGGATACTAATGGCGCATCATTAAACAGTGCGCCATTAGTATGCCGAAGTTACTAATGGCGCATACTGTTGTTGTGCGCCATTAGTATGCCGAAGCACCTGGCTATACATGGCCCCCTGGGAGGCATACTAATGGCGCACCGTGGACTATACTAATGGCGCACCGCGTGGTGCGCCATTAGTATACCAGATACTAATGGCGTGCTACTAATGGCGCACCGCTAATGCGCCATTAATGGCCAAATTAGGTGCGCCATTAGTAGGCATTTTCCTAGTAGTGTGTAATACATCATCCTGCAACTAACTCATTGGTTGCAATGCTTGCAAGGCTTAAGTGATGTGTATTACCGAGAGGGCCCAGAGATACCTCTCCGACAATCGGAGTGACAAATCCTATTCTCAAAATACGCCAACCCAACATCTACCATTGGAGACACCTGTAGAGCTCCTTTATAATCACCCAGTTACGTTGTGATGTTTGGTAGCACACAAAGTGTTCCTCCGGCAAACGGGAGTTGCATAATCTCATAGTCATAGGAACATGTATAAGTTATGAAGAAAGCAATAACAACATACTAAACGATCGGGTGCTAAGCTAATGGAATGGGTCATGTCAATCAGATCATTCAACTAATGATGTGATCCCGTTAATCAAATAACAACTCTTTGTCCATGGTTAGGAAACATAACCATCTTTGATTAACGAGCTAGTCAAGTAGAGGCATACTAGTGACACTCTGTTTGTCTATGTATTCACACATGTATTATGTTTCCGGTTAATACAATTCTAGCATGAATAATAAACATTTATCATGAAATAAGGAAATAAATAATAACTTTATTATTGCCTCTAGGGCATATTTCCTTCAGATGCCCGTGCGTTGCACGGAACATCAAGATCTTGTGGGAGAAAAGGATGAATGAGGGAAGGCCTTATCTGCAAATGTGGTGAAGAGTGCGGGTAAATTGCCATATTTTCCTTCCTATCTGTCAGATATAAATCGGACGACCTACATTGCAGGATGGCAGGCCCACCATCATCACCAACTCTATTTTTTATCCCTACTCTTATAAAAAGCATTGTCGGTGATGGTCGTGTGCCTGCCATCCTGCAATATAGGCCGTCCGATCTATATCTGACGAATAGGAAGGAAACTATGGCAATTTTGCAAAAAGATACCCACACCGCTCTCCACATTTGCAAATAAGGCCTTCCCTCGTTCATCCTTTTCCCCCACAAGATAAACTACTCATACAAATGCATCTTGATGTTCCGTGCAACGCATGGGCATCTTGCTAGTTGTTGCAAAAAGCCCATGTGTATGAGAGAGAGAGAGAGGGAGAGTGGAGGAGGACGGAGTGCATCTGTGACAAAGACACAAGGAGTGTGTGTGTGCGATAGGTATCGGCTTAAAATGAGGCATAGTGTGTGTGTGGATGATCGAGAGGGCATGTCTCAAGAAGGGAAGAAAAATCTACATAGATACAAGGAGCGGAAGAGAGACATGTATGCGATGGTGGAAGCACGAGTGTGCGGGTGTATAAACCTATCTAGAGGCCAGCTAGTCGATAAATGTTTGTGAGAGAAATTCGAGTTGGGGTGCGAAAGCAAGAGTTTTGTGTGTGTGAGAAAGAGAGACGATAGTCGGGAAGGGGAGTGGAAACAGGAGTTATGTGTGCGTGTCTGCGAGAGAGAGAGAGAGGAGATGGTAGTCGGGGTTGTCTGATCGGTAAACAAATGAATAATGCCAGTCTGGGATGGAGACGAAAAGGAGACCGCAACAAATGTTGTGTCTATAGGAGAGAGAGAGAGAGTAATTTTAGTGGTATGAGTCATATGTAGAGACATATAGGGTGTGTGAGAGAATCCCATAGAGAGAAAGACAAAGTGAAAGACGAGTGGAGACTGTGTGTGTGGCGGCGAAAAAGAAAGCTTAGGTACCGAGTGATACCAGAGAACAGTAGAGACGTGAGAGATAATGAAAACCGTGTAATGTATAATGATAGGGAGAGTGTGACACTTCTCAAGGGAGATGTCGAGAGACCATGTTTGTGAGGATAGGAGAAACATGAAGTGAGCGTGCGGGTGAGCTGGAGAAAAGAGAGTGATAGCTACCTGAAGGAGCATGCATGCGAGAGAGATGGGCGTGAAAGGAGTGAACAAAAAAGGGATTCAAATATTTGAATTTGAGATGATGATACATGTAATCCATACTCGAACCAAAATTGATCTATCAAACATGCATACTCATATGAATTCACGCACATCTATGTTATTTAATATGTAGATATTACTGATCCATACACTTTAGTAGATCATAATTTGGTTAAATTTTTTCGAATTCAACCTTAAGATTTCGAGATCGTTGTATTTGTAAATCATATTATACATATAAAGGAGCAGAATTCTTTGTTGTGCTTTTGAAAGTATATATAAAAAATGATGTATATAGAATGTAATTCCAATTGAAAATGGATCCCGCCCAAAAAAAACTAGAATACAAACGGGATTCGAATTGAGTTGGCAAGGTAAACGTGCACTCTGCAAAATTTGAACGAAGCGGGGAAAGTCGCAGTAACCGCCAGAAACTAAAATCTGCGAGATGGAAATCACTACTACCTATCCCTGGCACGCAAAGCCTATCTGCTAGATTTCTATAGGTTTCGATAGGGTAGGTTTGTAATTTCACCCAAACGTGAAGTAACCGCCTCTCACCCGGATTCATACACGGTGGGCGCCAAAACACAGTGTGTCCTCTGATACGTCTACAACGTATCTATAATTTTTGATTGCTCCATGCTATGTTATCTACTGTTTTGGGCAATATTGGGCTTTATTATCCACTTTTATATTATTTTTGGGACTAACCTATTAACCGGAGGCCCATCCCATAATTGCTATTTTTTTTGCCTATTTCAGTGTTTCGAAGAAAAGGAATATCAAACAGAGTCGAAACGGAACGAAATCAACTGGAGAAGTTATTTTTGGAAGGAAAGCTACCGGATGGACTTAGACCCCACGTCAGGAGCCAAGGGAGGTGCTCACGAGGGTGGGGGCGCGGCCCCCCTAGGGCGCTCCCCCTGCCTCGTGGGGCCCCCGAAGCTCCACCGACGTACTTCCTGCACCCATATATACCTACGTATCCTAAAACTTCCAGAACACACCATAGATCGGGAGTTCCGCCGCCAGAAGCCTCTGTAGCCACCGAAAACCAATCTAGACCCGTTCTGGCACCCTGCCGGAGGGGGCAATCCCTCTCCAGTGGCCATCTTCATCATCCCGGTGCTCTCCATGACGAGGAGGGAGTAGTTCTCCCTTGGGGCTGAGGGTATGTACCAGTAGCTATGTGTTTGATCTCTCTCTCTCTCTCGTGTTCTTGAGGTGATACGATCTTGATGTATCGCGAGCTTTGCTATTATAGTTGGATCCTATGATGTTTTCTCCCCCCCTCTACTCTCTTGTAATGGATTGAGTTTCCCCTTTGAAGTTATCTTATCGGATTGAGTCTTTAAAGATTTAAGAACACTTGATGTATGTCTTGTCGTGCGTATCTGTGGTGACAATGGGATATCACGTGATTCACTTGATGTATGTTTTGGTGATCAACTTGCGGGTTCCGCGCATGAACCTATGCATAGGGGTTGGCACACATTTTCGTCGTGATTCTCCGGTAGAAACTTTGGGGCACTCTTTGAGGTTCTATGTGTTGGTTGAATAGATGAATTTGAGATTGTGTGATGCATATCGTATAATCATACCCACAGATACTTGAGGTGACATTGGAGTATGTAGGTGACATTAGGGTTTTGGTTGATTTTTTTCTTAAGGTATTATTCTAGTACGAACTCTAGGGCTGTTTGTGACACTTATAGGAATAGCCCAACGGATTGATTGGAAAGAATAACTTTGAGGTGGTTTCGTACCCTACCATAATCTCTTTGTTTGTTCTCCGCTATTAGTGACTTTGGAGTGACTCTTTGTTGCATGTCGAGGGATAGTTATATGATCCAATTATGTTATTATTGTTGAGAGGACTTGCACTAGTGAAAGTATGAACCCTAGGCCTTGTTTCAACGCATTGCAATACCGTTTACGCTCACTTTTATCATTAGTTACGTTGCTGTTTTTATAATTTCAGATTACAAATACCTTTATCTACTATCCATATACCACTTGTATCACCATCTCTTCAGCGAACTAGTGCAGCTATACAATTTACCATTGTATTGGGTGTGTTGGGGACACAAGAGACTCTTTGTTATTTGGTTGCAGGGTTTCTTGAGAGAGACCATCTTCATCCTACGCCTCCTACGGATTGATAAACCTTAGGTCATCCACTTGAGGGAAATTTGCTACTGTCCTACAAACCTCTGCACTTGGAGGTCCAACAACGTCTACAAGAAGAAGGTTGTGTATTAGACATCAAGCTCTTTTCTGGTGCCGTTGCCGGGGAGGTGAGTGCTTGAAGGTATATCTTTAGATTTTGCAATCGAGTCTTTTAGTTTCTTGTTTTATCACTAGTTTAGTTTATAAAAGAAAACTACAAAAAAATGGAAGTAAGTATGCCTCATATGCTTCATCTTTTTACTGTCTTTCGTGAGAATAAGGATTCTAATAATTGTGCTCAAGTGCTAGAAGAAGAATGCATTAGAATATTTGGCACTAAATATTTGAATGATGAGCATGATTGCAATGTTGCTAGTATGAATTTCTTGAATATCCATGATGCTAATGATATGCAAAGCCACAAGCTTGGGGAAGCTATGTTTGATGAAGATGATATTTTTTGTCCCCCAAGCTTTGATGAGAAAATTTACTATGATGAAAGCATGCCTCCTATCTATGATGATTATTTTGATGACACGTATGCTTTAAATAATAATGATAACCATGAAACTTGTCATCTTGATCTTAATTTTCAATCAGACGATAGTTATTTTGTTGAGTTTGCTCCCACAATTATTCATGAGAATAATTTTGCTTATGTGGAGAGTAGTAAATTTTCCATGCTTGTAGATCATGAAAAGAATGCTTTAAGTGCTGGTTATATTGTTGAATTCATTCATGATGCTACTGAAAATTATTATGAGGGAGGAACATATGCTTGTAGGAATTGCAATAATATCAAGTTTCCTCTCTATGTGCTTAAAATCTTGAAGTTATGCTTGTCTTACCTTCCTATGCAAGTTGATTCTTGTTCCCACAAGTTGTTTGCTCACAAAATCCCTTTGCATAGGAAGTATGTTAGACTTAAATGTGCTAGTAATATTCTTCAAGATGCTCTCTTTATGTTTCAATTCTTATCTTTTATGTGAGCATCTATGAAATCAGCATGCCTAGCTAGGGGCGTTAAACGATAGCGCTTGTTGGGAGGCAACCCAATTTTATTTTTGTTACTTGCTTTTTGTTCCTGTTTAGTAATAAATAATTCATCTATACTCTGTTTAGATATGTTTTTATACTTTTAATTAGTGTTTGTGCCAAGTAGAACCTTTGGGAAGACTTGGGGAAAGTCTTGTTGATCATGCTGTAAAAACAGAAACTTTAGCGCTCACGAGAATTTCTGCCATTTTTATTTGCAGGGTGATATTTAGTTAATTCTTTTTGCAGATGATTAACATATAAATTCCTCAGTTCCAGAAATTTATTTGAGAATTTTATGAGTTCCAGAAGTATACGTTTTAATCATATTACTACAGACTGTTCTGTTTTTGACAGATTCTGTTTTTCATGTGTTGTTTACTTATTTTGATGAATCTATGGCTCTTAAAATAGTTATAAACCATAGAGAAGTTGGAATACAATAGGTTTAACACCAATATAAATAAAGAATGAGTTCATTACAGTACCTTGAAGTGGTGATTTATTTTATTATACTAACGGAGCTTACGAGTTTTCTGTTAAGTTTTGTGTTGTGAAGTTTTCAAGTTTTGGGTAAGGATTCGATGGACTACGCAATAAGGAGTGGAAAGAGCCTAAGCTTGGGGATGCCCAAGGCACCCCAAGGTAATATTCAAGACAACCAAGAGCCTAAGCTTGGGGATGCCCCCGAAGGCATCCCCTCTTTCGTCTTCGTTCATCGGTAACTTTACTTGTAGCTATATTTTTATTCACCACATGATATGTGTTTTGCTTGGAGTGTCAATTTATTTTGTTAGGATTTTCTTTATGTTATTTAGAACAATGTTTTGAATCTTTTATTTCAATAAAAGTTGCATTGATAGCCTTTACTATGCCTATGTTACAAGTATACATGTTGCTGTTTGAAAACAGAAAGTTTACCGCTGTTGCAATAATTCCCTAGAAAAGTCAGAATGTGATAAAATGTTGAAAAATTTTGCATATTAAGATCTGATAAATTTACTACAGTGGGAATTTTCTTTCATAATTTTTAGAGCTAGGGAAGTATGGATGTTGCAGCATTCTTTATAGACTATCCTGTTTAGGCAGATTGCTGTTATGTTTGCATTGTTTGCATATGTTTGCTTCTTTAATGATACTATTTGAGGATAGGACTATTAAATATGCAGAGGCATTTAGTATGCAATGTTGAATAATAATTTTAGTGATTTGCTACAGTAGAGTATGATAAGGTTTTTGCAATGGTTTATGCTAACTTATCTCACGAGTCCTTGTTGAGTTTTGTGTGGATGAAGCTTTTGAGATTTAGGGAGACCGTGGTATGAGAGGAATTAAGGAGACACAAAAGCTCAAGCTTGGGGATGCCCAAGGCATCCCAAGTTAATATTTCAACCAGTCTCAAGCATCTAAGCTTGGGGATGCCCCGGTTGGCATCCCACCTTTCTTCTTCAACAACTATCGGTTAGTTTCGGTTGATCCTAAGTTTTTGCTTCTTCACATGATGTTTGCCATTCTTAGAATGTCATTTTATTTTGCTTTGCTTGCTGTCGGAATAAAATACCAAGATCTGAAATTCTTAAATGTTAGAGAGTCTTCACATAGTTGCATAATTATTCAACTACTCATTGATCTTCACTTATATCTTTCGGAGTAGTTTGTCATTTGCTCTAGTGCTTCACTTATATCTTTTAGAGCATGGTGGTAGTTTTATTTTGAAGAAATAGATGAACTCTCTTGCTTCACTTAGATTATTTTGAGAGTCTTAATAGCATGGTAATTTTCTTAAAATCCTAATATGCTAGGTATTCAAGAATAATAAAACTTTCTTATGAGTGTGTTGAATACTAAGAGAAGTTTGATGTTTGATGATTGTTTTGAGATATGGGGGTAATAATATCAAAGTCGTGCTAGCTGGGTAGTTGTGAATTTGAGAAATTCTTGTGTTGAAGTTTGCAAGTCCCGTAGCATGCACGTATGGTAAACGTTATGTAACAAATTTGAACCATGAGGTGTTATTTGATTGTCCTCCTTATGAGTGGCGGTCGGGGACGAGCAATGGTCTTTTCCTACCAATCTATCCCCCTAGGAGCATGCGCGTAGTGCCGAGGTTTTTGACGACTTGTAGATTTTTGCAATAAGTATGTGAGTTCTTTATGACTAATGTTGAGTCCATGGATTATACGCATTCTCACCCTTCCATCCTTGCTAGCCTCTTCGGTACCGCGCATTGCCCTTTCTCACATAAAAAGTTGGCGCAAACTTCGCCGGTGCATCCAAACCCCGTGACATGATACGCTCTTTCACACATAAACCTCCTTATATCTTCCTCAAAACATCCACCATACCTACCTATTATGGCATTTCCATAGCCATTCCGAGATATATTGCCATGCAACTTTCCATTGTCATATTCCTTAGCATGACACATTCATCATTGTCATATTCCTTATCATGATCATGTAGTTGACATAGTATTTGTGGCAAAGCCACCGTTCATAATTCTTTCATACATGTCACTCTTGGTTCATTGCATATCCCGGTACACCACCGGAGGCATTCATATAGAGTCATCTTTGTTCTAGTATCGAGTTGTAATCATTGAGTTTTAAATAAATAGAAGTGTGATGATCATCATTATTAGAGCATTACCCCAAGTGAAGAATAAAAAAAGAAAGGCCATAAAAAAGAGAAGGCCCAAAAAAGGAAGGCCATAAAAAAGAAAAGGCCCAAAAAATGAGTGAAAAAGAGAGAAGGGACAACGTTACTATCCTTTTACCACACTTGTGCTTCAAAGTAGCACCATGATCTTCATAATAGAGAGTCTCTCATGTTATCACTTTCATATACTAGTGGGAATTTTTAATTATAGAACTTGGCTTGTATATTCGAACAATGGGCCTCCTCAAGTGCCCTAGGTCTTCATGAGCAAGCAAGTTGGATGCACACCCACTAGTTTCTTTTGTTGAGCTTTCATACATTTATAGCTCTAGTGCATCCGTTGCATGGCAATCCCTACTCCTTGCATTAACATCAATCGGTGGGCATCTCCATAGCCCATTGAATAGCCTTGTTGATGTGAGACTTTCTCTTTTTTTGTCTTCTCCACATAACCCCCCTCATTATATTCTATTCCACCCATAGTGCTATGTCCATGGCTCGCGCTCATATATTGCGTGAAAGTTTATAGGTTTGAGATTACTAAAGTATGAAACAATTGCTTGGCTTGTCGTCCGGGTTGTGCATGATGATAGCATTCTTGTGTGATGAAAATGAAACATGACTAAACTATATGATTTTGTAGGGATGAACTTTCTTTGGACATGTTATTTTGAGAAGACATAATTGCTTAGTTAGTATGCTTGAAGTATTATCATTTTTATGTCAATATAAACTTTTGTCTTGAATCTTTCGGATCTGAATATTCATGCCACAATTAAGAAGAATTACATTGAAATTATGCCAAGTAGCACTCTGCATCAAAAATTCTGTTTTTATCATTTACTTACTCGAGGACGAGCAGGAATTAAGCTTGGGGATGCTTGATACACCTCCAACGTATCTATAATTTTTGATTCCTCCATGCTATGTTATCTACTGTTTTGGGCAATATTGGGATTTATTATCCACCTTTATATTATTTTTGGTACTAACCTATCAACCGGAGGCCCAGCCCAAAATTGCTGTTATTTTGCCTATTTCAGTGTTTCGAAGAAAAGGAATATCAAACGAAGTCGAAACGGAACAAAATCAACTAGAGAAGTTATTTTTGGAAGGAAAGCTACTGGATGGACTTGGACCCCACGTCAGGAGCCAAGGGAGGTGCTCATGAGGGTGGGGGCGCCCCTCCCCCCTAGGGCGCGCCCCTGCCTCGTGGGGCCCCTGAAGCTCCACCGGCGTACTTCCTGCACCCATATATACCTACGTATCCTAAAACTTCCAGAACACACAATAGGTCGGGAGTTCCGTTGCCAGAAACCTCCGTAGCCACCGAAAACCAATCTAGACCTGTTCCGGCACCCTCCCGGAGGGGGCAATCCCTCACCGGTGGCCATCTTCATCATCCCGGTGCTCTTCATGACGAGGAGGGAGTTGTTCTCCCTCGGGGCTGAGGGTATGTACCAGTAGCTATGTGTTTGATCTCTCTCTCTCTCTCTCTCTCTCTCTCGTGTTCTTGAGGTGATACGATCTTGATGTATCGCGAGCTTTGCTATTATAGTTGGATCCTATGATGTTTTCTCCCCCTCTACTCTCTTGTAATGGATTGAGGTTCCCCTTTGAAGTTATCTTATCGGATCGAGTCTTTAAAGATTTGAGAACACTTGATGTATGTCTTGCCGTGCATATCTGTGGTGACAATGGGATATCACGTCATTCACTTGATGTATGTTTTGGTGATCAACTTGCGGGTCCCGCCCATGAACCTATGCATAGGGGTTGGCACACGTTTTCATCGTGATTCTCCGGTAGAAACTTTGGGCACTCTTTGAGGTTCTATGTGTTCGTTGAATATATGAATCTGAGATTGTGTGATGCATATCATATAATCATACCCACGGATACTTGAGGTGACGTTGGAGTATCTAGGTGACATTAGGGTTTTGGTTGATTTGTGTCTTAAGGTGTTATTCTAGTACAAACTCTAGGGCTGTTTGTGACACTTATAGGAATAGCCCAACGGATTGATTGGAAAGAATAACTTTGAGGTGGTTTCGTACCCTACCATAATCTCTTCATTTGTTCTCCGCTATTAGTGACTTTGGAGTGACTCTTTGTTGCATGTTGAGGGATAGTTATATGATCCAATTATGTTATTATTGTTGAGAGGACTTGCACTAGTGAAAGTATGAACCCTAGGCCTTGTTTCAACTCATTGCAATACCGTTTACGCTCACTTTTATCATTAGCTACATTGCAGTTTTTATAATTTCAGATTACAAATACCTTTATCTACTATCCATATACCACTTGTATCACCATCTCTTCGCCGAACTAGCGCAGCTATACAATTTACCATTGTATTGGGTGTGTTGGGGACACAAGAGACTCTTTGTTATTTGGTTGCAGGGTTGCTTGAGAGAGACCATCTTCATCCTACGCCTCCTATGGATTAATAAACCTTAGGTCATTCACTTAAGGGAAATTTTCTACTGTCCTACAAACCTCTGCACTTGGAGGCCCAACAACGTCTACAAGAAGAAGGTAGTGTACTAGACATCATCCTCGGCCGAAATCGACTCCCTCCCCGATTCATATTCATACACGGTGGGCGCCAAAAAACAAAATCTCGTCGGCAAATATTCGGTGTATGCGAGATTACCGTCCTATCCCCAACCGACTAATGTTGTTGTGATGTAGTAGAAATTTGAAACGGGGGCTATGTTTGTAAATTTCCTCGCATTTGAGACAAGCGCGCTCTGAATACATGGTTCCCCCTTCCTCTCTACCTCCCTTTTCCCCATTCGTACTCTGTGGGCGCCAAAACACCCTCTCCACCCCACCCTCCTCAGTTTGCCGCCATCTGCCACCCCATCCACCACCGTCCTCCTCCACCATGCCGGAGCTGATACCCCGACGCCGTCGTCCATTACAAGAGATCGACCTCTCTCATCCACGGCTTCAGACCGGGATCCTTGCATCCCGTCCTCTCGCTTCATCCCCGCCGTCGTCCACCTTGCCGGCACCGCTCCTACGACCGTCTCGTCCACCGCGCCCCGCCGCCACCGTCTACCCTCCTAGATCTGCTTCCACGCCGCCGACACCAGAGGCAGTACTCTTTCGTATCTGCTCAACTTATTTATCGCAGCAAGAAAATAGATCGCCACTGCTTTACTCTGATTTCTTGTCTTGGTTGCGAAGTTCCCTTTGTCCGGTTTGCACCTTCAGATCCGCCATGGCACGCCCAACACTATACTCCCAATGCTTATGGTTTGCCCCT
Organism: Triticum monococcum; assembly: GCA_034509565.1. Taxonomy (NCBI): domain Eukaryota; kingdom Viridiplantae; phylum Streptophyta; class Magnoliopsida; order Poales; family Poaceae; genus Triticum; species Triticum monococcum. The sequence goes on along the minus strand of CM067841.1, from coordinate 38,419,579 downwards.
TTTATATTCCACACTAGTTAAATCACAGTAGACTAAATTTGAAAATTGGGTCAGTCAATTTTTTAGAGCTTGCCGGAGTTCGCCGGTGCGATCGAAGGGGCTCGGGTGGTTGTGGGGCCCCGTCGAACAAAGAAAACTTGACGCGGGTGGGGGTTGGGCGGGGGTGGGAGTGGCAGAGGAACACAGGCGGTGGGGGCCGATGGACCGGCCGGCGGCCATGCGGTGTTCTGTATGGGAAGAATCAAAGACGAGGAAGAAGAAGGGTTAGGAGACATAGGATCTTCATCCAACCGCCTAAAATGGTCGAGAGATAGCTGGGATTTGCATTCTTAATGCGCTCTGGTTCATCATGTGTGGGCACTGCGCAACCAACATTTTATTATCCAAAATCTGCTTGCTCTTCTTTGCCATGTTCCTCTTCCGTTCTTCTTTAATATGTACTCTCTCCATTCCTAAATACAAGTCTTTGTATAGATTCGACCATGGACTACATATGGAGCAAAATGAGTGAATCTACACTCTAAAATGTATCTGGATACATCTGTATGTGATCCATAGTGGAAATCTCTACCAAGACTTATATTTTGGAACGGAGGGAGTATGATAGTAGTATAGTATGTCCCTTGTACTGAAGATGAGCAGGGACATTTGCAGTGTAGAGGTCTATACGGTCGGTTGTGATGGACACTTTGAGCCTCTTTGATTCGTAGGATCTTGTAAACATAGGAATAGGATTTGTAGTGGCCTGCCCACTTGAATCCTATAAGAATAGCAAGGAAATGCAGAGAGCTGTGTCACCTTTGAGAGTTACACTGATATTAACAGTACCGCACCTTCACTTGAAGAGAGCTAGTATCCGAAGCCTTTCTAGCCGTACCGGCAATACTAGCACATATATTCCAGCAAGTTCCACTTTGCTGATTTTACTCTGATGCTTAAGGTTTTCCCGTTATATCTACACTATGATCTGTGTAGCTGCTTTGTGTCGCACTAGCAGCAGTCCACTCTTGAAGCTAAACACTGCAATGACTTACAAAATTGGCACCAAGGCATTGAGTGCCATTCTGGATGCAATGAAACTCATATGCTCCCCACCTGTTGATTCTTGTTCAGAATATGATCCTAATGACTATTCCAACCTCGAGGAGTCAAAGGCAGATGGCCTGTCCTGTTCACCCATCAAGGTGCATGTTCTAATTTGGCAATGTTTTATTGATTGCGGTTATCTTGCATATGTTGTCTTGCATTTCTTCTACTTTGTTGCATCGCCATCTGCTTAGTTTACTCATCATATATGTCGAGATGCCATGCCCATCCATTATCAATACATATTCCATCTGTCATCATACCATGTTTTTCCACTCAAATGTTATTCTTGTGCATCAGACATCAAAAAGGAAGAGGGTGATTGCCGAACCTGAAGGAGCACCAGCAAAGTCCTTGAAAAACGTGGTGGTGCCGGAGAAATCAGACAGCACCCCACTTATATTGGTTGTACAACCAGTGACACAAAACGTAGGACCGACTCCAACAGACTGTACCCATATTTCACTGGCCACACCACTAGCCCCACCACACAAGACCTGCACTCCAGCAAAAGGTATACCGATTTCATTTGCCATAGCACCAGCTGTACCACAGAAAAATCCCACTCCAGCAAAAAGTACAGCAAGTCCACCGGCCGAAGACCTATCCCAACCGTAGAGACGACCAATTCTTGCAGATTGGAACCCCATTCCATTTATTCCTAGTTTAAAAGACAATGCTTTCAATGTTGTTAGGGACTATGTGCATATATTCCCAGCATGGGAAGATTATTGTGAAGACAAACACCATTTTCACATCTTCCTGTCCAACTTACGTGTAAGTGCTATTATTCATGGTTATTATTTTCCTGTTTTCTGCTGAATGAACACATCAATGATTTACATTACATTGTTGTAACTAGGCGAGGGTCAATCTGGATAGTCATGACAAGCAAAGCTTGCTTGTGCTTTTCAAGGAAGCATTGCAGCAGTATCGGTGTTACCTGAGGAAATCACACTTTGATGGAATGGGGTCAATCTGGATACTCTATAAATGAATTTCTGGTGAAGTCTCCTGTGCTAAATTTAGAAGACATTGAATGGAAAAACCTTGTTATGCACTGGTCTCGTTCCCAGGATGAGGTACTGTCTATGAAATCACATGACAATTTGAACTTCTACTTTTCCGCATGTGCCTTACGGATCTTTTTTGCAGGAAATCTGCTCGAAGAAGAATTCAGGTTTGACAAGAATGACAGGATATCGCAAATATGCTGCCCACTGCTTTGCTCTTGTTAGTACCTGTTGTCCTATATCACTGTACTTGCATACATACCTGGTTCACTATGTGACAGCAGTATGCATGATAGCTTGCTTATCAATTGTTCGCTCCAAATTATCTGATCTATATGAATGGTTACATTAGTGTAGAATATATCCAATGCCAATGTTTTTTTAGCTCTGCATTGTTCTTGTAAGTACATGCTGTCCTTTATCAGTGTACTTATAATGACAGGTAGTTGTTCATATACCATCACTCTGCAGCTTATTTTCCTTTGCCCTCCATTTTCTACACATCAGATCTATATTTACTCTTACCATAAGGTTGGTACTGAAGAAGTTTAGCTGTGCATTGCTCTTGGTTGTACCTTTTGCCTGTATTGCTTCACTTTGATGACCCACAAGTATAGGGGATCTATCATAGTCCTTTCCATAAATAAGAGTGTCAAACCCAACGAGGAGCAGAAGGAAATGATAAGCGGTTTTCAGCAAAGTATTCTCTGCAAGTACTGAAATAAGTGGTAACAGATAGTTTTGTGATATGATAAATTGTAACGAGCAACAAGTAACAAAAGTAAATAAAGTGCAGCAAGGTGGCCCAATCCTTTTATAGCAAAGGACAAGCCAGAACAAACTCTTATAATAGGAAAAGCGCTCCCGAGGACACATGGGAATATTGTCAAGCTAGTTTTCATCACGTTCATATGATTCGCATTCGATACTTTGATAGTTTGATATGTGGGTGGACCGGTGCTTGGGTACTATTCTTACTTGAACAAGCATCCCACTTATGATTAACCTCTATTGCAAGCATCCGCAACTACAACAAAAGTATTAAGGTGAACCTAACCATACCATGAAACATATGGATCCAAATCAGCCCCTTACGAAGCAACACATAAACTAGGGTTTAAGCTTCTGTCACTCTAGCAACCCATCATCTACTTATTACTTCCCAATGCCTTCCTCTAGGCCGAAATAATGGTGAAGTGTTATGTAGTCGACGTTCACATAACACCACTAGAGGCTAGACAACATACATCTTATCAAAATATCAAACGAATACCAAATTCACATGACTACTCATAGCAAGACTTCTCCCTTGTCCTCAGGAATGAACATAATTACTCACAAAGCATATTCATGTTCATAATCAGAGGGATAATAATATGCATATAGGATCTGAACATATGATCTTCCACCAATTAAACCAACTAGCATCAACTACAAGGAGTAATCAACACTACTAGCAACCTACTAGTACCAATCCCGGACTTTGAGACAAGAATTGGATACAAGAGATGACCCAGGGTTTGGAGATGAGATGGTGCTGGTGAAGATGTTGATGGAGATTGCCCTCTCCTGATGAGATGAGCGTTGGTGATGACGATGGTGATGATTTCCCCCTCCGGGAAGGAAGTATCCCCGACAGAACAGCTCTGCCGGTGCCCTAGATTGGATCCTCCAAGGTACCGCCTCGTGGCGGCGGAGTCTCGTCCCGAAAAGTTCCCTCTTATTTTTTTCTCATCGAAAGACCTCATATAGGAGAAGATGGGCATCGGAGAGCCACCAGGGGGCCCACGAGATATGGGGGCACGCCCTAGGGTGGGGCGCGCCCCCCACCCTCGTGAGCAGGGTGTGGGCCCCCTGGCCTTCATCTTTGGCGTGGATTTTTCTTTATTTCTTTTAAGACGTTCCGTGGAGTTTCAGGACTTTTGGAGTTGCACAGAATAGGTCTCTAATATTTGCTCCTTTTCCAGACCAGAATTCCAGCTGCCGGCATTCTCCCTCTTTATGTAAACCTTGTAAAATAAGAGAGAATAGACATAAGTATTGTGACATAAAGTGAAATAACAGTCCATAATGCAACAAATATCGATATAAAAATATGATGCTAAATGGACGTATCAACTCCCCCAAGCTTAGACCTCGCTTGTCCTCAAGCGAAAAGCCGATAACAATAAATATGTCCTGATGTTTAGAGGTAGAGGCGTCGATAAAAATAAAATACGAACATGAAGGCGTCATGATTATTCTTATAACAACAACATATATAGGTTTTGTCATATGATTACTTATGTTCAAGTGATGATCTATTCACAATGAAAAAGTATAAATCATAAACCTTATTGGACTCCGACAAACTATAATCTCAGTCATTGAAGCAATTGCAATTTATCATAACATCGGAAAGAGTCTATGTCAGAGCTGAAAAGCAAGTCCACATACTCAACTATCATTTAGTCCTCCATAATTGCTAACACTCACGCGATACTTGTGGTTACAGAGTTTTAATCAGACACAGAGAAAGATAGGGGCTTATAGTTTTGCCCCACAACCTTTTACCTCAAGGGTAATGTCAACAATAATGGTTCATGCTCCCCTACATCCAATTAGATATATATATCATGTTCTTTCCAACACGCTGAGCTTGCCAAAGGATAAAATAAAAAATAAAAGGTGAAGATCACCATGACTCTTGCATAAGGTAGAAGATAATAATAAAGGATCGGCCCTTCGCAGAGGGAAGTAGAGGTTGCCATGCGCTTTTATGGTTGGATGTATAAAATCTCAATGTGAAAGAACGTCACTTTATATTGCCCCTTGTGATATGAACCTTTATTATGCAGTCTGTTGCTTTTATTACTTCCACATCACAAGATCGTATAAAGCTTATTTATCCCACACCAATCAATCATACATATTTAGAGCAATTTTTATTGCTTTGCACCGATGACAACTTACTTGAAGGATCATACTCAATCCATAGGTAGATATGGTGGACTCTCATGGCAAAACTGGTTTAGGGGTATTTGGAAGCACAAGTAGCATTTCTACTTGGTGCTGAGAATTTGGCTAGCATGAGGGGGAAAGGCAAGCTCAACAAGTTAGAGGAACCATGACAACATACTTTATCTCAGATATAAGAAAGACATAACTCATTACGTTGTCTTCCTTGTTCAACATCAACTCTTTAGCATGTCATATTTTAATGAGTTCTCCCAATCATAAAAGATGTCAATGATAATATATCTATATGTGAAACCTCTCTTTCCTTATTACTTCCTATTAATTGCAACAATGACCAAAGCTACGTCTGCCAACTCCCAACAACTCTTAATCATCATACTCTTTCTATGTGAAGTCATTACTCTCAATAAGATCAATATGAACTTTTTGTTTCTTTTATTCTTTTCTTCTTTCTTTTATTCACCCAAGATCATGGCAAAATAATCAAGCCCTTGACTCAACACTAATCTTTATTATATATAACTCAAGGACTCAATTACATAGAGGGATCATAAAGCAAAATTCAAAACTAGATCATGCCATAAACTTTATTCTACTAGATCAAGATACTACTAATAGGATCAAACTAAGAAAACGGTAAAGATAGGAGTTGTGATGGTGTTATGATATCGGGGCACCTCCCCCAAGCATGGCAGTTGCCAAGGGGGGTGCCCATACCCATGTGATCATGTCTCCTTCTTTGTTGTTGGTGTAATACTCTTGGCGATTATTCCACTCAGGATACGGTTCTCCTCCTCGAGCTTATTGACTTGCTGCTTGAGGTCCATTATTTCCTTATGAAGCTTTCCTGTGATAACTAAAGCTCCTTGCACCCAAGGGTGTTGCATAGCTGCGGGAGAATAAGTGACACTCCTCTTCATATTTTCATAAGTAAGAAATCTAACATTAGAAGGGATAACCGATTTTGGAATAGCTGAGCTCTGTAGTTCCCCCATCGTGAACCCAGCTCGGAGGCGAGAGGTGACTTCTTGATCCTCCATAGCATCTACTCTCATCAAGTCAGCCTCCATCTCCTCCTCCGTTGCTGGCCCAAAGTGGTCAGCATCGCTGTTTGCCCTTGGTTCCGATGCCGGATTAGATACCCGGCTCTCCCCGATTGACTCTTGAGAAGACATCTTGCTCTAATCTGCAGCAGCGATAGCTCGAAAACAAGAACAGAGGAAATTTGCGTGATACGGGAGTCAAAACCTTCGGGAGAATACATAATGAATTTTTACCAACCAAAATACGTATCGTGCAAGAAAACGGAGTCCGGAAAGCATGTGAGGCGCTCACGAGGTAGGGGGCGCGCCCAGGGGGGTAGGGCACGCCCGCCACCCTTGTGGGGCCCTCGTGTCCTTCCCGGATTGCTACTTATTTTTCTATTTTTCTAAATATTCCAAAACGGAGAAATATTGCCTTAAAAATTGTTTTGGAGTTGGTTTACTTACCGTACCACATACCTATTCCTTTTCGGAGTCTGAAACATTCCGAAAAGTGTCCCTTATGTATTCCTCTGGGGTTATGGTTTCAATAATATTGGTTTCAACATTTATGGGATTACCTGAGATATAATGTTTAATTCTTTGACCGTTTACCACCTTTGGATTTGTGCCCTCGAAGTTGTTGATTTTTATGGCATCGGAACGATAGACCTCTTCGATGATGTAGGGGCCTTCCCATTTAGAGAGAAGTTTTCCTGCAAAAAATCTTAAACGAGAGTTGTATAGCAATACATAATCACCTACATTAAACTCACGCTTTTGTATCCTTTTGTCATGCCATATTTTAACTTTTTCTTTAAACAACTTGGCATTTTCATAAGCTTGGGTTCTCCATTCATCAAGTGAGCTAATATCAAATAACCTCTTTTCACCGGGAAGTTTAAAATCATAGTTGAGCTCTTTAATAGCCCAATATGCCTTATGTTCTAGTTCGAGAGGTAAGTGCCATGCTTTTCCATAGACCATTTTATACGGGGACATACCCATAGGATTTTTGTATGCAGTTCTATAAGCCCATAATGCATCATCAAGTTTCTTAGACCAATTCTTTTTAGACCTATTAACAGTCTTTTGCAAAATTAATTTGAGCTCTCTATTGCTCAACTCTACTTAACCACTAGACTGTGGGTGATAAGGGGATGCAATTCTATGATTAACATCATATTTATCAAGCATTTTACGGAAAGCACCATGAATAAAGTGTGAACCGATGCAATTCTATGATTAACATCATATTTAGCAAGCATTTTACGGAAAGCACCATGAATAAAGTGTGAACCACCATCAGTCATTAAATATCTAGGGACTCCAAACCTCGGGAAAATAACTTCTTTAAGCATTTTAATAGAAGTGTTATGATCAGCACTACTAGTTGGAATAGCTTCTACCCACTTAGTAACGTAATCAACAGCAACTAAAATATGTGTGTATCCATTAGAGGCAGGAAAAGGTCCCATATAATCAAAGCCCCAAACATCAAATGGTTCAATAACAAGTAAATAATTCATAGGCATTTCTTGATGTCTACTAATATTACCAATTCTTTGACATTCATCACAAGACAAGACAAACTTACGGGCATCCTTGAAGAGAGTAGGCCAATAAAAACCAGATTGCAATACCTTATGTGCAGTTCTATCTCCAGCGTGGTGTCCTCTATAAGACTCGGAATGACACTTGCGTAGGATCTGTTCCTATTCATGCTCAGGTACACAAGGCCTAATAACACCATCTACTCCTTCTTTATAAAGATGTGGGTCATCCCAAAAGTAATGTCTCAAATCATAGAAGAACTTTTCTTTTGTTGGTATGTGAAGCTAGGTGGTATAAACTTAGCAACAATATAATTAGCATAATCAGCATACCATGGAGTACTACGAGAAGTACTTATAACATTTAATTGCTCATCAGGAAAGTCATCATTAATAGGTAGTGGGTCATCAAGAATATTTTCTAACCTAGACAAGTTGTCTGCAACGGGGTTCTCAGCTCCCTTTTTTATCAACAATATGCAAATCAAATTCTTGTAACAAGAGAACCCATCTAATAAGTCTAGGTTTAGCACCTTTCTTTTCCATAAGATATTTAATAGCAGCATGATCTGTTTGAATAGTTACTTTGGAATCAACAATATAAGATATGAACTTATCACAAGCAAATACAACTACTAAAAGTTCTTTTTCAGTAGTAGCATAATTTCTTTGAGCATTGTCTAGTGTCTTACTAGCATAATGAATAACATTTAATTTCTTCTCGACCGTTTGCCCTAGAATAGCACCTACAGCATAATCACTAGCATCACACATAATTTCAATGGGTAAATTCCAATCAGGTGGCTGAACAATAGGTGCAGAGACTAATGCTTTCTTAAGTATTTCAAATGCTTCTACACAATCATCATCAAAGACAAATGGTATATCTTTTTGCAATAAATTAGTCAGAGGCCGAGAAATTTTTGAGAAGTCCTTAATGAACCTCCTATAAAACCCGGCATGACCAAGGAAACTTCTTATACCTTTGATGTCCTTGGGACATGGCATCTTTTCAATAGCATCAACCTTGGCTTTATCAACTTCAATACCTCTTTCAGAAACTTTGTGCCCCAAAACAATACCTTCATTAACCATAAAGTGGCACTTTTCCCAATTCAAGACAAGATTAGTTTCTTCACGTCTCTGCAAAACTCGATCAAGATTGCTCAAGCAATCGTCAAAAGAGGAACCATAGACAAAAAAGTCGTCCATGAAAACCTCACAAATCTTTTCACAAAAGTCAGAGGATATAACCATCATGCATCTTTGAAAGGTAGCAGGTGCATTACATAAACCAAAAGGCATACGTCTATAAGCAAAATTACCAAAAGGGCATGTAAAAGTAGTCTTTGATTGATCTTTAGCCGACACAGGTATTTGAGAGAAACTAGAATAACCATCTAGAAAGCAATAGTGTGTGTGTTTGCATAATCTTTCTAGCATTTGATCAATAAAAGGTAAGGAGTAATGATCTTTCTTAGTAGCTTTATTTAATTTGCGGAAATCAATTACCATCCTATAACCTATGATAATTCTTTGTGGAATCAATTCATCTTTATCATTAGGAACAACAGTAATACCTCCCTTCTTAGGGACACAATGGAAAGGAGTTACCCACTCACTATCAGCAACGGGGTAGATTATACCTGCCTCCAGAAGATTTAGTATTTCTTTTCTTACCACTTCTTTCATTTTAGGATTCAGATGTCGTTGAGGATCATGAACTGGTTTGGCATCTGCTTCCAAATTTATTTTATGTTGGCATAGAGTGGGACTCATGCCCTTAAGATCATCAAGAGTATATCCAATAGCGGTACGATGCTTCTTCATAGTTTTCAATAATCTTTCTTCTTCATGCTCTGAAAGGTTAGCACTAATAATAACAGGATATATCATCTTTTCATCAACATAAGCATATTTAAGATTATCAGGCAAAGGTTTAAGCTCGAACACGGGATCACCCTTGGGCGGAGGTGTAAGTGCATCTAGTGCCACCCCTAGTTGGTTTTGAAGTATTGACGACAAACCTAGTTGAGGGACTAATGTGTTTGTGAGAATTGCAGGATAACACAGGTAGAAGTCCCTCATTGATTCAGTTTTCCTACCAGAGATGACCCCTAAAAATGTATGAAGACATTGAAAACAAAGGTGGTATATGAAGATATTCACATTGAAGACTATGACAAGAGAAGACACCTCGTGAAGCCTATGGAACTCGAAGACTTAGATCTTTCGTAGTTCTCTTTCATTTGTGTTGAGTCATAGGAACCACCGTATTGTTAAGTGGGGTCCAAGAGAACCAGTCAGAACGACTGAAGTGATGCCTAAACAAAAAACCTATGTCTTCGAGTGAAGACTATGAGAGCAAATCTTGTCCAGAGTCGGACAAGTTAGCTTTGCTTGTAGCCCAAGTAAAGTTGCCGTGTGAGTTTGAAATCTGACCGTTGGAACACGTGTCAGTTCCTTAGTGACCCAGGGTCATTTCGGACAAATCAGGTCGGGTTGCCTAGTGGCTATAAATAGTCCACCCCCCACAACCATAAATGGTTGGCTGCTCAGATTTCAGTGCATGGCTTTTGTCGTTTGAGAGCAACCCACCTCGAAGCCTTTGAGAGAGAGAATTACTAGCGAGGATAAAGCCCTAAACACCCAGAGCCAGAGAGAATTGGGCATCACTTAAGTCTTCTTGTCTGAGTGATCTGAAGACTTATTACACTTGAGGACTGTGCATCCTCCAGCCGGTTAGGCGTCGCGTTCTGAGCATCCAAGAGACATTGTGGATTGCCGGTGAACGAAGTCTGTGAAGGTTTGGGAGTCTACCTTGAAGACTTACCAGAGTGATTGGGCGAGGTCTGTGTGACCTTAGCTCAAGGGGAATACGGTGAGGACTGTGTGTCCTGAGCTGCGTGTTCACGGCTGGGTGTCCGGGACTGTGTGTCCTTTGGTTTAAATACCTAGCCGCCCTAACCAGACGTACAATTGTCACAGCAAATGGAACTGGTCCAACAAATCTTTGTCTTGAACGAGTCACTGGTTTCATCTTCACTTCCTTTTTACTTACTGTTACTCATTGTGAAGTCAATGCATGCTTACTCTATCTTTTGTCTTCACAACATGACTGTATGATCTGTTTGGCTTCATAAAATCTTCCTACCTGATCCTTATTACACTGCAGCTATTTGTCATTGTGCTTTCACTCTATTGAATACTTGACCGTGGCTTGCCTAGTGTAATCTAACTTCCGCTGCATAGTAATAGGCATATCTCTACTGTTTGTCTTCATAACTTCCATGTTTTGAAGACTTTCATAAAAATCACCTATTCACCCCCCCTCTAGTCGATATAACGCACTTTCAGGAGGAGGATCCCCTAAGATTTCAACAGGCAAGTTGTGTTTCAGAACAGGTTCCTGTTTAAAGAATACTTCATCTATTTCCCTTCTTTCATTCATGAACATATCATTTTCATGGTCTATCAAATAGTGTTCTAAAGGATCACTAGGAGGTACTGCAATAGAAGCAAGACCAATAATTTCATCCTTACTAGGTAATTCTTCCTCATGATGTTGTTTACTAAATTTAGAGAAATTAAACTCATGAACCATATCATCCAAGCCAACAGTAACAACATTCTTTGTGCAATCTATGGTAGCATTGACAGTATTTAAGAAGGGTCTACCAAATATAATGGGACAAAAACTATCTTATGGGGAACCAAGAACAAGAAAATCTGCAGGATATTTAGTTTTCCCACACAAGATTTCAACATATCTGACAATTCCCATTGCTGAAATAGTACCTCTATTGGCAAGTTTAATTGTGACATCAATATCTTCTAACTCAGCAGGTGCAATTTCATTCTTAATTTCTTCATATAAAGTATGCGGTATAACACTAGCACTAGCACCCATATCACATAATCCATGATAACAATGATCCCCTATTTTAACAGAAATAATAGGCACGCCTACCACGGGTCTATGTTTATCTTTAGCAAGGTTTAGAAATTCTAGCAGTTTCACCTTCTGAATAACATGCCCATCAATATTATTAGACAAGAGATCTTTAACAATAGCAATATTAGGTTCTATTTTAACTTGTTCAGGACGTGTATAAGTTCTAATATTGCTTTTACGAACAACAGTTGAAGCTTTAGCATGATCCTTTATTCTAATAGGGAAAGGTGGTTTCTCAATATAAGAAGTAGGAACAATACGATCATTATAAGTGAGAGTCTTTTCTTCAACTTTAATAGGTGTAGCTACTTTTACTTCTATGGAAGGATCATATTTAAACCACTTGTCCTTAGGGAGATCAACATAAGTAGCAAAAGATTCACAGAAAGAAGCTACTATCTCAGAGTCAAGTCCATATTTAGTGCTAAACTTACGGAAAATATCGGTATCCATGAAAGATTTAACACAATCAAACTTAGGTGTCATACCTGACTCCTTACCTTCGTCGAGGTCTCAATCTTCAGAGTTGCGTTTAATTCTATCCAATAAATTCCATCTGAATTCAATAGTCTTCATCATAAAAGAGCCAGCACAAGAAGTATCGAGCATGTTACGATTGTTTTCAGAAAGCCGAGCATTCAAACTTTGCATAATTATTTCTCTTGGGAGCTCATGATTGGGGCATGAATATAACATTGATTTTAGCCTCCCCCAAGCTTGAGCGATGCTTTCTCCTTCGCGAGGCCAGAAATTATATATGTAATTGTGATCACGATGAACAAGATGCATAGGGTAATACTTTTGATGAAATTCCAACTTCAATCTTTTATAGTCCCAGAATCTCATATCATCACATAGCCTATACCATATCAATGCGTCTCCCTTCAAAGATAAAGGGAAGACCTTCTTAGCAACATCATCGGGTATACCTGCAAGCTTAAATAATCCACAAACTTCATCCACATATATTAAGTGCTCATCGGGATGCTTTGTTCTATCTCCAGTAAAAGGGTTAGCTAGCAGTTTTTCCATCATAGCCACAGGAAATTCAAAAGGAGTTTCATTTTCAATAGATTCAGTAGGTTGAGGAGAAACTCTTTGATCTACTGGACGGGGTGAAGATACCCCGAACAAGCCCCTTAGAGAATTACTTTCCATAGAAACAAGTGACAATAAATTTCAGCACACTATATAAATTTTTCCTTACCAAATTCCACCTACCAAAGGTGCTACACTCCCCGGCAACGGCGCCAGAAAAGATTCTTGATGACCCACAAGTATAGGGGATCTATCATAGTCCTTTCGATAAGTAAGAGTGTCGAACCCAATGAGGAGCAGAAGGAAATGATAAGCGGTTTTCAGCAAGGTATTCTCTGCAAGTACTGAAATAAGTGGTAACAGATAGTTTTGTGATATGATTAATTGTAACGAGCAACAAGTAAAAAAAGTAAATAAAGTGCAGCAAGGTGGCCCAATCCTTTTGTAGCATAGGACAAGCCAGAACAAACACTTATAATAGGAAAAGTGCTCCCGAGGACACATGGGAATATCATCAAGCTAGTTTTCATCACGTTCATATGATTCGCGTTCGATACTTTGATAATTTGATATGTGGGTGGACCGGTGCTTGGGTACTGTTCTTACATGAACAAGCATCCCACTTATGATTAACCTCTAGTGCAAGCATCCGCAACTACAACAAAAGTATTAAGGTAAACCTAACCATAGCATGAAACATATGGATCCAAATCAGCCCCTTACGAAGCAACACATAAACTAGGGTTTAAGCTTCTGTCACTCTAGCAACCCATCATCTACTTATTACTTCCCAATGCCTTCCTCTAGTCCCAAATAATGGTGAAGTGTTATGTAGTCGACGTTCACATAACACCACTAGAGGCTAGACAACATACATCTTATCAAAATATCAAACGAATACCAAATTCACATGACTACTCATAGCAAGACTTCTCCCTTGTCCTCAGGAACGAACGTAATCACTCACAAAGCATATTCATATTCATAATCAGAGGGGTAATAATATGCATATAGGATCTGAACATATGATCTTCCACCAATTAAACCAACTAGCATCAACTACAAGGAGTAATCAACACTACTAGCAACCTACTAGCACCAACCCGGACTTTCAGACAAGAATTGGATACAAGAGATGAACTAGGGTTTGGAGATGAGATGGTGCTGGTGAAGATGTTGATGGAGATTGCCCTCTCCTGATGAGAGGAGCGTTGGTGATGACAATGGTGATGATTTCCCCCTCCGGGAAGGAAGTATCCCCGGTAGAACTGCTCTGCCGGAGCTCTAGATTGGATCCGCCAAGGTTCCGCCGCGTGGCGGCGGAGTCTCGTCCCGAAAAGTTCCCTCTTATTTTTTTCTCATCGAAAGACCTCATATAGGAGAAGATGGGCATCGAAGAGCCGCCAGGGGGGCCACGAGATAGGGGGCGCGCCCTAGGGGGGCGCCCCCCACCCTCATGAGCAGGGTGTGGGCCCCTGGCCTTCATCTTTGGCGTGGATTTTTCTTTATTTCTTTCAAGACGTTCCGTGGAGTTTCTGGACTTTTGGAGTTGCGCAGAATAGGTCTCTCATATTTGCTCCTTTTCTAGACCAGAATTCCAGCTGCCGGCATTCTCCCTCTTTATGTAAACCTTGTAAAATAAGAGAGAATAGCCATAAGTATTGTGACATAAAGTGAAAGAACAGTCCATAATGCAATAAATATTGATATAAAAGCATGATGCAAAATGGACGTATCACACTTATATTTATAGCTACTTGGTTATGTAGCATCACTCTTCATCTTATCTTAAATATTCTCCATTTTTTCGTATATTATCACATATATATTTACTATTAACAAAATGTAGAATAAAGGCAATGCTTTGGAAGAAGATTCTGTGGTAAACTTCTTGAATTCCCCCCCCCCTCCCCCATCAGCATGGACAAGGCCTTTATAAAGCCTATCTTCACCAATAATGTAAGTTTGTCCATCTCAAGCCTTCAAACTTTGTTGTATATATTTGGTTAGGCATGACTGCAATAGCTGTTTATTTTTGGTGTTTGCATCAAATTGCTTGTTTAAAGTTTATTATGTAGTTCATAAACAAAAGTTTGTCCTTTCTCAATTTAACTTTTCAGTTGTACAACCAAGTTCCTTCTTCATACCATGTAAATTAAACTATACAGAGCAAGTGATCTTCTTTTGCACTGCATGTATGCTTCTGTTCTTCATCCGTAATCCAGTGGTGTGGTGAACCTACCCACTACAGCACAATGTCATATTCTGCAATGTGTTAACTATGAACAATGTCATATCATTCTGCTATTATTTAAACCGTCTCTTTATTTGCCAATCTGAAATGGTATAAATTGACAGCAGACTAACCATTGATACTTATGAGTTCTTGATCTGTAATCCAGTTGTGCCGTGAAGCTGCCAACTCCTTCACAATGTCATTTCCTGCCATGTCTTGACCTGAACAATACCATATTGTGTTAATGCAATTTTAAACTATGTCACTTTATTCGTCAGTAAGAAATGTGATGAATTGTCCGCACTGATACTTTTATGTGCAAAACCTGTCATCTGCCTGCTTGTTTATCTTTCAGAGTGAGGAAGATATAAGTGTTGAACAAGCGCAGTCTCATCATCTTGCTCAGCTGCTTGCGTTGCAGCTCCTCAGCAGGGCTAACCTTTCTTGAACTCTATTGAAGTGCTGTCGGTTTTGTATATTATTTTGTCGGCGTGTTCATTTGCACTGGTGGCGATCTTTGATGCCCAGTGTATGTAATCTGTTGTCTGCTTGTGCTTTATTATCATAGTGGCGAACTTTGATGCCCAGTGGATGTAATATGCCGTAATTTCTTTATTGTATAGTCTAGGTTTTTTCTTATTCACGATGCTGCAATTATTTTACTGTATATATATCCTGCATTTGCAGTAAACCGGCCAAACCGTAAAATTACGGTACATAATCGGGTCGTCATGCAATCACGATGTAGGTTGGGCCTAAAATGTGCTGAACAGCTCACGGGCCGGCAGCAGCCCGAAATGAACCCCGGCCCATGATTGTGCGAATCAAATCATGGGCTTTTAACAGGCCAAAATTGTCTCGGTCCTTGTTTGGCCCAATCAGATATCGGCTGCGAGCAGGCCGGATGCAAATCGGGCCGTAGTTAGGCCCAACTATATGACGAGCTTTTAACAGGCCGAAATTAATATAGGGCCAAAATGTTAAACGGGCCCTTAACAGGCCAAAACTAATATCAGACCGAATTACTAAGTGGGCCTTTAGCAAGTGGGCCCAAAAGCATAGTGTCCACTTGACGGGCCGAATCTAATATGGGCCATAATTGAGCCCAAAGCCTCTTATAGGGTCGGACCTGATCTGGGCCGTAATTTGGCCCAGAACGTGGTAGGCTTTTAACGGGCCGGATCTCATATGGGCCACTATTAGGCCCGGAGCATGGCAGGCCATTAATGGACCGGATCAAATATGGGCCGGCATTTGGCCCAAAACGTTAATGGGCCGGCCTACTAGGGTCCTCAAAATCATGTGGGTCTATAGCTGGGCGGGCCCATTAATGTCGGCGAAATCTCATGGGCCTTTAGCTAGGTCGGCCCATTATGTTACGCAAGAATCTTGTGGGCCTTTACCTGGGCAGGCCCATTATGGCACACAAAAATCTTGTGGGCCTTTACCTGGGCCGGCCCATTATGGCCTGCAAAATCTTGTGGGCCTTTAGCTGGGCCAGCCCATTATGGTCCGCAAAATCTCGTGGGTGTTTAGCTGGGCCGGCCCATTATGGTCCGCAAAATCTTGTGGGCCTTTAGTTGGGCCGGCCCATTTAAACTTGATGGGCCGATCCACGTGTAAACATATCATAGGCGCATCTCGCCCATTGGATGAGTGACACCTGTGCCAACGCGGACCTAACACGTGTCTCCTCCAGCCAATGATGATTTTACACGTGGAAAATCCCCATTGGTCGGGGCTGTTAACGGGTTATCGGATCCAAAACCTGACCCGATAGCTTAACGGCGTTCCGTTATGGTGGATGCCACATGTCAGTCACCCTTGACGAAAGCACTTCTGTGACGTGCGATTTATCATCATGGAAGTGGACACGTCCGTGATGATAATTTTGGTAATTTCATGGAACACTTCTACGATAGCACAGGTATGACTATCTTGATTCTGTCATAAAATCATCATGGATGTACATGCATGACAGAAAACGTGACCTACTGTGACAAACACGTATCATCACGGAAGTGTATTTTTTTGTAGTGATAAGACCTGGCATTGTTGTTGCGAGGCTGGTTGCTTCCACGGCCAGCTACAGGGAGGACCAGTTGATTCTGGTTCTGGTTGCATTCCCTAGCACGGTGTCCTGGTTGACCACACCTGAAGCACAGACCATTATTGGGAGTGGGAACAGGAGCTCGAGGTGGTGGAGCTGGAAGTCTTGGCTGCCTAGTTGGTGGGGGAGGCAGACACGGTGCAGCATAGGACTGCCTTGGAGCAGGTGCAGTTGGCTGGTACATGCTGTTGGGAATCCATATCCTATGCTTATGCGAGGACGGGCCCAAAGATGAGCCCGTGTCACGGTTGCGCCTGTGAGAGCTCTGGTGTTCCTGCAGACCAGTTTCGACATTGATGGCCTTGTTCACCAAGGTGGCGAAATCAGCAAAGTCATGCACTAAAAGTGCGAGCTTGATGTTAGCTTGAAGGCCATCACGGAACTTCTCCTGTCTGCGTGCATCAGTTGCAATGTCTTCTTCAGCATAGCGGGACAGATCCAGAAACTCCCGTTGATAAGCTTCCACATTTTTGTTGCCTTGGGTGAGGCTGCGGAACTCGCGCTTCTTACAGTTCATGACTCCCTGAGGAATGAAGCGGGCACGGAAAGCAGCTTGGAAGTCTGGCCAGGTGATAATTGTTCCAACTGGCATAGTACACCTGTGACTGTCCCACCATTGAGCAGGGGGTCCCTTCAAGAAGAAGGAAGCAAAGGTGACATAGCTAGCAGGGGCTACATCAGCAGACTCCATCTCATAGGTGATGTCACGGAGCCAGTCATCAGCATCCAGAGGCTGAGTTGAGCTGCGGTACACAGTTGGGTTGAGATGCATGAAATCCTGCAGAGTCACTTGGGCTGGCTGCTGATTCATATTGGGGCGAGGCAACTGAGCCATAATATTCTCCATGAACTGGCGAATCAGCTCAAACTGTTGCATCATCCCAGCCATATACTCAGGCGGGGGTGGGGGATGGTCACCACGACCACGACCACGACCACCTAGTCTAACCATCCTGCTAATATATAACAGGGATAGTTCAGCATTGAGCATTTGCAAGGACAAGAATCATTCATGATGAAACATGCATAATGAAAAGAACACGATAGATACTACATAGTAGTTGGCATATCTTACAAAAGATATCATGCATAGAGTTCGATACAAAGAGTTCAGTACATAGCTTAAGAACATCATAGGCGGCACGCAGGCTCGCGGTGATTGCATCTAACAATAACAAGCAAGCCTACATCAGTCCCAAGAGGAACTATGGAGGTAGGTGTAGCCTAACAGCTGGTAGTGACGTGACGGTAAGTCCTCCACGTGAGTAGCCTGGGGTTCACGGATACTCTGGTGCGGAACCCGATGCGCATGTGGCAGAAGAGGACCAAGTGCGGGAGAGTAGCCTCCCACATCTGGCCAGCCGATGCCCTGGGCGTCACGGTCCTGGCAGGGTAGATCACAGAACGCGACAGATCACCAGATCGGACAGAGGGGTGCAACAGTGTCAGAGCACGGTACATGTGCTGACGGGTGGTGTACAACTCGTGGCGAAGAGCTCGGTTAGCTCTATCCATCCCATCAGCATGCAGAACCAAGTTCTGATGGTAGAAGGGCTCTCAGGTCATAGTGGAGTAGGCAGCAGTGTAGTATCCCTCTGCACCAACATCGGATGTGATAGCAATGTGCCTAAAAGGGGAAGTTTCCAACTCCCGATACTCTCCATGAAGACGTGTCAGAGCAGAATAAGCAGCATCGTGGACCGCCATATCGATAGTCACTCCAACACCATGAGCAGTGTGCAGCACGGTAGTGGAGTCATACTCCCGAGAGTAGAGGTGGACGATGGCACGGTAGTGGAGTGATACTCCCGAGAGTAGAGGTGGATGATGGCACGGTACTGCTCCTGGTTGAAGTCCTGGTACTCCTCGTAGATGGTGTACTCAGGGTGCCAGCGATAACCCAGATAGGTCATCATCTCAACCAACACAACAGGTGATCCTGAGGCACCAATGGTCGACGTGTGGCGCACAACCTGTCTCGTGGGTTCCATCTGAAAACAAAAATGTTTCAAAGGAGTCAAATGACAGTGCGGATAATGTTCAATATACGACTCTAAGGAATAGCTAGGGCTTATCCAACTTTGGGGTGAACGTGGTCATGGGATCCTAATGTTATAGTTAGTAAAATTGTTTAACCCGTGTAGAAGAGAGTCCAGAGTCCCAGAGTAAGGATCGAGGAGTAAAAGATCCTAATACCACCCTAATGGCGACGTTGGCCCGTAAGTCACACAACCATGTTAGTAAAAAGTTTTGTAATGTCTAGACTCGACTTTGGCCAAGGAGTGTGGAACACTACTAGGAAAAGGGCTATAGATGGAATTGACACTAATGGCGCACCAGACATGTGGTGCGCCATTACTATATACTAATGGCGCACCATGTGTTGGTGCGCCATTAGTGTGCAAATACTAATGGCGCACCACGTCCATGGTGCGCCATTAGTAAAAAAAAATTAATTTTTTCAAAACTACTAATGGTGCACCGTGGGAGTGGTGCGCCATTACTAGTTGAACTAGCGCACCACATCCATGGTGCGCCATTAGTAATTTTTTTAATTTTTTCAAAACTACTAATGGCGCACCGTGGGAGTGGTGCGCCATTACTAGTTGGCGCACCATGCCACAGTGCGCCATTAGTAACTTGGCCCAAACATTCGCCCAAATGCAACCCCCCCTGTGGACCGCCTTTTCAGTTTCAAAAAAAATAAAAGAAAATGATAGAAATGTCAAAAAAATAAAAGAAAATAAGATTCCCATGTGATATGTGGTCTAGTTGTTAGGAAAATTTACAAACATAAATTTTCGACTTTTTTGCAAAATCTCTCGAGAATTTGTAAAAATGGGCATAACTTTTGCGTACGAATTCGGATGAAAAAGTTTTTTATATGAAAAATCATCTACTCGAAAAGTTACATCCGAATTTAACCGGGGGAACCCCGTTAAACATTTTCAAAATCCTCAAAAACCTAACAGGAAAAAGATACGGGACTTTTAAGACCTGGAGAGGCAAAAAAATTCAAAAAAATTCAAACTTACTAATGGCGCACCTGCCAGTGGTGCGCCATTAGTATCTTCCCACCTTCAAAATTCAAAATTAGTCAAAAAATAAAAAAAAGTTACTAATGGCGCACCTGCCCATGGTGCGCCATTAGTATCTTCCCGCCTTCAAAATTCAAAATAAATAAAAATAAATAAATAAAAAGTTAGTAATGGCGCACCTACCCACGGTGCGCCATTACTATGTCGTATATATGGCTGGGCGCACCTCCTCCACTCCACCTCTCCTCCACTCCATCTCCTCCTCTGCTCCACTCCATCTTCCCTTCTCTCCTCCACCATACTACCTTCCTCCTCTCCGGCGACCTCCTCCTCCTCCTCTCCGGCGACCTCCTCCTCCTCTCGGGCGACCTCCTCCTCCTCTCCGGCGACCTGCTCCTCCTCTCCGGCGACCTCCTCCTCTCCGGGGACCTCCTCCTCCCTCCTCTCCTCTCCTCCCCTCCCCTCCCCTCACGGTTTCTCCTCCCTCCTCTCCGGTGAGCTCCTCCTCCCTCTTCTCCTCCCATTCCCTCATGGTTTCTCCTTCCTCCTCTCCGATGCTTCGGTGAACTCCTCTCCAGCGACCTCCTCCTCCTCTCCGGCGATGTAGGTGAGCGCCTCTCCGGTGACCTCCTCCTCCTCTCCGGCGAACTCCTCTCCGACAAAAGAACACGGCAAAAGAACGTACAAGATCCAAAAATAGGAACAAAATTTGAAATAATATCGTGCCAAAAAACGAGCAAAAAATGGGCAAAAAAATCACGATCCAGATCCAAATTCAAAATTCAAAAATAGCAATGGCGCATGGTGGGGGTTAGACGGTGCGCCACTACTATTTTCCCGCCTTCAAAATTCAAAAATACTAATGGCGCACCATGGCCTATACTAATGGCACACCAGTGGCCTATACTAATGGCGCACCGTGGCCTATACTAATGGCGCACCAGTGGTGCGCCATTAGTATACCACATACTAATGGTGCACCAGTGGTGCGCCATTAGTAAAAAATACTAGTGGCATGATACTAATGGTGCACCGGTGATGCGCCATTAGTAGGCAAAACTGGTGCACCATTAGTAGCCCTTTTCCTAGTAGTGGAAGGGGGATTCCTACAGGCAGTCAGCTCTGATACCAACTTGTGACGCCCGTGATTCAATCATACACTAATCATACACGCAAACGTGTACGATCAAGATCAGGGACTCACGGGAAGATATCACAACACAACTATACAAATAAAATTAGTCATACAAGCATCATATTACAAGCCAGGGCCTCGAGGGCTCGAGTACAATAACTCGATTATAGATGAGTTAGCGGAAGCAACAATATCTGAGTATAGACATAAGTAAACAAGTTTGCCTTAAGAAGGCCAGCACAAGCTGGGATACATATCGAAAGAGGCGCAGGCCTCCTTCCTGGGATCCTCCTAAACTACTCCTGGTCATCGTCAGCGGCCAGCACGTAGTAGTAGGCACCTCCCGAGTAGTAGCGGTCGTCATCGATAGTGGCGTCTGGCTCCTGGACTCCAACGTCTGGTCGCAGCAAACGGGTATAGGAAGGGGAAAAGGGGGAGCAAAGCAACCGTGAGTACTCATCCAAAGTACCCGCAAGCAAGGAACTAAACTACATATGTATGCATTGGTATCAAATGGAAAAGGGGTGACGTATGTAGACTGAAATGCAGAATGCCAGAATAAGAGGGTGATAGCTAGTCCTATCGAAGACTATGCTTCTGGTAACCTCCATCTTGCAGCAGAAGAAGAGAGTAGATGGTAAGATCACCAAGTAACATCGCATAGCATAATCCTAACCAATGATCCTCCCCGTGTCGCCCTATGAGAGAGCGATCACTGGTTGTATCTGACACTTGGGAGGGTGTGTTTTATTAAGTATCAGGTTCTAATTGTCATAAGGTCAAGGTACAACTCTAAGTCATCCTGTTACCGATGATCACGGCTATTCGAATAGATTAACTTCCCTGAAGGGGTGCACCACATTTCCCAACTCGCTCGATCCCCTTTGTCCGGACACACTTGTCTGGGTCATGCCCGGCCTCGGAAGATCAACACGTCGCAGCCCTACCTAGGCACAACAGAGAGGTCAGCACGCAGGTCTAAATCCTGTGGCACAGGGGTGTGGGCCCATCACCATTGCACACCTGCACGTTGCGTACACGGCCGATGAGAAGACCTAGCCTCCCTTATACAAGGGCAGGCGTTCCAGTCCAACCCGGCGTGCGTCGCTCAGTCGCTGATGTCATGAAGGCTTTGGCTGATACCACAACGTCGAGTGCCCATAACTGTTCCCGCATAGTTGGTTAGTGCGTATAGGCCAGTAGCCAGACTCAGGTCAAATACCCAGATCTCGTTAAGCGTGTTATTTTGAAGTAACTACGAACGCGGACCAGGGCCAGGCCCACCTCTCACCTAGGTGGTCTCCGCCTGCCCTGTCGCTCCACCTCAAGGTAACAGTCGGGGGCCGTCGGGAACCCAGGCCCACCACTACCTGGGTGGAACCACCTGCCCCTTCAGCCCCCAACATTGGAATCACTTGCGGGTACTCAACGAGCCGACCCGACTTTAGTCACAACATGTATAGTATGTATGTATAGTATATACCCGTGATCAACACCCGACGTGATCACGGCCCGATAGTATAGAATGGTAGACTGACAAGAATGTAGGGCCACTGATGATAATCTAGCATCCTATACTAAGCATTTAGGATTGCAGGTAAGGTATCAACAATTGTAGAAACAATGCCAGGCTATGCATAGGAATAGGATTAATGGAAAGCAGTAACATGCTACACTACTCTAATGCAAGCAGTAGAGAGAAGAGTAGGCGATATCTGGTGATCCAGGGGGGGGGCTTGCCTGGTTGCTCTGGCAAGAGAGAGGGGTCGTCAACACCGTAGTCGTACTAGGTAGCAGCGGCGTCGGTCTCGGTGTCTAGCGAGAGAAGAGGGGGAAGAAACAATAAATATTAAGCAAACAGATGCGTAGCAATGCATGACATGACAAGTAGCGGTGCTAGGGGTGCCCTAACACGGTATGAGGTGGTACTGGTGAAGGGGGGAAACATCCGGGAAAATATCCCCGGTGTTTTGCGCTTTCGGACAAATGAATCGGAGGGGGAAAGTTGTGTGTTCGCTATGCTAGGGATGCGGGGCGGACGAACGGGCTGCATATCCGAATTCGTCTCCTCGTTCCGAGCAACTTTCATGTAGAAAGTTTTTCCATCCGAGCTACGGTTTATTTTGTATTAATTTCAAAAGACTTAAATCATTTTAAGGATTTATTTAATTATTTAAAATCAACATTATCCAGAACAATGCATGCTGACATCAGCATGACGTCAGTAGTCAACATTGACCGTTGACCTGGTCAACCTGATGTGTGGGTCTAGTGGGACCCACCTGTCATTCTATGTTTAGGTTAATTAGGGTTTAGGTTAATTAGTTAGGCTTAATTAGTTGTTTAGTTTAATTAAACAAAATTAATTAAGTTAATTAATTCTTTAATAAATAAATAAATAAATTATTATTATTATTTAATTCTTTTTTTAAATCATTCTGGGGCTGGTGGGCCCCGTTTGGCAGTGGCCTAGAGACCATAGCGGGCACTGGCGCTAACAGGCAAAGCCCGAACGGGCGCTAGCCCGTAGGGGCGCACCCAACTTGGCAACCGAGGGGAGGGGCGGCTGGCGGGCGTGGGCACCAGTGCACCGGCGTGGAGCTCCAGTGGCTGTGATCGGGCTGAGCATGGGGAGGGTCCCGGCTGCCGACATGCAGCAGGGTGACAGCGGGATCGGGCTAGCGGAGCGGTGCGGAGGGGACAGCGGTGGAGCGCAGCGTTGGGGGCACGGGCACGCGTGTTGGCATCGCCGTGCGCTCGCACAGGGCGTGACGAGGGCGTCCAGGGGCGCAGGGCGCGGTGAGCATGGGGCGCGGCCAGCAGCGGGGAAAGGAGCGACGGGGACGGAGAGCGTCGTGGGCGGCTCCAAGCGGCGCGGCAAGGTAGTGGCCGAAGCGGGCGTGAGGCGCGGGGCGAGCAAAAGCAGGGGCGCGGACGGCCATGGTCGGTGCGCGGCGAGCACGAGCGCGCGCGGAGGAGGAGCGGGGGCGCGGTGACAGGAGCCACGGCGTGGGCGGAGCGTTAACGTACGGCGGTGACTACGGGGCAAGGGGGAAGAACGGGGGGGCGCTCACGTGAGCATGCAGGGGATCGGGCGGCGAGGCTCACAGGAGCCGAGTTGAGCAGGAGGATGGGGACGAGCGCCGGTGGGGAGGAGGCGGCGACGGACGACGAGCTCTGAGCGGCGGTGGCGGGCACTGGAGGCCTCCAGGTGGTGGCGGCGGCTGTTCGGTCCCCTGATCCGGATCTGGATCGGGGAGGAGGGCGAGGAGAGTGGGGGGAGTGGGTGTCGGTGGGTGGGTCACGGGGGGAGTGGGGGTTATGGGGCGCCGGCTGGGCCGGCCTGGCTTGTCCAGTGGCCAGCTAGGCTAAGGCCCAGTAGGGGGGTGGGGTTTGTTTTTCTTTTCATTTTTGTTAGTTTTGTTTTTCTGTTTTTTGTATTTTCTTTTCTTTTCTTTATTTTCCTATCCGTTTTAATTCTCTTTAAAATATTTAGGCATCCTGAAAAAGTGTGGTACCTTCCTCTTAAATACCTAGCCATTACTTAGCACACTCCGAACATTTTAGCTTTGAGGTTTGGAAACTTTTATCATTTGACTTAATTTCAATTTTGAATTTGAAACGTTTTCAACTAACACGTGAGTAGCAACAGTAACAGAGGCGACGTGGCATCGTTAACATGGGATTACTGTAGCAGGATTATCCGAGTGTTACAGGAGTGCTCATCCGGTGTTGCCCTAAGAACGAGATATGTGCAGCTCCTATCGGGATTGTTGGCACATCGGGCCGTCTTGCTAGTCTTTTTTTTACCATTGTCGAAATGTCTTGTGACCGAGATTCCGAGACTGATCGGGTCTTCTCAGGAGAAGGAATATCCTTCGTTGACCGTGAGAGCTTGTGATGGGCTAAGTTGGGACACCCCTGCAGAGTTTAAACTTTCGAGAGCCGTGCCCGCGGTTATGTGGCAGATGGAAATTTGTTAATGTTCGGTTGTAGAGAACTTGACACTTGACTTAATTACAATGCATCAACCGCGTGTGTAGCCGTGATGGTCTCTTTCCGGCGGAGTCCGGGAAGTGAACACGGTCTTGTGTTATGCTTGAACGTAAGTAGTTTCAGGATCACTTCTTGACCACTTCTAGCTTCTCGGCCGTTGTGTTGCTTCTCTTCTCGCTCTTATTTGCGTTTGTTAGCCACCATATATGCTTAGTGCTTGCTGTAGCTCCACCTCATTACTGTACCCTACCCATAAGCTTAAATAGTCTTGATCTCGCAGGTGTGAAATTGCTGAGTCCTCATCGCTCACAGATACTTCCAAACAGTTGCAGGTGCCGATGATACCAGTGCAGGTGACACAACCCAACTCAAGTGGGATCTAGCATTTGGGGTTGTCTTCTTTTATTTTGGTTCCGTAGTCGGACCTTTATTTGTACTTTGGATGATGTATGAACTATTTATGTATTGTGTGAAGCGGCGATTGTAAGCCAACTCTTTACCCTTTCTTATTCAGTACATGGGATGTGTAAAGATTACCCCTCTTGCAACAGACCTACCATGCGGCTATGCCACTAAGTCGTGCCCTGACACGTGGGAGATATAGCCGCATTGTGGGTGTTACAAGTTGGTAATCAGAGCCATCCCCGACTTAGGAGCCACATGCTTGATCGAATCACTGACGTTGTTGAGTCTAGAACAAAATGTTTTGAGTCTTAGGATTATATATATCGAAGAGTAGGATTTTTTTTACTCCTCAGTCCCTTCGTCTCTCTAGTGAGGCCTCCTAAAGTAGAAGTTTTGACTCTTCTCTCCTCAAATTTCACAAAAAAAATATTAGGATCACGCGGGTATCTTGGAATCGTTCTGATAGTCTTGTGACGAAAATATTGTTCTTGGTGCCTCCTGACATTTAGGGGTTGTGGAAGTGTCCCGGGGAGTTGAGCTCCGAGGTGTTGTCGCCACAATTTTATCGTTGCAGTTCTGGAATACCTGAGTTCGCCGACATCAAAAATCTCTTTTTATGCAGTTGTTGGTGAGATAACCTCGACGCCACCCAGTACTGGGGCAGGAGTTCGGGAGTATTGCCATAACTCGTATAAAGGATGCTTTTTG
Source organism: Triticum monococcum (assembly GCA_034509565.1). Taxonomy (NCBI): domain Eukaryota; kingdom Viridiplantae; phylum Streptophyta; class Magnoliopsida; order Poales; family Poaceae; genus Triticum; species Triticum monococcum. The sequence goes on along the minus strand of CM067841.1, from coordinate 38,393,326 downwards.
AATGTTGAGGTACATGATTTCCAAAGGTTTCTTGGTTATGTGTTGAAGGATGGATACAACTGTATGTAGGAATTGTTAGTTTGGGTGAGATATTATGCTTCCCCTATATCCCCAACACCTGATTGCATAACCAGAAAGTTTCGGGAGTTTATAAGTGGGAATTCAAGTAGCTCCTAGGATATCTTTTCGACAGATGTATGATATGAAATTGGGTTCGACGTCTAGTGGTCCGCCTATGCACGGTTGGTTTAAAGTGGTCTCGTTGTGTCTTAAAGAGTCCTTGGCTATGCTGACTCGGGGACGCTTTGTATGTCATGTGCATTGCCTTGTACATGATGGTGTTGTACGATCGAGCCCATGTGGGCCCCACTACGAAAACTTCGGATGAAATCTCTATCATATGTTTGTTTCCGGCTTATTTTGCAAGCCAATTCTTTATTTTGTTTTGATTTATGGTATTCGAGTTGCTTCAATGTCAAGTGTTGATTCCATACCTTTTCTAAGCGGTGTTCTCATACTTCTATGTGAATACCAATCCTTCTTGATCATCGAGGTTTTCATGTTAATTCTTTTTCAACCGACGTGCTTCTCTTTAAGTGGATCCGACCATTTCAACATCCGCAAGATTAACTCTAAGTTTTCTCGAAGGTATCCATTCCATCTGCCCAAGTTGCCTTTGTTTTCCCGCCCTCCCACCCTTTTTCTTCAAGGACTCGGATTTCTTAATGAGGTATCATGTTATTGATGGGAAGTCTCTCCATTCTTTTCCGTCAAGGTTCTTATCCGGTGATTCTCAGGAAGATACTAACGGAGCTTCAAGTTCAACATTCTTCATTCTTTTATTTTCTGGTGGATTCCATTCAAGCTTTCGGTGTTGGCCATATCCTTTTCTCGTTTCAAATGTGTTCTCATGCCAGTGCACTTCTTAATCATCCACCTCTTGTTATTCATGTTTATCTGGAGTGCTGAAAATATCCCAGAAGATTCAAGTTTCTATTTGTAATCCTTTCAAGCTATTTCAAGGTCCTACCTTATTCAAGCCATTTAATTCAACCGGCGCAATCTATCTTTTAAATCATTTAACGGTGTTTCTTTTGAGTGGGCCCTAACCCACGGGTCTTTTTCCAGGATCTTACCTGACTCTTCTAATTCTTTCTGGAGTTATTCTCAAATATATTGCAAAGTTGACGTAAGAATGAATTATCCTCAGTCATATGTCCTTCTCCAAGATCTTTCAAATTCTTTTCATTGTTGATTCAACCTTTATATTCTTCATTATTTCGGAGTACCTCGACAATTTTGGTGCTGTTTCTCGTCATCATTCTCAGATTTTGAAGACCGAAGAAGAGTTTTTCCTCCAAATCTTATTCGTTCTCTCAAAGATGCGTAGTTCAAGCTTCCTGCCATCCTCTCATAATTATTTTCGATTGTGAGAATTCTTTTCACCCATCCGGAGCATTTCAGGAGTTGTTTTCGTTTTTTCTTGATCATCTAAATGCCATCATTTCAGAAGAATTTATTCATTTTAGTTTTCAGCTCTCATTCTCAAATTCTTCTGGGGCATCGTTCAATTTTTCTCTAATCACCTCATGATCTCTTCGTTCTCTTGTATCAAATTCCCTCAAGTATCTTCATTCATTTTCTAATTCTCCCAGGTGTTTCTTTATCTTTTCTTCGTTCATTTTCAATTCTTACGGTGGTTCGTTCAAGAGTTCTCTTCCTTGGTTATCATATCAATTCATTCGTTCTTTACAATCCTACCGGCGGTTCGTTGAAGACCTTCCCAAGTGACGCTATATCTATCTTAATCCTTTCTATGAGAATAAGTAGTATGCCAAATCCGTTGTTTGTCATCAATCTAAATTGGTGAAGGATATGCATAACATAATGATTATTCTTGCTTCATCCAAGTGATGGATTCATTCTTCCGGAGTGTGTTCTCAATGAGTAAATTCTCGTTTCAAGTGCTTCGTACTTTCTTGGAATTCCAAGATCTCTATTATATCATCACGAAGCTTCATCTAATCATTGCAAGGCTTCAATCTTATTCTTTTAAATCCTTCACTTCTTTTTGATCATTCTTTTATTACCGGAGTTCTTCATGGAGGCTCTACATGGTGGTTCGTCAAGGATTCTTTTCATTCTCCAATTGTTCTTCAAGATTTCTCTCGAAATTATGATCCGCCAAGCTATTCTCAAATTTAAACAGGGTGCTTAGCAAATGTTTTGTTTTGAGGAGTTCATGTATTCTTCCTGCATTCCAAAGTGTAATTATTTCTACCTTATCTTTTGAAGTGGTGTTATGTCCTTCTTGACAATTTGAGTTTGTGTTTCGTGATTCACATGTTGTCAAGAATGAGATATTTTAAAATCCACCAATCTATTCGTTGGAGTTATGTTGTGTCATGTTTCACCTAAAGCCTTCCCTAAGGAATGTTGCTATTATGGTGCTTATCAATGATCCAAGTTTTCTCCTATCCTCTTGGTGAAAGAAGTTTTTCATCGCCTTGGTGCTCTCACTCAAATCAATGGCTTCCTTTAGTGGCCGTTTTTCACCTCATATTTTTGAGAAGCTTTCCATGAGCCCACTACGAGCTTATTCGTTTCGTTGTTGGTTCTCCAACAACTCTGTTGTAACCTTCTTGGAAGGGTGTTTTCCAAACTCATTTGTGGAAGAAGCTGGCATTTTCTTCTACGTTGTTTTCATTCCACTCTTTTGTTCTGGAAGCTTAGTGATGTTTACCTCTTCACCCATCATCCCATTTTTGTCAAAGATCATGTTCTTTCCTTTTGCTTATCCTTTCAACCGGAGTGTCGTGTCCTACATTAAAGTTCTCTCATCTTATCCATTTTTTGCCTCCCTTCTCAACAGGAGTGCTGTCTTAAATCTTTCTTACCCCTCGTGACATTCTTTCAATAGTTTCGGAGGTAGTGTGTTGTTGATTTCATCAAGTATCTTCTCATCTTTTCAAGCTCATGTTCAATTCCTTCCATTTACAGTCGGAGTGCTGTCCAAATTATATCATTCTTTTTCCTCCTCTATCTTGTTTTAACCAGAGTGTTGTCGTAATCGTTCCTTGTACATCTCGTTTCTATCGGAGTCCTTGCATGTACTTCTTGTCCATTGCAACCTTTTTTCTTATGTCTTTCAACCTACAAGGTTCTAGTAATGTTCCGTGTTCCTCTTTTTCAAGGGAGTGTTTTCAACTTTGTTCATCTTCGTTGTTTTCTTTCTTTCAATTTGTCCAACCTCGCAAGGTTCTTTGGTTTCACTCATTTGTCAAAGAAGCAACTTTTGTTTTACCTCTTCCCCTTCCGTTTCTCTCCGGTGCCATCATTAATTCTCGGGGCGAGATCTTCTGTTAGTGGAGGAGAGTTGTGACAACCCAAGACCGAGACCTCCATTATTATTATTTTGTGTTATGTTCATGCGTGCTTGCTCGCTTGTGATGTTTGTTTTATTCTATTTTGCATCATGCATCTTCTCCATACCATTGTTGTGTTTGTTTAATTTAGTTGCTCATGTGCATTGCAACTTATTTTCTTCTCTTGATCCTTCCATCAACCCCATTCTCACTTCCAACTTGGTTTCACCCATGTTTCAAATCCCTATGCCACTTCCTTCTTTCCCTTTTCTCTATTTTGAGTTGCAAATAGAATTTCTCAAATAAATGGCCATCTTGTGCCCATAAATCATATTTATTATGTAGGGTCATTCTATAAAATTTAAGCCAATTTGGATTCAGTTTGGTTAGGTTATAAATTCAGGCAAGTTTGAATTAAATTCGAACATGTTTAAATTTATAGTCTGTAAAAATTCCCAAACTAATTTGATTAAATCGGGCATATTTCTTGGTTTCCCTAAATATGTCTCTCCGTCCCTACTTCAACCCCAAACCCTCTGTACTTTTCGCTCTATTTATGTTTATGCAATAAATAGAAAGGGAAGAGGTAAACCAGAGATATGAGGGAGAAGAGAACCCCAGCCCAGCCCCCGCAAGCCACTAGTCCAGGACGACCCACCAAACCCTAGAGGCCCAGCCGGCAACCTCTAGGCCTCAACCCTAGGCTGAAACCTCCATCTCCATCGACCCCATCTCTTCCTCTGTCTACCGCCTCCTGCTTGACCCTCCTCTCTCGCTTGTCTCCCTCCTCGCGCCAGGGAAGCGAGCTCCCTCGTCCTCGTCGTCCTTCAGCTCATCGTCGCTCCCTTGCCGTCTCCGGCGCCGCGTAGGTGAGTGCCACTGCCGGAGCTGCTCCTTCTGCGGCGCCCTACCCCGGAGCCGCGCCGGTCCTCCCGTCCCCGCTCGCGCCAGGGGCCCGAGTCCTTCACGCCGCGTCTGTCATGGCCTCGCAGCCCGGCCTCCTGTCCCGCGCCCAGAGCACCTCCTCTTCGTCGCCTCCCCACCATGGCACCCCGCAGCAGAGCACCACGGCGCCCATCTCCTGCGCCTCCCCGAGCAGGAACTCCGCCATCCCTGCGCCCGTGTTTCGCTGACCGGAGGCGTCGTCCTCGACCGTCACCAGCACCGCTGCCCCGCCTGCGTCCTCTGCTCTGACCGTCTCGTGCGCTCCCTTCGTCTGCGTGCCTAGGGCCGCGTCAGAGCCGTCTCCCTGGCCAAGCTGCTGCCATGCTCCGGCACCGCCCTTTGCTTCCGTCAGGCCGCGCCACTCCGCTACACCCCCTCTCCTGCCTTGACTACACCGCCTGGACGTGCTCTGCCGTCTGCCATCTCCAGATTGCTCCCGCCCGCAACTCCTCCATGCCCCGGTCACAAACCTCCAAGGCCATCGTTCAACATTGAGACCTCTGCCCCGGAGTACCTCAAGATCGTCTACACAAAACTGCAAAGTACCTCTATGCACGGATACGCCAAGACCGTTCCGGATATCGCCAAGTACCACGATACCGATGACATCCACTACTACTATCGACGAGGGTTTCGTCAAGTTCAACTACATTGACTACGAACGGTGACGACCCCGAATACCTACGGACGTGTACGACTACCGTTGTCCGAAGAACCGCGGGTCACAAGCGCCATGAACAACTACCATCGCCGTGGATCCGACAAGTTCGCGAGTACGATTACTTCCCACGACTACCCTCGAGGACATTGGTTCCATCAGGTTCGACGACAACAAGGGTACAAGTACAGCCGTTGTGATTTCTGACAAGACCGTCGCGAGAACGACTACTTCCACTACCGCCCCGATGATCACCGATGACCGATAGTACCACTACTTCCACTACGACCGTCCCGAGAATGCCTACTTCCCCTACACCGCATCGAACTCGACCCGTTTCGAAAACGCATGCTTCAAAGGTATAACGTCGAGACGACCGCCGTGGACGAATGTTGCGTGATGTACGAGACGGACCCCGTTTTAGCACCGTGCCCGTTTGTTTCGTGCACGACCCTCAGTTGCCATGCCACCGACACATGGGACATCCGGTAAACGGAATCACCCCACCATCTCTAACTTGTTCCACACATCCGCACACTTCTCTTTTGCATCGGCATCTCAATCGAGTTATCGGAACCGATATGTTGCCGTGGCATCATTGTCGGATTCATCGCCGTGGCACCCCTTTCGTTTTCCGCCACGATGACAAATGCTTCATATCATGCTCATGGCAACAATTTTCATAAAATTGCATAAACTTGCATATGCCATACACATAATGATAACAACAATTAAAATGGTTAAAATTGTTGTTGCATTAAATTGCTATTGCACATGAGGATTTACCGGAATTGTTGTTTGATATTTCTGGCCTCATTTAAACTTGCCTAAATAGGTAGTTTTACTTATGCTTCACCATATTGCCATGTTTAGTAACATTTAATATTGTTGGGTATATAAACGAGAGAGAGCTAAATAATTGATGTGTTGTTTCGTCAATATGCAACTCGTTGCATATTGAGCTCCACTTAACTTGTAGTTTTGCTTGTGCACTTTGCCATGCCATGCCTCATTAAACCGGACATGCATCATCCTTGGTTGTGCATCATGCCATGATTATGTGATGGTTGTTTACTATGTCTCTTGCTTCTTTCCGGGTTGCTTCTCTCGTTAGTTTCGGTTTCGTTCCGGAGTTGTGAGGATTCATTCGACTACGTCCATTTGTCTTCTTCATGGGCTCGTTCTTCTTCCTTGCGGGATCTCAGGCAAGATGACCATACCCTCGAAATCACTTCTATCTTTGCTTGCTTTGTTCGCTCCATCGCCATGTTGCGCTACCTACCACTTGTTATATCAAGCCTCCCATATTGCCATGTCAAGCCTCTCTATGTTACCGCTTTTGCTCAGCCCCTCTTATAGCGTTGCTAGTTGCAGGTGAAGCTGAAGTTTGTTCCTTGTTGGAACATGGATATGTTAGGATATCACAATATCTCTTATTTAATTAATGCATCTATATACTTGGTAAAGGGTGGAAGGCTCGGCCTTATGCCTGGTGTTTTGTTCCACTCTTGCCGCCCTAGTTTCCGTCATACCAGTGTTATGTTCCTTGATTTTGCGTTCCTAACGCGGTTGGGCGTTATGGGAACCCCTTGATAGTTCGTTTTGAATAAAACTCCTCCAGCAAGGCCCAACCTTGGTTTTACATTTGCCTAACAACCTATACCTTTCCCTTGGGAGTAATTAACCCGAGGGTCATCTTTATTTTAAACCCCCCCCCCCCCCGGGCCAGTGCTTGTCTAAGTGTTGGTCCGAACTAGAGTCCTTTGCAGCGCCACCTCAGGGAAACTTGAGGGTTGGTTTTAGTTGTACGGAGTTCTCATCCGGTGTTGCCCTGAGAACGAGATATGTGCAGCTCCTATCGGGATTGTCGGCACATCGGGCGGTCTTGCTGGTCTTGTTTTACCATTGTCGAAATGTCTTGTAACCAGGATTACAAGACTGATCGGGTCTTCTCGGGAGAAGGAATCTCCTTCGTTGACTGTGAGAGCTTGTGATGGGCTAAGTTGGGACACCCTTGCAGGGTTTAAACTTTTGAGAGTCGTGCCCGCGGTTTTGTGGCAGATGGGAATTTGTTAATGTCCGGTTGTATAGAACTTGACACTTGACTTAATTAAAATGCATCAACCGCGTGTGTAGCCGTCATGGTCTCTTTCCGGCGGAGTCCGGGAAGTGAACACGGTCTTATGTTATGCTTAAACGTAAGTAGTTTCAGGATCACTTCTTGATCACTTCTAGCTTCTCGACCGTTGCGTTGCTTCGCTTCTCGCTCTTATTTGCGTTTTTAGCCACCATATATTCTTAGTGCTTGTTGCAGCTCCACCTCATCGCCGTACCCTATCCATAAGCTTAAATAGTCTTGATCCCGCGGGTGTGAGATTGTTGAGTCCTCATGGCTCACAGATACTTCCAAACAGTTGTAGGTGCCGATGATACCAGTGCAGGTGATGCAACCCAGCTCAAGTGGGAGCTCGATGAAGATCTTGGTCGTTGTTTTGTTTCGTTTCCTTTTTGATCAGTAGTGGAGCCCAGTTGGGACGATCGGGGATCTAGCATTTGGGGTTGTCTTCTTTTATTTTGGTTTCGTAGTCAGACCTTTGTTTGTACTTCGGATGATGTATGAACTATTTATGTATTGTGTGAAGTGGTGATTGTAAGCCAACTCTTTATCCCTTTCTTATTCAGTACATGGGATGTGTAAAGATTACCCCTCCTGTGACAGACCTACTACGCGACTATGCCTCTAAGTCGTGCCCCGACACGTTGGAGATATAGCCGCATTGTGGGTGTTACACCTAAGGTAGCGAAATTCCTTGTCGCATAAGTAGCGACCTGCACGAATGGTGGTAGAGAATCCGTTTTATGAAATATCTGCTGAGAAAGCAAAAGAAAAAAGAGACAGGTGGTCTATCTATCACCAAATAGAGATGAATATTATATGATAGCATCAGGAAATTCTTTGTCCTTGAATCAAGGTATTCAGGAAGAACATGTTGTTCCAACTAGATACCGTCAAGAATTCTTGACTATTGCTTGGGAACAGATTCATGTTAGACTTGACATGACCGTAGTACATACAGAATAGGAGGGATAATCTATAAGATAGGGATCCGTCTTGTTGTGATTCAGAATAAAGAAGAATACCATCTTGTCTAATCAAATACAATAGCATCTTATTGATTTAGTAAGCTTGCATCAACACATAAGATGTGATATGAGTAGTGGGAAATAAACTCTTCTTTGATCACTTGAAACATGGTATAAAGCATCCAAAACAAAATGAAATGGTGTTCAAAAGAAGAAGCTAAATGGCCCAACCACTACACCATTTCCTGAAATTAGGGCTCTCTCTGGGTAATTCTACCTTATCCATTTGGACCATGTACCAAGATCAAGCCAATCATTTCAATCTAACTTCTCCTCAGCTACAACAAAAACAAAAGAAACGCAACAAGTTCTTTGTTTCCAGTTCCCAAAGGGTAACGTAAGTTGTATGCATTAGGTGCCCTCAAGTAGGTACGACTATGGATCACTCTATTCCTTTCCTTTAGGTAGTCCGTGACGCACTTGCACACACTGGCTAACAACACCCTATTTAGCAATCCTTGCAACTTACGGATAGAGATTGGACGGCGGGAAGGATTAACTTGAATGCCGCAAGGGGTAGTGAAAAAGCCATTAGGGGGAAGAGATAGGTTTCTGATACGTCTCCAACGTATCTACAATTTTTGATTGCTCCATGCTATATTATCTACTGTTTTGGACATTATTGGGCTTTATTATCCATTTTTATATTATTTTTGGGACTCACCTATTAACCGGAGGCCCAGCCCAGAATTGTTGTTTTTTGCCTGTTCTAGAGTTTCGAAGAAAAGGAATATGAGATTGATTATAATGTTTTTTGCCTAAGCTTGGGGATGCTAGTTTTTCTATGTCTACTACTTGTTGTAATGATCATGATTGGGGTGATTCTTCTTTTGATCTTGAAAATTTATTTAAGCCCCATGATGAATATGAGATTGATTATAATGTTTGCAATAATATTGAAAGTGTGTTTGGAAAGGTCATGACTTTAGTTAATGTTAATCCCACCATTTCGGAAAAGTGCCAACTTTGCATGCATGTGGATCATATTCAGAATATTTTATGTGATAGATATATTGTTCAATTTTCTTATGATCCTACATGTAATTACTATGAGAGAGGAAAATATGGTCGTAGAAATTTTCATGTTACTAAATTACCTCTGGTTGTATTGAGATTGCTATTGTTTCTTTCCATTTCCTTGCATATGCTAGTTTTTTCTTGCCTTGATAATTTGTTTGCATATAAGATACCTATGCATAGGAAGTATGTTAGACTTATATGTGGTTTTCACGTGTTTTATGATGCTCTCTTTGTGCTTCAATTCTTGTCTTTCATGTGAGCATCATTAAAATTATCAATGCCTAGCTTTAAGGATTTAAAGAAAAGCGCTTGTTGGGACACAAACCAATATTTGTCCTTGCTGTTATTCAATAAATAATTTATATAGCCTCTGTTTTGGTTGTGTTTTTTGTGTTTAGTTAGTGTTTGTGCCAAGTAGAACCGTTGGGAAGACTTGGGGAAAGTCTTGTTACACTTGCTGTAAAAAACAGAAACTTTAGCGCTCACGAGAACTGCTGCCATTTTTATTTGGAAAGTCATATTTAGTTACTTATTTTTGCAGATTATTAATAGATAAATTCCTCACGTCCAGAAATTTATTTTAGAATTTTTAGGGTTCCATATCTTGCGCTAGCTACATATTACTATAGACTGTTCTGTTTTTGGCAGATTCTGTTTTTCGTGTGTTGTTTGCTTATTTTGATGAATCTATGGCTAGTAAAATAGTTTATAAACCATAGAGAAGTTGGAATAAAGTAGGTTTAAAACCAATATAAATAAATAATGAGTTCATTACAGTACCTTGAAGTGGTCTTTTGTTTTCTTTCGCTAACGGAGCTCACGAGATTTTCTACTTTGAGTTTTGTGTTGTGAAGTTTTCAAGTTTTGGGTAAAGATTTGATGGATTATGGAACAAGGAGTGGAAAGAGCCTAAGCTTGGGGATGCCCATGGCACCCCCAATATAATCTAAGGACACCTAAAAGCCAAAGCTTGGGGATGCCCCGGAAGGCATCCCCTCTTTCGTCTACTTCTATCGGTAACTTTACTTGGAGCTATATTTTCATTCGCCACATGATATGTGTTTTGCTTGGAGCATCTCGTATGATTTGAGTCTTTAATTTTTAGTTTACCACAATCATCCTTGCTGTACACACCTTTTGAGAGAGCCATACATGATTTGGAATTTGTTAGAATACACTATGTGCTTCGCTTATATCTTTTGAGTTATATAGTTTTGCTCTAGTACTTCACTTATATCTTTTAGAGCACGGTGGTGGATTTGTTTTATAGAAACTATTGATCTCTCATGCTTCACTTAGATTATTTTGAGAGTCTTAAATAGCATGGTAATCTCTTAAAATCCTAATATGCTAGGTATTCAAGATTAGTAAAATTTTCTTATGAGTGTTTTGAATACTAAGAGAAGTTTGATGCTTGATGATTGTTTTGAGATATGGAGGTAATAATATCAAAGTCGTGCTAGTTGAGTAATTGTGAAATTGATAAATGCTTGTGTTGAATTTGCAAGTCCCGTAGCATGCACGTATGGTAAACGTTATGTAACAAATTTGAAACATGAGGTGTTATTATTGTCCTCCTTATGAGTGGCGGTCGGGGACGAGCGATGGTCTTTTCCTACCAATCTATCCCCCTAGGAGCATGCGCGTGGTGCCGAGGTTTTTGATGACTTGTAGATTTTTGCAATAAGTATGTGAGTTCTCTATGACTAATGTTGAGTCCATGGATTATACGCACTCTCACCCTTCCATCCTTGCTAGCCTCTTCGGTACCGTGCATTGCCCTTTCTCACATTGAGAGTTGGCGCAAACTTCGCCGGTGCATCCAAACCCCGTGATATGATACACTCTTTCACACATAAACCTCCTTATATCTTCCTCAAAAGAGCCACCATACCTACCTATTATGGCATTTCCATAGCCATTCCGAGATATATTGCCATGCAACTTTCCACCATTCCGTTTATCATGACACATTCATTATTGTCATATTTCTTAGGATGATCATGTAGTTGACATAGTATTTGTGGCAAAGCCACCGTTCATAATTCCTTCATACATGTCACTCTTGGTCCATTGCATATCCCGGTACACCGCCAGAGGCATTCATATAGAGTCATACTTTGTTCTAGTATCGAGTTGTAATCATTGAGTTGTAAATAAATAGAAGTTTGATGATCATCTTTTTCTAGAGCATTGTCCCAAGTGAGGAATTGTAAAAAAGGCCATATAAAAAAGAGAATGGCCAAATAAAAAAATGAGAGAAAAAGAGAGAAGGGATAATGTTACTATCCTTTGCCACACTTGTGCTTCAAAATAGCACCGTAATCTTCATGATAGAGAGTCTCTTGTTTTGTCACTTTCATATACTAGTGGGAATTTTTCATTATAGAACTTGGCTTGTATATTCCAACAATGGGCCTCCTCAAGTGCCCTAGGTCTTCATGAGCAAGCAAGTTGGATGCACACCCACTTAGTTTCTTTTGTTGAGCTTTCATACATTTATAGCTCTAGTGCATCCATTGCATGGCAATCCCTACTCCTTGCATTAACATCAATCGATGGGCATCTCCATAGCCCATTGATTAGCCTCGTTGATGTGAGACTTTCTCCTTTTTTGTCTTCTCCACATGACCCCCCTCATTATATTCTATTCCACCCATAGTGCTATGTCCATAGCTCGTGCTCATATATTGCGTGAAATTTTATAGGTTTGAGATTACTAAAGTATGAAACAATTGCTTGGCTTGTCATCGGGGTTGTGCATGATGAGAGCATTCTTGTGTGACGAAAATGGAGCATGACTAAACTGTATGATTTTGTAGGGATGAACTTTCTTTGGCCATGTTATTTTGAGAAGACATAATTGCTTTGTTAGTATGCTTGAAGTATTATTATTTTTATGTCAATATAAACTTTTGTCTTGAATCTTTCGGATCTGAATATTCATACCACAATTAAGAAGAATTACATTAAAATTATGCCAAGTAGCACTCCGCATCAAAAATTTTGTTTTTATCATTTACCTACTCGAGGACGAGCAGGAATTAAGCTTGGGGATGCTTGATACGTCTCCAACGTATCTATAATTTTTGATTGATCCATTCTATATTATCTATTGTTTTGGACATTATTGGGCTTTATTATCCACTTTTATATTACTTTTGGGACTAACCTATTAACCGGAGGCCCAGCCCAGAATTGCTGTTTTTTTGCTGTTTTAGAGTTTCGAAGAAAAGGAATATCAAACGGAGTCCAAACGGAATGAAACCTTCGGGAACGTGATTTTCTCAACGAACAAGACCCAGGAGACTTGGACCCTATGTCAAGACACAAAAGAGGAGGCCACAAGGTAGGGGGCGCGCCTACCCCCCAGGTGCACCCTCCACCCTCGTGGGCCCCCTGTTGCTCCACCGACGTACTCCTACGTACCCCCATCGATCAGATACAGAGCCAAAACCCTAATTCCACCGCCACAACTTTCTGTATCCACGAGATCCCATCTTGGGGCCTGTTCCAGAGCTCCGCCGGAGGGGGCATCGATCACGGAGGGCTTCTACATCAACACCATAGCCCCTTTGATGAAGTGTGAGTAGTTCACCTCAGACCTACGGGTCCATAGTTAGTAGCTAGATGGCTTCTTCTCTCTTTTTGGATCTCAATACAATGTTCTCCCCCTCTCTTGTGGAGAACTATTCGATGTAATCTTCTTTTTGCGGTGTGTTTGTTGAGACCGATGAATTGTGGGTTTATGATCAAGTCTATCTATGAACAATATTTGAATCCTCTCTGAATTCTTTTATGTATGATTGGTTATCTTTGCAAGTCTCTTTGAATTATCAGTTTGGTTTGGCCTACTAGATTGATCTTTCTTGCAATGGGAGAAGTGCTTAGCTTTGGGTTCAATCTTGTGGTGTCCTTTCCCAGTGACAGTAGGGGCAGCAAGGCACGTATTGTATTGTTGCCATCAAGGATAACAATATGGGGTTTTCATCATATTGCATGAGTTTATCCCTCTACATCATGTCATCTTGCTTAAGGCGTTACTCTGTTTTCATTAACTTAATACTCTAGATGCATGCTGGATAGCGGTCGATGAGTGGAGTAATAGTAGTAGATGCAGGCAGGAGTCGGTCTACTTGTCTCGGATGTGATGCCTATATACATGATCATGCCTAGATATTCTCATAACTATGCTCAATTCTGTTAATTGCTCAACAGTAATTTGTTCACCCACCGTAGAATACTTATGCTCTCGAGAGAAGCCACTAGTGAAACCTATGGCCCCCGGGTCTATCTTCATCATATTAATCTCCTACTACTTAGTTATTTCCTTTGCTTTTTTACTTTGCTTTTACTTTACTTTGCATCTTTATCACAAAAATACCAAAAATATTATATTATCATATCTATCAGATCTCACTCTCGTAAGTGGTCGTGTAGGGATTGACAACCCCTTATCGCATTGGTTGTGAGGATTTATTTGTTTTGTGCAGGTGCAAGGGACTCGCGCGTAGCCTCCTACTAGATTGATACCTTGGTTCGCAAAAACTGAGGGAAATACTTACGCTACTTTGCTCCATCATCCCTTCCTCTTCGGGGAAACCAACATAGTGCTCAAGAGATAGCAAGAAGGATTTCTGGCGCCGTTGCCGGGGAGGTGTATGCAAAAGTCAATCTACCAAGTACCCATCACATACCCTTATCTCCCGCATTACATTATTTGCCATTTGCCTCTCGTTTTCCTCTCCCCTACTTCACCCTTGCTGTTTTATTTGCCCTCTCTCTCTATCCTCCCTCTCTTTCTCTATTTGCCTCTTTTTGCCCGTTTCTTGTTTGCTCGTATGGTTGGAATAGTTGTTTATTTATTACTAAACAGAGAACCTAAGATCTATGGATCCTCATCCACTTGCTAATCTTTTTAAGAGATCCAATTATGATGAACCAATTGCTAGGGAGTTTTGTGCACTAGATTATCTTTATGAAGTTTTGCTTGAAATTCGTGAATCTTAAAACTGTGATGAATTACTTTATGAAGCGATTCATGATAGATCTTTGAATAAAAATCATGATTGCAATGATTTTACTATAAATTCTCTTGATGTCAATTGTGCTAATAATATGCAAAACCCTAAGCTTGGGGATGCTAGTTTTGCTATGTCTACTACTTGTTGTAATGATCATGATTGGGGTGATTCTTCTTTTGATCTTAAAAATTTATTTAAGCCCCATGATGAATATGAGATTGATTATAATGTTTGCAATAATATTGAAAGTGTGTTTGAAAAGGTCATGACTTTAGTTAATGTTAATCCCACTATTTCAGAAAAGTGCCAACTTTGCATGCATGTGGATCATGTTGAGAATATTTTATGTGATAGCTATATTTTTGAATTTGCTTATGATCCTACATGTAATTACTATGAGATAGGAAAATATGGTCGTAGAAATTTTCATGTTACTAAATTACCTCTCGTTGTATTGAGATTGCTATTGTTTCTTTCCGTTTCCTTGCATATGCTAGTTTTTTCTTGCCTTGATAATTTGTTTGCCTATATGATGCCTATGCATAGGAAGTATGTTAGACTTATATGTGTTTGTCACGTGTTTTATGATGCTCTCTTTGTGCTTTAATTCTTGTCTTTCATGTGAGCATCATTAAAATTATCAATGCCTAGCTTTAAGGATTTAAAGAAAAGCGCTTGTTGGGAGACAACCCAATATTTGTCCTTGCTGTTATTCAATAAATAGTTTATATAGCCTCTGTTTCAGTTGTGTTTTTTGTGTTTAATTAGTGTTTGTGCCAAGTAGAACCGTTGGGAAGACTTGGAGAAAATCTTGTTACACTTGCTGTAAAAAACAGAAACTTTGGCGTTCACGAGAACTGCTGGCATTTTTATTTGGAAAGTGATATTTAGTTAATTCTTTTTGAAGATGATTAATAGATAAATTCCTCACGTCCAGAAATTTATTTTAGAATTTTTGGGGTTCCAGATCTTGCTCTAGCTACATATTACTATAGACTGTTCTGTTTTTGGCAGATTCTGTTTTTCGTGTGTTGTTTGCTTATTTTGATGAATCTATGGCTAGTAAAATAGTTTATAAACCATAGAGAAGTTGGAATAAAGTAGGTTTAACACCAATATAAATAAATAATGAGTTCATTACAGTAACTTGAAGTGGTCTTTTGTTTTCTTTCGCTAACGGAGCTAACGAGATTTTCTACTTTGAGTTTTGTGTTGTGAAGTTTTCAAGTTTTGGGTAAAGATTTGATGGATTATGGAACAAGGAGTAGAAAGAGCCTAATATTGGGGATGCCCATGGCACCCCCAAGATAATCTAAGGACACCTAAAAGCCAAAGCTTGGGGATGCCCCGGAAGGCATCCCCTCTTTCGTCTACTTCTATCGGTAACTTTACTTGGAGCTATATTTTTATTCGCCACATGATATGTGTTTTGCTTGGAGCGTCTTGTATGATTTGAGTCTTTAATTTTTAGTTTACCACAATCATCCTTGCTGTACACACCTTTTGAGAGAGCCATACATGATTTGGAATTTGTTAGAATACTCTATGTGCTTCGCTTATGTCTTTTGAGTTATATAGTTTTGCTCTAGTACTTCACTTATATCTTTTAGAGCATGGTGGTGGATTTGTTTTATAGAAACTATTGATCTCTCATGCTTTACTTAGATTATTTTGAGAGTCTTAAATAGCATGGTAATTTGCTTAAAATCCTAATATGCTAGGTATTCAAGATTAGTAAAATTTTCTTATGAGTGTTTTGAATACTAAGAGAAGTTTGATGCTTGATGATTGTTTTGAGATATGGAGGTAATAATATCAAAGTCGTGCTAGTTGAGTAGTTGTGAAATTGAGAAATGCTTGTGTTGAAGTTTGCAAGTCCCGTAGCATGCACATATGGTAAACGTTATGTAACAAATTTGAAACATGAGGTGTTATTTGGTTGTCCTCCTTATGAGTGCCGGTCGGGGACGAGCGATGGTCTTTTCCTACCAATCTATCCCCCTAGGAGCATGCGCGCAGTGCCAAGGTTTTTGATGACTTATAGATTTTTGCAATAAGTATGTGAGTTCTTTATGACTAATGTTGAGTCCATGGATTATACGCACTCTCACCCTTCCATCCTAGCTAGCCTCTTCGGTACCGTGCATTGCCCTTTCTCACATTGAGAGTTGGCGCAAAGTTTGCCGGTGCATCCAAACCCCGTAATATGATACGCTCTTTCACACATAAACCTCCTTATATCTTCCTCAAAAGAGCCACCATACCTTGCTATTATGGCATTTCCATAGCCATTCCGAGATATATTGCCATGCAACTTTTCACCATTCCGTTTATCATGACACATTCATTATTGTCATATTTCTTAGCATGATCATGTAGTTGACACAATATTTGTGGCAAAGCCACCGTTCATAATTCTTTCATACATGTCACTCTTGGTCCATTGCATATCCCAGTACACCGCCAGAGGCATTCTTATAGAGTCATACTTTGTTCTAGTATCGAGTTGTAATCATTGAGTTGTAAATAAATAGAAGTGTGATGATCATCATTTTCTAGAGCATTGTCTCAAGTGAGGAATTATAAAAAAAGAGAAAGGCCATATAAAAAAGAGAAAGACCAAATAAAAAATGAGAGAAAAGGATAGAAGGGACAATGTTACTATCCTTTGCCACACTTGTGCTTCAAAATAGCACCGTAATCTTCATGATAGAGAATCTCTTGTTTTGTCACTTTCATATACTAGTGGGAATTTTTCATTATAGAACTTGGCTTGTATATTCCAACAATGGGCCTCCTCAAGTGCCCTTGGTCTTCATGAGCAAGCAAGTTGGATGCACACCCACTTAGTTTCTTTTGTTAAGCTTTCATACATTTATAGATCTAGTGCATCTGTTGCATGGCAATCCCTACTCCTTGAATTAACATCAATCGGTGGGCATCTCCATAGCCCAGTGATTAGCCTCGTTGATGTGAGACTTTCTCCTTTTTTGTCTTCTCCACATAACCCCCCTCATTATATTCTATTCCACCCATAGTGCTATGTCCATGGCTCGCGCTCATATATTGCATGAAAGTTTATAGGTTTGAGATTACTAAAGTATGAAACAATTGCTTGGCTTTTCATCGGGATTGTGCATGATGAGAGCATTCTTGTGTGAAGAAAATGGAGCATGACTAAACTGTATGATTTTGTAGGGATGAACTTTCTTTGGTCATGTTATTTTGAGAAGACATAATTGCTTTGTTAGTATGCTTGAAGTATTATTATTTTTATGTCAATATAAACTTTTGTCTTGAATCTTTCGGATCTGAATATTCATACCACAATTAAGAAGAATTACATTAAAATTATGCCAAGTAGCACTCCGCATCAAAAATTTTGTTTTTATCATTTACCTACTCGAGGACGAGCAGGAATTAAGCTTGGGGATGCTTGATACGTCTCCAACGTATCTATAATTTTTGATTGCTCCATGCTATATTAGCTACTGTTTTGGACATTATTGGGATTTATTATCCACATTTATATTATTTTTGGAACTAACCTATTTACCAGAGGCCCAGCCCAGAATTGTTGTTTTTTGCCTATTTTAGAGTTTTGAAGAAAAGGAATATCAAACGGAGTCCAAACGGAATGAAACCTACGGGAACATGATTTTCTCAATGAACCAGACCCAGGAGACTTGGACCCTACATCAAGACACAAAAGAGGAGGCCACGAGGTAGGGGGCGCGCCTACCCCCCAGGCGTGCCCTCCACCCTCGTGGCCCCCCTGTTGCTCCACCGACGTACTCCTACGCACCCCCAAACGATCAGATACAGAGCCAAAACCCTAATTCCACCATCGCAACTTTTTGTATCCACGAGATCCCATCTTGGGGCCTGTTCCGGAGCTCCGCCGGAGGAGGCATCGATCACGGAGGGCTTCTACATCAACACCATAGCCCCTCCGATGAAGTGTGAGTAGTTCACCTCAGACCTACGGGTCCATAGTTAGTAGCTATATGGTTTCTTCTCTCTTTTTGGATCTCAATACAATGTTCTCCCCCTCTCTTGTGGAGAACTATTCGATGTAATCTTCTTTTTGCGGTGTGTTTGTTGAGACCGGTGAATTGTGGGTTTATGATCAAGTCTATCTATGAACAATATTTGAATCTTCTCTGAATTCTTTTATGTATGATTGGTTATCTTGCAAGTCTCTTTGAATTATTAGTTTGGTTTGGCCTACTAGATTGATCTTTCTTGCAATGGGAGAAGTGCTTAGCTTTGGGTTCAATCTTGCGGTGTCCTTTCCCAGTGACAGTAGGGGCAGCAAGGCACGTATTGTATTGTTGCCATTGAGGATAATAGGATGGGTTTTCATCATATTGTATGAGTTTATCCCTCTACATCATGTCATCTTGCTTAAGGCGTTACTCTGTTTTCATTAACTTAATACTCTAGATGCATGTTGGATAGCGGTCGATGAGTGGAGTAATAGTAGTAGATGCAGGCAGGAGTCGGTCTACTTGTCTCGGACGTGATGCCTATATACATGATCATGCCTAGATATTCTCATAACTATGCTCAATTCTGTCAATTGCTCAACAGTAATTTGTTCACCCACCGTAGAATAGTTATGCTCTCGAGAGAAGCCACTAGTGAAACCTATGGCCTCCGGGTCTATCTTCATCATATTAATCTCCTACTACTTAGTTATTTCCTTTGCTTTTTACTTTGCTTTTACTTTACTTTGCATCTTTATCACAAAAATACCAAAAATATTATATTATCATATCTATCAGATCTCACTCTCGTAAGTGGCCGTGTAGGGATTGACAACATCTTATCGCGTTGGTTGCGAGGATTTATTTGTTTTGTGCAGGTGCGAGGGACTCGCGCGTAGCCTCCTACTGGATTGGTACCTTGGTTCTTAAAAACTGAGGGAAATACTTACGCTACTTTGCTGCCTCATCCCTTCCTCTTCGGAGGAAACCCAACGCAGTGCTCAAGAGGTAGCAGTTTCTTATTCTGAGCCAAATTACTATACCATAAGGAGATTATCATTATGAGATGAGTTCAAGGCAGCGTGTTCCCTCTTTCGTTCTTTTCGTTCATTTCTTATAGCTTGCTCTTTTTAGCAAACTTGCCCTTTTTGTTTTGTTTTATTTATTATTTATTAGCAAAAGGCCCGTGTGTTGCAAAGGGAGGAAAAATTCATAATTTTCAATGGCCATCACCACATTTTGCGGCATGAGTGAGGAACACTATCACTCTCAAATTCACGGGATCATGAAAAAAAAATCATGAGCATTTTTTTAAACTCGTGCACATATTGAAAATCGTGAACATTTTTCAAATTCGTGAACACTTTTCCAAATTTTCAAACGTTTTATAAGACTAAGAACATTTTTTGAATTCCGGAACATTTTATACTACTTGTAAAAAGTTTAAAACTGTGAACATTTTTCTAAACAATTTTCTTGATCTCGCAAACATTTCTAGAATGGATGAATTTTCCTTAAAAAATTGGTGGAACAATTTTTGAAATCCACGAACATTTTTTTATTCAAGGAATATTTTTTGAATAATCTATTTTTTTGGAAATGCATGACCATTTTGTGAATCAGCGAACATTTTATGAATGAATAAACTATTTTGTAAGTCATGAATAGTTTTTTAATTTTTTGGATATTTTTCCATTCATGAACATTTTTTGAATTAGCGAAATTTTTTCAATTGCCTTAACATCCTTTAATGAACTAACATTTTTGAAAATCATGAACATTTTTTGATTTTTCGAACATTTTGGATATTTTGTTATAAACTTTTTATAGGTGCAATTTTTTTTGTTTTCTACTACGTTTTCCAAGACCTAGAACCACCAATTCCGCCGTCTTTTGAGGAGCTACGACAAGCATCGTCCAAATGCGCGTAAAGGCAAACAAGGTTCAGTTAAGGGCAAGTTTGCATTGGTAATATACAAATAAACTAAAATGAACAATCGATTACCGGTTGGTACAAGTAGGCTAGTGCCGCCGAACCCCAGCTAAATTTGTTGTCAAAGACAATCAACGCCTTGAGCCACATCCATGGAGCGTTCCTACCACCAGCGTTAGCAAAGAGAGTCGTAGAGATAACATACCACATGTAAAAGCGAGCATAATTCTGGAACACATCATCATTAGCGTCCTCGGTGCAACGTGCACAGTTCACTACGATCCACGTGTCAGGAGCACTGCCTGTGACTCTTTGTTTACTCTTGTCTTCAGCCTCTGGAGGAACCATACCAATAAGGGCCTCCATCTGCTGGCGCCACGCCTCAGAATCGGTGCTGATACACAGAGGCTTCTCCTTGATAGAAAGTGCAAAGATCATAGAAACATCCTGAAGTGTCACGGTCATCTCCCCGGTCCGAAGGTGGAAACTGTGCGTCTCCGGCCTCCATCGATCCACAAGTGGGTGATTCCTGCAGCATTCAGGTTTGGCATCGACCGACTGACAAGATGGATGAACGGGAGGAGTCTTGTCATCTCGATGTATGGTGTTGTACCGCTCATCTTACAACATGGCACTCGATAAGAATACATTGTTGTGCTCCGGAATAAATAAGAATACCATTTGTCTAATCAAATATGAATACCATCTTATTGATTTAGTCAGCTTGCATCAACACATAAGATGTGATATGAGTAGTGGGAAATAAACTCTTCTTTGATCACTTGAAACATAGTAGAAAGCATCCAAAACAGAATGAAATGTTGTTCAAAAGAAGAAGCTACCTAGCCCAACCACTACACCATTCCCTAAAACTAGGGCTCCCTCTGGGTAATTCTACCTTATCCGTTTGAACCACGTACCTAGATCAAGTTAATCATTTCAATCTAAGTTGTTCTCGGCTACAACAAAAACAGAAGAAAGCAACAAGTTCTCTGTTTCCTGTTCCCAACGGGTGTGAATGGAATCAATAATTATATATAAGCTATCTACTATGGATCATTCTAATATGCAATCGGTGCATTCGGTGCCCTCAAGTAGTTACGAATATGGATCATTCTATTCCTTTCCTTTAGGTAGTCCATGGCGCACTTCCACATACTGGCTAGTAGCACCCCGTTTCAGCAATCCTTGAAGCTTACGGACATAGATTGGACGGCGGGAAGGATTATCTTGAATGCCGCACGGGGTAGTGAAAAGCCATTAGGGGGAAGAGATAGGTTTCTTATTCTAAGCCAAATTACTATACCATAAGGAAATTACCATTATAAGATGAATTCATAGCAGCGC
Organism: Triticum monococcum; assembly: GCA_034509565.1. Lineage (NCBI taxonomy): Eukaryota > Viridiplantae > Streptophyta > Magnoliopsida > Poales > Poaceae > Triticum > Triticum monococcum. The sequence continues at coordinate 38,371,901 of CM067841.1, read as the reverse complement.
GTTCCCTCTTTCGTTCTTTTCGTTCATTTCTTATAGCTTGCTTTTTTTGTTTCTAGAAAACTTGCTCCTTTTTTGTTTTGTTTCATTTATTATTTATTAGCAAAAGGGCTCGTGTGTTGCAATGGGAGAAAAACATTCATAATTTTTAACGGCCATGACCACATTTTGCAGCATAATTGAGATACACTATCACTCTCAAATTCGTCATAACATCAAAAAAATCATGAACATTTTTTTAAACTCGTGCCATATTGAAAATCGTGAACATTTTTCAAATTCGTGAACACTTTTACAAACTTTTAAATGTTTTATAAGACTAAGAACATTTTTTGAATTTCGAAACATTTTATACTATTTGCAAAAACAAATTGTGAACATTTTCTAAACAATTTTCTTGAATCGACGAACATTTCTAGAATGGATTATTTTAGAAAATTGGTGGAATAATTTTTGAAATTCATGAACATTTTTTTGATTTAACGAACATATTTTGAAATGCATGATCGATTTTTTTGAATCAGCGAACATTTTATGAATTAATAAACTATTTCGTAAGTCACGAATAGTTTTTTTATTTTTTGGATATTTTTCCATTGATGAACACTTTTTGAGTTGGCAAAATTTGTTCAATTTCATTAACATATTTTAATACACGAACTTTTTTAAAAATCATGAACATTTTTTGATTTCCCGAACATTTAGGATATTTTGTTATAAACTTTTTATAGGTGCGATTTTTTTCTTTTTCTATTACGTTTCCCAACACCTAGAACCACCAATTCCGCCGTCTTTTGAGGACCTACGGCAAGCATAGTCCAACTGCGCGTAAAGGCAAACAAGGTTCGGTTAAGGGCAAGTTTGCATTGGTAATATACAAAAAAAACTAAAATGAACAATTGATTACCTTCCGGCACAAGTAGACCAATGCCGCTGAATCCCAGCTAAATTTGTTGTCAAAGACAATCAGCACCTTGAGCCACATCCATTGAGCATTCCTGCCACCACCATCAGCAAAAAAGAGAGTCCTGGAGATAACATACCACCTGTAAACACGAGCATACGTCTGAAACACATCATCATTAGCATCCTCAGGGCAATGCGCACAGTTCACTATGGTCCACGTGTCAGGAGCACCGGCTGCTACTCTTTCTTTACTCTTGTCTTCAGCCTCTGGAGGAACCATACCAATAAGGGCCTCCATCTGCTGGCGCCACCCCTCGGAATCGGTGTTGATACACAAAGGCTTCTCCTCGATAGAAAGTGCAAGGATCATAGAAACATCCTAAAGTGTCATGGTCATCTCCCCGGTCCGAAGGTGGAAACTGTGCGTCTCCGGCCTCCATCGATCCACAAGTGCGGTGAATCCTGCAGCGTTCAGGTTTGGCATCGACCGACTAACAAGCTAGATGAACGGGAGGAGTCTTTTCATCTCGATGTATGGTGTTGTACCGCTCATCTTACGACATGGCACTCGATGAGGCCCCGTGAAACCGAATCTTCAGGGGTTAAAGGTTCTGCAAACATACAAGTGATAGTATTACGGCATATCCATTTGAACTAAACACAAATTACAAACTACCAACTAGTATGCTTGTTACCATCTTCTTCTCCGCCATTAAGTAGGCCCAGTGTTCAACACCATAGTAATCATCGCTAATCCACACCATCCTATTATTTCAAACAATAAGACATATATGAGCATCGTTTTGGTATGTATTCATCTCAACAATCATACATAGGTATTATTTCAACCAAATATGAGCAAACTACCATACTTCCTATGCATATTTGAACCAAATATTAACAAACTACTATATATAGGTACTAAAAGGAATTTAAATACTCATCTAATATATGTTCATCTCAACAATCATACATACATACAAATTCCTATATACATACAATCATACATGGGTACGAAAAAAATTTAAATATGTGACTATTTTTTCATATATACATACAAATTCCTATGGAAGCATGACTTACAATAGAAATCAACAACACTAGGGTCCCACAATGATTACAAATCATCTATAAATCCTAAATCACACCAAACTATTTCAATGGTTCATATAAATTTTGAATCCAAGCAAAACAAGGGTTTCACCCAAACTTGCACGAATCTGAAAAGTGTGAATGATTTTTAGCATAAGAAGAAGGGAATCGGAGAAGATTACCTTCTAGGAGGGATTGGGGATGAAATCCAGGGACGAAATCTTCAGATCGGAAGGTTTTGGAGAGAGGGTTGAGAGGGGGAGAGGAGAGAGCCGCCGCCACCCTCTGTTTGGCTACTCGAACGAATGGGTGGTGGGCCGGCCCGTGATGGTTAGTAAGTCAATGTGTAGCACCGAGCTCAAAGGCACTACACATTGCAGGCGGTCGGCTAGGTGCTACACAACCAGGGGTGGGGCCCGGCCTGGCCCGGGGTGTCATGCTAGTCAGTCAGGCGCTACGCACTGTGTAGGCATACGCGTCGGGCAGTACACAAAAGGGTCAGCTAGATAAAATTGTTTCACCCACAGTTCACTTTGTCTAACGGGGAAGTAAAGTGGGGCAAAAGATCTAATTTTCATCTAACGGGGTAAGTAAAGTGGGTCAAAAGATCTTATTGTGGCGTTGACTATAAACACAAGATGACGAAAGGCAGAAAATGTCTCGCGAGGGCGATCTGGCGGCGGCGGAGGGCAAGTGAGCTGATCTGGCACCCAGTCTAATCAGGCAGCGAGCGGTGGAGCGATCTTCTCTAGCAATCAAGGGACCCTCTGGGGTGTTGGCCAGCTTGTGAGGGTGAAGGGGATCAACCAAAAATGAGAAGGTGAAGGGGATTCTGGGGTGGCGGCTGTCTACTGCAGCGTCCGTGGAGCCACGCGCCTGATCTTCTGGCCGTGCGCTACCATGGGCGCGCAGGCGACAGATGCACAACGCTGCGCCAGCCGGTGGAGCTGTGGCTGGGAACGGCGTCGTTGGGCTCCAAGCATCAAAATCTGCACCCCATAGCATCCCAACGCCTCTTTTTCCTTGCCTCCTGCTGGGTGCTGGCTCGTTGGTGTGGAGCATGCCAGTTTGGGACAGTGCAGGGGCAAAGGGAAGCTGGCAGGTTGTGACACTGCATAATCATGGCTGCTGAGCTTGCGTGCATGCCTGCTGGGTTGTTTGTGTATTTGGCTCAGGGGGCGGCTGATGTAAATGAGGCTGACAGAGAAGCAAACCAAGGTGAGGGGTGAGGCTGATGCAGTTGTGGCCACAAAAATTTGACAAGACACACAAGAAGCTTGAGCTGATCTATCATGTCTCGGATGAAGCCAGTGTTATGCAACATAATCAGTTTCGTGCAGAGCTGCATGAGTTGCTTTGTTGCGTTGTAACTTGTAAGCTGCGTGGCTCCAGAGGCCAAGAATCATATGGATTTGAGAGGGGGCTCGCAACACGACCGACCTTTTTTTCCACCGCAAGGCCCCATGCAGAGCAAATAAGAATCTGAAGAACGGAGCAGACCAGATTGTTAACGATCAGAAAACAGATGGCAAGAGACTTCTTTGCTCATCTACACACCAAGTATCAACGAGTTAATCCAGAGATAATTCTGAATCTGTGACACACAAGAAGCTTGAGCTGATCTATCATGTGTGTGATGAAGCCAGTGTTGTGCAACAGGAACAGTTTCGTGCAGAGCTTGATGAGTCGCTTTATTGCGAGTAAGTTATGTGCCTCCAGAGGTCAAGAAACACATGGATTTGAGATGGGGATCGCAACAGGACCGACCTTTTTTCGCCGCAAGGCCACTTGCAGAGCAAATAAGAATCACATAACTTATCTCAAGAAAGGAGCAGAGCAGATTGTGAATGATCAAGAACATATGGCAAGAGACTTCTTTGCTCATCTACACACCAAGTACCAACAAGTTAATCCAGAGATAATTCTGAATCTGGTGAAACAAGAAGTGAGTGCTAAGATGAATCAAGATGTTTGCAAAGATTTCACTGATAAAAGAAATAAGCGATGCCATTTTCCAAATTGGGCTGTTAGAAGCACCTGGTATGATGGGTTTTTCTGCAAGCGAAACTGGGTATCATGAAGGAGGACATCGTCAAAGCGGTCAACAACTTATTTTCTACGTGTGAGATCCCGCAGGGTGTGAATGATACCGCTTAAAGATAAGTTTGTGTGACTGTATCTATAAAGTCATCTCTCCAAATGTCTTTTGAACCGGCTTCCACAAATGTTGGGTCAACTGATTCCCCATGAAGCTCAGAGTGCAATCGTGTCTGACCGCATGATCACAGACAAGGCATGGCTGCTCTTGAGTGCATTCACAGCCTTCAACGGAGTAATTACAGGAAATGTAAATACTGTCAAGCCTGGAGGCTAATAAGCTCACCTGAAACCATTTTTGCAAGATTACTCAAGGCAAGATTTTAGTACATGGGTCGATTGATCGACACGAATTCTATTCAATCATCGACGGTGTGGCAGGGTATTAATCATGGCCTGGACCTTCTCAAACATGGTATTGCCTGGAGAATAGGATCGGGCGCCAAAGCTAGGATCTGACACGACTCAGCAAACCCAGGAAAGGCTCGAGTCACATCTACCTCTGACTTACTGCTGCATAACCCGAAGCGCTGGGTCACATGGTTGACGAAGAAGAGGTAGTTGTGGTCGCGCTCATGACGGTGAAGAGGAGCAGTAGAAGAGGAGGTGCAGATTGTAGCAGCAAGTGTAGAGGAAGGAGTGCCTCGGTGGTGCCTAGAAACCAGGGTCATGGACGTCCTCTCCCGCACCCTCTTCCTGCAGGGACTCCCTCGTTGCTCTGTCAAGCAAAATCTTGTCATTCCGCATCAACTGTGTCAAGTCCCCCTGTTCGCTATCTCCGATGATATCCGCAAAAGTAGAGTATTGGCATTTGTGCAGCAGCCTGTCCAACAGAGCAGGACTGTCCACGACGCCGTTCTTGCCCACCTGCAGCACCATCTTGGAGAGTTGGCCCCAGTTGTTGATGCGTGCCCAGATGTGGTTAGGCAGAGGGGTGGCGCCTTGATTGTTCAGGATTGCATCTATTATCAGCAGCATGACAGAAAGAAAACGGAGTGCCTCGCAGAACATCACAACGGCTCGAAGCAAGGCTTCCTTGATATCAGCAGTGCTACTGTCAGGCCGAGCCAACACGTAAAACATGTGTCTGATAGACTCAGTGCCTCCCACAGTGGTCCTGTACAGTGTACACAAGATAGTATTACTTGGTGATGCTCTCCACTAATTTGAATGTTGCAGATAAAAAATATGTACCAAGATGTTCCATTACTTACTTTCTGCTGTGATTGCCGAAGACACTAATGTCAGTAAAATCAATCCAGCTGGGCATGTACTCCTGAAGAAACTTGGACCATGAACTCCATACACCCTTCCACTGCCGTCGAATGCCGACGATGTAGCCGTCGTAGTCACACACCAGAAGCTGCACCCTCGCTGATGGATCATGGGAGCTGTGCATGTCGATCACATAGTAGCTTCTGCCACTCTTTTTCTTCCCCCTCTCCCCGTCGCGGTTATCCTCCTCGGCTTGCTCCTCCTGCTCATTCGGCTCTTCCACCTGCACCGTCGCCTCCTCATACTCGATGTCCTCTATTATGTATTGGGATCTTCTCCTCTTCTCCTCCTCTTTCGACTTCTCCTTCTTCTTCTCCTCCTTCTTCTTCTCCTCCCTCTTCTTCTTTTTCTTCTTCTTCTTAGGCTCTTTCGCGTTCTCCTGCACCTTCGCCTCCTCATCCACCACCTCTAGCTGCAGCTCCTCATCATCACGGTCACCCGCATCTGCGCAACTTGGATTGCGGTGTGGCGTCACCGGCACACCGCAATATCTCAGTGGGGCGATGAGGTTGTTCCTTTGAATTATAGCTGCCATAAGTTCCATGTATGCAGTAACCCCACCCTCCACGTCATATGAAATGGGTGGAACATCCTGCAGAGAAACAACTGGTGGTTAGGACTGTGCAGAAAAAAAAAGGTAGCCACTGGTTCATCTGTGCATTAGAGAGAAAAATTACAGTGCATGAACTAGTACAACACTTGGCGCTGGATGCGCGACTAACGTTGACAAATGTTCTGTAAAAGGTGGGGGGGGGGGGGGGGGGGGGTGTCGACATTTTAACTAGAACATGGCATCAATAACATCAGTACATGCTACAATCTACTACAACACTCCTCATAGCATCCTCGGAGGACACCATCTTTCTATATTACAGAAGATAGAAGACACAAGAGCAGGAAAACCCACTGCATCCTACAAAGCTGTCGATCCCACCCAGCTGCTCCGTGGAAGTAAAGGGAGTATTTTTGCTTAAGCATCAATGCATCCAAAGCAGCGCATTGAACAGAGAGAATAATCAATCAAAGCATGAGCACTCTGTCTGCTCCCAGCCAGCGATTATAATTCGTAACAAACGACGACAGAAGTACATCAGATGGAAGTTGCGAAAAGGGAACAAAACTAGCACTTGCCAAGAGGGCTGGATCGGTGTAGTAAGGGCAGGAAGTCGAGAGCTTGAACTGAAGTCCTCCATGTACTCAAATTTGCAGAAACATAGGATACACACTTGGGCGAAGGAAGCACAAGTAATTTTGAAACACAAACGTGCTAAATCCTATTGTGATTGAAATCATGCAATGTAAACAGGAGGCAGTAGCTGATTGTTGTAACTCGATATTTATTTGCTAAAGCCTGTATAGTTGAAAACATGTAATGTGAACAGAGGGACAGCAGGTGACTGTAAGTCGAGCACAAGAAGAAGTACCCGAACACCTATATATAGCTTGGACATTTGCTAAAGCTGGGATTTTTTGTTTGAGGATCAATGCAACAATCACCATGAGAATGAACCAAAGCATCAGTCCTCAAAACAGGGGAACACTTTGCTCCCATTCACAGCCAGTGATTTGTCACACACGCGGCAGATACAAAATATGCCTCCCCTTTCGAAGAGGGATGCATCACTGAAGCAACGGCAGCGCAATCCAGTGACAGAAACCTGCTAAAACCCCAACCTCCTGCAGGCGCTTCATGGACAGGGACGTCCTGGACGCCCTCTATATATGGCTTGGACATTTGCTAAAGCTGGGATTTTTGTTTGAGGATGGATGCAACAATCACAAGGAGAATGAATCAAAGCATCAGTACTCAAAGCAAGGGAACACTTTGCTCCCATCCACAGCCAGTGATTTCTCACACGCGCGACAGATACAAAGTAGGCCCTTTCGAAGAGGGATGCATCGCTGAAGCAACGGGGGCGCAATCGCAGTGACAGCAAACCTGCTAAAACCCCAACCCCCAGCAGGCGCGTCGACCTGGACGGGGACGCCCTCGACCCCCCCGCGCTGGACGTCCTGGACCGTTGTAGCGCGTCCGCGGTCGCGCGCGACGGTCTGGCCCCAGCAGCCGCGGCGCTGCACCCGCTGATGCGGCCGCGCGGCTCCGGCCCGTGGCGCTGCACCAAGAACCGGCACGGCGCCGCGGCCTCCGCCTCAACGCCGATCTAACCGCGCAAGGCACAAGCTAGCAAGAACATGAAGAAGTGCGACGCAGCGCTAGCAACGAGGGGAAAAAGCAGAGTGCTTTGGTCGCCTGGGGCCGGCGTCGGAGAAGACGGGGGAGGAGGGGGAGGTTGAGGTCGGGCTTACGTCGATGCTGCGCTGCTGGGGCGCGCAGATGGGGCCCGTCTTCCGGGATAGATGCGTCGCCTCCATCGGCGCAGGCGGCGGCTGGTGCTCCAATGCCGTCGCAATGGAGGAGGGAGGGAGGGGTTGCAGAGCTCTGTTCTTTTTCTTCCCCACCTCTCTCTCTCTCTCTCTCCCTTCTCCCCCTCTCTGTCTCGCTCTCTCTCAGGGTTTTACTTTCTTTCGAAACCAGAGCACGCCACACACACCACCCCACCCCCACCCCCAACCCCAAGGCCCCACATTCTGACACGCGCTGCCCGTCCTGTTACAAGTTCTCGAAGAATCGGCTGGGTATTCAGTTTTGGTCTAAGAAATCTGGGTTTAAGTTCAAAAAAGAAAGAAAGAGAAGAAATGTGGGTTTCTCTCACTACACAACCTCTCTCTTTTTGATAGCTCTAAATTAAACGTGGTCATCGATGAGGGGTTTTTTTTTTCGGGTTCACCATTTATACATTGCCCATCAACAGTGAGTGGCTGAGAGAACGTCCAGATAATGGTTTCTTTTTTATCCAATTTTACTACGATTTTTAATCTTTTTGATCCACATGTGTGTACTATATTCCCTGTTCAAGAATTCGTCCGAAACCAGTTAGCTTGCCGATTAATCTCTATTCGTAGGGGGTCACCGAGTAGCCGATAAATTGATAAATCGGCTGATTAATTGATTAAATTACCGATTAACTTGACAATTACCCTATTAATCACCTACTCGCCAGCCAGCCGAACAGCTACAGGTTAACAATTTCCTCAACAATGACGATATTATATATAAGTAGTTTTACATTTTGCAGAAATAAGAGCATCCACAATCAATGCCTTTATCCTCCCCAAACGTCCAAGCGGCCTGCCCGTCACTACCCAGAAAGAAAAATGTCACCCAACCAAAGCTAAACATCTGAGCTAACCGACACTTCCCAAACCAAGCCCATATCTAGGGTGGGCCGAAAGCGTCCACCATGTCGGACCGGCCCATGCTGGCTCACACTGTCTCCACAAATACCCCATCTGGACCAAACTCTTCTTGACCGCTCCGCTCCACTGTCCATCTCTTCCACTTCCTCTCTCATCCCCTTAACCATGGCCAGCAACGAATCCGACATCGAATCTGACTCCAATGAATCCTGCATCGAATCCAACTCCATCAACTAGACGACAGTCGTCAAGGAGGACTCCAGCATGTCTGCTCCAGACGGCAAGGAGCTCATGCTCCGCATTTCCATCTGCCGGCGATGGAAATCTAGACAAAGACATTAGCAAGAAGGAAAGACATTAGGTGGTTAAGTCGTGGATTTTCACCCAGAGAGAAGAACAATGATGTCCATCGCTAATGTCTTTGTCCACCTATTTATCGGGCCAAAGGCGAATTCGTTGGAAGAGAAAACCACCTTTGTGGCAGCGATGACGGAGAGCACGAGAGGTGTCTTGAGGCCATTTCACCATTTATACGGGGTTTTTTTTGCGGGTTCACCATTTATACGTTGCCCATCAACAGTGAGTGGCTGAGAGAACATCCAGATAATGGTTGTATAGATTTTCTTTTTCATCCAATTTTACTACAATTATTAATCTTTTTGATCCACATGTGTGTACTATATTCCATGTTCAAGAATTCGTCCGAAACCAGTTAGCTTGCCGATTAATCCCTACCCGTAGGGTCACCGAGTAGTCGATAAATTGATAAGTCGGCTGATTAATTGATTAAATGACCGATTAACTTGCCAATTGGCCTATTAATCCTCTGCTCGCCAGCCAACCGGCCAGCTACCCACTTAACAATTTCCTCAACAATGACGATATTATACATAAGTAGTTTCCCTTTTGCAGAAATAAGAGCATCCACAATCAATGCCTTTGTATCCTCCCCAAACGTCCAAGCGGCCTGCCCGTCACTGTCCAAAAAGAAAAATGTCACCCAACCAGACCTCACATAGTCAGCCTAAACATCTGAGCTAACCGGCACTTCCCAAACCAAGCCCATATCTAGGGTGGACCGGAAGCGTCCACCATGTCAGACCGGCCCACGCTAGCCCACACCGTCTCCACAAATACCCCATCTGGACCAAACTCCTCCTGACCGCTCCGCTCCACTGTCCATCTCTTCCACTTCCTCTCCCATCCCCTTAACCATGGCCAACAATGAATCCGACATCGAATCTGACTCCAATGAATCCTGCATCGAATCCGACTCCATCAACTAGGCGACAGTCGTCAAGGAGGACTCCAGCATGTCCGCTCCAGACGGCAAGGAGCTCATGCTCCGCATTTCCATCTGCCGGCGATGGAAATCTAGACAAAGACATTAGCGAGAAGGAAAGACATTAGGTGGTTAAGTCATGGATTTTCACCCAGAGAGAAGAACAATGATGTCCATCGCTAATGTCTTTGTCCACCTATTTACAGGCTAAAGGCGAATTCGTTGGAAGAGAAGACCACCTTTGTGGCAGCGATGACGGAGATGAGCCACTGCATCGTATGTCGCAGCACCTCACCTCATCATGATCTTTGCTATGGCGCGATACCACAGAAGGCGAGGACACGACAACTCTGGGATCTGCTCCCCGCCCCCCTCTCGCACGGGCCAAATCCAGCCATACCGATCTGCAAAACGTTGGTGTGGCCCGTGCCACCGCTGGCCATGGCAAAGAACACAACCCCAGTACTTACTCCCACGCCGCGACACGGCCACCTTGGGCAATAGTGGATCAAGACCCCAAGTGTGAGGTCCTTCGGGCCGGATAGATCGAACACCACCCACTCACATCATTGCCTGTCTGAGCCATCGATATGTCGCGGCCTTCCAACCGTGTTGCGCCAGCCCTAACCCGCCTCGTGTGAACGACCCGAGTCGCCACTCATCAACAATTAGTTGGACTAGTTTACAAATGGCAAAAGAACACGACAACTATTTTTAATGAAGCAAAATGTGCCCCTTATACAGGGGCTTACAAAATCAAAGCAGATCTTTATAGAGCACGGGTGCATTGGAGCACTTTATTTTGAATAGTTTTAAAATCACATTTTTAATGTTTTAAAAAAATCCAAAAAAATCTACATGTTCATATGAATGTATATTGCACATGTGTTAAGTTTAGTGATGAAATAAGTAAACATGTAATGCTCACTATATAAAAATTGTCACTTTTGTCATTTTTGCGAGGCGCACATTGTTACCTATCTCATCACACAAATCTGCACATATATAGTGTACATCCATATGAACATTCATATATAGTGTACATCCATATGAACATTCATAATATCTAAAATATAGTGCTCATTGGACTATGTGCACCAAAGTGTTTTTTCCCTTACAACTTCCGTTCACACTGCATTGTGCATTAACCAATCCAACCTATATCCCTAGGCGGCTGGGGTGAACTCTCCACTCCAGGCTTTTACCGACGAGCCCGTGGATTCGCCTCCCCTATGTGACCGGTGGCGAGGAGGGGAATTCCATTGCCTCTGCTCCGGTTATCGGTTAGTGGTTTAGTTTAGGTTTTTTGTAGTCCTCACATGTGTGGGGCTCGAGCGGATGGTGCCGCTTCTTCCTCGAGTTTGTCTTTCGGCCTCTGATCCTCCTTGAGTTCGTTCGTCTATGCGTAGTCAACGGAGCTCCAGTTTAGATCCCCGTCGTCTCCTTGGGGCTGTGAGATTGAGATTTCTCGTGACGAGATTTGGTGTCGGGTGCTTTAAATCTATGCAAGGGTTCAACGACGACAACGACGACGACTATGGCTCCAGTGTGCTGGTCATTAGGGGAACGTGCATGTAGACTTCTTGGCTGTCATCGACAAGGCTAAGGCGGCTTTGATAGGGAAGCGACGACTCGTTCTTACGATAGCAGTGCTCGCTCGCTGGTCTCAGAATCAGGTCGTGATTTTTATTGTGTTTGGTGCATTGTATTTTTTGGTGAACTTTTATAGTTGCTAGATCTTTTTGAAAGGAAAAAAAAATCCAGCCTTGACTGGTGGCACCGAACAACTGCAATGGATTTGGTGCCAGGTGGTACACTCCACGGGCGACTAGTCGCGAGCGGAGCGGAATGCATGGTATGCACACGGCCTTCTCAAAATTTTGGAGGTGGCGCGAAGCAAAGCAAAGTCCGGCTCCGCCTGAGCTGTTGATGCCTGGTCCACCAACGGCAACTCCTGCTCCTGCCTCCGGTTCCAAACAGGGAATGCACACAGCGGCCTTTCCTCGACGCAGCCTCTGCCGCTCTGCGCACCCCTCCACTTCCGGCTCTCTTCCCTCCCTGCTTGCGCCCGTACGTGCCGCCTGCTGGCTTGGCTACCTAGCCAGGCTAAGTAGACATGGTACTACTCCTACTGGCTACTGGCTCCGGTCGTGCCTGCCACGATCGAGATATGGACTGTGGAAGGAAAGAGGGGGGCTGCATTGGAGCCTCGCGATCGATTCGCAGTGCAGTGGCAACGTGACTCAATCAGACGGCACGGGCACTGCTACGTACGCCAGAGTTTTTATTTATTTATTTGATGAATGAACGTACGGCCGGCCAGAGCTCACCGGAACTACTCCCAGATACAAAACCGCAGGCATGTATGCGTTCCCGGGCTAGCGAATTTGCATGCATGCAGCGCATCGCGATCACTCTCTCTCTCGCCGCCGGCGCCATCGCTGCATCGGCCCGTCATAACCGATCGTTTTAGGCATTGATTGATTGATTGATTGATTCATAAGGGTTTCAGATAAGGTTTTCTTCACGTGTATGCCTTGAGGGATGGGGGCGACGCGGAGGGCGATGTGCGGCTCGGCCGCCGGGTTCTCTGCAGGGCCGCAGCCACTATCTTCCGGTGACCGCCGGAAGGTGGGTGGCCGGTTCTAGGCCCTCACCGATGACGACGATGGAGAGGGTGACGAGGAGGCAGATCCGGCGGCGGATCAATCCCCTCCATCGACGACTCTTTCGGACTTCATCTGTGATTTTTCAGTGCTGGATACGACAAGGACGAGGTGGCTACTACCATGGACACGATCCTTCCTGTTGATGATCCGGCGAGGATTGGACTACACGCGGGGGAGATGACGGAGATGGTGCGCCGAGTAGTTCACCGGCAAACGGCGGCGACGGCGGTCCGACCTTGGAACGTAGGTTGTTTTAGGATCACTTCTTGATCATAGTTTATCGATCGTGCCTTTGCCTTCTCTTCTCGCTCCCATTTGCGTATGTTAGCCACCCTAGATGCTAGTGCTTACTGCAGCTCCACCTCATACCTTTTACCTACCTATAAGCGTAAATAGTCTTGATCGCGAGGGTGTGGGATTGCTGAGTCCCCGTGACTCACAGATTACTTCCAAAAACCAGATGCAGGGACCGATGATACCGCTCCAGGAGATTCGACTGAGCTCAAGTGGGAGTTCGATGAGGACTCAGGATGATACTACGTTTCCTTTCCAGACGATCAGTAGTGGTACCCAGTTGGGGCGATCGGGGACATTATGCATTTGGGGTTGTCTTTATTTTGGTTCCGTGGTCATACCTTGATTGTATCTATATGATTGTAATGATATATTTATGCATTGTGTGATATGGCGATTGTAAGCCAACTATGTACCTCTTTTCGTATTCATTACATGGGTTGTGTGAAGATTAACCCACTTGCGACATTGCTTACAATGCGGTTATGCCTCTAAGTCGTGTTTCGACACGTGGGAGATATAGCCGCATCATGGGCGTTACATGTGCTAGCTATGGTACTTTAGAGGATGAAATGCACATATTGTTTCTACAAAGCTGCTTGGTTCTCCTCTACTTGGTTCATCAGAACGGAGGTCATTGCCGCATATCGTCATTCAATTACTCAAATAATTGAGGCTTTGTTCACTTCTGCTCATCCCCATATCAACATCCCTAGTTTATACACTTTCTTGTGGTGTATTTGGAAGGCAAGAAATGATGCTCTATTTTGAGGAAATTTCTGCAAACCATCACAAGTATTTCATGTAGCTAATGCAATTATGGAGGGCTCTAAGCTAGAAGATACCATGACTCCACAGGAACAACGCTCCACTTGCTCTGCAAACCAGTTGATAGTGTCACAACAAGATATCTTTTTGCGTGCAGGTAATACCATCTTCGGTGATGCGGCCTGGAGAAATGAAGAAGACGTCCAATCATCTCCGGCAAGCATTGACATCATCATCCAAACTGGAGGCAATCAGCATTGTCGACAACTACATATCTCCACTTTGTTTCCACTAGCGTCTTCTCCCCTTCAGGCTGAAGTGTTCGGTTTACATCTTTCTACCATGCTTGCTGAAGCACTTCATATTCTGGAACCAAGCTACTACACAGATTGCTCGGTCTTCGTGTCGGCGGAAAAGGCGAAATCCATCTTCAAGGACACAAAGGTCATTGGAGTATTAGACCCACCCTAGCAGCTATTCGGGCATCCCAAACTTTCCATTGCAGTGGGATAGCTCGTGTCAACGGGTCTTTAAATGTATAGGCACGCCATCACGCAAAGTTAGCTCTCAAAAATCATAGTAGGCCTATATATGTTAGGTGTCTTTCTTTATACATAGGTCTTTGCCCTGGTGGAGATGTTCTTTTCAGGTCAAGTGTGAGTCCATTCACACTCCTCATTGTAAAATGTTGTTAATTGACTAAAAATCTTTTCATGTTCAAGAAAACATTGTGCCGCAAACCAGACTCAATATTCGTCCACGAACATTGATAGGGGAGCCGTCCATCCAACCTTGTCCATTAAATGTTCGCCTCTCTTTTTTTTCCTGTGCCGAGCACTGAAATTAATATAGCAGGAGCACAATTCGTCCATAAAATAACATGCAAATATCCTAGTACAACAATTTTTGCTCAATTGTAATAAACTGCATTCTGAAATAACCAGATGTTCAGCAAGTTTTTGAAATTCATTGGTACAAATTTAACATCCAACAATGCACCAATATGTAAATGTTGGTCATCTAGACGTTGCGCCTCTTAAGCTTCATCCAGCAATGTATGAACGTGAATCACCGGCCCTCCGTTCTTTGGTACAAGAATGTAGCGCATGGTGGCTGTACAATATGATGATTATCAAGTTGCAACATTGAGTGAATCAATGAATTGACCAACATTAGAGCAACAAGAAGCAAAACTTACTATCTCCATGATTGATGCGTCTGGTGGAAACCTTCCCTCCACTTGCAATCGCACTACAATACTCCATGATGGAGTTTGAGAGTTGGTGTATCACCTATGGGTTAGCGACTTCACATTGTGACCATGGATCGCATGCAAGTTGTAAGGTGCAAAGGCTTTTACTCATGAAACCAAGAATGCACATTTAACCAAAACACCGGCCCCCTTTCTTCATGTTGACAAATTTTGCACTTCTGCGAACCATGCATCGCACATCAACTCATCCTCCCTCACTAAATACCCTGCTATCATGGTTGCTCCAAAGAAACAATGAGAACACTAAAAAAGCTCAATGACACTTGGCCGAACACTTGCTGGCGTGGTCTCTGGCATGAGCGACAACGACAGGGAGCGGAGGATATTTGGTTGCGGATGGGTTCGGGGTGACGACGGCGTAGTCCATGGTGGGAAGGTGGGGGCGTCCAACAAGGCCTGGTCAACGGCCAGAGTGGCACAGTGGTGGCATCGAACTAGGAGAGAGCGGATACAGAGCAACGGGGAAGTGATTAAGCGGGAGAAAACAAGTCTAGAAGAGGGCATTTGAGTGAATCAAGGGTGTCAGAGTCCTATGTTGCGGAGGTCCGGAATCCTTTAAACCTCCCCCAGTTTGTGGCATAGTTTAAAAAACGGGACCGGACTAGCGGTCGGACCATAAAAAGACCGGAACCGGCAATCCCATCGGTTTTTAAGCTTCATAGACCGTTTTGTAATTGGACCGGTAAAAAAGCAAGAATAAAACCGTGTTTTGCAATTGGACCAGTAAAAAATAGGAATAAAACCGGGCGGTTGAACCAAAAAATGTTTTAAAAAATTTCAAATGAAGTGGGATTTGATCGCATGTCACATGAGAGACAGGTGTGGTAGTTACACTTGGCCCAATAACCACCATGGCTTGGCTTTGTTGTTGCCTTGCAATAGGAAACATTTCTATTTGACCAACTTTTATTACTATATCAACTTACATCTTTACTTAATAATTATTATTTAATGATTAAAAAACCAGCAAATGAACCAGTGAACCGGCGGTCCCACCGGTGAGAACCTGAACCGGCAAGCTTACCGGTTCAATTTTTCAAACTGTGGTTTGTGGCCGGTATGCGGGAATTCGTCCCGCGGGCATTTTGGGGCACCGCGTTGGAGAGTCTGTGCATAAAACAAACCCACATTTCTTAGGCCAAAACCTCAATACCCAGTCGATTCTCTATTTATTTTTTATTGCCGGTCAGCATGTGGAGCCATGGGGTGGTGCGGTGTGCGTGCCCCTTGCTGTTTTCAAAAGAAAAGGAAAAACTCTCTGCTCACAGGGCTGAGGCAGAGAGAGAGAGAGAGGGAGGGGAAAGAAGCGCCCCTCTGCTGCAAACCCTCCCTCCTCCTCCCTTCGCTGCGACGGCATTGGAGCGCCGCCGCCGCCGCCGCCTGCTGCGATGAACCCGAAGAATCCACACACGCAGACGGGCCCCATCTGCGCCCCCCAGCAGCGCTGCATCGACGTAAGCTCGACCTCAACCTCTCCCTCCTCCCCCTCAACCCCCCGTCTGTGTTCTGCAAATGGAGCCGTACGCAGGCGACGGCAAGGAAAGGACCCTCTATTTTCGAGCTGCCTTCGAGCACCGTTCGGTCGTTGCTAGATGGGGGAGTTCATCAGCGTTGAGGCGGAGGCCGTGGCGCCGTGCCAGTTCTTGTTTCAGCAGCAACTGAAGTGAATACTTAACAACGATTATCTGAATATTAATACCAAACTCCTCACGGTCTGGGTAGTGCACTTGTTTGAACGAATTAAGAGTAAAAATTCAGCTTCGATCATCATTGTATGGTCAAATCTGTTGTAACTACAGAAATCGCCAGTTACCACAAATCAGCCTTGCCTAAAATGAATCTAAGCAGCGCCTTTCGCCAGTAGTGTTTTTTAAAGGGTAGAGCTCTATAGGTCAGGTAATAGTGTCATTACAATCACTGTTAGTCATGCCCAGCACTATTCTGCCCCTTGTCCTGGTTCTATGTCAGGTTTGCAGCAAGGTGATAGGCACTCTTAACAGAAAACCTACCATTCTTCTCATGTTGCCAAACCTAAAAATCATCTTTACCATAATTAGATAAGCAGATATCAGGGATCACATCTGCATCATGTGGATAACAAACTTCTGAACCAGATCCACATTCCAGCGCTTCGGGTTATGCAGCAGTAAGTCAGAGATAGATGTGACTCGAGCCTTTCCTATGTGTGCTGAGACTTAGGTTGCCTCTTGGTACCCAGTTGTCATCTCAGATCCTAACTGCGGCACCCGATCCTATTCTCCAGATGATACCATGTTTCAGAAGGTCCAGGCCATGATTAATGCCCCGCCACGCCACACAGGCGATGAAACCATGTTTCAAAAGGTCCAGGCCTAGTGTGTACACCTTCAATTTTTTTCATTCCCCCGCCAAAAGTTGCAGATGAGTTGTATGAAATCTTCGGAAAGCCCAACTGGAAACCTAAAAACTCCCACTGCGCAATGTAGGTAAAGTCTGAATACTTAATGAGCATTTCTTTCCCTGCCGAAGATAAATAATTTTCAGACTAGTCCAATGGGTGCTTTAGAAGCTTTATTACGAAGGTTTTGAATTCCGTGCTTTCATACAGCCCAGAGGTACAGGTAGGCCAAGGTACCTCTCTATAAAACCCACAGATTGGACTTGAAGAATCTACCTTACCACCTATCCTTCCTGCTGATCACACCCATTTCCTAGCATGGGTGAGCACATATCTGTTTAGAATACCCTGCGCTTGTTGTGCACTTGCATAGAAGAGGAGACTGTCGTCTGCGAAGGGCAAATGCGACACTCCAGGCGCATGTCGGTGCATATGTGAAGCACTTGCAAATTGCCCATTATAACTTCGTGAGAGATCAGAGTACAAAGGCCTTTAGTCACAAGGAGGAAAATGCACGGGGATAAAGGATCTCCTTGGTGTCGAGTAGGAGTGAAGGGATCAAGAAGGTGACCATTGAAGTTAACCCTGTACCGCACAGTAGTCGCACATTTCATAATCCAATGTGTCCATTTCTCATTGAAGCCAACTTTACCACGGTTCTTTGAGGAAAATCCCAGTCCACCCAGTCGTAGGCTTTAGCCAAATCCAGATTATAAGCACAGAATTTACATTTCCTGTAATTACTCCGTTGAAGGCTGTGAATGCACTCAAGAGTAGTCATGCGTTGGAGACCTTTTACGATGCATCAAGTCTATTGAAGCCGTTTATTTTTGTGATTGGAGGGTCCAGATCAGTCAATACTACAACAGATTTTCAGCAGTATATTGATCAATTAAGGGCATTTTAGGTAGTTCACTCTATTCATCAATCCTCAACGAGTAGCAGTTATATGGCCAACAGTCATCGACCTTGACGTGTGACATCACGTCGTCGGCCACGGCGAGGCTCCTTGGGAGGAACTGAACGTCGGCACTCGGCATTAGCACCGCTGCTTAGTGCTTACCGCGTTCTAGTACGATGTGGACTGAGGTGAGCTGAAGTCGAAGTCAACGTCACGCATGTCGCCGGCCGGACACGCTGGACTCCTTCTGGAGGCCGCACTATAACATGGCGTCGATCTCAAGCTCGACCTGCCGTGCCGTCTACGTTCATCGGCTGGAGGAGGCCCAACTCGATACAAAACAGATCGCCCTCGTTGCCGTCGTCCATGCCTGGCCGACCAAGAAGGGTCTGCATGCATGTCAGCGGCGAACTCCATGGGCTCGGCGTTTGGCTGTAGCTTACGATGTTGCCCGGGAAGAACTGAACGTTGGCGCAGGCCAGGTTGATTGATACACATATATGTACGTATACTGATTCTGCCGGCCGGAGATGCAAGCAAATCGCAAGGCCGCGTCGAGAACATACACTGATCCGATCTCGAGAACATACGCAGGCGGCGTTAGATGCGATGAGATTAATTTAGTTATTAGATTAATCATTATGATTAAAATTAAGGAAAAAAATCTACCCTGACAGAGAATTACCAATATACCCTCCATACTAACCGTTGGATCAACTAAATACTACTCACTATTTTGGGTAGTATGATGCATCGTAAAAAATCTCCATGCGTTGTCCGTGATCATGCGGTCAGACACGATTGCACTCTGAGTTTCATGAATCAGTCGCCCAACATTTGTCAAAGCCGGTTCAAAAGACATTTGGAGATGACTTTATAGATGAAGATACACAAACTTATCTTTAAGCGGTATCATTCACACCCTGCGGGATCTCACCCGTAGAAAATAAGTTGTTGACCGCTTTGATGATGTCCTCCATCGTGATACCCAGTTTTGCTTGCAGAAAAACCCATCATACCAGGTGCTTTGAACAGCCCAATTTGAAAAATGGCATTACAGATTCAGAATTATCTCTGAATTAACTTATTGGTACTTGGTGTGTAGATGAGCAAAGAAGTCTCTTGCCATCTGTTTTCTGATCATTAACAATCTGGTCTGCTCCGTTCTTCAGATAAGCTAAGCGATTCTTATTTGCTCTCCAAGTGGCCTTCCGGTGAAAAAAGGTCGGTCGTGTTGCGATCCCCCCTCTCGAATCCATGTGATTCTTGACCTCTGTAGCCACGTAACGTACTCGCAACAAAGCAACTCATCCAGCTCAACTCTTTCTGTTGCACAACACTGGCTTCTTCATCCGAGACATGATAGATCAGCTCAAGCTTGTTCCATGTCTTTTCAAATTTCTGTGGCCACAACTGCATCACCCCTCACCTTCATTTGCGCAGCCTCATTCACATCAGCCGCTCCCTGAGCCAATACACACACCTATACAATCATTCAACCCAGCAGCCATGCCCTGATTATGTAGTGTCACAACCTGCCAGCTTCCCTCTGCCCCTGCACTGTCGCAAATTGGCATGCTCCACACCCAGGAACAGCACCCAGAAGGAGGCAAGGAAACAGAGGCCGGGGGATGAATATTTTGACGCCCACAAAGCAAAGCCAAACGCCTTGGAGCTCTTGGTTGTGCTCCCGATACAGGCACACCCAACGACACCCTTCCGAGCCACAGCTCCACCTGCCCCAACCATGCAGCAGCGCCGCGCTTGGCACAGCCAGAAGACAAGGTGCCTGGCTCAAGGGACACTGCAGTGCAGAGCCACCACCCCAGAATGCCGATCCCTATTCTCATTTGTGATCCCCTTCACCCGCGCCTCCAAGAGATTACATAGTCAAATACATATCTTAATTTGTCCACATTACATAGTCAAATACATATCTTAATTTGTCCACATTACATGTCAAATATATCTTGGCTTGCCCACATTACATACTAGTCAAGACAAATTTAACCGGGACACTACATTACATAGTCAAATATCTTAGCTTGCCCACACTACATAGTACTAGTCAAGACACATCTAACCAGGATACAGCTAACATCCAACACACAGGTACCACTTTGAAATAAACCAGAGGCCATCAGTAGGGCAATAACAATCATCCAGCAACAAAACCCAGACAGTCTTTGCTAGTTCGGGACAAAAGACCATGCGATGGTGACTTCCAACTTACAAGAGTGAACTTCAAGTATTCGCCTGCTCCTGGAGGCTTTCTTGGCTTTGAATGCTTCTAAATCTCGCTCAACAGTTTGATCCTCCAGGCTACTTGCCATGACACAGACTCTCAACTCTCCATCAGCTTCAACAGATACAACACGCCGTGAAAGCTTTATCGTGCCATTAGCTGCAACAGGCAACTTATCATCTCCGAACGCAAGCAGCTCAATTTTCTGGGCGTCGATACTGGTGGTATTGGCAAAAATTAGACCTCTACAACCTTCCGGCCATTCCCCACGAACCACTCTCACACTGATGGTGGCCTCCACTGAATGAACAATATCACCCAACATCAATGCCACTGTGCTAAGCTTGCTAGTGCTGACATTTTTAAACGCGTACGATTCGCTAGAGCCAGAATCACGATAATAAACAGCCAGATAGCTCAAATCTCTATCCTCAGATTCAGTTTTGCCCTTTACTCGCAAGTTAACCTCAAAGTACGCAGGATCCACAACAACAACAACACAGGTAGGACCTGTCAGTCTCAGACATGGATTCTGCATGCAAAATTCAGAATGTAAGTTATGAATCATTTATCTTGAGCAAGACTGGTGCGAACATAACCAATCTAAGCTGATGTCAAGAAAAAATGCGCCCATTGACAAGTAAACCACTTAAGCTAGACTTAATAACAAGAGCTTGAATTAAACATATGTGGGTAGCAAACACAGAAAAGGCAGAATTTGCTGGAGGTAAGAGCCAATGAATTTGAGTTGGGTCAGCGAGCATTTCAAATCTTTAAAACCCTTGCATTTTAAACAAATAATATGTAGATTGAAGCAAAAGAAGAAGCAAGAGCTGAACATCACTGTCAAAACATACACTTCAAAACTATGTACGGGATGGAAATGCTTTAGAGGCAAACAAAAAGGGGCATTTCTTGGTGTGCATATATACTCTGCAACTAATAATATCTAAGAGATCAGATTCCAAACAACACTAGAGCATTTTCATAAGAGAACACAAAAAATTATCAAGTACATAGGAAATGAATGCTGGTCACAAACAAACTGAGGGACAATTCCCAAAGGGAAACAGTCAAGAGAGGGTAAAAGTTGCAGGCATTACTCCATAGGATACTCCTATACCTGGAAGAAAGCTACACTAAGTCATATTAGAAATGCATATTGATTATTCAAACTTGAACGTGGATATAACAAGACTTGAAAACAGACTATGTATTTCATCTCCATGTTGATTTGTTATGTGAAATCCTTTTAGAACTTAGAACATTTTTGTTACACTAGGAGACTTATCCATACTACATGGATTGATCATTTGGTATATAGCTACTAGCATTTTTTTTTTCATAAAGCAAGTTCGGAGTAGCGATCAGATTTGCCATGGCTATTTTACAATCACCAGTGTATGCATGGAACTTCGTAACAATATCACAGACTCTCGCAAACTTGAGTTGTGATATCTCAATTTTGTCCGACAATGGTACCGCAGTTTATGTTCACCATCCATTGCATATGTTATATATTATACATATATGGCCTGGATGAGCGTCGTACACAGGTTGGACAGCTTTTCGTCGTACACAAAGGATTTTCGTGCAAACTTATGTGTATCTATATTGATATTAATTAGTATAGTAGCTGAAATAATAGTCGCAAAGTTTCTTTGTAGCCTGTCCTACGCGGTACCCTCTATCTCTGCCGTTGGTCATCGCATTGAGATATGTGCTAATGCAATATTGTTACAACAGCCACAGAGTGATTAGTAAAGCTAGATGAACAGTGGGTTTGACTCCCTCGTAGGTCTACAGCTATACACCCATCGCTGTCAGATGTCCCCGTCACGTCCCCCACTAGGCCGCTAGGTCCATCGGGGCCCACCCAGTACGTCCCCACGAGAAGATAACCAGCTGATGGAGTAAAAAAATATCCACCAGGAGATCGCGGTGGATCGAGCGACTTCGTGCGGGAGCAACGAATCTGGGCGGCGGCGGACAGGAGTCCGCGGCGTCTCTCTTCGTCGGATCTAGACGGGAGCTACAGATGTTTTTGAGCCAAGGTAATGTATGGTCATCTACTCTACTGGTTTGGTGACATAGAGCATCGCATTTGCAATAGGAAAGAACAGATCGAGGTTGGGCAAAGGGCAAGGATCTCGTCGGGGGCAGCGATTCTTGCTGGATGGGGGTGGACATGCGAGCGCCGAGGGGCGCGGCGGGGGGGGGGGGGGGGGGGGGGGTCAGTGAACCGGACTGCGTTTGGCTTTGGCTTCCTGCTTGTGCTTTATCTTCACATTCGTTTTGTAACTTCTTTCATTGGGATGGATTATGGCCAAAGTACATCTCCCATTACTGAACCTGGTTTGTACTACATATTATGTCCGACACTGATAGCTGTCAATGTTTTCTAAACCTATGATTATGACAGTATCTGATGAATTTCATCAAGTCCGTTGTTCAGCCTTAATATGTTAAAAGGCTCCATAACACGTTATCTTGATTATCTCTCCTAGATTATCTATCCTACATATTCATCCTACAATGTTTGATGTCTAGAAAAATATTTTTTTATATTGCAAAAAACGATTGGCAACTACATGCCATCAATACATACATGCAGCAAGAATAACAAGCCCCATGTGTATTTTTTCTTACTTTACAGGTGATGGCTTGTCTTGTGTGCAAGCATCCAATCGCCATATGTCGTGATGGTCAAGGAGCGGCTCGTGACTTGAGGATACAGATGACAGGCGATTACTGCTATTTCTGGGATGGAATGGTATGGTTGCAGCATGTTTTTTGCCATTGCATACCTAGAAAAATCATACAATGCCCGCTGGATGAAGTACTAATCTGGTTCCTCTTCTTTACAATTATGATGCATTTTTGCAGTATATTCCTTGTGCTATTCGCCATGTTCTAGCTGCCTACATTGAACATGAGGAATATGAAGCAACCCGGCGAATCATGAAGATCTGGGACCCAGTCATGGTAACCCGTGAAGGGATTCAGTTTGAGGTCAAGTTTGAATGTACTGAGACAGCAATCAAGATCTATGGCCCTGGATGGAATGACTTGAATGATGCTTATGCTGTGAGGCCAGGATATGTGATCCACATATATATGCCTCCTAGTGGGTTCACATTCTTTGTGGATATTGAAAGAGATGGCATTGTGCAAGTCCCTCTACCCTATATCGGTAAGCATGACACACACGTGTTCTTTATGATATGCCATTGTTTTGACTTTAGGTTTTGAAACACAAAAAGGTTTTGAATGCTCATTCTATGTTTGATCATATTGCATTCTGTCCCCTGATATATATCTGAACAACATTTCAATGCTGACATGTCAATATTCATTGCGATCTAAAAATTGTGCACTGACAGATAGAACTACGATCTTCTGTACTGTATCTCGTCGAATATTAACTATTAATGGCTATGTGCACATTAGAATTATAACTATAAAACTCTGCATCTAAACACATAACTACATTTTGCATATTTTGGTCTGTGTTAAGTCATTATTATTATTCTCCCATGATTGCTGCCAAACTGATTTTTATTCTTCTATGGACTTCACATCATAATATATGAAGCTATGGAAGGACTTAGCATTGAAAAGCGGCAACGTATTGGTGAATGCATCTATACGAGGGGACAAAGTCTAGAATATCCTGAGATGAAAAGGATGATCAAGAGCGCGTTTGCCTTTTCAAGGTTTCCTTGCTGCATGTTCGTCCACAAGATGTTAAAAAGTGATGTAGAAGGTGGATACATGGTTAGTGGTTTATGCTTCTTGAATTCAACTTTACTGATGTGTGTTATGCTAGCATCATATCATTACCTGAAGGACTTTGTAAACATCATCTACTTTCTAATATGTCGCATTGGCAGAGGATTCTGAAGCGGGTCGTTCGTCGGATTGAGTCCAAGACAGGCCCTATAGATGGAGAAGGTATGCTTTTGCTGCTGGATGGACGAGACACTCATATGGAATCTATATTCAAGAAGACCCATGATGACCGGATGGTCATACAGGGCGGGTTCCGGGTATATGCTGACACCCTAGGGTTGAAAGAAGATGATGTTGTGGTACTTTGCTTCGAAAAAGATGCCGAGATTGCAACAATGAAGGCTTTAACGTGCGCTGTAGAACCGGGCACTGTAGCCTAGAGTCTGCTATATGGTAAGGAATTGAGAGCAATACCGGGCGCTGTAGAACCACAGAGGCTTTAACGTGCTACACTTCCGTATTCTGTCCTATTTTGCTAAACGTCAGTCTAAGTTTGGCTTGTCCGGTAGGGAACTGATGGCAAACTATGAGCCTTTGACATATGTGGTAGACTACTGATCTGTATGGCAAACGTCAGTCCAATGAAGTATTTCTATCCTTGGACCTTCTATGTTGGGAATATCCACAATTTATTCTCACTGACATATCGTGGTAAAATGATTTTCTCCTGTATGTGATGTTGACAAAATGTATGCCACGAATAAACAAATACCATTAATTTGCTTTTTCCCAAACACAAGTGCTACCTCGCATACCTATATTATTATAAAGGTCCATATACAAGAAATAAAAATAAAAAACAAACGCTAAACTGAAAACAAACTCTGTTCGCATTCTAAAAGAACTGAAAACATTCAGATTTACACCTGTTTTTTCACATGCTATGATTTTTTTTTCAGATTTTCATAATTGTGACGCATTTTTTGTACACGACGACTATGACTTACACAATAATAGGCCAAAAAATTTAATCGGAAACTAAAGCGTTGAACTTTGAAAAAGAAAATTAGGGGCAAACAAGTATTGAAAAAGAACATTTCATAAAGTGAATTTTTTTGAAAATATTGAATAATTTTAAGTAACCAACAACTTTCAAAAAGAGAACACCTTTTGAAACATAAACATTTTCTTAAACCTGAACAAAATTTTAAAGTTTCAGGTTAATGAAATGTAAAAGATGGAAGGATGGAAATCATACAGCGCCGTGCACAGATCTATACAAGTATCTGACACACATGACAAATAGTCAAGGCTGAACAACTGAATATTACAATTTTTAGATGAGGGTCTGCCACACATGACAAAGTTTCGAGGTTCAGCAACTAAAGATCACGGCGTGGCCCACGATATTAGAACATTCATATATCATACAAAAGACCATTCTTCATACATCAGCTATTCGGGATCAGCACATAGAACATATATTACCAGCCATTTGCTCTCCAACAATTATCATATAGCAAAATCTTCATCTTTTTCGAAGCAAATCAGCACAACATTAGCTCTCAGTCGTCGTCGATAGTCTCGATGAATTGCCTTGGCCGGACACCATTGTTCCCCCTCAAGTGCATCAAGTCATACATGTAAAAAGGAACGATGTCCCCGGTATGGATCTAAAATCATGGGCAATTGCAAGCATATATAGCCAGGAAGAAGATACAAGATGTAAAACGACTACAACTGGGCAATTTAAAGCTTATCACGCTCACCTTGTCATGCCGGATGCGCGCCCCACCAAAGTGTTTGCAGAAGTGGATGGTGTGAAAACCTGTCAAGTGTCTGTACACACATGGTGATGTTGTAGAATTCCCATGTCAGTTTGGCATCAACCACCAATAAATGTAGGAATATGCAGATGATAGATAATTCATAATATTTTAGCACCTGGCTGGCATACAAAATTCGTCGAAGTGGAATACAGGCTCAGGGCAGTCCCAATTGAAGTCCCAGCCTTCAAATAGTTCTGTTGCACATTCTGACAGGCCAGATTTAAGCTGGCTGCAAATATTGATGTGCAACTTTTCAAGCTGACCACATTGCCCCGAGACCATGGATGGGTCGTATATGACAATGGTGTTGTCGATGAAGTCAACGGCGTACGACACCCATGTGAAATTTATGAGGCCATTTAGAAAAAAGGTACATTTTACATAAAAACCAAGTGAACATACAGAATGTACAAAATATAATTCATCCTTCTATACAATTAGTCCTTAAAGATAATATAGCTTACAAATTTGCAACTTGGGACGTCATATGATATTCTGTCTCCAATAAATTGGTTGCGTATGCTAATATAGTTTGTCGGTTTTGACCCAGAGAGTACGCACGTCTGTGTGTATGCAAAACAAACTCGCCTCATCCAGCACATCGTGTGTGCACAAACCAGATATGGGCACATGCATCGAATATAACAGGAACAGAAAAGGAATCACATACCACAAAATCTGATTCAATGTAGTGCTTGCTCCGTGCTGGCTCAAAGACATGATCTTCAGCTTGTAGTAGTCTTCTTATCAAAACATTGAACATATCGTGGTCCAGGTCTTGGCCCATGCATGAAAGGTGATTGATATCGTACCCTGTTAGCTCTATATATGATGGCGTATGATGCATGATCCACACACTGCATCTCAACAAAGGTGTGATATTAATATGTTTGAAAAAAATAATAGCTTCGAATTATGGTTTTAAAGGAAGCCCTACAGCTATACATTCATGTCCTAACCTCTTGAGAATATTCTTGTCGTTATTATCTGCCAACCATTTGTGGAAGTCAATGCATATAGAGCGCTGATATTTAAGCAGAGCAACCACCCTTCTCTCTGTATCGCCCCATGAGATTATCCGGGCTTTCTTCTTCACAATTGGGGAATCACTTATGTCAAAGTCAAGAGTCTTGGTGTTTAGATTGATCTGATCCGTGAAGCGGGTCTCTCTCTGAAACATATAACATTCCTGGATAACTTTGTTTGTCTTGCTAGGAGATGATTTCAGGGTCTCCTCTCCTATTACCCAATCAGGCGGAATAAAACTGAAGACTTGCTTCTGTGGCGTGCATAGGCCCTTTGATGAGCTGCCAGCAAGTTCATTGGGGTTATCTATTCCTAGATCGAATGATGGGGCTTCACATCCGTATCTAGTGTTACATTCCCTACGATCATTGCCTTTGTTGGGGAACGTAGTAATTTTAAAAAATTTCCTACGCACACGCAAGATCATGGTGATGCATAGCAACGAGAGGGGAGAGTGTGATCTACGTACCCTTGTAGACCGACAACGGAAGCGTTAGCACAATGCGGTTGATGTAGTCGTACGTCTTCACGGCCCGACCGATCAAGCACCGAAACTACGGCACCTCCGAGTTTTAGCACACGTTCAGCTCGTTGACGGTCCCCGGACTCCGATCCAGTAAAGTGTCGGGGAAGAGTTCCGTCAGCACGACGGCGTGGTGACGATCTTGATGTACTACCGTCGCAGGGCTTCGCCTAAGCACCGCTACAATATTATCGAGGATTATGGTGGAAGGGGGCACTGCGCACGGCTAAGAATATGATCACGTGGATCAACTTGTGTGTCTAGGGGTGCCCCCTGCTTCCGTATATAAAGGAGCAAGGGGAGGAGGCCGGCCGGCCCCTATGGCGCGCCAAGGAGGAGTCCTCCTCCTAGTAGGAGTAGGACTCCTACTAGGAGGGGGAAAGAAGTGGGGAGGGAGAAGCAAAGGGGGGCGCCGCCCCCCCTCTCCTAGTCCAATTCGGACCAGGGGGAGGAGGCGCGCGGCCCACCTTTGCTGCCCCTCTCTCTCTCCACTAAGGCCCATATGGCCCATTACTTCTCCCGGGGGGGGGGGGGGGGTTCCGGTAACCCTCCGGCTCTCCGGTTTTCTTCGAAATCGCCCGGAACACTTCCGGTGTTCGAATATAGCCGTCCAATATATCAATCTTTATGTCTCGACCATTTAGAGACTCCTCGTCATGTCCGTGATCACATCCGGGACTCCGAACTAACTTCGGTACATCAAAGCTCATAAACTCATAATATAACTATCATCGAAACCTTAAGCGTGCGGACCCTACGGGTTCGAGAACAATGTAGACATGACCGAGACACATCTCCGGTCAATAACCAATAGTGGAACCTGGATGCTCATATTGGCTCCTAAATATTCTACGAAGATCTTTATCGGTCAGACCGCATAACAACATACGTTGTTCCCTTTGTCATCGGTATGTTACTTGCCCGAGATTCGATCGTCGGTATCTCAATACCTAGTTCAATCTCGTTACCGGAAAGTCTCTTTACTCGTTTCGTAATACATCATCTCGCAACTAACTCATTAGCTGTAATGCTTGCAAGGCTTATGTGATGTGCATTACCGAGAGGGCCCAGAGATACCTCTCCGACAATCGGAGTGACAAATCCTAATATTGAAATACGCCAACCCAACATTCACCTTTGGAGACACCTGTAGAGCTCCGTTATAATCACCCAGTTACGTTGTGACGTTTGGTAGCACACAAAGTGTTCCTCCGGTAAACGGGAGTTGCATAATCTCATAGTCATAGGAACATGTATAAGTCATGAAGAAAGCAATAGCAACATACTAAACGATCGGGTGCTAAGCTAATGGAATGGGTCACGTCAATCACATCATTCTCCTAATGATGTGATCCCATTAATCAAATGACAACACATGTCTATGGTTAGGAAACATAACCATCTTCGATTAACGAGCTAGTCAAGTAGAGGCATACTAGTGACGTTTGGTTTGTCTATGTATTCACACAAGTATTATGTTTCCGGATAATACAATTCTAGCATGAATAATAAACATTTATCATGATATAAGGAAATAAAATAATAACATTATTATTGCCTCTAGGGCATATTTCCTTCAGCCTTTGCCAGTTGACACCTCATGGTCTGCCTGGCAGAGTGTTAAGAACTGTCCCGGTGACTGTTCTGTCAGTTCGTTCTACCCCATGGTACTCCCCAAATCGACGACGACGTCAGGTTTCTGCCTTTTGCATACCTTGAATATATCCATTTCTTTAGCACCGGTAACCTCACATGCACCTGCCAGAAGCATTTTCAAACATGATCATTATTGACATAATAACATGGTTAATGTTTTTTCTACATACGCATGATGGTGACGGATGCATCACCTGATACGGTTATTTCATTTAAGTTCAATTCAACCACATTCTCGTGGTCCGTTTTTGTAGACCTGTCCTGAACAAATGATATGACTGATTCTATTTTCATAGGAACCAATGCTGTATTGTTCCCAGCGATGTTTGACTTGGACATAACACGCAATGATTTACAGAAAATAGATTGCGACATTTGGTTTTGAAGCTCAGTATATATTCGTTTGTGATGATGCCTTAACAACTTGTCAGTCTGTTCAGAAGCCTGCCATTGCAGGACAGATGACACACATCAGCAATCACAATTATTTGATCTTAAAACCATGGCATAGGAACAATGCTTATGCTCATAAATACCTTTTTTGGGTCGTCGGGAAATAAGTTAAAGAATGCAGCCAGACGTTCGTCCTGTTTTGCGTCCGCATCCTTAGAGCATATGATTAGTGCTTGATCTTTAAGCTGCATTTGAAACAAACGAATTAATCCTTGATTGCGCTACAGAAGGATTGAAGCAACAGTACCACAAATACAAGATCACATTCTGTGAAAGACTATAGTATTGTTGGATTAGATTTTCGACACACCTTTGCATCACCAAATTCAGCCCCTCCAGGCCCGTCTCCGTGATCGCAATCTTGCTCATCCAAACCAACTGCCCCGCGGTCTTCGGTTTCGCAGGCACATCCATAGCTAACTAGCAAAAAAAAGAATCAAGCTGCCTGAGCATCAGAGTAGATAAAAGAAAAAACATAATACTACACCCCCACCCTGCATAATGATTATCTCGTGCCTGACATCAAAGATACGCCGAGTGTTCATCATCCACACATGAACAAGTACGGGATACTACTAGTACGAGGAAGTAAGTACCACACTTACAGCTATATGGCCGACGGCGACCTGATCCTTCTAGTAACCCGCCGGCAATCCCACGACAAGTTTTTCAGGACCAACGACTGTACGGAGCTTGTATATCTAGTCGCCGCCGCCGGTGCCGCCCTCATCGCCAGTGAGCCTTTGTGAATAGTATCTGCCGAGCCTCTTCCTAACTAGGTGATTCTGGAGCGCTCTAGCCTGCACAGCCCATCCGTATTCCCTATACGAGTTGGTTCGGGGCCATGGTAACGTTATCGTAACGTTAAGCGTGCGGACCCTACGGTTCGAGAACAATGTAGACATGACCGAGACACGTCTCCGGTCAATAACCAATAGCGGGACCTGGATGCCCATATTGGCTCCTACATATTCTACGAAGATCTTTATCGGTCAGACCGCATAACAACATACGTTGTTCCCTTTGTCATCGGTATGTTACTTGCCCGAGATTCGATCGTCGGTATCCAATACCTAGTTCAATCTTGTTACTGGCAAGTCTCTTTACTCGTTCCGTAATACATCATCTCACAACTAACATCTTAGTTATAATGCTTGCAAGGCTTATGTGATGTGTATTACCGAGAGGGCCCAGAGATACCTCTCCGACAATCGGAGTGACAAATCCTATTCTCCAAATACGCCAACCCAACATCTACCATTGGAAACACCTGTAGTACTCCTTTATAATCACCTAGTTACGTTGTGACGTTTGGTAGCACCCAAAGTGTTCCTCCGGCAATCGGGAGTTGCATAATCTCATAGTCATAGGAACATGTATAAGTCATGAAGAAAGCAATAGCAACATACTAAACGATCGGGTGCTAAGCTAATGGAATGGGTCATGTCAATCAGATCATTCAACCAATGATGTGACCTCGTTAATCAAATAACAACTCTTTGTTCATGGTTAGGAAACATAACCATCTTTGATTAACGAGCTAGTCAAGTAGAGACATACTAGTGACACTCTGTTTGTCTATGCATTCACACATGTATTATGTTTCCGGTTAATACAATTCTAGCATGAATAATAAACATTTATCATGATATAAGGAAATAAATAATAACTTTATTATTGCCTCTGGGGCATATTTCCTTCAGGATGACCCACGCACACCGAGGGAGCTCGTTATTCAGTTGTGTATTACATGTTTCTCTTGTTACAGACTCATTACCAATAAGATGCATCTAGTCCTCTAGTGCCGTCATCGAGATGGAATCTCAGCGATCTTTCAGCGATCAAGACCATAAGAAAGACGGAAAGTTGAGAGTACCCGCTGACTGATCGCAGTGGAGAAAAATCGAGAGAAAGTACGGGAAGGAGTTTGCAGATGACGCAAGGAACGTATGGTTTTGTCTAAGCGCAAATGGCATTAATCCTTTAGGTGAGCAGAGCAGCAAACATAGCACCTGGCCTGTGACTCTATGTTTGTATAACCTTCCTCCTTGGTTGTGCATGAAGCGGAAGTTCATTATGATGCCAGTGCTCATCCA
Organism: Triticum monococcum; assembly: GCA_034509565.1. Lineage (NCBI taxonomy): Eukaryota > Viridiplantae > Streptophyta > Magnoliopsida > Poales > Poaceae > Triticum > Triticum monococcum. The sequence goes on along the minus strand of CM067841.1, from coordinate 38,340,152 downwards.
AGGCCCTAAGCAACCCGGCAATGATATTGATGTGTACCTAAGGCCATTAGTTGAAGAATTCTTACATCTGTGGAATGGAACAGGTTTACGTGCGTGGGGTGAGAACATGGGGGAGGAATTTGACCTAAAGGAGTTGCTATTCATGACCATCAATGATTGTCCTGCTCTCAGTAACCTTTCAGGACAAACAAACAAGGGATACCGCGCATGCATGCACTGTTTGGACGATACCAACAGTATATATTTGGCTAATTGTAAGAAGAATGTGTATCTGGGACATCGTCGATTTCTTCCGAGCAGGCATGCCGTAAGAAAGAAAGGCAAGCATTTCAAAGGTGAGGCTGATCACCGGACGAAGCCTCGCCACCGTACTGGTGCTGATGTACATGATATGGTCAAGGATTTGAAGGTAGTCTTTGGAAAGGGTCCTGGCGGACAACCTGTTCCGAATGATGCTGACGGACGCGCACCCATGTGGAAGAAGAAATCTATATTTTGGGACCTGCCCTATTGGAAAGACCTAGAGGTCCGCTCCGCAATCGACGTGATGCACGTGACGAAGAATCTTTGCGTGACCCTGCTTGGCTTCTTGGGCGTGTATGGGAAGACAAAAGATACACCTGAGGCACGGGAGGACCAGCAACGTATGCACGGAAAAGACGGCATACATCAGGGTCATGCCAGCTATGCTCTTACCAAAGAAGAGAAGGAAATCTTTTTTGAATGCCTGCTCAGTATTAAAGTACCGTCTGGCTTCTCGTTGAGTATAAAGGGAATAATAAACATGGCAGAGAAAAAGTTCCAGAACCTAAAGTCTCATGACTGCCACGTGATTTTGACGCAACTGCTTTCGGTTGCATTGAGGGGCCTTCTACCGGAAAACGTTCGATTATCCATTGTGAAGCTATGTGCATTCCTCAATGCAATCTCTCAAAAGGTGATGGATCCACAAATCATACCAAGGTTAGAGAATGATTTGGTGCAATGTCTTGTCAGTTTCGAGTTGGTGTCCCACCATCCTTCATCAACATCATGACGCACGTCCTAGTTCACCTATGCGAAGAGATTAACGTTTTGGATCCTGTATTTCTACACAATATGTTCCCCTTTGACAGGTTCATGGGAGTCTTAAAGAAATATGTTCATAACCGTGCTAGGCCAGAAGGAAGCATCTCCAAGGGCCATGAAAATGAGGAGGTCATTGAGTTTTGTATTGACTTTATTCCTGACCTTAAGCCGATTAGTGTTTCTGAATCGCGGCATAAGGGCAGACTGGATGGAAAAGGCACGCTAGGAGGGGATCAAATAATATGTATGGACATTCTCTAACTGAAGCACACTACACAGTTCTACAGAATTCCGCCTTGATGGCTCTGTATATGGACGAACACAAGAATTTTCTACGCTCCAAACACCCGGAGCGGTCTGATGACTGGATTACATGTGAACAAACCAGGAGTTTCGCCGGCTGGTTGCAGACACGTACCATGCATGACGCCTCTATTGAAGATGACCTGTACTCGTTGTCCCAGTTACCATCTTCGAATATAATGACTTTCAAAGGGTATGAGATAAATGGTAATACATTTTACACGATCGCCCAAGATAAGAAGAGCACCAACCAAAACAGTGGTGTCCGCTTTGATGCAACAACCAAGACAGGAAAGGAAACATATTATGGTTACATAGAGGAGATATGGGAACTTGACTATGGACGTGGTTTGAAGGTCCCTTTGTTTCGGTGCAAATGGGTTAATATGACACGAGGTGGGGTAACGAAAGACCTGCAATATGGAATGACAACAGTGGATCTCAACAATCTTGCGCATGCAGACGAACCATTCGTCCTAGCTAATGATGTGGCACATGTTTTCTATGTGAAGGATATGTCTACCAAGCCGAGACAAAGAAAAGATAAGGAAGCGAATGCATCATACGATGAGCCAAAGCGCCACATAGTTCTTTCTGGGAAGAGAAACATCGTGGAAGTGGATGACAAGACAGACATGTCAGAAGATTATGAAAAGTTTGATGAAATTGCTCCATTCACAGTGAATATTGACCCGAGCATCGAGTTAAATGATGAAGATTTTCCATGACTACGGCGCAAAGGGACACACGCGAAGAAAAATTTTCACACCCAAAGATCTGGGATGTGATCGGCTTCACTATCATCACTTTCTTCTGCGTTTCACACCCAGGAGGGAATCTCTGTAATAGTTAGGGTAGTTATGTGTTTTGGCATTTGAAACGCGAAGAAATTTTATGTGCAAACAAACTCTTTCATGCATTTACTAATTTTTTCCAGCTAAATGACCCTGAAAATAAAAAGCATTTCAAATGAACTCAGAAAAGGTTGGAAGTTGGCATGGTATCATAATTTCACCCACATACCATGTGCAAAAAAGTAGAGAGGGTTACCGCAAAAACTGGGTGCATTTCGTGTACAAAATGAACAATCTCTATCGAAGTATCAGGGTTTCGGATGAAAGCTCATCCATTACAAAGGCATTTCATTTTTTAAATAACCTAAGCATTACCAAATTGAATATAATGATAAAACACACTAATATTAAACATAAGAAAAAAGGATTACTGAAAAATCTATTTTCAAAGTTAAGTTATTCACAAACTAGTGATTCACACAAAATTCAAATAATTCAAAATTTAAACTATTCAAATTTGAAAACTACCGGCACTAACAGAAAGTTTGTAATTTTTTGTACCTAAAGCAAAAATATTCACAAAGAAACTCAAAATACAGCAAAAACAACTAAAAATAAAATAAAATAAAATAAAATAAAGTAGAAGAGAAAAAAAGAAAAAAAACTCAATGAAAAAAAGCACACCTACTGGGCCACAGTGGCCTGCATACGACTAGAAACCCAAATTCTAGTTGGGCCAGGATGCAGGCCCGCTAGCGCAGCAGGCCCAACAGGGCATCGCAACAGAGGTACGCCCAAAAGGCCTGCTTTAGAGAGGAGCTCGAGACAGCAGCGGCGACGGGGATTATAAGCAGGTGCGAGTGCCCCTCGGCTAGCGAGGTGGGACTAAACTTCTGTGCCCCTCTCCTGGCAGCGCACACCCTTTAGTACCGGATCATGGCTCCAACCGGTACTAAAGGGGGGCCTTTAGTACCGGTTGGCGCCACGACCCGATACTAAAGGAGGTGTGGTTCCCGCCGCTTCGCCTGGCCAAAACAGACCTTTAGTACCGGTAGGTGGCTCCAACCGGTACTAAAGGTGGGTTCTATATAAGAAAACACTTCAAAAAAAATTCAGTTTCTCATCTCTCCCTCTGCTTCTTTCTCCTCTGCCCCGTCGCCGTGCCCCGCCCCATCCTCCCGTCGCCCCCGCCCGGCCCGTCCCCATCCCCGTCGCCGCGCCCCGCCCCGTCCTCCCGTCGTCCCCGCCCGGCCCGTTCCCGTCCCCGTCTTCGCCGCCCCGTCCCTATCCCCGTCGTCACCGCCCGTCTCCGTCCCCGTCGCCGCCCCCCGTCGCCACGCCTCGCCGGTGAGCTCCTGCCCCGGCCGCCATGTCCACACACACACACACACACACTATTATAGAAATGTTAGCAATTTTCCCCGGCCACTGTTATAGAAATATTAGAAAAGTTAGTTATATAGAAATGTTTTTTAGTTATAGAAATATTAGAAATGTTAGTTATATAGAAATATTAGAAATGTTAGTTATATAGAAATGTTTTTTAGTTATAGAAATATTAGAAATGTTAGTTTTAGTTATAGAAATATTAGAAATGTTAGTTTTAGTTATAAAATTTATAATTTGCATATATGAAATCACAATCCATCATTTAAAAAAATGTAACTTTACTTTTGCGGCATATAGTATTTGTTGTCGACGATGCCCGGCCCGCATCCTCGTCGTCGACCAATTCGCAACGACGTCCTGCTTCAGAGGACTCATCTCCGGGACTGGGCTCCGCCGGGCTGGCACTGGGAGGTGCTACCTTCAGGGGCACGACGCTTGGTGAGGAATCCGGCCCCGGGTCCCGTCGTCGATCCTGATCTCCTTTGGTGGCGTTCGCGTGGGCCACTTTCGGTGCAGAGGGAGCCGGCCCCACCGGAGGTGGTACGTCGCCGTGTCAGGAAGGAGGACGAGCACGTCCATCGCTACATGGCTGCTATGGACGTGAGGTTCTCCAATACCTGGCAGGTTCTTTCGGGAGATCACCCGAGCTATGATCCAGTGATGGTTCCTTCACTTTGGTTGTCCACCGCCCGCGCCTCAAGAACCGCGAGTGGCCTAGATTACTCTCTAGTATTCGATCTTTATTAGCTAGCTAGCTAGTTAGTGATGTATTCGATATATAATATTTGAGATGATTTATTCGAGATTATATATATTATTCAAGACGATGTATTCGAGATTATATCTATTATTCGAGACGATGTATTCGAGTTTATATTCGATGATGCTTATTATGTACTATGATTGATTCAGTTTTTCCTTATTAATTGATTGCATCCATGCATTGTAATTTGAATATATTTCTTTTGGATTAGTTAAATAAAAGCTATGGCGGACAATACCGGCAGAGAAGGAGAAGAGGCCTTGTTCAATATCATACGCAATCCTCACGGGCCAGATGATGATTAGAATGAAGAAGATTATGACGGCTCCGAATATCTAAACAACACCGGGGAGGGTGATATGATATTTGATCGCGACGACCGAATTGATGAAGTCATGAACTATGAACATGACGAAGAAAATGTTGATCTTGAAACAACAAAGACCGGCGAGGTATATTTATATAAGCAGTCATCTGGTGATCATCACATGTTTTAAATGACTTGAAGATATATATTAACGAATTGATCTTTCTTCTTTCAGCCATCCGGATCGAGCAAATCTTCTGGCAGCAGGACAGTACGAGGCCCAAACAAAAAGTTGAAGGAGGGCGTAAAGTACAATATCGAGGCCATCAAACCTAATGGCGAACCATTAGCGCCTAAGAAGATTGCGGACAAGTTCATTCATCAGTGCGGAGTTCTTGTGAAGGACCAACTCCCGATCTTCCTTCAAGAATGGAGAGAGCCAGCAAAGCCACGTCCAGATCTTACTTTTGTCGACGACAGACAAAAACTTCTGCTTTGGGAAACTCTCATGGAAAATTTCATCCTACCAGATCATTTCACAGATGCAGATGTGGAGAAAGTCAAGGACGCTGCTCTTAGGAAGATGGCGGTTGCATTCAACAACCACAAGAATCGTGTATGGGACCAGTACGTCAAGGGAGGAAAGAAGACTCCAGTATTCAAGGGAACACTAGAGAAGCAAAGTGCTCATTGGGACGATTTCGTGAAATTCAAGGAATCGGAATTATCTAAGGAATGACCGATAATAAACAAGGCCAATGCCACAAAAAAGGATAAATTCCATAAGCTGGGGCCAGGTGGCTACGCGGTGGCAATGCCTAAGTGGGATAAGTCTGAGAAAGAGATGGAGGATGCATGTGTCACTCCAGTTACATTGAGCTGGGCCCCTAGGTGCAGGACTTGGTTCTATGCGCATGTGGGGAGTTGGACCCGAAGACAGGCTTAGTTTCGAAGAAGGCATGTCTGAACGGAGCCGAAGATAAGATACTTGTTGCAATAGAAGAGGCTCGATCGGGGGTGTTCGAGCCCAACAAAGAGAACGACGAGCTTACGCGTGCCCTGGGAAATCATGAACACCCGGGAAGAACACGAGGCAAGGGCGTTATTCCGTGGTATGAGGAGTTTTCGGACTGGAACGCCGACTACAGAAAACGTGCGAGAAGGAAGATTGCGGAGGAGAAGAAGAGGAAGACGGAGGAGGAGCAGAGGAAGCAGGACTATGAACGCCTTCAAGGCCTAGAATCAGCGCACGCGGACTTGGCCGTCAAATTCTAGCGGCAGTAGGAGCAGATCGACTCACTTAGCCAGCAAAGGGGGTCTCAGCGGCTAGCGGATGATCCAACATTGGATAGCACCATCCCATCCATGCCGAGAAGCAGTGTGGGTTCCGCCCCGGGCGACGCATTGCTGGCTAGCTACCCTATGGATGACATCATGGAGAACACTAACTGCAAGCTACACTTCAAAATGAAGAACATATCCATTAAGGTGGCGGACGCCATTGCTTTTACAAATCCCTCCGAGGCAACCTTCCATTGCAACTCGATCCCAGCGGGCTATGCTCGTGTCTTGGTTGATGAGGTGGTGGACCAATATTCGGGGCTAGAGCTTCACATTCCTGGAGGTGACGAGGAGCACACACTCGGAGAGGCCAACCATCGTATCATCCTATGGAGAAAGGATTGCATCATCTTTCGAAGGCCACCGACACCGCGTCAGGCGACTCCTCGTCGAAGTCCGTCACCGAGTCAGCAGACTCCCGCTCCTCCAAGTCCACCAATGCGTCAGGCTACTCCTCCTCCTCCAAGTCCGGCAAAGCGTCAGGCCACTCCTCCACCAAGTCCGGCACAGCTTCAGGCCACTCCTCGTCCTCCAAGTCCGGCAAAGCGTCAGGCCACTCCTCCTCCAAGTCCGGCACAGCTTCAGGCCACTCCTCCTCCTCCAACTCAGCCACGTCATCCGTCTCCGCCGCCTCATCAATCACGAAAGAGAGCCGCCGCAGCTATGGTGCGTAGCGGTACAAGTCGAGGTAGTATTGGAGGTACAGGCGGAGGCAAGTGATTTCAATATGGTCCAAGCATCGCGCCTCTTCCACAGAGGCCTTACGACATGTCCAAGGAGGAAAACACAGCCATAGTGAAGGCCCATGTGGAAGCCCATTTTGCACCGAAACCGCCACCGCCGCCAAGGGAGAAAGTGCCTGAGGAAAAGATTGACCACTTCATTCGTATGTCTAGAGCACCAGCTCCCAAGCCTGTTGACACAGACTATGAGCGCCACCTCAGGAAGTTAAATCAAGCACATCTACAGAAAGAGGCGAGCTCGTGCTCGAGCAAATTAGCTGGCAAAACATGCGGTAAAACCGTTCCCCATCTGGGAGAACAGGCGGCGCAATCAATCCCCCCGCTTGTTGTGCCAACAACACATGACAGTACGCGCGCCCAATATTATTGTGGGCAAATCGTTAACGTTCCCGAGCTGGGCGATGTGGTACTAACCGAGGAGCATATTGAGCAGGCTGAAAAGCTCATGATCACTGTTGGACAACTCCTCGACATCGAGCCCATGCCTCTGCTTAGAGAGGAGGAAATAAAACGGAAATATGCCTGGGGCCAACCTTTGGTCGAGCCAGACGAGGTCAAGAAGCTCCAACGAGAATGTATGAATTGCATCAATGATACATGAACATTACCAAGATTTCCAATCGAGAGTCCCTCACGGTGAATGTCAAGAAGGATCATTACTTCCATGAGAAAGCTGTGTTTGTTGAGTATTCAGAACTATTTCTGTTATACAATCAAGACGCACTCGACAAATCTATCGTCAGTTGCTATTGTCTGTAAGTGATTTCTTTCTGTAATTTAAGTCTCAAGCTAGCTGTAGTGATCATTTTGATCAATCATTACCTGTAATTATCCTCACTATATTCTTTTCCGTGATATTATGCAGGATTAAGATGTATAAAATGAAAAAAGGTGCACGCTATGGCATTGGGTTCATTGACCCAAATACCATTAATGAATACACATGGAAATTAGATAAATATTATCAAGCAAGTGTAGAGGAAAGTATGCTAGAGTTCTTCAAGTGCCTCAAATGTTGGCGCAGCTCTTGCCCTAGCACTCACCGGAGCTCTCTATCACTCAGCTCACCGGACTGGAGGTAGACGAAGAGGAGTAGAGAAGAAGAAGGAGCAGGGAGACACAACAGAATTTCTTCCGAGCCCACGAACGCTGCAGCCGCACGTACGGCCTTGTATTCTATTCCCTCGAGCAACAAACTCGTTGATCCATCTATTACAACGCACGGGGTATTATACCCTGGGACTCGCCGGGCGCATAGCCACGTCCCAGTCCACGCCCAGCGGTCGTTCCAGCCCACGCCATCCACGCCCCACGCATGCACGTACATGCCCTAGTCGTGCATGCCCGCTCATGCATGACCGACTCTGGCACTCCCCCGATCCCGCCAACAGAACACACACGCACTACACACCTACGCACACTCGCAGACCCGACGCGGCCGTCATGTCCAGCACGCGCCCATACACACGCCGGACTCGACCGGCTCGCCGCCGCGACTTATTTTCCCAACATCAAATACAATGAAGATATGCTACTTCCGGTGAGTCACACTGTCTTGTACTACAAATTCTGTTTTTGCTTACTAGCTAGCTACATGTTTTTTCTTACATATATATGCCCGCTTAATTAAGACATACAAACATGTGTGCATGCAGTTTTCACTGGATCTTGTTAATCATTAAAGTTGATGAAGGAACAGTTGAAGTATTGGACTCACTACTTAAGAAACAAAGTGACTACACCATCGTGAAGGGGATAGTAAACAGGTAATTTCAATCATTATTAACTATATCTCGGCCTATTTAATTAGTTCGTCATTTCCTGATAACAACTATTTAATAACCTCTTTATTCATTTTCTTTGTCGGCTAGCAGGGTTTGGGCAAAGTTCATCAGCGTCACTCCAGGCCAATGGAAACGAAACCAGAAATGGTATCGACCCAAGGTAAGTAATTAAGTAGTACTAGTTAGCTAGCTGCCATCTCTTTAATTATCATGCTTGATTAATTATTATCTGATCAAATTCCATTTGTCTAAAGGCCCTGAAGCAGGCGCCGGGGAATAATCTGTGTGGATACTACGTTTGCGAGAACATTCGCATGATGGCGTCCGAAAGGAGCATATCTCAAAGACAGTACTGGGTACGTTTGTCAGAACACTATTCACAATTTTTACACCATTATCGATATCTAGTCACACAACTAATACACATGCATATTGATCTCATTCTTAACATACAGAGAGGTGCGGGACAAGCTCGTACCAACGGAGCGCATACAAGCAATTCAAGAGGAAATAGCGGGATTTTTGCTCGACCAGGTCATAGATACTAACGGAGAATACTATTACCCGCTACCGCCCCCATGAACCACTTCCAATTGTCATCATGCTCCGAAGGCACCAATTAGGCTAATGCCACTGGCTCCCAAGGCACCAATTAGGAAAAATTGTATATAGCTAGCTAATTGTGTGTGTGTGTGTGTCTATATATATATACACACACATACATGTGTATATGTATGATCGGTTCTACTGGAAATTCTATTTATATATATGCATAACGTGTACAATATGCCGTATCGTAAAATACCCGCAAACGAAAAAGAATTAAATGGAAAACACAAAATTAAATGAAAAAGAAATCATAAACCCAAAACCCCCCAACCTTTTAATACCGGTTGGTGTTACCAACCGGTACTAATGTCCTACGCGCCCTCGGAGCTGGCTCGTGCCACGTGGTTGCCCTTTAGTGCCGGTTCGTGCGGAACCGGTACTAGGGGGGGCTTTAGTCCCCACACTTTAGTGCCGGTTACCGAACCGGCACTAAAGGGCCTTACGAACCGGTGCTATAGGCCGGTTCTGCACTAGTGGCATCCTAGAACAGACAAGATTCGTCTTAGCCATGTGTGGTGCCCCCCTCCACAGTTACACACCTCGGTCATATCGTCGTAGTGCTTAGGCGAAGCCCTGCACCGGCAACTTCATCATCACCATCATCACGCCGTCGTGCTGACGGAACTCTCCCTCGTCCTCAACTAGATCAAGAGCTCGAGGCACGTCATTGTGTTCAATGTGCGCTGAACACGGAGGTGCCGTACGTTTGGTACTTGGATCGGTTGGATCGTGAAAATGTTTGACTCCATCAACCATGTTACTAAACGCTTCTGCTTTCGGTCTACGAGGGTACGTGGATACACCCCCCCCCCCCCCCCCCCCCGCTCATTGCTATGCATCTCCTAGATAGATCTTGCGTGATCGTAGGTAAATTTTTTGAAATATTGTGTTCCTCAACAATTGCTACCTTAAGGCATCTCCAACGCTCACATTGGCCCGCAAATTTGCTCCTACATCCGTCCGTGGACAGGGGAACCAGTCCACGAAAACGGATGTGTGAGCCAGCTATCCAACATGTTGGCATTACAACTCTCAATTGGAATTCATGGAGGAATTACATCGAGATCGATATAGAATTCGAATGGAGAAAGGGGTTCAACTTCTCTTTCACGCCGCACACGCAAGTTGTGCCACAACTTCTAGCTGTTCTGCCATTCCTACCCCCCCCCTCCCAAACACACACACTTTCTAGTTTAAGTATCAGCCATGGTGACTTGAGCCATTCAGGCCTAACAACGTTTTGAACATCATTGTCGTGCGCCACTTGATCAGCCTAAGTGTCTTGATCGCTGACAACCCCCTTCCCTTGGACACGGCTTATCCCCAAGCCGGCACTCTAGGGAACAACTGCTTCAACATCTCCTTGTCCTCCCACATAGCGAGTTCAGCAAAGGAATCACTCCACTAAATCAGAACTTGGACCAAAAAATCATTCCCTTGGCGGACCACCCATTGCTGCAAAATTTGTTCAGGTATTTGTAAGCAAGCATCAGGGGACGGAAGTTGAGGAAGAACCTGGGAATTTGGTGAGAGGACTTTCTTCAGCAAAGATACATGGAACACCGGGTGCACTCGGCTGGTAGCCTATAGGGTGAGCTCATAAGCAACCTCTCCGACCCGAACAAGAATTTCAAATGGCGCATAAAATTTAAAGGCCAGTTTGTGATTTTCTTGTGGGGTAACATAAGACTGAAGTTAGGGCTAGAGCTTCAGGAAAACTGACTCACCCACTTCAAAGGTGTGCTCAGTTCTGTGCTTATCAGCTTGAACCTTCATGTGTTGCTGAGCGTGCAACATATGTTGACGAACAAAGTCCAGGATCACCTGACACTGTGAAAGCCACCGCTACAAATCTTCAGACAGGATAGTATCATCTGTAGTCAAACCAAATGACGTGGAGCATGTCCATAGATGATTTCAAATGGAGTAGTACCCGTAGCGGAATGCCAATTGGTGTTGTACCAAAATTCACAAAGTGGTATCCACTAGGCCCAGCGCGTGGGATGAACACTCACAAAACCACGGAGAAAGCATTCAAATTGTTGTTTGACGCGTTTATTCTTACATTGCTACACTTTTCACTTTTGGGAAGAATAGATGTGATTCGAGGGGCACATCTATGCTTCTAGGAGAAGAACAACTATATTTTTTACTTTTTGACATACAGTTTTGTGGAAGCACAAGTGGGCTTCATACCGAAGCACAATTATGCTTTACTTATTATTACTACGAAAACATAGCAAAAACCAACCAAAACCTAAAAACACGTGTAGAAACAAAATAAGAGACCCCACGGATGCCCCCATAGCATGACACGTGACGGCTAGACGCAGCCCCGCGCTTGCAACTTCCCACTAGGAAGCCTCTGCGGGGGTACTCGTTACCGTCTCATGCTTATGTCAGGCCTACTCACTGCAAACATAGACATAATAGCTAAAAATATTCAAAGTAGAACAAACAAATTTTTGTGTGTGCAAAAGTTCCCCTAGGACATATATCAAGTATCAGAGTCCTTACAAACACACCCATATAGAAAGACAAAAGTACATTCAATTTTTATGGTGTCAAAGTCTTCTCCTCCTGCCTCCACCCACGAAGCGTCGTGACCATAGCTCGATGTCGCCTCTGTGCCTCTGCGTCGGGAAATCTTTTTAAAGCACATGAGCTTGTAGAAGCAGCACCTAGAAATTCGTCCATGTATATCTAAAGATGCTGGCGGCCGCGATCAGCAAGGAACTCGTCGTCCCGACGAAGAAAACGGCTAGTTGCAAATGGCTGGGTGCTCTGACGATTCATGGAGCGCAACAAGGCGGCTAAAAACAGTTTTTTAATAGAAAAGAGGTCATTGCTCGACTCTAAATTAATAAAGCCCTTACAATGATAAAAAAACAAAGACACAACACTAAAGAAAGAAAAAGAAAAGAAAAGCGGCATGATACAAAGGTGCTCGAGAGTACCAACAAAGCTCAGACTCAACAAAGGAACAAAGGCACCACATGAAGTCATAGAACCTTCAAACGCTATCAGACAATCGTAACACAAAGTAGTCCACCACAGGGAGACTAACTGTCGACATAGATAATGCCTTCACCACACCTGGGCATATGCTGGCACAACAGCACCTTCCATTTCTGTCGTCGAAAGGAGCCACCTGCTCTGTTGCCCTGGATCGAAGGACGCCACACCGTCAAGAATTGTGATGCTCACCCAGACCCTGAAAGAGAACTGATACCGGGACCCACAACTCATGTTGCAAATGATTGGGCGATATCGTGCACGCCATCCAATGGCTGTGGAAGACAGCCGATCCGATCCAATCCAACCCAATCATCACTCGGCATACTTATGTGGCAACCTAGCTCCAAATGGTGTTCTTATGTGTAATATTTTTGAGTACATACGTGCTTATCTGTAACTTGCTCTCCCAAAATGCCCAACCACATAAAGCGACTCCTAGAAGATAGAGATAGATCGATCTATGGTTTTCTTGCGTAAGGTGAGCAGCGATGGCGGAGACGCAGGAGGAAATCGATTCTTACATTGAGCGTTACTGGGCTGATAGGATGGAGGCGTTCTTGGAGGAGGAGGAAGTGGAGGAGGAGGCGGAGAGAAGGGAGAGTGGTTCCGGCGGCGAAATGAAGAAAAGGAAGACGCCGCCGGAGTAATCTCAAACAAGGCGGTGGCAAAGGATGATTCGGTGGATGAGAGCTACAACGAAGATGGGGCAGTGGAGGCGAGCAGTCTAGCAAAATCGAATTTGTTGAGGACGAGGGAGATTATAAACGTAAAGATGGCATATCTCGTGTGAATGAAGAGCGACGAGGGCCATTATAAGACCAAGACGATGGCCGAGAATGACGGCGTGGCGGCGGCCGTGTACGGAGCCAAAGGGGAGGAGGCGCACAGGAACTAGGACGGGAAGGGGGAGTTGGACGCCGTGATCAAGTGGATCGCCACGGGAGCTGTTGTTGTTGTGGATCCTGTGTACTTTGAGGTTGACTTGCAAGTGAAGGGCAGAACTGAATCTGAGGATAGAGCTTTGAGCTATCTAGTTGTTAATTGCCGTGAATTTGGCTGTGAATCATACATGTTTAAACGTGTCGACAATAGGATTGTCATTGAGTGACATGGCTGAATCTGTGGAGGCTGTTGGAAATATGAGCAATTTACCAAATGATTTTATTAACAGAAATACTAGATAAAGCATGACTAATATAGAAGAGATAAAACAAGTCATGCGTTCTGACAGAGAGAAGGTAAATAGCTTCTACATATATGAACTGTAGCCTATCATATCTAAAGCAGACAGTATAGCAAGTAGTATATATGAAGTAGAACCTAACATGTGTAGGACAAGGACTAGAACAAGGAACTGTGGCAGAACCTTTAACAGGAAAGAGAAGAACACGTACGGGATAGCAGCAGTAGAAGCGCTGGACTTGGGGTCGGTGTCCTCACCTGCCATGTCGTCGAGGAGGTCGTGGACGTCGGGGAAGAAGTCATCATCGGGGAAGTAGTCGTCGGCGACCAGATCGTCCGTGATGAAGCAGCCAGTAGTTGCGCTGAGCGCTCCCCAAAAACCTTATCACCCTTCTCTCGTACATGACTCAAAAGGTGCGGTTTTGGAGGCCTACTGTCCCGACGTGCGGTGCACGCCGCAAGCCGGGATGGGAAAGATCATAGCAGCAGCGCAGTGCTCAGGAACTTCGTGGTGAGAGGAAGGGGATCTTCTGGTGTGTCTCTCTGGAGAGGAGCGACCTCTCTTATATAGGCACAGGAGAAGGACGCGAAGAGGCTACGGTGGGAGGTGAAGCAACGAAGGGAGACGAAGCGAACAGGCAGCGGCCGAAGAGGCGCGCCGTTCGAATTCAGTGTCCACTACAGAAAAAGGTTTCAACTCCCACGTGACCTTTTGTATACCCGTCGTGCGTGGCAAAAATTTAGACATCGGCTCGGCTCATTCCTGCAACCCGCGGCGCAGCGCGTCGTGACGAGGCATGGCGTGGCGAGGCGGGCGGCGGAGGTGGAGCGCGCGTGGATGTCCCTCTTGTTCTCATGCTCATACATGTGGGGAAAGAACCTCCCTTATAAAGAGGTCCAACTCCCTCTAAACTAGCAATGTGGGACTAAACTTTTGTTCCACCTCTTGCCTTGCACAAATGGGCTGTGTGGGCCTCTAGGATTTATTAGAAATTTCTGAAACTGCTATTGGGCTAGGCCCAAAATAGACAAAATTCCAGCAATCCCCCACCAGATCCCAGAGGCACACAGAAATTTGCCTTTGGTTCCAAAACACTGTTTTATATACCGGTACTGCAGTGAAGACTGTTAAGTTGAACTTCCACCTAGAACTCTATGCTACACTAGTACGCAACTTGAACAGTGGACTGGGCCTTGAACTGCAAGTTTTCTGTGAATCTAGCTTCACATAAAGCCTTGACCGATACGTGGCTACCGTGGGTCTTCTCCACGGGTGGAGCTGATGCGTCATACTCCGTGACCTTTCATGAGATTACTAGAGAGAACCCTACTCTCATAGATTGCGATGTTTGACAATCAGACTCATATAGGTGTGTTCTTCAAAAGATGTTCTGCAAGATAACATCTCTGCTTAACTAAGCCACTTAGAACACATTAAGATATACATCAACCTGCCATGCAAATAAGGAGAGTATTGCATCTTCATGGAGTGGTATTATGAATAATAAGGATACTCTCCTCTCAGTTGACCAACAGCTTGTCTTCCACATCTAATTCACGAGATCTCCGATCACAAAGAATAGGTTACCACTGTGAACAACTCATATTGTGGGTCTCATACCCATCTCCCTCGATGCATTATCTATCACATTACGTGATAGACCCTTAGTAAAAGGATCTGCCAGATTTTTAGACGTTTGGATATAATCCAATGCAATAACTCCGGAGTTTTTCATTTTTCTTACAGACTTTAACCTTCTCTGGATGTGTCTTGATGACTTCATGTTATCCTTTGAGCTTCTCACTTTCGTGATCACAGTTTGATTGTCGCAGTTCATAAGGATATCCGGTACAGGTTTCTCAACAACCGGTATGTCATTCAAGAGCCGACGAAGCCAATCTGCTTCGACCATAGCTGTATCTAGTGCTGTGAGTTCTGCTTCCATTGTTGACCATGTTAAGATGGTATGCTTGCAAGACTTTCAAGAAACAGCGCCACCTCCATGAGTGAATACATAACCGCTCGTGGCCTTTATCTCATCAACATCTGAGATCCAGTTTGAGTCACTATACCCTTCAAGCACCTTTGGATGCCCGGTGTATTGAATTCCATAATTTGCAGTGCCTTTCAAATAACGCAAAACTCTTTCTAGAGCTTTCCAATGCACATCTCCTGGTTTTGAAACAAACCGACTCAGTTTGCTAACAGCAAAAGAGATGTCAGGTCTTGTAGCACTGGCTAAGTACATAAGCGAGCCAATAATCTGAGAATACTTCAATTGGTCTCTAGCAATTCTTCGATTCCTTCAAAGCAACACACTAGCATCATATGGTGTTGGAGAGGGCTTGTAGTCACTATAGCCAAAGCGACTCAAGATCTTTTCCACATAGTGAGATTGAAGCAAAGTAATCCCACCATCATCGTCTCTCAACAACTTGATGTTCAGAATGACATCAGCCACTCCTAAATCCTTCATCTCAAAATAACGAGATAGGAAATCCTTGACCTGCTTAATAACTTTCAGATTTGTTCCGAAAATCAGTATGTCATCGACATACAAGCACAGGATAACTTCCTCGCCCCCACCATGGCGATAGTACACACATTTGTCGGCTTCGTTCACAACAAAGCCTGCAGCTGTTAAAGTTCTTTCAAACTTCTCATGCCACTGTTTGGGTGCTTGCTTAAGTCTGTACAAAGACTTCAGCAACTTGCACACTTTCTCTTCCTGACCATCTAGTACAAACCCATCTGGTTGTTCCATATAAATTTCCTCGTCCAACTCTCCATTTAGGAAAGCAGTCTTAACATCTATTTGATGAACGAGAAGACCATGCGAGGCAGCTAGTGAAAGTAGAACTCGAATAGTGGTCAGTCGAGTCACATGTGAGTAAGTATCAAAGAAGTCTTCACCTTCCTTTTGGGTATAACCCTTAGCCACGAGCCGAGCCTTGTACTTTTCAATAGTACCATCAGGCCTAAGCTTCTTCTTGAATACCCATTTGCATCCTATAAGTTTGCACCCATAAGGACGATCCGTTATCTCCCAAGTTTCATTTGCCAAGATGGAATCCATCTCGCTGCGAACCGCTTCCTTCCAGTAGTCAGCATCTTCAGATGCATAGACCTCTGAAATAGAACTGGGAGTGTCATCTATGAGATACACAAGAAAATCATCACCAAAGGACTTTGCAGTCCTCTGTCTCTTGCTCCTGGTAGGAACTTCATTGTTCTCCTCCACAGGACTTTCGAAGTGTTCCATCGAAATGGTAGGTTCGGTAATTATAACTGGTTCCTGATTCGATGAACTAGGCATCTCCTGATTAGATGAGGTAGCCATATCCTTCATGGGAAAGATATCTTCAAAGAAAGTCGCATCATTCGACTCCATGATCGTATCGACACGCATGTCAGGTACCTCAGATTTTACAACCAAGAATCTATAGCCAATGCTATGAAAAGCATATCCCAGGAAAACACAATCCATAGTCTTTGGTCCAGGTTTCCGCTTCTTTGGAATTGGAACATTGACTTTCGCCAAACAACCCCATGTTCATAGATAAGAGAGTTTTAACCTTTTCTTCTCCCATTCCTCGAATGGAGTTATCTCTTTGTTCTTTGTGGGGACTCGGTTCAGGACATGACATGCTGTCAATATCGCCTCCCCCCCACCATGCCTTGGAGAGACCCGATGTGTCTAACATGGTGTTAACCAAATCAGTTAGAGTACGGTTCTTTCTTTCGGCCACCCCATTTGACCGAGGTGAATAGGGAGGCGTCCTCTTATGAATTATACCATGTTCCGCACAAAAAGCATCAAATTCATTGGAAAAATACTCTCCACCACGGTCGGACCTAAGCCTCTTGATTTTTCGATCAAGTTGGTTTTCCACTTCGGCTTTATAGATCTTGAAAAAGTTCAAAGCCTCATCCTTAGATTTCAGAAGATACACACGGCAGTATCTAGTGGAGTCATTAATTAATGTCATGAAATATTTCTTTCCACCTTTTGTCAAAACACGATTCATTTCACATAGATCTGAATGTATGAGCTTTAGTGGTGCAAGATTTCTTATTTCCGCAGTCGTGTGAGACTTACGAGGTTGCTTAGCTTGCACACACACACTTGACACTTAGATCCTTTGATGGTGGTGAAACTAGGGATTAAGTTCAACTTCGCTAGTCGCGACATGCAACCAAAGTTAACATGACAGAGACGTGAATGCCACACATTGGATTCACTATTGTTGCAAATATGATTAACAACTTTATTGCAAACGTCTGATAAGGATAAACGAAACAAGCCTCCTAACTCATAGCCTTTACCAACAAAGGTTCCATACTTGGATATTACAAATTTATTCGACTCAAAGACAAGCTTGTAGCCATCTCTACACAGAAGAGATCCGCTAACAAGATTTTTATTGACGGAGGGGACATAATGCACGTTCTTCAGCCGCACGATCTTCCCCGAAGTAAACTTCAGATCGACCGTGCCAACACCACGAACAGAAGCACATGAACTGTTGCCCATCAGCACGGTTGAAGTCCCTGTGGTCTGATAAGACAAAAATATGGAAATATCACCGCATACATGCACATTGATCAGGATCCCCACACACATGACAAGCACCTTTCTTCTTGCCATTCTCCTTCTTGCCATTCTTCTTCTTGAAGTTCGTGTGTTGCACAGTCTTGTTCTTCCCATCAAACTTTGCTTTACCATCAAACTTGCCCTTGCCCTTGTTCTTGAACTTGTGGGGCTGGAAGTTCTGCTTCTGTACCACATTGGCACTAGATCCTCCCTCAATGCCTAGATCAAATGGATGTTAAGACTGCTTTCCTAAATGGAGAGTTGGACAAGTAAATTTATATGGAACAACCAGATGGGTTTGTACTAGATGGTCAGGAAGAGAAAGTGCGCAAGTTGCTGAAGTCTTTGTACGGACTTAAGCAAGCACCCAAACAGTGGCATGAGAAGTTTGAAAGAACTTTAACAGATGCAGGCTTTATTGTGAACGAAGTTGGCTCATTCCCGCAACCCGCGGCGTGACGAGGTGTGGCGTGGCGTGGCCTGGCGAGGCGGGCGGTGGAGGAGCGCGCGTGGATGTCCCTCTTGTTCTCATGCTCATACATGTGGGGAAAGAACCTCCCTTATAAAGAGGTCCAACTCCCTCTAAACTAGCAATATGGGACTAAACTTTTGTTCCACCTCTTGCCTTGCACAAATGGACTGTGTGGGCCTCTAGGATTTATTAGGAATTTATGAAACTGCTATTGGGCTAGGCCCAAAATAGACAAAATTCTAGCAGAGGCCACCATCAGTGTGAAAGTGGTCGATGGGGAATGGCTAGAAGGCTTTGGAGGTTTAATTTCTGCCTGTACCGCCAGTATCAGTGGCATGGAAATCAAGTTGCTTGTTTTCGATAAATTGCCTGTCGCAACTGATGGCATGATACATCTTTCACGCCGTGTTGTGTCTGTCGAAGCTGATGGAATGCTGAGAGTCTATGTCATGGCAATGGCAAATTGTTTGGAGGATCAAACTGTTGAGAGAGATTCTAAACCATTCAAAGCCAGGGAAGCCTCCAGAAGCACGCGCATGCTTGGAGTTCGCTCTTGTAAGTTGGAAGTCACCATCGCATGGTCTCTTGTCCCGAACTAGGATGTAATGGCTTGGTTTAGTTGCTGGATAATCGTTATTGCCGTATTGATGGTTTATGGCTAATGTTCTGCCGTGGTAATAAATTTGTTATTTCTTTAGTGGTATTAGTGATGTTAGACTATTCACAGTGAGAGTAACATAGGTGGTAACATCATATTTATCTAAACAAAATAAATAATGTGGCATGTAATTAATGAAAAAAAGACGGATGTGATAACATAACTAGTTACTGCAACATCACACATATCAAAAAAGATGAGTCTACAATCTAATAAATGAAGTGATGCATGACACAACACATATGTTACTACCCAACATAGACTAGTAATCGTATGTATGTTACTATTCTAAGTTACTCCCCATTGTGACTAGTCTAAGTGCTACCGAGGACTGACTGGCCGAATAAGCCAAGAACTATAGCGAATTCTGGGTATTTATATGGGTCGACTCCTTCGCTCCTTGGATGACACCATTAAGCAAACCCAAATATTTCTTCTATCTCCCTCCTGATCAATTGTTGTTGGACTAAACTATACCAGATTTTATTTTTCGAAAAAGGGGAGCTCCCTGGTCTCTGCATCACAACGATGCATACAGCCATATTATTAATAGGCAAATAAGTTCAACTCAGGTCTTGATGTCTCAAACAAAAAAGACACAAATGCTCATAAAAAGCAGAAAAATAAAAGTAAAGCCACAGCCGGCTGGCATAAGAGAAGATAGAAAAACTAATTGCATATCCTATTACATAACCGCCATCCAAACCGGCTGAAAATAATCCGTGCTACCATCTCCCATCGGATACTGGCGGTACGGTGAAAATAATCTCTGCATCAGAATGATGCATACGGCCATATTATTAATAAGCAAATAAGTTCAACTCAGGTTTTGATGTCTCAAACAAAAAAACACAAATTCTCACAAAGAGCAGAAAAATTAAAGTAAAGCCACAACTGGCTGACATAAGAAAAGATAGGAAAACTAATTGCCTATCCCGTTACATGATTGTCATCCAAACCAGTTGAAAATAGTTCGTGCTACCATCTCCCATCGGATAGATCCAGTAACCAAACTCTCACTGCCTCCGTTGGATTGAGTAGCGACCACATACACATCAACGCAGTGGCTCGGCAGATGACCTGCAAAAAATGAATATTTGTTGTTCTATTAAAGACCAAATCATTTGTGCAGTTTCAGACTGCCCATAATAAAGCACATACTCCTACACGAATGTGCCTTGCTTTTTCCGAATCTATCCCGTCAAGCCACGTCCCAAATAACATGCTGATAGTATTCGGGGGAGTAATATTAAAGGCTATGTGATCCGTCCGCTATAATGTTTTTGCCAACGGGCAATCAAGAAAGAGGTGTTTGATGGATTCATCCCAATCACAAAAACCACATCTTGTAGATCCTGTCCAGTTGCGTTTTGCCAAGTTGTCCTTAGTTAAAATAACTTATTTATGTACAAATCACGTAAACACTTTAAGTTTCAAAGGTACTTTGACTGTCCAAACATGTTTCGAACTAGGAATAGAGCTAGAATTGATAACATCCAGATACATGGATTTAACCGTAAACTCTCCATTCCTAGTTAGCTTCCAGCACAACTGGTCAGGCCGTTGAGAAAGCTGAACATCCATCAGTCTACGCACAAGATGGAGCCAGGCTTCCCAACAGTTTCCGGCTAGCGTCCTCCTGAAGTGAATATTAAGAGGAGTGGACTAAAGTACTGTTGCAACATAAGCGTCTCTTCATTGAACAATGCTATAAAGTGAATGATATTGAAGCGCGAGGGGTGTTTCCCCTAGCCATGTATCCTCCTAGAATCTCGTAGTGGTACCGTTTTCGACAATAAACTTTGTCCTGTTGAAAAAAACTGATTTAACTCTCATCAGTCATTTTCAAAAAGGCGAGTCCGTTGGCCTCACTGTCACCTGGGACAAAGTTTTGGAATGAAGGTACTTATTACACAGAATCTGCACCCATGTGGCCTCTGTCTCTACAGATAACTTATACAACCACTTGCTGAGAAGGCATCTGTTCTTCACGTCAAGATTTTCAATACCTAGACCCCCTTGGTCCTTCGGTCGGCAAATAATATCCCACTAGCTAGTGTGAATTTTCTCTTAAGTTCGTCACTCTGCCAGAAGAAGCGGGAACGATAGAAATCTAGCATTTTCCGAACTCCAACTGGTACCTGAAAAAAGGACAAGAGAAACATGGGCATACTCGTGAGAACCAAATTAATGAGAATTAACCGGCCTCTGTATGACATCAGCTTTCCCTTCCAGCAGCTCAGTTTCTTCTCAAATCGATCCTCAATGCACTTCCATTCTCTGTTTGTCACCTTACTATGATGAATTGGTATACCCAAATACATGAAAGGTAAAGCCCCCAATTCGCATCCGAACAATTGTTTGTAAGCATCTTGTTCCTCTTTAGCTCTTCCAAAATAGAACAATTCGCTTTTATGGAAGTTAATCTTTAACCAGGTCAGTTGTTCGAATAAGCATAACACCAGCTTCATGTTTCTCGCTTTTGCCAAGTCATGCTCCATGAAGATGATAGTATCATTGGCGTACTGTAGGATAGACACACCTTCATCAACTAGATGAGGAACCAGGTCACCTACCTGACCCGCATCCTTAGCCCTTCCTATTAGAATCGTCAACATGTTGACAACTATGTTGAACATAATAGGGAACATCAGATCTCCTTGTCTCAGGCCCTTATGTGTTTGGAAGCAGTGACCTATGTCGTCATTCACTTTAATTCCAACACTCTCTTTTTGCGTAAAAGATTCTACCTGGTGTCTCCAAGCCTGATCAAAACCTTTCATACACAAGGCCTGTTGAAGAAATGGCCATTTGACTTTATCGTATGCTTTCTCGAAATCCACTTTGAAAACAACCCTGTCTAGTTTTTTCGTGTGAATTTCATGGAGCGTTTCATGAAGGACGACAACCCCTTCTAGGATGTTTATGTCCGACATGAAAGTGGTTTGGGACGGCTGCAACACAGAGTGCGCAATCTGCGTGAGTCTATTAGTCTCAACCTTGGTGAAAATTTTGAAACTTACGTTCAGAAGACAGATTGGCCTGGACTGCTCAATTCTCACAGCCTTTGTTTCTTAGGAAGCAAAGTAATCATTCCAAAATTTAGATGAAACAACTGAAGCTATCCAGAGAATAAATCATGGAACATCGGTATCAAATCCCCTTTGCTAATATGCCAGCACTTTTTATAAAAATCCGCCGGAAATCCATCCGGCCCTGGGGCTTTATTATTCTTCATCTGTGAAATAGCTTCAAACAACTCTTTCTCCGAAAATGAGGCGGTCAAAATATCATTCTCATCCGCAGCAAGTTGAGGAACATTCTCAACACTCGACTCATCCAAGGACACTAAATTATCCTCCGGAGGCCCAAACAGCTGCTTGTAGTAATTGGTTATGTATAATTTTAGGTTTTCCTATCCTAAAATCGTCCACTCATCTTGCTCAAGCGGAAAGATTCTTTTCTTTCTGTGCTTGCCATTGGCGACCATATGAAAGAATTGAGTGTTAGCGTCCTCTTGGGCAACTTTGCGAACCTTAGCTCGCAATGCCCACTTCAATTCCTCCTCTCGCAAGAGTTCTTTCAATCTCATCTCCGCGTCTACTTTAGCATGTAGCTCCGTGGTCTCTAGAATTGTGCACTCAGCTTTTAAATCTAGGGAGTGAATAAGTGTAAGGAGCCTTTCCTTTTCCATCTTATAAATCCCACTAAGATGCTTAGCCCACCCACGTAAGAAACTTCTTAAGTGCCTTATCTTATTCTGCCATCTTTCAACAGAAATCCTCCCTCCTGCATTTTTATCCCATTCCCTGGCTATCAGATCAAAAAACCCTTCTCTTTCAAACCACACCAATTTGAACAAAAAGGTATTTTTATTCCCCACATGTGTTGCCTCACCAGAGTCAACCAGCAAAGGGGTGTGGTCGGATATTGCGCGCGATAATGCTTGGACTGTTACCAGGGGAAATTTCTGCTCACATTCGACGCTCGCGAGGACTCGATCCAGCTTCTCAAACGTCAGGTTTGGCAAAGTATTAGCCCAAGTGAATTTTCTACCCGAAAGCTCTATCTCTCTCAGATCCAAGCTTTCAATAATGGTATTAAACATAAACGACCACCTGCCGTCAAAATTATCATTGTTCTTTTCCTCTCTTCTTCTAATGATATTAAAGTCGCCCCCAACAAAGATTGGAAACTGCTCAGAGCCGCAAATACAGACAAGATCCGCCAAAAAATCTGGTTTGAGTTCTGGCTGCGCGGCGCCATATACCGCCACCAGTACCCAATTAAACCCATCGGCCTTCGATCTAACCCGAAATTTAATGGTGAAATCTCCCATCACCACACTTCGAACTTCCAAGGACTCACATCTAACCCCAAGTAAGATCTCACCCGATCTTTCTCTTGGCGGTAGGCAGTGCCAGTCAAAATCGATACCTCCCTAAAAAGTACTTAGAAACTGTGGAGAGAAATTGTCAATTCCAGTTTCAGAGAGGGCGATAAAATCCAACCTATGTTATATAGAAGCATCCGCTAGAAACCTTCTTTTAGCCAAGTCTGTCAGACCTCTACTATGCCAAAAGATTCCTCTCATATTTCATCATGAATTTTTTTAGTAGTACGGTTCCTAGCACTTCTGCGCACCGCTGAAGCTAGATAAATCTTCCGCTTCCATTTGCATTTAGGCTTGTTTTGATCCTCCACCCGGTCCTCACAACCGGGCTCCGTGGACCTAACTGCCTGAGCCTCGATAGGGGTAAAGTCCCTTAGGGATATAGAACCATCATCCTCCTCTGTCTCAGGAAGGGATGGGACAAGATCCGCACAAAAATTATCAAGCACTCGGACTCCCAATGCATCTATGTCGGAATCGTTCATAGGTTTAACCGCTGCTAAGTTTCGAATCGGTTCTAAAGCACCTTCCGCTTCAAGATCCAGGATATCATTAACGGATTTAGAGATTTCACTATCATTACTACCTAGTGAAAACTCCGAACTGATTTGCATTATGAATAATCTCATCTTTAGAAAAATGCAGAATTGAGTTGGAAGTGTTGACCCACATACCAGTAGTGATCTCAATGCCATGAGGCTTGGCCGCCCGCATGGCGCACCTCAGCTGCATGTCATCAACATTCGGCTGATCCTGGAGGTGGCAGCTCATCCGTCGCCCCTCAGATGCAGGATCCGGAATCCCTCCAAAAGCGATGATCTCCTCCCGAGTGGCCCCGTTTGGGGTAAGGCCTCCAGCCCCACCCCCAACGCACAGCCGGGCTGCAACACCCGAAGAAGCGCCAAGAGCTTTCGCAAGCATCGGCGAGGTACCCAACGCACCCGGCGATGTCTGCCGGCATCCGGCGCCCGGGGACGCAGCGAGGGGCGCCCCATCCAAAGGCGCCTTGATTGATTGACATCAATCTGCACATTACACGGACGAGAAGCCTCCACCTGGTGCAGTCTACCCCATGCGAACTCTACAGGTCCTTTCGGTCAGAGTTGCAGCTATCAAACAGGGATTGAACTGGCTGCTTGATGTGTTTGATATCATCGCCGCACGCAACTCGTTGGATCACAGTGCAACATCATCTTCAGCCTCATTAGAGATAACTGACAAACAATTGACAGGGAGGTTTGTATTCTTGATGCCTATACCTCCATGAACACTACTTGGTATGGTATTTAGATGACTTTAAATAATGTATTGTACCGGGAGGTGTATGCTAAGATTAATATAGATTTAACATATGATGTAAAGGTAAAATCAGTAGTAGTTTTTCTTAGACTTTGTGAAGATGAAATATACATATCACTACATTCATTAGGTCACTGGCATTGAGTTTCTCCAAACTATGATTACACGTACTAATTCATATCAATACAGAAGTTTGCGGGAGTTCGTGATAATTGCTACCAATTCCACGTTTTAGGTCTAAAATGTCTGGGAGTAGTAGCTAATGCTGATGGTTATGGGAAAACATGCCAGATGAACAAGCCATGGCGTATGAATAAGCATGGCCTGGTCTTCAGATGACTTTAGATAATATACTTGTATTGGGAGATAAGATTAATTACTTAGAGATTTATGACATGAAGTAAGTGGCAAAAACTGATTACTTTTTCTTAGGCTCTGTGCAGATAAAATATACGTATTCTTGGCATGTATTAAACTTGCATTGAGTTCCTCCAGACTATATTTACATGTACTTATTCATACCTGTCTGAAACCAGTATTCTATTTCCTATGTAGTACTTGATAATTTCTCATGTTCTGTAATATTATGATTGAAAATGTTTTAGCATTGTTTGCAACCTGTTGGCAAATATATCTTTTAGATATTAGTTTTACAGTATATGCACACCTTGACAAATATTCCCCTTTTTGCCTCTAAAGCGTTTGCATCCTATACATAGTTTGAAGTGTGTTTTGATTGCGAGAGCGGTTTTTCCTAGCTGGGGCTATGTGGTACCCTCTATCTCAGCCTTTCAATCTTGCCCATGTTTCATCGAGATGTGTGCACACAGGGGACAGGCGCTTATACCTTAATCTTCTTGCGCGACTTAATCATCTGGCGCGAGGTCTACGATTTTTTTAATGATGGGCGGGCCTTATTAGGCCACTGTACACGACACGACCTGGCCTGCGCCGCTACATCTGGCCCGCTCACCTCTTTATTGCCCCGACCGACGCCTCTGTTCTCGTGCTTTCCTCTTCCACAGCTCTCCTCTTCCCCGCCTCTTCCCCCTCCGCCATGAACGAGGACACACCAGGCATGGTTTTGGACCTAGACGATCCTCCTAGTAGTTACAATAACTTGCGGGAAATCACCACCGCCGGGGCGGAGGAGGGATTCAGATGCGGAGTTGCTGAAAAGGAGGTGAGCACGGAGCAAGGCGTCCCGGGCGCAGGAGTTGCTGAGAAGGGGGCGGCGGTCGGTCTTGAGGGCTCATCGGCGCTCTCGGCAGTGTGCATCTCGTCCGGAAATCTCAGGTTCGTTCCACCCTAATCTACCCAAATTCGTTTTCCCCAAACTCTGTTTCTGGATCAGTGTTATCTCCTCCTACAACTTGTATCAGATCTGGTGTTGTGCTATCCTAAAAGACTTATTGCGTTTTGTTTTTCCAGTAATGAAGTCGTCGATCACCATCTGAATCCGAATCCGTTGATCTGGAAAGATTTGTCTGGTGGTTATATATGTCAAGATCCATCTGTTGACACAACTGGATGGAAACGAAGGTATTATGTGGTGATATTCCAGTCGATAACCAGCCATTTAGCGTGTTATTAGTATTATTTGAGGCGGATATGGATGTGCACCAAACGTTCATGTTATTGTGAGCAAAACAATTTTTTTGCTTATATATGGTAATGATTTGGTCAAATTGTATAGATGTAAAAGCAGGTTCTGTACCTTTGTAATACTGGTCTGTGCTCGCTATGTATCAGAATTAATTGTAGGTTCCTAAGAAGTTTTACTTAGAAGCCTTTCCATTGCCGATTTGCTATACAGCAGTTTGTAGGATACAATCTAACAAGCAAATGTCTTCGTATGCTAATAATGTCATCTTCCCATGCTCCAGGAAGAGGGCGGTTGATGGTCCAGATTGTAGACTTTGCCCCAGCCATATGAGCGCTATTGACAAATGTCTGATGAACGCAAAGGATAGAGCACGACCTGAAATATGTGCTCCAGTTGAAGGCACTACTTTTGACTCGTGTCAAGAAGCATATGAGTTGTACAACCTTTTTTCATGGGAGTGTGGATTTGGTATCAAACATGCCAAGACACGGCTTAATGGAAAAGGGTACAGATCAATGCACGAGCTTGTGTGCCAGTGTTATGTAAGTCAAAAATTATTGAGACGTGACTGAATGATTTTATTCGTTCATGCTTGTTTACAAAATTTATGAAACTCGTCCAACATGTACTGAAACTCTAACTGATTCTTCAACGCAGGGCAAGAGCGACAAGGAGAATTCCGCCACCACCAAGACAGATTGCAAAGCAATGATCCGACTGCTTCGAACAGACGACCATGGGTGGTACATCAGTATGTTCATCAATGATCATAACCACTCTTTATCTGAAAAGTGTGTTGAGAAAAGGCAATGGAAGTCACACAATTGCATTGACCCTATGACCAAGGAATTCATCCGTAACCTTAGGGAAAATAATGTCAGCCTTGGGAAGATTTACAATATATTATGTGGGGTCAATAGTGAGCCTGGTGTTGCGCCTTATCGCAAGGAGACTTTGAAGTATTTGTACTCTAGGATGTCTCGGGAATCAGCAAAGAAGGACATTTCTGATACGATACGCCTTCTCCAGGATATGAGGGCCGCTGATGGAAACTTGGTGGTGTCGATAAATGTCGACAAAGAAGGAAGCGTGAAAAGTATACTTTGGTGCACTAATAAGAACAGGGAAGATTATGCCCACTTTGGCGATGTGGTGACTTTTGACATAACCTACCGGACAAATCTATATAACATGCCTTTTGGCCTATTTGTTGGTGTGAACAACCACTTCCAGTCTACAATATTTGGTGGTGTGTTGCTGCGTCAAGAGACAATTGTTGATTTTGAGTGGGCTTTCAAAACATTCGTGGAAACCTTGAATGGCAAGCATCCACAAACCATGTTGACAGGTATGCATTTTTTGGTGAACATTGCTCATGCAAAAATTCTCATGCTGCTGATTTTTTTTGATATGTGCATGACATCACATCCTTTTTGTTTTTTCAGATCAGTGCAAAGCTATGGAGGCTGCTATCAAAAATGTGTTACCACACACAAGGCATCGTTGCTGCAAATGGCACGTCGTCAAGTGTGCGAAGGAAAAGCTTGGTTTCGTGTACAGCAAGAACAGCACTTTCAAGCATGAGTTCCACTCTCTGATAAATGATGTAATGGATGACACGGAGTTTGAGAAGAAGTGGGAAATGCTTATTGATAAACACAATCTGTCGACCAACACCTATCTTGAGAATATGTGTGCCAACCGAGAAAAATGGGCAAACCCATATTTTACTGGAGTATTTTGTGCGGGCATGACCAGTACACAGAGAAGTGAAAGTGCAAATAATATGCTCAAGAAGTATATTCCCAGGTCATCCCCCATGCATCTATTTGTGAAGCAGTACAACAACCTCCTACGTTCACGCATAACCGACGAGGGTAAAGAAGATTTTGTCACCAAGATGGTAATTCCAACCATGACGTTTGTGTTCACCGCGTGATCTTGCTTTATGCAGAAACGTCGTGTGATAAAAGGAGGCAATCCAATTGAAGCAGATGCGTCACAAATTTACACAAATGATGTCTATCAACATTTTGAATAGGAGATATATCTTGCGTCATCGCTCATAGTTTCTGGGCTGCCTCGGGACAATGTTTTTCATGTTACAAAGGCTCGTTACGATACCATGCCAGATTTCGAAACCAGGGCATTTGAGGTATGTATAAAAGATGAAGGACAGCTTGTCACGTGTGATTGTGGCATGTTTGATCACATGGGGATGCTATGTTGTCACTTAATAAAGGTGATGTTTCCACTTTTGTTAGAATATACATCATATATAAAAGTACTGAACGATGTAGAAATGAAGTGAAAATATCATGTGACTTCGATTCTAATAACGATTCTGACTAATCTTACAGGTTCTTCTTAGGAATGATATCCTCAAGATTCCTACCAAGAACATAATGAAGAGATGGACCAAGTGGGCTAAAGAAGCGTACCCTGAGCACCTGCCATTGGTTCCTATTCGACCAACAGAAGATGAATACTCTCAGAGGCGAAATGTTTTGTACATTACGGCCACTGAGTTGCTGAATGACAGATCTGTGGTTATGAATTTGTTTGATAAAACACTGCATATGTTCCGTGGTCTGAAGAATGAAGGAAGGATTCTCAAGGAACTAGAGTTGGAGAAACTAGACCAGGCACACAATGATGAGGACACAGGAATGGAAGGTTTCAGCATAACATGTTACGAGGACCTCCGTCCGCCAAAGAAGGTGAAGTCAAAAGGAAGACCTCCTACCGTATGTCCAAAATCCAGGATGGATTACGTCAAAAAATTCATGCAGAAGACCAAGCCTGTAAACTGCCTTTACACCAAGGGTGATATCCCATTAGATGGCCTTGGATCTGTTGGTGGCAGGGAACCTTGTCGCAAAGTTATTACTTGCAGCGTCTGTAAGGTGACTGGGCATAACAAGACAACCTGCAAGGCCCGAGGGTTTTAATCTGACCGTACTGGGATGTATTTATCAAGTGGGCCTGCTAAGACGGTTGTCTATATTTTGTAGTAAAAATGATGTACTAAGGTTTTGGCAAGACGATCGCCACATATTACAAGTTGTGGTGCATGCCAAACTTGTATGCTTTGTAGTATTCACCAGCAGACCATAAAGCTTGTGCCCCGCATGTTTAGTCTATGTATTTTGAATCTATGTGATATGATGCAGAGTCTTAAAGTTCCGAAAATCGTCTTTATTATGTGTGCCGCCATATGAGTTGTTGTGGCCACATATTTTATATAAGATGTTCTCTCCAGTTTATAAGCAACACTCCATTCTTGTCAGCATGTGTATCTGACTACATATAGACGTTTATTATGTAACATATGCTCATGATCCATACTGTATGTTGCTTGCAAATCGATTCAGATGACTATATCTTATTAAGATTCCTTTATTGTAAGCTATGTACCTGAGAGGTTTGTGCTTTGTGATTGCAGCAATGCGGATGTATACTGCTGGAAAGGCTTTGTCCATATTGGTCAGTCTAAATTTCACGCACGGGGACATATCCAAAAAAGGTAATGCGCTTGCTTTTCCCAGTCCGTTAGATTACCCCAGTTCACAATTTTCCTTATTAGGAATGGTACATCTGATGAACTATTTTTGAGCAGTGTTGTGTTTGTAGACGGATGTAGTATAAAAGATCTTTATATATTTATTGGATTACTTAAATTCACTGCAGAATATAATAGAAGGTGTATTTCATATGGAGATGAATCTTTTCCTTTTTTATGATGACATTGGAATTATTGTTCAACCATATTGTAACTACCCGCATCTTCAGAATTAAGGTATGTATCCTGACTAAACGTTAAAACCGACGTCATACTTATTATGGTGATAATACTTATGTGAAGTTGCAGTCATATTCAATACGGATGCATCACTACATGATTGATAAAAATATAAACATTTTTGCAACACTACATGATTGATAAAAAAATAACCATATTTGCAACGAGAGGGAATTCTTGTTCATTACATAGTGCTTTGACACCAAAAGACATTATCTCCATGCAGACTATTACAAGCCATTCATTCCCCGAAATTAAAGCACTTCTTAAAACATCATATCTCTTGATCAAGCATAAATATAGTTTGTCGCCATCACACCCAAAATAAAAGGCTCACAAGAGAGCTGTGGAAACCCAAAATGATTCGTAACGCAGATTGAACTAGTGATAAATAAGAGTCGACACTGATGCTTCCGCACCATGTCTTTGTGTCACTCCTGAGTACTTCTCACAGGGCTCTAAAGATCTTCTGGCACCATATCAGCAACGGTTGAGCGCAGTGTGTTGTTATCCATGTTTATCAGTTGATATACTAGGCTGCGGATGAACTTCCAAAGACGCTGCACAAAGTTTTTATAAAAAGTAAGTTACGTTTGTATTGTTAGCATTATGGACATGATAGCAGCACACATATGTCTTGAATGAAAAAAATTGGTGCTTACCCAGGGCCTCATGTACATCATGGTATGCCCAGTGTAGTGCCAAGCAGCAAAAGCAGCCCTCAAACCGTCACCAGGACTGCACACGAATCATGTCATGGCAATATGTGAGTAGTAATTTTTAAACCTAAGGTAGTAACCTCAATGATGCAATGTATTTACGATTTGCATCCGCCATTTATACCTGTCAATATCGACACGCCCGTGCTTCATATGCCTAATTTTCCAATGCTGGCCTGGTATCCATGAAGGACTATCGACACAGTATTGGAGACAGTAATGCAGCTTGTATACCAGCGTGGAAGCAAGCTCGCTATGCCTGACGCTGATTAGGTCAGTGTCATCATCATCAACAGTAGGGTCAACGACCCCCACCCTCGTGTCGATTGTGTCAAATATGTATGTCACCCATGAGTCGTGCAACTTGAATGTTGCTACAAACTACAAACCAGAGGATTTAATTTTATTATTGTAGCTTGTGTAATGCAATCTGATGCCAAAGCATGCATAGAACACAGGAACAATGAGATGCTCATAGTATACCTCTAAACAATCCTTAGGGTCTTGGCTCGATCTTCCTAAAGTGAACATCCAAAGAACCTGAGGACTGGGTGGGGCGCTGTTGTCTGGCAAGCAGTAGTCCTGAAGAAAATAACCATGTGACTGTTAAGAAAGGGCAATTTTTTGTCTGACATCAGGATGCAAAAAGGTAATCAATATGCATATTGGTTATCATGAATATATTCTGTCGTTTTGACCGTGACCATACCGTCCATGTTGGCGGGAGGAAATATCTCTTCGGCCACCTAGTGAGATGGGCAAAAACACCTCTGTTGACTTTGTGTTCAACTTCGTTGAAGAGGACACAGATTGTAGTTGCAGTATCTTTACGGAGCCCCATGTGCCCCAACATCTCTTCAGCCAACTCTTCTCCTTTCACTACGATGCGGGCTGGCTGTCCAATCATAATCCAGGGCCTGAAACACATGTGCAAATGAAAAATCAAATAGTCAGTACGCAAGTTTCCGTTTTATCTGTGCAAGTGCTAACTGGCCAAATCCAGCCCAGATAGTTTATGCACTCATTCGTTAGAGCTGACCTTTCTAAATCTGACCGTATTTCAAATTTGCAAACTCATGCATCCATATTTCAAATGATTTTATTTTCGTCTTGTCCCCCAGCTGGGCAAGTAGGGGTGGAGAGGACAAGCGATAGAGAAGACGTTTGTCCAGCTGCTCATAGAAATTGTCACGAATATCTCCTGATAGAAACCCCCTTTCTTGCACAGGCTGCTAGACTCGTTCAAGATCATCCCCTTGGTCATCTTCATCTTTATAGAGGCAGCAGTTAGGCATCAAGTCTGATCGCGCAAAGAGATAGTATAGTTCATACGATTCGTATATACCTGGAATTCCTTCATCGCCCATCGCAGCTTCCATAATGTTCATCTAATCTTCAGAGTTGTAAGAGTGCATGCCGCTATCATCATCTATGTTATTACCTCCCTCATTATTGTGTTCTGGTTCAACTTCTGCTGCCTCGTTTGTTTGGTTTCCTGAACCACCTGCCACTAATTATCACACATAATCATTCACATAGTATTGTGCTTTGTTTTTTATCTTTGATGCCATGTATACGTCTTAGTGATTGGAAATTGTTAACCTTGATGCTTGTCTGCACTTGTGAAATTGGTATCTACAGGCATTTGATGATGCATGACTGTAGCACCTGAACCCGCTGCCCCTGATAATTTTGATATCATTAGTTAGAAAATTGCAAATGTGTTCTTAAAGGATGGTAATTGGATTTAACGATGATACCTCGCTGCGAGGCAATTACATCTTCGGTGGCCCATCAACAGTATTAGTTAATGGTGCAACCGGTGATCCTGGTAGCTCTGTTCCCACCTTTTTGTCGGTTCTGTCACTTGTCACGATGGCATCGTCAACCTTAGCACTAGGTGTGATTACATCCTTTGTAGTACGGTCGTCAGTAGCCAGATCCTATGAAAACA
This sequence comes from Triticum monococcum, assembly GCA_034509565.1. Classification (NCBI taxonomy): domain Eukaryota; kingdom Viridiplantae; phylum Streptophyta; class Magnoliopsida; order Poales; family Poaceae; genus Triticum; species Triticum monococcum. The sequence continues at coordinate 38,307,353 of CM067841.1, read as the reverse complement.
ACCACATTTGCGTTTCAGGAGCATTGTTAGCCTCTCTCATGCAATTTCAAGATGCGTTTAAAAGCATGGCAATAGGATTAGTAACGATACCTTGCTGCAAGGCAATTACATCTTTAGTGCTACCACCAGGAGCGTTGCTCAATGGTCCAACATTTGAGTCTAGTGAGTCTGTATCACTAATTTTGCCATTGCTTTCACCCATCACCGTGTCTTCGTGAGACTGTCCATCTTGTGTGTCTGGAACATAGTTAGAATTTCAGTTAAAATCATCAACGAAGCAACAAAAATGACAACGTTTTTTGTAACAATAGCACAGTGGATGATACCTTGCTGCGAGGCAAATACATCTTCAGTGCTACCACTAGGAGCAGTGATCAATGGGACAACATTTGTGTCTAGTGGCTCCGTATCAATGCTAATTTGGTCATTGTTTGCACCAATCACCATGTCTTCGTGAGACTGGCCATCTTGTGGTTCTGGAACACGATTAGAATTTTAATTAACACTTCAGCGAGTTGTAAATACGACAATAGTTTTTTAACGATGCAACAGTGGAATGCAAAATAATCCTAATTGATTATATGAGAGCATAGACATGTGTGACATATCCATCCATACCGTTGTCTTTGGAATCTGGAACCTCCGGTTCTAAAAACTCTGTTGGACACAATGGTACATATCCAATTTGTTGAACCGTTGCTGCGGGCTCTGTGTTTTCTGCCCACATAAAACAGAGGTTAGCAAAGAGTATGTTCCTGAATAAAGATGCGGCAGAACAACTAGTTACCAGTATGTGGGTTTTCCTTAATGGCCTGATGCTGGTATTCATCAATGTTTTCCTGTGTTGATGGGATGTGCATATCAACAGTTTGTTGTGCAATGTCTGCAGATGAAACACATGGAAAAAGGGTCGATTTATTGTTAAACAATATTCTCCTATCTGGAAAACTGTCTTTATTTGCGAGCAAATACATAGTAATATTCGTACCTATTGTAACAACAACATCTTCCTCAATCATGTATGCAGGGTTGTTGGGTGTATATGTTGGTGAGACCGGTGCAGTGCGTGCCATAACATCTGTGAGGTCTTGCATGGCCAATGGTCCTATAAATGCCATCGAAAGATGGTTATTCAGGTAAGAATGTAAATGTCATAATTTTTATGAAAAATATCGTGTATGTCATTTTTATGGTTACAAACCTATGACAGGCACATGTGGAATTCCTGAAGACTTTGGAATGAGCCTCAACTTCATGGATTCAAAGGGCCCATGGATTCCTATGATACCTCCTGATCAGATAGACAAATGTCAACTTTCTAAATCTAGAGCATTTTGTACATGATTTATGTATGACCATAATGTTAGGTATAATGGATAGGTATCATAATTGTGCTCTATATAATTGACTCTTGACTAACCAGACTATTGATCTAGTGCGTCGTCGTGCTTGTGAACGTCAGCAACCCTTCTCTTGGCTGCTGATCCTATTCCATGAATGTCAACATGTTCTGATCTCCTTTTTGCTGCAACTGAACATAAATTCAGAAAATTCGGACGCATGTTACAAAAGACGTTAATGTAACCTGAAGCATGTGAATACATCAATTATAAGTGACGGTTTCACATCTTCTTGAACCAACATGATACCAAAATACAACAAAAAAATTATGAAATTATTGATAATCAACATCCAATGAACGCATACTATATGGAGATCAAAAAAGCCGTGTCAAGCTATCGTTACTGTATATACAAGCATTAAAAAGTTTAGCTACACAGATTTTGTGTAGATCGATGTACTATCGTATCAGATCCATTCAAGTATAATTATGTTGTTCTTGCAACATAACAAAAATCGTCCAATGAAAGCATAACAATTAACTTTAGCTGCCTCCTATCTTATGACATCCAATCAGGTTTCAAAAATACGTTCTATTTGCAAAAATAGGAGTGTAATAGATGATCACATGAATACTCGCATGCACAGAATCGGCAATATGAGCAAAGAATATACCTGCAGAACGATCATGGCATTGTTCAGTTTGCGACGTCATGCCGTCCGTGCGTAGTATGATGCCTGCATTGTCACGCATGTACTTCTCTGTAGCTTTCCTAACATGATAAGCTATCTCGCGAGACAGACACTGGAAAATAATTACAAAAAATTGTCAAACCGTGTCAACACATTATCAAATCAGAAAGTATAAGCTGGCTAGGAGCATTAAAGACATTAACTAGAATCATACCTTGTTAACATGAGGGGACGATGCATCCGACAAGTTGTCATCGGAGTCATCATGGTAGGACTCCTCGCCATCCATGCATGGGTCATTCGAATTGGCGTTGTGGCTTTCATTGGGTTGAGCCACCACTATTTCACGACACATGTTGACATCTTCCATACCGAAACGAACGAACTAGCATCATTTCAAGTTCAGAGGTCAGTAAATGTAAACAACATGTGGAGATAGTAGACATGCAAAGAAACTGTCAATGGGATAATTTTTTCGGATAGATCATACCTCCCTACGACCGTACATGCCAAGAATATTGTTAGCATTGAACTGGATGCCGCGCCTCGACGAGGTGCATCCGCTGTCTAAATTTATTTTTGTCTTACTTATCATCCGTGTGAGCACCGGCTGCGGGTATGCAAGCACGCGTGGGGTGACGTCCATGTCGATGACGTCCTCCGCGATACAGATCCGGTCCATATAGAATACCTGAAACATTTACGTCATGGGAACACGGTTTAGCTGCAAGGGTAGAGAGAGACTGCAACAGAAGTCATGAGGCAAAAGGTTCGGAACAATTACCTGCTGAAAGATCCAGCACGCCGGAATCTTGAATCTGGTGTCTGCCATCTCTAGACCTTGCGCGACCTTCGGCGCCTCGTGTAATATATGATCCACCGCGAACTGGCCCCAGTTGTAGGACCATATCTCGGAGGGGTCCGCGAGGGCGTCGAGAGCTTGCCAGGGAAGCACCTCACAGGGCACGATCACCGTGCCAAGACTGTAAGCGGCAAAGCAGCGACTGAAGTCGAGGGCCTGGGACATGTTCATCGTGTTGCCGGCCATGCTCTCCACGACACGCTTGGCTTGCTTGGTGGTGATGTCGGTGACGCGCCGTCCGCGTCCTGGGGGCGCAGGCTGCCCAAGATTGCCTGTGGCGGCGACAGGGCGACCGGCGTGTGGTATGCCAAGTGCGAGCCCGAAGTGCTGGCCGGACATCTTCGCGATGTGACCATGGCCATCCTCTAGCGCACTCTCCTCAGGAAGAATCCTAAGGTGCAGCCAGCAAGATAGCCTGTGGTCTTGCCGCGAATATTCAGGAATCACCAGCATGCCATCGAACATCAGCGCCTTGACGAACTGCTGCTGCTGCGGCGTGAACTTAGCGACTAGCTGCTCGAACTCCTTGAGTTCGCATGTACTGCATGCAGAGAGGAATGTGCGACGATCTCCTTGCTGCCTCAGTGATGTGGTGTGGGAAAGGCTTGTGGTTCGACGGTGATTCTGTAGACCAGCGTTGGAGACGAACCCCTCCTGAGGGAGAGAGGACGAATCCATAGAGCCGGCAACCATGGCGTTGTGTCTACCCTATGAGGTTAGCATCTGCAATAAGGGCTCATTCGGTTTGGAGGAAATTTAACCGTAGGAACTTGGAGTAGTATAGGAATTTGATAGGATGGCACTTGCCACCCTAAGGAATTGACTTGCCTCGTTCCTACGCGCAAAATGAGCTTTGAGTGGATGTGTAGTTTCCTCCAAAAGTATAGGAAATGAATAGTATTCCTACGAAATTCCTTTACGCATTTTCTACAAACCGAATGCATATATAGGAAATTTTCCTCTGGAATCCTTGTTCCCATGTTTTTCCTATAAAAATCCTCCAAACCGAATGAGGCCTAAGCAGCGGGCAAGAAGGTGAAGGGAAACCTTACGGTGGGGTATATATATATATAGCATTGCAGAGCAGAATGTGGATCGGTAGTGTCTTTGTGGCTCTCCCGACCCGCTCAATTTTTTTAATGGATTTGATGATTCATATCCTTGCCCGGTCGAGACCGTATCTCATCTTGGTCGCTGCGTCAACCTTGCCAGCGGCGGCCGCGCGTGCATGGGCATACACGTGTATCGTATAACCTGTACCGCCCACTTAGCATGTACAAAAGCAAAATGAGACCACGATTAGACCAGACTTGAGTGCTAGTTGTGCTACGATTCCCACTCCAGCTCATTAAGTGTTATTGTCCCTTTCCTCATGTCACGTACAAGTGCATGGGGTATGCCGTGCATGTTTTGCGTCGTTGGTAGTGCGTCCTATGATTTAATTTATCTTACGATCATAACTAGACAGCCAGAACATGAAAGAAAGTAATTATACTTACATTTATGTTTGACAGAGAATCACACTATTTGTGCTACCAGACTTTAATAGCTACCATATTATCATTTACGCAACATGAGACATATGAAAAAAGTTCAAAATTTCCTAAAAAAAATGTGCTTTTCCAAAACGATACGCCGTTATGGTATTTGAATAGAACGCAGTCGATGTGCTTCAAAAGATCCGAATAGGGTTATCTATTGCTGACCTGCTACACACAGGCCGGACCGTCAGGATAGGCGCACAAGCCAGAATGAGACGAAACTGACTGGGTTCGAGCCACGTATACGACAAGAAGGGATAGCCACCATCGAAGACGCAGCCAGCCACCACGACGTCTGCCGCGTCGACGCCCTGGCCCGGGAAGAGGCCCCGACGACGGGGAGGGAGGTTGCGAAAGGGGCGGGGGCGGTAACGACGAATGCGCGATGAGTCGCAATTAGCCCCAGCTCATCCGAGGCCAATCGGACTTCGTCTATGTGCAGCCCATGGCGACGGTGGACGAAGGGTGCGGCGACGGCGGGGGGCAGGAATGCCTCCCGTTCGCTACGCAGGGGCGCTATGGAATGGTTTGGAGCTTGTTATTCAGTTATTTTATTAAAGGTTACTCTTGTTACAGACTCAATATTACGATTATGTACGAGGTCCAATTACGGTGACCTCCATTAAATGTACGAGCACCTGATGTAAAAATTCCACATCTAAGTACTCATGTATTATGGAATAAATAACTTTTTGTTATTCGTTGAATGGTTCTAGGACCATTTACCCATCTCCTTGATAAATGTTCCAGGACCAACAAGCATATTTGTCCCGAAAATGTCTTGCGTCCATGTATGGTTTTTTTCTGGTACAAATGCGGTGGTGGTGTGTTGTGTCAATTTATCAGGATCGGTTATCCTTGTGTTCCATAAATGTACCCGGAACAATTTGCGGCTGCGCAAGTTCAATCTTAATATGCCACCTTAGTGTATCCACTAGGATCAAGATCGACCCATTAATTGTCTGCCCCCCGGACCACCAATGCTAACGAGTACTCGCAGTAGTGATAGTTAATCTTGACACTAGTTAGCCGATTCGGCTATTCCCGAACACTGTCACTATCTCTCATCTTTGAGAACCATTGGAAAAAATGCAACAACAAAGCATCCGTAGCGAAAACCCCGCAATGGTTGGCCCGCACATTTGCATGTTCATCGGAAGGGCATGTGTCACTGAGGAGGAATGCAGCTCCAGATGTCTGGGTGCCTAGATGAACTTTTGCGATTACCCGCAGACTTGGGCGCATCCATGGCCCCTGGATCCCAGGGAACCCTGTGGTCATGCATGGCTTTGTGTTCAGTCCAGTTTCCCGACCCTCTGTGTCTCTCAGCGTTTGTTCTGTTCGGGTGTCCGAACCTCTAGCATTATCTGTGTAAACAAAAAAGATGTAGGGCGCAGTAGTTGTTCTTGACGAGAATATTGCTAATTTGGAGCATTTTAGTCCGTATCTCTGTGTTCACCATTATTGCTTCACCGCTTTTTCTGAAGGTTAGGGCAGCTCCAGTGTAAAGACCCAAACGAATGTGGATTTTGTCCACTTTTCGTCTAATTGTGTGCTCTTCCTACCCAGTGGACATCGAGGCGGACACATGTGGATTGTGGATCCAACCGTCACGAGCACGTATAACGAACAGTACCGGAGCTGCCCTGTGGATCACCGCTACGTCATCATGTGCATCACAAAAAAGGATCCAAAAGACACAACTCGATCTCAGATGATATCGGTTCAACGTTGACGAGCATCGACAGGCGCGCTCCTGGATGCGTGTGGTATGTAGTCAGGAAGCCATGGATTGTGGATGGTTGTGGATCACCGCTGCTTCACCCCGTGTATTGGACGAAAGCCCCGAGGAGTCACAAATTGCCCCGCCGTTGCTGGCGCCATAGGCGGTGATAGGGGACGGGGCGGTGACGACGGGGGGTAGGACTACACCCCCCTCCCCTGCATCCGATTAGAGGGGGCTGCGTGTTCCTAGTTTACGACCAACTAGCCTGACCTGCATAGAGATAACGTAATCCACTGGTTAGTATGTTAAATCGGGGCGTGTAAAATATATATGCCATTACTTTATCAGGTTTTTTCCCGTTTATCATAGGCGCCTCCACGTTAACAGTGCCAGCAAGCATCTTCGCAGTTACTGGGAAGAGGCAGTCATCTCGTGGGTACTGCACATAGTGGACACAAGTGAACACGGTCAGCTGAAAAAAGTATCTAATTTTTGCATTGCATAAACACAATAATGTTTACAAAATTCCGCGACGATGAAACATTCGGTGGGCTCAGCGCCATGGACGGCGTGCTGTTGCGGGCGTGGCTGACTTGACTGGACTGCCCAGCCGTGACAGCATGAGGTGGTGTATTTTGGGTGAACCGGAGCTGAGACAGCGGCGTGTAGCCCGGCTGGGTTGGTGGCGTGCTTCCTGTCGCCTGCGAGCTCCATGGATTTTGACATATCACTGATGCTGAGGTACTGAGCTCGTATGTATTGATTGCTATGGGGGGAAACTATGTTCCTATTGCGCTGCTCGGGTGGCTCCCTTTGCCGTGGTATAGGTGCCTTTTCCTTATCGGGATGGCAAATTTTTGGCATGCCCTGTCTTGGCCAGCCTTGCACTATTCATTTGGCAGGAATCCTTTTTTGAGAGAGAGGCCATGCTGGCGTGATGCAACCGTGTACATGCATTGGACACACACTGTTTTAGGAAAATTTTACCTGTTATCACGTTTGAATGCTGAAGAAAAGAATCCAAACATAGCCGGTCGCGGGATCTCGCAATGCTCGTGTGACGACCGTGATATGAACTTTGCGCAGCATGCGTCCCGTCTTACTGTGGATGGAGTCATGTGTCACCATGAATAATTTCAGTAAAAAAGGTTTATTTGAACACGGCTCGGCTTTGGCATAGTACCTCGCATGTGCTGCGTGTAATAAAAATGTTATACACACGTATAAGGAACCGGTACATGATTTATATTGTCCATGTGACGGCTGCGTCACCGGTCCATTTATATCAGGTACTGGTACATCTAATGGGTACTTGGACATAGTAATAGCCATCAGTATTGGGGGAGATAGCCCTAAAATGCCGTCGCCGCCCCCTCCATCCACCTGCCTCGCCGTCATTAGGGGCCGCACATAGACGAAGCCCGGTCGGCATCGGCTGTGGTGGGGCAATTCGCGATTCCCCACGTTGTAGGGCTTGTGCAGTCCATCCCTCTCTCCCACTCGATGTGGGCACCGGGCATCTCGGAAACTATGGGTGTAGGCGGTTCGGTGCACAACCATGGCGCCATCGCGGCAGTCGTTGTGGTGGGGCAATTCGTGACTCCACGCGGAGTATGGCGGACACACAGGGTGGTCCTCTTGCCGCCCCAACATCGATTGCATGTTCCAGTTGCCATCATCTCGGCGTCGACGGGCGTATGCGGTCCGTTGCACTTTCGTGGCACCGACGCGGCAGAAGTCGTGGTAGCTGGCTGCACATTCAATGGTGGCTAATCCTTCTTGTGGTGTGCGTGGGTCGTCCCCGGTCATATTCGTCCGAATCTGACTTGTGCGCCTATACTAGTGGCCCGGCGTGTGTCGCGGGATTGCTAGTGGTCAGCGCTGCCTCCCCTTTCACCGCCACCCTCGCCGTCTCCAGTGGCCGCACATAGTTGGAGCCCCGTGGGCTCCAGGTGCAGTGGAGCAATTCATGTGAGCTCGCGCGGGATGTCAGGCGCGGGCCGCCTCCCGGGCCGGAGTAGGATGCGGGCGCTAGGCATCTCGACTTAATTGACATGGTACCTACACCCGATACACCACAGTTAATGGACGTCACCATAATTAGACAGTGCAATGCTGGTCAAGATCGCTGACAGATCGCTGAGATTCCGTCTCGATGAAGGCACCGGAGGACTAGATGCATGTTACTGGTAATATGTGACAGACCACCGGGCGCTAGGCATCTCGACGTAATTGACATGGTGCCTACACCCAATACACCACATTTAATGGACGTCACCGTAATTGGACCTGGTACATAATCATAATAATGAGTCTGTAACAAGAGAAACATGTAATAGGAGAGTTGAATAACGACCTCCCTCGGTGTGCGTGGGTCGTCCCCGGTCATATTCGTCGGAATCTGGCTTTATGCGTCTATGATAGTGGCTCGGGCTGTGTCGCGGGATTGCCAATGGTCAGCGCCGCCTCCCCTTTCGCCACCACCCTCGCTGTCACCCGTGGCCGCATAGATAAGCCAGATTCGGACAGTGCAAGGCTGGTCAAGATCGCTGAAAGATCACTGAGATTCCATCTCGATGACGGCACTAGAGGACTAGATGCATCTTATTGGTAATGAGCCTGTAACAAGAGAAACATGTAATACACAACTGAATAACGAGCTCCCTCGGTGTGCGTGGGTCATCCCCGGTCATATTCGTCCGAATCTGGCTTATGCACCTATGCTAGTGGCCTCGCCTGTGTCGCGGGATTGCCAGTGGTCAGCACCGCCTCCCCTTTCGCCGCCACCCTCGCCATCGCCAGAGGCCGCACACAGTTGGAGCCCCGTCGGCTCCAGGTGTAGTGGGGCAATTCGTGTGTGCTTGCGCGGGATGCCGGCCGCTAGGCATCTCGACTTAATTGACATGGTACCTACACCCGATACACCACAGTTAATGGACGTCACAGTAATTGGACAGTGCAATGATGGTCAAGATCGCTGACAGATCGCTGAGATTCCGTCTCGATGAAGGCACCGGAGGACTAGATGCATGTTACTGGTAATATGTGACGACCACCGGGCGCTAGGCATCTCGACGTAATTGACATGGTACCTACACCCAATACACCACAGTTAATGGACGTCACCGTAATTGGATCTGGTACATAATCGTAATAATGAGTTTGTAACAAGAGAAACATGTAATAGGAGAGCTGAATAACGACCTCCCTCAGTGTGCGTGGGTCGTCCCCAGTCATATTTGTCCGAATCTGGCTTTATGCGTCTATGCTAGTGGCCCGGGCTGTGTCGCGGGATTGCCAATGGTCAGAGCCGCCTCCCCTTTCGCCGCCACCCTCGCTGTCACCCGTGGCCGCATAGATAAGCCAGATTCGGACAGTGCAAGGCTGGTCAAGATCGCTGAAAGATCGCTGAGATTCCATCTCGATGACGGCACTAGAGGACTAGATGCATCTTATTGGTAATGAGTCTGTAACAAGAGAAACATGTAATACACAACTGAATAACAAGCTCCCTCGGTGTGCGTGGGTCATCCCCGGTCATTCAGTACCGCCTCCCCTTTCGCCGCCACCCTCGCTGTCGCCCGTGGCCGCACAAATAAGCCAGATTCGGACAGTGCAAGGCTGGTCAAGATCGCTGAAAGATTACTGAGATTCCATCTCGATGATGGCACTGGAGGACTAGATGCATCTTATTGGTAAATATGTGACGACCACCAACCCAGCTAGGCGCTAGGCATCTCGGCGTAATTGACATGGTACCTACACCCGATACACCACATTTAATGGACGTCGCCGTAATTGAACCTGGTACATAATTGTAATAATGAGTCTGTAACAAGAGAAACATGTAATACACAACTGAATAACGAGCTCCCTCAGTGTGCGTGGGTCGTCCCCGGTCATATTTGTTCGAATCTGACTTATGCACCTATGCTAGTGGCCCGGCCTGTGTCGCGGGATTGCCAGTGGTCAGCGCGGCCTCCCCTTTCGCCACCACCCTCGCCATCGCCAGAGGCCGCACACAGTTGGAGCCCCGTCGGCTCTAGGTGTAGTGGGGCAATTCGTGTGTGCTTGCGCGGGATGCCGGGCACGGGCTGCCTCCCGGGCTTGGGTAGGGTGCGGGCGCTGGGCATCTTGACGTAATTGACATGGTACCTACACCCGATACACCACAGTTAATGGACGTCACGGTTAACGGAAGGCAGACCTACCACCTGTTGTCGCCAGGGGCGCACGTAGACGAAGTCCGGTTGGCATAGGCTGCGGTGGGGCTATTCATGACTCCTCGCACAGGCGGTTCCTCCCCCCCCCCCCAATCGGCTGTGTGGGGGTGGGGGGGAGCCCTAACCCCCGTCGTCAGCGCCCCTCCCCTTTCGCCGTCGCCAGTGGCCGCACACAGTCAAAGCCCGTTGGCTCCAGGTGCAGTGGGGCAATTCGTGTGAGCTCACGCGTGATGCCGGGCGCGGGCTGCCTCCCAGGCAAGAGCAAGATGCGGGCGCCAGGCATGTCGGCGTAATTGACCTGGTACCCTACACCAGATACACCACATTCCCTTCGACTATTCAACCGTCACAACCATACATGTCCCCGGTACATTTTGTATGTACAAAAATTCTTGTTGGAGATGGTACATTTATGGTCGAGGGTGCTACCCCTAATTTGTTTATTTCTTTATACCAACGGACCTTTCGCATCTACAGCTTGAGGCAGCGCACCCACCTCGATAACCTGACCATGGCCCCGAACCAACTCGTATAGGGAATACGGATGGACTGTGCAGGCTAGAGCGCTCCAGAATCACCTAGTTAGGAAGAGGCTCGACAGATACTATTCGCGAAGGCTCACTGGCGATGAGGGCGGCACCGGCGGCGGCGTAGCGCACACCACACAGTCGTTGGTCTTGAAAAACTTGCCGCGGGATTGCCGGCGGGTTACTAGAAGGATCAGGTCGCCGTCGGCCATATAGCTGTAAGTGTGGTACTTACTTCCTCGTACTAGTAGTATCCCGTACTTGTTCATGTGTGGATGATGAACACTCGGCGTATCTTTGATGTCAGGCACGAGATAATCATTATGCAGGGTGGGGGGGGGGGGGTGTAGTATTATGTTTTTTCTTTTATCTACTCTGATGCTCAGGCAGCTTGATTCTTTTTTTGCTAGTTAGCTATGGATGTGCCTTTCGAAACCGAAGACCGCGGGGCGGTTGGTTTGGATGAGCAAGATTGCGATCACGGAGACGGGCCTGGAGGGCCTGAATTTGGTGATGCAAAGGTGTGTCAAAAATCTAATCCAACAATACTATAGTCTTTCACAGAATGTGATCTTGTATTTGTGGTACTTTGCTTCAATCCTTCTGTAGCGCAATCAAGGATTAATTCGTTTGTTTACAAATGCAGCTTAAAGATCAAGCACTAATCATATGCTCTAAGGATGCGGACGCAAAACAGGACGAATGTCTCGCTGCATTCTTTAACTTATTTCCCGACGACCCAGAAAAGGTATTTATGAGCATAAGCATTGTTCCTATGCCATGGTTTTAAGATCAAATAATTGTGATTGCTGATGTGTGTCATCTGTCCTGCAATGCCAGGCTTCTGAACAGACTGACAAGTTGTTAAGGCATCATCACAAACGAATATATACTGAGCTTCAAAACCAAATGTCGCAATCTATTTTTTGTAAATCATTGCGTGTTATGTCCAAGTCAAACATCGCTGGGAACAATACTGCATTGGTTCCTATGAAAATAGAATCAGTCATATCATTTGTTCAGGACAGGTCTACAAAAACGGACCACGAGAATGTGGTTGAATTGAACTTAAATGAAACAACCGTATCAGGTGATGCATCCATCACCATCATGCGTATGTAGAAAAACATTAACCATGTTATTATCTCCCTAATGATCATGTTTGAAAATGCTTCTGGCAGGTGCATATGAGGTTACCGGTGCTAAAGAAATGGACATATTCAAGGTATGCAAAAGGCGGAAACCTGACGTCGTCGTTGATTTGGGGAGTACCATGGGGCAGAACGAACTGACAGAACAGTCACCGGGACAGTTCTTAACACTCTGCCAGGCAGACCATGAGGTGTCAACTGGCAAAGGCAATGATCGTGGTGAATGTAACACTAGATACGGATGTGAAGCCCCATCATTCGATCTAGGAATAGATAACCCCAATGAACTTGCTGGCAGCTCATCAAAGGGCCTATGCACGCCACAGAAGCAAGTCTTCAGTTTTATTCCGCCTGATTGGGTAATAGGAGAGGAGACCCTGAAATCATCTCCTAGCAAGACAAACAAAGTTATCCAGGGATGTTATATGTTTCAGAGAGAGACCCACTTCACGGATCAGATCAATCTAAACACCAAGACTCTTGACTTTGACATAAGTGATTCCCCAATTGTGAAGAAGAAAGCCCGGATAATCTCATGGGGCGATACAGAGAGAAGGGTGGTTGCTCTGCTTAAATATCAGCGCTCTATATGCATTGACTTCCACAAATGGTTGGCAGATAATAACGACAAGGATATTCTCAAGAGGTTAGGACATGAATGTATAGCTGTAGGGCTTCCTTTAAAACCATAATTCGAAGCTATTATTTTTTTCAAACATATTAATATCACACCTTTGTTGAGATGCAGTGTGTGGATCATGCATCATACGCCATCATATATAGAGCTAACAGGGTACGATATCAAGCGCCTTTCATGCATGGGCCAAGACCTGGACCACGATATGTTCAATGTTTTGATAAGAAGACTACTACAAGCTGAAGATCATGTCTTTGAGCCAGCACGGAGCAGGCACTACATTGAATCAGATTTTGTGGTATGTGATTCCTTTTCTGTTCCAGTTATATTCGGTGCATGTGCCCATATCTGGTTTTTGCACACACGATGTGCTGGATGATGCGAGTTTGTTTTGCATACACACAGACGTGCGTACTCTCTGGGTCAAAACCGACAAACTATATTAGCATACGCAACCAGTTTATTGGAGACAGAATATCATATGACGTCCCAAGTTGCAAATTTGTAAGCTATATTATCTTTAAGGACTAATTGTATAGAAGGATGAATTATATTTTGTACATTCTGTATGTTCACTTGGTTTTTATGTAAAATGCAGCTTTTTCTAAATGGCCTCATAAATTTCACGTGGGTGTCGTACGTCGTTGACTTCATCAACGACACCATTGTCATATACGACCCATCCATGGTCTCGGGGCAATGTGGTCAGCTTGAAAAGTTGCACCTCAATATTTGCAGCCAGCTTAAATCTGGCCTGTCAGAATGTGCAACAGAACTATTTGAAGGCTGGGACTTCAATTGGGACTGCCTCGAGCCTGTATTCCACTTCGACGAATTTTGTATGCCAGCCAGGTGCTAAAATATTATGAATTATCTATCATCTGCATATTCCTACATTTATTGGTGGTTGATACCAAACTGACATGGGAATTCTACAACATCACCATGTGTGTACAGACACTTGACAGGTTTTCACACCATCCACTTCTGCAAACACTTTGATGGGGCGTGCATCCGGCATGACAAGGTGAGCGTGATAAGCTTTAAATTGCCCAGTTGTAGTCGTTTTACATCTTCTATCGTCTTCCTGGCTATATATGCTTGCAATTGCCCATGATTTCAGATCCATACCGGGGACATCGTTCCTTTTTATGTGTATGACTTGATGCACTTGAGGGGGAACAGTGGTGTCCGGCCGAGGCAATTCATCGAGACTATCGACGACGACTGAGAGCTAATGTTGTGCTGATTTGCTTCGAAAAAGATGAAGATTTTGCTATATGATAATTGTTGGAGAGCAAATGTCTGGTAATATCTGTTCTATGTGTTGATCCCGAATAGCTGATGTATGAAGAATGGTCTTTTGTATGATATATGAATGATCTAATATCGTGGGCCATGCCATGATCTTTAGTAGCTAAACCTCGAAACTTTGTCATGTGTGGCAGACCCTCATCTAAAAATTGTAATATTCAGTCGTTCAGCCTTGACTATTTGTCATGTGTGTCAGATACTTGTATAGATCTGTGCACGGCGTTGTATGATTTCCATCTTTCCATCTTTTACATTTCATTAACCTGAAACTTTAAAATTGTGTTCAGGTTTAAGAAAATGTTTATGTTTCAAAAGGTGTTCTCTTTTTGAAAGTTGTTGGTTACTTAAAATTATTCAATATTTTCAAAAAAATCACTTTATGAAATGTTCTTTTTCAATACTTGTTTGCCCCTAATTTTCTTTTTCAAAGTTCGACGCTTTAGTTTCCGATTAAATTTTTTGGCCTATTATTGTGTAAGTCATAGTCATCGTGTACAAAAAATGCGTCACAATTATGAAAATCTGAAAAAAAAATCATAGCATGTGAAAAAACAGGTGTAAATCTGAACGTTTTCAGTTCTTTTAGAATGCGAGCAGAGTTTGTTTTCAGTTTAGCGTTTGTTTTTTATTTTTATTTCTTGTATATGGACCTTTATAATATAACATAGGTATGCGAGGTAGCACTTGTGTTTGGGAAAAAGCAAATTAACGGTATTTGTTTATTCGTGGCATACATTTTGTCAACATCACATACAGGAGAAAATCATTTTACCACGATATGTCAGTGAGAATAAATTGTGGATATTCCCAACATAGAAGGTCCAAGGATAGAAATACTTCATTGGACTGACGTTTGCCATACGGATCAGTAGTCTACCACATATGTCAAAGGCTCATAGTTTGCCATCAGTTCCCTACCGGACAAGCCAAACTTAGACTGACGTTTAGCAAAATAGGACAGAATACGGAAGTGTAGCACGTTAAAGCCTCTGTGGTTCTACAGCGCCAGGTATTGCTCTCAATTCCTTACCATATAGCAGCAAAAGCATACCTTCTCCATCTATAGGGCCCTGTATGACCATCAGGTCATCATGGGTCTTCTTGAATATAGATTCCATATGAGTGTATCGTCCATCCAGCAGCAAAAGCGTACCTTCTCCATCTATAGGGCCTGTCTTGGACTCAATCCGACGAATGACCCGCTTCGGAATCCTCTGCCAATGCGACATATTAGAAAGTAGATGATGTTTACAAAGTCCTTCAGGTAATGATATGATGCTAGCATAACACACATCAGTAAAGTTGAATTCAAGAAGCATAAACCACTAACAATGTATCCACCTTCTACATCACTTTTTAACATCTTGTGGACGAACATGCAGCAAGGAAACTTTGAAAAGGCAAACGCGCTCTTGATCATCCTTTTCATCTCAGGATATTCTAGACTTTGTCCCCTCGTATAGATGCATTCATCAATACGTTGCCGCTTTTCAATGCTAAGTCCTTCCATAGCTTCATATATTATGATGTGAAGTCCATAGAAGAATAAAAATCAGTTTGGCAGCAATCATGGGAGAATAATAATAATGACTTAACACAGACCAAAATATGCAAAATGTAGTTATGTGTTTAGATGCAGAGTTTTATAGTTATAATTCTAATGTGCACACAGCCATTAATAGTTAATATTCGACGAGATACAGTACAGAAGATCGTAGTTCTATCTGTCAGTGCACAATTTTTAGATCGCAATGAATATTGACATGTCAGCATTGAAATGTTGTTCAGATATATATCAGGGGACAGAATGCAATATGATCAAACATAGAATGAGCATTCAAAACTTTTTTGTGTTTCAAAACCTAAAGTCAAAACAATGGCATATCATAAAGAACACGTGTGTGTCATGCTTACCGATATAGGGTAGAGGGACTTGCACAATGCCATCTCTTTCAATATCCACAAAGAATGTGAACCCACTGGGAGGAATATATGTGGATCACATATCCTGGCCTCACAACATAAGCATCATTCAAGTCATTCCATCCAGGGCCATAGATCTTGATTGCTGTCTCAGTACATTCAAACTTGACCTCAAACTGAATCCCTTCACGGGTTACCATGACTAGGTCCCAGATCTTCATGTTTCGCCGGGTTGCTTCATATTCCTCATGTTCAATGTAGGCAGCTAGAACATGGCGAATAGCACAAGGAATATACTGCAAAAATGCATCATAATTATAAAGAAGAGGAACCAGATTAGTACTTCATCCAGCGGGCATTGTATGATTTTTCTAGGTATGCAATGGCAAAAAACATGCTGCAACCGTACCATTCCATCCCAGAAATAGCAGTAATCGCCTGTCATCTGTATCCTCAAGTCACGAGCCGCTCCTTGACCATCACGACATATGGCGATTGGATGCTTGCACACAAGACAAGCCATCACCTGTAAAGTAAGAAAAAATACACATGGGGCTTGTTATTCTCGCTGCATGTATGTATTGATGGCATGTAGTTGCCAATCGTTTTTTGCAATATAAAAAAATATTTTTCTGGACATCAAACATTGTAGGATGAATATGTAGGATAGATAATCTAGGAGAGATAATCAAGATAACGTGTCATGGAGCCTTTTAACATATTAAGGCTGAACAACGGACTTGATGAAATTCATCAGATACTGTCATAATCATAGGTTTGGAAAACATTGACAGCTATCAGTGTCGGACATAATATGTAGTACAAACCAGGTTCAGTAATGGGAGATGTACTTTGGCTATAATCCATCCCAATGAAAGAAGTTACAAAACGAATGTGAAGATAAAGCACAAGCAGGACGCCAAAGCCAAACGCAGTCCGGTTCACTGACGCCCCCCCCCCCCCCCCCGCCGCACCTCTCGGCGCTCGCATGTCCACCCCCATCCACCGCGACACAGTTACCCAACGAATGCCGGCACAACCATCTCCGGCAGCATGAATCGCTGCCCCCGACGAGATCCTTGCCCTTTGCCCAACCTCGATCTGTTCTTTCCTGTTGCAAATGCGATGCTCTATGTCACCAAACCAGTAGAGTAGATGACCATACATTACCTTGGCTCAAAAACATCTGTAGCTCCCGTCTAGATCCGACGAAGAGAGACGCCACGGACTCCTGTCCGCCGCCGCCCAGATTCGTTGCTCCCGCACGAAGTCGCTCGATCCACCGCGATCTCCTGGTGGATATTTTTTTTACTCCATCAGCTGGTTATCTTCTCGTGGGGACGTACTGGGTGGGCCCCGATGGACCTGGCGGCCTAGTAGGGGACGTGACGGGGACAGCTGACAGCGATGGGTGTATAGCTGTAGACCTACGAGGGAATCAAACTCACTGTTCATCTAGCCTTACTAATCACTCTGTGGCTGCTGTAACAATATTGCATTAGCACATATCTCAATGCGATGACCAACGGCAGAGATAGAGGGTACCACATAGGACAGGCTACAAAGAAACTTTGCGACTATTATTTCAGCTACTATACTAATTAATATCAATACAGATACACATAAGTTTGCACGAAAATCCTTTGTGTACGACGAAAAGCTGTCCAACCTGTGTACGACGCTCATCCAGGCCATATATGTATAATATATAACATATGCAATGGATGGTGAACATAAACTGCGGTACCATTGTCGGACAAAATTGAGATATCACAACTCAAGTTTGCGAGAGTCTGTGATATTGTTACGAAGTTCCATGCATACACTGGTGATTGTAAAATAGCCATGGCAAATCTGATCGCTACTCGGAACTTGCTTTATGAAAAAAAAATGCTAGTAGCTATATACCAAATTATCAATCCATGTAGTATGGATAAGTCTCCTAGTGTAACAAAAATGTTCTAAGTTCTAAAAGGATTTCACATAACAAATCAACATGGAGATGAAATACATAGTCTGTTTTCAAGTCTTGTTATATCCACGTTCAAGTTTGAATAATCAATATGCATTTCTAATATGACTTAGTGTAGCTTTCTTCCAGGTATAGGACTATCCTATGGAGTAATGCCAGCAACTTTTACCCTCTCTTGACTGTTTCCCTTTGGGAATTGTCCCTCAGTTTGTTTGTGACCAGCATTCATTTCCTATGTACTTGATAATTTTTTGTGTTCTCTTGTGACACAGCCTCTTTAGTACCGGTTCGTGGCATGAACCGGTACTAAAGGTTCGCCACGAACCGGTACTATTGATCGCCGCCACGAACCAACACTAATGTACACATTAGTGCCGGCTCAAATACAAACCGGCACTAATGTGCTTCACGTTTGACCCTTTTTCTACTATTGTTTGCATCCCGTACATAGTTTTGAAGTGTATGTTTTGACAGTGATGTTCAGCTCTTGCTTCTTCTTTTGCTTCAATCTACATATTATTTGTTTAAAATGCAAGGGTTTTAAAGATTTGAAATGCTCGCTGACCCAACTCAAATTCATTGGCTCTTACCTCCAGCAAATTCTGCCTTTTCTGTGTTTGCTACCCACATATGTTTAATTCAAGCTCTTGTTATTAAGTCTAGCTTAAGTGGTTTACTTGTCAATGGGCGCATTTTTTCTTGACATCAGCTTAGATTGGTTATGTTCGCACCAGTCTTGCTCAAGATAAAAGATTCATAACTTACATTCTGAATTTTGCATGCAGAATCCATGTCTGAGACTGACAGGTCCTACCCGCGTTGTTGTTGTTGTGGATCCTGCGTACTTTGAGGTTAACTTGCGAGTAAAGGGCAAAACTGAATCTGAGGATAGAGATTTGAGCTATCTGGCTGTTTATTATCGTGATTCTGGCTCTAGCGAATCATACGCGTTTAAAAATGTCAGCACTAGCAAGCTTAGCACAGTGGCATTGATGTTGGGTGATATTGTTCATTCAGTGGAGGCCACCATCAGTGTGAGAGTGGTTCGTGGGGAATGGCCGGAAGGTTGTAGAGGTCTAATTTTTGCCAATACCACCAGTATCGACGCCCAGAAAATTGAGCTGCTTGCGTTCGGAGATGATAAGTTGCCTGTTGCAGCTAATGGCACGATAAAGCTTTCACGGCGTGTTGTATCTGTTGAAGCTGATGGAGAGTTGAGAGTTTGTGTCATGGCAAGTAGCGTGGAGGATCAAACTGTTGAGAGAGATTTAGAAGCATTCAAAGCCAAGAAAGCCTCCAGGAGTAGGCGAATACTTGAAGTTCACTCTTGTAAGTTGGAAGTCACCATCGCATGGTCTTTTGTCCCGAACTAGCAAAGACTGTCTGGGTTTTGTTGCTGGATGATTGTTATTGCCCTACTGATGGCCTCTGGTTTATCTCAAAGTGGTACCTGTGTGTTGGATGTTAGCTGTATCCTGGTTAGATGTGTCTTGACTAGTACTACGTAGTGTGGGCAAGCTAAGATATTTGACTATGTAATGTAGTGTCCCGGTTAAATTTGTCTTGACTAGTATGTAATGTGGGCAAGCCAAGATATATTTGACATGTAATGTGGACAAATTAAGATATGTATTTGACTAAGTAATGTGGACAAATTAAGATATGTATTTGACTATGTAATCTCTTGGAGGCGCGGGTGAAGGGGATCACAAATGAGAATGGGGATCGGCATTCTGGGGTGGTGGCTCTGCACTGCAGCGTCCCTTGAGCCAGGCACCTTGTCTTCTGGCTGTGCCAAGCGCGGCGCTGCTGCATGGTTGGGGCAGGTGGAGCTGTGGCTCGGAAGGGTGTCGTTGGGTGTGCCTGTATCGGGAGCACAACCAAGAGCTCCAAGGCGTTTGGCTTTGCTTTGTTGGCGTCAAAATATTCATCCCTCGGCCTCTGTTTCCTTGCCTCCTTCTGGGTGCTGTTCCTGGGTGTGGAGCATGCCAGTTTGCGACAGTGCAGGGGCAAAGGGAAGCTGGCGGGTTGTGAAACTACATGATCAGGGCATGGCTGCTGGGTTGAATGATTGTGTATGTGTGTGTATTGGCTCAGGGAGCGGCTGTGCAAATGAAGGTGAGGGGTGATGCAGTTGTGGCCACAGAAATTTGAAAAGACTTGGAAGAAGCTTGAGCCGATCTATCATGTCTCAGGATGAAGAAGCCAGTGTTGTGCAATAGAAACAGTTGAACTAGATGAGTTGCTTTGTTGCGAGTAAGTTACGTGGCTACAAAGGTCAAGAATCACATGGATTTTAGAAGGGGGGTCACAACACGACCGACCTTTTTTCACCGGAAGGCCACTTGGAGATCAAATAAGAATCACTTAGCTTATCTAAAGAACGGAGCATACCAGATTGTTAATGATCAGAAAATAGATGGCAAGAGACTTCTTTGCTCATCTAGACACCAAGTACCAATGGGATGCATGGATGGCAGAATGCAGTGGTGTTCCTCTTCTTCGATGTCATCGAATGAAGTCAATGATGCTGGGATCTAGCGGACATGGGGAAGAACCCCTGGCTGACGTGCCACAAAGTCTCAGCCTCGCCGCTTGCGGCGGTCCGGTTCATCGGCTCAAAAGCATCCTTGTATGCAAAAGTGCTCCTCTAGATCTTGGTATGAAGGCAGTTGTCCCCTCAGCGGCGGTGGAGGTCGACCGTGGGCGATGTTTTGGCGTGGCACAAGATTCTGCCGAAGTGAAATTTTAGTTTTACTTCTTGTGAAGTCATTGATGCAATATTGCATTACATCTATGTATGTCTCCTGTGATGACCACATGTATACTCTTTGTAAAACATTTGTCCAATGAAACATATATGGTTATTTAAAAAAAGACACAATGATAAAATCGATGGTACATGCATGCTAAAAAAAGCAGAGCAGGGGCTAAAACAAATTGATCCAAAAAGAAAGAAGATGCAACTCCTAAAGAATAAATCCAGTTTACGGTTTGATGTTTCGTATGATCCTATCTATAGGTTGACGCCTACATGAGGAGAATGACTGAGTGAAGTTGCTCACAAAAATGAACCGGGAGCTAGATGTGCCTCGTTAAGCTTTTTTATTTCCTTAAATTTTCCTTAATATATGTTTGAAAGAAATATCAAAATCACCCCCAAATTCAGCATACCCTCCCTGAAGTCAATTTTGATATACTTTTTACCCTCAATCAAATCTATAAAAACATATAAATCACTCGTGGTTTTCAAGCTAACATGACCGATTTTAGGAGGTTCTGACCGGTGTTTAAAACATTCACCCCCCCCCCCCTCTATTTTCCGGAAGTCTCTGTAGAACTCCGCTCGCCATGCGGAGTCAAATCACGTCGACACGATGTTGACGTTCGAGAACTTGTTACATGCCACGGTTTGCGACGTGGTTTGCTTCTGCAGGTTGTTGGGCTCAAGCCGCGCTGATTGATGGTGGCGGAGTTTAGCAGGACTACGAGAATCGAGGTTGGCAACAAGGTCTGACAATGGCAGCAACACAGGCTTGACCAGGGCGAGGCTACGATGCACTACAAAGGCTGAGACGGGCGAGAGGTCCCCAAAGGTCGCACTAGCATGCCTTGGTCCATATGGTCACCTGAGAAGCCCCAGTGACGAAACTAGACAGAGCGGCTATGGTGGTGCTAGGCTACAACAGGCTAGAGGATATGCGCCAGCTCGGGGATAGACATGAAAAGAAGAGGGGCTCACCATGAAGCTATCAACGCATATGGTGAAGGAAGCTTGGGCGGCGAGAATTGGGTAGTGGTGAGCGACGGTCACTAGGGGGCGGCTCCGTCCAATTCTTTCAGTGAAGTTGATCATGGCATCCTAGCGACGCTCCTATACAAGGTCGGCGGTGAGGCATGGGCGTTGGTCATGCGAATGATGAGCCATGGCTGCAATGGGGCGCTCTAGTGGTAAACTCGACTATGTATCCACAACATCCAACAAGAACAAAAACCCAAATCACTTGATTTTATAGGGAAATTCTCCCAAATCGGAGGGGCCTCTCATGCATATATTTTATATAGAGTATTTAGGGGTTTAGCCGAATGATCAATGATACTACCTATAGCGTAACGGTTTTATAGGAGGAATGAAAAAATCAATGAACCAAGCAAGCCACAATAACTAATAGCATACTAACGACAATGGGCAAATCGTGAATACCACTGCCAACGATGATCTTGATCGTAGAGCGGCGACTCGAGGAGGAGAGGAGCAATAAGGAACATTCGGCAACTGAATGAACCAGTATGTGAACAATGCAACTTGACACCTTCTTCAGATATAAGAACAGAGTACTGCTACCTCTTGAGCACTTGCGTTGGTTTTCCCTTGAAGAGGAAAGGGTGGTGCAGCAAAGTAGCGTAAGTATTTCCCTCAGTTTTTGAGAACTAAGATATCAATCCAGTAGGAGGATACGTGCGAGTCCCTCGCACGTCAATCCCTACACGGTCACTTACGAGAGTGAGATCTGATAGATATGATAAGATAATATTTGTGGTATTTTTATGATAAAGATGCAAAGTAAAATAAAAAGCAATGAAAATAACTAAGTGTTGGAAGATTAATATGATAGAAGATAGACCCGGGGGCCATAGGTTTCACTAGTGGCTTCTCTCAAGAGCATAAGTATTTTATGGTGGGTGAACAAATTACTGTTGAGCAATTGACAGAATTGAGCATAGTTATGAGAATATCTAGGTATGATCATGTATATAGGCATCACGTCCGAGACAAGTAGACCGACTCCTGCCTGCATCTACTACTATTACTCCACACATCGACCTCTATCCAGTATGCATCTAGAGTATTAAGTTCATAAGAACAGAGTAACGCCTTAAGCAAGATGACATGATGTAGAGGGATAAATTCATGCAATATGATAAAAAACCCATCTTGTTATCCTCGATGGCAACAATACAATACGTGCCTTGCTGTCCCTACTGTCACCGGGAAAGGACACCGCAAGACTAAACCCAAAGCTAAGCACTTCTCCCACTGCAAGAAAGATCAATCTAGTAGGCCAAACCAAACTGATAATTCAAAGAGACTTGCAAAGATGACCAATCATACATAAAAGAATTCAGAGAAGATTCAAATATTGTTCATAGATAAACTTGATCATAGACCCACAATGCATCGGTCTCAACAAACACACCGCAAAAGAAGATTACATCGAATAGATCTCCACAAGAGAGGGGAGAACTTTGTATTGAGATCCAAAAAGAAAGAAGAAGCCATCTAGCTAATAACTATGGACCTGAAGGTCTTAGGTAAACTACTCACACTTCATCGGAGAGGCTATGGTGTTGATGTAGAAGCCCTCCGTGATCGATGCCCCCTCCGGCGGAGCTCCGGAACAGGCCCCAAGATGGGATCTCGTGGATACAAAAAGTTACGGCGGTGGAGTTAGGGTTTTGGCTCCGTATCTGATCGTTTGGGGGAAGGTAGGTATATATAAGAGGTAGGAGTATGTCGGTGGAGCAACAGGGGGGCCACAAGGGTGGAGGGCGCGCCTGGAGGGGGGGGGGGGGGGTAGGCGCGCCCCCTACCTCGTGGCTTCCCTGTTGGTTGCTTAACGTAGGGTCCAAGTCTCCTGGATCTTGTTCGTTCCAAAAATCACGTTCTCGAAGGTTTCATTCCGTTTGGACTCCCTTTAATATTTCTTTTCTTCGAAACCCTAAAATAGGCAAAAATAAACAGCAATTCTGGGCTGGGCCTCCGGTTAAGGTTAGTCCCAAAAATAATATAAAAGTGAATAATAAAGCCCAATAATGTCCAAAACAAAAGATAATATAGCATGGAGCAATCAAAAATTATAGATACGTTGAAGATGTATCAAGTACCTGACAAAGCCATCTCCTGAAATGTGACTTGTTCTTCATATACGTTTTCCCAAGTTGCTTCTTCATACGAAAGATTTTCCATTGGAGAAGCCATCGCACCACATCAGCATTGTTTCTTGGAATCTATTTGGTTTGCAAAACCATAGCAGGGTCATTTTGATACTTGCTTCCTCTTAATTAGGAAGGTGTAGCCCCCTCAAGTGCAAGGGTTGTATCAAGCAGCCATTTCCCTCAAGTGACCTCAAGGTTTATCGAACCAACATTAGCTTGTAACACAACCACTGATATGCACCTGCACACGTAGATACAAAACTTCCTCCGCCCCCAATAGGACTGTTGAGATTTTCAATCCCATTAGCTTCTAGTTACAAATGATTTAAACGGCGATGGAAATGAAAAAGGCTTGTATTTAATGGAATGTAAAAGCGAAAAATTAAAAGAACGTTGAATGGGATTGAAAGTTTTATAGGACGAAAATGGACTGGGTCCATAAGTTTCCTAGTGGTCTCTCTCTCTCCAAAATAAGACATGGTGTGATAAACAAGCTCCAGTTGAGCATGATTAAATTGCAATTTTTACAACTATGACTATCCATGGCATAATCAACATATGAGAATCACGTCCCAGTATCTACAGACTGTTATCCAATGGCATAAAGTAAATGATATATTGTCTTCATCTTGCGTTCAAAGGACAACTACACAACCATCTTGCGTTGCTGAGAATCGAACTTGCGACCTCATAGGCAAGAGGCTAACCTTGATAACCAACTGGCCTAGCTGACTTTTGTGCAAAAACACAAGTTTTGTTCTATATATATGTTTTAGCATGGCCGAAGTTATTTCTAGCGGGACATAGCCATGATTAAGCAGTTAGATCATGGTTCTTCTTTTGTAATGGTCATGCGTGCTTGCAAACAAAAGAAATATCAACACAAGGCATCACAAAGCTAGGTGAAGGAAAATATGTAATCACCACGTGGAATACATGGTAACATTATGCATGCATGTTCAGGGAAAATCACATTAAAAATCACATTAAAAAGAAAAATTATGTCCATGGCTGATTGTTTTAAGTCAATTTATAAACTAGGGACATGGAAAGAATATTGCAACGATTTTTTTCCTGGAACCATGACGAGGGTTGCAACCAATGTACCGATACCGAGGAGCTACAAGCCCTTTGACAGATGTTACAAGCATGGACAATGAATGTTACAACCACGGTCGGCAATGACGAATGCTACAACCATGTGCGTGTGTTAGATCCACGCGGCGAGGGTTGCAACCGATGTACCAATGTTAGTCGGGGGGGGGGGGGGGGGGGGGGAGCTGCAACCATCAATTCTTTTGTTACTATCTTCAGGGCAAGGCGCAACGATGACCATGCGATGCTACAAACGTAGTGTTGGGGAACTGCAAACCATGACTCGTTTTTGCAGGAATAGGTGACTTGCCACGAGTGCGATGGTCACCACGACAAGCTGGAAACCATGGGGTGGTGAGCTAGGATTGTGGCCGGGGGTGCTGCAACCACATCTCGGCGAACTGAAACTGCGGCTAAGGCGAGCTGGAATGGCCATCACGGCGGAGTTGGAAACATGGCAGCGTCAATCTGCGATGGTCCCTGCCCGAACCGTTATCGAGAAGAATTGGAACCGTGGCTGTGTTTTGCTGCAACCGTAGGTTCGGTGTCTTTTTGTTGAAACCGCGGCTGCCTGGTGAGGATGGCGAGCGGCAATGAGACGGCGAGTTTCGAGGCCGGCCGTCTCACTCGTCCATGTCAGCAGTAATTGGTGATGGGGTCGTCGGGGTTTTGTTTTGGGTACACTGGTGCCATCGCGCAAGAAGGCGAGAGACGAAGGGAAGAAGATGACGTGGGACCAAACGGCCGTGCTTCACTGAATCGGGTGCCTGCGTGATGTCCGACCCAATTTTGGGCCGGTCGACCGGCACCTAGAACCCGTCAATTTTTTTGCGGTTGAGCAGCTGCTGGAGTGTTTTTTACCACTCATACCAAAAAAGTCTCGTGCCCAAAAATAGGACAGTTAGGCCTTGTACAATGGGAGGTGCTTAGAGATATGCTTAGAAAAATAAACCAGATTTTTCAGAAGCACCGGTGCCTATTTCTACAGGAGAGACGCTTAGTTAAGCGTCTATTCTGTACAAATAAGCACCGGTGCTTAAGAAAAGTCTGGTTTATTTCTCTAAGCACCTCCCATTGTACAAGACCTTATTAAAGATGTTCTTAGGTTACGAGCGAGCACTACTTTTTTTTTTAGGAGCGCTCCTTTGTCTCCATCTATTTCTTCTGGCCAATGAAAAAATAGGAGCCATCCAAGGTGCAGAGGACGCACAGCAAGTCCCTCTTATTGGGTGTAATATCTAGGCGAGAACTAAACTAACTACCTGCGGACTATATTTTTTTTCTCAATCGCGTGTTGTACAGAAAACAAATTCTACCACGGAGTAGTCCAATGGGAAAGCCATCACATTGTTCGATTTTCAGTTGAATTTTGACAAATTTAGCCAGACCCTTGGTTTCTTGTTAAGATGCAGATTTCAAAACTCGTGACGTAAATTCAAATCATTCCATTTCTTAATTTGAAAAGATGTGTGTGCTTATGGTCCTTTGATCACATGCAGCAGAGAGAAGATGCGCAGCGACAGGGCTTGTTCCCCACGTACAAGGAACGAGGTTGTACTAATCAACCATGTGGAAACCGCCAAAATAATCACATAAAAGACAGCTCATGAAAATGCGCCATGTTGGGGACAAGAGACCAAGCAACAGTGACTTCCAACTTACAAGAGCGAACCTGAAGCAGAACGCTTCTGGAGGATTAGTTCTTAGCCTTTAAAAACATGGATTCAACAGTTTGATCCTTCAAACTACTTGCCTTGACAGATACTCTCAGCCCTCCATCGTCTTCAACGGAGACAATAGGCCGTGAGAGCTGTATCGTGCCATCAGCTGCAACGGGCAATTTAGCATCTCTGAAGGCTAGCAACTCGATTTTCATGGCACGGATATTGGTGGTATTGGCAAAAATTACACCTCAAAAACCTTCTGGCTATTCCGCGTCGACCGTTTTTTTTACCAAAGAACAGTAGGGTAAAACCCTTACTGTGAGTCATTTTCATTAATAATCAAAGGAATCAAAGTACATAGCAATGGTTGATGGGGGGACAACCAAAGAGGAGCTATCTAATAAGAAAAGAAAGGAAAATAATGGAATAAAAAAATTAAATATTGTCTATCCAAGAGGACATGCCCTCTTTCAGAGTAGGTCTAGCCCTTAACATGGTCATTTTGAAATTTCTGATAAAATCATTCTTGCATTCATTTATTGAGCATGGTATTCCTTCAAAGATCATCCCATTTCTCTGATTCCATATGCTCCAACATCCTAGTATCATGATTTCCATAAAATGACCAATATTGTATCTGTGGTTAGCATCAATAATCATGTTGTTGATGTCCAGATCCGAATTCCATTCAAATCCAATGTTCCACCAAAACCCTTGACTAAATGGACATGTAAAGAGGAGATGAGTCCTGTCTTCCATGCCATCATTGTTGCATAATACACATACTGTGGAATCCAGATGCATGCTTTTTCGGACCAAAAGATCACAAGTATTTATTCTGTCATTGAGCATTAACCAGCAGAAGAATTTGTGTCTTGGTAAACAACATGATTTCCATATCCACTTGAAAGTGTCAGCTGCATCCTCACCATTCATTAGATATCTATAGATCTTCTTGGTAATGTTCTTGTTATTGCCCCAATTGAATTGCCATGTGTCCTTATCATATATGTTTCTGATACTATTTAAATCATCTGACAACAAATGGAACTGCTGGTGGGCTTGGATGGATAAAGGTAATTGAAATAAGCTGTAATAATTATCCAATTCTTTGGCCTCTTTGATAGATATGTTTTCTTTTTGGGTAAAAGAATGTAGCTCAGGGAACTTTATTTTCATAATGCCACCATTCCAATTGTCTTCCCAAAGCATACAAGTGCTCCCAGACTTGATGTCACAAGTAGTCATATCTTTGAAAAGGTCAAACATTTTCATGCAGTCTTTCCACCAAAAGGAGCCTTTGTTCCTATTAGAGTGTGGGACCTCATTATAATGATAGTGGGCTTCCCAAATTAGTTTAATCCAAGGGACACCGACTTTGTTGTAGAATTTGAAGAGGTGCTTGATAAGGAGTGCTTTATTTTGTTCTCTTAGATTCAAAACCCCAAGCCCTCCTTGTTGTTTGGGTTTGCATATCATCTCCTAGCTGGCCAGACATTTGCCTCCTTTATTGATCTCGTTTCCATACCAAAGTTCCTGCTTGATTTATCCACATGATCCAGAATGGTAACACCCTCCATAGCCAGATCACCTCTTTCTAACTGCCCGTGTATAGGCAAACACCAGGCTTATTTGTTTTACTCCAACGTCTCATATATAGAAACAAGTTGTAGCTAATCATCAAGGTATGGTGGTCGTGTTAGTATATTGCTTGAGTAGCAACTAGTCTAGGACTACGTGCTTCCATGTTAATTCCATCTATAAATATACTCTGCAGCTGCTTACTACTCCCTACGTTTTTCAAACTATGTTAGCTTGCAAAAATGTCTTATATTATAGGATGGAGGGTACCAGCCACATGCCTCTAGATCATCCGATAGCCATGTGTGTGTGTAGTCATGAGTATATTATTTCTGTACCCTACCCCGCATGCAATGAGGTCGTGTTATATACTGCTCCCCCGTGCATGAGGCACCTGGCCATGCATTCTCTTCACATGAAGAGTTAATTCATGCAAAACGTGCATGTGGGACTCTTACATGGAAACGAGATGCTACGTTTGTCCTTAATCAACGTGTAGGAAAGTTTTTTTGTGAGAAAATGACGAAGTATGTACAACTTTTACACAATGGCTCGTGCAAACGCGCGGGCAACAACTTGATCTCCCATTTTATATTTTTGGAAATGCGATATGTGGTAGAATACATGTATTGCTTTGTTTTTGAAATTCTATATGAAGTAGGATATATTCGTAATTTCTCGCTGGTATTTTGTATCCCCACCCCCACCCCCCAATCTTAAATGTGCATTAAATTTCCAATTTCTTTGATTTATCAAATCTATGAGTATGTTCAATTATTAAAATTTGGCTTTAAAAATGTATGCATTTCAGTATATCAACTAGCATAGTGGTCCATGCAAATGTGGGAGCAATGACTTTGATGTGTTCAGTTTTCATTTAAAATCGCAATATCCTTTTCAGATCATACTATTAAAAGAATTATGTCTTATGAATGAGTTTCTATGTTCATATCGAGATTTCTATAGATATCATGTAGCGTGCATTATGATTGTTGTAAAAAAATGCCAAAGAGACAATTTTTAAATACGCTGAATATTAGATATGTTTTTAGTCATGTAAAGATCTTGTCTTTCAAGTGTTTACAAAATATTATACTTTTCTTATCATTATACATACATCCTATATACCTAAGAGTTTCATCCCCATTATTTTTTTTATCTTGACATACAACCTATCCACATCATCAAATAGGTCCATCATGTAAAAACATTTTCCTACTAACTCTTCATGCACATGCTCCCATTAACTCTTCATGTGCATGCAGCCTCCCACAAATAACCATTAGGTAGTTTTTTTCATGCACTCTCGAGCAGTCATAGATTTCTTTCATATATGTATATGTCTTGACGTCATTCAATCCACTCCAGACATCTAGCACGAGTCTCCGTCCAACCATTTGGTTAGGCTTCACGTGTTGTTAATGTGATCATCCGATTTTGAAAGGCCAAATGACCGTCTTTTCACATTCCCATTCTCTTGTGCTTCCTGTCCATGCCTCTTTTGCTCCACACATGCCACATAATTGCGCTAGATGGCTTCCTTCCCTCGAGCCTCCAGTGTTCCAAACAACCTCTTAATCCCAATTTAATTCCATTGCATACAGAGAGGTAGCTCATCAAGTTTTTTTTTCATTTTTAAGAATCCATTGTTCCCATGCAACCTTTTAATCCCAATATGGTTCCATTGCATACACCCAGGGCCGTACCTGAAAATTTGGGGGCCCGGTGCGATATATAAAATTAAGCCTTTTAAAAAGAAATACTAGTTCCACCTAAAAATATATAGAAATACTAATTATGAAATCATTATATTACTACTTATTTGGAATACTACTATAAAACATAATATTCTCTATAATAATGCAAGGGCAATACATGATGAGAACAAAAACTAATGGATGAGAGCGGAGCATATATGAATCCATTGGTTCCCTTGAATTTCTTTATTTATGCAGTAAATTGTTTCCAGGATAATGGAGAGAGGAGAACAATACTCTGTTGTACTACTAGTAGTTCCACATATGCTGCATGGAAAAAAATTATAACCCCAATGAGCATTGATTAATACGATCAACTGTCATTTAAAATGGAGAGAGAGGGGGGTTGAAAAGAAATGCGTGCGCTTGTGTATTTGTTGGCATTGGAAAGTGGAACGTTGCACAGCAAATCTACCATTCCTTGGTTATTTTCTGATTAGTACTATTAAATGATATTTAAGATAATTTTGGGGGCCCTAAATTTTTAGGGGCCCTGTGCAATCGCACACTCTGCACATGCTTGCCATATGGGCCTGCGTACACCTATGTAGCTAATCAAGTCTATTTACGACTGAACTAAGCTTCACCTATGTAGGGAAACATGCATGGTTGCACACTAGACAAGACAAAAAAAATAGACCTACCTAGGTATATTATGATGAATGGCTGCAGTACGCTCATATTATTTGTTAACAGTTACGCAGCGACGTCCGGGTATCATCTAGTTACTATAGGTTCTAGTGATCAAAGTTACATTTTTCAATACCCTCACGTATCCAACATCAATTATTTGTCTGCTGGAGCAGTTGATAAACAGTAGATGTATGCGCATTGATTGAACGTATATTTCTTATGTGAACTATTTTTTGTCTATAAGAGGGACTACTTAAATAAATATTGAACGCAATCTCAAAATAAAACAATGACTATAATTGATGCAATCAAAAGAAAGTTGGACATGCCAATATAGTTCAAATCTCTATCCTCAGATTCAGTTCTGCCCTTCATTCGCAAGTTAACTTCAAATTACATAGGATCCACAACAACAGTTCCGGTAGGACATGTCAGTCTCAGACATGGATTCTACATGCAAAATTTAAAAATGTAAGTTATGTATAATTTATCTCGAGTAAGACTGGAGCAAATATAAATCTATGCTGATGTCAAGGCAATAAAAACCAATAAGAACCTGTAGTGACTTGTTTGTTTCAATATAATGCCAAAACCGGACAATATCAGCATTGGTTCACCACCATGGATAAGCAAAAATAATTAGAAGCTCACGCACAACAATGTCGATCAGATAAAAAATTAGACTAACCACGAGAGTAAAAACCTTTGTGCCACAGTAAGATTCTCAATCTCAGTTCCCTTCTACATAGAAGCATGTTCCTCTTCCTCCACTTCTTCCTAGTGTTCTCGTCCTTCACTTCAAAGTTTACGGTATACATGCTAGTAGTGGCAGGATCTGACTCAACTTAGCCATGCCTTGTTGTTTACCTTCTCCGGACTAAAAAGACCCATTCGCAACGGGAATGTTTTGGTGCTCATACCATCTGCTCTTCCATTGACAATACCGGTGGCTTGGGTGCTCGTAGATGTGAAAT
This sequence comes from Triticum monococcum, assembly GCA_034509565.1. Taxonomy (NCBI): domain Eukaryota; kingdom Viridiplantae; phylum Streptophyta; class Magnoliopsida; order Poales; family Poaceae; genus Triticum; species Triticum monococcum. The sequence goes on along the minus strand of CM067841.1, from coordinate 38,275,802 downwards.
GTTCATGCTAAAGAAATTAAACATCAAATTACACATGAGACCACCTTACTTCTATCATCAAATGTAGTGATGCTTCCCATCCTCCATCAAGGTAGTTAAAAGTTAATTTATAAAATACGGGAACCACTACCATGGGATGCAACATTCAGGATACAGCCATCAGCGATTAGACTTTAGGGAAGCGCACCACGTCCTAAGGCGCGCTTTAGAGGTAAGAGCCAATGAATTTGAGTTGGGTAAGCAAGCATTTCACATCTTCAGAACCCTTGCATTCTGAAGAACAGATTTAAACAAATGTTATGTAGACTGAAGCAAAAGGAGAAGCATACACTGAACAGCAGTACATTGCAATCAAAACACACTTCAAACTATGTATAGGATGCAAACGCTTTAGAGGCAAAAAGGGGGATATTTGTCAAGGTGTGCATATACTGTAAAACTAATATCTAAAAGATATATTTGCCAACAGGTTGCAAACAATGCTAAAACATTTTCAATCATAATATTACAGAACATAAGAAATTATCAAGTACTACATAGGAAATAGAATACTGGTTTCAGACAAATATGAATTAGTACATGTAAATATAGTCTGGAGGAACTCAATGCAAGTTTAATACATGCCAAGAATACGTATATTTCATCTACACAGAGCCTAAGAAAAAGTAATCAGTTTTTGCCACTTACTTCATGTCATAAATCTATTCATACGCCATGGCTTGTTCATCTGGCATGTTTTCCCATAACCATCAGCATTAGCTACTACTCCCAGACATTTTAGACCTAAAACGTGGAATTGGTAGCAATTATCACGAACTCCGGCAAACTTCTGTATTGATATGAATTAGTACGTGTAATCATAGTTTGGAGAAACTCAATGCCAGTGACCTAATGAATGTAGGGATATGTATATTTCATCTTCACAAAGTCTAAGAAAAAGTACTACTGATTTTACCTTTACATCATATGTTAAATCTTTATTAATCTAATCATACACCTCCCGGTACAATGCATTATTTAAAGTCATCTAAATACCAGACCAAGTAGTGTTCATGGAGGTATAGGCATCAAGAATACAAACCTCCCTGTCGATTGTTTGTCAGTTATCTCTAATGAGGCTGAAGATGATGTTGCGACTGTGATCCAACGTGTTGCGTGTGGCGATGATATCAAACACATCAAGCAGCCAGTTCAATCCCTGTTTGATAGCTGCAACTCCGACCGAAAGGACCTGCAGAGTTCGCATGGGGTAGACTGCACCAGGTGGAGGCTTCTCGTCCGTGTAATGCGCAGATTGATGTCAATCAATCAAGGCGCCTTTGGATGGGGCGCCCCTCGCTGTGTCCCCGGGCGCCGGATGCCGGCAGACGTCGCCGGGTGTGTTGGGTACCTCGCCGATGCTTGTGACAGCTCTTGGTGCTTCTCCGGGTGTTGCAGCCCGGCTATGCGTTGGGGGTGGGGCTGGAGGCCTTACCCAAACGGGGCCCCTCGGGAGGAGATCATCGCTTTTGGAGGGATTCCGGATCCTGCATCTGAGGGGCGACGGATGAGCTGCCGCCTCCAGGATCAGCCGGATGTTGATGACATGCAGCTGAGGTGCGCCATGCGGGCGGCCAAGCCTCATGACATTGAGATCACTACTGGTATGTCGGTCAACACCTCCAATTCAATTCTGCATTTTTCTAATGATGAGATTATTCATAATGCAAATCAGTTAGGAGTTTCCACTAGGTAATAATGATAGTGAAATCTCTAAATCCGTTAATGATATCCTGGATCTTGAAGCGGAAGGTGCTTTAGAACCGATTCCAAACTTAGCAGCGGTCAAACCTATGAACGATTCCGACATAGATGCATTGGGAGTTCGCGTGCTTGATAATTTTTGTGCGGATCTTGTCGCATCCCTTCCTGAGACAGAGGAGGATGATGGTTCTATATCCCTAAGGGACTTTACCCCTATCGAGGCTCAGGCAGTTAGGTCCACGGAGCCCGGTTGTGAGGACCGGGTGGAGGATCAAGACAAGCCTAAACGCAAATGGAAGCGAAAGATTTATCTAGCTTCAGCGGTGCGCAGAAGTGCTAGGAACCGTACTACTAAAAAAATTTATGATGAAATATGAGAGGAATCTTTTGGCATAGTAGGGGTCTGACAGACTTGGCTAAAAGAAGGTTTCTAGCGGATGCTTCTATAGAACATAGGTTGGATTTTATCGCCCTCTCTGAAACTGGAAGGGACAATTTCTCTCCACAGTTTCTAAGTACTTTTTTGGGAGGTATCGATTTTGATTGGCACTGCCTACCGCCGAGAGAAAGATCGGGTGAGATCTTACTTGGGGTTAGATGTGAGTCCTTGGAAGTTCGAAGTGTGGTCATGGGAGATTTCGCCATTAAATTTCGGGTTAGATCGAAGGCCGATGGGTTTAATTGGGTACTAGTGGCAGTATATGGCGCCGCGCAGCCAGAACTCAAACCAGATTTTTTGGCGGATCTTGTCTGTATTTGCGGCTCTGAGTAGTTTCCAATCTTGGTTGGGGGCAACTTTAATATCATTAGAAGAAGAGAGGAAAAGAACAATGATAATTTTGATGGCAGGTGGTCGTTTATGTTTAATACCATTATTGAAAGCTTGGATCTAAGAGAGATAGAGCTTTCGGGTAGAAAATTCACTTGGGCTAATACTTTGCCAAACCTGACGTTTGAGAAGCTGGATCGAGTCCTCGCGAGCGTCGAATGTGAGCAGAAATTTCCCCTGGTAACAGTCCAAGCATTATCGCGCGCAATATCCGACCACACCCCTTTGCTGGTTGACTCTGCTGAGGCAACGCATGTGGGGAATAAAAATACCTTTTCGTTCAAATTGGCGTGGTTTGAAAGAGAAGGGTTTTTTGATCTAATAGCCAGGGAATGGGCTAAAGATGCAAGAGGGAGGACTTCTATTGAAAGATGGCAGAATAAGATAAGGCACTTAAGAAGTTTCTTACGTTGGTGGGCTAAGCATCTTAGTGGGATTTATAAGTTGGAAAAGGAAAGGCTCCTTACACTTATTCAGTCCCTAGATTTAAAAGCCGAGTGCACAATTCTAGAGACCACGGAGCTACATGCTAAAATAGACGCGGAGATGAGATTGAAAGAACTCTTGCGAGAGGAGGAATTGAAGTGGGCATTACGAGCTAAGGTTCGCAAAGTTGTCCAAGGGGACTCTAACACTCAATTCTTTCATATGGTCGCCAATGGCAAGCACAGAAAGAAAAGAATCTTTCCGCTTGAGCAAGATGAGGGGACAATTTTAGGATAGGAAAACCTATTATACATAACCAATTACTACAAGCAGCTGTTTGGACCTCCGGAGGATAATTTCGTATCCTTGGATGAGTCGAGTGTTGAGAATATTCCTCAACTTGCTGCGGATGAGAATGATATTTTGACCGCCTCATTTTCGGAGAAAGAGGTGTTTGAAGCTATTTCACATATGAAGAATAATAAAGCCCCAGGGTCGGATGGATTTCCGGAGGATTTTTATAAAAAGTGCTGGCATATTAGCAAAGGGGATTTGATACCGATGTTCCATGATTTATTCTCTGGACAGCTTCAGTTGTTTCATCTGAATTTTGGAATGATTACTTTGCTTCCTAAGAAACAAAGGCTGTGAGAATTGAGCAGTCCAGGCCAATCTGTCTTCTGAACGTAAGTTTCAATTTTTTCACCAAGGTTGGGACTAATAGACTCATGCAGATTGCACACTCTGTGTTGCAGCCGTCCCAAACCGCTTTCATGCCGGACATAAACATCCTAGAAGGGGTTGTGGTCCTTCATGAAACGCTCGATGAAATTCACACGAAAAAACTAGACAGGGTTGTTTTCAAAGTGGATTTCGAGAAAGCGTACGATAAAGTCAAATGGCCATTTCTTCAACAGGCCTTGCGTATGAAAGGTTTTGATCAGGCCTGGAGACACCAGGTAGAATCTTTGACGCAAAAAGAGAGTGTTGGAATTAAAGTGAATGACGACATAGGTCACTGCTTCCAAACACATAAGGGCCTGAGACAAGGAGATCTGATGTTCCCTATTCTGTTCAACATAGTTGTCGACGTGTTGACGATTCTAATAGGAAGGGCTAAGGATGCGGGTCAGGTAGGTGACCTGGTTCCTCATCTAGTTGATGAAGGTGTGTCTATCCTACAGTATGCCAATGATACTATCATCTTCATGGAGCATGACTTGGCAAAAGCGAGAAACATGAAGCCGGTGTTATGCTTATTCGAACAACTGACCGGGTTAAAGATTAACTTCCATAAAAGCGAATTGTTCTGTTTTGGAAGAGCTAAAGAGGAACAAGATGCTTACAAACAATTGTTCGGATGCGAATTGGGGGCTTTACCTTTCATGTATTTGGGTATACCAATTCATCATAGTAAGCTGACAAACAGAGAATGGAAGTGCATTGAGGATCGATTTGAGAAGAAACTGAGCTGCTGGAAGGGCAAGCTGATGTCATACAGAGGCCGGTTAATTCTCATTAATTTGGTTCTCGCGAGCATGCCCATGTTTCTCTTGTTCTTTTTTGAGGTACCAGTTGGAGTTCGGAAAAGGTTGGATTTCTATCGTTCCCATTTCTTCTGGCAGAGTGACGAACTTAAGAGAAAATTCACACTAGCTAATGGGATATTATTTGTCGACCGAAGGACCAAGGGGGTCTAGGTATTGAAAATCTTGACGTGAAGAACAGGTGCCTTCTCAGCAAGTGGTTGTATAAGTTATCTGTAGAGACAGAGGCCACATGGGCGCAGATTCTGCGTAATAAGTACCTTCATTCCAAAACTTTGTCCCATGTGACAGTGAGGCCGATGGACTCGCCTTTTTGAAAATGACTGATGAGAGTTAAATCAGTTTTTTTCAACAGGACAAAGTTTATTGTCGGAAACGGTACCACTAAAAGATTCTGGGAGGATACATGGCTAGGAGAAACACCCCTCGCGCTTCAATATCCTTCACTTTATAGCATTGTTCAATGAAGAGACGCTTACGTTGCGACAGTGCTTTAGTCCACTCCTCTCAATATTCACTTCAGGAGGACGCTAGCCGGAAACTGTTGGGAAGCCTGGCTCCATCTTGTGCGTAGACTGATGGATGTTCAGCTTTCTCAACAGCCCGACCAGTTATGCTGGAAGCTAACTAGGAATGGAGAGTTTACGGTTAAATCCATGTATCTGGATGTTATCAATTCTAGCTCTATTCCTAGTTCGAAACATGTTTGGAAGTCAAAGTACCTTTGAAAGTTAAAGTGTTTACGTGATTTGTACATAAATAAGTTATTTTAACTAAGAATAACTTGGCAAAACGCAACTGGACAGGATCTACAAGATGTAGTTTTTGTGATTGGGATGAATCCATCAAACACCTCTTTCTTGATTGCCCGTTGGCAAAAAAAAATTATAGCGGACGGATCACATAGCCTTTAATATTACTCCTCCGAATACTATCAGCACGTTATTTGGGACGTGGCTTGACGGGATAGATTCGGAAAAAGCAAGGCACATTCGTGTAGAAGTATGTGCTTTATTATGGGCAGTCTGAAACTGCACAAATGATTTGGTCTTTAATAGAACAACAAATATTCATTTTTTTACAGGTCATCTTCCGAGCCACTGCGTTGATGTGTATGTGGTCGCTACTCACTCCAACGGAGGCAGTGAGCGTTTGGTTACTAGATCTATCCGATGGGAGATGGTAGCACGGACTATTTTCAACTGGTTTGGATGACAATCATGTAATAGGATAGGAAATTAGTTTTTCTATCTTTTCTTATGTCCACCAGTTGTGGCTTTACTTTTATTTTTCTGCTCTTTGTGAGAATTTGTGTTTTTTCTGAGACATGAAAACCTGAGTTGAACTTATTTGCTTATTAATAATATGGATGTATGCATCGTTCTGATGCAGAGATCAGGGAGCTCCCCTTTTTCAAAAAATAAAATCTGGTATAGTTTAGTCCAACAACAATTGATCAGCAGGGAGATAGGAGAAATATTTGGGTTTGCTTAATGGTGTCATCCAAGGAGCGAAGTAGTCGACCAATATAAATACCCAGAATTCGCTATAGTTATTGGCTTATTCGGCCAGCCAGTCCTCGGTAGCACTTAGACTAGTCACAATGGGGAGTAACTTAGAATAGTAATATACACACGTTACTAGTCTATGTTACTACCTTCATAGTAACATATGTGTTGTGTCATGCATCACTTCATTTATTAGATTGTAGATTCATCTTTTTTGATATGTGTAATGTTACAGTAACTAACTATGTTACCATATCCATCTTTTTTTTATTAATTACATGTCACATCATTTATTTTGTTTAGATAAATATGATGTTACCACCTATGTTACTCTTACTGTGGATAGTCTAACATCACTAATACCACTAAAGAAATAACAGATTTATTACCATGGCAGAACATTAGCCATAAACCATCAATACGGCAATGACGATTATCCAGCAACTAAACCAAGCCATTACATCCTAGTTCGGGACAAGAGATCATGCGATGGTGACTTCCAGCTTACAAGAGCGAACTCCAAGCATGCGCGTGCTTCTGGAGGCTTCCCTGGCTTTGAATGGTTTAGAATCTCTCTCAACAGTTTGATCCTCCAAACAATTTGCCATTGCCATGACAGAGACTCTCAGCATTCCATCAGCTTCGACAGACACAACACGGCGTGAAAGCTGTATCATGCCATCAGTTGCGACAGGCAATTTATCGAAAGCAAGCAACTTGATTTCCATGCCACTGATACTGACGGTACGGGCAGAAATTAAACCTCCAAAGCCTTCTAGCCATTCCGCATCGACCACTTTCATACTGATGTTGGCCTTCACAGATTCAACCATGTCACTCAATGACAATCCTATTGTCGACACATTTAAACATGTATGATTCACAGCCAGATTCACGGCAATTAACAACTACTCCCTCCATTCTTAATTACTTGTCACAGGTATGAATGTATTTAGATGTATTTTAGTTTTAAATACACTCATTTTCACGACGAGTAATTTGGAACGGAGGGAGTAGATAGCTCAAAGCTCTATCCTCAGATGCAGTTCTGCCCTTCACTTGCAAGTCAACCTCAAAGTACACAGGATCCACAACAACAACAGCTCCCGTGGCGATCCACTTGACCACGGCGTCCAACTCCCCCTTCCCGTCCTGGTTCCTGTGCGCCTCCTCCCTTTTGGCTCTGTTCTGTACACGGCCGCCGCCGCGCCGTCGTTCTCGGTCATCGTCTTGGTCTTATAATGGCCCTCGTCGCTCTTCATTCACACGAGATCCGCCATCTTTATGTTTATAATCTCCCTCGTCCTCAACAAATTCGATTTCGCTAGACTGCTCGCCTCCACTGCCCCATCTTCGTTGTAGCTCTCATCCACCGGATCATCCTTCGCCGCCGCCTTGTTTGAGATTACTCCGGCGGCGTCTTCCTTTTCTTCATTTCGCCGCCCGAACCACTCTCCCTTCTCTCCGCCTCCTCCTCCGCTTTATCCTCCTCCAAGAACGCATCCATCCTATCAGCCCAATAAAGCTCAATGTAAGAATCAATTTCCTCCTGTGTCTCCGCCATATGTCATATCGCCCAATCATTTGCAACATGGCTCATGTTACGCTCATCTTTGTTTGCAACATGAGTTGTGGGTCCCGGTGTCAGTTCTCTTTGAGGGTTTGGGTGAGCATCGCCATTCTCGATGGTGTGGCGTCCTTCGATCCAGGGCAACAGAGCAGGTGGCTCCTTTCGACGATGGAAATGGAAGGTGTTGGTGTGCCGGCATATGCCCAGGTGTGGTGAAGGCATTATCTATGTCGACAGTTAGTCTCCCAGTGGTCGACTACTTTGTGTTACGATTGTCTGATAGCGTTTGAAGGCTCTATGACTTCATGTGGTGCATGCCTTTGTTCCTTTGTTGAGTCTGAGCTTTGTTGCTACTCTCAAGCACCTTTGTATCATGCCGCTTTTGTTTTCTTTTTCTTTCTTTAGTGTTGTGTCTTTGTTTTTTTATCATTGTAAGTCCTTTATTAATTTAGAGTCGGGCAATAACCTCTTTTCTATTAAGAAAACTGTTTTTAGCCGCCTTGTTACGCTCCATGAACCGTCAGAGCACCCAGCCATTTGCAACTAGCCGTTTTCTTCGTCGGGACGACGAGTTCCTTGCTGATCGCGGCCGCCAGCATTTTTTAATATACATGGACGACTTTCTAGGTGCTGCTTCTACAAGCTCATGTGTTTTAAAAAGATTTTCCGACGCAGAGGCACAGAGGCGACATCGAGCTATGGTCACGACGCTTCGTGGGTGGATGCAGGAGGAGAAGACTTTGACACCATAAAAATTGAATGTATTTTTGTCTTTCTGTATGGGTGTGCTTGTAAGGACTCTGATACTTGATATATGGCCTAGGGGAACTTTTGCACACACAAAAATTTGTTTGTTCTGCTTTGAATTTTTTAGCTATTATGTCTATGTTTGCAGCGAGTAGGCCTGACGTAAGCATGAGACGGTAACGAGTACCCCCGCAGAGGCTTCCTAGTGGGAAGTTGCAAGCGCGGGGCTGCGTCTAGCCGTCACGTGTCGTGCTATGGGGGCATCCTTGGGGTCTCTTATTTTGTTTCTACACGTGTTTTTAGGTTTTGGTTGGTTTTTGCTATGTTTTCGTAGTAATAATAACTAAAGCATAATTGTGCTTCGGTATGAAGCCCGCCTGTGCTTCCACAAAACTGTATTTCAAAAATTAAAAAAATATGGTTGTTCTTTTCCTAGGAGCATAGATGTGCCCCTCGAATCACATATATGCTTCCCAAAAGTGAAAAGCGTAGCAATGTAAGACCAAGCGCGTCAAACAACAATTTGAATGCTTTCTCCGTGGTTTTGTGAGTGTTCATCCCTCGCGCTCGGCCTAGTGGATACCACTTTGTGAATTTTGGTACAACACCAATTGGCATTCCGCTACAGGTACTACTCCATTTTAAATCATCTATGAACATGCTCCACGTCATTTGGTTTGACTACAGATGATACTATCCAGTCTGAAGATTTGTAGCAGTGGTTTTCACAGTGTCAGGTGATCCTGGGCTTTGTTCGTCAACATATGTTGCACGCTCAGCAACACATGAAGGTTCAAGTTGATAAGCACAGAACTGAGCACACCTTTGAAGTGGGCGAGTCAGTTTTCTTGAAGCTCCAGCCCTAACTTCAGTCCTATGTTACCCCGCAAGCAAATCACAAACTAGCCTTTAAATTTTATGGGCCATTTGAAATTCTTGTTCGGGTCGGAGAGGTTGCTTATGAGTTCACCCTATAGGCTACCAGCCGAGTGCACCCAGTGTTCCATGTATCTTTGCTGAAGAAAGTCCTCTCACCAAATTCCCAGGTTCTTCCTCAACTTCCGTCCCCTGATGCTTGCTTACAAATACCTGAACAAATTTTGCAGCAACGGGTTGTCCGCCGAGGGAATGATTTTTGGGTCCAAGTTCTGGTTTAGTGGAGTGATTCCTTTGCTAAACTCGCGACGTGGGTGGACAAGGAGATGTTGAAGCAGTTGTTCCCTAGAGCGCTGGCTTGGGGACAAGCCGTGTCCAAGGGAAGGGGGTTGTCAGCGATCAAGACCCTTAGGCTGATCAAGTGGCGCACGACAACGATGTTCAAAACGTTGTTAGTCCTGAATGGCTCAAGTCACCACAGCTGATACTTAAACTAGAAAGTGTGTGTGTGTGTGTATGGGAGGGGGGGGGGTAGGAATGGCAGAACAGCTAGAAGTTGTGGCACAACTTGCGTGTGTGGCGTGGAAGAGAAGTTGAACCCCTTTCTCCATTCGAATTCTATATCGAGCTCGATGTAATTCCTCCATGAATTCCAATTGAGAATTGTAATGCCAACACGTTGGATAGCTGGCTCACACATCCGTTTTCGTGGACTGGTCCCCCTGTCCACGGACGGATGCAGGAGCAAATTTGCGGGTCAGTGTCAGCGTTGGAGATGCCCTAAGGTAGCAATTATTGGGGAACACTGTATTTCAAAATTTTTACCTACGATCACGCAAGATCTATCTAGGAGATGCATAGCAACGAGCGGGGAGAGTCCACGTACCCTCGTAGACCGAAAGCAGAAGCATTTAGTAACACGGTTGATGGAGTCGAACATTTTCACAATCCAACCGATCCAAGTACCAAATGTACGGCACCTTCGTGTTCAGCGCACGTTCAACACAATGACGTCCCTCGAGCTCTTGATCCAGTTGAGGACGAGGGAGAGTTCCGTCAGCATGACGGCATGGTGACGGTGATGACGAAGTTACCGGCACAGGGCTTCGCCTAAGCACTACGACGATATGACCGAGGTGTGTAACTGTGGAGGGGGGCACCGCACATGGCTAAGACGAGTCTTGTGTGTTCTAGGATGCCCCCTGCCCCCGTATATAAAGGAGGGGAGGGGGAGGCCGGTCGGCCCCGTAGGGCGCGCCAGGAGGAGGGAGTCCTACTAGGACTCCAAGTCCTACTAGGATTCCACCTAGAGGAAAAGGGGAAGAAGGAAGAAAGAGGGGAAAGGGAAGGAAAGGGGAGCGCCGCCCCTTCCCCTAGTCCAATTCGGACCTAAGGGGGGGCGGCCAGCCCCTTGTGGCCCTTTATATCTTCTCACTAAGGCCCATCAAGGCCCATTAGTTCCACCAGGGGGTTTTGATAACCCTCCGGCACTCCAATAATTATCCGGTACCTCTCGAAACTCATCCAGTGTCCGAATAACATCGTCCAATATATCAACCTTTTATGTCTCGAGCATTTCGAGGCTCCTCGCCATGCCCGTGATCTCATCCGGTACTCCGAACAATCTTCAGTCATCAAATCACATAGCTCATAATACAAATCGTCATCGAACGTTAAGCGTGCGGACCCTACGGGTTCGAGAACTATGTAGACATGACCGAGACACATCTTCAGTCAATAACCAATAGCGGAACCTGGATGCTCATATTGGCTCCTACATATTCTTCGAAGATCTTTATCGGTCAAATCGCATAACAACATATGGTGTTCCCTTTGTCATCGGTATGTTACTTGCCCGAGATTCGATCGTCGGTATCATCATACCTAGTTCAATCTCGTTACCGGCAAGTCTCTTTACTCGTTCTGTAATGCATCATCCCGCAACTAACTCATTAGTCACATTGCTTGCAAGGCTTATAGTGATGAGCATTACCGAGAGGGCCCAGAGATACCTCTCTGAAACACGGAGTGACAAATCCTTATCTCGATCTATGCTAACTCAACAAACACCATCGGAGACACCTGTAGAGCATCTTTATAATCACCCAGTTACATTGTGACATTTGATAGCACACAAGGTGTTCCTCCGGTATTCGAGAGTTGCACAATCTCATAGTCAGAGGAACATGTATAAGTCATGAAGAAAGCAATAGCAATGAAACTAAACGATCATATATGCAAAGCTAACGGATGGGTCTTGTCCATCACATCATTCTCTAATGATGTGATCCCGTTCATCAAATGACAACATATGTCTATGCTGAGGAAACTTAACCATCTTTGATTAACGAGCTAGTCTAGTAAAGGCATACTAGGGACACTTTGTTTGTCTATGTATCCACACATCCTATATACTTAAGAAGTTCACCCCCACTACTTGATTTATCTGAACATGCAGCATAGACACGTCAACATCCAATGACATCCAGCCACGTCACAGCTCATGCAGTCCCACTCAAGCCCACCTCCTGTGACAAAATATTTTACCTGAAGAAAACCGAAATCTGTAGGATTCCTCACTGACCACATCAGAGATCCATTACGAGCAGGGGAAGAGAGACCGACCGTAGGAGGGGAAGAGAGACCGATCCGTCTCCCCCCACAATTTTGTTGAACCCATCAATCCCAGTTTACCCTCTGTATAGTTTAGCGCGGCGACGGGATGCCATCTCACGCTACTCTGGCGGCCTCCCCGTCGACATCACCGCCAAGCGCGCCAATCCGCTGCATACACAGCAGCACGACGAGGCCGGCGGCGAGGTCTCGTAGCCGTCGACGTTGCCGCAGATCCAACCATCCAGGCCACGGACGCGCCGGAGCAAAGAGGATCAAGGACATGTTCTACATCATGCTCGACAAGGTCAGAAGCTTCAATCCAGATAGCTAGCGTTAGCTACATAGCCAATCCAATGATCCAAGCACAGCTCCACGGCTCGACCACATGCAGTTGCTTGATTGATTAATTCGTAGGCACTGTTTGCACCGCATTAGAAGTAAAAGGAACTGGGATTACCTGTTCTTTTGCATCGCAGGTACTGTGCAGAGAAGTCCACAGTGGTGCCATCATCCCGCCATGGGTCATGTGTGTGGAAGACTAAAATTCGTATGTCACATGACTATATTTAGTATAAGATAATTGGATCGCGTGATTCTTATTTTGCACTCTTTATAACTATATATACTCACGACTATGTATGTTACAAAATTTCATCTTAATATCAAATATCTAATATGCAAAGGTATTCAATTTATCTATTATCATGTAAATAAGACTAATAATTCACGCAGCAATGTGCAGGCTATTATCTAGTGTACTAAGTTTCTGGTTAATAAAATTCTAGCATAAATAATAAATATTTATCATGATATAAGAAAATATAAATAACAACTTTATTATTGCCTCTAGGGCATATTTACTTCAGCAATATCAATGGTATCAAATTTGAAATGGGCTTTATTTTCGGAAGCCCTTAAATTACAAGCCCAACCCGCCTACACTTTGTCGGTTTGCACAATTCTCTCATTCTCTCTCTCTCTCTCTCTCCGGGGAGTGGAGACCACGAGAAAGCTAGGCTAGCTGGATCACCAATGTCACCGCACTGGACCCTCCACAGTCAGCTAGACTCCTTCGCGCTGCTGGCAGCACAATGAGTCATTTCGATAAAGGGTGAATTTTACAGAATCAAAATGAAGCATTGATAAGATACATGACACAATGAGTACACACGTGCCTCCTGTATAATTAAGATGTACACAGCGAACACCAACTCACACACGTAAAAAATACGTCGACACTACCAGTCATATAAGACCAAAGCTAACGTATAGGCAAGGAAAAAAGAAAAAAGCGCTAAACGATAGGATATGCGATTCGCAAACTACGGTGAATATCATATCTGCACCAACCATCTCATAACATCACATGGACGACGGTGTTCTTCAACAACAATGTCATCAGGCAAGGAGCGACACTCAAGTATCACCATCAGAATCTAGGTTTTCACCCTGAAGAAACAATCCAAACATATCCGAGCAATGCCTTCAACAAGGTAACAATGTAAGAGAAACATCACCATTGCCAGGTATAATCGCTTGTGTCTGACCTAGGCCTTCACCCTGGAGCTCAAGACTGGGTGCTCGATCCCAGCAGCTACATATGATGCGATCACCACCACTGCACCACCATCTCTCCGTGTCAAGTCTTTACCCATAGTTTGTATCTCACCACCACGCACGGCCAGGTGCAGGACAACACGCACAAGCACAACTTGCTTCCTAGTGCCGCAATGCTATGATCCGCCGCCGTCGTGGCCACTCGCACACTTGCAGGTACCGCCTCCTCGCTCATGAAGGACATAGCCAAGGTGTACCCTCCACTCTGTTTGCCTTTGAGAGAAAGTCTAATAAGGGGACGTAAGCATGATGCAAGAATTAAAATCTTTATGAGAGTGGAAGGATGGAAAACAGAAAATTAAGACGAGAAAGAAGAGAAGCGGGCTGTAAACTTACAACCGGCTGTAGCACAAGCTTCAAGAAGATTTATGAGAGTGGAAGATGAACCATATGTTGACAAAGTAGTGTTGGGGAACGTAATAATTTCAAAAAAAATCCTACGTACACGCAAGATCATGGTGATGCATAGCAACGAAAGGGGAGAGTGATGTCTACGTACCCTCGTAGACCGGCAACGGAAGCATTGACACAACGTAGAGGAAGTAGTCGTACGTCTTCCCGATCTGACCGATCCAAGTACCGAACGTACGGCACCTCCGAGTTCTGCACATGTTCAACTCGGTGACGTCCCTCGAGCTCTGATCCAGCCGAGTGTTGAGGGAGATTTTCGTCAGCACGACGGCGTGATGACGGTGATGATGTTCTACCGACGCAGGGCTTCGCCTAAGCACCGCTACAATATGACCGACGTGGAATATGGTGGAAGGGGGCACCGCACACGGCTAAGGAACGATCACGAAGATCAACTTGTGTGTCATGGGGTGCCCCCTTGCCCCCGTATATAAAGGAGGGAGGGGGAGGTGCGGCCGGCCCCTAGGGGTGCGCCTGGACGAGTCCTACTCCCACCGGGAGTAGGACTCCCCCCCTCTTGCCTTGTTGGAGAAGGAAAGGGGAAGGGGGGAAGAGGAAAGGGGGGCGCCGCCCCCCCTTCCTTGTCCTATTCGGACTAGGGGGGAGGGGGAGCGCGGCCTGCCCTCGCCAGCCCTCCTCTTCTCCCTTAGGGCCCATGTAGGCCCATTAACCCCCGAGGGGGTTCCGGTAACCCCCCGGTATTCTGGTAAAATCCCGATTTCACCCGGAACGATTCCGATATCCAAATATAGGCTTCCAATATATCAATATTTATCTCTCGACCATTTCGAGACTCCTCGTTATGTCCGTGATCACATCCGGGACTCCGAACAACCTTCGGTACATCAAAACACAAAAATCCTAATTACGATCGTCACTGAACTTTAAGCGTGCGGACCCTATGGGTTCGAGAACTATGCAGACATGACCGAGACACGTCTCCGGTCAATAACCAATAGCGGAACCTGGATGCTCATATTGGTTCATACATATTCTACAAAGATCTTTATCGGTCAAGCCGCATAACAACATACGTTGTTCCCTTTGTCATCGCTATGTTACCACTACAAGAAATATGTCAACTTGTGACCTTGACTATTGGTCACTGAAAGGTCACAAATTTCCATTTACTACCTTTTTGTGACCAAAAACAGAAGGTCAAAAGCTGGCGGTCGTAAACTGACTATAGTGACCTTCTCTGTGAGAAGGTCGTAGACGTTTATGACCAAAATATGTCTACTGTGGCGTTTTGGTCACTAGCAACCTCCCCAGGCCACGTAGGCATCCAGCGTGGCAAGCTGATGTGGCACAAGATTCAGCCCGGTCTAATTCGGTTTTCTACATGGGCCGAGCCCATTAATTCAGCCTTTTAGGATTTTTTTTCCTTGTTAATTCTGGTCGGCTTCATGGGCCAAGCCCAACGTTGTAGCCTTTTTTATTGTTGGCCCGTGGCCTTCTATTATTTATTGCTTTTCTATTTTCAGCCATTATATATTCAAGTTGGTCCCACTAGTCAGATGGGTCCCACTTGTCATGATCATCTCTCAAATTGGTCCCACATATCAGAAATGTACAAATTTGACAGATTATTTTCATAAGTGGACCCATTGGTCAAGTTTCCATTTCACAAGTTTTCAGATCACATACATAATAAAAAAGAACACATAAATTTCATCAAATATACCACTAAATAAATCTATTACAATCTTTGCAACACATATATGCTAACAATATGCTACTCTTCACTAAGTAGAACTTGACGGCTTCACACTTCACGGCTTCACACTTGCTTCACACTTCACACTTGAGCATCTGTAAAAGAGGAACAACCACAAATTTAAATCTCAATTGCAATATAGGCCATATGCAGAAGCAGTTCAAAGTTGAAATAACATCAATTAAACACACGCGCACAGAAACATAAGAGTCAAAATGCAGTATAGGACCAGGACAAGGAAACTCCTGTTATCAAATCAACACACAGCTTGTAGCAAAACTGCAACAGAATACATTATAACAAGAGTAAGCTTGAATCAAACAGCACAGAAACATGTGGATATCTCATGTGAGCATCATGCTATAGTTTTATTAAACAATGATACAGCAACAGAATACAATATCTTCAATGCAAATTATGGTACTTGTACCAAAACAGTTTGAAACAACAACTACACAATACATTATAACGAGAGTAAGCTTGAATCAAACAGAAAAGGGAACATTTTCCAGTAGCAAACATTGACAGATTGCTTCTAGTGCATACTAGTATGATTCACACCAGAGCAACCATCCAATTCGATGAGCACATAAAAGTAATTTAAGTGGGCAAAGATCCCCCCTCCCCCACCCCAAATCTACAGGAACAGAATAGCTACACTGCGTCAACGGACACAACCGAGCTCACATGCAGTAAGACCAAAGCAGAGGCATACATGCATACCAGCAAGAGGATTGCTCCTGCTAGCAGTACAAGCTATGGATCTGGATTCTGGACTGAGATCCAACACGACGTACGTACAGTGAGGTGCAGATATGCAACTAGCAGGAAATCTAAAATACTTGAGATATAGGTATGCAGCAAGAACAGCAGGCAATGCAATGATAGTATGAGAGCACTGTAGCTCTGGAAGTAAAAAGAACATAATGCAGCGATGTGCAAGTCACTGAACTTCATAGCAATAACCTGCCACAGCTCAGCGCTTATGTACTTCAAGCTATCAAAAGCATAGATGCAATATTAATCCTTGTACTCTGCAACAATAGGGGATAAAACTGCATAAGGTTTGAATTTTCACCAAATAAGTTTGAAAGAAAGTATAGCAGTGCGTAAGCTCTGGTTACCTGGGTTGTCGACCAGAGGTGCCTTCCACTTTGCCCTTGTTGTTCAGGTTCTTGATATTCTGAATACACAGAAATCTCAGCTCAGAACTTGTAATACACATCGCTGCTTGACCAAAAGGTAAATTAGCTTTGCATACATGCTTAAAAAGTGACAATGCCACATATGTCTCATTTTAACATCATAACAACTTGAATTAATTTCTACAGAGCATTTGCTAGTAGAACAACTATGCACATAAAGTATGATCACAATGGATGATATGCAGATATATGCAGGGATGTAAATATTACTTGCAGGGATATGGAGGTGTATATTTGATCAACAGGTAAATTAGCTACAGCATGCAAGCTTAAAAAATGTCAATGCCACATATGTCTCATTTTCGCATCACAGCAGCCTGAACTACTTCCTACAGAGAATTTGCTAGTAGAACAAGTATGCACATAAAGTACAGCTGGAATGGATGAAAGCAACACTAGACATGGAACCCAGTAACAGCAAATGGATATATACTACTAGACAATACGATAACCAAGCAGAGCAGTATAGATTCAGGCACCACAAACAAGCTGTCAAAAAAGAAAAGGAAAAACACTCACGCACTGCAAACACATCAGTACTGTTCAGACATACACCAAGCAATAATTCCAAAAGTAGCAGCACATCGGTACATAAATTCCCAGAATCACTACCGATACTGCAAGGCTCATGAGCATCAGTAATTAACACCGACGGTTAACCAGACGAAACCTAACACAAGAGGGTGTGCCCATGGCGGCTTTGAGTGCCTTACCTAAGTCAGGGAGAAGCAGCACCACGGCGCAGAGGAAGGAGGCGATGGACATCCTCGGCCTGTCCGAGTTGACCACGGCGCGGTGCCACATGCTCTTATATCTCCCGTTGCTCAGCGCCTGAAACACAGTGGAAATCAGTTTCAGTTAGCACCACTTCAGTCTAAGTCACTGAGTTCAGAAAAGAGTATAGCCTGCATGCTGTATGATGGCAATGGAAATCGGTTTCAGTTAGCCCACTTCGGTCAGAGTCCCCTAGTTCAGTATGGATCTGGGTTGTTCATGTAATTTTTTCGCACTTCTTCTGTGGGCGGTCAAGGGTTTGTCTTGATTATGTATGTGGATGCAGTTCAGTCCAGCAGATCCAGGAATATTTTACTGAACTTGCACACAATTAGCAATGTGTTCTACACCTAGCTAGGCAAACAGTGTAAGATGTCTTGGCCTAAGCAATTGACCATGTGCTGCTCCTGCTCGCCGAGGACCTTCTTGATGTAGTCTAGTTAGGTGTGCCCGGCGAGCTCAAGCAGAGAGAGTGGAAGACGGCTTTGAGTGCCTTACCTAAGTCGGGGAGAAGCAGCAGAGCCGAGGGATGGGTGTATCTCGAGCCTGGCCGAATCAAGCAGGGATTGTCCGCGTTGAACGCTGGCGTCATCACCACCGTGTTGCCGGCCTCCTGCCTGCGTGAGGAAGAAAATGGCGCGCGTTAGGGAAGAAAATGCTGCACATGACCGAACGCACACACGCCTACATCAGATGAGATGCGGAGAGGAAAAAAATCAGAGATAGAAGAAGAAGAAGAAGAAGAAGAAGAAGAAGAAGAAGAAGAAGAAGAAGAAGAAGAAGAAGAAGAAGAAGAAGAAGAAGAAGAAGAAGAAGAAGAAGAAGAAGAAGAAGAAGAAGAAGAGAATGAGAGGAGGGGTCTGACCTCCTACAATCTCACCATGGCCATCTAGGGTTCCTGGAGCCGTCGAGGAGGGAGGGAGGGAGCGAGGCCTGCAGCTTGTCGAGCGACTCCTGCGCCGACGGGGACCTTGTGGGCGGCGTGGAAGGAGTCAGAGTGTGTCCGCAGCATGGACACCACCGCCGGCTTGACGGGGGAGTAGGGCGCGGACTTGGTCGGCCGGAGCACGCCGCCAACGCCACCGCCGGCGAGCCACTGGTCCAGCTGGTGGTGGTGCTGCATCATGGCGGCGCCCTGGATCGGATTAGATCTGCCCCGCGAGGACGGATTTGAATTGGAATGCGAGGACGGAGGAAGGCGGCGCAGGGGAGGAGGCCGTCTGCCACAGCGACCCCGCGAGCCCCGCGAGCAGCGCCTCCAGCGCGATGACCAGCCGCTCCAGGAACCGCTCGCAGTCGGTGGTGGCGGCCCGGTGGCTCAGCTAGATGTCGCCGCCGAGGAACGACGAGGGAGAGGACGGTGGTGGCGACCATGTCCACGACGGCCTCCGTCTCGGGCCAGTTGGATCTGAGAGTGGGGAGGGGAGGGATCTGGATTGGGAGCGCGATGGGAAGGGCCGAGCGGTGACCGTATGGGAGGAACGCCGGAGGAGTGGGGTGGGGGCGGCGGTGCGTCGAGATCCAGAGGGAGGGAGTGAGGTTGGGGGCGGCGGCGGGGGATCCAGAAGGAGGAGTGGTGTGCGGCGGCGGTGGATCCAGAAGGGAGAGAGGGAGAGAAGGTGGAGAAGGTTGCGGTGGGGAAGTGGGGGTGTGGGGGGTTGTGTTAGGGCTAGGTGGGTGAGAGGGTGGGGGGCGAGGGCTACCGTTGGATCCACAAGCATCCAACGGTGCTGGATGCATGATCCGCGTGATATGGCTATGGCCCAATCAGAACACAGTATGCATGTATAACGTTATGACCATTTAGTATTGGACGTTATGACCATTCAAAATTGGTCGTGGTCAAATAAAAATAAAGTGTAAAATCATGTCAGCATTTTAATTTTTATGTTTTGCGTGTCCAAAATGAATTTTTTTTGTGAAGAAACTATCAGATATTTGCATGAGGTGCATCTTGGAATTCCAAACAATGTTGTCTAAGAGAGTTTTCATTTTCTTTGCACGGAAAATTCATTTTTTTATTTTTCGAGTGCCCGAAATTAGGTTTTTTGTGAAGAGCCTACCAAATAATTATTGCAAAATTGGACCATTTTTTTCTAAAATACTAGAACATATTTAATGCACAATTGACCAAATGGTTGGGTGTAAAAAGTTTTGATCCACCTCTGGTGAAAAAGACAAATTTTCGCCGATTCAGCTGGAAGCGGGTCAAATTTGAACTGCAGCTACCTCATAGTTTGCTATTTATTTTTTCCAATAATCATTTCTAGGTACAGAAGTATCTATTTAATCAGAGAAACACCAAAAAAATTCCAAGATTCAACCACTAGCTAGGAACGGTCATTCCCGCCGTTTTGACCGCATTTTGAAACGGGCATAAAAAATTCAAAAAAAAAATCAAAAAATTGGGAAACCTTCGCATTGTATCATTATATGTGGCCAAGTTCCCAGGAAAAATAACAAACCTGTAATATGGCAATTATTTTAAAAAAGTGTTCTCAGAAACGAGCTATCACGTGTGGAGATCAATGGCTTCCAAGCCAAATGATCAATCTTATGGCCACATTCATGGCATAGTTTGTTCAAATGATCTCATATTGTGCACAAGGGTGCATATTGGAATGGAAAACAACGTTGCCTAAGGAAGTTTTCATTTTCTTTGGACGAAAAAACCATTTTCCATTTTTCGAGTGCCCAAAAGGAGGTTTTTTTGTGAAGGACCTCCAAAATAATTGTTGCAAAATTGGACCAAATCATTTTTATAAAATACTAGGACATATTTAATGCACAATTGACAAAATGGTTGGGTGTAAAAAGTTTTGATCCACCTCTCCTGAAAAAGACAAATTTCCGCCGATTCAGTTGGAAGCGGGTCAAATTTGAACTGCAGGTGCCTCATAGTTTATTATTTATTTTTTCCAGAAATCATTTGTAGGTACGTAAGTATCTACTTAATAAGAGAAACACCAAAAAAATTCCAAGATTCAACCACTAGCTAGGAACGGTCATTCCCGCCGTTTTGACCGCATTTTGAAACGGGCATAAAAAATTCAAAAACAATCAAAAAATTGGAAACCTTCGCATTGTGTCATTATATGTGGCCAAGTTCCCAGAAAAATAACAAACTTGTAATACGGCGATTATTTTAAAAAAGTGTTCTCAGAAACGAGCTATCACGTGTGGAGATCAATGGCTTCCAAGCCAAATGATCAATCTTATGGTCACATTCATGGCATAGTTTGTTCAAATGATCTCATATTATGCACAAAGGTGCATCTTGGAATTCCAAATAATGTTGCCAAAGGGAGTTTTCATTTTCTTTGCATGGAAAATTCATTTTCCATTTTTCGAGTGCCCGAAATGAGGTTTTTTTGTGAAGGACCCACCATATATTTGTTGCAAAATTGTACCAAATCATTTTTATAAAATACTAGACCATATTTAATGCACAATTGACAAAATGGTTGGGTGCCAAAAGTTTTGATCCACCTCTGGTGAAAAAGACAAATTCCCGCCGATTCAGTTGGAAGCGGGTCAAATTTGAACTGCTGCTGCCTCATAATTTGCTATTTATTTTTTCCAAAAATAATTTCTAGGTACATGAGTATCTATTTAATCAGAGAAACATCAAAAGTTTTCCAAGATTCAACCACTAGCTAGGAATGGTCAAGCCCGCCGTTTTGACCGCATTTTGAAACGGGCATAAAAAATTCAAAAAAAATCAAAAAATTGGAAAACCTTCGCATTGTGTCATTATATGTGACCAAGTTTCCAGGAAAAATAATAAACTTGTAATACGGTAATTATTTTAAAACAGTGTTCTCAGAAATGAGCTATCAAGTGTGAAGATTCATGGCTTTCAAGCCAAATGATCAATCTTATGGCCACATTCATGGCATAGTTTGTTCAAATGATCTAATATTGTGCACAAGGGTGCATATTGGAATGGCAAACAATGTTGCCTAAGGAAGTTTTCATTTTCTTTGGACGAAAAAACCATTTTCCATTTTCTGAGTGCCTGAAATGAGTTTTTTTGTGAAGGACCTACCATATATTTGTTGCAAAATTGGGCCTAATCAATTTTATAAAATACTAGGCCATATTTAATGCACAATTGACAAAATGGTTGGGTGTCAAAAATTTTGATCCACCTCTGGTGAAAAAGACAAATTCCCGTTGGTTCAGTTGGAAGCGGGTCAAATTTGAACTGCAGCTGCCTCATAGTTTGCTCTTTATTTTTTCCAAAAATCATTTCTAGGTAAATAAGTATCTATTTAATCATAAATACATGGTTTGATGGCGAGACATCGAGGTTTGGACGGTGGCCGAGGGCCCCAACTCTAGAGCGCGTAAGCTCGCATGCCCGCCGCGTGGTCACCGCGTGACCGTGGCGTTGCCATGTGTTATGTGCGGCCTAGGCATGTCTAGTGGGTTGGGCACTCCCCAGGTAGGTGCTAGGAAGAAAATCACAACATAAGATTCTCACGAGGAGACCGATCGATGCTCAAACATGAATAAGCAGCCAAGTGTTTGATTTGCGGTACGGGAAATGCACATGACCAATGGGCGTGAGTTTTGGCCGAGGATGATCACCTACTAAGGAGAATGTATTCACAAATTTTCACCTCAAAAGGAGGAGCCTAGGTGGTACTTGCTTTGCAAAGTACCACACTGGACAAAAATATGAATGTTGAAGCTGGGTTCAAAATAATGAATGGATTGAGCTGAAATTTGGTGGAGGGTGGTTATTTGGGCATAGGAAAGCATTGTAGAAAATTGATATCGTTTTGACATGCCAAAGTAGTACTTCCTTCACAATGCTCTTCTATGGACAAAAAGTTGGGAAAACTAGTGAGAGAAATTGGATGTATGAAATAAGCTAAAAATTGGTGTAGGTAAGTTACATAGGTATGGTCATGCGCTGGTAAATTTTCAGATCATTTGGGTAAGCCTAGTTAGTACTTACTTCACAAAGCTTCTCTCGAGGTAGAAACTTTGGAAATTTCCTGAGAAAGATTTACTAGGAAAATTGATCTGAATATTATCATATGGCAATGATTTGGGTATGGAAGAGTGTCCTAAAAGTTTGAGGGCAATAGGAGGGGTCTATATAACACTTGCTTTGCAATGTGCCAATTTGGCCATAAAATATAAATTGAACCTGGGCTCACATAGATGATTTGACTGAGCTACAATTTGGAGGAGGGTGATAATTTGGGCATATGAAGGAACTGTATAAATTTCATGTCATTTAGAGATATAAAAAAGGTCCTTCCTTCACAATGCTTTTAGGTGGACAAAAACTTTGGAAATTTGCCGAGGAAGATTTGCTAGGCAAATGGAGCTGAATTTTGTCATGAGGTAATGATTTGGATAGGAAAGAGTGCCCAAAAATTCCGAGGGCAATCAAGAATATAAAAATAGCACTTCCTTCATAAAGTGTTGTTGTGAACAGAATAGGAAAATGAATATTGTTGAATTAGTTTTGAACTAGGCAAGGAAGGATTTTTACATATTTGATGAAGATATGCCCCAAAGAATTTATGAGATTTTTTTGGGAATTTTGGGAATGATAGAAATATAGGTTGCTTCACAACCTAGGGCAAAAACTGCCACATGGACATGACACATAGTCAAAACTGATGAGATGGCGCCTAGTCATCACAACCCACCACAATCTACAAGGCTATGACCATCTATATTGGTCATTAACAACTAGAAATAAGGCAGCGGACTAGCACTGTTTGCTTTGTGACCATTTCGTGTAAGGAAATTACGACCTTTCTAACCAAAATGGTCGCAATGGTTTAGGGTTCGAAGCCCCTGAACAGCTTTTGACCAATTGGTCTAAAATGGTCATAAATTTATGACCAATTCTTCGAGGGTCACTGACAGAAGGTCATAAGTTGACATATTTCTTGTAGTGTACTTGCCCGAGATTCGATCGTCGGTATTCCAATACCTAGTTCAATCTCGTTACCAGCAAGTCTCTTTACTCGTTCTGTAATACATCATTCCGCAACTAATTCATTAGTTGCAATGCTTGCAAGGCTTAGGTGATGTGCATTACTGAGTGGGCCCAGAGATACCTCTCCGAGAATCGAAGTGACAAATCCTAATCTCGAAATACGCCAACCCAACAAGTACCTTCGGAGACACCTGTAGAGCATATTTATAATCACCCAGTTACATTATGACATTTGGTAGCACACAAAGTGTTCCTCCGGTAAACGGGAGTTGCATAATCTTATAGTCATAGGAACATGTATAAGTTATGAAGAAAGCAATAGCAACAAACTAAACGATCAAGTGCTAAGCTAACGGAATGGGTCAAGTCAACCACATCATTCTCCTAATGATGTGATCTCGTTAATCAAATGACAACTTATGTCTATGGTTAGGAAACATAACCATCTTTGATCAACGAGCTAGTCAAGTAGAGGCATACTAGTGACACTTTGTTTGTCTATGTATTCAAAAATTTATTATGTTTCCGGTTAATACAATTCTAGCATGAATAATAAACATTTATCATGATATAAGGAAATAAATAATAACTTTATTATTGCCTCTAGGGCATATTTCCTTGAGTCTCTCACTTGCACTAGAGTCAATAATCTAGATTACACAGTAATGATTCTAACACCCATGGAGCCTTGGTGCTGATCATGTTTTGCTCGTGGAAGAGGCTTAGTCAGCGGGTCTGCAACACTCAGATCCATATGTATCTTGCAAATTTCTATGTCTCCCACTTGGACTAAATCCCGAATGGAATTGAAGCATCTCTTGATGTGCTTGGTTCTCTTGTGAAATCTGGATTCCTTCGCCAAGGCAATTGCACCAGTATTGTCATAAAAGATTTTCATTGGACCCGATGCACTAGGTATGACACCCAGATCGGATATGAACTCCTTCATCCAGACTCCTTCATTTGCTGCTTCCGAAGCAGTTATGTACTCCGCTTCACATGTAGATCCTGCCACGACACTTTGTTTGGAACTGCACCAACTGACAGCTCCACCGTTCAGTATAAACACGTATCCGGTTTGTGATTTAGAATCGTCCGGATCAGTGTCAAAGCTTGCATCAACGTAACCATTTACAATGAGCTCTTTGTCACCTCCATACACAAGAAACATATCCTTAGTCCTTTTCAGGTACTTCAGGATATTCTTGACCGCTGTCCAGTGATCCACTCCTGGATTACTTTGGTACCTCCCTACTAGACTTATAGCAAGGCACACATCAGGTCTGGTACATAGCATTGCATACATGATAGAGCCTATGGCTGAAGCATAGGGAACATCTTTCATTTTCTCTCTATCTTCTGCGGTGGTCAGACATTGAGTCTTACTCAACTTCACACCTTGTAACACAGTCAAGAACCCTTTCTTTGCTTGATCCATTTTGAACTTCTTTAAAACTTTGTCAAGGTATGTGCTTTGTGAAAGTCCAATTAAGCGTCTTGATCTATCTCTATAGATCTTAATGCCCAATATGTAAGCAGCTTCACCGAGGTATTTCATTGAAAAATCTTATTGAAGTATCCCTTTATGCTATCCAGAAATTCTATATCATTGCCAATCAGTAATATGTCATCCACATATAATATCAGAGATGCTACAGAGCTCCCACTCACTTTCTTGTAAATACAGACTTCTCCAAAAGTCTGTACAAAACCAAATGCTTTGATCACACTATCAAAGCGTTTATTCCAACTCCGAGAGGCTCGCACCAGTCCATAAATGGATCGCTGGAGCTTGCAAACTTTGTTAGCTCCCTTTGGATCGACAAAACCTTCTGGTTGCATCATATACAACTCTTCTTCCAGAAATCCATTCAGGAATGCAGTTTTGACATCCATCTGCCAAATTTCATAATCATAAAATGCGGCAAGCGCTAACATGATTCGGACAGACTTAAGCATCGCTACGGGTGAGAACGTCTCATCATAGTCAATCCCTTGAACTTGTCGAAAACCTTTCACGACAAGTCGAGCTTTGTAGACAGTAACATTACCGTCAGTGTCAGTCTTCTTCTTGAAGATCCATTTATTCTCAATTGATTGCCGATCAATGGGCAAGTCAACCAAAGTCCACACTTTGTTCTCATACATGGATCCCATCTCAGATTTCATGGCTTCTAGTCATTTTGCGGAATCTGGGCTCACCATCGCTTCTTCATAGTTCGTAACTTCATCATGATCTAGTAGCATGACTTCCAGAACAGGATTACCGCACCACTCTGGTGCGGATCTTACTCTGGTTGATCTACGAGGTTCGGTAGTAACTTGATCTGAAGTTTCATGATCATTATCATTAGCTTCCTCACTAATTGGTATAGGTGTCACGGAAACCGGTTTCTGTGATGTATTATTTTCCAATAAGGGAGCAGGTACAGTTACCTCATCAAGTTCTACTTTCCTCCCACTCACTTCTTTCGAGAGAAACTCCTTCTCTAGAAAGGATCCATTTTTCGCAACGAATGTCTTGCCTTCGGATCTGTGATAGAAGGTGTACCCAACAGTCTCCTTTGGGTATCCTATGAAGACACATTTCTCCGATTTGGGTTCGAGCTTATCAGGTTGAAGCTTTTTCACATAAGCATCACAGCCCCAAACTTTTTAGAAACGACAACTTTGGTTTCTTGCCAAACCACAGTTCGTAAGGCGTCGTTTCAACGGATTTCGATGGTGTCCTATTTAACGTGAATGCAGCCGTCTCTAAAGCATAACCTCAAAACGATAGTGGTAAATCAGTAAGAGACATCATAGATCGCACCATATCTAATAAAGTACGATTACGACGTTCGAAACACCATTACGATGTGGTGTTCCGGGTGGCGTGAGTTGCGAAACTATTCCGCATTGTTTCAAATGTAGACCAAACTCGTAACTCAAATATTCTCCTCCACGATCATATCATAGAAACTTTATTTTCTTGTTACGATGATTTTCAACTTCATTCTGAAATTATTTGAACTTTTCAAATGTTTCAGACTTATACTTCATTAAGTAGATATACCCATATCTGCTTAAATCATCTGTGAAGGTGAGAAAATAACGATATCCGCAACGAGCCTCAACATTCATTGGACCACATACATCTGTATGTATGATTTCCAATAAATCTGTTGCTCTCTCCATAGTATCGGAGAACGGCGTTTTAGTCATCTTGCCCATGAGGCACGGTTCGCAAGTAACAAGTGATTCATAATCAAGTGATTCCAAAAGTCCATCAGTATGTAGTTTCTTCATGCGCTTTACACTGATATGACCTAAACGGCAGTGCCACAAATAAGTTGCACTATCATTATCAACTCTGCATCTTTTGGCTTCAACATTATGAATATGTGTATCACTACTATCGAGATTCATCAAAAATAGAGCACTCTTCAAGGGTGCATGACCATAAAAGATATTACTCATATAAATAGAACAACCATTATTCTCTGATTTAAATGAATAACCGTCTCGCATCAAACAAGATCCAGATATAATGTTCATGCTCAACGCTGGCACCAAATAACAATTATTTAGGTCTAATACTAATCCCGAAGGTAGATGTAGAGGTAGCATGCTGACTGCGATCACATCGACTTTGGAACCATTTCCCACGCGCATC
This sequence comes from Triticum monococcum, assembly GCA_034509565.1. Classification (NCBI taxonomy): domain Eukaryota; kingdom Viridiplantae; phylum Streptophyta; class Magnoliopsida; order Poales; family Poaceae; genus Triticum; species Triticum monococcum. Next base: position 38,248,593 of record CM067841.1, on the reverse strand, counting down.
GTCACCTCGTCCTTCGCCAGTGTTCGCTTAATCCGTAGTCCCTGTTTTGAGTTGCAAATATTAGCAACAGAACCAGTATCAAATACCCAGGTGCTACTGCGAGCTCTAGTAAGGTACACATCAATAACATGCATATCACATATATACCTTTGTTCACCTTGCCATCCTTCTTATCCACCAAACACTTGGGGCAGTTTCGCTTCTAGTGTCCAGTCTGCTTGCAGTAGAAGTACTCAGTTTCAGGCTTAGGTCCAGATTTGGGTTTCTTCTCCTGAGAAGCAACTTGCTTGCTGTTCTTATTGAAGTTCCCCTTCTTCTTCCCTTTGCCCTTTTTCTTGAAACTGGCAGTCTTGTTGACCATCAACACTTGATGCTCCTTCTTGATTTCTACCTCCGCAGCCTTTAACATTGCGAAGAGCTCGGGAATCGTCTTATCCATCCCTTGCATGTTATAGTTCATCACGAAGCTCTTGTAGCTTGGTGGCAGTGATTGAAGAACTCTGTCAATGACACTATCAACAGGAAGATTAACTCCCAGTTGAGTCAAGTGATTATGATACCCAGACATTTTGAGTATATGTTCACTGACAGAACTATTCTCCTCCATCTTGCAGCTATAGAACTTATTGGAGACTTCATATCTCTCAATCCGGGCATTTGCTTGAAATATTAACTTCAACTCCTGGAACATCTCATATGCTCCATGACGTTCAAAACGTCGTTGAAGTCCCGATTCTAAGCTGTAAAGCATGGCACACTGAACTATCGAGTAGTCATCAGCTTTGCTCTGCCAGACGTTCATAACATCTGGTGTTGCTCCAGCAGTAGGCCTGGCACCCAGCGGTGCTTCCAGGACGTAATTCTTCTGTGCAGCAATGAGGATAATCCTCAAGTTACGGACCCAGACCGTGTAATTTCTACCATTATCTTTCAACTTTGCTTTCTCAAGGAACGCATTAAAATTCAACAGAACAACAGCACGGGCCATCTATCTACAATAAAACATAGACAAGCAAGATACTATCAGGTACTAAGTTCATGATAAATTTAAGTTCAATTAATCATATTACTTAAGAACTCCCACTTAGAAAGACATCCCTCTAATCTTCTAAGTGATCACGTGATCCAAATCAACTAAACCATAACCGATCATCACGTGAAATGGAGTAGCTTTCAATGGTGAACATCAATATGTTGATCATATCTACTATATGATTCACGCTTGACCTTTCGGTCTCAGTGTTCCGAGGCCATATCTGCATATGCTAGGCTCGTCAAGTTTAAGCTGAGTATTCTGCGTGTGCAAAAGTGGCTTGCACCCGTTGTAGATGGACATACAGCTTATCACACCCGATTATCACGTGGTGTCTGGGCACGACGAACTTTGGCAACGGTGCATACTCAGGGAGAACACTTTTATCTTGAAATTTAGTGAGAGATCATCTTATAATGCTACCGTCAATCAAAGCAAGATAAGATGCACAAAAGATAAACATCACATGCAATCAATATAAGTGATATGATATGGCCATCATCATCTTGTACTTGTGATCTCCATCTCCGAAGTACCGTCATGATCACCATCGTCACCGGCGCGACACCTTGATCTCCATCGTAGCATCGTTGTCGTCTCGCCAATCTTATGCTTCAACGACTATCGCTACCACTTAGTGATAAAGTAAAGCACTACAGGGCGATTGCATTGCATACAATAAAGCGACAACCATATGGCTCCTGCCTGTTGCCGCTAACTCGGTTACAAAACATGATCATCTCATACAATAAAATATAGCATCATGTCTTGACCATATCACATCACAACATGCCCTGCAAAAACAAGTTAGATGTCCTCTACTTTGTTGTTGCAAGTTTTACGTGGCTTCTACGGGCTTAGCAAGAACCGTTCTTACCTACGCATCAAAACCACAACGATAGTTTGTCAAGTTGGTGCTGTTTTAACCTTCGCAAGGACCGGGCGTAGCCACACCCGGTTCAACTAAAGTTGGAGAAACTGACACCCGCCAGACACCTGTGTGCAAAGCACGGCGGTGAAACCAGTCTCACATAAGCGTACTCGTAATGTCGGTCCGAGCCGCTTCATCCAACAATACCGCCGAACCAAAGTATGACATGCTGGTAATTAGTATGACTTATATCGCCCACAACTCACTTGTGTTCTACTCGTGCATAACATCAACGCATAAAACCCGGCTCGGATGCCACTGTTGGGGAACGTAGTAATTTCCAAAAATTTCCTACGTACACGCAAGATCATGGTGATGCATAGCAACGAGAGGGGAGAGTGATGTCTACGTACCCTCGTAGACCGGCAACGGAAGCGTTGACACAACATAGAGGAAGTAGTCGTACGTCTTCCCGATCTGACCGATCCAAGTACCAAACGTACGGCACCTCCGAGTTCTGCGCACGTTCAACTCGGTGACGTCCCTCGAGCTCTGATCCAGCCAAGTGTTGAGGGAGAGTTTCGTCAGCACGACGGCGTGATGACGGTGATGATGTTCTACCGGCACAGGGCTTCGTCTAAGCACCGCTATGATATGATGGAGATGGAATATGGTGGAAGGGGGCACCGCACACGGCTAAGGAACGATCACGAAGATCAACTTGTGTGTCATGGGGTGCCCCCTTGCCCCCGTATATAAAGGAGGGAGGGTGTAACGCCCCATATGTAACTTTCCCAATTTGTACTCCAACTCTTGCCGTTTCCGGCATTAAGTTATAATTATTCCTCGGGTTCGGGTCTTTGTCTCCGTGTGTTGTTTTTGTTTTTTTGCATCTCATATCATGTCATCACGTGCATTGCATTTGCATACATATTCAACTCATGCATTCGAGCATTTTCCCCGTTGTCCGTTTTGCATTCCGGCGCTTCGTTCTCCTCCGGTGGCCATTTCTAGCTTTCTTTCGTGTGTGGGGATTAAACATTTCCATATTGGACCGAGACTTGCCATGCGGCCTTGGTTTACTACCGGTAGACCGCCTATCAAGTTTCGGGTCATTTGGACTTCGTTTGATACTCCAACGGTTAACCGAGGGACCGAAAAGGCCTCGTGTGTGTTGCAGCCCAACACCCCTCCATTTTGGCCCAAAACCCTCCAAACTCTGCTCCATCGTCTCGGTCGTTCGATCACGATCGTGTGGGCGAAAACCGCACCTCATTTTGAGCTTCCTAGCTCCCTCTACCTCTATAAATAGATCCCCTTCCGAAAATCCCGGATCCCCTCGTCTCAAACCCTAAAAATCCCCTCCGCCACCGCCGGACACGTCCGGGACGGAGCCGGACGTGTCCGCCCGCCCACCGCCACCAATCGCCAGCCGCCACGTGGCCCGCGCCTCCTCCCTCCGCCGCCGGCTCGGGGAGCCCGCAACCGGCCCCCGCGGGCCCGTTCGCCGCGCCCGCCGCCAGGGAGGATCCGCCGCCCGAGCCAAGTGCCCCGCCGCCTTCTTCCACGGCGCCGGTGACCGGCGCCACCGCGGGTGCCATCTCCGGCCGCTGCTGCTCCTTCTCGCCTCGGCGTCCGCGCGCCGCCCGGTGGTCGCCGCGCGCCGCCCGGTGGTCGCCGCTCCGTCCGGCGCCTCCTCCTCGCCGGCCGGCGCCGCCCGCCGCCGCCCGGCACCTTCCCCGCCTCGCCGGAGAGCGCCATCGCCGGCCGACATCGCCGGAGTCCGAAGCTGCTACAGTGCCCGCGCCGCTACAGTAACAGTGGAACCCTAGATCTAGATCCCCCGGTTGACTTTCCCTCTCCTCTCCCAGATTTTTATGCAAACTTTGACGCATCATATCTTTGCATCCGTGGCTCCGTTTTGGGCATATGATATATCAAAATCTTTGTCTCGATGAGTACATCATTTCATTCCATTGCATCATTTGCATTTGAGGTCATCTTGGTGCCCAAAATTCTGTTAGAAGGAGGCATCATGAGTTAAATTGCAGATCCGTTAGCTCTACATTGACTTTTGTCATTTTTGCCATGATTATTGTGTGCATGATATGCCTGTGCCCCTTTGGGATGAATTGTTAAGCATGTTGTCTTCTTTCCAGAGGTGCCTCCCTTGCATTTTTAGGATGTGTGTGTTGTCTTGTGCAAGCTTGCAAAGAGGGGTACCTGAGTTTGCTGATTTCAGGGACTTAGTGAAAATCACTAAGTCTGGGATGTTTTAGTTCTTGATGCTATATGTCCAGCTTGTTTCCTAGTGATCCGTGCCTCTTTTGAGGATGATCAGTAAGGGTGGTTTGTTATGCTTGTTGTGATTAATCCATCCATGTCTTTACTTATTATGTTGGAGCACCCTAGGTTGACTCAATCGAGCTAACCTTTTGCATAGTTGTTGATTTGGGCAGATCGTGAACTCTTTTGTGATTTTGCCGGAGCTATTGCTAGTGATCCATGCATGCTATGCCATTGTTCTTGCCATGTCTAGCTAGCATTTTGTGCCTTCTTAATGGATATATGGTTGCCTTGCCATGACCTGCACCGTAGTGAGAGCATCGAGCTCGTTTACATGCCTCCGTGAGTTATGATTTCAGCATGTCCCAGTTTTCACTAAGTCTGAAAACTGATTGTGTTTCATCGATGTTCGTGTGCTTGTTAGAGTATTTTGTGATCCCTTTTGGCCCCAGGTCATTTTGGGTGTTTTATTAAGCTTGTTGAGTAGCTCCATGCCATGCTCTTGCTTGCCATGTTCAGATTATGCTTCATGTTGTTTTGCTGCTCCGAAGAGAGCATCGTGGTCTGAAATTCCAGACTAGCGTTAATTTCGCTAAGTCTGAAATCTGTTTTGCTTATTCAGTTTTGCCATGCTGTTTGAACCCCTTAATGGATGAATTTTCCTATGCCTCAGTCCTGGTGATTTGTTAAGCTTCTTGTGTACATCACTGCCATGCAATTTGTTTTCATGTTTGGTGGCTGTAGCATGTTCATTTCATTGCATTTAGGAGCCTACTTGCTGTAAATCGTAGATCGGTTCGTTTAGTAAAACGCTTGCCATTTCCAAACCGTAGCTCCGATTCCTTTGATGTTTATATCGTTTTCAGGGGATTTCTTTCCCTCTATCCAGTGGCACACTTGGTTTTCCAAGTTGAGGCCAGGTTCATGCATTTCCTGTCACGTCTTGCATTTTGCATCCCGCATCGCATCCCGCATAGCATATCATCTTTGCATATTATTGGTTGCCCTTGCACGTGGTTGATTGTATCCTTGTTGCTTGTTTGTGTTGTTGGGTAGAGCCGGGAGACGAGTTCGCTAACGAGGAGCCCGTTGAGTTTGCTTTTGAGGATCCAGTCAACTCTGACAACTGTGCAGGCAAGATGATCATACCCTCGAAATCACTACTATCTTTGCTATGCTAGTTTGCTCGCTCTTTTGCTTTGCCAATGCTACGATGCCTACCACTTGCTTGTCAGCCTCCCAATTTCCATGATTGAGCCTCTAACCCACCTTTTTCCTAGCAAACCATTGATTGGCCATGTTACCGCTTTGCTCAGCCCCTTCTTATAGCGTTGCTAGTTGCAGGTGGAGATTGGAGCCGTTCCTTGTTGGAACATTTATTTACTTGTTGGGATATCATTATATTGCTATGTTATCTTAATTCATCTATATACTTGGTAAAGGGTGGAAGGCTCAGCCTCTCACCTAGTGTTTTGTTCCACTCTTGCCGCCCTAGTTTCCGTCATATCGGTGTTATGTTCCCAGATTGTTGCGTCCCTTATGCGGTTGGGCTATAATGGGAACCCCTTGATAATTCGCCTTGATTAAAGCTTTTCCAGCAATGCCCAACATTGGTTTTACCATTTTCCACCTAGCCTCTTTTTCCCTTGGGTTTCCGGAGCCCGAGGGTCATCTTTATTTTAGCCCCCCACGGGCCAGTGCTCCTCTGAGTGTTGGTCCGAACTAGGCAGCCTGCGGGGACACCTCGGGGGAACTCGAGGGTTGGTTTTACTCGTAGCTTGGCCTATCCGAGCGTGCCCTGAGAAAGAGATATGTGCAGCTCTATCGGGATTTGTCGGCACATTCGGGCGGTGTTGCTGGACTAGTTTTGACCTGTCGAATCATCTTGTTGTACCGGGATACCGAGTCTGATCGGTGTGTCTTGGGTGGAGGTCTATTCCTTCGTTGACCATGAGAGCTTGTTATGGGCTAAGTTGGGACCCCCCTGCAGGGATTGATCTTTCGAAAGCCGTGCCCGCGGTTATGGGCAGATGGGAATTTGTTAATGTCCGGTTGTAGATAACTTGAACCTTAAATAATTAAAATGAATCAACTGAGTGTGTTGCCGTGATGGCCTCTTCTCGGCGGAGTCCGGGAAGTGGACACGGCGTTGGAGTTATGTTTGCGCAGAGTGCTCTCTAGTTCCTCGCTCGTGCCTTGCCTCCTCTTCTCGCTCTCTTTTGCGAATAAGTTAGCCACCATATATGCTAGTCGCTTGCTGCAGCTCCACTTATACAATACCCCTTTCCTACCTATTAAGCTTAAATAGTCTTGATCGCGAGGGTGCGAGATTGCTGAGTCCTCTGTGGCTCACAGATTACTATTTCACCAGATGCAGGGACAGATGATACCTCTCCGGATGGCGCGCTCGAGCTGAAGTGGGAGTATGACGAGGACTCTCAGCGTTACTATGCGTCGTTTCCTGATGATCAGTAGGGATGCCTATTCGGGGTTAGATTCAGGGCCTAGTCGCTTGTTGGGGGTCTTTTCTATTTTGGCGCCGTAGTCGGGCCATGAGTGATTGTATGATGGATGTTATGTATGTACTTTGATGTGACGTGGCGAGTGTAAGCCAACTATGCTATTTTCCCCCCTTTATATTATTTATATGTACATGGGATGTGTGATGATTCCCGACTTGCGACATTGCTTTCAATGCGGCTATGCCTCTAAGTCGTGCCTCGACACGTGGGAGATATAGCCGCATCGAGGGCGTTACAAGTTGGTAATCAGAGCCTTCCCCGACCTTAGGAGCCCCCATTGCTTGATCGTTTTTAGCAGCCGAGTTGTGTCTAGAAAAATGTTTTGAGTCCTTAGGATTTATATATCGGAGAGCTTAGGAATTCTTTTTACTTCCCAGTCTCCTCATCGCTCTGGTAAGGCATCCTGACGTAGAGTTTTGACTCTTCTCTTCTCAAATTTCACTAAAAAAAAATTTTAGGATCACGCGAGTATCTTGGTTTTGTTCTGATGGCTTATGATGAGAATACTGTCTTGGTGCCTCCTGTCAGGGGTTTAGTGGAAGTGTCCCGGGGAGTTGAGCTCTGAGGTGTTGTCATCATAACTCTATCGTTGCAATTCTGGTATACTTGAGATATGTGCGCGACATCGAAAATCTCCTTTATGTAGTTCGTTGGTGAGATAACCTCGATGCCACCCAGTACTGGGGCGGGAGTTCGGGAGTATCGCCATAACTTGTATAACGGATGCTTTTCGAAGGTTGAGATAGATGGTTTCCCAAGGTTTCTTGGTTATGTGTTGAAGGATGGATGCAGCTGGATGTAGGATTTGCTAGCTTGGGTGAGATATTATGCTTCCCCTATATCCCCAACACCTGATTGCATAACCGGAAAGTTTCGGGAGTTCCATAGGTGGGAATTCAAGTAGCTCTTAGGATATCTTTCCAACAGATGTGTGATATGAAATTGGGGTTCGACGTCTAGTGGTTCGCCTATTCACGGTCGATTTTACAGTGGCCTCGTTGTGTCTTAAAGAGTCCTTGGCTATGCTGACTCGGGGACGCTTCGTATGTCATGTGCACTGCCTTGTACATGATGGTGCTGTACGGTCGAGCCCGTGTAGGTCCTACCACGAAAACTTTGGATGAAATTTCTATCATGTGTTTGTTCCGGCTTATTCCGCAAGCCAACCCTTGGTTTTATTTCGAGTTGTGGTATTTGTTCTGCTTCGACGTCATATGTTGATTCCATCCCTCGTTGATGTACCTCTTCTACCTGATTCTTCGTGGCTTCGCAATTTAGGAATATGTGACCACTTCAAGAGAAGTGCATTCGTTCATTTTGTTCGGATGTGAAGACTTTATGTTGCAATTTTCATTCCGTTGGATTCACCTTCAATATTTCTCTATTTGTGTGCTAACGGTGGTCAACCTCTTCAGGATGGCTCCCGCTAAGAGCACCAGTCAGAACCAGAATCAAGATCCGCCGCCACCTCCGCCTCCTCCGGAAGCATGGCAAGCTGTGATGGCTGCTACTAATGCAAATACACAGCTGATCATGCAAATCATCCAAGAGCGGAATCAAAGCAGTCAAGGAAATCAAGGCAACAACCAGAACCATTTTGCAACTCTGAACCAGTTCCTCACAAATGGTCCAAAGACGTTCAGCAACTGCGCTGAGGCTACCGATGCTGATGATTGGTTAGTCGATCTGGGCAAGCATTTTGAATGCAGCAACGTCAGACCTGAAGATTTCGTCAAGTTTGCTTCTTTCCAGCTCAAAGATCAGGCCGCTGAGTGGTTTCAGCAGTACCGGGATTCCAGAGGTGGACGTTTGATCACTTGGGATGATTTCCGTCATGATTTCCGAGCTCATCACATCCCTCAAAGTGTGACTGAAAGCAAACGTGAAGAATTCCGCAATCTGAAGCAAGGCTCTTTGTCTGTCTATGACTACAACAAGTTGTTCCAGAAGCTCGCCCGTTTTGCCAAGCAGGATGTTCCTGATGAGAAGAGCATGATCTATCAGTTCAGGGGTGGTCTTCGTGAAGAAATTCAGTTCGCTCTTGTCCTCTTCGAGCCGCTGAGATACGATGAGTTCTACAACATGGCACTGAAGCAAGAGGCTGCTCAGCTAAGGTGTGATGCTTCCAGGAAGCGAGTCAGAGACACTACGCCTTCTTCCTCTACTCAAGTGGCCAAGCAGCAGAAGTATTGGCTTCCTCCTCCTCCGTTCCGTCAGCCGTATCAGCAGAAGAGCAAAGGTGGCAGTGGTTCATCCCACCCACCCAACCCAGGCTTTCAGAACAAGACTTCGTCTCAAGCTTCAAGATCGAGTGCTCCGTACCACCGTCCGCTCTCAGAGGTCACGTGCAACAAGTGCCAACAGAAGGGTCACTACGCCAACAAGTGTTTCAACCAGAGGCGTCTTCCTCCTCCTCCTCCTGTCAGATCGGCAAGTACAGCTGTGGTCAAGCATAATCCCAAGCACGCCAAGGTCAACTTGCTGAATGCAGCTCAGGCAGAGAATTCTTCAGATGTCATCATGGGTAACTTTCTAGTTAATTCTATTCCTGCAAGAGTTCTTTTTGACACGGGTGCATCGCATTGTTTCATGTCAAAGCCATTTTTTACCAAGCATGAGTTCGTTTCTTCGCATTTGGGTAAACAAATGGATATCGTTTCTCCTGGCAAACGATTGAGTGCAAGTCTGGAGGTGCCAGATGTCTCTATCACGTTGGGCGATTTCAAGTTTCTGGCTTCTCCAATGGTTCTTGGCAATTCTGATATCGATCTTATTCTTGGGATGGACTGGCTCTCTAAACACAAAGCTCAGCTTGATTGTGCGGCCAAGCAGATTCAACTGACTCATTCGTCTGAGGAAGTAATTGTCTTTGCCGCTCGGGATAATACCATCCGGTTGTTCTCTCTCAATGAGAAGGGTGAATTGGATGCTATTTCGCAGATTCCGGTTGTTTGTGAGTATCAAGATGTCTTCCCAGAAGAACTCCCAGGCATGCCTCCAAACCGGCCGGTTGAATTTGTTATTGAACTTGAGCCCGGTACGGAACCTGTGTGCAAACGTCCCTACAAGCTCGGCCCCGAAGAATTGAAGGAGTTGAAGAAACAACTCGATGTTCAAGAAAGAATGGGTCTCATTCGGCCTAGTACTTCTCCGTGGGGTTGTGGTGTTCTTTTTGTGAAGAAGAAGGATGGAACGGACCGACTTTGTGTTGATTATCGTCCATTGAACAAGAAGACCATCAAGAACAAATACCCACTTCCCAACATTAATGAGCTTTTTGAACAACTCAAGGGTGCCCAAGTATTCTCCAAGCTTGACCTCCGTATGGGTTATCATCAAATTCGCATTCGTGAGCAAGATATTCCCAAGACGGCGTTCAGAACAAGCTATGGGTCATATGAATACACTGTCATGTCTTTTGGCCTCGCCAACGCTCCTCCGACGTTCTCTCGCATGATGAACTTCATCTTCAACCCCTACACCAATGACTTCGTTTTGGTCTATCTCGACGACATTCTGGTTTTCTCCAAGAACAAGGAAGATCATGCCAAGCACTTGTGTTTGGTTCTTGACAAGCTCAGGGAACATCAGTTCTACGCCAAGTTCTCCAAGTGTGAATTTTGGCTCGATGAGGTGCTTTATCTTGGTCATATCATCTCTGCCAAGGGCATTTCCATGGATCCTGAGAAGGTGTCTGCAATTGTTAATTGGGAACCTCCTCAGAATGTGAAGCAACTCCGTAGCTTCCTCGGTCTTGCAAGTTATTGCCGAAGATTCGTTGAAAACTTCTCCAAGATCGCGAAGCCTCTCTCAAATCTTCTTCAGAAGCACGTCAAGTACGTTTGGTCTCCGGGGTGTGATATTGCTTTCAACGCTTTGAAAGAGAAATTGATCACTGCTCCAGTTCTGACTCCGCCCGATGAAACCAAGCCGTACGAGGTCTTTTGTGATGCCTCTCTCCAAGGTCTCGGTGCTGTACTGATGCAAGAGAAGAAAGTTGTTGCTTATACCTCTCGCTAGTTGAAGCCTAATGAGAAGAACTACCCCACTCATGATCTCGAGTTGGCGGCAGTTGTGCACGCGTTGTTGACTTGGAGACATCTTCTCTTGGGAAGGAAAGTGGACATTTTCACTGATCACAAAAGTCTCAAGTACATCTTCACTCAGCCTAATCTCAACCTCAGGCAGACTCGATGGGTCGAAATGATTCAAGAGTACAATCCGAGTATCGAGTATACTCCAGGCAAGGCTAATGTGGTTGCTGACGCTTTGAGCAGAAAAGCATATTGCAACAGTTTGATTCTCAAGCCTTATCAACCCGAGCTTTGTGAAGCTTTCCGCAAACTTAATCTGCAAGTTGTTCCTCAAGGTTTCCTCGCCAACCTTCAAGTTTCTCCTACCTTGGAAGACCAGATTCGCCAAGCCCAGCTTCTTGATGCTATGGTGAAAATGGTGAAGATTGGTATTGCAAAGAGTCAGTCCAAGTACAAGTGCTACCGACTTGATGACAAGGACACTCTCTTCTTCGAGGATCGAATTGTTGTGCCCAAAGGTGAACTTCGTAAAGTGATCATGAATGAGGCTCACAACTCTCTCCTCTCCATCCACCCTGGGAGCATGAAGATGTATCAAGATCTGAAGCAAACTTATTGGTGGACTCGAATGAAGCGCGAGATGGCTCAATTCGTGAATGAATGTGATGTCTGCAGAAGAGTGAAGGCAGAACACCAAAGGCCAGCAGGTCTCCTCCAACCTCTTGCCATTCCAGAATGGAAGTTTGACCACATTGAAATGGACTTCGTGACTGGGTTTCCTAAGTCCAAGCGTGGCAATGATGCTATATTCGTTGTCATCGACAAGCTCACCAAAGTGGCTCATTTCCTGCCTATCAAAGAGTCAATCACTGCAGCTCAATTGGCGGAACTCTATACCTCTCGAATTGTCTCTCTGCACGGTATTCCTCAAGTGATATCTTCAGACCGTGGCAGCATTTTTACCTCCAAGTTTTGGGATTCTTTTCAGAAGGCCATGGGCACCAACATTCGCTTCAGCACTGCTTTCCATCCTCAAACAAGCGGTCAAGTCGAGCGTGTCAACCAGATTCTTGAAGATATGCTCAGGGCTTGTGTTATCTCCTTCGACATGAAGGGGAGGATTGTCTTCCTTATGCTGAATTCTCGTACAACAACAGTTTTCAAGCAAGTTCGGGCAAGGCCCCTTTTGAAATCCTGTATGGTAGGAAGTGCCGTACACCTCTCAACTGGTCTGAAACCGGTGAACATCAGCTGCTAGGTAATGACCAGATCACAAAGGCAGAAGAAATGTGCAAGGTCATTCGTGATAACCTCAAAGCAGCCCAATCCCGCCAGAAGAGCTGCTATGATAGTAAGCACCGTGATTTGGCTTTCGAGATCGGAGATCATGTCTACCTTCGCGTCTCCCCTATGAAAGGGACTCATCGCTTCGGTATCAAAGGGAAGCTTGCCCCTAGATACGTCGGACCTTTCAAGATTGTCAGCAAGAGAGGCGACCTCGCCTATCAACTTGAGCTTCCTGCAAACTTTGCCAATGTTCATGATGTGTTTCATGTCTCCCAACTCCGAAAGTGCTTCAAGACGCCTGAACGCACAGTCAACTTCGAGGACACTGAGCTCCAAGAAGATCTCTCCTATCGTGAGCACCCAGTTGCAATCCTTGAAGAGACCGAACACAGAACTCGCAACAAGTCAATCAAGTTACTCAAAGTTAAGTGGTCACACCATTCCGACCGTGAAGCTACCTGGGAACGTGAGGATCACCTCCGTTCTGAGTACCCGGAGTTCTTTCAGTCCTAGATCTCGGGACGAGATCTTTTCGTAGTGGTGGAGTGTTGTAACGCCCCATATGTAACTTTCCCAATTTGTACTCCAACTCTTGCCGTTTCCGGCATTAAGTTATAATTATTCCTCGGGTTTGGGTCTTTGTCTCCGTGTGTTGTTTTTGTTTTTGTGCATCTCATATCATGTCATCACATGCATTGCATTTGCATACATGTTCAACTCATGCATTCGAGCATTTTCCCCGTTGTCTGTTTTGCATTCCGGAGCTTCGTTCTCCTCCGATGGCCATTTCTAGCTTTCTTTCGTGTGTGGGGATTAAACATTTCCAGATTGGACCGAGACTTGACATGCGGCCTTGGTTTACTACCGGTAGACCGCGTGTCAAGTTTCGGGTCATTTGGACTTCGTTTGATACTCCAACGGTTAACCGAGGGACCGAAAAGGCCTCGTGTGTGTTGCAGCCCAACACCCCTCCATTTTGGCCCAAAACCCACCAAACTCTACTCCATCATCTCGGTCGTTCGATCACGATCGTGTGGGCGAAAACCGCACCTCATTTGGAGCTTCCTAGCTCCCTCTACCTCTATAAATAGATCCCCTTCCGAAAATCCCGGATCCCCTCGTCTCAAACCCTAAAAATCCCCTCTGCCGCCGCCGGACGCGTCCGCCCGCCCACCGCCGCCAATCGCCAGACGCCACATGGCCCGCGCCTCCTCCCTCTGCCGCCGGCCCGGGGAGCCCGCAACCGGCCCCCGCAGGCCCGTTCGCCGCGCCCGCCGCCAGGGAGGATCCGCCGCCCGAGCCAAGTGCCCCGCCGCCTTCTTCCACGGCGCCGGTGACCGGCACCACCGCGGGTGCCATCTCCGGCCGCCGCTGCTCCTCCTCGCCTCGGCGTCCGCGCGCCGCCCGGTGGTCGCCGCGCGCCGCCCGATGGTCGCCGCTCCGTCCGGCGCCTCCTCCTCGCCGGCCGGCGCCGCCCGCCGCCGCCCGGCACCTTCCCCGCCTCGCCGGAGAGCGCCATCGCCGGCCGACATCGCCGGAGTCCGAAGCTGCTACAGTGCCCCGCGCCGCTACAGTAACAGTGGAACCCTAGATCTAGATCCCCCGGTTGACTTCCCCTCTCCTCTCCCAGATTTTTATGCAAACTTTGACGCATCATATCTTTGCATCCGTGGCTCCGTTTTGGGCATATGATATATCAAAATCTTCATCTCGACGAGTACATTATTTCATTCCATTGCATCATTTGCATTTGAGGTCATCTTGGTGCCCAAAATGCTGTTAGAAGGAGGCATCATCAGTTAAATTGCAGATCCGTTAGCTCTACATTGACTTTTGTCATTTTTGCCATGATTATTGTGTGCATGATATGCCTGTGCCCCCTTGGGATGAATTGTTAAGCATGTTGTCTTCTTTCCAGAGGTGCCTCCCTTGCATTTTTAGGATGTGTGTGTTGTCTTGTGCAAGCTTGCAAAGAGGGGTACCTGAGTTTGCTGATTTCAGGGACTTAGTGAAAATCACTAAGTCTGGGATGTTTTAGTTCTTGATGCTATATGTCCAGCTTGTTTCCTAGTGATCCGTGCCTCTTTTGAGGATGATCAGTAAGGGTGATTTGTTATGCTTGTTGTGCTTAATCCATCCATGTCTTTACTTGTTACGTTGGAGCACCCTAGGTTGACTCAATCGAGCTCAACTTTTGCATAGTTGTTGATTTGGGCAGATCGTGAACTCTTTTGCGATTTTGCCGGAGCTATTGCTAGTGATCCATGCATGCTATGCCATTGTTCTTGCCATGTATAGCTAGCATTTTGTGCCTTCTTAATGGATATATTCTTTCCTTGCCATGACTTGCACCGTAGTGAGAGCATCGAGCTCGTTTACATGCCTCCGTGAGTTATGATTTCAGCATGTCCCAGTTTTCACAAAGTCTGAAAACTGATTGTGTTTCATCGATGTTCGTGTGCTTGTTAGAATATTTTGTGAACCCTTTTGGCCCCAGGTCATTTTGGGTGTTTTGTTAAGCTTGTTGAGTAGCTCCATGCCATGCTCTTGCTTGCCATGTTCAGGTTATGCTTCATGTTGTTTTGCTGCTCCGAAGAGAGCATCGTGGTCTGAAATTCCAGATTAGCGTTAATTTCGCTAAGTCTGAAATCTGTTTTGCTTATTCAGTTTTGCCATGCTTGTTTGAACCCCTTAGTGGATGAATTTTCCTATGCCTCAGTCCTAGTGATTTGTTAAGCTTCTTGTGTACATCACTGACATGCAATTTGTTTTCATGTTTGGTGGCTGTAGCATGTTCATTTCATTGCATTTAGGAGCCTACTTGCTGTAAATCGCAGATCGGTTCGTTTAGTAAAACGCTTGCCATTTCCAAACCGTAGCTCCGATTCCTTTGATCTTTATATCGTTTTCAGGGGATTTCTTTCCCTCTATCCAGTGGCACACTTGGTTTTCCAAGTTGAGGCCAGGTTCATGCATTTCCTGTCACGTCTTGCATTTTGCATCCCGCATCGCATCCTGCATAGCATATCATCTTTGCATATTATTGGTTGCCCTTGCACGTGGTTGATTGTATCCTTGTTGCTTGTTTGTATTGTTGGGTAGAGCCGGGAGACGAGTTCGCTAACGAGGAGCCCGTTGAGTTTGCTTTTGAGGATCCAGTCAACTCTGACAACTGTGCAGGCAAGATGATCATACCCTCGAAATCACTACTATCTTTGCTATGCTAGTTTGCTCGCTCTTTTGCTTTGCCAATGCTACGATGCCTACCACTTGCTTGTCAGCCTCCCAATTGCCATGATTGAGCCTCTAACCCACCTTTGTCCTAGCAAACCGTTGATTGGCCATGTTACCGCTTTGCTCAGCCCCTTCTTATAGCGTTGCTAGTTGTAGGTGAAGATTGGAGCCGTTCCTTGTTGGAACATTTATTTACTTGTTGGGATATCATTATATTGCTATGTTATCTTAATTCATCTATATACTTGGTAAAGGGTGGAAGGCTCGGCCTCTCGCCTAGTGTTTTGTTCCACTCTTGCCACCCTAGTTTCCGTCATATCGGTGTTATGTTCCCAGATTGTTGCGTCCCTTACGCGGTTGGGCTATAATGGGAACCCCTTGATAGTTCGCCTTGATTAAAGCTTTTCCAGCAATGCCCAACATTGGTTTTACCATTTTCCACCTAGCCTCTTTTTCCCTTGGGTTTCCGGAGCCCGAGGGTCATCTTTATTTTAGCCCCCCACGGGCCAGTGCTCCTCTGAGTGTTGGTCCGAACCAGGCAGCCTGCGGGGCCACCTCGGGGAAACTCGAGGGTTGGTTTTACTCGTAGCTTGACCTATCCGAGCGTGCCCTGAGAAAGAGATATGTGCAGCTCCTATCGGGATTTGTCGGCACATTCGGGCGGTGTTGTTGGACTAGTTTTGACCTGTCGAATCATCTTGTTGTACCGGGATACCGAGTCTGATCGGTGTGTCTTGGGTGGAGGTCTATTCCTTCGTTGACCGTGAGAGCTTGTTATGGGCTAAGCTGGGACCCCCCTGCAGGGATTGATCTTTCGAAAGCCGTGCCCGCGGTTATGGGCAGATGGGAATTTGTTAATGTCCGGTTGTAGATAACTTGAACCTTAAATAATTAAAATGAATCAACTGAGTGTGTTGCCGTGATGGCCTCTTCTCGGCGGAGTCCGGGAAGTGGACATGGCGTTGGAGTTATGTTTGCGCAGAGTGCTCTCTAGTTCCTCGCTCGTGCCTTGCATCCTCTTCTCGCTCTCTTTTGCGAATAAGTTAGCCACCATATATGCTAGTCGCTTGCTGCAGCTCCACTTATACAATACCCCTTTCCTACCTATTAAGCTTAAATAGTCTTGATCGCGAGGGTGCGAGATTGCTGAGTCCTCTGTGGCTCACAGATTACTATTTCACCAGATGCAGGGACAGATGATACCTCTCCGGATGGTGCGCTCGAGCTGAAGTGGGAGTACGACGAGGACTCTCAGCGTTACTATGTGTCGTTTCCTGATGATCAGTAGGGATGCCTATTCGGGGTTAGATTCAGGGCCTAGTCGCTTGTTGGGGGTCTTTTCTATTTTGGCGCCGTAGTCGGGCCATGAGTGATTGTATGATGGATGTTATGTATGTACTTTGATGTGACATGGCGAGTGTAAGCCAACTATGCAATTTTCCCCCCTTTATATTATTTATATGTACATGGGATGTGTGATGATTCCCGACTTGCGACATTGCTTTCAATGCGGCTATGCCTCTAAGTCGTGCCTCGACACGTGGGAGATATAGCCGCATCGAGGGTGTTACAGAGGGGAAGGTGCGGCCGGCTCCTAGGGGTAAGCCTGGAGGAGTCCTACTCCCATCGGGAGTAGGACTCCCCCTCTTGCCTTGTTGGAGAAGGAAATGGGAAGGGGGAAAGAGGAAAGGGGGGCGCCCCCCCCCCCCCCTTCCTTGTCCTATTGGACTAGGGGGGAGGGGGCGCGCGGCCTGCCCTGGCCGGCCCTCCTCTTCTCCCTTAGGGCCCATGTAGGTGTTGGGGAACGTAGTAATTTCAAAAAAATTCCTACGCACATGCAAGATCATGGTGATGCATAGCAACGAGAGGGGAGAGTGTTGTCTACGTACCCTCGTAGACCGAAGCGGAAGCGTTGACACAACGTAGAGGACGTAGTCGTACATCTTCCCGATCCGACCGATCCAAGCACCGTTACTCCGGCACCTCCGAGTTCTTAGCACACGTACAGCTAGATGACGCTCCTCGGCCTCCGATCTAGCAAAGTTTCGGGGATGAGTTCCGTCAGCACAACGGCGTGGTGACGATGATGATGTTCTACCGACGCAGGGCTTCGCCTAAGCACTACAATGATATGATCGAGGTGGAATATGGTGGAAGGGAGCACCGCACACGGCTAAGGAACGATCACGAGGATCAACTTGTGTGTCCTAGGGTGCCCCCTTGCCTCCGTATATAAAAGATCCAAGGGGGGTGCGGCCGGCCCTATGGAGGCGCGCAGGAGGAGTCCTACTCTGACCGGGAGTAGGACTCCCCCCCCCCTTTTCCTTGTCCAATTAGGAGAGGTGGGATAAGAGAGGGAAAGAGGGAGGCGCCGCCCCTCCCTCCTAGTCCAATTCTCCACTTTTGGCCCATGAGGCCCATTAACCCCCCGGGGGGTTCCGGTAACCCCCCGGTGCTCCGGTTTTATCCGAAACTTCACCGGAACGCTTCCGGTGTCTGAATATAGTCATCCAATATATCAATCTTTATGTCTCGACCATTTCGAGACTCCTCGTCATGTCCGTGATCACATCCGGGACTCCGAACTAACTTCGGTACATCAAAATATATAAACTCATAATAACTGTCATCGTAACGTTAAGCGTGCGGACCCTACGGTTCGAGAACAATGTAGACATGACCGAGACACGTCTCCGGTCGATAACCAATAGCGGGACCTGGATACCCATATTGGCTCCTACATATTCTATAAAGATCTTTATCGGTCAGACCGCATAACAACATACGTTGTTCCCTTTGTCATCGGTATGTTACTTGCCCGAGGTTCGATCGTCGGTATCCAATACCTAGTTCAATCTCGTTACCGGCAAGTCTCTTTACTCGTTCCGTAATACATCATCTCGCAACTAACTCATTAGTTGTAATGCTTGCAAGGCTTATGTGATGTGCATTACCGAGAGGGCCCAGAGATACCTCTCCGACAATCGGAGTGACAAATCCTAATCTCGAAATACGCCAACCCAACATGTACCTTTGGAGACACCTGTAGAGCACCTTTATAATCACCCATTTATGTTGTGACGTTTGGTAGCACACAGAGTGTTCCTCCGGCAAACGGGAGTTGCATAATCTCATAGTCATAGGAACATGTATAAGTCATGAAGAAAGCAATAGCGACATACTAAACGATCAGGTGCTAAGCTAATGGAATGGGTCATGTCAATCAGATCATTCACCTAATGATGTGATCCCGTTAATCAAATGACAACTCTTTGTTTATGGTTAGGAAACATAACCATCTTTGATTAACGAGCTAGTCAAGTAGAGGCATACTAGTGACACTCTGTTTGTCTATGTATTCACACATGTATTATGTTTCCGGTTAATACAATTCTAGCATGAATAATAAACATTTATCATGATGTAAGGAAATAAATAATAACTTTATTATTGCCTCTAGGGCATATTTCCTTCAGTCTCCCACTTGCACTAGAGTCAATAATCTAGATTACACTGTAATGATTCTAACACCCATGGAGCCTTGGTGCTGATCATGTTTTGCTCGTGGAAGAGGCTTAGTCAATGGGTCTGCAACATTCAGATCCGTATGTATCTTGGAAATCTCTATGTCTCCCACCTGGACTAGATCCCAGATGGAATTGAAGCGTCTCTTGATGTGCTTGGTTCTGTTGTGAAATCTGGATTCCTTTGCCAAGGCAATTGTACCAGTATTGTCACAAAAGATTTTCATTGGACCCGATGCACTAGGTATGACACCTAGATCGGATATGAACTCCTTCATCCAGACTCCTTCATTTGCTGCTTCCGAAGCAGCTATGTACTCCGCTTCACATGTAGATCCCGCCACAACGCTTTGTTTAGAACTGCACCAACTGATAGCTTCACCGTCTAATGTAAACACGTATCCGGTTTGCGATTTAGAATCGTCCGGATCAGTGTCAAAGCTTGCATCAACGTAACCGTTTACGATGAGCTCTTTGTCACCTCCATATACGAGAAACATATCCTTAGTCCTTTTCAGGTACTTCAGGATGTTCTTGACCGCTGTCCAGTGATCCACTCCTGGATTACTTTGGTACCTCCCTGCTAGACTTATAGCAAGGCACACATCAGGTCTGGTACACAGCATTGCATACATGATAGAGCCTATGGCCGAAGCATAGGGAACATCTTTCATTTTCTCTCTATCTTCTGCAGTGGTCGGGCATTGAGTCTGACTCAACTTCACACCTTGTAACACAGGCAAGAACCCTTTCTTTGCTTCATCCATTTTGAACTTCTTCAAAATCTTGTCAAGGTATGTGCTTTGTGAAAGTCCAATTAAGCGTCTTGATCTATCTCTATAGATCTTTATGCCTAATATGTAAGCAGCTTCACCGAGGTCTTTCATTGAAAAACTCTTATTCAAGTATTCCTTTATGCTATCCAGAAATTCTATATCATTTCCAATCAGTAATATGTCATCCACATATAATATCAGAAATGCTACAGAGCTCCCACTCACTTTCTTCTAAATACAGGCTTCTCCGAAAGTCTGTATAAAACCAAATGCTTTGATCACACTATCAAAGCGTTTATTCCAACTCCGAGAGGCTTGCACCAGTCCATAAATGGATCGCTGGAGTTTGCACACTTTGTTAGCTCCCTTTGGATCGACAAAACCTTCCGGTTGCATCATATACAACTCTTCTTCCAGAAATCCATTCAGGAATGCAGTTTTGACATCCATCTACCAAATTTCATAATCATAAAATGCGGCAATTGCTAACATGATTCGGACGGACTTAAGCATTGCTACGGGTGAGAAGGTCTCATCGTAGTCAACCCCTTGAACTTGTTGAAAACCTTTTGCGACAAGTTGAGCTTTGTAGACAGTAACATTACCGTCAGCGTCAGTCTTCTTCTTGAAGATCCATTTATTCTCAATTGCTTGCCGACCATCGGGCAAGTCAACCAAAGTCCAGACTTTGTTCTCATACATGGATCCCATCTCAGATTTCATGGCTTCAAGCCATTTTGCGGAATCTGGGCTCACCATCGCTTCTTCATAGTTCGTAGGTTCATCATGATCTAGTAGCATGATTTCCAGAACAGGATTACTGTACCACTCTGGCGCGGTTCTCACTCTGGTTGATCTACGAGGTTCAGTAGTATCTTGTCCTAAAGTTTCATGATCATTATCATTAGCTTCCTCACTAATTGGTGTAGGTGTCGCAGAAACAGATTTCTGTGATGTACTTCTTTCCAATAAGGGAGTAGGTACAGTTACCTCGTCAAGTTCTACTTTCCTCCCACTCACTTCTTTCGAGAGAAACTCCTTCTCTAGAAATGATCCATTCTTAGCAACGAATGTCTTGCCTTCGGATCTGTGATAGAAGGTGTACCCAACAGTCTCCTTTGGGTATCCTATGAAGACACATTTCTCCGATTTGGGTTCGAGCTTATCAGGTTGAAGCTTTTTCACATAAGCATCACAGCCCCAAACTTTAAGAAACGACAACTTTAGTTTCTTGCCAAACCATACTTCATAAGGCGTCGTCTCAACGGATTTTGATGGTGCCCTATTTAACGTGAATGTGGCCGTCTCTAAAGCATAACCCCAAAACGATAGTGGTAAATCAGTAAGAGACATCATAGATCGCACCATATCTAGTAAAGTACGATTACGACGTTCGGACACACCATTACGCTGTGGTGTTCCGGGTGGCGTGAATTGCGAAACTATTCCGCATTGTTTCAAATGTACACCAAACACGTAACTCAAATATTCTCCACCACGATCAGATCGTAAAAACTTTATTTTCTTGTTACGATGATTTTCAACTTCACTCTGAAATTCTTTGAACTTTTCAAATGTTTCAGACTTGTGTTTCATTAAGTAGATATACCCATATCTGCTTAAGTCATCTGTGAAGGTGAGAAAATAACGATATCCGCCACGAGCCTCAATATTCATCGGACCACATACATCGGTATGTATGATTTCCAACAAATTAGTTGCTCTCTCCATAGTACCGGAGAACGGTGTTTTAGTCATCTTGCCCATGAGGCACGGTTCGCAAGTACCAAGTTATTCATAATCAAGCAGTTCCAAAAGTCCATCAGTATGGAGTTTCTTCATGCGTTTTATATCGATATGACCTAAACAGCAGTGCCACAAATAAGTTTCACTATCATTATCAACTCTGCATCTTTTGGCATCAACATTATGAATATGTGTGTTACTACTATCGAGATTCATCAAAAATAGACCACTCTTCAAAGGTGCATGACCATAAAAGATATTACTCATATAAATAGAACAACCATTATTCTCTGATTTAAATGAATAACCGTCTCGCATCAAACAAGATCCAGATATAATGTTCATGCTCAACGCTGGCACCAAATAACAATTATTTAGGTCTAATATTAATCCCGAAGGTAGATGTAGAGGTAGCGTGCTGACCGCGATCACATCGACTTTGGAACCATTTCCCACGCGCATCGTCACCTCGTCCTTTGCCAGTGTTCGCTTAATCTGTAGTCCCTGTTTTGAGTTGCAAATATTAGCAACAGAACCAGTATCAAATACCCAGGTGCTACTGCGAGCTCAAGTAAGGTACACATAAATAACATGTATATCACATATACCTTTGTTCACCTTGCCATCCTTCTTATCCGCCAAATACTTGGGGCAGTTTTGCTTCCAGTGACCAGTCTGCTTGCAGTAGAAGCACTCAGTTTCAGGCTTAGGTCCAGACTTGGGTTTCTTCTCTTGAGCAGCAACTTGCTTGCTGTTCTTCTTGAAGTTCCCCTTCTTCTTCCCTTTGCCCTTTTTCTTGAAACTAGTGGTCTTGTTGACCATCAACACTTGATGCTCCTTTTTGATTTCTACCTCCGCAGCTTTCACCATTGCGAAGAGCTCGAGAATAGTCTTATTCATCCCTTGCATATTATAGTTCATCACGAAGCTCTTGTAGCTTGGTGGCGGTGATTGGAGAATTCTGTCAATGACGCAATCATCTGGAAGATTAACTCCCATCTGAATCAAGTGATTATTATACCCAGACATTTTGAGTATATGCTCACTGACAGAACTGTTCTCCTCCATCTTGCAGCTATAGAATTTATTGGAGACTTCATATCTCTCTATCCGGGCATTTGCTTGAAATATTAACTTCAACTCCTGGAACATCTCATATGCTCCATGACGTTCAAAACGTCGCTGAAATCCCGATTCTAAGCCGTAAAGCATGGCACACTGAACTATCGAGTAGTCATCAGCTTTGCTCTGCCAGACGTTCATAACATCTGGTGTTGCTCCAGCAGCAGGCCTGGCACCCAGCGGTGCTTGCAGGACGTAATTCTTCTATGCAGCAATGAGGATAATCCTCAAGTTACGGACCCAGTTCGTGTAATTGCTACCATCATCTTTCAACTTTGCTTTCTCAAGGAACACATTAAAATTCAACGGAACAACAGCACGGGTCATCTATCTACAATCAAACATACATAAGCAAGATACTATCAGGTACTAAGTTCATGATAAATTCAAGTTCAATTAATCAAATTACTTAAGAACTCCCACTTAGATAGACATCCCTCTAATCCTCTAAGTGATCACGTGATCCAAATCAACTAAACCATAACCGATCATCACGTGAAATGGAGTAGTTTTCAATGGTGAACATCGCTATGTTGATCATATCTACTATATGATTCACGCTCAATCTTTCGATCTCAGTGTTCCGAGGCCATATCTGCATATGCTAGGCTCGTCAAGTTTAACCTGAGTATTCTGCGTGTGCAAAACTGGCTTGCACCCGTTGTAGATGAACGTAGAGCTTATCACACCCGATCATCACGTGGTGTCTGGGCACGACGAACTTTGGCAACGGTGCATACTCAGGGAGAACACTTTTATCTTGATAATTTAGTGAGAGATCATCTTATAATGCTACCGTCAATCAAAGCAAGATAAGATGCATACAAAATAAACATCACATGCAATCAATATAAGTGATATGATATGGCCATCATCATCTTGTGCTTGTGATCTCCATCTCCGAAGCACCATCATGATCACCATCGTCACCGACGCGACACCTTGATCTCCATTGTAGCATCGTTGTCGTCTCGCCAATCTTATGCTTCCACGACTATCGCTACCGCTTAGTGATAAAGTAAAGCATTACAGCGCGATTGCATTGCATACAATAAAGCGACAACCATATGGCTCCTGCCAGTTGCCGATAACTTGGTTATAAAACATGATCATCTCATACAATAAAATTTAGCATCATGTCTTGACCATATCACATCACAACATGCCCTGCAAAAACAAGTTAGACGTCCTCTACTTTGTTGTTGCATGTTTTACGTGGCTGCTACGGGTTAAGCAAGAACCAATCTTACCTACGCATCAAAACCACAATGATAGTTTGTCAAGTTGATGTTGTTTTAACCTTCGCAAGGACCGGGCGTAGCCACACTCGGTTCAACTAAAGTTGGAGAAACAGTCACCCGCAAGCCACCTTTGTGCAAAGCACGTCGGGAGAACCGGTCTCGCGTAAGCGTACGCGTAATGTCGGTCCAGGCCGCTTCATCCAACAATATCGCTGAACCAAAGTACAGTATGACTTATATCGCCCACAACTCACTTGTGTTCTACTCGTGCATATAACATCAAACCATAAAACCTAGGCTCGGATGCCACTGTTGGGGAACGTAGTAATTTCAAAAAAATTCCTACGCACACGCAAGATCATGGTGATGCATAGCAACGAGAGGGGAGAGTGTTGTCTACGTACCCTCGTAGACCGAAGCGGAAGCGTTGACACAACATAGAGAAAGTAGTCATACGTCTTCCCGATCCGACCGATCCAAGCACCGTTACTCCGGCACCTCCGAGTTCTTAGCACACGTATAGCTAGATGACGCTCCCCGGGCTCCGATCCAGCAAAGCTTCGGGGATGAGTTCCGTCAGCACAACGGCGTGGTGACGATGATGATGTTCTACCGACGCAGGGCTTCGCCTAAGCACTACAACGATATGATCGAGGTGGAATATGGTGGAAGGGGGCACCGCACACGGCTAAGGAACGATCACGACGATCAACTTGTGTGTCCTAGGGTGCCCCCTTGCCTCCGTATATAAAGGATCCAAGGGGGGGTGCGGCCGGCCCTATGAAGGCGCGCAGGAGGAGTCCTACTCCTACCGGGAGTAGGACTCCCCCCCCCCTTCCTTGTCCAATTAGGAGAGGTGGGAGAAGAGAGGGAAAGAGGGGGGCGCCGCACCTCCCTCCTAGTCCAATTCGGACTAGGGGAAGAGGGGGCGCGCGGCCTGCCCAGGCAGCCCCTTCCTCTTCTCCACTTTAGGCCCATGAGGCCCATTAACCCCCCGGGGGGTTCCGGTAACCCCCCGGTGCTCCGGTTTTATCCGAAACTTCACCGGAACGCTTCCGGTGTCCGAATATAGTCATCCAATATATCAATCTTTATGTCTTGACCATTTCGAGACTCCTCGTCATGTCCGTGATCACATCCGGGACTCCGAACTAACTTCGGTACATCAAAATGTATAAACTCATAATAACTGTCATCGTAACGTTAAGCGTGCGGACCCTACGGTTCAAGAACAATGTAGACATGACCGAGACACGTCTCCGGTCAATAACCAATAGCGGGACCTGGATGCCCATATTGGCTCCTACATATTCTACAAAGATCTTTATCGGTCAGACCGCATAACAACATACGTTGTTCCCTTTGTCATCGGTATGTTACTTGCCCGAGGTTCGATCGTCGGTATACAATACCTAGTTCAATCTCGTTACCGGCAAGTCTCTTTACTCGTTCCGTAATACATCATCTCGCAACTAACTCATTAGTTGCAATGCTTTCAAGGCTTAAGTGATGTGCATTACCGAGTGGGCCCAGAGATACCTCTCCGAGAATCGGAGTGACAAATCCTAATCTCGAAATACGCCGACCCAACAAGTACCTTCGGAGACACCTGTAGAGCACCTTTATAATCACCCAGTTACGTTGTGACATTTGGTAGCACACAAAGTGTTCCTTCGATAAACGGGAGTTGCATAATCTCATAGTCATAGGAACATGTATAAGTTATGAAGAAAGCAATAGCAACAAACTAAACGATCAAGTGCTAAGCTAACGGAATGGGTCAAGTCAATCACATCATTCTCCTAATGATGTGATCTCGTTAATCAAATGACAACTCATGTCTATGGTTAGGAAACATAACCATCTTTGATCAACGAGCTAGTCAAGTAGATGCATACTAGTGACACTCTGTTTGTCTATGTATTCACACATGTATTATGTTTCCGGTTAATGCAATTCTAGCATGAATAATAAACATTTATCATGATATAAGGAAAAATAATAATAACTTTATTATTGCCTCTAGGGCATATTTCCTTCAAGTAGTACTTTCCTATAGCCAATTATTATACATGTTAACTATTACATTGGTTATACATAACATGATGACATGTTATTAACCATGCTTTGACGAAAGGGTCGGCGAGATGTGATCTGACGCTAGGTTTGTTGGCACAGCGAGTCTACTAAATTTATTTGCAAGGAAGGAAATTCTTAGAGCATCTGTAGCAGACCTCGCATCCCGCTGACCCGCAAAACGCGTTTGCAGTTCACGGAAAACGCGTTTGCAGTTCACGGAAAACGCGTTTTAAGAGTCGGTTTTAGCTGCGGCAGAACAAACCCCTCAAACTTAAACTGTAAAATGGAATATTTGCTTATATTCTTTTCCCACGTATTCTTCTTCCTCTTGTCCATGTCATGGTCAGCTAGCTTGCTCCTGCAAAACCGACGAATAACACACGAAGTGGTCAACAATGAAGCAGGAGCGAGCTAGCTAGCTAGCTCCTCCGTCGCCGCAGCTAGAGATGCGGACGGGCAGCAGACGGGCGCGGCGGCCAGGCGGACGGGCGAGCTTCATGGCGTTGGCGCGAGCAGAGATTTCTCAACCGCCAGCGTTGACCGGTATTCTGGTCCTGACAAAATTGCCTTCAAAACTGTAGATATGAGGATTTCGGCTTCGCGTTCACAGGGTCCTTTAAAAAAATTTAAGGGTCGGTCAATTTTAAGGGGTCTATTCGGGAACTTTTTTTGACTGAAACTGTAAAAAGCAGTTATTTTACGGGCTTGACCACTTATACGGGGTCTGCTAAAGATGCTCTTAGATACTCATCCTACAAACTTCAGTGCAAAAGACAATCGTACCTCCTTTTCCAAATTCTCCACTACACATGGCTTCACAAGTCTATATACAGTCTATGTAGTTTTTTTTTTTTTGCGGGAACAGTCTATGTAGCTTAACATGGTTGTACATGCATTTGACTTGAAAAGTCAGTCGTCTATGTAGATTTCCACATTCGTTATTGGCATGCAGTGCCACAAGACAAACTAATTGCATTTATGTGATTTGGCTACTACTAGACCGCGTCAAAAGACCGCCATATCTACTAGCAATGTCCTATAGTGACACATTGCCTATCGATCTAGTCTAGCTACTAGCTAGTGGTGATGTACCTAAACACCACTTCGTCATATTTTAATCGCCATAATCGCTAAATATGTATTCCCTCTATAAACAAATATAAGATGTTTTAGAGATTTGTGTTTACAAAAGGGAGTATAAAGCAACAGATATTTGCCGAACATATATGCATGGATTATCTATTTCTGATCCTGTTTGAGTGCTGATCTAGTTTTATTCAGTATTTTTATGCCTCCTATTTAGAAGTAATTTTCTTGAAAATATGCAAACAAGAAAATTAAGGGATGATTAAATTATAAAAGAAAAAGAAAAAAATCTAAAATAAAGTAGGAGCATGGATGAGAGCATGGGAAGAAGGCAAACCCGATCCTTGGGTTAATTATCCAATAGTAATCCCCTGCCTTCCTTGACGATTACCCAGTAATCTCCTGTACTTCTACTCTGCTAGTACTATATATCATCAGTGCGTCTCTCTTCTCTCAGCAGCATCATCGCGGTCATTTCCAGCTAGCTAGCTACTCGATCGATCGACCCATAGCCATGGCGACTTCGTTCTTCAACTTCCTAAAGGAAGGCCTCCTCCTCCCGACCCGCAACAGGAGGCTCTTCTTTGCGCTCTACGCCGTCGTCGCCGCCTCCACCGCGCTGCTCCTCCTAGGCAGCGACCTCGCCATCCAGCCCCTCGCTGACGAGATCCAGCTCGACGCCAAGGCGCTGAACAGCACCGACCCGGGCAGCCCGGACTTCGCCAGGCTCGTACATGAGATCCAGGATGACACCAGGGAGCTGCTGCTCGTGGGCGCGGGGTACCTCCTGCTCTCGGTTGTCGTCACCTCGGCCGTCCGGATCGTCCTCCTCTTCGCCGCCGTCTCGACGTACTCCGGCGAGGAGCAGCCCGCTACCTTTATCTTGGGCGCGCTCCTGGGTAAAGCCAAGGCGCAGCTCAAGGGACCTCTGCTCACGCTCGCCTTCGTCTACGTCCTGGAAATCGTCTGCATCGTGCTTCTGGCGTTCGTGGGCGCGCTCCTCGGTCTCCTCATGGCCATGCTGAGGAAGTACTTCATGGTGCTCCTCCTGGCGTCGGGCCTGCTCCTCGGTGCGGCCGCCGTCTTCCTCGTCTACTTCTCTTTCCTGTGCTCCTTCAGCGTCGTCGTGGCTGTGGCCGAGCCCGGCTGCCACGGCGCGGCGGCGTTAGGCAGGGCGTGGAGGCTGGCCAAGGGGAGGAGAAGGCAGGTCGTGCTGTACGTCGCCGTTACCGGCGCCCTGGCCGCCGTCTTATCGCCGGTGCACACGCTCGCGACGACATGCCCGGGCGGTAGCGTGGCGCTTGGGCTGCTCCTGGGTTTTGTGTACGTGGCTCTGATGGCACTGGTGCAGCTGTTCGCCGTCTGCGCCATGACCGCGTTCTACTACGAGCGCAAAGAGAACAGCGACAACCAGCTTGGGGCTGCTGGATACGCCAAGTTGTCGTCAACGGAAGAAGCAACCGCTTGATCATTCTGCTCGTCGTACCGATTGTTTGCCATGTACTTTCGACTTGTCGGGCAAGCCAGATTGTTCTACTATATATTCCCTCCGTTCGGAATTACTTGTAGCAGAAATGAATGTATTTAGACGTGTTTTAGTTCTAGATACATCCATTTTCAAGAAAAGTAATTCCAAACGGGGGGAGTATATGTTTTACTTCAGATGCATCTACTAATATAATGTAAGTATAGTCGTACTTTGCTTGTAGGCAGTGTAGCTTGTTGTATAGTAGTACTGTATATGACTAGTTTTTTGTGAAAAGAATCGATCTATTATAAAAGTTCACCAAAGTTACAAAGTATCTCAAACATAATACAAATTATTACATCAAGATTCCGAGGCCACCAAACGAACTAAATCCTGTACAAAAAACTCTAACCTCGCCGTCCCAAGGAGACGACAGGAATATATGTCGGAGCTCCATCGACTACGTCCAAATAGATAAACTTGAGGAAGATCAAAGTCCGAAAGACAAACTCGAAGAGGAAACACGTCGCCATCCGCTTGAGGGTTGTACCTGCGAGGACTATATATGAATTTGTTTTACCAGGTTTTGTTGTTTGTTTGATCTTCTTCAAGTTTTTTAAGGGAAGTGGCTAATGATTGGTCACTACATGAAAATCACACGCCACCCGTGTGGTAGAAGAACACACGGCAAAGAATGAGAACTCAGTAAATTATCCACGTAGGAGGTTCATGTTAGACTGACTGGGGGTGATGCTTTATTGAGGAACTTGCTCAAATCAACCCTAGTATATCTATACCAATATAATCTATATCTATATCTATATCAATATAAAAAGACCCAAAAAAGTAGATCTAATTAATTTCGGTTATCAAATCATATCAATCCAACGACCTAGAGTGCTTTAATGTCGATCACTCAACACGTTTAGCGTGCAGTTAATTTCATATCAAATATAGTGCTAATCACATAATAACACGCAAATAATATCATACTTAATATCCACATGCACTTAATATACTTTGAAATTAACGTGCATTACATGTACACATTGACTAATTTTCATAAAAAATTCAACATTGTCAAACAACCATCTGCTTGGTTCATACTAAGACGCAACCCATTCCATTAGGCTTTATGAAAATGAAATAGTATAAACTTGTTCATGGTATCTTTGGTGGGAAAGCCGGAACATGTTGCACACTATTTACTTTTTTTCCCATTAGGCTGTTTTGTTTTTTTAGATCGTATTGTTTCTTCTTCATATTTGAACTTCTGGGTTGTTGTGTCCAAACCTGCCCAAGTGGGCCGGCACGGCCCTCACTTAAACGTGTCTGCCATGACACGATCCACGGTGACATGCTTATACACTGTTTATGACGTGTCGGCACGCTAGCCGCACCTCCCCGCCAAGGCACGACACACTTAATAAATGGGCTGGTCCGTGACACATTAATCCCTAATGAGCCATGCGTTTTGGGCCAATTTCAGATGATTTTTTTGGAGGGAGGGTGGATTTTTTTTGGTATATATATATATATATATATGTATATAAATTAAACAGAAAAATAATTTTTTTTTGAGACAACAGAAAAATAAATAAAACGAGTCGTCCAGGCACACAGGACTCACCTCACGACCCAGGAACGGCCCATGGCGTGCCGCGTGTCGGGCACGACCCGTTTAGCCACATGTCAGCTAGGCCCATGATGGACCAGACACACGTGCTAATGAGCTGGCACGCTAGGAACGACCTAGTTGGCCAGGTTTGATTGTGCCCAAATTTGAAGGGAGCATCTTTTTTTTTTAGAAACATCTGTTACTTTATTCAACTCATAACAATTACAGGTACAAGATTTGAAAAATACAAAGTAACGCCTATGAAGAATTGCAATGAAATCTTTTGGAAACACCTTCGCGGTATTTGTCTCTGCTTGAACAAATACTCCAAAGACTTAGGTACAGAGACTGCAATTGGACTGGAGCAACGATATTGTCACTCTTTAACCTGCACAAACATTACCAATAATGATTTTTGAGCGTGCCATGAGTCGGCCATCCAAAAAGATGGGAAGCCTTAATCGATGAACGTACTTGGGCCAGGGATGATCCCTCAGAAGTGTAGGCCGTCGAATCACTATATCTTCACCATGCTGCCAATGAAAGATTTCACACCCACAATGAATCAAACCAACAAAAAAAGCTTGACACAGCAACATAAACTCATCAGATCCAAATAAACTCATCAGACCCCAACAGAAAACTCTCTAACCTCATAGCACTGCCAAAAAGAGAGGAAATTTATTCTCAGAAAACTATGATGATCACTAGACATTGGCGAAGAACATAGAGGTCTTAAAGGTACGAGGGCCCCCCACCTCTTAGCGCCAAGATGGCAGCCTAAGGGGACGGGACCTGATTTTCTCAGATGACGACGGCGACGATGGCATGAGAAGCACCGTTGGACGCTAGTAGACGTGTTGGTTGGGAGACTTTGCCTTTGGAGAGGGGAGCGCCTATGCCTCACTTATAGAAGACCAAAGAAGGTCGCGCTGAAGGAGCACCTTCCCAGCCACAAATAATGGGCCGACCCAACTTTCAGTTTAGTCCCATTTTTCCGTATGTTTCTAGATTCTCTTTCTTTTCTTTTGTTTGTATTTTCGAATACATATTTAATACAAGAATTCGAAAACATAATTTACTTCAAAAAATTATAATCGAGAATTTGAAAAATGTTAACCCAGTATAATTTGTTTGTTACAATAACTTAAGCAAGGTTGATAGCTTTTGGAAAAAAAATTGTGACATTTACAAAATGATCAAGCGTTTCAAAAACATGTACTCCCTCCGTCCCATAATGTAGGACATTTTTTGACACTAGTGTAGTGTCAAAAAGCGTCTTACATTATGGGACGGAGGGAGTACATGTTTTTAATAATGTTTATGCAATGTATAAAAATGTTCTGTAATTCACAAAAAGGTGAAATGTGTTTCTAATCTATAAGAAAAATGTACTACGCATGCGGAAAAAACAAGACATCAAAACTTATATTTGAAAAAAATTACGTATATGATATATATATATATATATATATATATATATATTATGTGTATAAAAACAATAACATCAAAACAAATATTTGAAAAAAATGTTAATCATGTTTTGGAAAAATGTAAACATGTATTAAAACATATTTTAGATGTATCCAAAAAATGTACAATGTTTATGAAAACAATAGACGTGAAAACATATATTTATAAATTATTAATCATGTATATGAAAAATATTAAACCTGTATAAAAAAAATTAGATGTATACCAAATATATGTACAATGTATATAAAACGAAAGACATAAAAAATATATATTTTTAAAATTCTAATCATGTATTAAAAATATTCTGGAGATATAAAAATATGCACTGCATAAAAAAATGTAGACATGTTTTGAAGAAAAAAAAGAATAAAAAATAAACTATCCAAATAAACCAAAAAAGAAACAAATAAAATCAAATAGAAAAAAAAACAAGATAGTGCAAACAAGAAAAAAATGTTAGGAACCAAGACAATCAAGAAAGAACAAAAAAAAATCAGTTAAAACGAGAAGAAAAGAGGAAAGCAAAGAAAACCGAAGAAGACAAAAACAGGAAAATAAATAAACCTTAAGAAAACTAGAGTGAACGCAGCCATCGAGCGGACGAATGTGCTAAAATGGTCCCACCCAGAAACTCTAGGGCAGGGGAGAGAGTTTTAGGCGAGTTTGGGGTGTTCCCTATTTAGCACTGCGGGCGCCCGTTTGTGTGCATTTCGCAAACTGGCGCCTGCAGTACCCCGTGCTGGGCCGGCCCAAGTAGGGGTTCCTGAGGGTTTTTTTCCTTCTATGTTTTGATAACGCATAAAAGTGATGGCGCAAGTTGCGACTCGAACCTGGGACCTCGCTCACCGCTACATGCTTTTCTTTCTTTATTTTGAGGGGGGGGGGGTGTTACTCAACTTTATTCAAGCTCTATCAAAGGTTCAATACAAAACGAACTCTGAAGGGCTCATAAGCCACAAGTGGCGCCCAAGATTAAAAGTAACGGATGCTCTGGCCAAATTATGAGACTCCCAGTTCTTCTCTCTTCTCTCATGATCGAAGAGACAGATTTCAAAATCTTTTATTTTTTCCTTGATATCGTCAATAATTCTGGAGCTTTCACCGAAATATAGTCTCTTCAGATGGTGCACCGTGGCCACACAGTCGCTTACCACCTGAACCTTCGTCAGATTAAGATCTGAAGCGAGAGCTAAAGCTTCAAGGAAAGCCATTGCTTCAAGGATCTCTGGTGTTACTTGGTCCTCTATGACAACCACCAATGCGCCTTGGTAAACACCTTTCTCGTCCCTGCAAACAACTGCATAGGCTCCCTTTTCATGATTTTTTGAAACTGCCGCGTCCACCATCAATTTAGCACACCCCTGTACAGGGGGTACCCAAGTCCTCCTACTACCCAAGTCTGTTCTAGCTTGAACAACAACAGGTGGCCCGCCTGCCTTGGCCGGGATCAAAGCCAGATCATTCAAATATTTCTCAATAAAACAGTATGTAGAAAGCGGAGATTGGTATTCTTGTTCGTGAATGGCTTTCCGCCGAACCCACCAAATGGCCCATAAAGTCACCGGAATTTTCAGAAACTCTTCCTCCTTAGTTGACTGCATCATCTCCAATAGCCAAAGTTTTGCATCAAGGATGTTACAAGCGATGGCGTGCTCGACCCGATCCTCCTCCAAGAGTGAACAGACACATTTCTCCATGTTGCAACTTATCAGTGCATGTCTCCAATCATCAACCGCACTGTTACAGATTGGACACACATCAGCATCTGCCATGTTCCTATGGTGACATACAGATTCGGTTGGGACCGAGTTGTGAGCCAAACGCCATGCAAAGAGCTTAATTTGACCTAGAACTCGAACTTTCCACAACTTCTTCCACTGACCATGAGCTGCCATAGTGTTGGACGATTCCGCTCGCCCTTCCAGCTAGTTTTCCCACCTCCTCTTTGTGTCCACTAGTAGACGATATGCCGAGCGGACAGTGAAGATACCAGTCCGCTCATAATGCCATGCCCAGCTATCTTCTGAATTTCGGGAACTCAAAGGAATATTCAGCACAACCGAAGCATCAATGGGCTGCAAATGTTCCTGGACTAGTTGTTTGTTCCAACACCTGGTCACATTTTCTATCAATTCACTGACCATGATTGGAGGGTCAATTGTTTTAGGATGCAGAGTTCTCAACATGTTGTCCCTTGGAATCCAATTATCTTCCCAGATCTTAATGGACTGACCATCTTCAAGACGCTTATTTTGGCCTTGTTTTAAAACTTGTAGCCCGGCATGAATCACACGCCACACCTGAGATGGATGAGAACCCAAATCAGATGCAAGCACATGCTTATGTTACCACCCTGCCATGCAGCAGGTTGTGATAAGTTGTAACCTTTCCTCTCTTTTATTCTCTCCTTTTCCTTTTACATTTTCCTTTTTCCTTTTTTGTTTTTTGTTTTTTTTCCTTTTTGTACAACTAGGTTCCCCCTGCACCCCTTTGAATTTGATAAACTATTTTCCAAATTCAATGAACTATTTTGAAATTCTATGAACTTTTTTCAAATTCGATGAACCTTTTTTTCAATTTCAATGAAAATTTTCCAAATTAATAAACTTTTTCTAAGTTGAGAAACTTTTTTGAAAATTAGTGCACTATTTTTTCAAATTTGATGAATTTTTTTATTCAAAACTCATGAACTTTTTTTAAAAAAATTGGTGAACTTTTTGTTCAAAACCGGTGAACTATTTTTCAAAATCGATGAACCTTTTCCAAATTTGAGAATTTTTTTGGAAATTTCATGAACTTTATCCTAAATTTTGTGAACTTTTTTCAAATTCATGAAGTTTTCTCAATTCATGTTTTTTTCATTTTGTACGAACCTTTCCAATTTTATGAACTTTCTTGAAATTCACATTTTTTATATTGTGCATTTATTTTTCTTTTTTATTTTCATTTTATTATAAAATAATACCCATAATAGCTGGGTGTATAGTGTGGGTTATTTGTTCTCAAAATAAACATCTTAGGGAGTTCGGCGTATTGGTTGTGTTTGAATTGAATGTTACTGCACAGGAGGTAAGAGATCTAAACCTGGCTCTACCGCATTTCTGAATTCTGAGCATTCTTTTGCGATCTACTCCTTCTGTCCCAAAATATAAGAATGTTTTTAACACTATGCTATTACAGGTTAGTTTCCTAGCCTGTTCGGGAAAATAAATATCTCATACCGCCAATGCAGTGGTTGATTGCCGTCTAGCATGAAGGCTATACACATTTGGAAACTGTATTGAACGCAGGAGGAATTATGCTCTTGAAAATGTTGAGTAACCTAATATTGCATACTCGGGGAATTATGCATGTGGAGGAGAAGTAACTGGTGTGGACTTATACTTTAAAAGGCGTCTATATACATCCGAATGTAGTCTCTATAGCAGAATCTCTAAAAAGAATTATATTTAGGAACGGAGGGAGTACATGTTTTTTTAATGATGTTTACGCAATGTACAAAAATGTTCTTGTAATTCAAAAAAACGTTAAACGTGTATAAAAATGTGTTTCTAATGTATAAGAAAAATATACTACGCATGCAGAAAAAACAACACATCAAAACTTATATTTAAAACAAAATCACGTATATGATTTTTTAAGTCTATATATAAATGTTTTATGTATAAAAACAATAGCATCAATTTTTTTTACAAAAATGTTAATCATTTTTTGGAAAAATGTAAACATATTTTAGATGTATCCAAAAAATGTAAATGTTTATGAAAACAATAGACGTGAAAACATATATTTATAAAGAATTAATCATGTATATGGAAAATATTAACCATGTATTAAAATGTTTTAGATGTATACCAAATATATATACAATGTATATAAAACGATAGACATCAAAATATATATTTCAAAAATTCTAATCATGTATTTAAAATATGTTAACATGTATAAAAAATATTCTTGAGATATGAAAAATGTACAGTGCATAAAAACAATGTAGACATGTGTTGAAAAAGAAAGAAAAATGAAACTACCCAAGTAACCTGACAAAAGAAACAAAGAAAACCAAAGAAAAAAATAAAAAAGAAAACAAGGTAGAGCAAAAAAGAATAAGAATGTTAGAAAACAAGAAAATCAGGAAAGAACAAAAAACAAAGAAAATAAAATAATCAGTGAAAGCGAGAAAAAAAGGAAAAATTTGAAAAAACAAAGAAAACAAAAGAAGACAAAAACAGGAAAATAAAAATAAACCTTAAGAAAACTAGAGCGAATGCAGCCATCGAGCGGACGAATATACTATATCTAAATAGGTAGCCCCCACTAATAGGAATTTTCTACATTCTCCGTGTGCCATGTCATCAAAATTAATGTAGCCCATAGATTAATTAAATCAGTCCATTATAGCCATCTGATCTAGACGTTGAGAGGCTCCGCACTAAGCCGCATGCAAGCATGCAGAAGCTTACGGTCGCATGCATGTGACTGGGTTTTAAATCCCATCAACACATCCGCATGCAAGCATGCACAGGCAGCATGCGTATAAGTGGAGCTTTAAATCCCATCAAAATGTCAAAAAGAAAATATAAACCCATTATGCAGTAGGAGTTGGCTGATCTCCTTTCCTTACCTGGGCTGATCTATATTTCCTACACTTGCTTGATGGTGGGAGTTTTTTTTATAGTTTGACTACCACATTTGTCATGCGGTTATAAAGTTGTTTTTTTATAGTTTTATGACATCGATGACACAAATAAAGATATATGGTTGTGCCGCGGCAACACGCGGGGACTCATCTAGTGTGCTAAAATGGTCCCACCCAGAAACTGTAGGGCAGAGGAGAGAGCTTTAGGCGAGCATATCAACGACCCGTTATAAGCGAGATATAGTCTTCGCGTAAGTTTGGAGCAAAGTAGGCCTGGCATCCAATTCGAGCTGGGCTCTATTTTCCGATGCCGCCGAATCACAAGCCCAGCCCAGCTACACTTGCTCTGTCTCTCTGCAGAGTGGAGACGACGAGGCAGCCACGCCGGCCGGATCACCACCGCCACCGCGCCAACCCTTGTACAGCCAGCCGGGCTCCCTCGCGCCGGCGGCACAGAGATTCTCCCGAACTCATCACCACCCCACTCCGGCCGGCCGGCCGCCCGTCCGCCCATGGCCGTGGCGACCACCGGCATCAGCAGGGCAAGCACGGCGGCGACTCCCGCTTCATCCTGCGCTGCGACTTATCAGCCTCGCCCTCACCTTCCGCATACTCCCCCTCCGCCTCTCGAGGTGCTCACTCGTTCCTCCCCTCCCCTCCCCTCATGTTGCTCCCCGCAGATCTCTACTCTGTTCTGACCTACCTTTTCACTTATCCTAACAAGGAGCGAGGTGAATAAGAGGCTCATTAACGTGGATTGCCTTCAGTGCCGTCGACAAATTGAAGGAGGATTGCGAGATGCTGGAACATTTGTTTTGTTCCCTGCCTAGTTGTTGAATTCTGCAGCGTCGAACCCCACACACAACCCAGAGTTGTCTTCCAGGTTGAAACTGATTTGCCATCAGAGTGTTGTTGTATGTGTCTTCTCTTCATTCTTAATGTTTCATGTCTGCTAATCTGTTCGGGAGAATCAACATCTCATACTGGTTGATTGCGGTCTACCATGGAGGCTATATCACTTGAAAGCTGTATTGAATGTGTCGTTGGCAAAATACGCCGACATAATCAGTATCTCAGCACGACTTATGTCTTTTACTGTCGTATTTCTTATGTGCATCAGAGGAAATGTGCTCTCTAGGCATGTCGGGCCGTACCGAGTCCAAGACTTAATGAATATAATATCGTCCTGTCCAGTGATCAATACAAAGGACACTTGAATTCGGTTTCTAATGTCACTTTTCTTTTTACCATTCCAAACTTTACCTGTGTTGAAAGGAGTCTATGTGGTAACTTCTGCATGTCTATTTCACATTCCTTGATCTAATTTCTAAATTACTAGCTACCGGGCAGCCTTTTATATGATATCGAGCTGCCGACTCCACGTTATCTTTGATATAGTTTGCAATGTTTAGTATTGTGATAATGTGTGGGAAGCTAAAGAAGCTGTTGTATTGATTGGAAGATGGAAAGTGTGAACCAAATCAACCAGTTGATGTAATGATGTCTCGGTCAGCATTTAGTAATCATGATCAGCAATTTTTTTTTTTACTTAACTACTGCATATAAAACTCACATGTTATGATCAATCGTCAGTTTCAGCTTTATTAAATATTGAAATTGCTAGTTCCATACTAACTTTGATAGTCGAGAAATTGGGACAGGTGTTGCCAGTAGTTAGTGAGCATACTAACTTTGATGATGTAATTAACTTGCTCACCATTTACTGTTGAATGCTAGAAAACATGGATCACATATATATATGGATTAACTTGTCTTAGTTGCTTTAATTGATTTAATTTGGTAATTTCGTTTCAGCCAATTCATTCACTGTTAGCAGCTACACTTGTCCTTACTAGTGTTTCACGAAAGAGTCATCCGTATTCAAGAGTGCCTTAAAATCCACCGTGTCTTTACATTTAAGTCGGCGAATGGGGAATCATCCAAGATAATTTTCAGAGAGGGAGATGACCTCCGCCAAGAGCAGCTGGTAACTTTCTAGTCTTGGTTTGCATTTCATGAAATCATTTTGGCTTTTGTTCTAGTCTGGCACACTGACATGTATTGCCATCTCTGCGTACTGGTCTGAGCTAGTGGTTATAGTATAATATTCCTGTGAGGCCAGCCAGCCTGTATTTTCAGTCCTTGCTAAGTTGCCACTTAAGCTAAGTAAAGTATTGTAGACTCTTTTCATTTTGTTTTAAAGTTGCCTGCTGTTGGAGTTAAATGTGGGTGGCATTGAAAGATTAAGTACATCTAGGATTGTGCCAGTGGGGGTAGTGTTTGGCACTCCACTCGTGTAGCCTGTATCGTACATGATGAGATCAGACATCATGCGTCAGCTTTGCAGCACGAGCGGTGGTGATGAGAGGAGGAACTGTGTAGGCTCACAACCGACCTCTAGTCAGGCTGGACAGAATAACAGGCATGGTGGCGAGCTTGCGGGTTGGTAACACTTGGTGCCAATAGTGGGATGGCATCGTGGGGCTGCTGAGCGGTCACGGGAGGGAAGGAGGTGTGATGGGGGCAGCTTGCGAAGGGGCGGCGGCGTCATTAGGTTGTTGGAGAAGGGGAGATAGGCTGCAGAACCGCCACCGCTTCGTTGTGCGTCATCTCTAATGGTGGAGATGGCTGCAATCCTACACTCTGTTTGTAACTAATTAATATATAAACGCGGCCTCACTTCCCACAATTTCTATGTCGTATACATATATATTTGTGAGCTGTAAAACACCATGCAATAAGCAACTGAATAATACATGTAAATCAACCCATTAATACAAAGATAGTATTTATTTGTGGGCTGTGAAACACCACGTGATAAGCAACTGAATGATGCATATGTAAATCAACCCACAAGTACGCAGGTAGCTTCTTCGTTTAGATATTAAAATTATGAGCTGTAAACACCATTCGGAAAGCAATTACGCACTGCCCTCACAGTAAGAAAAGCCTCTGAGAAGTCTAACCTAACCCCAAACATTACATGACCTTGTACTAAATATAATATGCGGCATGCAACCTCACATATATATGATAACATCAACCAACATCGGTGTCATCTTCCTCCTGAAAGACCAGATATTGTGCCAAAGCTCGTGTTTAATGAAAGATATGCCAATGCATAACGGTCAAACCCTTCACCCTGCATTTGAGAGAGCAGGCTGAAGCTCATGTCTATATCTTTCAAGTCTGGGAGTTGCAAATCGCCATCAAGGTACCGCATGATACTCTGCATGTTGGGTCTTGCATTGGTGAATGGGTGTGCACACAGTAGTCCTAACTTTAGCACTAGGCATGCCTCGTCAACATTATAGTCATTCTGTAGCCTCGTATCTACTGCCTCAGCCAGTGATCCCGTATTCCAATGCTCAAGAACCCAATCAACTAACAAAGGCTGATTTCCTCGTGCATTGCTAACTGGCCTTTGCCCACAGGCAACCTCAAGAAGGAAAATCCCAAAGGCAAACACATCAGTGAGAGGAGTTGCCTTACCTGTGCATATCAGTTCTGGGGCTAGGTACCCAATGGTACCAACCACATGTGTCGTCTGCATATCAGTTCCATGATCATAAAGTCTTGCAAGGCCAAAGTCACCTAGCCTCCCATTCATTTCACTATCAAGGAGTACGTTGCTTGCTTTGATGTCACGGTGGATGACCACTTTCTCCCATTTCTCATGGAGGTAGAGCAAGCCTGATGCAATATCCTTTATTATCCGAAACCTCTGAGCCCAGTTTAGTATAAGCATTGGATCATCACAATACAAATACTTATCAAGGCTACCATTTGACATGTAGTCATACACCAAAAGGAGTTCATCTTTTCTCCTACAATAGCCAAGTAACTGAACAAGGTTACGATGTCGGATGCGGCCAATGCTGACAACCTCAGCAACAAACTCCTTTAGACCCTGTCTGGACTCGTGCGATACCCTCTTCACAGCAACCTCTAGTTTTGTTGATGGAAGGGCCCCTTTATATACCTTCCCAAATCCTCCTGCACCAAGTAGGTGTTTGTTCTTAAATCCTTCTGTGGCATGGAACAAATCCTTGTATGAGAACCGATGTGGCCCGAACTCGATCTCCCAATCTTCTTTTAGCTCAGCATACCTCAATTTTCTCCTCACAAGTAAAATGGCCATAGAACCCACAGCAAATACGAAGATTGCGCTCGCTATAGGTAGGATGATTTTCAGCAGCTTTGATTGATGCTTTGGCTGAGGTAGCTTTGGCAGCCTCGCAGAATTGATCAGCGGGGCTGGTTTGTTCATCCCAAAACTCCAACCAAGCACATAATGTCTTGAGTCGACCTCTCCACCTGAAGATGAGAAGCCGATGTAGGATGGATCTTGCAACACACTTGAGAGGTCATAATCTGTCGAGATGAGTGGCCTTGTAGGTTTTGCCATTTGAAGGGGAGCCATGGTCACACTGATTTTCTTGGCTTCACCATTGTAGTCCACCCACACTTGAATTGCATCACCACTAGCCAGAACCATGTCTTGGAAGGTACCATTCCTATCATCATAGTATCCTGCAGGGTTGGACTCTATAGACTGGAGGCTGTTGATGTCAATACCTACATGGTTGGTGTTGATGTCTTTGAACTCGATGTTTAGGACGGTGTCTAGCTCGATGGCGAAGATGTGGTTGCTCAAGTTGCCGTTGTTCTGGGAGTTCATGAGGCCCAAGTATTGATTGGCCAATGCAGTTGAGAAGTTCATGCT
This sequence comes from Triticum monococcum, assembly GCA_034509565.1. Taxonomy (NCBI): domain Eukaryota; kingdom Viridiplantae; phylum Streptophyta; class Magnoliopsida; order Poales; family Poaceae; genus Triticum; species Triticum monococcum. The sequence continues at coordinate 38,207,825 of CM067841.1, read as the reverse complement.
TGGGGCAACGACGAAAGCCAAGCCCTGTCGGCTCATGATGGGGTAGCTAGAGTGGACGGCAAACACGAAGGCGACTGAGAAAGATTGCACGGTATCATTATGCGATTTACGGAAGTGCAGCGGAGTTGGGTAGAACGCATGACCTTTGCAACCAAGCGAGCCGTTGGTTAGCTCAAGGAGTCCGTTCGGCGTGACTGAAGCAGCCTCGTCGACGGTGAGGTTGGTACCGGCTGTGAAGCCATGGTACAAGAGTTGGTCATCGCTTGCTGCAGTGAAAACTGCAAGCTCGAGGCCAAAGCAGAGGAGGAAACAGAGGAAGAGGAACTTCATGTGAGATGGGTGCTTCTCTGTGCTTGCAGGAGCAGACTGCAATGCTATTTAACTTAATCTGCAGTGAGGTAAAAGTTGCTATCCTGCCCTCTTTTTTCCACAGGCATTGTCGTCTGACATTGACAATGCCGGTACTTTATACCAAGAACACGTTTTGAAAAAACAAGCTATACATGACTTCGGTGCACGATCTTACCCTCGTGGTTGTAATTTATTTGTAGGGTAGGAAATTCTTAGCCACTCATCTCATGACTTCAGTGCAAAAGTCAGTCGTCCTTACTTTCCCATATTCTCCACTACACATAGCTTCATAAGTCTATTTTATACTATGTAGCTTTCGGTGGTTACACATGCATGCATGACTTGAAAAGTCAGTCGTCTATGTAGCTTTCCACATTGGTCAGCCACCATGTTTCTTTTCTGATTTGCAATTAACAATACATATTTTACTGTATCCTGAAAAGAACTGAAACCCAAATTTACAGAGTCTGGAGCATAAATCAGAATACAATTTTGTTTTAATTATGTTTTCCTTATGATACAGTTATTTATTGTTACTTGATAAATGCGTGCAGTCAACTTAACATCTGCTGCACAAGACACACAGCTTCAGTTTGTGATGTGTAAAGATTACCTACCATGGAGGGAATCCGACATTCAGGGCACATGGTTAGGTAAGTTGTGGAAAAATCTTTGCTCTGCGGTTATATTTTATTTGCAGCTACGCATGCCTTCATAATTTATTTCATGTGCGTCGGCCTTGCTTTTCCATGTTGACTACTGCACATGGCCTCACAAGTCACTCGTCTATGTAGTGTAGCTTTCCATGGCTACACGTGCATAAGGCAGACGTCTAGGAGTATATAGCATTCTAAATTGTTCATTGTCAGGAACTGTCGTAGAACAACCCTTTTCTCAATGGGAGCTTTATTGACTCCAACGTTGCATCGAGGCGATGCGACTGCATAGAGTTCACACCCGGTCTGTACAGAATAAGATGCTCAACAGTCCAAACAAAGATAAACTCACCCGTAAAAAAAGGACAAACCCAGTTCTAGAAGCTTCCACACTAGGTGAGGTCGGGGAAAGGATTATACAAGGCAAGCCTTATGCTTGCACAATGCAATGCAGAAGTTGTGTCAAACACAGAACCTCTTGGCATAAGTGGGGAGTATTTCACCACCGCACCATGAAAAACTCACACATACAAAGATTAAATGGCATGGTTTGACGAAAAGAATACATCCTAAGGTATTGGAGGGCCGATCCGAAGACTAAAGTCACTAAACCATCACCATCTGGGGTAAACATCTCCTTAGCTGCTCGCTCCAACCGGATACATGCCTTTACAAAAAGCCCACTATGCTCTTGTTGCTCAAAGCAAAGACCATGTATGGAACAAGTGTGTATATGAGTTTGTGTTGGAGGCAGGTTCCACTTGTTGAACACAACCCGGCCACCGTTGTGGTGAGTTTAGGGAATATTGTCTTCTCTACCATTGCACATACCCTAAGGGCTAGTTGCCATGCTACTGCCCAACAAGTGCATAGCGCCTTGCAGGACACATGTAAGTACTTGTGTAGTTGTGTTCTCCTGAACACGCCCGACATATCTAGGTCTCGTTCTTACAGGCTATGATAAACCATACAAAATAAGAGCTTTTCATACTAACCAAGAATAATTCTCTATATAGGTCTTGCACATGTAAATACATTGGACAAATGGTAGAGTTTGGACAAATGTGCATCTAAATTGGAAAAAGAAAGTGGAATTTACACCATCAAGGCTGCACGCAAGTCGTCTACGGAAACTTCGTTCTGCATCAAGGATGGAATGTTGAAGCTCATGTGTGTCAGATTTAGATCTGGGGGTGGCATATCACCATTGAGATACTGCATAACCTGCCTCATGTTGGGCCTTAGATTGATTAATGGGTGTGAGCACAGCAATCCTAACTTCAGAGCTAGGCATGCCTCATCAACATTGTAGGCACCTCGGAGCTTGGTATCCACTGCATCTGTGAGAAATCCTTGGTGCCACTGGTCAATCACCCATCTGACCAAGGTGAGTTGGTTGCCTTGTGATGTTGGCTCGATGGGCTTTCGCCCACAAGTGACTTCAAGAACAAACATGCCAAAGGAAAATACATCACTAAGTGGGGTTGCTTTGTTGGTGTGTGCTAGCTCAGGAGCTAGGTATCCAATGGTGCCAACAACATGTGTGGTTTGGGGGCCAGTCTCATGGTCATATAACCTTGCTAAGCCGAAATCACCTAGCCGCCCATTCAGTTCATCATCGAGGAGCACATTGCTTGGCTTGATGTCTCGATGCAATACAACTTTCTCCCATTCCTGGTGAAGGTAAAGCAAGGCAGACGCAATGTCTTTGATGATTTTGTATCTCTGGGCCCAAGTTAAAGTAGGCTTCTTCTCCTGATCATACAGGTACTTGTCGAGACTTCCATTCGACAGGTATTCATACACCAAAAGAAGCTCAGCCTTGCGACGGCAGTAGCCATGCAACTGCACAATATTGCGGTGCTGGAGGCGGCCGATGCTCGCAACCTCTGCCACAAATTCCTTCATTCCCTGCTTAGAGTCGTGGGAGATCCTTTTCACAGCAATCTCCACTTTCGACTTTGGAAGCACCCCCTTGTACACCTTTCCAAATCCTCCAATCCCCAGTAGATTCTTGTTCTTAAATCCCTTGGTGGCGTGAAACAAGTCCTTGTATGAAAGCCTATGGGGCCCAAATTCAGTTTCCCAATCTTCTCTAAGCTCGGCATACCTTAGTCGCCTTCGGACAAGAAGAATGACGGTGGTGCCCACAGCAAGAACCAATGCCGCAGAAACTATTGGCAGTACGATTTCCAGTACCTTGGATCTAGCCTTGGGGCCTTGGCGAGGCAGCTTGGGCAGCTTGGTGATGTCGATCGCTGGAGCAGGCCTGTTGATGCCGAAGCTCCAACCAAGCACATACTGCCGCGAGTCGAATGAGCCCGTCGAGGCGGAGAAGCCGACGTAAACCATGTCTGGGAGCACCGTTGAGAGGTTGTAGGTGGTGGAGAGCAGTGGTTTGGTGGGTTTGGCCATGTCTACTGGAGCCAAGCTCACGCTGATCTGCCTGCGACCTCCATCATACTCCACCCACACCTGCATCATTTTGTAGCTCGCGAGTGTCAGGTTTTGGAAGTTACCCTCGTCGCGGTCGTCGTAGTAGCCGGCGCTGCTGGAGTTCACTGAGACGAGGTTGTTGATGTCGATCCCGACATGGTTGTTGTCAATGTCCTTGAACTCGTCATTCCAGTTGGTATCGAGCTCGACAGCGAAGAAGCGGTTGGCTGGGTCGCCATTGTTGTGGTCGTTGATGAGCCCCAGGTACTGGGTGGGCATGGTGTCGGAGAAGTTGCTGCTCGCGGCGACGACCGAGGCCATGCCGTGGCCGCAGGTCTGGGCCTGGACGCAGTAGATGGCAAACACATACGAGACAGCGAAGGACTGAGGAACCTGAACTGCTGTCCCGTTGGGTGCCTTGCCAAAGTAGAATGGAGTCGGGTGGAAAGCATGGCCTCTGAGCCGGAAGGTGCCGTTGGTCAGCTCAAGCAGGCCGTCTGGGGTGATGGTGGCAGTGCCGTCGAGGGCGAGGTTGGCGCTGGCAAAACCGGAGTAGATGAATTGGTCTTGTTGCCCGGTAGCAAGCTCTGAAAGATCGAGGATGAGGAAGAGGAAGAAGAAGAGGAGATGCTGGAGCAAGGAGAGACGCTTGATGCTTCTCATGGCTCCGGATGAACAGAAGTTACTAAACGAAATGAAGAAAGATGGAGAGACATAATCACATAAGCAAGCCTGCCCTCTACTATTTGGCAGTATTTTTGCTGCAGTTGGTCAGATTCTCTGGAAAAGCATCCCCTGACCAACTCCTGCAGTATTGTATTGTGCACAGCAAAATATTGCTTCTTTGGATCATACTTCTGTTGGCTTCATTCATATCAAGCACGTGTGGATTGAGCTAGAAGCAAAGCAGTCTTACACTGCAAAGTCAAGGTCAATGAAAGCTGCTGTGATGTCGGTGTGCAGATATATTTCTCTAACTTGTGGTTGGTGGAAATTACCTTGCTGCAAGTGAGTGGCCAAGTTCTTCTGAAGTTGTGATGGCATAATCTTTGACTTGCACAAAGTCAGTCATATACATATGTTAACCATGGCCTCGTAAGTCCTAAGTCAATCGTCATTGTTAGATTGTGGAGGTCACTCAAGAGGCTGGTGGCGAACTCCGATTTCATGGAGGTTGTGGACATCATGAACAATGGTGGACCTGCGGCGGCAATCTAGGACAATGAAAGCTAGCTGTGATGTCAGATGTGCAGATATATTTCTCTAGTTGTGGTTGGTGGAAATTACTTTGCTGCAAGTGTGGCCAAGTTCTTTTTAAGTTGTGACATAATCTTTGACTTGTTGATGAGCAGATATATTTCTCTGATCTAGTTGTGGCTGGTGGAAATTACCTTGCTGCGAGTGTGGTGCATGTGGCCAAGTTCTCATGTTGTGACATAATCTTTGACTTGCACAAGTCAGTCGTATACATATGCCAACCATGGCTTCATAAGTCATTCACTTGTCTGTGCAGGGTATTAGTCATTGTTAGTGTCGCAGCACTACTTAATTGCTTGAATGCGATTTGTCTATTATAATAATATATGTTGGTTGTTTTGTCTATCATAATAATAGTATATGTCTATATACCTGATGCAGAGGCCAAGAGTTCACTCCTTTTTCTGTGGGTGGGTGGGGGGGGGGGGGATGTTATTCTACTCGTGTTAGTCTATGTAGGGTGGCTGAACAAATTCAGCCTTTTATGGTCTTTTACTCTTTTTTTGACTCGACTCCATAGATGTAACAATGCCTAGCTACCTACTGCCTTACATATTGGTAAATTAGTTATACTACTGCCTTACATTTGTTTTTCATGCCCTGTTCTTCTTCCAGGGTGATCTCTGCTGCGATCTCCTGTGTTCATTCGGAGGAGGCGGCTGATTAATAGCTATTCTTCCGATCGCTTAAAACTGATGTAACTACCCGTGAGGGCCATCACGGGCTCCATCTGCGCCCTATTGCCGGCCCTCGATGCGGCACCCCAGCCTCCCTATAGACGACCGGAAGCTTGCAGTAGCAGGAGCAGCAGCATCTCCGACTCCTTCCTGACGAGCTGCAGGTCTTAGACAAGGTCCAAGGTATGCCCTCCCCTCCTTCCTTCCCCTTCCTGTCAAGTTCTTGTGAAAAGCAATCTTGATCGAGAATAAATCTTCTTATTTAATGACTGCCACTTCACATTGATTTCAACATGGGTAGTTTGTCGTATCTTTACTGTTTTAGTAGTTCACTACTGGAAAAAACCATGGATTTGGAAAAGAGTTGCGGACTTAAAAAGTTCATTCATTTGAAAAAAGTTTGTGGATCTCAAAAATATTCATAGATTTGGAAAGGATTTCTGGATTCTAAATGTTTCATGAATTTAAAATTAATATTTAGGATATAAAAGAAGTTCATGAATTTATGAATATATCATGAATTCGAAAGAAAAAAAATCACGAATTAAGAGAAGAAAAAAGAAGAAAAAGAAAAAAAACAGAATAAAAGCCGTTCTAAAATAAACCACAGAAAAAACCGCACCAAAAAACTGAGGGAACCTTCCAAAAACCAGCGGAAAAAGATTTCACATGGGCCGGCTCACTACGCAAGCGGTCAGGTGGTGTGTGCGCTGTGTACCGTTACAGCTATAACTTGTGCTTTAAGCGTTAAATAGGAAGTGGCTGACATCCCGCCTCCGTTTAGTTCCTGACAAGGCCTCGCCGCGGCCTCCCTGTCTTGGCCTTAGGGCTACACTGCTGCTCCTCATCATGCTATCTACCGAAAAAGGGTTTCCCCCACTTTATATTATAAAGCACCATAGACCAATCACAGGGTAACTGCCGGGGCGAACGGCACAACACGCCCAAAAGGGAAAAAGAAGAAGAAATAAAAGCCAACAATGGCAGCTCGGCAAGCACAGATGATCCGCCACCGCAGCGCCCTCCATCTTCGTCCCACCACACGCCATGGCACCGGACTGCCGCATACCAAGCAGCACCTCCAAGAAAGAATGCGACGCCAACGACGCTGCTGCCCAGACATGTCTTAGGGTTTCCCCCGTCATACGGAGGGGAGCGGGGGATGGGTAGCGCCGACGCCCTTCAGGAAGGAATGATAGCATCCTTAGGTGTCACCGCGTCGGAGCCGGATGAACCGGCAGAGATCTCTCCCGCATCCCCAAGCACCGCTACCCACTCGAACCGGGGCCATCCAACCATCTTGCCACCCGCAAGCACGCGCCACCATGGTCTTGGACACATCCACGCTGCCCCGCTGCGAACACCACCACGAGGCCAAGGAGACCGGAAAGAAGCGTCAAGCGACGGGAGGAACCACACCGAAGCCAAGCGGGAGGGAACCACCTCCCCGCCGACGTGCGGGAGGCCCGAGCCCCCGGTGACGTCGCGGTCGTTGTCCGGACGTGGCAGCAGGGCACACCAGGCCACCCCTGGCCCGGCCAGGCCCGCAACGGGCCCGCAAAGCCCCGCCGGCCATGCTGCAGCAAGCCGGCACCTGCGCAGCCCGCTCCCAGCCGCCAACGCCCCTCTCCCGCCTCCTGGAGGCCACGCCGCCGACCCGACCTGCCGTCGGCCCTCCCAAACCCAGATGGGGCCCGAAGGGCCTAGATCTGGGCCGAGAGGGCTGGTTCAAGCCGCGCCACCCCGCCACCAATGGCGACGCCGTCGCCCAGTCGTTCACCCACGCCGCGCCGGGATCTCCGCCGCCACGTCGGACCGCCGCCGCCGAAGAGCACCTCCCGGCGCACACCGCCCCGCGCCGGGGAGCACCGAGAGGGGAAGGGCTGGAGGCCACCGCCGCCAGCGACCCAGGGGCCAGGCCCGGCCGCGGGTGCCGGCGGGAAGGGAGGAGGGGGGGGGGGAGGGGGGCTCTAGAGGAGGGGGCGCCGGAGCACGGCCGGTCGCCCGCGGGGATGACGCAGTCGCGCGAGAGGAGCGTTCTAATAAACTTCCAAAGTCATCATGCTATCTACGGACGCATCCAAAGTTCTAGGTACCATCTTTGTAACTTATTGTAGGATGTGTTTAGAGTGTGACAGCGTCGAAACACGTCTTATACCCCCCGTCCGGAAACAACTCACAAACAAAAAAGCGGCAAATATAAAGGCAAATCGTGATGGTTGGACCTTTTATTCTTTGTGTGAATACAAAATTGCACACTACCACACGTACACTTGAGCAGGAGACGATCATGCCTTCATGCCGTCCGCAAGAGTATGGAAGTTTCCGGGTGAGGCGCCCCCGTCCTGAACGCTCACTTCCTGTGGCGCCGCATTCTGCATCATGGCCTCCGCAAAAGCATCGAAGTTTCCGTGCGACGAGCCGCCTTCCTGGATGCTCTCGTGCGCGGCCTTCTTCATGGCCTCCACCCTCTCCCTCATGCCGGGGTCCCCCATCAGCTCCTCCACCCTGCCGGCGATGTGCTCCTTGGTTATGACTCCCGACTTGTCGGTGATGGCCTTGAGGCCGACCTTCCACACATCGGAGATGTACACCTGGTTGACGAGCTGGTCGGCGAAGTATGGCCAGGCGAGGAAAGGCACGCCGTTCCGGACGCCCTCCATGGTGGAGTTCCACCCGCAGTGCGACACGAAGCACGCCACCGCGGTGTGCGCCAGCACGCGCTGCTGCGGCGACCAGGAGACGAGCTTGCCCTGGCCACCGGGGCCGCACACCCGGTCCAGGTAGCCTTCCGGGTAGTCGTGCACTGCGCCGTGCCCAATGTCCGGGCGCACGACCCACAGGAATGGCCTGCCGGAGAGCTCCAGCCCCAACGCGAGCTCCTCAAACTGGCGCCGGTTAAACATGGTGAAGCTGCCGAAGGCCACGTACACTACGGATCTCTCTGGCTGCGCGTCGAGCCAGGACATGCACCCATCGTCCTCCGGCTGCCAGAAGTGGCCGACGGCCTTGCCGCTGCGCTCGCCGGTGAGGAGCGGGCCAACGGGGAGGACATTGGGGAAGAGTTTGAAAGATGCCGGCTCTGCGTCCTGGAAGGAGTTGCAGATGACGAAGTCGCACTGCTCCATTGCGCGGACGCCGTCACAAAGGAGCCGGTAGAGGGTCGCCTGCTGGTCGTGGTCGCCGATGCAGTTCCATGCGAGGTGGGCGCTGTGCATGAGAGGCATGTCGGGGCTCAGCTGGAATGTTCCTTCACCCACTGTAGACCCTGCATGCGAAGATATGAACTGGTCAGTAAATAATATACTTCCTCCTTTTTTATTTACTTTGCATATTAGCTTTGTTTCGGGTCGAATTTTATAAACTTTTACTAAATTTATAAAAAAAATTAACATCCACAATACCAAATCAATACCATTAAAATCACCGGTCAATGTATTTTCATATCATATATATATTTTCTATTGCGACTTGGTCTAATTTTATAAAATTTGACTTAGATCAAAGCTAATATGCGGGAGAGTATAAAAGAAGTCAAAGTTGCTTGACAAGCTTGGGAGCTAAGCGATCACTACTTACCATCTTCCGCATCGATGATGTTGTCCTCGATCAGCTTGGGAAAGCTGAGCAGGGTGACCATGACGGCCGCCGACGCTGGCCAAACGGCCCCCACCCGGATCCCGGTCCTCCGTGCAATGTCCACCGCCCAATACCCGACGTTGTAGTCCGTCACCATGCACGTGATCTTGCCCGGGCACGCTCCGTCCTCGCCGCTCCGGAGAATGAGCTCCTCCACCCGCGGCGCCATGAACTCCGCCATGAGTATGGTCAACTTCACCAGCTGGTTCCGGTCCTCCCCGGGGGCCATGCCATCCGGCACCGCCACCAGCCGGATCCGGCCCAGCCCGCTGCCGGCGCCGTTCGACATGGAGGCGACGACACGGGCGTGGTTGAACTCGGTGTTGACGAAGGTGACGTTGAAGCCCCTGTCGGCCAGCGCGTGCGCGACCTCCATGAGCGGGATGACGTGGCCCTGTGCCGGGTAGGGGATGACGATCGCGTGCGGTGGACACGCCATTGGCCTAAATAACTGAGATTCACGCCCCGGTGATTCCAGGTTAGTAGCTGTCGATGCTGTGTGGTTGTTATATCATCCGAATGAATGACCGGCAGAATTTATAGTGGGAGAAGAGAGTGTGGAGACACGCACCAAGAGCCACGAAGAAGGTATAATTCTTGTTGCTCCAGCGGCTAATCTCGTTCTTGGACCTTCTAAAAAATTGAGCTGGTTCTTGTTGGGGTTTGCACAGCAAGAAGAATAGTTAGGGTCTGGCATTGTGATTGTATTTTATGATCAGGCATTGTACTTGCATTTGATTCGTTGGAGAGTTTCTTGTGACTGTCGAGGCATAGTTTTTTAGAAGCATAGGAGATAAACACATTTGGCAACTCGACAACTGAGGTGCTGTTCAGTGGCTCTACTAGAAGCTAGCTAGTTCTTTTACCAAGTCTTCACGAGGATAGTTTGCTGCATATATGCCAAGTAAGAAGCAACAATAACTTCGCCCAAGATGACGTAATGGAACCTGGCTCCCAGCTGGGAGCCTGGGAGGCGTATGGAACAAAAGGAATCTATTTTGTTGTCCCATCTTTTGTCATTTTTGACAGGGATTACCTCATTTAAGGGGGTGTTTGGTTGAGAAGTCCTAGGACTTTTTCTAGTCCCAGGGACTAATCAAAAAAGACTCTCTAGTGGAATCTTTTTCTAGTCCCTGTAGAAAAAGTCCCCCCCGTTTGGTTCCTAGGGACTTTTTAGGGACTTTTTCTAGTCTTTGGGACTAAAAAGTCCCTGAACCAAACACCCCCTAAGCAATTTATATCAATTTTACCCCATTTAAAGCCGTGTACCACATTTTATCTGTTTTATTTTTTGAGCATTTCAGGTACTTCTACCTACGCCGCGCAAATTATAGGTTGAACTCCGACGACATGCCGATTTTTGGGTACATGTACATGGTGCGTGCTGTCTGGTTTCAATAGTAAGTTGATCCTTGGGTAACACTGCCTAGCATACGCAGCTCGGAACATTCGACCGATATAAAATATAACGGACAAAAATATGGACTGCAAAATGAATCATGTGTTTGCTCAAGATGTTACGTGTATCATGATTTATTGTCTCAAGGAGATAATGAATACAAAACATTCTTGCAAAGCAGGCGACGGTTCTTTTGCTCCCTCCAGACTTATGAAACGTTACTACGCCCTCCTTTCTGGAATACCTTGCAGATTACGTGTCGCAACGCGAGCTTTGGCCAACAATTACCCTTGCTAGTATACTTTTGGATGCACATTCAAAAGTACTTACTTTTGTCATTCTCACCTGATACGGGTGAGACCACCCTAATGGATCCAGCAATTTTCCCTCCGTCATTCTCACCTTGCCACTGGCAAGACCAGGGCTGGTAGTGGTGCAGCTCCTTGACGGTGGAACGCTGCATTATCCTATGTTAGTGGTTTCAACGTTGTCGCTGGTGGTTTGCTCTTTCGACTGCTGACTTTGTCACCATGTTGTCTTGTGGGTGGTTACAACATTGGGAAAACTTTGTTTTCATCACTCTAGTTTTTGCCCACTTTGATTATGTCATTCTAGAATTTAACATCTGACGCTTATCGCTCTTAACTTTTGACAATATATCTCAAATGCCATGCCGTGGCAAAAGCAAATATTTTTTGTTTCATTTTTACCACTCTTAGCTTTCGATAATGTATCACAATTGTCACTGAAAATTTTGCTTTTTCCACGAACAGCAATTGTGGTATATTTTCAAGAACTAAGAGTGGCAAAAGTGAAATGTCAAATTTTAGAGTGACATAAACAAAGTGGGCAAAAGCTAGAGTGGCAAAAATGAAGTTTCCCCTACAACATAACCTATGCTGCACCACCCAGCCTCATATATCCTTACGTAGTTGAACTTTGTGTTGTCTTATAACTGTGTGTGGGGTGTTTTTTGTGTTTTCCTTGTTCTTGCATTAGCAGGATGTGTTGCTCCTTGGGTTTTAAGTTTTTTCAACGTTTTTTAATCTGGTTTTTCTCATAAATTGGATCAAGATTTTCAATCTGGTTTCTCACATAAATTAGATCATGGTGTACAACCCGTTTTCCCTCATAAACCGGCTCAGTTTTTATTAACTTGGATCAATATACAGGTGGCGACACCTCCACCCCTCGGTGAAGGATTCAGATAATAGTACTTATTTTTTATTATGATTATGTATCACAAACTTTCATATTAACAGCGTAAATTTTGGCTAAAGATTTGTCTTAACAAAACCTATTATGCAAGGTGTTTTGTAACAAAGGAACGTGCGAGTAACACAGATGTTGATTTTATTATAGAGGAAACTAGTTGAATGTTTGTGTACTATTTAAACAATTGATTTAATACAAAAACGTTTTCCAAACATGACAACAAGTGATCATACAAGGACAAATATCGATTCTATATCCTGCTTCTTTTATCCTCGATAATCGCCCATGTCTCCCTAGCTAGCCACCGTTTCACTACAAGAAGACCAAGCAGCATATTTCTGCATGCCCCTCCTTCCCATCCACCTCCATTGTCTTCGTCCTCCCTTGTTATAGCATTGTCGTTGTAAGAGAATAAAATGACAAAATGAAGATAGTTATCTGTAAGAGAAGAGAGGAAGTAAAATAACATGTGGTGCTCATAACTTAAATAGATAATCAAGAATTTCTTCTTCCCCTGGGACATATCAGGGAAAAAGTACACTATGCATGTTTGAAGGGAAAAAATGATGAAATTAAGTAAGTTGGTTACCGTTAGTGGATATATGAAGAATATCTAGTGGTGATGACTGTTTTTTCAAGCTAAAAGAAAAAAACTGCGAGTTTGAAAAAAAATCAACGGGAAATGAAAGTCATTATATAGGGAAAAATATTCTCAGCATGACCCCCGAACTTCAAAAGTTCAACATGCAGCTGAGATTATTCTAGTAGAGTCACGTAAAGTGATGGTTAGAGAAAATATGAAAATGAAAGGAGCTACAAACGAATCAAATGTTTTCATGAGAATCAACCTTTGGATAGATTGTAACCGATGAGAATATCAAAGAATTTAAATTATCAAAACAATTCTAACCAGGGCAAGTCAATCGATTCACAAGAAGAAAAGAAATCGAGACCAATACTCACTTATTGCAGTCTGCATGAAGGCGCGGGGGGGGGGGGGGGGGGGGGGGGCATTGCCTCCTCAAGCTAACACATAGCTCCGGCACTAATGAAGAGCAAGCGTATCAAATCTCAATTCTTGATTCATGCCGGAACATGAGGCTTCTCAGGTCGTTTGGAATAGGGACCTTCCGATCTATGGGTCCTGTTGGGGATATTACTACCGGAGGTAAACCGGCCTTGGGTAGCCGGGTTGACTCTTTGAAGATTAGAAGCCCATGAAGATGTAAAGATGTTAGCGCTTTACGGAGGGCCCAAAGGCGAGTTACAGTATGTAAATGTAAACCGGCCCAGTCATGTAACTTGTATAGTAAGATAGAAAGAGAGAGGCCGAAGCGGATACGTTTATAAACCGGCTTCGGGACTCTGTAGCCGGCGGGCGTCAACCTATGTATATAAAGGGACGACCCGGCCGCGGTTTAGAGACAGACAACAACAACTCGAAAGCCAGACAAAGCGGATTCGCTCCCTGGCCTTCGAAACCCTAGCAATACCAATCACAACTAGACGTAGGCTTTTACCTTCATCGAAGGGGCCGAACTAGTATAAACTCCCGTGTCCCCTTGTCCGGTTTAACCCCTTTAAGCTAACCCGTTGTGATGGCTCCACAACTAAGTCCTTTCACGAGGACATCTGCCGTGATAAACCCACGACAGTTGGCGCCCACCGTGGGGCTATCGCACGATGGTTTCGAGTTCTTGAAGGGCAGCTTCGATGGACTTAAGGGATACGCTATGGGCCGGATGACGAAGAGTCGCCGTGGAAAGCTCTACATCGACAACGCAGGATGGGGTCCCGAGGCCAATTCAATCGAATACGGGTACCGGGTCCCCTTTGGTGGGATTCACGTCTTCATCGGCAAGATCGGCGAACCGGCCCCCGAGCCGGACATCTGCACCGACATCATCAAAACGGCTCGGCGTGCAAGTCCTTCGCCGGTTCAGCCCGAGGCAAGGCATGTTTTCGTAGGTGTCGTCCATGGATCAGGGCACGAGGACGGACCGGTGTCCGAAGGAGAAACCGTATTCTGCTCTGATGACGAGTCTTCTGGAGAAACCGAATCGATTTAGCAGTTGCAGGACGGCCGGATTGAGGGAGGATCCGAGGGCAACAGTATTCCGGATTCCACCGGTCTACCAAACCGGGCCGCCATCTTCATGGCCGGCACACAATCGGCGCCTCATTCATCTACCGTCGCAGCAATGCTCTCCGGTTCAACAACGGCCACACCAGCAGGGGCAGGAAGCTTGACGCCACCTCCGGCCCAAGTCTTATCTGATTTGTTCGACGCTCTGGCAACATTGATGTCCGCGGAGGTAGACGCAACAGCCAGGGATCAGCACGATGCGGAGATTGCAAAGGTGAAAGATCAGATAGCCCAGGCCAAGGCGGACCTGGCAGCAGAGAACGCCAGGATGGCTACGGAGCGGGCCGAGTTGGAAGCACAGGCTTACCGGATTAGACTGGACCAGAATGCTTAAGAGGAAGTCATGAGAAGAAGGCATCGATCACGTCTCCCGTCAGTTTATGAGCCGCAGAATCTTTTCAACACGCCAGGCGCAGGAGCTGGTAACCAGGCGGGGGCGCCGGGAGTAGGAGCGCCGGTTCAGCCGCGCACGACGGACCTGCCTCGCCAGAACAACATTGTACCATCAACGCCGCCTGGGCATTATTCCAACCCGTTGGACAACATTGTGGCCGCTGCGTCACGCCTGGCGGCCCTCCCAACCGACGGCGAGTCACCAGTGGCAGTGGAAGCACGCCGGGCCAGGGATCTCCTTTAGATAGCACTAAATCAACAGCAAGCATATTCACACAGCCGTGAGAGGATTCACTCCACTCCCCTCCCAAGCCGGAGTTATAGCAGACACGTGGAAGATGAACCGGCCGTGTCCAGTAGTGCACGCCGCCGAAATTCGCCACGAGGGAACAACCCGGCTGGGGGAGGTGCCAATGCACAAGATGTTGTGGATCATGGCCGCGCACGTCGAGAGGCTGAGTTGACAGCTCGACACGAAGCACGACAGCATACTCCGGTTCACCCCACTGCCTCCGTGGAGCCAGGGGCGATGTTCAGTTCCTTAGGGGTATCGTGCTTATCTCCTGCTTTGCGTAATGTGCGACTACCCAAGGATTTCAAGGGACCTCATAAGGTACCAAATTATACCGCCGATTTGCAGCCAGAGGCGTGGGTGGATAGCTATGAGATGGCAATGGAGATGTTAGATGTGGACGAGGTGGTGTATGCTAAATATTTCACCATGATGTTGGAAGGAACAGCTCGCACTTGGTTGAAGAGCTTGCCGACCAACTCTATTGGATCATGGGCCGAATTGAAGCACCGGTTTATCCAGAACTTCAAGGATACGTGTAAGCAGCCGATGTCAATTGTAGATCTGGCCACCTGTGTCCAAGAGGAAGGGGAGTCCATGACCCATTGGGTCAAACGGGTCTCGGCGATTTTGCATTCGTTAGATCGTATCAACGCAGACACCGCAGTGTTAACGTTAGAGGGTAATTGCGGTTTCAAACCGTTGAAACAGAAGTTGGGAAGGCTCAAATGTCACTGCAACGACATGTCAACACTCATGGCTGCTTTGGTTAAATACGCCGATTCAGATAATACCAAGGATCCGGATTCAGAGGAGGACAAACCGGAGAAGGGTAAGAAGACCGGCAATGCCAAAGGCCAACAACACAATCTGGCAGGCCATGGAAACGCTGGTAAGCGCAAGGCCGACAGTGGTTTGGACTTTGTCGCAAATACCAACGCACAGGAGAATGGCCAACGCCGTAAAGGCAAGCAGCCCCAGAGGGGTGGAGGTCCAGGCAACAATTTGGAGCGTTTGTTAAGTCAGCCCTGTACAAAGCATGGATCAAAGGAGAAACCGGCATCACATCTCTGGAAAGATTGTTATATCATGCAGGATTTCAAGAATTCCAATATGTTCCAATATGACAACGGCCTGCCCGGCGGTTCAGGAGGAGGTTTCCACGGGCCGGTTTACGGAGGCGGTGGTTCCGGTTCAGGGTTTCCAGGCAATCAAACCGGACATATCAATCAAGGACACCAAGGCTCTTGGGGAACGTAGTAATTTCAAAAAATTTCCTACGCACACGCAAGATCATGGTGATGCATAGCAACGAGAGGGGAGAGTGTGATCTACGTACCCTTGTAGATCGATAGCGGAAGCGTTATGACAACGCGGTTGATGTAGTCGTACGTCTGCATGGCCCGACCGATCAAGCACCGAAACTATGGCACCTCCGAGTTTTAGCACACGTTCAGCTCGATGACGATCCCCGGACTCCGATCCAGCAAAGTGTCGGGGAAGAGTTCCGTCAGCACGACGGTGTGGTGACGATCTTGATGTACTACTGTCGCAGGGCTTCGCCTAAGCACCGCTACAATATTATCAAGGATTATGGTGGCAGGGGGCGCCGCACACGGCTAAGAATATGATCACGTGGATCAACTTGTGTTTCTAGGGTGCCCCTTGCCTCAGTATATAAAGGATGGAGGAGGAGGAGGCCGGCCAAGGCAATTGGTGCGGCCAGGATGTGGAGTCCTACTAGGATTCCAAGTCCTAGTAGGAGTCCACCAAGAGGGGAGGAAGGGAGAAGGAAGTAGAGGAGAAGGAAAGGTGGCCGGCCCCCTTTTCCCTAGTCCAATTCGGACCAGAGGGGAGGGGGGCGCAGCAGCCCCTTGGCCCTTTCTCCTCTTCCCACTAAAGCCCATCAAGGCCCATTGCTTCTCCAGTAACTACCCGGTACTCCGAAAAATACCCGAATCACTCGGAACCTTTCCGATGTCCGAATATAGTCGTCCAATATATCGATCTTTACGTCTCGACCATTTCGAGACTCCTTGTCATGTCCCCGATCTCATCCGGGACTCCGAACTCCTTCGGTACATCAAAACTCATAAACTCATAATATAAGTGTCATCGCAACCTTAAGCGTGCGGACCCTACGGGTTCAAGAACAATGTAGACATGACCGAGACACGTCTCCGGTCAATAACCAATAGCGGGACCTGGATGCCCATATTGGCTCCTACATATTCTACGAAGATCTTTATCGGTCAGACCGCATAACAGCATACGTTTTTCCCTTTGTCATCGGTATGTTACTTGCCCGAGATTCGATCGTCGGTATCCAATACCTAGTTCAATCTCGTTACCGGCAAGTCTCTTTACTCGTTCTGTAATACATCATCTCGCAACTAACTCATTAGTTGCATTGCTTGCAAGGCTTAAGTGATGTGCATTACCGAGAGGGCCCAGAGATACCTCTCTGATGATCGGAGTGACAAATCCTAATCTCGAAATACGTCAACCCAACATGTACCTTTGGAGACACTTGTAGAGTACCTTTATAATCACCCAGTTACGTTGTGACGTTTGGTAGCACACAAAGTGTTCCTCCGGCACACGGGAGTTACATAATCTCATAGTCATAGGAACATGTATAAGTCATGAAGAAAGCAATAGCAACATACTAAACGATCGGATGCTAAGCTAATGGAATGGGTCATGTCAATCAGATCATTCATCTAATGATGTGATCCTGTTAATCAAATAACAACTCTTTGTCCATGGTTAGGAAACACAACCATCTTTGATTAACGAGCTAGTCAAGTAGAGGCATACTAGTGACACTCTGTTTGTCTATGTATTCACACATGTATTATGTTTCCAGTTAATACAATTCTAGCATGAATAATAAACATTTATCATGAAATAAGGAAATAAATAATAACTTTATTATTGCCTCTAGGGCATATTTCCTTCAAAGGCAACCAAGGAGGTTACAACCATCAGGGGAGTCAACAGCAGCAGCAGCAGTCGGGTTATCAGAGCAATCCCAAACAGCTGAACAACGGGCAATATCATGTCTTCACTACTAGTTTGTGCAAACGTGATCAGAAGCTTCACAAAAGGGTAGTCAACTCTGTTGAGCCGGCAGTACCTCAGTATTTATGCTGGTCGGAGCAACCTATTTTGTGGAGCAGAGAGGATCACCCGCCCCGGGTTGATAATCCAGGTCACTTGGCCTTGGTGGTAGCCCCTCAAGT
Source organism: Triticum monococcum (assembly GCA_034509565.1). Taxonomy (NCBI): domain Eukaryota; kingdom Viridiplantae; phylum Streptophyta; class Magnoliopsida; order Poales; family Poaceae; genus Triticum; species Triticum monococcum. Next base: position 38,190,119 of record CM067841.1, on the reverse strand, counting down.
TGGGGGATACAAGTTCACTAAAGTGCTCATGGATGGGGGAAGTAGTATCAATATTTTGTATTATGATACATTCCGCCGTATGGGATTGACAGATAAGGATCTTAAACCGTCGAATACGGTATTTCATGGTGTGGTTCCTAGTAAGTCTGCATATCCTGTTGGTAAGATAGCTTTGGAGGTAGCTTTTGGAGATGACTACGATTCAAGGTCAGAAACAGTGACATTTGAGGTGGTGAAGATCAAAAGTCCGTACCACGCTCTATTTGGGCGGCCGGTTTATGCTAAGTTTATGGCAAGGCCATGTTATGTTTACCTGCAGCTTAAAATGCCAGGTCATAAGGGGACTATCACAGTACATGGAAGTAGAAAGATTGCTTTGGAGTGTGAAGAAGGCGATGCGGCTTATGCCGAGTCGGTTTGTGCCATGGAGGAGTTAACATTCTATAAGGAGCAAGTTGATCCGGCAGACATGACCTCCTTAAAAAAGTCAACCACGGAACATGATCCAGCATTGAAGTTCAAATCAGCTACAGACACTAAGATGGTTGACTTTGTCCCTGGCGATTCATCCAAACAATTCAGCATCAGCGCTAACCTGGATCCCAAATAGGAAAGCGCGCTCATCGAGTTCATCCATGAGAATCGGGACATCTTTGCATGGAAACCTTCTGACATGCCAGGTGTACCGAGAGAACTCGCTGAGCACACACTCAACATTGATCCGAAATTCAAACCGGTCCGACAGTTCCTCCGCCGCTTCAACGAGGAAAGGCGCAAGGCTATAGGTGAAGAGGTCGCCCGTTTGTTGGCTGCTGGGTTTATTGTTGAAGTTTTTCATCCAGAGTGGTTAGCCAATCCGGTGCTGGTTCTTAAGAAAAACGGCACTTGGCGCATGTGTGTGGACTGCACAGATTTAAACAAGGCTTGCCCTGCAGACCCCTTTGCTCTCCCTCGCATTGATCAGATAATTGATGCTACGGCGGGTTATGACCGTTTGTGTTTTTTGGATGCTTACTCTGGTTATCATCAGATCAAAATGGCAGTTAAGGACCAGGAGAAGACAGCCTTTATAACTCCTTCGAAGCCTTCTGCTATGTTTCCATGCCCTTTGGACTCAAGAGTGCCCAGGCAACTTACCAGCGATGTGTTCAGAATTGCCTTCATAAGCAAATTGTGCGCAATGTCCATGCGTATGTAGATGATATTGTGGTCAAATCCAGAAAGGAGGAGACATTGATAGATGATCTATGGGAAACTTTTGACAATCTCCGGGTCTACAAGATGATACTCAATCCGGAGAAGTGTGTTTTCGGTGTCCTGGCAGGCAAGCTCTTAGGCCTTCTGGTTTCAAACAGAGGCATTGAGGCTAATCCGGAAAAGATTGCATCGATTATGTCCTTGGCTAAACCGGCGTGTATTAACGATGTGCAACGTCTGGCCGGCCGGATTACAGCCTTGAGCCGGTTTATCAGCCACCTTGGAGAGAAGGCCATTCCCTTATATCAGATGCTCAAGAAAACGGATAACTTTGTCTGGAGTGAAGCAGCTGATAAGGTGTTTGAAGATCTGAAGAAACAGCTCGTGGAACCGCCCGTACTGGCAGCACCGATCGATAAAGAGCCCTTATTATTATATGTGGCTGCTAATGCCCGGGCTGTCAGCGTAGCCATTGTGGTAGAGCGCAAAGAGCCTGGCAAAGAGTATCCGGTTCAACGGCCGGTCTATTATATCAGTGAGGTGCTCATTGAGTCAAAGCAAAGGTATCCGCATTGGCAGAAACTGGTGTATGGGGTGTTTATGGCAAGCCGGAAGCTCAAACACTATTTTCAGGGCCATCCTATCACAATAGTCAGTTCAGCTCCTCTGGGTGACATCATTCAAAACAGAGAGGCAACTGGCTGGATTCCAAGTGGGCCATTGAGCTTGGACCCCATGGGCTCAGATATATACCCCGCACGATGATCAAGTCCCAGGCACTCGTAGATTTCATCAACGATTGGACGGAGTTACAGGCACATGAGGAGAAACCAGATAATACATATTGGACTATTCATTTTGATGGGTCCAGACAGCTAGAGGGTTCGGGGGCTGGAGTCATATTAACCTCCCCACAAGGTGATAAGTTTTGTTATGTCCTCCGTTTAATGTTCCCTTGTACTAACAATGCAGCTGAATATGAGGCTTTACTCCACGGTCTTCGGATGGCCAAAGAGATGAATTTGAGCCGGGTTAAGTGCTTCAGCGATTCAGATCTAGTGGCTCAGCAAGTGTCTGGCACTTGGGATTCTAAGAACCCACTCATGGCTGCATATCGGCGAGAGGTGGACACAGTGGCTGGTCACTTTAAAGGTTATCAGGTGGACCATATAGACCGGCGGAAGAATGAAGTGGCGGACGCTTTAAGTCGTCTTGGTTCCCAACGTAAACTGGTTCCGCCCAATGTCTTTCTTGATGTGTTGCACAATCCGTCAGTCAAAATACCATCCGAAGAAGATTTGGCTGTTCCTGATCTGGAGGCTCAATTGGTGGCAGCTTTGCATGCCATACCGGATTGGACGATCCCATATCTGGATTACATGAACCAGGGCGAGTTACCAATTGAGGAAACGTTGGCCCGACAGATAATCCGGCGTTCCAAGTCCATGATCATACTCAACGGGGAGTTACATCGTTACAGTGTTTCAGGAGCGATTCAACGATGCGTTTCTCCTCAAGAATGTTGTGAGATTTTGCGAGAAATTCATGAAGGGGATTGCGGTCATCACGCCGGTTCAAAGTCATTGGTTGCTAAAGCTTTTCGCCACGGTTTTTACTGGTTGACGGCGCATGCTGATGCGGAGGATTTGGTCAAAAGATGTGATGGATGTCAAAAGTTTGCCCGCCATGCGCATGTTCCGGTTCAAGAGTTGCGGATGATTCCAATTACATGGCCGTTTGCCACTTGGGGGCTGGATATGGTTGGACCCTTCAAGCGCTCCAAGGACAAGAAGACCCATCTGTTAGTAGCAGTTGATAAATTCACTAAATGGGTAGAGGTAGAGCCGGTCAACAAGTGTGATGCAGCGACAGCGGTTCAATTCATCAAAAAGGTGATATTCCGGTTTGGCTTGCCACATAGCATTATAACAGATAATGGCACTAACTTGTCAAAAGGAGAGATGGAAGAATTCTGTCAACGTGAGCACACCCGGCTTGATCTAGCATCAGTGGCTCACCCCCAATCTAATGGTCAAGCGGAAAGGGCAAATCAAGAAATTTTGCGGGGTATCAAACCAAGGCTTATGGTTCCCTTAAAGCGGACGCCGGGTTGTTGGGTCGAGGAGCTACCTTCTGTGTTATGGAGCATCAACACCACACCCAATAGGTCTATGGGTTACACACCTTTCTTCATGGTTTATGGAGCAGAGCGGTTCTTCCTAGTGACATCCGTCACGATTCGCCCCATGTGGCAGCTTATGTTGAAGCTGATAATGAGAAGGCACGTCAGGATTCTCTGGACCTGTTAGATGAAGAGCGGGATCTTGCAGCAGCGCGTTTGGCAATTTATCAACAAGATCTTCGACGTTATCACAGCTGCCGGGTTAAAACTAGAACCTTTCAAGAAGGTGATTTGGTGCTCCGGCTCATCCAGGATCAGACTGATATGCATAAGTTATCCCCCCCTTGGGAAGGACCCTTTGTGGTCAGCAAAAATATGCACAACGGATCCTACTACCTCATTGATGTTCGAGAGCATGAAGACTCATGTCAATCGGAGGAGGAGACAAAGCGGCCATGGAACATAGCTCTCCTTCGGCCTTACTATACTTGAAGCCATAGGCTTTTTCACCTGTACATATTTATGACAGTGTATATACCATATAATAAACCGGAGCCTCCGTTATAAGCGGGGTATCTGTTCTTTCTTATATCATATGTGTGCTTTTACAAGTTAACGGTCAAAGCGGAGTCTTTGTTAAACCGGATTTAGCAACTGCATAAAGATAAAGAAAATCACTAGGGGGCTTGGTCATGTTTGAACCACAGCTACACCTCTTGATAGGCTTTTTAGCCACACAAGGACAAATTTGTGGAGCCAAAGAGAGTATTGTGCACTGTACAAACTCAAACATAGGCACACGCTGAGCATCGCTCACAAAGTTACTTGGGGGCTCTTTTTTGCAAAGCAACAAAGAGTTTGAAAGGACCCTCGTAATTGGCTATCAAGCCACGGCTTGGAAGCCTGTTGTATTCACCTAAAACCCCGGGTTAACCTGCCTTCATCAAGTAAGCCACTCCTATCCAGGTAATCCTGGCATGACCCATCGAACGTTTGACAAGTCAATTTTTTACAGACCCTGACCTTGTCATAGTTAAAACGGTGATTGGTTAATTGGAGGCCCATCTTAAAAGGCTTTGTTAAATGGTTTAACTTAGAGGCCTGGCAGCCCATGAAAAGCCTCGATTTGGAGCCTGGCAGCTCGTAAAAAGCCTCGCATATTTTCCTATTTGCATTTTGTTTGTTGACAATCATAAGTAGTTTTTGATAAACCGGCATCCTTGATCCGGCTTGCTTTCCAACCACCAGCTGTTGGCTCAAGATCAGTTATAAACCGATGGTCACTGACCCGGTATGGTTTGACTAAATCACCAGTGTTATGAAGAAAATCCGGTAGGTATACCGGTCCGGTTTAATAGATAGACCGGCATTTTGAAGATGAGATTATCAAACGTATCGGGTTGGTGTTAAACACCTTTGCTGTATACACGTTTGCTCACTCAATGAGGTATGTTCTGTACATTATTTTTTGTACAAACACTTGATTATTCAGCTCAAGTACTATATACTTCTTGGATATTATGACATGTTTAGCGGTAAACCGCTAGACACTTTTAAGTTTTTTGTACCCAGGAAGGCAGGTCATCATAGACTATGCATAAAATATATCCTGAAGGGCGGCATAGATTGTCACAAAGGGATATGAAGCATGCTCGATAGCATGGCAGATAAACAAAGTTTCAGCTATCCTATTACATGAAGCTTTAAAGCGGCTCAACAGTGCCATTGTTTTTCACAATAGCCATATAAACCGGCGACCGGATCAGGACTCTTCATCACGACGGTTTGACGGTTGCGGATTAGTTGGTGCACGCACTTCTTCATCCCTCCCCAGCCGCTGGAAATCAGCCGTTGACCAATCGATTCCGGTTAAAGCTCGGAATACTGCTTCTTCATGGATTAGATCAGAAGGGTTAATATCAGGGGCATAAGTGTGCTTACGAATCGGAGGCACAAGTTCTTCGACTTCATGGATCTCGGCCGGCTGTCTTTTCCCTTCTGCATCATAAAACGGTTGAAAATGGGACAAATCAGTGTCTTCAGCTAATTTGCTGGCCGCTGGTCGCATCTGTTTGGTCAACCGCCGAAGATCATCGTTGTCAAAGTTTGAGCCGTCTTCTTTAACGCCTGGATACCCTTTAATGATATCCTCTGCTTCAAGATCTGGAATCCAGGCCTTGGCTCGAATAAGGGAAGTTAATGCTCCGGCTCTTGCAGCGGCTCTTTTCAACTCGGCAATACGCGCCGGTAACATGCCCAGCTTCTCAAGTGTTTCCTTAATCAATGTTGGTGCCAGTTTGTTATAAGCTGTTGTACTAATGGCTCGCTGAGATCCAGAGTATAGCTGCTCAACCAATGTGTATGCCGCTTTGAGCTTCATCCGCATATCTGCACCAAGATGAGTGATCCGAGTTCCTGCCAAAGATTTTTTCAACATCGTGGTCAGTTTTAAGATTCATTGACTGATGCAACATACATAAGCAGATACTTACCAAAGATAGCAGAGGTCATAGCATTGATTTGGTGCTTCAAACCGGCTAGTTCTTCAGCCACCGGTTTCAGGGCTTCCTCGGCATCTACGACTCTTTTGGTCAAACCGGCCTTTTTCTGTTTCCCATGCATCACGATATTGATTGAAGGATTCTTTCAATTTTTCCATTCCGGCCAGGGCCTGGGTCAGCTCCTCTTTGGCTTTTGCAGCTTCGGCTTGTTGCGACTTCACATTTTCTTGCAAGTCGGAATTTTTGGCATCTTTGCTTCTCAGTTCAGCCTGCAACATTGAAGGTATCTTCAACAAAACAACATATATATGCACTAAGTATAAAGCATATAACAAGTTATCCACTTCATACTTGGGGGCTAATGCTTATTTGCTCTCAAATATTACCTTCTATGCAAGTCTCCAGAAAAATGCAAGAATTATCCTTGACACTTGGGGGCTAATGTACGTTTGTTCTAAACTGGCGGTGTGGATCAAAAACCGGATTAACTTGCCAAGTTAAACCGGCCTCTGGGGGCTATGCTACAGAATGTTATCTCATTTTTCAAACATGAGTTTTATTTATGATTGAAGACACGCCTTGGCAAGGATTAATGATGGGATGCTTAAAGTGTTACAAAGACCCGGTTTATGATTGACAATCATAAAATGGCTCTTGGGTGCTACTTGGAATAGTATTTCAGCTATAAATCAATGTGCAAGGGAGAATAATTTACCTCATATCGTTCTTTCATCAAATTCACCAAAACGGCTTCATAATCCCGGTTTGAGTGCAGACGGTTCAAGAAGCCGGAATGAAGCTCATCAGCGTTAAGATGAGCATAGTTTGATAAGTCGCTGCTCCATTTACCTTTATCCCTGGCAATTTGCTCTTCTTTGGCACTATGCTGAGCCAAAATGACGGGATGACCAGGAGAACTGTGGCCGGCTCCAGTAATAATAACGTCATCGCCTTGGCCTTCAGGATTTTGGGCGGATGATAATGGAATTTCAGTGTCTTTCATTGGATTAGCCCGTTTTGGTTCTGGTGGTTCAGCATCAGGGGCGGCAGGCTCAGCATCTGTGGGTTCGTCAGTATGTTGGCCGTCAAGGGGCGGATCATCAAACATTGTTTCAGGATGGAGGCCTTCCGGTTCACCTGTGTGCTCCGGTTCAACTCTTGGTTCTTCTTCTTCAGCAATAGGGTCTTCTGGCGGATTGGTGACCCGAGCTTTCTTGCTGGGTCTGGCTTTGGCCCTGCAAACAGAATAAAAAGGGTTAACATCCTGTTCAAAAGATGTAGGGCACATTGAAAGGAAATGTTTTTCGTAACTCACCCAGCCACAGTTTTCAAAGGGGGGAGTTGAGTTGCTGTCGATTCACCAGAAGAGGAAGGAGGTGTCACCTGATAATTTGAATCGGACGGATTAAGAGGCTGTCTGAAATAACCTGCCTTGGGGTAAGAATGGTCAGAAGTAGGAGAGACCTCAGACCGACACTTCCGAACCAGAGTATCAGGTAAACCGGTAGAGGTGACATGTTGGCCACTATGCCGAGTTGTCCGGCGAGCCTCATGCTGTTGAGTCTTCAAAATAAATGTTGGATCCAAGTGAGCAAGAGGATGAGAAAAGCTTACTGTTCGGATTGTTTGGCGAGGTTTTTGTGTTGGCATAGAGTCTGAACCGGAGGAAAGGGTAATTACCTCTACGTCCTCAGCCTGACTAGCTTCGGCCTCCTCCTGAGGAAGATCATTGTTAACAAGATGCATAAAAAGAGAGCCAAGTGAGTCAAGTTCTACCTCAGCTTCTGGGTCATCAGTATCATCATCAAGCTCCATATTAATCCGGTCAGCCATTTTCCGCTTTGACGTCCGTTTTACGGCTTTGGTCTTCGGGCGGGTTGGCTTGGCCACTTTGTCTCCAGTTGGCTTTGCCGCTTTTTCTATGGACTTCCGTTTCCAGGAGGGGTCATCACCCTATACATATAAAGAAGAAGGGTTACAACTTGTATAAGTCAAAGATATTAGAGATGAAGAGGAAGTGTAATGCTTACAGCAGGCAGTTTGTTCTTGGTGTAGAAGGGACTCAGGCCGGTTTGACTACAGACCAGTTCCTATTCGTTCAGAATCTTCTTTACACCTTCAGTAATTTCTTCCTCAGATAATTGGATGTTGCAGTGGCGTTGAGGATCGTCCACCTCACCGGTATATTTGCACATTAAACCGAGACGCCGGCTTAGCGGGAAGATACTCCAGGATATCCAACAGCGTACAAAATCCACACCTGTTAAACCGTTTGCCATAAAGGCCCGGAGCTTGGCGATTTGAGGAGCATATTTTGCCCTTTCTGAGGAGCTCAGGCGTTGTGGCATTGGGTGAGTATTAGATAATCTATGATCTCGGAAGCCGGGGAGGGGATTCTCATCTTCAGGCGAAGTGTCTCTGCAATAGAACCATGTTTGGTTCCATCCCTTTGGGTGGCTATGGTGTTTGGCATGAGGAAATTCCACTTCTTTCTGCTTTTGAATCGAAACACCACCAAGCTCTGTATTCGGGCCATTCACAAACTCTGTGCACCGGTTTAAGTGAAAGAAATCCCGGAACAATTCTGCAGTTGGTTCTTCCTATAAATAGGCTTCATAGAAGACTTGGAAATTGCATAAGTTGGAGACTGAATTGGGACCAATATCTTGTGGATACAGTTGGAAGCTGGCAAGCACATCTCGATAAAATTTTGACCCTGGCGGTTTGAAACCACGGCCTATATGGTCAACAAAGATTACCACTTCGCCTTGTCTTGGGGTTGGAGGATTCTCAGTTCCTGGGGCTCGCCATTTGATCTCAGTTTTCTTAGGCGGAGAGCCGATGCTAACCATCTCATCTAGTTGAGCCTCAGTAACCCGAGAACGAGCCTAGTTGCAGGCAGTGAATTGTTTGGCCATTGCAAAGCGAACAAACTGAAAATGAAAGGCCGGTTTATAAATTATGCATGATCATACACAACAGACAAGGGAGTAAGAAATGTACTAATATAATAAATGGTACAACCCGGAGACTAGTATGATGAGAAAGAAGGTAATGCTAGCGCAGGATTGATCAGACACTGTTAAACCGGAGCGTAATTATGAAGGTAACATGCTCTTCCGGTTTATCAGAGGGCTAATGGCATAGACTATTTATCCAATATCAAATCGCTTATATTGGTGCGAGGAGAAACAGATTTCACAGTGATGTATAAAGCTTTCGGATCTAGAGATAAGACAGAAAAGCAAAAATAATTGGATCTTGAAGGGGTGCAGAACTGAAGCAATTTTTGACAGACAGATTAGTTCTTTGCGCATAAAGATTTTTGATGATCATGGTAGGTAAGCTACGGTAAGAGATGTATCAAGCATGAAGTGTCCATCTATTAAAGGAAGAACATGGAAGAACAGCACTGATGAACTTCGGAAGAACTGCGAGGAATATCGAAACCCTAGAACAGATCTATGGTGAAAAAAGCAGAGAACTTACCGGAGCTAGTGAGGAAGCGAAGGGCGCCGCAGTTCTCTGGTGCGTTCAGGGCGATGCAGCGGCCGATGTCGGAGCAGAAACGACGGTCGATGGTGGCGGCGGAGTTCCAGAGGCTGAGCGGTGCGAGGAAGACGATGCGAAGAGGCACGGGGGAAACAGTGAAAATGACCCCTCGGTCCTATTTATTAGGCGAAGTGAAAAATGGCAAGCGCGGGAGTTGAGGAGTCCAAAAAATGGATAAGTTAATAAAGGTGTTGCCTCGACAACTAGATATATATTAAATGAAGGAAATCTTCGATATCAACGGATGGATGACGTCAGGACGGTTTATGGTAATTTTGAAGTATGACGTCACGGCGGTTTACAAGATCAAAAACGAAGACAAGAGAGAAGATTTTTTCTAAAGTGCGGAAGATTGACATGAACAAGTTCCAACCAATCTTGGGCCTAATGTTGGGGATATTACTACCGGAGGTAAACCGGCCTTGGGTAGCCGGGTTGACTCTTTGAAGATTAGAAGCCCAGGAAGATGTAAAGATGCTAGCGCTTTATGGAGGGCCCAAAGGCGAGTTACAGTATGTAAATGTAAACTGGCCCAGTCATGTAACTTGTATAGTAAGATAGAAAGAGAGAGGACGAACCGGATACGTTTATAAACTGGCTTCGGGACTCTGTAGCCCGGAGGGCGTCAACCTATGTATATAAAGGGACGACCCAGCTGCGGTTTAGAGACAGACAACAACAACTCGAAAGCCAGGCAAAGCGGATTCGCTCCCTGGCCTTCGAAACCCTAGCAATACCAATCACAACTAGACGTAGGCTTTTAGCTTCATCGAAGGGGCCGAACTAGTATAAACTCCCGTGTCCCCTTGTCTGGTTTAACCCCTTTAAGCTAACCCGTTGCGATGGCTCCACAACTAAGTCCTTTCACGAGGACATCTACCATGACAAACCCACGACAGGTCCAGCCTGAGGTTTCCCGATCCTGCCCGCTCATTCATTCCAATTATTTCTCCTCGCCTCATTCCTCACTTTTGTATATTGGTCGTAAGTCACTGATTCATGGGGTCCAGTCTCTTGTGGGCCACGCCTGTCACCGGCCGTGGCTAGAAGGGTGCCCGGTGGGCTTCTTGTGCGGTAGAAAAGTCGTGCCACTGCCTATAGTTTTGGCCACCCACTGGGGGCACTAGCGGAATTCTAGATCGACGGACACTAGAAGGATCACTCCCATTCATTGCTCTGTCCCCAGTGGGATGAGATGATAGGTTTTGGCTCTCTCATCTCACTTCTCTCTCTCCCCCTTGCACCTCTCTGGTGCCTCCACCGCCACCGCTCCTCCCTCGCTGCTCTCTCCGGCCCCAGCCGCTACCGCTCCTATGCGCCTCGCTCCTCCCCACGAGGATCGCCACCGGCCCTCCCTTCTTATCGAGTCCTGGAGGAGCAGCCGCACCGGTGGACAAGGAGATCCATGGCCAGCCGTCGATGATGGGCGCACCACGGAGGAGCTCTCCATTCCCAACTGCCACCTCTCCACCACCAGGTACTAGTCATCGCCCACCAGTAGAAAACTTACCTTTCATCCGGAGCACTAGTTGTTGGGGAACGCAGTAATTTCAAAAAAATTCTTACGCACACGCAAGATCCATCTAGGTGATGCATAGCAATGAGAGGGGATAGAGTGTTGTCTACGTACCCTCGTAGACTGTAAACGGAAGCGTTATGATAACGCGGTTGATGTAGTCATACGTCTTCACAATCCGACCGATCCTAGCACCAAAAGTACGACACCTCCATGATCTGCACACGTTCAGCTTGGTGATGCCCCACGAACTCTAGATCCAGCTGAGGTCTAGGGAGAGTTGCCTCAACACGATGGCATGGTGACGGTGATGATGAAGCTACCGGCGCAGGGCTTAGCCTAAGCACTGCAACGATATGACCGAGGTGGAAATCTATGGAGGGGGGCACCACACACGGCTAAGATCAACTTTGATGTGTTCTAGGGTGCCCCCTTGATACGTCTCCAACGTATCTATAATTTTTGATTGTTTAATGCTATTATATTATCTGTTTTGGAGGATAATGGGCTTTATTTTACACTTTTATATTATTTTTGGGACTAACCTATTAACCCAAGGCCCAGTGCAAATTGCTGTTTTTTTGCCTATTTCAGTGTTTCATAGAAAAGGAATATCAAACGGAGTCCAAACGAAATAAAACCTTTGGGAGCGTGATTTTTGGAACAAACGTGATCCAAAGGACTTGGAGTGGACGTCAAAAAATGGACAAGGAGTCCACGAGGCAGGGGGCGCGCCTACCCCCTAGGCGCGCCCTCCCCCCTCGTGGCTCAACCGACCTACTTCTTCCTCCTATATATGTTCACATACCCCGAAAACATCCAGGAGCACCATAAAACCCTATTTCCACCGCCGCAACCTTATGTACCCAAGAGATCCCATCTTGGGGCCTTTTCCAGAGCTCCGCCGGAGTGGGCATTGATCACGGAGGGCCTCTACATCAACTCCATGGCCCCTCCGATGATGCGTGAGTAGTTTACTTCAGACCTTCGGGTCCATAGTTATTAGCTAGATGGCTTCTTCTCTCTCTTTGGATCTCAATACAAAGTTCTCCTCGATCTTCTTGGAGATCTATTCGATGTAACTCTTTTTGCGGTGTGTTTGTCGAGATCTGATGAATTGTGGGTTTATGATCAAGTCTATCTATGGACAATATTTGATTCTTCTCTGAAATCTTTTATGCATGATTGGTTATCTTTGCAAGTCTCTTTGAATTATCAGTTTGGTTTGGCCTACTAGATTGATAGTTCTTGCAATGGGAGAAGTGCTTAGCTTTGGGTTCAATCTTGCAGTGTTCGATCCCAGTGACAGAAAGGGAAACGACACGTATTGTATTGGTGCCATCAAGGATAAAAAGATGGGGTTTATATCATATTGCTTGAGTTTATCCCTCTACATCATGTCATCTTACATAAGGCATTACTCTGTTCTTATGAACTTAATACTCTAGATGCCTGCTGGATAGCGGTCGATGTGTGGAGTAATAGTAGTAGATGTAGGCAGGAGTTGGTCTACTTGTCACGGATGTGATGCCTATATACATGATCATGCCTAGATATTCTCATAATTATTCGCTTTTCTATCAATTGCTCGACAGTAATTCGTTCACCCACCATAATACTTATGCTATCTTGAGAGAAGCCACTAGTGAAACCTATGGCCCCCGGGTCTATTCTCCATCATATAAGTTTCCAATCTATTTTATTTTGCACTCTTTACTTTCAATATATGTCATAAAAATACCAAAAATATTTATCTTATCATTATTATCTCTATCAGATCTCACTCTCGTAAGTGACCGTGAAGGGATTGACAACCCCTTTATCGCGTTGGTTGCGAGGTTCTTATTTTTGTGTGTAGGTACGAGGGACTTGCGTGTGGCCTCCTACTGGATTGATACCTTGGTTCTCAAAAACCGAGGGAAATACTTACGCTACTTTGCTGCATCACCCTTTCCTCTTCAAGGGAAAACCAACGCAGTGCTCAAGAGATAGCAAGAAGGATTTCTGGCGCCGTTGCCGGGGAGTCTACGTGAAGGAAATATGCCCTAGAGGCAATAATAAAGTTATTATTTATTTCCTTATATCATGATAAATGTTTATTATTCATGCTAGAATTGTATTAACCGGAAACATAATACATGTGTGAATACATAGACCAACAGAGTGTCACTAGTATGCCTCTACTAGACTAGCTTGTTAATCAAAGATGGTTATGTTTCCTAACCATGAACAAAGAGTTGTTATTTGATTAACGAGGTCACATCATTAGTTGAATGATCTGATTGACATGACCCATTCCATTAGCTTAGCACCCAATCGTTTAGTATGTTGCTATTGCTTTCTTCATGACTTATACATGTTCCTATAACTATGAGATTATGCAACTCCCGTTTACCGGAGGAACACTTTGGGTACTACCAAACGTCACAACGTAACTGGGTGATTATAAAGGAGTACTACAGGTGTCTCCAATGGTAGATGTTGGGTTGGCGTATTTCGAGATTAGGGTTTGTCACTCCGATTGTCGGAGAGGTATCTCTGGGCCCTCTCGGTAATGCACATCACATAAGCCTTGCAAGCACTGCAACTAATATGTTAGTTGTGAGATGATGTATTACGGAACGAGTAAAGAGACTTGCCAGTAACGAGATTGAACTAGGTATTGGATACCGACGATCGAATCTCGGGCAAGTAACATACCGATGACAAAGGGAACAACGTATGTTGTTATGCGGTCTGACCGATAAAGATCTTCGTAGAATATGTAGGAGCCAATATGGGCATCCAAGTCCCGCTATTGGTTATTGACCGGAGACGTGTCTCGGTCATGTCTACATTGTTCTCGAACCGTAGGGTCCGCACGCTTAACGTTACGATGACAGTTATTATGAGTTTATGCATTTTGATGTACCGAAGGTTGTTCGGAGTCCCGGATAAGATCACGGACATGACGAGGAGTCTCGAAATGGTCGAGATGTAAAGATTGATATATTGGAAGCCTATGTTTGGGCACCGGAAGTGTTCCGGGTGAAATCGGGATTTTACCGGATTACCGGGAGGGTTACCGGAACCCCCCGGGATGCAAATGGGCCTATTGGGCCTTAGTGGAAAAGAGAGAAGAGGCAGCCCACAAGCCTAGCCGGCGCCCCCCTTTCCCAAGTCCTAGTAGGACTAGGAGAGGTGGGCCGGCCCCCTCTTTCTCCTTTCCCCCCAAAAGTCCTAGTTGGAATAGGATTGGAGGGGAGGAGTCCTACTCCCGGTGGGAGTAGGACTCCTCCCTGCGCCTCCCTCCTAGCCGGCCGAACCCCCTGCCCCTGGCCTTTATATACGGGGGCAGGGGGCACCCCAAGACACACAACTTGATCCTTGAGATCGTTCCTTAGCCGTGTGCGGTGCCCCCTGCCACCAAATCCCAACAGTGGCATCCGAGCCTAGGTTTTTATGGTTTGATGTTATATGCACGAGTAGAACACAAGTGAGTTGTGGGCGATACAAGTCATACTGCCTACCAGCATGTCATACTTTGGTTCGGCGGTATTGTTGGACGAGACGATCCGGACCAACCTTACGCGTACTCTTACGCGAGACCGGTTCCCTCGACGTGCTTTGCACATAGATGGCTTGCGGAAGACTGTCTCTCCAACTTTAGTTGAACCAAGTGTGACTACGCCCGGTCCTTGAGAAGGTTAAAACGGAGTCTATTTGACGAACTATCGTTGTGGTTTTGATGCGTAGGTGAGATGAGTTCTTACTTAAGCCCGTAGCAGCCACGTAAAACTTGCAACAACAAAGTAGAGGACGTCTAACTTGTTTTTGCAGGGCATGTTGTGATGTGATATGGTCAAGGCATGATGCTGATTTTATTGTATGAGATGATCATGTTTTGTAACCGAGTTATCGGCAACTGGCAGGAGCCATATGGTTGTCGCTTTATTGTATGCAATGCAATCGCGATGTAATGCTTTACTTTATTGCTAAGCGGTAGTGATAGTCGTGGAAGCATAAGATTGGCGAGACGACAACGATGCTACGATGGAGATCAAGGTGTCGCGCCGGTGACGATGGTGATCATGACGGTGCTCCGGAGATGGAGATCACAAAGCACAAGATGATGATGGCCATATCATATCACTTATATTGATTGCATGTGATGTTTATCCTTTTATGCATCTTATCTTGCTTTGATTGACGGTAGCATTATAAGATGATCTCTCACTAAATTATCAAGAAGTGTTCTCCCTGAGTATGCACCGTTGCAAAAGTTCTTCGTGCTGAGACACCACGTGATGATCGGGTGTGATAGGCTCTACGTTCAAATACAACGGGTGCAAAAACAGTTGCACACGCGGAATACTCAGGTTATACTTGGCGAGCCAAGCATATACAGATATGGCCTCAGAACACGGAGACCGAAAGGTCGAGCGTGAATCATATAGTAGATATGATCAACATATTGATGTTCACCATTGAAAACTACTCCATCTCACGTGATGATCGGTTATGGTTTAGTTGATTTGGATCACGTGATCACTTAGAGGATTAGAGGGATGTCTATCTAAGTGGGAGTTCTTAAGTAAATTAACTGAACTTCAAATTATCATGAACTTAGTACCTGATAGTATCTTGCTTGTTTATGTTGATTGTAGATAGATGGCTCGTGCTGTTGTTCCGTTGAATTTTAATGCGTTCCTTGAGAAAGCAAAGTTGAAAGATGATGGTAGCAATTACACGGACTGGGTCCGTAACCTGAGGATTATCTTCATTGCTGCACAGAAGAATTACGTCCTGGAAGCACCGCTAAGTGCCAGGCCTGCTGCAAGAGCAACACCAGAAGTTATGAACGTCTGGCAGAGCAAAGCTGATGACTACTCAATAGTTCAGTGTGCCATGCTTTACGGCTTAGAACCGGGACTTCAACGACGTTTTGAACGTCATGGAGCATATGAGATGTTCCAGGAGTTGAAGTTAATATTTCAAGCAAATGCCCGGATTGAGAGATATGAAGTCTCCAATAAGTTCTATAGCTGCAAGATGGAGGAGAACAGTTCTGTCAGTGAGCATATACTCAAAATGTCTGGGTATAATAATCACTTGATTCAATTGGGAGTTACACTTCCGGATGATTGCGTCATTGACAGAATTCTCCAATCACTGCCACCAAGCTACAAGAGCTTTGTGATGAACTATAATATGCAAGGGATGAACAAGACTATTCCCGAGCTCTTCGCAATGCTGAAAGCTGCGGAGGTAGAAATCAAGAAGGAGCATCAAGTGTTGATGGTTAACAAAACCACGAGTTTCAAGAAAAAGGGCAAAGGGAAGAAGAAGGGGAACTTCAAGAAGAACGGCAAGCAAGTTGCTGCTCAAGAGAAGAAACCCAAGTCTGGACCTAAGCCTGAAACTGAGTGCTTCTACTGCAAGCAGACTGGTCACTGGAAGCGGAACTGCCCCAAGTATTTGGCGGATAAGAAGGATGGCAAGGTGAACAAAGGTATATGTGATATACATGTTATTGATGTGTACCTTACTAATGCTCGCAGTAGCACCTGGGTATTTGATACTGGTTCTGTTGCTAATATTTGCAACTCAAAACAGGGACTACAGAATAAGCGGACACTAGCAAAGGACGAGGTGACGATGCGCGTGGGAAACGGTTCCAAAGTCGATGTGATCGCAGTCGGCACGCTACCTCTACATCTACCTTCGGGATTAATATTAGACCTAAATAATTGTTATTTGGTGCCAGCGTTGAGCATGAACATTATATCTGGATCTTGTTTGATGCGAGACGGTTATTCATTTAAATCAGAGAATAATGGTTGTTCTATTTATATGAGTAATATCTTTTATGGTCATGCACCCTTGAAAAGTGGTCTATTCTTATTGAATCTCGATAGTAGTAATACACATATTCATAATGTTGAAGCCAAAAGATGCAGAGTTGATAATGATAGTGCAACTTATTTGTGGCACTGCCGTTTAGGTCATATCGGTGTAAAGCGCATGAAGAAACTCCATACTGATGGGCTTTTGGAACCACTTGATTATGAATCACTTGGTACTTGCGAACCGTGCCTCATGGGCAAGATGACTAAAACACCGTTCTCCGGTACTATGGAGAGAGCAGCAGATTTATTGGAAATCATACATACCGATGTATGTGGTCCGATGAATATTGAGGCTCGTGGCGGATATCGTTATTTTCTCACCTTCACAGATGATTTAAGCAGATATGGGTATATCTACTTAATGAAACATAAGTCTGAAACATTTGAAAAGTTCAAGGAATTTCAGAGTGAAGTTGAAAATCATCGTAACAAGAAAATAAAGTTTCTACGATCTGATCGTGGAGGAGAATATTTGAGTTACGAGTTTGGTGTACATTTGAAAAATTGTGGAATAGTTTCGCAACTCACGCCACCCGGAACACCACAACGTAATGGTGTGTCCGAACGTCGTAATCGTACTTTACTAGATATGGTGCGATCTATGATGTCTCTTACTGATTTACCGCTATCATTTTGGGGTTATGCTTTAGAGACGGCCGCATTCACGTTAAATAGGGCACCATCTAAATCCGTTGAGACGGCGCCTTATGAACTGTGGTTTGGCAAGAAACCAAAGTTGTCGTTTCTTAAAGTTTGGGGCTGCGATGCTTATGTGAAAAAGCTTCAACCTGATAAGCTCGAACCCAAATCGGAAAAGTGTGTCTTCATAGGATATCCAAAGGAAACTATTGGATACACCTTCTATCACAGATCCGAAGGCAAGACTTTTGTTGCTAAATTCGGAAACTTTCTTGAGAAGGAGTTTCTCTCGAAAGAAGTGAGTGGGAGGAAAGTAGAACTTGACGAGGTAACTGTACCTACTCCGTTATTGGGAAATAGTACATCACAGAAAACTGTTTCTGTGAGACCTACACCAATAAGAGAGGAAGTTAATGATGATGATCATGAAACTTTAGATCAAGATACTACTGTACCTCGTAGATCAACCAGAGTAAGATCCGCACCAGAGTGGTACGGTAATCCTGTTCTGGAAGTCATGCTACTAGATCATGATGAACCTACGAACTATGAAGAAGCGATGGTGAGCCCAGATTCCGCAAAGTGGCTTGAAGCCATGAAATCTGAGATGGGATCCATGTATGAGAACAAAGTATGGACTTTGGTTGACTTGCCCGATGATCGGCAAGCAATTGAGAATAAATGGATCTTTAAGAAAAAGACTGACGCTGATGGTAATGTTACTGTCTACAAAGCTCGACTTGTCACAAAAGGTTTTCGACAAGTTCAAGGAGTTGACTACGATGAGACTTTCTCACCCGTAGCGATGCTTAAGTCTGTCAGAATCATGTTAGCAATTGCCGCATTTTATGATTATGAAATTTGGCAAATGGATGTAAAAACCGCATTCCTGAATGGATTTCTGGAAGAAGAGTTGTATATGATGCAAATTGAAGGTTTTGTCGATCCAAAGGAAGCTAACAAAGTGTGCAAACTCCAGCGATCCATTTATGGACTGGTGCAAGCATCTCGGAGTTGGAATAAATGCTTTGATAGTGTGATCAAGGCATTTGGATTTATACAGACTTTTGGAGAAGCCTGTATTTACAAGAAAGTGAGTGGGAGCTCTGTAGCATTTCTGATATTATATGTGGATGATATATTACTGATTGGAAATGATATAGAATTTCTGGATAGCATAAAGGGATACTTGAATAAAAGTTTTTCGATGAAAGACCTCGGGGAAGCTGCTTACATATTAGGCATAAAGATCTATAGAGATAGATCAAAACGCTTAATTGGACTTTCACAAAGCACATACCTTGACAAGATTTTGAAGAAGTTCAAAATGGATCAAGCAAAGAAAGGGTTCTTGCCTGTGTTACAAGGTGTGAAGTTGAGTCAGACTCAATGCCCGACCAATGCAGAAGATAGAGAGAAAATGAAAGATGTTCCCTATGCTTCAGCCATAGGCTCTATCATGTATGCAATGCTGTGTACCAGACCTGATGTGTGCCTTGCTATAAGTTTAGCAGGGAGGTACCAAAGTAATCCAGGAGTGGATCACTGGACAGCGGTCAAGAACATCCTGAAATACCTGAAAAGGACTAAGGATTTGTTTCTCGTATATGGAGGTGACAAAGAACTCACCGTAAGAGGTTACGTTGATGCAAGCTTTGACACTGATCCGGACGATTCTAAATCGCAAACTGGATACGTGTTTACTTTAAACGGTGGAGCTGTCAGTTGGTGCAGTACTAAACAAAGCGTCGTAGCAGGATCTACATGTGAAGCGGAGTACATAGCTGCTTCGGAAGCAGCGAACGAAGGAGTCTGGATGAAGGAGTTCATATCCGATCTAGGTGTCATACCTAGTGCATCGGGTCCAATGAAAATCTTCTGTGACAATACTGGTGCAATTGCCTTGGCAAAGGAATCTAGATTTCACAAAAGAACCAAACACATCAAGAGACGCTTCAACTCCATCCGGGATTTAGTCCAGGTGGGAGACATAGAGATTTGCAAGATACATATGGATCTGAATGTTGCAGACCCGTTGACTAAGCCTCTTCCACGAGCAAAACATGATCAACACCAAGGCTCCATGGGTGTTAGAATCATTACTGTGTAATCTAGATTATTGACTCTAGTGCAAGTGGGAGACTGAAGGAAATATGCCCTAGAGGCAATAATAAAGTTATTATTTATTTCCTTATATCATGATAAATGTTTATTATTCATGCTAGAATTGTATTAACCGGAAACATAATACATGTGTGAATACATAGACCAACAGAGTGTCACTAGTATGCCTCTACTAGACTAGCTTGTTAATCAAAGATGGTTATGTTTCCTAACCATGAACAAAGAGTTGTTATTTGATTAACGAGGTCACATCATTAGTTGAATGATCTGATTGACATGACCCATTCCATTAGCTTAGCACCCGATCGTTTAGTATGTTGCTATTGCTTTCTTCATGACTTATACATGTTCCTATAACTATGAGATTATGCAACTCCCATTTACCGGAGGAACACTTTGGGTACTACCAAACGTCACAACGTAACTGGGTGATTATAAAGGAGTACTACAGGTGTCTCCAATGGTAGATGTTGGGTTGGCGTATTTCGAGATTAGGGTTTGTCACTCCGATTGTCGGAGAGGTATCTCTGGGCCCTCTCGGTAATGCACATCACATAAGCCTTGCAAGCACTGCAACTAATATGTTAGTTGTGAGATGATGTATTACGGAACGAGTAAAGAGACTTGCCAGTAACGAGATTGAACTAGGTATTGGATACCGACGATCGAATCTCGGGCAAGTAACATACCGATGACAAAGGGAACAACGTATGTTGTTATGCGGTCTGACCGATAAAGATCTTCGTAGAATATGTAGGAGCCAATATGGGCATCCAGGTCCCGCTATTGGTTATTGACCGGAGACGTGTCTCGGTCATGTCTACATTGTTCTCGAACCGTAGGGTCCGCACGCTTAACGTTACGATGACAGTTATTATGAGTTTATGCATTCTGATGTACCGAAGGTTGTTCGGAGTCCCGGATAAGATCACGGACATGACGAGGAGTCTCGAAATGGTCGAGACGTAAAGATTGATATATTGGAAGCCTATGTTTGGGCACCGGAAGTGTTCCGGGTGAAATCGGGATTTTACCGGATTACCGGGAGGGTTACCGGAACCCCCCGGGATGCAAATGGGCCTATTGGGCCTTAGTGGAAAAGAGAGAAGAGGCAGCCCACAAGCCTAGCCGGCGCCCCCCCTTTCCCAAGTCCTAGTAGGACTAGGAGAGGTGGGCCAGCCCCCTCTTTCTCCTTTCCCCCCAAAAGTCCTAGTTGGAATAGGATTGGAGGGGAGGAGTCCTACTCCCGGTGGGAGTAGGACTCCTCCCTGCGCCTCCCTCCTAGCCGGCCGAACCCCCTGCCCCTGGCCTTTATATACGGGGGCAGGGGGCACCCCAAGACACACAACTTGATCCTTGAGATCGTTCCTTAGCCGTGTGCGGTGCCCCCTGCCACCAAAGTCCACCTCGATCATACCGTTACAGTGCTTAGGCGAAGCCCTGCGTCGGTAGTACATCAAGATCGTCACCACGCCGTCGTGCTGACGGAACTCTTCCTCGACGCTTTGCTGGATCGGAGCCCGAGGAGCGTCATCGAGCTGAACGTGTGCTAAGAACTCGGAGGTGCCGGAGTAACGGTGCTTGGATCGGTCAAATCGGGAAGACGTACGACTACTTCCTCTACGTTGTGTGATCGCTTCCGCAGTCGGTCTGCGTTGGTACGTAGACAACACTCTCCCCTCTCGTTGCTATGCATCACCATGATCTTGCGTGTGCGTAGGAAAATTTTGAAATTACTACGTTCCCCAACACTACGCACAAGTCTAGACATACACTACTGGAATCAGCTAGTTTGCCATCTGCCAGTTCTTTGCCGTCCGCTAGCGGACGGCAAAGAACCTCTTTGCCATCAGCTTCCAAAAAGCAGACGGCAAAGAACTGGCTGATGGCATAGACCAAGTTTGCCATCAGCCAGTTCTTTGCCGTCTGCTAGCGGACGGCAAAGATTCTTTGCCGTCGGCTAGCGGACGGCAAAGAGGGAGGGGCCCCACTGACGAGCTGCAAAAAAAACCCTAACGGGCCCCCTCTTTGCCGTCCGCTAGCGGACGGCAAAGAGCAAGAAGGCGGACGGCAAAGGGTGGCGGACGGCAAAGAGGGAGGCCCCACGTAACGTTAACGGGGCCGCGCCCCACACCCCCCCTCTCTCTCTTTCTCTCCCCCACCTCCACCGCCCCGTCGCACCACGCCCCGCCGCCGGCCCAGCGCCCCCCGCCGCCGACCCAGCGCCCCCCGCCGCCGCCCCAGCGCCCCCCCGCCGCCGCCCCGGCGCCCCCCACCCCGTCGCCCCCGCCGCCCCCACCGCCCTGCCGTCTGGGCGCCGCCACGCACCGGCGCCCCGGCACCTCCGCGCCCCGCCGCCCCGGCCGGGCCCGGCGCCGCCGCCCCGGCCGGGCCCGGCGCCGCCGCCCTAGGCCGCCCCGCCCCCCTCCTCCGCCGCCCCAGGCCGCCCCGCCCCGCTCCTCCACCGCCCCAGGCCGCACCGCACCCCTCCTCCACCCTGCAGGTGATCTTCTTTCTTTTTTTCTTTTTTTCTGTTTTTTTAGTTTTAGGTTTATGTTTAGTTTAGATTTAGTTTTAGTTTTAGGATTAGTTTTAGGTTTATAGGTTTAGTCTTAGTTTAGTTTTAGGTTTAGATTTAGTTTTTTTTCTTTTTCTGTTTTTTTTAGTTTTAGGTTTAGTTTAGTTTTAGGAAAGAAGAAAAAGAGAAAAAAGAGGAGATCAGGAGAAGAAGAAGAGGAGGAGGAGAAGAAAAAAGAAGAAGAGGAAAAAGAAGAAGAAAAAAGAGGAGAGGAGGAGAAGAAGAAGAGGAAAAAGGAAAGGAGGAAGAAGAAGAAGAAGAAGAAGGAAAAAAAGGAAGAAAAAGAAGAAAAGGAAGAAGAAGAAAAGGAAAAAAGAGGAAAAACCCCCGACCCGACACGGCACCCCGACCCGACACCGCACCCCGACCCCGACCCGGCACCCCGACCCCTAGACCCCGACCCCGACACCCCGACCCCGACCCCGACCCCTAGACCCCGACCCCGACACCCCGACCCCGACCCCGACCCCGACACCCCGACCCCGAGCCTGACCCGACACCCCGACCCCGACACGGACACGGCACCCCGACCCCAACCCGACACCCCGACCCCGAGACCCCGACCCCGACACCGACACGACACCCCGACACCGACACCCTGACCCCGACACGGACACGGCACCCCGACCCCAACCCGACACCCCGACCCCGACCCCGACCCGGCACCCCGACCAGACACCCCGACCCCGAGACCCCGACCCCGAGCCTGACCCGACACCCCGACCCCGAGACCCCGACCCCGAGACCCCGGGCCTTACCCGACACCCCGACCCCGACACTGACACGGCACCCCGACCCCGACCCGGCACCCTGACCCGACACCCCGACCCCGAGACCCTGACCCCGACCGCGAGTCGGACCCGACACCCCGACCCCGACACCGACACGGCACCCCGACCCCGACCCGGCACCCCGACTCGACACCCCGACCCCGACACGGCACCCCGACACCGACAGGGCACCCCGACCACCGACACCTCCCAAAAATTAAGGTGTTCTTTGGCCTTCCAGAGGCCGACGGGGTCATATATTTGTGAATTATTAGTTAGGTCATATATTTTTCGATTTAGTTATGAAAAACATCATATATAATTGTGTTGATCGTGTAGTTTTAAATGTGCAGTTGTTTCATCGCTGCGAGGTTTGGTGTTCGACGACCTCGCCGTGCGTTTGACGAGCTCTGCCCCTTCGTTCATGGGTGAGCACAAATGACAAGTCCTCCTCCCCCATTAATTATTTGATCTATTCCGATGAAACTTGATAGCTAGCTATATATGTGTCTTGAATCATCAGTATGCGTAACCAATATGTGTCTCCCGTTCGAAAGCGTCATAGTTATAAATATGCATGCATTTGCATATTTATAACCTTGATTCTTTCGAATTGTCCAACGCTATCCATGGACAGCCCGAGTATGTGTAGATTGGGTTCGTTTTCCCATATGCTTTGCTCCGGATCCGACGCATATATTTCGTCAGTGCCTCCCCTGTTGTTCTCCGGGTACACATCCTCTCTGTTTATTGCAGAGACGTGTATCAGGAGAACAGCGGGGAGGTACTGCCGAAATTTTGCGTCGGATCCGGAGCATAGCATGGGAAAATGAACCCAATCTACACATACACGGGTGGGATTAGGACCTATCATTACCTATTAGAGTGTAGGTTGCATGGACATAATAAAATTGACAAAGTAGATCAACTGATGAATATATACATGGTGAATTACATATATAATTGTTGTGTGTCCAGTAGCTCTGAAAGTCAAGATGAGTGACCGTGCCTGGATGTATACCGGTCACACTGGTCAGAACAAATGGAGCGTTGAATGGTTCACAAAAACTAAGGGGTTTGTGCAAGCCGCATTTGCAAATGGCCAAAAGAAAACCTGGTGCCCCTGTTTCCGGTGCGGCAATTAGGAAAAGAAGACAGAGGCTGAAATGGGCAAACACCTGCAGAAGAGTGGTTTTACGCCCGATTATACGCTGTGGACATTTCATGGTGAGTCTGCCCAACGTGACCGAGCTGAGGTGGATCGTCGTCGCACCGGCGAGCATGGTACCGGGATGGAAAACATGGTGCAAGACTATGATGATGCTTGGGATTCGGACGAGGAGATGGAGGAATCTGCAAAGGCCTTCAATGAAATGTTGGAGTCTTCGAAACGTCCGCTCCACGAGCACACTGAGCTTTGTCAGTTGGATGCCATCTCACAAGTAATGGCTCTGAAGGCTCAGTTCAACTTGGGCAGAGAATGCTATGACGCAATTATGACAGTATTTGGACGCTTTCTACCCAAAGGCCATGTAATGCCTGCAAACCTCTACCAGTCGGACAAAATCCTCCGTGCACTGAAGATGCCCTATGAGAAGATACATGCCTGTGAGAAAGGATGTGCCTTATTTAGGCTTGACTATGCGGACTTGAACTATTGTCCCATTTGCAAGTCTTCCAGGTATATTGTGGTAGACAACAGTATGGGTGAGAAGACACAGACCAAAATCCCCGTTAGTGTTCTTCGGTATATGCCAATCGTACCAAGACTTCAACGTCTATTCATGGTCGAAGAGACGGCCAGACAGATGACATGGCACAAAACAGGCAAAAGAACCGAACTAGATGCAGATGGGAATCTGATGATGGTACACACATCGGATGGTGTTGCGTGGAAAAAGTTTGATGAATTACATGCTGACAAAGCGGCAGATCCGAGGCATCCTCGAGTCGGCATCAGCACGGATGGGTTCAGTGTGTTTGGTATGACGGCAGCCCAATATAGTTGTTGGCCCGTATTTGTCTTTCCACTCAATCTCCCCCCCGGCCAGATTATGCAAAGAAAGAACATTTTCCTGACGTTGATAATTCCAGGACCCAACTATCCGGGCAAAAATATGAATGTGTACATGCAGCCGCTTAAGGACGAATTGCAAGAAGCCTGGGATAATGGGTTCAAGACATACGACGCCTTTAGCAAACGGAACTTCATAATGCATGTCTGGTACATGTACTCGACGCATGACTTGCCGGCGTATGCGCTATTCGTTGGCTGGTGTGTGCATGGAAGGTTCCCGTGCCCCACATGCAAGGGAGCTCTTGAGTTTCATTGGCTTCAGGCCGGTCGCAAATTTTCTTGCTTCGACATGCATAGACAGTTCCTGGATCCTCGCCATAAGTTCAGGAAAGACAAGAAGAACTTCATCAGGGGTAGAGTTGTCAAAAACTCTGCACCACCTGCATTGACAGGCCAACAGACCTTGGATCAGTTAAACGCTCTCGAGCCAGATCCACAACGTCCAGGGTACTTCAAGGGGTATAATACTAAGCACGCGTGGACTCACAAAACATGCTTATGGGATCTGCCTTACTTCAAAGACCTCCTTTGCCCACACAACATCGACGTGATGCACACTGAGAAGAATATCGCCGAGGCACTTTTTGGTACATTGTTCGGCATAGATGGGAAGTCAAAGGATAATACTAAGGCCAGAGTCGATCTGGAGGCGCTATGTGATAGGCCGTTACAAAACATGAAAGAACCGAAAGGAAAGCAGAACTGGACGAAGCCAAAGGCATGGTTCAATCTTGGAAGGCCAGCTATGAGGGAAATTCTCTTGTGGGTGCAACAGCAGTTGATGTTTCCCGATGGGTATGCAGCGAATCTAAAGAGGGGAGCGAATCTTGATAAACTGAAGATATTTGGTCTCAAGAGTCATGATTGGCACATATGGATTGAGCGGGTAATGCCGGTGATGTTGCGTGGCTTCATCCCTGAGGATGAATGGCTAGTACTGGCAGAACTCAGCTATTTCTTCCGTGTTCTTTATGTGAAAGAACTATCGCCTGGCATGCTAGAAGAAATGGAAGAGTTGGCGCCGGAGTTGATCTGCAAGTTAGAGAAGATCTTTCCACCGGGCTTCTTTAATCCAATGCATCATTTGATTTTGCATCTCCCGACCGAGGCAAGATTGGGGGGGGGGGGGGGGGCGTGCAAAATCGTTGGTGCTACCCAACTGAGAGGATGCAGAAGACGCTTCGAGAAAAATGTAAAAATAAACGTAGAATTGAAGCATCGATGGCTGAGGCATTCATTACAGAGGAGGCGGCAAACTTCGTAACAGCGCACTACGAAGCCAAAAATCGTCATTTGCATAATCCGAAGCCTCGGTACAATGCTGACGAGCCTAAAAAGGGTGGATCCAACCTCAGCCTATTCAAAGGGAATCTCGCACCAGCTAGTGTTTCACATCCAGTATCTTTGGATAACGAAGAATGGCGGACCATTTCGTTGTATATCTTCAACAACCTGATAGAAGTGCG
Source organism: Triticum monococcum (assembly GCA_034509565.1). Taxonomy (NCBI): domain Eukaryota; kingdom Viridiplantae; phylum Streptophyta; class Magnoliopsida; order Poales; family Poaceae; genus Triticum; species Triticum monococcum. The sequence goes on along the minus strand of CM067841.1, from coordinate 38,163,689 downwards.
GCCGTACATCAAGTAAGTTCTCGGTACATTGTTTCGCAACTTCTATTTCCTTTGAACTACTCTTATTCCTGGATATGTCATACAGTCGATACGTTACCATATTCTCGTATGGAGCGGAGATCCAAAAGGATTCCGTCGAAGAGTATGAGCTTCTCGCAAAGCAAGGAGGTGGCTATCCCGGTTTCATCTCTTGGTTCAAACAAACGGTAATTTCTATTAGACAATTTCATTTCATTCGCTAATTTGTGCATAATGCAACAATCCTTTCATATTAAACCTGTAGGCTAATTCAGAGTCTATGGACGCCGAATTGAGACAAGTCGCTAATGGTTTTGACTATAAGGTCCGTTCATTTGACAAGTACGACATCAACGGGTATCGCTTTCGTACCTATGGCAAAGAGCTATCGATGGCGGACCGAAAGTCAACAAATTGTTGTGTATCTGCTATCGGTGAAGGAGGTACCGAGTATTATGGGAGAGTTGAAGCAATTTATGAACTTCTGTTCTATGGTGAAAACCCACCGAATGTCGTAGTCTTCAAATGTTATTGGTTTCAGCCGAAGGAGACTAGAAGGACTCATGAACATGTAGGGCTAGTTGAAATCAACCAAAGCACTCATTTAGATGTTCCTGATGTCTATATTATGGCTCAACAGGCGACCCAAGTATTCTATCTACCGTGGGCCTGCCAAACTACTCCAAATCTGAAAGGTTGGGATGTCGTTTATGAAGTGCCGCCACATGCTAGACTTTCTCCCCCAAAGGAAGAGGATTATGAACCTCACATTAACCCAGACACATATGAAGGAGAATTCTTCCAAGAGACACGTCTTTCCAAAAAGCGTTTCAAGAACCGCTATACTTCACCCCAAAACATTGAAGTAGACAGCGACAATGAATCCGACATCACCCCAGAGGAGGAACAAGAAGAGCCGGAACAAGAAGAGGTTACTGCTGCGGATGACCTGTCAATGCTTGACCGATTACGTCAAGGTGGCCTTGCACATGTTGATGCCAATGAACCCTATGAGCCCGTCATTGATTATAGTGATGATGATGATTATGCATTTATTGATGATACTGATCGAGATTATTAGTAGTGTCAGGTATTACATTTTTTTATGTTGTACTTGATGATGATACACTTAAGTGATACACATATTATTATTCATGTCGGTCTTTTTTATGATGTACTAATTTCGTTTACTGTTTGTCATGGCAGGTGTTGAAAGATGGTGGGCGCTGGTCGGGAGCGTGGTCTGAGGTCTTCCATTCCAGACGCACCTCTCTGCCGAGCGTTGCTGGACAGTATGGCCACACCGCCGGGCCCTTCTTCGTCGACCGTGGTGCCCAGCAGGGGACGAGGTAGGAAGAGAGGAGGTGGGGCACGTGGTCGTGGGAGAGGAGGTAGGGTGACTGCTACGGTGCCTTCCTCGCCGCCACCCCCAGCCGTTTCACCCGAGCACGTGACTGCTAGGGTGGACTCGTCCGAGGAGGAGGCTACACGGACTCCGGTCCACGAGCCTCCGGTCCACGGGTCTTCGGCCCACGAGAGTTCGGCCCACGTGACCCCGGAGGAGCACACGTCCGGATGGGGTACCTGACCGGATCAGCCCGAGGAGCCAAGTGGCCATGCTGATGATGGCGGGGAGCCGACTGATCTTGAGGAGGAGGGGGGCACCGTCTACCAGCGTGGTGCTACACGGCTCCCGTCCGTGCCGGTGACCCGCGAGCAGAGGTGGTTGATTTTCCCTGATGGGGAGAGGTACGTAAGTGCATTTAATATTTTTGTACCTTGTGCATTCACGTTTTTTCAAATAACTAATGCGTTGGCCTTGTCATGCTGCAGGGGTTGGGACCACCATCATAGTGTCCGCCGGCCCAACTCCGTCCTTGGAGTTCTTTGCCGGCAAAACTTCCCGGGGTTTGTCACGTTGCCTGGTGAGGGTCGGCTTCCAGAGCTTGGATTGAGCTGGGAGCACTACGTGGCTGCCCCGGCCCCGCCAAATGAGATTATCGACGGTGTCGTGTGTGACATGAGGGCAGACATGGTGATCAGAAAGTTCTGGGTAATTTCTCCTTTACACATTTAAAAATCTTCAACTAGCTAGTTATTAATTGTACTAATCAACATTGTCTCATTTGATTGCAGACATTCTATAGGTGTGAGGAGGGATACGAGGAGGACGCGGCACATGTTATCGAGAACGTTTGCAAGCGCCTACTCCAGAACTTACGGCACGAGGCTCGGGTGCAGGCTGTTCGAGACTACTACGCCTTGCGTGGTATCAAGAAGACCAAGCCGGCGTGCCGCGATAAGTTCCTGAGTAAGGAGCAGTACATGAAGGTAATTCTTAAGGCCTTCTCTACTTAAGTTCCTTCATTTAGTAATTCTTAGCCGTAGCGCTCAAGTTTCTATTTGCTAACTTAGGCGCCTCCGAGATGGTGTGCGGATCGGATGGATTGTTGGGAGGTGTTGGTCGATGAGTGGTGCTCACAACGATGGCTAGCCCTCCACAAGGAGGCCAAGGACAAACGTGCCCAAATGGAAGGTGTGCCACACCATCAAGGCAGCTCTAACTTATATCAGTTCGGGCGCAACTGGGTATGTGGTTTGCTTCATGATTCATGCAATTCATTCATCATGCTAGCTTGAGCCCTTTAATTACTAATTTTCATTGTTTCTCTCTTTCAGGCATGCTACAATAAGGCGGATAAGGTGCCAGAGGTGTATGACCTGTATGCCATGGCCCACACTGCCTCTTTCAAGAAAGTCAAGGCTTTCTCTCAGTCTGACCTCGATGATGCAAACAACTTCACCAACATCTCCTCCCACAACAAGCTCGTGAGATATAGAGATGAGGGGAAGGCGAGGAAAGGGGAGGACTTTAACCCGAGCCAGGGTCCCATTGATCCAGAGCTGTTGATGATATCTGGTGGTGGGAGGTCCCATGGCTCCATAGCCATTGGAGATGGACTTATCCGTTGTCCTAGCACTCTCCCGGAGATCAAGGCGCGCCAGTCGAGCTCCGCTCCTGAGATAAGGCCTCGTGAACGGCCAGTGCAACTCGCCATCAAGGTTAGTGATACGTACTTAGTTATCTTTCTCCATTACATTGTGTGCGCTTCCATCAATGATTACAAATGGTCATGTGAGTGGTATTGCAGGCTGCTATACAGAGTGAGAGAGATAGAACAGAGAAACTTCTGGCGGAGGCGGCGGAGAGGCAGCGGGAGTTGGAGGAGAGGACGACAAAGATGCTGGAGGAGGAGAGGGCACGGAATGACATGCAGGCAAGGGCCATGTACGAGCTCCTTGTGGTAAGTTTCTTCTGCAGATTAGCCAAAACATTCATGTAGTGTTTGTCTCATTACTAACTAGTATGACTGAGTCGTCAAAACCAAATGTGCAGTCTGTGTGCGAGAAGACAGGTCAGACCGCTCCGCCGATGCCAGTGATTGCTCCTGGGACCACGGTGAGTTTTATTTGAATGGACATTACTTGCTAGTCTTAACATTTGAGTGTCATCATGCTAACAAGACATTGGAAATGATCTTTGGTGCAGCATAACTCCAGACAAGCATCTCACGATCCTTCTCCAGCTACCGACACGAGCCACCCCGCTCCTACACCTCCTGGATCTTGGTAAGTTTATCTAGTGTTTTGCTTAACACATGCATAAAGACCTAGACTTAGCTTTATTTCCTCCAATGCTTACCATAATGACGTAGACTTAGCTTCTTCTCCTCCAAAATGACTTAATAAGCTTACTGACCTCCAAAACCATCCATTTTACCTAAGTTAGCTCTAAAACGATCTATACTTAGCTTACTTATGTCAAAAATTGCATAATTAGCTTAGTTAGCTCATAGACGATCCATTTTACCTAAGTTAGCTCCAAAATGACCCATCTTACCTAGGTTAGCTTATAAATGATCCAGTTTATCCAAGTTAGCTCTAAAATGACCCAATTTACCTAGAGTAGCTCCTAAACGATCCATTTCACCTAAGTTAGCTAAAAATGATCCATTTCACCTAAATTAGCTCTTAAATGATCCATTTCACCTAAGTTTGCTAAAAAACGATCCATTTCACCTAAATTAGCTCTTAAATGATCCATTTCACCTAAGTTTGCTAAAAAACGATCCATTTCACCTTAGTTAGCTCAAAAACGATCCATTTCACCTAAATTAGCTCTTAAATGATCCATTTCACCTAAGTTTGCTCAAAAATGATCCATTTCACCTTAGTTAGCTCAAAAACGATCCATTTCACCTTAGTTAGTTCAAAAACGATCCATTTCACCTAAATTAGCTCTTAAATGATCCATTTCACCTAAGTTTGCTCAAAAACGATCCATTTCACCTAAGTTAGCTCAAAAACGATCCATTTTACCTTAGTTAGCTCAAAAACGATTCATTTCACCTAGTTAGCTCAAAAACGATCCATTTCACCTTAGTTAGCTCAAAAATGATGCCCTTCACCTTAGTTAGCTCAAAAACGATTCATTTCACCTTAGTTAGCTCAAAAACGATCCATTTTACCTAAGTTAGCTCATAAACGATCTATTTTACCTAAGTTAGTTCTAAAATGATCCATTTAACCTTACTTAGCTCATAAATGATCCATTCTACCGAAGTTAGCTCTAAAATGACCCATTTTACCTAGGTTAGCTCCAAAATGATCCATCTTACCTAGATTACCTCTAAAATGATGCATTTTACCTAAGTTTGCTCATAAGCGATCCATTGCACCTAGGTTAGCTCATAAACGATCCATTTGACCTTACTTAGCTCATAAACGACCCATTTCAACTAAGTTAGCTCATAAATGATCCATTTCACCTTAGCTAGCTCATAAACGACCCATTTCAACTAAGTTAGCTCATAAATGATCCATTTCACCTTAGCTAGCTCATAAACGACCCATTTCAACTTAGTTAGCTCATATATGATCCATTTCACGTAAGTTAGCTCATAAATGACATACTCTTCTTGTTCTAGTCTTCTTCTTGTTCTACTCTTCTTGTTCTAACTTTCTTATTTTTCATTTTGCAGATTTCATTCACTTGACGAAAGCTTGCATAGATGGAGTGCTCCTTATCCCTTTCTCTGTTTCTTTTGTATCGTTGAACTATGCATGTATCGTTGGATGAAACTATTGTAATATATATGGTTGGATGCCTCTATGTTGAACTTGTTATGTATGATGGAACTATGCATGTAATATATATGGTTGGATGATGAAGTTATGTGTTGGATATCTTATATGTTTGCTCTGTAATGGCCTTTTGAAATATATCTATATATGTCATATATATTTGTGATGAAAATTGTTGGATTTAATAAAAAACAGATAAAAGAGCCAATATGCAGGCTCTTTGCCGTCTGCCACCGACGGCAACCTGCTCTTTGCCGTCTGCCGCGGACGGCAAAGAAGCCACATGGCGTCCACCTGTGCTTCCTGGGAGCTGACCCGTTTGGTCAGTTTGCCTACAGTGGCAGACGGCAAAGACTTTGCCGTCAGTGGCAGACGGCAAAGAACCTGCCACGTAGTGACGTGTAGATGACATCATACAGCGGACGGCAAAGACCCTAGAAATTTTGCCGTCAGCGGCAGATGGCAAAGGCCTTCCGTTAGCCACTTAACGGACTGACAGCGCAACTATTGCCGTCCGCCGTCTTTGCCGTCCGCCGCTCTCTCTTTGCCGTCCGCCGCAGACGGCAAAGACTTTGCCGTCAGTAGCTGACGGCAAAGAACCTGTTTACCGAAGCCTACTTTACTGGAGCCTTTTGCCGTCCGCTGCTGACGGCAAAGGCCTTTGCCGTCCGCCGTTCGTGCCTTTGCCGTCCGCTACGGCAGACGGCAAAGTAGCTGATTCCTGTAGTGATAGGAAGTACCCATCACAAACTCTTACCCCTCGCATTACATTATTTTCCCTTTGCCTCTCGTTTTCCTCTCCCCCACTTCACCATTGCCGTTTTATTCGCCCTCCTTTTCCATTCGCCTTCTTCCCGTATGTATCTTTCTTTGTGTTTCCATGTGCCTTCTATTTGCTTGCATCTTTGCTTGCGAAAAATCTATTGATATGGATCCACTTAAAGTGTTCTACTTGGATCATCTTTGATCCTTATGCGCTCGTGCTGAAACCCCAACTAGCCTAGTTGATGGGAAATCTTTATATGAGCATGCTCATTTTGTGCATCACCGTTTGTCTGAAAAAGGGAGACTCTTATGGGATCAAATAAACAGATTGCTATGTTATGCTTGGAATCTTTGTGAAATTTGTGATCTCACTTGTTGCTCTGAGAACCATAAAAAACACCTCTCCTACCTATGTGAGTTTAATGATAATGAAATCTTATCTTCTTATGCAAAGGGTGTTTATAGTTACTATGATATCGAAAAAATTGAAGAATTTGTTGCTTTTAAAGGCGCTTATGAAGTTGCTTCTTTGATTGAAAAGTATGATATTACTCTATGAATCTGAAAATTTTGACATACTTAAATATTGCTATGAAAACTATGCTCATAATGCATATGTCAAAGAATTTATTGAAAGAATGAACGTTGCTTCGGAAGAAAATAATGATATGCATGAATCTATAGATAATTATGATTCCGATGATTTGATTGAAATATCCCTTGATGAACATGATGCTTGCTATTCTTGTGGCCATGATGCCAATATTTATGAAGACGAATTTGCTATAGTTCCTTATGTTAAACATGAGATCGTCGCTATTGCACCCATACTTGATAGTTCCTTTGATGAAAAGCATGATTGAAATGATGTTATTATAAATCCTCTTAATGTTAATTGTGTTAATGATATGCAAAACCTCAAGCTTGGGGATGCTAGTTTTCTATGACCACTATTTGTTGCAATGATCATGATTGGGGTGATTCTTCTTTTGATCTTGAAAATTTATTTAAGCCCCATGATGAATATGAGATTGATAATAATGTTTGCAATAATATTGAAAGTGGGTTTGGAAGAGTGTCAACTTTAGATCCCACATATTTGGAGAATGTTCAATCTTATGAAGTTTTTGACTCTGTCCCCAGTGGGATGAGATGCTAGGTTTTGGCTCTCTCGTCTCACTTCTCTCTCTCCCTTGCACCTCTCTGGTGCCTCCACCGCCACCGCTCCTCCCTCGCTGCTCTCTCCGGTCCCAGCCGCTACCGCTCCTATGCGCCTCCCTCCTCCCCACGAAGATCGCCACGGGCCCTCCCTTCTTATCGAGTCCTGGAGGAGCAGCCGCACCGGTGGACAAGGAGATCCATGGCCAGCCGTCGATGATGGGCGCATCACGGAGGAGCTCTCCATACCCAGCTGCCACCTCTCCACCACCAGGTACTAGTCAGCGCCCACCAGTAGAAAACTTACCTTTCATCCGGAGCACTAGTTGTTGGGGAACGCAGTAATTTCAAAAAAATTCTTACGCATACGCAAGATCCATCTAGGTGATGCATAGCAACGAGAGGGAATAGAGTGTTGTCTACATACCCTCGTAGACTACAAGCGGAAGCGTTATGATAACGCGGTTGATGTAGTCGTACGTATTCATGATCCGACCGATCCTAGCACCAAAAGTACGGCACATCCATGATCTGCACACGTTCAGCTTGGTGATGTCCCACGAACTCTAGATCCAGCTGAGGTCTAGGGAGAGTTGCGTCAACACAATGGCATGGTGACGGTGATGATGAAGCTACCAGCGCAGGGCTTAGCCTAAGCACTGCAACGATATGACCGAGGTGGAAATCTATGGAGGGGGGCACCACACAAGGCTAAGATCAACTTTGATGTGTTCTAGGGTGCCCCCTTGATACGTCTCCAACGTATCTATAATTTTTGATTGTTCAATGCTATTATATTATCTGTTTTGGAGGATAATGGGATTTATTTTACACTTTTATATTATTTTTGGGACTAACCTATTAACCCAAGGCCCAGTGCAAATTGTTGTTTTTTTGCCTATTTCAGTGTTTCACAGAAAAGGAATATCAAATGGAGTCCAAACGGAATGAAACCTTCGGGAGCATGATTTTTGGAACAAACGTGATCCAGAGGACTTGGAGTGGACGTCAAGAAACGGACGAGGAGTCCATGAGGCAGGGGGCGCGCCCTCCCCCCTCATGGGCCCCTCGTGGCTCAACCGACCTACTTCTTCCTCCTATATATGTTCACATACCCCGAAAACATCCAGGAGCACCATAAAACCCTATTTGCACCGCCGCAACCTTTTGTACCCAAGAGATCCCATCTTGGGGCCTTTTCCGGAGCTCCGCTAGAGGGGGCATTGATTACGGAGGGCCTCTACATCAACTCCATGGCCCCTCCGATGATGTGTGAGTAGTTTACTTCAGACCTTCAGGTCCATAGTTATTAGCTAGATGGCTTCTTCTCTCTCTTTGGATCTCAATACAAAGTTCTCCTCGATCTTTTTGGAGATCTATTCGATGGAACCCTTTTTGTGGTGTGTTTGTCGAGATCTGATGAATTGTGGGTTTATGATCAAGTCTATCTACGAACAATATTTGATTCTTCTCTGAAATCTTTTATGCATGATTGGTTATCTTTGCAAGTCTCTTCGAATTATCTGTTTGGTTTGGCCTACTAGATTGATCGTTCTTGCAATGGGAGAAGTGCTTAGCTTTGGGTTCAATCTTACGGTGCTCGATCCAAGTGACAGAAAGGGAAATGACACGTATTGTATTGTTGCCATCGAGGATAAAAGGATGGGGTTTATATCATATTGCTTGAGTTTATCCCTCTACATCATGTCATCTTACCTAAGGCATTACTCTGTTCTTATGAACTTAATACTCTAGATGCATGTTGGATAGCGGTCGATGTGTGGAGTAATAGTAGTAGATGCAGGCAAGAGTCGGTCTACTTGTCACGGATGTGATGCCTATATACATGATCATGCCTAGATATTCTCATAATTATTCGCTTTTCTATCAATTGCTCGACAGTAATTCGCTCACCCACCGTAATACTTATGCTATCTTGAGAGAAGCCACTAGTGAAACCTATGGTCCCAGGTCTATTCTCAATCATATAAGTTTCCAATCTATTTTATTTTCCAATCTTTACTTGCAATATATATCATAAAAATACCAAAAATATTTATCTTATCATTATTATCTCTATAAGATCTCACTCTCGTAAGTGACCGTGAAGGGATTGACAACCCCTTTATCATGTTGGTTGCGAGGTTCTTATTTGTTTGTGTAGGTACGAGGGACTTGCGTGTGGCCTCCTACTGGATTGATACCTTGGTTCTCAAAAACTGAGGGAAATACTTACGCTACTTTGCTGTATCACCCTTTCCTCTTCAAGGGAAAACCAACGCAGTGCTCAAGAGGTAGCACCCCTTGATACGTCTCCAACGTATCTACTTTTCCAAACACTTTTGCCCTTGTTTTTGACTCTAACTTGTATGATTTGAATGGAAGTAACCCGGACTGACGCTGTTTTCAGCAGAATTGCCATGATGTTGTTTTATGTGCAAAAAACAAAAGTTCTCGGAATGACCTGAAACTCCACGGGATATCTTACAATAAATAATAAAAAATCCTCGCCAAAGATGAAGACCAGGGGGCCCACACCCTTCTCACGAGGGTGGGGGGTGCCCCCCCTAGGGCGCGCCCCTACCTCGTGGGCCCCCTGGAGACCCCCGACTCCAACTCCAACTCTATATAACTGCTTTCGGGGAGAAAAAAATAGGAGAGACAAAATCATCGCGTTTACGATACGGAGCCGCCGCCAAGCCCTAAGACCTCTCGGGAGGGGCTGATCTGGAGTCCGTTCGGGGCTCCGAAGAGGGGGGTTTGTCGCCGTCGTCATCATCAACCATCCTCCATCACCAATTTCATCATGCTAACTACCGTGCATGAGTAATTCCATTGTAGGCTTGCTGGACGGTGATGGGTTGGATGAGATTCACCATGTAATCGAGTTAGTTTTGTTAGGGTTTGATCCCTAGTATCCACTATGTTCTGAGATCGATGTTGCTATGACTTTGCTATGCTTAATGCTTGTCACTAGGGCCCGAGTGCCATGATTTCAGATCTGAACCTATTATGTTTTCATCAATATATGAGAGGTCTAGATCCTATCTTGCAAGTCTATAGTCACCTATTATGTGTTATGATCCGTTAACCCCGAAGTGACAATAATCGGGATACTTACCGGTGATGACCGTAGTTTGAGGAGTTCATGTATTCACTATGTGCTAATGCTTTGTTCCAGTTCTCTATTAAAAGGAGGCCTTAATATCCCTTAGTTTCCATTAGGACCCCGCTGCCACGGGAGGGTAGGACAAAAGATGTCATGCAAGTTCTTTTCCATAAGCACGTATGACTATATTTAGAATACATGCCTACATTACATTGATGAATTGGAGCTAGTTCTGTGTCACCCTATGTTATGACTGTTACATGATGAAACACATCCAGCATAATTATCCATCATTGATCCGATGTCTACGAGCTTTCCATATACTGGTTTACGCTTATTTAATTTCCCATTGCTATTGTTACAATCACTACAAAACACCAAAAACATTACTTTACTTTCATTACTCTTTTGTTACCGTTACCATCACTATCATATTACTTTGCTACTAAACACTTTGCTGCAGATACTAAGTTTCCAGGTGTGGTTGAATTGACAACTCAGCTGCTAATACTTGAGAATATTCTTTGGCTCCCCTTGTGTCGAATCAATAAATTTGGGTTGAATACTCTACCCTCAAAAGCTATTGCGATCCCCTATACTTGTGGGTTATCAAGACTAATTTCCGGCGCCATTGCCGGGGAGCATAGCTCTATTCTTTGAGTCACTTGGGATTTATATCTGTTGGACACTATGAAGAACTTGAGAGATCCAAAAACCAAGATCTATCCCTCAACTACGAGGGGAGGTAAGGAACTGCCATCTAGCTCTGCACTTGATTCACCTTCTGTTATGAGTATGCTTGCGACACCTACACCTGCTTCTGCTATTCGTTCTGATATGTCGCATCTTATTGATGATGCTACTTCTACTATGCATGATAGTTATGATGAAACTACCTCTATGCCTGATACTACTATGCCATTTAGTGATTTTCTAGAGGAACGACTTGCTAGGGCTAGAGAGATTGAAAATATTGAATCTGGTTATGAAGATGAAAGTGATGATGAAGAATCACTTGTTATTCATGAGGGTTATTTATTTGATCAAGATGCTTCTTTAGCTATTTTAGCCTACAAAGATAGATATGAACTCAAAAGGTTATTAGCTAAATGGAATAAGCAATCTCCAAATGCTATGATGAGACCTGACCCTGCTTTTGCTACTTCACCTATATGTGTTGCTGATAAGGATTATGAATTCTCTATTGATCCTGGTATAATTACTTTGGTTGAATCTGATCCTTTTCATGGCTATGAATCTAAAACTGTTGTAGCACATCTTACTAAATTAAATGATATAGCCACCCTGTTCACTAATGATGAGAGATGTTGCTACTTTTATATCCTTAAAATATTTCTGTTCTCATTAAAGGGTGATGCTAAGATATGGTTTAATTCTCTTGATCCTGGTTGTGTGCGGAGTCCCCAGGATATGATTTATTACTTCTCTGCTAAATATTTCCCTGCTCATAAGAAACAAGCTGCTTTAAAGGAAATATACAACTTTGTGCAAATTAAAGAAGAGAGTCTCCCACAAGCTTGGGGAGGCTTCTCAAGTTACTTAATGCTTTGCCTGATCAGCCTCTTAAGAAAAATGAAATACTTGATATCTTTTATAATGGACTAACCGATGCTTCCAGAGATCACCTGGATAGTTGTGCTGGTTCTCTTTTAAGGGAAAGAACACCGGATGAAGCTGAAATCTTATTGAATAATATGTTGACAAATGAAAATAATTGGGCACCTCCTGAGCCAGCTCTTGAGCCAGTTCCTGCTCCAATTAATGATCCTATTCCTAAACCAACTCCGAAGAAGAGAGGTATTCTATTTCTCAGTCCCGAAGATATGCAAGAGGCAAAGAAATCTATGAAAGAAAAAGTTATTAAAGCTGAAGATGTTAAGAATTTACCTCCTATTGAAGAAATACATGGTCTTAATTTACCGCCTGTTGAAGAAACATATGATCTTAATCCTTTATTTATTGAAGAACCTCCAGACCCCGATAACTCGACACAAGTAGTAAGGGTAAATTCTCTCTATAGATATGATAAAGCTGAAATCCCTCCTGCTAGAATTGCTAGTCAATGCTTGGATGAATTTGATAATTTTATGTTGAAGCAAGAAGACTTCAATGCTTATTTTGGTAGCACTACAAAAAAAATACACTTCCGTGATGATACGTGTTTGTCACGATAGGTCGCTTTTTTGTCATGCATGTACATCCATGACAAATTTATGACAGAATCAAGATAGTCATACCTGTGCTGTCATAGAAGTGTTCCATGACATTACCAAAATTACCATCACGGAAGTGTCCACTTCCATGATGATAAATCGCGCGTCACAGAAGTGTTTACGTCAAGGGTGACCGACACGTGGCATCCATCGTAACGGAACGCCGTTAAGCTATCAGGTCGGGTTTTGGATCCAATAACCCGTTAACAGCCCCGACCAATGGGAAATTTCCACGTGTAAAATTCTTATCAGCCGGACGAAACACGTGTCAGCTCGTCAGTGGGTCAGATAGGCGCCTATGATACGTCAACACGTGGCACGGCCCAACAGAGGCCCATTCTTGTGTAAAGGCTGGCCCATTTGACTTGGTCGAAAGCTGGCGGGCCGGCCCATGGAAAGCCTGTTAACGGCCTATTGAAATATAGCCCATTTACAGCCCGCTAACCCAAGGCCCGTTACGCCCTATCCGAATTAGGCCCAGTAGCGTCATCTGGGCCATCCAATATGATTCCAACCCGTTTTCACTTCTGGCCCATGTATGACCCATGACGTCTTTTGGCCCATATGAGGCCCTATGTAACTCTTGGCCTATTAACAACCCGTGGTGAAACTGGCCCGTAATGAACAGTGTATCACTTTACACCCGTTAACGGCCCATGGTGAAACTGGCCCGTGATGAACAGTGTATCACATTATACCCATTAACGGCCCGTTATACCGCCGGGCCGTTTCCAGCCCATGTTATCTTCCGGCCTTCTTCAGAGCCCATTTATTCTTGGGCTCATTTCCAGCATTCGTTTACTTATGGCCCGTTACTGTCATTTTCTGCTTGTGGGCCAAATTCAGCCTGTGGTTACAGTCGGCCCGTTTGTGGTCCGTTAATACGTTGGGCCGTTTTCATAGTGTCATCAAATACAGCCTATTAACGATGGCCCGTTATGGTCAGCCCATGAACGGACGATTCCAACTCTAGCCCGTTTACGGCCAGAATGCGGTCTGTTCAGCCCATGTTTGGCCAATCGATCATACGGCCCGTATAAGGCCCATTGATGATACGGCCCGTAGAAGGCCCATTGATGATACAGCCCGTAGAAGGCCCATTGTTTCTATGGCCCGTATAAGGCCCACTACTTCTACGGCCCGTAGAAGGCCCACTATTTATACGGCCTGTGGAAGGCCCATAGTTTCTACGACCCGTAGGAGGCCCAGTGTCACTATAGTAAATATTATCCCATGGTTATTGTGGCCTAGTTTTAAAAAATAGGTTATTGCAGCCACTAGCAACCCGCAGAAAAAGAACTGCACTGACTACAAGCAAACAAATAAACAAGACAACAAGGAAATAAATAAGCAAGCAACTTACACTAGGCTATCACGGCTATTACACATATTACATCCACTGGGCATCAAAGTTCGCCACCAGTGCAAATATAGGGAACACAGCAGCATATAAATGCCGCAGCAAAACAAGTCCAGAACTGAAACCACTTCAGACGAGCTCAAGAAACAATATCCTGGGTACCCATAATGCTGGCAAGATGCTTAGCAAGCTTATTAACTTTCTCTTGTTTGGCGCTTAAGTCCTCCAGCGCTTGCTGTTGCACCAGAAAGTATGCATCTGAATTCTGTAGGGACTTCCTCAGTCCTTCGGCTTCCTGTCGCATAACATCTGATCGATGTCTTTCAACTTGAAGTTGAGACTCAAGAAGCCGAACTGATTCAGGGAACGAGTTCGAAGAGCTGGTGCCAGCAGTGGTAGCTAGTAACTCGAACACTACATCAAGACAGGACTTTGGGGTTGTCTCAGTGTCTTCAATATAGTTTTTATCAGCTTTCTTGGAGACCAACAGGGATGTCTCACTATCTTGAACCTTATCTGCATTACTTCCTTTACCATTGCATAACAGGGTACTCTTCTCCAATATTTTATCCGCGTTCTAAAAGAGAAACAAACAAACACATCTCAGGTTTACCAGTTCAGTAGTAAGGTGGACAGGATAACAGCACGAAACAAACATATATCTATGTAGTATGGTCACGGTATGGTCTATATCATTCTAGTTTATGTTGCCAAATCAAGATAGATACAGTTTGAATCATATCTATTTAAGACAAAGCAGCATAGACAGAATATAAGTGTGGGAAACTACACAGCAATAAAAACACTTGTAATGTGCATGGCATGAGAACATAAATGTTTATTCAATTGAAACTGAAATCAACATAGAGCAAGTTACAACAGCAAACAACCAAACACGTTGAAGAAACAGGTTTAAAACATACCCGTTGCGCCATTGGAGTTTCAATTGCATCCTTCAAATTTTAAATTAGTTGGTATCAGTAAATACAGTGATGCAAGAGCAAAGTAGTATGAACCATAGCTACGGAACCTGACCTGAGAACAATTCTTCTTCTGCTTTTAGCGTTGACTTTGGGTTCAGAGTGGTGATCCTCGTGATTTGGGCACTGCAGTTGCCTTACTAACTGCTCGTGTTTGGGTGCTCTATGGTGGAGACGGTGTTGTGTCAACGGGAACTGGGTGTCTATCTGCTGGGGTTGGGGTTAGAAGGGGTGTAGCTGGTTCTCTGTCCAACTGGGTAGGGGTACAATCTGCATGAGCGTGGGTTATGTATGGTGGGGCTGGTTCTTGGGCAAGTACAACCGTGGTTCTACTGTTAGGGAACGTAGTAATTTCAAAAAAATTCCTACGCACACGCAAGATCATGGTGATGCATAGCAACGAGAGGGGAGAGTGTTGTCTACGTACCCTCGTAGACCGTTCGTGGAAGCGTTATATCAATGCGGTTGATGTAGTCGTACGTCTTCACATCCGACCGATCCAAGTACCGAAAGCACGGCACCTCCGAGTTCTGCACACGTTCGGCTCAGTGACGTCCTCGCCTTCTCGATCCAACAAGTGGGGCGAAGTAGTAGATGTGTTCCGGCAGCACGACGGCGTGGTGACGGTGTTGGTGAAGAACAATCTCCGCAAGGCTTCACATAAGCACTACGAAAACTATGACGGAGGATAAACTAGAGGGGATGGGGTTGCCGGCACACGGCTTGGTGTTTCTTGATGTCTGTTTGGTGCTAGCCCTACCCCTCTATTTATATGTTGAGCCCTGGGGTCGAAACTTGGAGTAAAAGCCTCCTCAAAGTTGGTTTCACCCGAAAGGCAACAGTCCTTCTCGGACTCCAGGGCTAGACGCCAGGGTTCCCGGCGTCTACCCCCTAGACGCCAGGGTTCCTGGCGTCTAGCCTCTGGTCTCCGCAAAACTTCCTTTTGCACCTTCCAAAAGCCTCGTGGGCTTTCCCCTTTGGCCCAGATAAAGTGTTCTCGTGCCCAAACATTTCGGGAAACATCCGGAACCCCTTCCGGTGAATTCCAGAACCCTTCTGGAGATCAAACACTACTATCCACATATCAATCTTTACTTCCGGACCATTCAGGAGTTCCTCATCATATTTGTGATCTCATCCAAAACTCCAAACAACATTCGGTCACCAACATACATAACTCATAGTACTATATCGTCAACGAACGTTAAGCGTGCGGACCCTATGGGTTCGAGAACTATGTAGACATGACCGAGACACCTCTCTTGTCAATAACCAATAGTGGGACCTGGAGGCCCATATTGGCTCCTACATATTCTACGAACATCTTTATCGGTCAGACCGCATAACAACATACGTTGTTCCCTTTGTCATCGGTATGTTACTTGCCCGAGATTCGATCGTCGGTATCTCAATACCTAGTTCAATCTCGTTACCGGCAAGTCTCTTTACTTGTTCCGTAATACATCATCCCGCAAATAACTCATTAGTTGCAATGCTTGCAAGGCTTATAGTGATGTGCATTACTGAGTGGGCCCAGAGATACCTCTCCGACAATCGGAGTGACAAATCCTAATCTCGAAATATGCCAACCCAACAAGTACCTTTGGAGACACCTATAGAGCACCTTTATAATCACCCAGTTACGTTGTGACGTTTGGTGGCACACAAAGTGTTCCTCCGGTAAACGGGAGTTGCATAATCTCATAGTCATAGGAAATGTATAAGTCATGAAGAAAGCAATAGCAACAAACTAAACGATCAAGTGCTAAGCTAACGGAATGGGTCAAGTCAATCACATCATTCTCCTAATGATGTGATCTCGTTAATCAAATGACAACTCATGTCTATGGTTAGGAAACATAACCATCTTTGATCAACGAGCTAGTCAAGTAGAGGCATACTAGTGACACTCTGTTTGTCTATGTATTCACACATGTATTATGTTTCCGGTTAATACAATTATAGCATGAATAATAAACATTTATCATGATATAAGGAAATAAATAATAACTTTATTATTGCCTCTAGGGCATATTTCCTTCAGTCTCCCACTTGCACTAGAGTCAATAATCTAGTTCACATCACCATGTGATTTAATACCAATAGTTCACATCACCATGTGATTAACATCCATAGTTCACATCGACATGTGACCAAAACCAAAGGGTTTACTAGAGTCAATAATCTAGTTCACATCACTATGCGATTAACAACCAAAGAGTACTGAGGTGTGATCATGTTTTGCTTGTGAGAGAAGTTTAGTCAACGGGTGTGCCACATTCAGATCCGTAAGTATTTTGCAAATTTCTATGTCAACAATGCTCTGTACAGAGCTACTCTAGCTAATTGCTCCCACTTTCAATTTGTATCCACATTGAGATTTAGAGTCATCTGGATCAGTGTCAAAATTTGCATCGACGTAACCCTTTACGACGAACCTTTTGTCACTTCCATAATCGAGAAACATATCCTTATTCCACTAAGGATAATTTTGACCAATGTCCAGTGATCTCCTCCTAGATCACTATTGTACTCCTTTGCCAAACTCAGGGCAGGGTATACAATAGGTCTGGTACACATCATGGCATACTTTATAGAACCTATGGCTGAGGCATAGGGAATGACTTTCATTCTTTCTCTATCTTCTGCCGTGGTCGGGTTTTGAGTCTTACTCAACTTCACACCTTGTAACACAGGCAAGAACTCCTTCTTTGACTGTTCCATTTTGAACTACTTCAAAATCTTCTCAAGGTATGTACTCATTGAAAAAACTTATCAAGCGTCTTGATCTATCTCTATAGATCTTGATGCTCAATATGTAAGCAGCTTCACTGAGGTCTTTCTTTTGAAAAAACTCCTTTCAAACATTCCTTTATGCTTTGCAGAATAATTCTACATCATCTCCGATCAACAGTATGTCATACATATACTTATCAGAAATGTTGTAGTGCTCCCACTCACTTTCTTGTAAATATAGACTTCACCGCAAGTCTGTATAAAACTATATGCTTTCATCAACTTATCAAAGCGTATATTCCAACTCCGAGATGCTTGCACCAGTCCATAGATGGATCGCTGGAGCTTGCATATTTTTTTAGTACCTTTAGGATCGACAAAACCTTCTGGTTGCATCATATACAACTCTTCTTTAATAAATCCTATTAGGGAATGCAGTTTTGTTTATCCATTTGCCATATTTCATAAAATGCGGCAATAGCTAACATGATTCCGACAGACTTAAGCATAGATACGAGTGAGAAACTCTCATCGTAGTCAACACCTTGAACTTGTGGAAAACCTTTTTGTGACAATTCTAGATTTGTAGATAGTAACACTACTATAAGCGTCCGTCTTCCTCTTGAAGATCCATTTAATCTCAATGGCTTGCCGATCAATGGGCAAGTCAATCAAAGTCCATACTTTGTTCTCATACATGATCTCATCTCAGATTTCATGGCCTCAAGCCATTTTGCGGAATCTGGGCTCATCATCGCTTCCTCATAGTTCGTAGGCTCGTCATGGTCAAGTAACATGACCTCCAGAACAGGATTACCGTACCACTCTGGTGCGGATCTCACTCTGGTTTACCTATGAGGTTCGGTAATAACTTGATCTGAAGTTCCATGATCATCATCATTAACTTCCTCACTAATTGGTGTAGGTGTCACAGAAACCGGTTTCTGTGATGCACTACTTTCCAATAAGGGAGTAGGTACAGTTACCTCATCAAGTTCTACTTTCCTCCCACTCACTTCTTTCGAGAGAAACTCCTTCTCTAGAAAGGATCCATTCTTGGCAACGAATGTCTTGCCTTCGGATCTGTGATAGAAGGTGTACCCAACAGTCTCCTTTGGGTATCCTATGAAGACACATTTCTCTGATTTGGGTTCGAGCTTATCAGGTTGAAGTTTTTCACATAAGCATCGCAGCCCCAAACTTTAAGAAACGACAACTTTGGTTTCTTGCCAAACCACAGTTCATAAGGCGTCGTCTCAATGGATTTTGATGGTGCCCTATTTAACGTGAATGCGGCTGTCTCTAATGCATAACCCCAAAACTATAGTGATTAATCGGTAAGAAACATCATATATTGCACTATATCCAATAATAGTACGGTTATGACGTTCAGACACACCATTATGCTGTGGTGTTCCAGGTGGCATGATTTTGTGAAAATATTCCACATTGTTTTAATTGAAGACCAAACTCGTAACTCAAATTTTTTACTTCTACGATCATATCATAGAAACTTTTATTTTTGTTACAATGATTCTCCACTTCACTCTGAAATTCTTTGAACTTTTCAAATGTTTCAGACTTGTGTTTCATTAAGTAAATATACTCATATCTTCTCAAATCATCTGTGAAGATCAGAAAATAATGATACCTGCCGCGAGCCTCAATATTCAGCGGACCACATACATCAGTATGTATGATTTCCAACAAATCTGTTGCTCGCTCCATTGTTCCGGAGAACAGAGTCTTAGTCATCTTGCCCATGAGGCATGGTTCGCAAGCATCAACTGATTCATAATCAAGTGATTCCAAAAGCCCATCAACATGGATTTTCTTCATGCGCTTTACACCAATATGACCTAAACGGCAGTGCCACAAATAAGTTGCACTATCATTATTAACGTTGCATCTTTCGGCTTCAATATTATGAAAATGTGTATCACCATGATCGAGATCCAACAAACCATTTTCATTGGGTGTATGACCATAGAAGGTTTTATTCATGTAAACAGAACAACAATTATTCTCTAACTTACATGAATAACCGTATTGCAACAAACATGATCCATTCATATTTATGCTCAATGCAAACACCAAATAACATTTATTTAGGTTCAACACTAATCCCGAAAGTATAGGGAGTGTGCGATGATGATCATATCAATCTTGGAACCACTTCCAACACACATCATCACTTCACCCTTAACTAGTCTCTGTTCATTCTGCAACTCCCGTTTCGAGTTACTACTCTTAGCAACTGAACCAGTATCAAATACCAAGGGGTTGCTATGAACACTAGTAAAATACACATCAATAATCTGTATATCAAATATACCTTTGTTCACTTTGCCATCCTTCTTATCCGCCAAATACTTGGGGCAGTTTCGCTTCCAGTGACCAGTCCCTTTGTAGTAGAAGCACTTAGTCTCAGGCTTAGGACCAGACTTGGGCTTCTTCACTTGAGCAGCAACTTGCTTGCCGTTCTTCTTGAAGTTCCCTTTCTTTCCCTTTGCCCTTTTCTTGAAACTAGTGGTCTTGTTAATCATCAACACTTGATGCTCTTTCTTGATTTCTACCTTCATCAATTTTATCATCATGAAAAGCTCGGGAATCGTTTTCATCATCCCTTGCATACTATAGTTCATCACAAAGTTCTACTAACTTGGTGATGGTGACTAGAGAATTCTGTCAATCACTATTTTATCTGGAAGATTAACTCCCACTTGATTCAAGCGATTGTAGTACCCAGACAATCTGAACACATGCTCACTGCTTGAGCTATTCTCCTCCATCTTTTAGCTATAGAACTTGTTGGAGACTTCATATTTCTCAACTCGGGTGTTTTCTTGAAATATTAACTTCAACTCCTGGAACATCCATATGATCCATGACGTTCAAAACGTTTTTGAAGTCCCGATTCTAAGCTGCTAAGCATGGTGCACTAAACTATCAAGCAGTCATCATATTGAGCTAGCCAAACGTTCATGATGTATGCATCTGCTCCTGCAATAGGTCTGTCACCTAGCGGTGCATTAAGGACATAATTCTTCTGTGCAGCAATGAGGATAAACCTCAGATCACGGATCCAATCCGCATCATTGCTACTAACATCTTTCAACTTAGTTTTCTCTAGGAACATATCAAAATAAAACAGGGGAGCTAAACGCGAGCTATTGATCTACAACATAGATATGCTAATACTACCAGGACTAAGTTCATGATAAATTTAAGTTCAATTAATCATATTACTTAATAACTCCCACTTAGATAGACATCCCTCTAATCATCTAAGTGATCACATGATCCAAATCAACTAAACCATAACCGATCATCACGTGAAATGGAGTAGCTTTCAATGGTGAACATCAATATGTTGATCATATCTACTATATGATTCACGCTCGACCTTTTGGTCTTAGTGTTCCGAGGCCATATCTGCATATGCTAGGCTCGTCAAGCTTAACCTGAGTATTCTGCGTGTGCAAAAACTGGCTTACACCCGTTGTAGATGGACGTAGAGCTTATCACACCCGATCATCACGTGGTGTGTGGGCACGACGAACTTTGGCAACGGTGCATACTCAGGGAGAACACTTTTATCTTGAAATTTAGTGAGAGATCATCTTATACTGCTACCATCAATCAATGCAAGATAAGATGCATAAAAGATAAACATCACATGTAATCAATATAAGTGATATGATATGGCCATCATCATCTTGTGCTTGTGATCTCCATCTCCTAAGCACCTTTATGAGCACCATCGTCACCGGCGCGACACCTTGATCTCCATCATAGTATCATTGTCGTCTCGCCAATCTTATGCTTCCACGACTATCGCTACCGCTTAGTGATAAAGTAAAGCATTATAGGGCGACTGCATTGCGTACAATAAAGTGACAACCATATGGCTCCTGCCAGTTGCCGATAACTCGGTTACAAAACATGATAATCTCATACAATAAAATTTAGCATCATGTCTTGACCATATCACATCACAACATGCCCTGCAAAAACAAGTTAGACGTCCTCTACTTCGTTGTTGCAAGTTTTACGTGGCTGCTACGGGCTTAGCAAGAACCGTTCTTACCTACGCATCAAAACCACAACGATAGTTTGTCAAGTTGGTGTTGTTTTAACCTTCGCAAGGACCGGGCGTAGCCACACTTGGTTCAACTAAAGTTGGAGAAACTGACACCCGCCAGCCACCTGTGTGCAAAGCACGTTGGTAGAACCAGTCTCGCGTAAGCGTACGCGTAATGTTGGTCCGGGCCACTTCATCCAACAATACCGCCAAACCAAAGTATGACATGCTGGTAAGCAGTATGACTTATATCGCCCACAACTCACTTGTGTTCTACTCGTGCATAACATCAACGCATAAAACCTAGGCTCGGATGCCACTGTTAGGGAACGTAGTAATTTCAAAAAATTTCCTACACACACAAGATCATGGTGATGCATAGCAACGAGAGGGGAGAGTGTTGTCTACGTACCCTCGTAGACCGTTCGCGGAAGCGTTATATCAACGCGGTCGATGTAGTCGTATGTCTTCACGTCTGACCGATCCAAGTACCAAAAGCACGGCACCTCTGAGTTCTGCACACGTTCGGCTCGGTGACGTCCTTGCCTTCTCGATCCAGCAAGAGGGGCAAAGTAGTAGATGAGTTCCGGCAGCATGATGGCGTGGTGACGGTGTTGGTGAAGAACAATCTCCGCAGGGCTTCGCCTAAGCACTACGAAAACTATGACGGAGGATAAACTAGAGGGGACAGGGTTGCCGGCACACGGCTTGGTGTTTCTTGATGTCTGTTTGGTGCTAGCCCTACCCCTCTATCTATATGTTGAGCCCTGGGGTCGAAACTTGGAGTAAAAGCCTCCTCAAAGTCGGTTTCACCCAAAAGGCAAGAGTCCTTCTCAGACTCCAGGTCTAGACGCCAGGGTTCCCGGCATCTACCCCCTAGACGCCAGGGTTCCTGGCGTCTAGCCTCTGGTCTCCGCAAAACTTCCTTTTGCACCTTCCAAAAGCCTCGTGGGCTTTCCCCTTTGGCCCAGATAAAGTGTTCTCGTGCCCAAACATTTCGGGAAACATCCGGAACCCCTTCCGGTGAATTCCAGAACCCTTCCAAAGATCAAACACTACTATCCACATATCAATCTTTACTTCCGGACCATTCCGGAGTTCCTCGTCATATTTGTGATCTCATCCAAAACTCCAAACAACATTCGGTCACCAACATATATAGCTCATAGTACTATATCATCAACGAACGTTAAGCGTGCGGACCCTACGGGTTCGAGAACTATGTAGACATGACCGAGACACCTCTCTTGTCAATAACCAATAGCGGGACCTGGATGCCCATATTGGCTCCTACATATTCTACGAACATCTTTATCGGTCAGACCGCATAACAACATACGTGACGCTTGCCTAAATAGCATGGCATTGCATAATTCACATACATAATGCCTTGCCACAAGATAACATTGCATAATTCACATATATAATGTCTTGCAACAAGATGGTGAAGGAAATATGCCCTAGAGGCAATAATAAAGTTATTATTTATTTCCTTACATCATGATAAATGTTTATTATTCATGCTAGAATTGTATTAACCGGAAACATAATACATGTGTGAATACATAGACAAACAGAGTGTCACTAGTATGCCTCTACTTGACTAGCTCATTAATCAAAGATGGTTATGTTTCCTAACCATGAACAAAGAGTTGTTATTTGATTAACGAGGTCACATCATTAGTTGAATGATCTGATTGACATGACCCATTCCATTAGCTTAGCACCCGATCGTTTAGTATGTTGCTATTGCTTTCTTCATGACTTATACATGTTCCTATGACTATGAGATTATGCAACTCCCGTTTACCGGAGGAACACTTTGTGTGCTACCAAACGTCACAACGTAACTGGGTGATTATAAAGGTGCTCTACAGGTGTCTCCAAAGGTAGATGTTGGGTTGGCGTATTTCGAGATTAGGATTTGTCACTCCGATTATCGGAGAGGTATCTTTGGGCCCTCTCGGTAATGCACATCACATAAGCCTTGCAAGCATTACAACTAATGAGTTAGTTGCGAGATGATGTATTACGGAACGAGTAAAGAGACTTGCCGGTAACGAGATTGAACTAGGTATTGGATACCGACGATCGAATCTCGGGCAAGTAACATACCGATGACAAAGGGAACAACGTATGTTGTTATGCGGTCTGACCGATAAAGATCTTCGTAGAATATGTAGGAGCCAATATGGGCATCCAGGTCACGCTATTGGTTATTGACCGGAGACGTGTCTCGGTCATGTCTACATTGTTCTCGAACCGTAGGGTCCGCACGCTTAACGTTATGATGACAGTTGTTATGAGTTTATGCATTTTGATGTACCGAAGTTAGTTCGGAGTCCCGAATGTGATCACGGACATGACGAGGAGTCTTGAAATGGTCGAGACATAAAGATTGATATATTGGATGACTATATTCGGACACTGGAAGCGTTCCGGAGAAGTTTCGGATAAAACCGGATCACCGGGGGGTTACCGGAACCCCCCGGGGGGTTAATGGGCCTCATGGGCCTAAAGTGGAGACGAGGAAGGGGCTGCGAGGGCAGGCCACGCGCCCCCTCTCCCCCTAGTCCGAATTGTACAAGGAGGGAGGGGCGGCGCCCCCCTCTTTCCCTCTCTTCTCCCACCAATCCTACTTGGACAAGGAAAAGGGGGGAGGGAGTCCTACTCCCGGTAGGAGTAGGACTCCTCCTGCGCGCCTCATAAGGCCGGCCGAACCCCCGCCCCCCCTTGGATCCTTTATATACGGAGGCAAGGGGGCACCCTAGGACACACAATTGATCAACGTGATCGTTCCTTAGCCGTGTGCGGTGCCCCCTTCCACCATATTCCACCTCGGTCATATTGTTGTAGTGCTTAGGCGAAGCCCTGCGTCGGTAGAACATCATCATCGTCACCACGCCGTTGTGCTGATGGAAATCATCCCCGAAGCTTTGCTGGATCGGAGCCCGGGGAGCATCATCGAGCTGTATGTGTGCTAAGAACTCGGAGGTGCCGGAGTAACGGTGCTTGGATCGGTCGGATCGGCAAGACGTACGACTACTTCCTCTACGTTGCATCAACACTTCCGCTTCGGTCTACGAGGGTACGTAGACAACACTCTCCCCTCTCATTGCTATGCATCACTATGATCTTGCGTGTGCGTAGGATTTTTTTTGAAATTACTACATTCCCCAACAGTGGCATCCGAGCCTAGGTTTTATGGTTTGATGTTATATGCACGAGTAGAACACAAGTGAGTTGTGGGCGATATAAGTCATACTGCCTACCAGCATGTCATACTTTGGTTCGGCGGTATTGTTGGATGAAGCGGCCCGGACCGACATTACGCGTACGCTTACGCGAGACTGGTTCTCCCGACGTGCTTTGCACATAGGTGGCTGGCGGGTGTTAGTTTCTCCAACTTTAGTTGAACCGAGTGTGGCTACGCCTGGTCCTTGCGAAGGTTAAAACGGCATCAACTTGACAAACTATCGTTGTGGTTTTGATGCGTAGGTAAGATTAGTTCTTGCTTAAGCCCGTAGCAGCCACGTAAAACTTGCAACAACAAAGTAGAGGACGTCTAACTTGTTTTTGCAGGGCATGTTCTGATGTGATATGGTCAAGACATGATGCTAAATTTTATTGTATGAGATGATCATGTTTTGTAACCGGGTTATCGGTAACTGGCAGGAGCCATATGGTTGTCGCTTTATTGTATGCAATGCAATCGCGCTGTAATGCTTTACTTTATCACTAAGCGGTAGCAATAGTCGTGGAAGCATAAGATTGGCGAGACGACAACGATGCTACGATGGAGATCATGGTGTTGCGCCGGTGACGATGGTGATCATGACAGTGCTTCGGAGATGGAGATCACAAGCACAAGATGATGATGGCCATATCATATCACTTATATTGATTCCATGTGATGTTTATCTTTTATGCATCTTATCTTTCTTTGATTGACGGTAGCATTATAAGATGATCTCTCACTGAATTATCAAGAAGTGTTCTCCCTGAGTATGCACCGTTGCCAAAGTTCGTCGTGCCCAGACACCACGTAATGATCGGGTGTGATAAGCTCTACGTCCATCTACAACGGGTGCAAGCCAGTTTTGCACACGCAGAATACTCAGGTTAAACTTGACGAGCCTAGCATATGCAGACATGGCCTCGGAACACGGAGACCGAAAGGTCGAGCGTGAATCATATAGTAGATATGATCAACATAATGATGTTCACCATTGAAAACTAATCCATTTCACGTGATGATCGGTTATGGTTTAGTTGATTTGGATCACGTGATCACTTAGAAGATTAGAGGGATGTCTATCTAAGTAGGAGTTCTTTAAGTAATTTGATTAATTGAACTTAAATTTATCATGAACTTAGTCCTGGTAGTATTTTGCAAATTATGTTGTAGATCAATAGCTCGCGTTGTTGCTTCCCTGTGTTTATTTTGATATGTTCCTAGAGAAAATTGCGTTGAAAGATGTTAGTAGCAATGATGCGGATTGGATCCGTGATCTGAGGTTTATCCTCATTGCTGCACAGAAGAATTATGTCCTTGATGCACCGCTAGGTGACAGACCTATTGCAGGAGCAGATGCAGACGTTATGAACGTTTGGCTAGCTCAATATGATGACTACTTGATAGTTTAGTGCACCATGCTTAATGGCTTAGAATCGGGACTTCAAAGATGTTTTGAACGTCATGGAGCATATGAGATGTTCCAGGAGTTGAAGTTAATATTTCAAGCAAATACCCGAATTGAGAGATATGAAGTCTCCAACAAGTTCTATAGCTAAAAGATGGAGGAGAATCGCTCAACTAGTGAGCATGTGCTCAGATTGTCTGGGTAATACAATCGCTTGAATCAAGTGGGAGTTAATCTTCGAGATAATATAGCGATTAACAGAATTCTCTAGTCACCATCACCAAATTAGTAGAACTTTGTGATGAACTATAATGTGCAAGGGATAACGGAAACAACTCCCAAGCTCTTCGTGATGCTGAAATCAACGAAGGTAGAAATCAAGAAAAACATCAAGTGTTGATGGTTGACAAGACCACTAGTTTCAAGAAAAGGGCAAAGGGAAGAAGGGGAACTTCAAGAAGAACGGCAAGCAAGTTGCTGCTCAAGTGAAGAAGCCCAAGTCTGATCCTAAGCCTGAGACTAAGTGCTTCTACTGCAAAGGGACTGGTCACTGGAAGTGGAACTACCCCAAGTATTTGGCGGATAAGAAGGATGGCAAAGTGAACATAAGTATATTTGATATACATGTTATTGATATGTACTTTACTAGTGTTTATAGCAACCCCTCAGTATTTGATACAAGTTCAGTTGCTTAGATTAGTAACTCGAAACGGGAGTTGCAGATTAAACAGAGACTAGTTAAGGGTAAAGTGACGATGTGTGTTGGAAGTGGTTCCAAGATTGATATGATCATCATCGCACACTCCCTATACTTTCGGGATTAGTGTTGAACCTAAATAAGTGTTATTTGGTGTTTGCATTGATCATGAATATGATTTGATCATGTTTATTGTAATACGGTTATTCATTTAAGTAAGAGAATAAATTGTTGTTCTGTTTACATGAATAAAACCTTATATGGTTACACACCCAATGAAAATGGTTCATTGGATGTCGATCGTAGTGATACACATATTCATAATATTGAAACCAAAAGATGCGAAGTTAATAATGATAGTGCAACTTATTTGTGGCACTGCCGTTTAGGTCATATTGGTGTAAAGCGCATGAAGAAACTCCATGCTGACGGGCTTTTGGAATCACTTGATGCTTGCGAACCATGCCTTATGGGCAAGATGACTAAAATGCCGTTCTCTGGAACAATGAAGCAAGCAACATATTTGTTGGAAATCATACATACTGATGTATGTGGTCCGATGAATATTAAGGCTTGCAGCAGGTATCATTATTTTCTGACCTTCACAGATGATTTGAGCAGATATGGGTATATCTACTTGATGAAACATAAGTCTGAAACATTTGAAAAGTTCAAAGAATTTCAGAGTGAAGTGGAAAATCATCGTGACAAGAAAATAAAGTTTCTACGATCTGATCGCGGAGACAAATATTTGAGTTATGAGTTTGGTCTTCAATTAAAACAATGTGGAATAGTTTCACAAACTCATGCCACCTGGAACACCACAGTATAATGGTGCGTCCGAATGTCATAACCATACTTTATTGGATATAGTACAATCTATGATGTTTCTTACCGATTTACCACTATCGTTTTGGGGTCATGCATTAAAGACAACTGCATTCATGTTAAAAAGAGCACCATCTAAGTCCGTTGAGACGACACAATCTGAACTGTGGTTTGGCAAGAAACCAAAGTTGTTGTTTCTTAAAGTTTGGGATTGTGGTGCTTATATGAAAAAGTTTCATCCTGATAAGCTCAAACCCAAATCGGAGAAATATGTCTTCATAGGATACCCCAAGGAGACTGTTGGGTACACCTTCTATCACAGATCCGAAGGCAAGACATTCGTTGCTAAGAATGGATCCTTTCTAGAGAAGGAGTTTCTCTCGAAAGAAGTGAGTGGGAGGAAAGTAGAACTTGATGAGGTAACTGTACCTGCTCCCTTATTGGAAAGTATTTCATCACAGAAATCTGTTCCTGTGACTACTACACCAATTAGGGAGGAAGCTAATGATGATGATCATGTAACTTCAGATCAAGTTACTACCGAACCTCGTAGGTAAACCAGATTGAGATCCGCACCAGAGTGGTACGGTAATCCTGTTCTGGAGGTCATGTTACTTGACCATGACGAACCTACGAACTATGAGGAAGTGATGATGAGCCCAGATTCCGCAAAATGGCTTGAGGCCATGAAATCTAAGATAGGGTCCATGTATGAGAACAAAGTATGGACTTTGGCTGACTTGCCCGATGACCGGCAAGCCATAGAAAATAAATGGATCTTCAAGAGGAAGACGGACGCTGATAGTAGTGTTACTATCTACAAAGCTAGACTTGTCGAAAAAGGTTTTTGACAAAGTTCAAGGTGTTGACTATGATGAGATTTTCTCACTCGTATCGATGCTTAAAGTCTGTCCAAATCATGTTAGCAATTGCCACAGTTTATGAAATCTGGCAAATGGATAACAAAACTACAATCCTTAATGGATTTCTTAAAAAAGAGTTGTATATGATGCAACCAGAAGGTTTTGTCAATCCTAAAGGTGTTAACAAAATATGCAAGCTCCAGCGATCCATCTATGGACTGGTGCAAGCATCTCGGAGTTGGAATACATGCTTTGATAAGTTGATCAAAGCATATAGTTTTATACAGACTTGCGATGGAGCCTGTATTTACAAGAAAGTGAGTGGGAGCACTACAACATTTCTGATAAGTATATGTAAATGACATATTGTTGATCGGAAATAATGTAGAATTATTCTGCAAAGCATAAAGGAGTATTTGAAAGGAGTTTTTTGAAGAAGGACCTCGGTGAAGTTGCTTACATATTGAGCATCAAGATCTATAGAGATAGATCAAGACGCTTGATAAGTTTTTTTATAAGTACAAACCTTGACAAGATTTTGAAGTAGTTCAAAATGGAGCAGTCAAAGAAAGAGTTCTTGCCTGTGTTACAAGGTGTGAAGTTGAGTAAGACTCAAAGCCCGACCACGGCAGAAGATAGAAAGAGAATGAAAGTCATTCCCTATGCCTCAGTCATAGGTTCTATAAAGTATGCCATGCTGTGTACCAGATCTATTGTATACCATACACTGTGTTAAGAGAGGGAGTACAATAGTGATCTAGGAGTAGATCAATGGACAGCGGTCAAAATTATCCTCACTGGAATAAGGATATGTTTCTCGATTACGGAGGTGACAAAAGGTTCGTCGTAAAGGGTTACGTCGATGCAAGCTTTGACACTAATCTAGATGAATCTAAGTCTCAATCTAAGATACATATTGAAAGTGGGAGCAATTAGCTAGAGTAGCTCCATGCAGAGCATTGTAGACATAGAAAATTGCAAAATACTTACGGATCTGAATATGGCAGACCCGTTGACTAAATTTCTCTCACAGGCAAAACATGATCACACCTTAGTACTCTTTGGGTGTTAATCACATAGCAATGTGAACTAGATTATTGACTCTAGTAAACCCTTTGGGTGTTGGTCACATATCAATGTGAACTATGGGTGTTAACCACATAAAGATGTGAACTATTGATGTTAGATCACATGGCGATGTGAACTAGATTATTGACTCTAGTGCAAGTGGGAGACTGAAGGAAATATGCCCTAGAGGCAATAATAAAGTTATTATTTATTTCCTTACATCATGATAAATGTTTATTATTCATGCTAGAATTGTATTAACCGGAAACATAATACATGTGTGAATACATAGACAAACAGAGTGTCACTAGTATGCCTCTACTTGACTAGCTCGTTAATCAAAGATGGTTATGTTTCCTAACCATGAACAAAGAGTTGTTATTTGATTAACGAGGTCACATCATTCGTTGAATGATCTGATTGACATGACCCATTCCATTAACTTAGCACCCGATCGTTTAGTATGTTGCTATTGCTTTCTTCATGACTTATACATGTTCCTATGACTATGAGATTATGCAGCTCCCGTTTACCGGAGGAACACTTTGTGTGCTACCAAACGTCACAACATAACTGGGTGATCATAAAGGTGCTCTACAGGTGTCTCCAAAGGTAGATGTTGGGTTGGCGTATTTCGAGATTAGGATTTGTCACTCCGATTGTCGGAGAGGTATCTCTGGGCCCTCGCGGTAATGCACATCACATAAGCCTTGCAAGCATTACAACTAATGAGTTAGTTGCGAGATGATGTATTATGGAACGAGTAAAGAGACTTGCCGGTAACGAGATTGAACTAGGTATTGGATACCGACGATCGAATCTCGGGCAAGTAACATACCGATGACAAAGGGAACAACGTATGTTGTTATGCGGTCTGGCCGATAAAGATCTTCGTAGAATATGTAGGAGCCAATATGGGCATCCAGGTCCCGCTATTGGTTATTGACCGGAGACATGTCTCGGTCATGTCTACATTGTTCTCGAACTGTAGGGTCCGCACGCTTAACGTTACTATGACAGTTATTATGAGTTTATGCATTTTGATGTACCAAAGTTAGTTCAGAGTCCCGGATGTGATCACAGACATGACGAGGAGTCTCAAAATGGTCGAGACATAAAGATTGATATATTGGATGACTATATTCGGACACCGGAAGCGTTCCGGAGAAGTTTCGGATAAAACCGGATCACCGGGGGGTTACCGAAACCCCCCGGGGGGTTAATGGGCCTCATGGGCCTAAAGTGGAGAAGTGGAAGGGGCTGCCAGGGCAGGCCGCGCGCCCCCTCTCCCCCTAGTGCGAATTGGACAAGGAGGGAGGGGCGGCGCCCCCCTCTTTCCCTCTCTTCTCCCACCAACCCTACTTGGACAAGGAAAAGGGGGGGAGTCCTACTCCCGGTAGGAGTAGGACTCCTCCTGCGCGCCTCATAGGGCCGGCCGAACCCCCCTTGGATCCTTTATATACGGAGGCAAGGGGGCACCCTAGGACACACAATTGATCAACGTGATCGTTCCTTAGCCGTGTGCGGTGCCCCCTTCCACCATATTCCACCTCGGTCATATCGTTGTAGTGCTTAGGCGAAGCCCAGCGTTGGTAGAACATCATCATCGTCACCATGCCGTTGTGCTGACGGAACTCATCCCCGAAGCTTTGCTGGATCGGAGCCCGGGGAGCGTCATCGAGCTGTAGGTGTGCTAAGAACCCGGAGGTGCCGGAGTAACGGTGCTTGGATCGGTCGGATCGGGAAGACGTACGACTACTTCCTCTACGTTGCGTCAACGCTTCCGCTTCGGTCTACGAGGGTACGTAGACAACACTCTCCCCTCTCGTTGTTATGCATCACCATGATCTTGCGTGTGCGTAGGAATTTTTTTGAAATTACTATGTTCCCCAACAGATGGCATTGCATAATTCACATATATGGTAATTAGACACTAAACAGGTGGCATTCACACAAAGCATGTCTAAACTAAGCAAATGACATAGCAATGCAAGATACCATACGCATGATATGAGCAACATAAACCTGCCAAGTTTGGGCATGCACCTCGGGGGGGGGGGGGGGATATGACTGGTCATCTATCTCTGAATCCTCCTCGTCAGATAGCATTGTCTGCTCTGAAGACCTTGTTTCCACTCCAGATTTTTCCATGACCGTGCCAAATGGTTGATGCACAGGAAGAGTAATTGAATGTACTAAAATTGTTGACAAATTTAACACATAATAAAAAAATGATGGCATGATGTAATTCACATATAAGATGACTGGCTAACCAGGGTGGCATTGCAAAATTCACATATATGATGCCTGGCTAGACAAGATGGCATTGCATGATTCATATATACGATAAAGAAACTAAACAGATGGCATTGACACAAAGCATGTCTAAACTAAGCAGATGACATCTTTAATGTATACAGTAAGCAATGCAAGGCACCATATGCATGATATTACCAACATCAGCATGCCAAGTTAGAGCGAAGACCTCATGGGGTAAATAGGAGTGGTCTTCTCCTTCTGAATCCCCCTCATAACAGTTATCTTCCTCTTGATTACGATCCAAAATGGGTGGAGGGGGGCTGCCTTTGCGCCCACCATGGAACGACGTCTGCATGAAATTTTATTGCCACACAAGGCTCATCTCTTTTGCTCTACATGATCAGTTCCATTGTGTACAATAACTGGCATGCATAGGAATAAAACATAGTGAGATTATGTAAGGAGTGCATGCACAAATCCAGAGTGATGGTAGCAAACTATGGATAGACCCAAAACCAATGATAGCAGGCAGATAATAGCTTTAGTTAAAAAATACAGATAATGGCTCCTTTAATGTTTGTTTGTACCCAACATGAAACTCATAGTAGACACCGGAGATTAACTAGATAGTAGACAGATAGTACTGATTGCTGCCCCAATATGTACCCCACAACCATTTAAAAACTCAAGTTTTAGCATTAGTTTGGAACTGACTCGGAGTCTAATAGGTGAACACGATGATAATGTAGCATGTCATCATATTAAGCGACGCATAACATAAGCAGACACGGAAGAGTGCGACCTCTCTTGCGGACCCGTGTAGTCCTCAAGGTCATCTGCTCAGTTGATGATGGTAATGAAGTTGCCGTCGCTACCGGTGGCGGGGAAGAAGATCTGAGGCGGCGAAAGACAGTCTGGAGAGTGGATCCCTGCTGTGGTGAACCCTTCCGTCGTTGGAGCAGCTGAGCTGGGGTGGAACACAGCGTCGCAGGAGCAGGACAAACCACACAAGGTTTTCTTTGACACATATCTGTAACAGAAGTAATTGAGTAAGGGCTTGTTTGAATTTGAGGATTCTAACAATGTAGGGATAGGAAATAGACAGGAATAGGATAGGAATGCACGTGCAAAATAGAGAATTTAAAAACACAGGATTTCTGCCAATCTGGGTGTTTGATTCACAACAATTGGAAGATCACAGGATGCAAAAAAGCATGGTGAGATTAAGTCAAACCACAAGAAAATGTACGGTTATAATGCTATTATGCTACTATCTCTTAGTCTTGTGCTTGATGAATAGGAATATGAAAAGGAGGAGAATTGGAAATTAGAATTCCTACGGTTTTTCTTCCAAGGAGACACTAAAGGAACAAATCCTATAGTTTTCCTTTGCTCCATTCCTTTGCACCAAATTCATAAAAAGTAGTACCATAGGAAACTTTCCAATTCCGATGTTTTTCATTCACTTTTTCTTTCAAGCATTGGCGATTCTAGTAGGCAGGCTTGAGCAAGGAAAATCCTACACTAAAAAATGTTTTTGTGCTACTTCTATTACTTTGGACCCAGGCCACTGCCATACTAGCTCAACTCCCAGGCCCATCGACAAATGCACAGCTGAAACGCGCAGATATAAATAATGATGGCGTTCAAGAGAGTCCATCACGGATAGCTAAGTTTCCTGGTACCTCACTGCTTGTCATATAGTAGGATAAAATAATCGTATTTCCCGTTACTACGAGTGCTCAGTGGACAATATATATAACATGTAGAGTAAAAAAGAGATGCAACAAGTGTAGAACCTCTTTGGCGAAGCCATGTCAATCTCAGCGTGATTGGGTTGGCCGGTGAGGATGGTCCGGCTGACTTGGCCGTCGAAGGAGGGGAAGAAGATCTTAGGCGTCTGGAGATGGAGCCCGAGGTACTGCTCCGCTGTGATGGAGGGTTTCGTCGTTGGAGCAGCTCCGGTGAGTTGTACGACGCTGAGGCTGAAGCGGGACAAGAGAGACAATGAACAATGTTAACCTGAGTGGAATTCTAATAGCATCTCCAATACATGACGTAAAATACATAACCACAAAGTGCTAGATGTAAAATACATCAGCCGCTCATCTCTGAACTTAACTGTTGAAACTGTACTTAACTGTCGAAACTGAATTTTGCTGAAACTGAATTTTGCTGTCGAAACTGAACGCACTAGAAAGGTGAGGCTACACATCGGTCGACTGACTTTTTCATCTCTGGTTAGTCGATTTTGTAGCCGTTGCATACAAAATCAAGGGCCTGCGGTTCATGTTCAACCTCCACCCCCTTGAGCCGGCCAAACAGCAGCCTCCCGCCACCCGCGGCCGGCGGTGCGCCTCCCCGCCCGCCCCGAAAACACTTCCCGCCGCCGCCCCGGCCATCCCTCTAGGCCACCCCGTGCCAAGCTTTTTCTTCGGTGATCCCCACGCCACCGCCCCGCCAACGCCCCGCCACCGCCGGCGACCATTGCCCCCATCCTGAACCCTAAGATGGATAGTGGGGTATCTCTCTGACGAGCCCCCCGCCAGTTCTTCCTTCACCCCGGCGAGCCCCCCCACCACCTGAAAATCGACTGACCCAAAAGTCGATTCCGTCGACTGAAGTGTAGCTAAATCAAAGCAGCATTGCAAGCAAGAGCAAGAGCGAGAGCAGCAGCGCGAGCAAGAGCAATAGCAAGAGCAGAGCAGGCAGGGGACCGAGAGCAAGAGCAGAGCAGCAACACGAGCGAGAGCTAAAGCAGCAGCAAGTCCTACTGATGTGGACGTTTCCGCCGAGGGAGCGACGCCGTGGAGGAAGTGGCCGGCGACGCCGCCGTGGATGGAGCCGCGCCGTGTCGGCTCGAGACCGAGCGCCGGCAGCACCGTGAGATCGAATCAAGAAGAAAATGCGGTGATTAGTGTACAACCTCTTTGGTGGCGCCGATTAGGCCGCAGCTTCATCCGAGGAAACGGTGATGATGATGCTCTTCGGTGGTGCAGGTGAAGACGGTGGTGTGGGAATGGAGGTGGCGCGAAAGACAAGGGGAACGTCGGGGCAGCTCCTTGGAGGTGGAGGACGGGGTGGCTGAACCGGCGGGACGATGAGATCGACGACAGATCCTCATCCGGTACGGTGGATGAGGGACGTCGAGGTGTTGCTGTGGACGATGTCGTCAGGGAAGAGGCTCTGGCTGGGTGGCGGACGGAGTAGGGTGTGGGGTTTCGTCGCGGGTTTTCGCGGCCTCGGTGTACGAATGGGTGGGCAGATGGGATGGCAGTGGGGAACCATGGCTTAGGGACGCGCTTGTCCGAAATGTGGGGTAAGTTACGAAAGTACCCCCACCGATTTGAGGCGGTTCTTTCGGTTCAGGGGTACCACGGGCATTTCACGTGTCTGGATTTCACAGGAGGTGGGAGTTTTCGCGCGCATTGTAATTTCGGAATAGCAAGGTGCGGGTTGACATGGAGGGAGTTGTCGGAGCACAACGAGACAAAGATATATCTTAAATATTTCGGGCTAACAAGGCGCGGGTTGAAGAGGCAGGAGTTTCGCAGCACAATAGACAGAGACACTAGCTTGAATTTTCGGCATAACAAGGCGCGGCTTGAAATTTCGGAAGAACAAGCTTAACGTGTACCCAAAAAAAAGACAATTTGCACCTCAACACGCACAACACACACACAAACACCATTTAGACTAGAGTAAGGTACACGTGCATTGCACGCATGAGATTTGGCAACCAAATTATGAATAAATACCACATTATAGCATGCAAGCTTTGAGTCATATATGCATGATGTAGATGTTCGTTTAATTATTATAGTTCATTTCATTCAAAATCATCTAGTTTTTTATAAGAAAGCTAATCTATTTTAAGATTCATGGAATTGTGCGTCGTAAGACATAAAGTAAAAACAAATAATGGCAAATCATGTAGAAAAACATTTGGGCAATTCTGATACGGAAGATTCTAGAACAAATAAGAAGTGCTTGTGTTTTGATGTTTGTGCATTATGCTTAAGTTCAACCATGGAGTCTTCTAGATTATACATGTGGCGAAATCTGGTGGAATCTAGATGATATCCAACGGCCAGTAGTGCTCAAATTTGCTATCTTTGGACCATCAGATTCGCCTCATCCAACAACCATCTTTCACAGTTAAAGTTACCCGCACACAATATAAAAAATATAATATATATAGGGGTATAGATATAGATATGTGATGCAAAAGCCGCCCATCATCTCCAATTAGAATAGTGTGTCCATGCACGGATGCGACGTGGCCAAATGATGTGTGCCATCGGTATCTCAAATTCAAATCAGTCTGACCTTGTTCAATGTGTATACATTACAACATGCTCATTTCCAAACCATAGCGCACAGATCTCCGTTATATTCATGCATGCATGGGTTTCAAGCATCAGGATCTCTTATTCAAATATTTGAATTCAACTTTACATTGATTGTGACCTCACCTATTCAGCTATTCTTTTACACCCACACGGTAGTCTTCTCTTTATAATTGCACCACTAACTTTCTCTCGTGCATGCATGCACACACACTACCAGTCGGCATTATCCATCGCACGCATGCAATCTTTTTCTTCAGGTCGGTCTCCCATGAAGGCACACACCAACACACATCCCCCTCTCCATCATATCGGGCATTCTTTATCTCTCACGCGTGCATGCACAACGATCGATGTTCCTCTATGTATGTGTGTATATAGCTAGGTCTTCCATAGTTTTCCACACAAATCGATCAATCGATATATCCAGTGAGGTCTCACCCTCTTTCCCACGTCCACATCGATCAATCTATATCTCTCTATATAGGATTAACATATATAGCTAATACACCCACATTAATTATGTATCCAACGTCCCCCTCTCATCATCCATGCCTTCCTCTTCATCTCTCAGATGCGTGCACAATGGCAAAGACAGGGGGCAGTAAGGGCCCTGCCCCCCTCCCCCCTAACATCACTATATATCAAGGCTAATATGAATGTGATCATTAGACAATTGCTGCTAAAAATGGTTTAAGTTCATGAATTGACCCTCCTCGTAAAGGATTAGCAATGCTTGGCCCCCTAGCTCATTTATTTTTCATGGCTCCGCCACTGCGCACATCAGCGCACGTGTTCGCCCCCTCTCTCTAAATATCGATCTCCACTTGTGCATTCCTTCATAGTCTCCCTCCACTCGGCCCCTCGCACCATCTTCTAGCCCACCCACCGGATTTTGCCACATGTACAATCTAGCAGACTCCATGGTTGAACTTAAGCATAATGCACAAACCTCAAAACAACAGTGGTTCTCTTTTGTTCTAGATTCTTCCGTATCATAACTGCCCAAACTTTTTTTCTAGTTGAATTGCCATTATTTGTTTTTAATTTATGCTTTACAATGCACAATTCCATGAATCATAAAATATATTAAGGGCTTCTTTGATTCAAAGGATTCTCAAAGGAATTTTGGAGGATTCTAATCATTAGGAATTTTTCCTATCTTGGTTGTTTGATTCATAGGATTGTAAACCATAGGAATTTTTCCATATGATTCATTTGCACTAGATTTCATAGGAAACATCCCATCCACTCAAACCTCTTTGAAAGAATTATGCGTTTTTTCTATGCACAATCAAACACTCATACAATCCTGTAGGATTCAAGACAACATTCCACTATAATCCCATGTTTTTCCTATTCCCGCGTTCTTAGCTTTTTTATAAAAACTAATTGATTTTGAATGAGATGAACTATAAGAATTAAATGAAGGGCTACATCAGGCATATATGACTCAGAGCTTACATGCTATAGTGTGGTATTTATTCATAATTTGGTTGCAAAATCTGATGCGTGCAATGCACGTGTACCTTACTAGTATTTCGAGTTTGTGCAAAACACGTAAACTAGAATACCAATGGCACGCTACATAGTGTCTCTCTTACAGTTCATGAAGCCACGTGGCACATGTGTAGGCGTTGTCGTGACCTCCTTGCATGGATTGATCACAGTGACGTGTTGCTGGTTCCAGAAGAATGTACTCGTCCTCCCTGAGCCATACTCGCGGTACATGCACGAAGCAAAGATGTGCACGCACGCCATGCATGCACTCATTCCTCGCACGCACACGCGGGTACACGGGCGGACACAATTTTGTACCAAGATCCACCCCATGTGATAATTTCACGCGTGTAAAGTCGTTCACTTCATTGATGGTCGATTAATACGGCGCATGCAAATTGAGTGGACGTGAGGGCGGAAGAAAGACATTATTACTCCACTGCGCGCATGCGAGTAGTTAAATCATGGGTTGCTAGTAGTACTTCCATTGGTCTCTTTCGTATTTTGTGCCAATTTTTGACAGGAACATACTACTCAATATTTACGCATTTGAGCAGTGTAGTACTTGAAATTTATGTTCCGCTAAACTCATTGGGAGCCGTTTCGGGCCTCGAAACCAAAATCATCAATTAATCTTTACCTTGTTCCCATCACATTTGAAAGTCCTGCTCACACCTACTAGTAGTACGTACCAAACCTGAACGTGTTCCCACTATGCAGGTATTAGTACTAGTGCTAGTACTTAGGT
Source organism: Triticum monococcum (assembly GCA_034509565.1). Classification (NCBI taxonomy): domain Eukaryota; kingdom Viridiplantae; phylum Streptophyta; class Magnoliopsida; order Poales; family Poaceae; genus Triticum; species Triticum monococcum. The sequence continues at coordinate 38,125,145 of CM067841.1, read as the reverse complement.
TATAAAAAGGGGAACTACCTAACCGAAAATCACTCTACCTTTCCTCCTCAGAAGTGCTTCTTCTTCGTTCGTCGTTGCCATGGCCGGTGAGCGGAGCTCTAGGTCAAGAACTACTCGTAACAAGGGAGCGGCAACCAAGGCTGCGGAAAAAAAGAGAGGGCTCGCCGCCACGCAGAGACCTCGAAAGATCTCTCACGGGCAGGCGATGGCTCCCAGGAGCGCCCTAGCCACGGAGGCGAACATGCCGAGCCGGCGGAGCTAGAGTCATTATCCCTCGACGGCATGCCCGATCAGCTCAATAAGCAGAAGGAGTTCATCCAAGGCTTGATGGAGTTGCTGAAGGAGAGCCTCGACGACATGCCCGCTGAGCTCAATCAGCAGGGGGAGTTGCCCGCCGGCTTGGTGATGCTATTGAAGAAGAGCATTGCCTTGGAGAAGAAGGCGACCGGCAAAATCCTGTGACTTCGGGAGGACAATGCTAAGCTTTGCCACGAGATCGACCTGTTGAAGGAGAAGAATGCCGGCTGGAAGAAGCTGCATGAGAATAGTAGTTCCTCGATGAAGATGTTGCAGGCCCTCGCCATGGAACAGAAGGAAGAGTTGGCGAAGCTCTGCATCGAGCACCCGGCTGCTGTCAAGGTACGTAATATGGCCGGGGAACAGATGATGAAGGCTCGCGTCGAGAAATGCCGCGTCATGGACACAATGATGAAGATGGCGGAGGAGACGCGCAAGGAGATGGAGGTCGTGCAGGCAATGAAGAAGCAGTTACGACTCCGCGGCGAATTAGATCATTTGGGGTGATAATCTTCCTTCTTCTTTTGCTCCTGTGTTTCATCTTTTGCTTCGGGTGTTTCGCCGCACGTGTCACGTTCTCTGCGAGGCATGAATAGAACAATGGGTTTTTTGAGGGAATGAATAGAACAATGCTAACAATGAGATGACTAGCAAATTAGATCATTTTTTATCGCCATATGGCACTGGGCTGCCGTGTTTCGTGCTCCTCCGTCGCAGTACTACTCCAGTGGAAAACTTGAGTATATCGCACGGTTCTTTGCTCCTCCTCGATCATGTCGTCGGCGCATTTATACAAGAAGTAAAATCACAAGGCCCCGCCTTCCAGCAGTAATGAGCCGTCAAATCACAAAGGCCCTCGCCTCTCGTGAAACTGACCAAGCTAGACTGCCCCGCCCTCTAGCCTTTTAAAAAATGTATACTTCTGTACAGCAGTAGTATCGATGGATTGCGCCAAGGAGCAAAACTTGAAATTTAAAAAAGGTGGTACATATAGAGAGTGCTCGTCGCCAAATTATGCATATAGTACTATTAAAAATGCTAGTCACAATAATGGTGTTCAGCACAACCCACCCCTCAAATAAAACTAAGAGGGTGCTTGGATACGTTTTAGTCCCATGACTAAAAGTAGTGGGACTAAAACATGCTAGCCTCACCCATGCTTGGATCCAAATACTAAAAAGACTAAAATCAAGTTAATGAGCATTTATTATCCTCCAAACCCTCCAATCCAGAACTCACCTGTGTTAAAGGAGAGGAGTTAAATGAGTAGAGAGAGGACTAATCCACATTTTAGTAGGGGTACCCCTGACTAAAAAAAATTATTCGCAAGACTAGTTTTAGCCCCTCTATAGTCAGGGGTGCTTGGAACTTTAGCCTCTTAAAGAGACTATTTTTAGTCAGACTAAAATAAGTCCCTTGGATGATCCAAGCACCCTCTAAGCATCATGGAATTCTTTGACAAAACTAAGCACCCTGAAATTCTTTGACAACTAAACTGCTCGCTATATGATGTTGGCCATATATATTGTACGTATATAATGTGAAGAAACGAGTGGTAGTACTATACCAACTAAAAGATGAAATGTAAGAAATACTAGTATGTACGTACTGAAGAGTTAAAGTAACGAGAAGAAACATAACATAGTTCTGTTGGGTGCTCAGCACAACACACCCCTCAAATTAAATTAAGCACACCTGAAATTAAACTTTGCAACTGTTCCGGTAGACACTGCATTAGAACCACCATGAGCAACGACACTGCCACCTTACTCGGAGTCCTCGTCCACGTCCTCGACTTCGTCCTTGTTCCTCTTCCTCTTGGCCGATACTTCTTTGCTTGAACCACACACTTGGCTGTTGCTCTTCATCCAACCCTTGTAGATATTGAAGCAAAGGTAGCCATCCATTGCAGCGTAGTGGATGTGGTCTATATCTAGTACATTCTGCTGCCATGCATGACGATGAAACGTGTATGGAGGTTTCACCAGTTTACCGTACGAAGGATGAACCATGGCTCCTGCCAGGGTCAGCATTGAAGGCTGACGAGAGGGCACCTGCCGATTCTTCTAGAGGTCGAAGGGGTTGCCTACAACGAGGCCTATCCGACCCAGGATTTCTTTGTCATTATCAAAGTCTACAGTAACGAATTTGACTAGGTTGCTCCCGAGGAAGTCCTTAAAATCCTAGCACTCAATGTCGGCATGGCATATGTGGTAGACCAAGCATAAGTCATGCACGCAAACCTGGATCATGGTGGGCTTCTTCCTCTCTTCATCCTTTAGATCCTTCTCTCGTCCCAGGACCGTGGTGTACTCAACATCTAGCCCATCGACCCACTCATCATCTGAGTTTTCGAACATGCGTCTGAAGCGAGAAAGGCATCCTTTCACTGTCGCGGAAGAACGGGTGTAGATGACGTCGAACTCATCGCCGGTGATGGTTCTAACCTTGTACTCACTGCCGATCATGGAGATTTGGGACGCCATGGATTTGGGAGGAGGGTTAGGATTAGTGGAACTGCCGTAATGTGAATGGACGAGACGACTAGGAGCAAACCATCGTAGTATTGAAGGACGTGCGGGGACGAGTAGGAGCGAACTGCCAGCGTGCGAACGGCAGGGTAGTGGCTTTCCATTCTCCCATGATACGGGCTTCCAAGAGCCCTTGGATCTGAGATCGAATGATTGCATGGCGTGATTCTAGACCTATGGGTGAATATCCTATCCTGGAGGGTTATTCTGCAAATTTTCAGCAACTTAGCATGCGACCGTTTGATCTCAGATCCAAGGACTGCCAGCAACCCGTATCATAGTCGCGCCTACCACGACCATCGCGTCGCTCGCGCCCTTGGAGATTTAACACGGTGCGTTAGGCTATCTGATGTTGGCATGTCATACATAGTCATCACTTAGTCACTCATACTACAACAAGGTTGGCTATAAGTGTATTTTTTGTTACTCCTCTCTATCTCTTTCTTCGTACTCAAGGAAGAAACAGTGCTAGTAAGCGCGTGTATTTATTGCATTTGCCAAGGAGTGACCTCTTCCAATGAAATGGTGTTGCTAAGTTTGCTTCATTTAATTAGCTATAGACTCAAAATTGTCTTTTCACCTAGGTACACGCGCTTAGCACCGTTTCTTCCTTGGGTCACCGAACTAGTCTCTCTCTTCTTGATTAACTTGCCACATTAGACTTTATGCCTATGTGGCAAGCTTAAGCACCTGTAGGAGCAAGTAAAAGTAAGTAGAATAGTGCACTTTACATGGCATTTTTGCATATGTGGAGGAAAGAGAGGCAAGGAAAAAGTGGAGAAGTGGGCTCTCATGCAAGAGCCAGCCTCTACTACATGGTGGAGCATTGGGAGAGGCACCTGTATGGAGGTGGTCAGGAATCTGGGAGACTCACGCCGGTCGTAGCGCCGCAATTAAAATGATAATGGCAAGTCAAATCACGGGGCCCCACCTGTCCAGCAGTAACTCGCTGTCAAATCACACAGCCCTATGTTTGCAGCAGCCTACTCCCTCGTCTTCTCGCGTCTCTGTCGAACCGACTAGGCGGAACTGCCCCGCCGCCTACCGCGCAAGAAAAACCCCGCCCTCAACTTTTAAATAGTATACATTATACTAATTTTGTATCCATGGATTGCGCCCGCGCCATGGAGCAAAGCATCTAGAAAACGGAGGAGACACGGTGGTCTTGCAGTAGAGAAGAGGGAGAGGTGAGACGGTGGTTTTGGAATGGAGATGATGGAGAGGAGAGGAGGTGGTTTTGCAATGGAGAAGAGGGAGAGGAGCGTGCGGCAGCGATTTAGGATTGGGCGAGAGGGCCGGCGTGCTCTGACTGGATCAAAATAAAAATCAATTTAACCTTCAATTAAGAAAGCGACCCCACATTAACTAGTCTCCCTTTTATTCTGGGTCATAATTGACCATGATTTTCGCACATAAAATATATGTTATTCGTTGTATACAAGGCCACTATCAAAATTACAATTTGCAACTATACAAGGCCATTAACATTAATTGAGGCAAAATTGATGGTGTTTGCCTCGTACTAGCACCAGAGGACATTAATATCCCTTGTGTGCATGCGGGAGTGAGAAGGTTAGCTTGCATTCCCAACATTAGTCAACCAATGAGGAGTAAGAGGGTTGGCTTGTTGTGCTTGGGAGAGAAAAACCACATTAATTAACACGACAATCAAGGTGACAAGCTAGCTAGCAACATTGACTTAAACATAGCATTGATTTTTACCTTGGTACCTGTAATATGAGTTTGTGGCCTTGTATAAAAAAATGGAGGGAGTATAATTTGAAAGTACATTCAGATACGAACCAAACGGTACAATTTTTGGTGACATGCATTCACATTTTGCTTGTCAAATACAGTACGTGGTCAAACTTTGACCCAAAATACGCCAAACAACAAAAAAATACTTCCAAGACCAGCATCGCTCTTCCGCTCCTCTCCTCTTAAACCACCGCCGCTCCTCTCCTGTTCCAATCTAAATGCAGCGCCGCTCCTCTCGTCTTCCATTTCAAAACCACCGCCCCTCCTCTCCTGTTCCAGTCCAAAACCAGCATCGCTCCTCTCCCGTTCTAATCTAAAAGCAGCGCTGCTCCTCTCCTCTTCCATTCAAAAACCACCGCCGGCGAGTGAAGGTGCTGTGGAGAAGTAGATCGATGGAGGAGTACAACCGATACGTGAGGATCGCAGACGGCGACCCTGTGAAGCTAGCTAGGATGTTGGAGATACAGTCTTGGTTTGACAACAAGGACCAACTAGCGACGACGGCGACATCCATGGCCAAATATCTGCAACAGAGCGAAAAGGCGGCGATACTCCCGGAGGGAGTCGCGCCGGAGTACATAGAGCTGCTCCTCTGGGCCATGGAGCAAACAGATTCACCGAATCCGGTCGTGAGGGAGCGATGGTGGGAGTATCGATCCCAGATGGAGCATCCACCAGAGATTGAAGGATCGAGCATCTACAGGGTGCCGTTTGTGAGGGTATCCTGCCAGAGCGAGCCGGTGGAGTCTTCGTCGACCGAACCCAACTGCAAGAGGAGAAAAGCAGTTGGCCCGACGACGCTTCCCCGCCATCGTCTTCCTCGCCGTTCACATCATCTCACGGGGCGGCAGTCTGCCGCTGAGGAATAGGAGGGGGCTGCCCCCCCCCCCCCGCCCCGGCCCAAGAGTCGGGCAGGTTGTGAATTGTCAGGAGGAGCTTAGGGTTGTCAGTATTTGCAGGTTGTGAATTGTGTTTTGTGTTGTGTATTTTGAGAGTACTTTCAGATATGAATGTCTTTTGAATTTTAGATTTGCAGTATTGAGCGTATGAAGTATTTTATGAATTCTAGAGATCTATTTTTAGCACTTAAAAATGTAGTTTCATAGGAGTATAAAAATGCAGACAATGTGATTCTCAGAGAAGAAACTGCAAGTTTTAGTTTTAGATTAGAAACTGCAAGTTCAGTTTCAGATAAGAAACTGCAACTTTCAGAGGCAGAGCATTTATATTAACACGGCCTTTTCAAACAGGGTTAACATCATGTTGGAAGTTTTATTCATGGTCGAAAATGGAACTACCAGCCAGTTAACATCATGCTGATCAACATTCATGCATAGCACATCTTCATATGATGCACAGTCAAAATGCCCACACAATGTCGAGTGTGCGAAACACAGAGAAAACGAGGGACGAAGTTTTGGCATATGTTGGACGTGGTTTTGGGCTGCCCCGTCTAGGCTTTCATTTTTAACATGTGCAGCCCACGACCTCGGATGGGAGGTCCATAGGCATGTTTGTATTTTCTTAGGGCCGTCATGTATCGACCGGCCTATGGACCTCCCATCCGAGGTTTTATTTTTGGCAGCCCAATTTATGTATTTTTTTTGAAGAAAACGCAGAGGTATGTTCTATTTTTCTATATAAGAATAGGAACGCCAGGTCCAACTTATGTTTCCTTTCTAACTATATTATATATATTTAAATTATTTTATATGTTGACTGTTTAGTTCACATACTCCCTCCTTTTCGGTTTATAGGGCTTATCTCAAAATTTTAGTTTTTCAATTTTATAAGGCTCAATTTGGTTGTTTTCCATCACATGTTCAGATTCCAAGGTGCATTAAATCATTGCATGCAAGTATTAACAGAAAATTGACCAATGCATGTACTTTATGCATGCATGCATTGCAATTTATGCATTGATAAACATAATTTTTTGAGGAAAACAAGTGCATTAATTAGGTGCTTTTGCAAACTACAAAAAGTATTCCACCATTCATCATCTACCTTGGTTGGTGAGATTTTTGAATTGAGCCCTATAAACCGAAAATGAGGGAGTAATTGGCAAATAGATCTCGCCGCCACCCCCCACCTCCTGACTCCGGGCGCGCCTGCCCCCCTCGGCAAGTCCGCTCGCGCGCCGGCCATATCCACGGGGGAATGGCTGGAAGACAGGCAGATGTACAAGATGCATCTCCCACATGTCTACAAAGCCTTCCCGTGGATGCTCCAGCCGCTCGACTCCGTCGCGCCGGCGGTGCCGCAGGAGACTCGAGGGAGGAGACGAAGGGAGCGGGTGATGCGGATCCGCGACGACGCTCTTTCCTGGACCCAGTGCACGCGCGAATGGAGGGAAGCAGAGGAGGAAGCTGCGAGGGAGGAAGCCGAGGAGGGACCAAATCCGTTCTCTCACTCGCGCAGGTATGCTCGGATGTGCAAGGATCATGTGGATTGGGAGCTGCTGAATCTAGCCCTACGGATCTACTTTGAAGGAGATTTCTCGGAGAAGCACAGGATGCCCCACCCCAGTGAGCCACCGATTGCGTTCATTCGATGGGCGAAAGGAGAAGTGAATTCAGGAGATCCACACCATGCTGCGAGATGGGAATGTTTGACTGGACTCCTGCCCACCAACACGCCACCGGAGCCGGAGCAGGTGGATCCCCTACCTTACCTCTCCCCCAAACCTGCAGAAGATTGAAATAAGGCTTGCAATCTGCTTCAATTGAGCTGTCTGGTGGTTATTTCTGCTTCCTGAGAGACAACATCTAGCTGGAGGATGAGCAGGAACCAGGAACTCCAATGAATTTCCCCTATCACAATGGGGGGAGTGCTGGTTGGACAGTGGTACGGCCCACCTCCACCCCAAATGGGGCCACAATCTGGGCAGGCTCCTGTAATTGCCCAAGATCAATCTGCTAGTGGTTCTGACTCTCAGATCAGTGGGAAATCTCAAGGCAAGAATTAGCAAAAGAAGAGATAGGACATACAGAAAACTGCTCCTGCCCCTGCTTCGGGCCTTATGGCATACTCTGAGGTGATCTGCTACAACTGTGGGGAACCAGGGCATCATTTGGATAAATTTGTCAAGCCCAAGAGTTGTTTTATCTGCAAAATGGTTACCCATAAAGATGAGAATTGCCCTGTCAGAAGGAAAACCCACAGTTCTGCTAGATATGTTGGAAGTGATAGAAATACTGCTTACTTCCATGCAGTAGCTAACCAGAGGAGGAGGAAAACCCTCATTCACTCCCTTGATGGCCCTAATGGCCCTGTTACTGAGGTAGATGAGATGCTGAAAGTGGCTAGTGACTTCTACAAAGACCTGTTTAAGAAAGAAAACCCTTCTGGGTTCTCTCTACAAAATAATTTTTTCTCTGCTTCTGAGAAAGTCTCTCCTACTGAAAATGAGCTGCTAGAAGCCCCTTTTTCAGAGACAGAGGTGAAGGAAGACATTTTTAGCTCTTATCCTGATGGGGCTCCTGGTCCTAATGTGATTCCCTTCTTGTTTTACCAGCATTTTTGGGACTTGGTGAAAAACGATCTCTTAGATCTTTTCCAAGCCTTTCATAGGGGACAGTTGGATCCAGCAACTTACTCATGCGGGGTCTGTTGGGGTCAAGTTAAATAACTGTGAAAGTGATTTTTTCCTTGCTGGTAAAGGCCTTAGGCAAGGTGACCCCATCTCCCCGCTTTTGTTTAATTTAGTAGTGGACGTTCTTACTAAAATGCTGAGCAAAGCTGCTGATCATAGTCTGATTGCAGGGCTCTGTCCTGAGGTCTGCCCTGGTGGCATCATCTGCCTTCAATATGCAGATGATACCATCCTTTTCTTAGACAATGACTCCACACATGCTAGCAATCTGAAAATTGTTCTAACCTGGTTTGAACAAGTCTCAGGCATGAGAATCAACTACTCTAAAAGTGAACTCATCCCTATCAACATGGATGATCAGGAGTTAGCTGACTTCCTCTCTATTCTAGTGTGTAATAAACGTAACTTCCCCATTAAGTACCTAGGTATCCCTCTCCACTATGATAAACTAAGGAGAGAGGATATCCAACCCCTTCTGGATAAAATCATTAAAAGGATTGCTGGGTGGAGGGGCAAACTTCTCTCTTACAGAGGTAGATTGATCGTCATACAAGCTTGTTTGGCTAGCATTCCAGTGTATCTCCTCTCCTTCTTCAAGTTCCCTAAATGGGCAGTGGACCTCATCAATTCTCGGATGTCTCATTGCTTGTGGAATGATTTTGAGGGAAATAGGAAGCTACACCTTGCTAATTGGGCCCTAGTCTCTATGAAAAAAGATTTTGGAGGCCTAGGCATACCTAACCTCCAAGAAATTAACATATGTCTTCTAGGGTCTTGGATTAAAAGATTCTATGAGGAAGACCTGAAACCCTGGAAGCTTCTTATTGCCCATAAATACCTAGGAAATAAACCTAATATTTTTGTCCCTTCCTCCAACCCTAAGACCTCTAGATTCTGAAAAGGATTAAAATCTATTATGCATGCTGTGAAATTTGGCTACAGATGGAACATAGGGGATGGGAGCAGAACCAGGTTCTAGGAAGATAGTTGGTTTGGCACATCCCCCCTAGCAGTCCAATTTTGGCCTATTTACTCTGTCCGCAATGAGCTTAACAAAAGTGTCAATGAAGTTTGGGACGGTCAATGCCTAAAACTCTCTTTAACAAAAGCATTAGCTTTACTGTGGGAGTCAGATGCCCTGATTTGGCAGCTGGACAATAAGGGGAAGTATTCCTCCAGCTCCCTCTATCATGTTATCAACTTTAGAGGGGTTCAACCCGTGTTTATCCCTGCTGTCTGGAAATTGAGAGTTCCCCCTAAAATTCATGTATTTCTCTGGCTTCTCTCCAAAAACAAATTGATGACTAGGGATAACCTTAGGAAGAGACACATCATCAAACCCCTTGATTGTGTTTACTGCTTGGAACAAGAGTCTCGTTCTCACCTATTTTTTGAATGTATAGTTGCTAAACATCTCTGGGCCCACATTGAGGAATATTTCTCTAGTAAGATTGGCTCATCCTTCGAATCTGTCGCCAGATTCTGGATTGCTACCAAAAAGTGCTCAGTTTTAAACACTGTTAGCTCAGCTGTCCTTTGGTGCCTCTGGAAATATAGAAATGCTACGATTTTCAGTAACACCTCCTGGATTTCCATTCCGCAGGTCTTGAGGTTGATCAGGAACATGGTGAGGAACTGGGCAATTCTCTCCTCCGGATCGGACAAGGACAAGTTGATGAGCTTCATGGAAACCCTAACAAGATCCCTCCAGAAACTCCACCCCCTAGTTTGTAGCTTTTTTACCTTTGCTTTCGAACTGCTCTTTGAGTTGTTGTATCAGAATATGTTGTGGTTTCGTTCTCAGTAATGGAACCGGGGAGATGCTCCCTGTTTTTCTAAAAAAATTATTTCATATGTTATTATATATTATTTTTATTGTCATCATATATTTAACAGATACTTACATATGTAAGAAAACAATATCCCACATCTTATTAACTTATAAAAATAATTTCTTAACAAATAAAATCCTGGATTGTTTTGGCACGAAAATCCTAGTGATTGTGTACAAAAGCTTGGTAAGATTTAAGGACGAATGTAATAATATCACTTATTATTTAAATATATATTTATAACAAAATGCTCAGCCCCTTTTTATTTTTAGATAACATTGCTGGCCCAACCCAACATTATAATTAGAATCAGCCCAGCAAAATCGTGTATTTCGAGAAAGTGCAAATGGCCTGTAATTTTTTAGAAAATAAAATAAACGGTCCGCATGGACGCTACATTATTTGTTCACCCAGCCCAGCTAATGGCTGTAATTCAAAAAAAAAGATCAAATTGACTGTAAATTCTACCGCGCAAAAAAAAGACTGTAAATTCTGAAAAATGGGTTGAATACATGCCACATTTTTGGAGGATGAAATGTGGGCCAATAGGTCAAAGCCAATGCAAGTCGTTGTCAATTTAGTCAACAAATGATTCTGACATGTTAGCCGTTGGATTTACATCCAACGACAGGCATCCATCTTCAATCTCTCGTCTTCTTCCTCCAGCGCCGCTGGGACCACCTCCCGCCTCCTGCTGCTAGCAACTCTGCTTAGCACGCTTCGCTATGAAGCGCTACTCCACCGTTGGCCAGGCCATCCCTCCACCCCTCCACACCTCCTGTTCTTCTCCACCGACTTCCGAACCACACCGCACTAGAACCAGTTAACCCTCGTACACCTCTCCGTCTGCGACTCTACTCCCGCGTCTTCCCATCTCTGGCCCATTGCTGTCCGGGGCCTCGCCGTCCTCCACCACCTTGGATGCGCTCGGTGCGGCATGGTGAACGTGGTCAACGAACGACACCATCGGAAGTAGACTGTGCGTGGAGAGGCTGACAGCTGGGTCCACGGCCGCACACAAGGAAATGCCTCCTTATTACGCGCAAAATAATGATTCCTCCACCTGACATCTGGGACCCATCGGAAGGGCCTCTGTATTTCGCGAAATAAAGTGACCCCCGCTGACATGTCGGACCCACCAGCTATCTTTGCACGCACGGAAGTGCCTCCTTATTATGCACAAAAAAATGAATATTCCCCCTGCCAGCTAGAACCCAGCATAGTGGGAGGCTGACTTGTGGGCCTACCAAGTTGACGGGGACGGAGGGCTTTGTCAACTTAGTCAATATGAACGATTCTAGCTCCTGTTATCGTACGATGTTCATCCAACGGCCGTAGTGCTTCTTCAACCTCTGGTCTTCTTGCTCCAACCGCCCAAACCAGCGCCGGTCGTGCCACGTGCTCCTGCCTCCTGTGGCCGGCTGTGATGCCGCGGAGGCCTCACCGCCCCCTACTACTCCCACCACTAGCCAGACCATCCCTCTACTCACCCACGCCCCCTGTTAATCTGCGGCGACAGCAGCCTCACACCGCTGCCGAACCAGTGAACCCTCATACTCGTCTTCGCGTGGGCATACGCTGCTGCGTCTTCCCCAGCTCCGAGTCGTCCCCTTCCTAGTCCTCGCGTCGTCCACCGCCCTGGTGCTCTCGACGCGGCATGGTCAACATGGTCAACGACCGACTTCCATCGAAAGAGTACTGTACATGCAGAGGCTGACAGCTGGGTCCACGGCAGCCGCAAGGATGTGCCTCCTTATTACGCGGAAAATAATTATTCCTCCACCTAACAGCAAGGACCCACCGGACGAGCCACCCGTATTTTGCGAAATAAATCGTTTCCCCCTGACTGCTGGGACCCACCGGACGGGCCACCGTATTTCGTGAAAAAAACGTTCCCCCGCTGTCAGCTTGGACCCATCGGAAGTGCCTCCTTATTACGCACAAAAAAACTGAATACTCCCCCGGCTAGCTGGGACCCACCTTGCTGGGAGGCTAACTTGTGGGCCTACTAAGTTGACGGGGACGAAGGGCTTTGTCAACTTAGTCAATATGAACGATTCTAACTCCAGTGACCGTACGATGTCCATCCAACGGCCGTAGTGCTTCTTCAACCTCTGGTCTTCTTGCTCTAGTCGCCCAAAGCAGCGCTGGTCGTGCCACATGCTCCTGCCTCCCCTGGCCGGCTATGCTGCCGCAGAGCCTCACCGCCCCCTACTATTCCCACCGCTGGCCAGGCCCTTCAGCGACGGCAGCCTCACACTGCAGCCGAACCAGTGAACCCTCATAGTCCTCTCCGTGCGGGCTTCCACTACCGCGTCGTCCCCTTCCTAGGCCTCGCCATCGTCCATCGCTGTTGTGCTCTCCGCGCGGCATGGTCAACGTGGTCAAGGAACGACTTCCATCGGAAGAGTACTGTACGCGGAGAGGCTGACAGCTGGGTTCACGGTCGAAACGGGGGTCCTGTTGATCGGGAGGGGTGTGGCGTACCGCAAAACGGAAGAAACGGACCTCCTACGGTCGAAACGGGGGTCCTGTTGATCGAGAGGGGTGTGGCGTACCGCAAAACGGAGGAAACGGACCTCCTACGGTCGAAACGGGGGTCCTGTTGATCGGGAGGGGTGTGGCATACCGCAAAACGGATGAAACGGACTTGTGTTGGAGCGCTACGGTCAAAACGGGGGTCATGTTCATCGGGAGGGGTGTGGCGTACCGCAAAACGGGACTCCACGGGATACTGTTCATCTCCACCGTCGACCCCCTCCAGCCTCCACGAGCTACTATTCATCCACCGTCGACCTCCTCCAGCCTCCACGGGCTCCTGTTCATCCAGCCTCGACCGCGCGCTACTCCACCGGCTACAGTTCAACCACCCCTCCACCGTCTACTGTTCATCCAGCCCTCCACACCACGGGGTCCTGTTCAACCACCCCTCCACGGGCACCCCTCCACCGTCTACTGTACATCCTACCCTCCACACCACGGGGTCCTATTCATCCACCCCTCCACGGGCACCCCTCCACCGTCTACTGTTCATCCAGCCCTTCACCACACCACGGGGTCCTGTTCATCCAGAGGCAACGCCACCGCTCAGTGTTCATCCAAACCCCCCTGCAACACTCACTATTCATCCCATCGATCGGCTTCAGTTAGCAGCAGTAGCCAAGGGATCGCTCGATCGGGTTCAGTTAACAGCTATCGATCGATCGCTCGGGTTTAGTAACGCGTAGCCTGCAGTGCAATCGCTCGGGTTCAGTTAGAGCCCAACACCTCGCTCGGGTTCAGTTAGAGCCAACGCCTCGCACACACGCGCGTACGTGTACGAGAGAAATGTGCATTGCTCGGCCCCCGACCTCCCACCGTAACCGGGAACTCCCCGAAATTTTCCTCCCCCTCGCTTCTACCACCATTTTTTCTGTCATGGACGGCCCAAAGAATGTCATGCAGCTGCGTCTCCGGCCCGCCCAGGACGAAAAGCCCATTTTCTGTCATGATTTTTTGTCATAGAAGTAGGAGCCCACCACATCTATGATGATACCGGGTTTTGTCACAATTATCGTCATAGAAGTGTCATATGTATGACAGAAAAAAATTCGTTCGGCGCAAAATGTCACGGATGTGTCTTTTTTTGTAGTGTAGACAATTAAAACAAGATGCTGATATGATTAAATACTTGGGTGATTATATGGCTAATATTAGAGGTGAACTTAAACTTGTTAGCAAACATGCTTCTATGGTTACCACTCAAGTAGAACAAGTACTTAAAGCTCAAAAATAATTGCTCAATGAGATGAATAGTAAGAAAAATGATTATGTTGTTAAAGTGGCTACTAGAACTGGTAGAATGACTCAGGAACCTTTGTATCCTGAAGGCCACCCTAAGAGAATTGAGCAAGATTCTCAGAGAAATAAAATTGATGCACCTAGTTCTTCAAAAAAGAAGAAAAAGAAAAATGATAGAACTGTGCAAACTTCTAGTGAACCTATTGCTGAACCACCTGATAATCCAAATGATATTTCTATTTCTGATGCTGAAACTCAATCTAGTAATGAACATGAACCTAATGAAAATGTTAATGATGATGTTCATAGCGATGCTCAACCTAGTAATGATAATGATGTAGAAATTGAACCTGATGTTGATCTTGATAACCCACAATCAAAGAATCAACGTTATGATAAGAAAGACTTTGTTGCTAGGAAACATGGTAAAGAAAGAGAGCCTTGGGTTCAGAAACCCATGCCTCTTCCTCCCAAACCATCCAAGAAAAAGGATGATGAGGATTTTGAGCGCTTTGCTGAAATGATTAGACCTATGTTTTTACGTATGCGATTAACTGATATACTCAAAACCAATCCTTATGCTAAGTACATGAAAGAAATTGTTACAAATAAGAGAAAGATACCGGAAGCTGAAATTTCCACCATGCTTGATAATTATACTTTTAAGGGTGGAATACCAAAGAAACTTGGAGATCCAGGAGTACCTACTATACCATGCTCCATTAAAAGAAACTATGTCAAAACTGCTTTATGTGGTCTTGGAGCCGTTGTTAGTGTTATGCCTCTCTCTCTATATCGTAGACTTGATCTGAATAAGTTGACACATACTGAAATATCTTTGCAAATGGCCGATAAATCAACTGCTATACTTGTCGGTATTTGTGAGGATGTGCCTGTTGTGGTTGCAAACGTTACTATTTTAACGTACTTTGTTATTCTTGATATTCCCGAGGACGATAGTATGTCTATTATTCTTGGAAGACCTTTTCTTAATACTACAGGGGCTGTTATTGATTGCAACAAAGGCAATGTCACTTTTCATGTTAATGGTAATGGGCATATGGTACACTTTCCGAGGAAACAACCTCAAGTTCATAGTATCAATTCTATCAGAAAAATTTCATCGATTATATTTGGAGGTTTTGAATTTCCTCTCCCTACTATCAAGGAGAAATATGATATACTTATTATTGGGGATGTACATATCCCCGTTGAGGTAACCTAGTGTTATTCAAAACTTCTCCGGTTTCATGTTAATCGGAATGAGTTTGTTAACAAGACTTGATCAACCTTGTTAGTGGATTCCTTTTGACGAGCATGAGATGGATGAAACTAGAAGCACAACCCTCTGTACCCTCTCTATACTTTCTGTTATTTAGTTGAAATAAAATAAAAATAAATAATTTTTTGTCTGTTATCTGATTATCCGTGCAATGTAAAAATACCTCAAAAATAAAAGTTCTCCAAATGCCCTGAAAATTAAATATGATTTTTATAGAATATTTGAGGATTTATGGAACAAAGAACACACCAGGGGGGCCAACCACCTTGCCACGAGGGTGGAAGGCGCACCCACCCCCCTAGGGCGCGCCCCCTGCCTCGTGGGCCCATGGTGGCCCTCCTCCACTTATTCTTTGAGCCACACACTTCATCTTCCTCCCCCAAACATGAAAAACCAGCTCAAACCCGAGTCCAAGCTCGTTTTGCTGCCATTTTTGATCTCCTTGCTCGAAGCACCTCTCACAAAACTGCTTGGGGAGATTGTTCCTTGGTATGTGACTCTTCCATTGGTCCAATTAGTTTTTTTCTAGTGCTTTATTCATTGCAAATTTGTGTTGCTTAGGTGACCCTGTTCTTGAGCTTGCATGTCAAATTTATATGGTCAAAAGTAGTTTTGATGCATGATATAGGCCCTAGGCACTTGTAAGAGTAGTTGCTATCAATATTATTGAGTTTGGTTTACTTTTATTTTTGAAGTTACTAAAAATTTCAGAATTTTTTAGAAAAATGATGAGGAGATTGTTGAGGGGCTCATCGAGCCAAAGCTTGATGGAAAAGGCACTGAAGCCTAAGTATAATTTGCCGCGCACCGCGGAGGTTCGGGCGTGTGAATGGCCTTCCGAGGATTTCTTGAGAGCGGCCGGGATTTATGAAGATTTTCATGAGTTGGCTCATAATGCAGGCCTCACCGCTTTCCTCCACGACCAATGCGATCAGTATCTCTTGCTCACAAATACCTTTGTGCAAAAATTTCATTTTCATTCTAGGAACTCACCACCTACGGTGGAGTTTCATTTATATGATGAGCATAAGGAGATGTCACTTTATGATTTTTGTCGGATTTGTTTAGTCCCTTTTGAGGGCAAGACAGAAGAACCACATCGTTATGATGTGGAGGGATTTATTAATACTATCACGGTAGGGGAAACTAGGAAGGTTTCCGATGCACGAATCACTAGCATACATTTTCCTGTTTTACGTTACTTTGCATTATTTGCTAGTCATTGCTTAATTGGACGCGGAAACTCTGGAAACCTTAGTATCCCTGATATAATTATTCTGCTCTGAGGTTTATACAGTGATAACACTTTTAGTATGGGCGGCATTATTGCTAGACAGTTAAGTACGAACCGTACTAAGGGTCCCATCTTTGGAGGCATCTATGCCACACGCCTAGCTGCACATTTTAACATACCTATTAGGCATGCTGAGAAGGAAGAAAAAGTGTTGTCCCGTGTTTATTTAGATTATAAAAGTATGGTGGCACATGATTTTATTGTTAAGAATAGGGCAGGAGAGCTTAAATATCAATTGTTCTTTAATAAACATCATCCTGAGACTATTACCTTGCCTACTCCTGCTTTGTTTGATTTGACTGTAGGCAAGTACCTTGTTCCGTTGACGGCTATCCATGCCTACCGGAACCCTGCACCAGCCGAGGAGCCAGAACCGAAACCACAATTTGATCCTTCACGACAGTCTAACTATCTGTGGCATCCGGAGATGATTGCCAGCCAGTGGCAATCGGAGCCTTCTTCTTCCTCATCGCAGTACGACCCCAACAACTATTATTATGGATATCAGTCAGGCCAGCCATGGCCATAGACCAACTTAGGCCAAAAGCCTAAGCTTGGGGGAATACGCATTTCTCACCGACATTACATTTATGTTCACACACACTCATTGCCAGATGTCGGTGCTCATACTTTTTCATTGTATCATCCATGCTAGTTTATTTCCTTTTATGCTTTCTTATTGTGTGTTTAATAAACCTTAAGAAAACCAAAAAATTAGTTGTAGATTTTAATTAATTTACTTTCCATGCTTGTAGTAGTAATTAAAAAGAAAACCCAAAAATATTTCTCGTTCTTCTTTTGCTTGTTGGGAGCTTTCCCGTGTAAATAGTTTTATTTCTTTTCTTTGGGGGTCAGTAGGAGAAGACCATGATTAAATTGTTGAAGCGGCTCTTATATGCCTTATTGTTTATCTGACAAAAAAGCCCATATTGCCTTGTCTTCTCCTGTTTATTGAATGCTCGTAGATTCCAGCTTAGTCCAATGCACGTGCACTCTTATTATTATTATTCACATCATTCGGTCGTGCAAGTGAAAGGCAATTATGATGATATATGATGGACTGACTGAGATGAGAAAAGCTGGTATGAACTCGACCTCTTTTGTTTTTGTAAATATGATGAGTTCATCGTTCTTGATTCAGCTTGTCAAGAATAAACATGTTTGCAATGACAATTAGAGATCATAGTTGCTTGTGCCATGCTTGATTAGCTATGATTTATAATGAGTTACCTTGCATGCCAACATGCTATTAAAATGTTTATGATGTGGTATGATAGGGTGGTATCCTCCTCTGAATGATTTAAGTGACTTGACTTGGCACATGTTCACGCATGTAGTTGAAACAAATCAACATAGCCTTCATGATATTTATGTTCATGGTGGATTATATCCTACTCATGCTTGCATCCAATGTTTATTAATTTTAATGCATGTACATGGCTGTTGTCACTCTCTAGTTGGTCGCTTCCCAGTCTTTTGCTAGCCTTCACCTGTACTAAGCAGGAATACTGCTTGTGCATCCAAACTCCTTAAACCCCAAAGTTGTTCCAGATGAGTCCACGATACCTTCCTATATGCAGTATCTACCTGCCGTTCCAAGTAAATTTGTATGTGCCAAACTCTAAACCTTCAAATAATCATCCTGTTTTGTATGCTCGAATAGCTCATGTATCAACTAGGGTTGTCCGTATCTTCCATGTTAGGCGGGTTATTCTCAATAGGAGTGGACTCTGCTCCTCACTCACGAGATAAAGGGCTGGTCACCGGGATGCCCAGTCCCATGCTTTATGCAAGCTAAATCAAAGTAATTGCAAACAAAACTCCCCCTGGGACCTGATGTATGTTGGAGGCACTCGTTGTTTCGAGCAAGCCATGGATTGATGTTTGTTGGTGGAGGGGGAGTATAAACTTTACCATTCTGTTTGGGAACCGCATATAATGTGTGTAGCATGGAAGATATCGCCATATCTTGGTTGTTATGTTGACAATGAAAGTATAACGCTCAAAATATTATTCGCCTCTATTTCAAAACCGAGCTCTGGCACCTCTACAAATCCCTACTTCCCTCTGTGAAGGGCATATCTATTTACTTTTATGTTGAGTCATCACCCTCTTACTAAAAAGCACCAGTTGGAGAGCACCGCTGTCATTTGCATTCATTACTGTTAATTTATATTGGGTGTGACTATGATTGGATATCTTATACCATGAATTACAATGTCTAGTCAGTCCTTGATCTTTAAAGGTGCTCTGCGTTTATGTTTTGCGGTCTCAGAAAGGGCTAGCGAGATACCATCTTGTTATATCATATTATGATTGTTTTGAGGAAGTGTTGTCATCCGAGATTTATTATTATCGCTCGCTAGTTGATTATGCTATTGATATGAGTAAACATGAGACCTGAGAATTATTGCAAATATGGTTAGTTATAATCTTTGCTGAAAACTTGAATGCTAGCTTGACATATTTATAACAACAAGAGCAAACAGAGTTTGTAAAAGTTTTTCTTTATTTCTTTCAGTTTGTCAACTGAATTGCTTGAGGACAAGCAAGGGTTTAAGCTTGGGGGAGTTGATACGTCTCCAACGTATCTACTTTTCCAAACACTTTTGCCCTTGTTTTGGACTTTAACTTGTATGATTTGAATGGAACTAACCCGGACTGACGATGTTTTCAGCAGAATTGCCATGATGTTGTTTTATGTGCAGAAAACAACAGTTCTCAGAATGACCTGAAACTCCACAGGATATCTTACAATAAATAATAAAAAAAATCCTCGCCAAAGATAAAGACCAAGGGGCCCACACCCTTCTCACGAGGGTGGGGGGCACGCCCCCCTACCTCGTGGGCCCCCTGGAGACCCCCCGACTCCAACTCCAACTCTATATAACTGCTTTCGGGGAGAGAAAAATAGGAGAGAAAAAATCATCGCATTTTACGATATGGAGCCGGCGCCAAGCCCTAAAACCTCTCGGAAGGGCTGATCCGGAGTCCGTTCGGGGCTCCAGAGAGGGGGATTCGTCGCCGTTGTCATCATCAACCATCCTCCATCATCAATTTCATGATGCTCACCGCCATGCGTGAGTAATTCCATCGTAGGCTTGCTGGACGGTGATGGGTTGGATGAGATTCACCATGTAACCAAGTTAGTTTTGTTAGGGTTTGATCCCTAGTATCCACTGTGTGTTCTGAGATTGATGTTGCTATGACTTTGCTATGCTTAATGCTTGTCACTAGGGCCCGAGTGCCATGATTTCAGATCTGAACCTATTATGTTTTCATCAATATATGAGAGTTCTAGATCCTATCTTGCAAGTCTATAGTCACATATTATGTGTTATGATCCGTTAACCCCGAAGTGACAATAATGGGGATACTTACCAGTGATGACCGTAGTTTGAGGAGTTCATGTATTCACTATGTTATAATGCTTTGTTCCGATTCTCTATTAAAAGGAGGCCTTAATATCCCTTAGTTTCCATTAGGACCCCGCTGCCACGGGAGGGTAGGACAAAAGATGTCATGCAAGTTCTTTTCCATAAGCACGTATGACTATATTCGGAATACATGCCTACATTACATTGACGAATTGGAGCTAGTTCTGTGTCACCCTATGTTATGACTGTTACATGATGAGCCGCATCCGGCATAATTATCCATCATTGATCCGATGCCTACGAGCTTTCCATATACTGGTTTACGCTTATTTACTATCCCATGGCTATTGTTACAATCACTACAAAACACCAAAAACATTACTTTGCTTTCATTACTCTTTTGTTACCGTTACCATCACTATCATATTACTTTGCTACTAAATACTTTGCTGCAGATACTAAGTTTCCAGGTGTGGTTGAATTGACAACTCAGCTGCTAATACATGAGAATATTCTTTGGCTCCCCTTGTGTCGAATCAATAAATTTGGGTTGAATACTCTACCCTCGAAAGCTGTTGTGATCCCCTATACTTGTGGGTTATCACCCCTCCCCATGTATATAAAGGAGGGAGGGGGAGGCCAGCCGGCCCTCTAGGTGCGCCAAGGGGGGAGGAGTCCTCCTCCTAGTAGGAGTAGGACTCCCCCTTTTCCTAGTCCTACTAGGAAAAGAAGGAAGAGGGAGAAGGAGAAAGTAAAGGGGGGCCGCCCCCCACCCAATTCAGATTGGGCTTGGGGGGGGGGCCTCCACTTGGCTGCCTTCCCTTCTCTCCCACTAAGGCCCAACAAGGCCCATTGACTCCCGGGGGGTTTCGGTAACCCCTCGGTACTCCGGTAAATTCCCGAACTCACCTGGAACCATTATGATGTCCAAACATAGCCTTCCAATATATCAATCTTTATGTCTCGACCATTTTGAGACTCCTCGTCATGTCCGTGATCTCATCCGGGACTCCGAACAACCTTCGGTACATCAAAACACATAAACTCATAATACCGTTCATCATCGAACGTTAAGCGTGCGGACCCTACGGGTTTGAGAACTATGTAGACATGACCGAGACTCATCTCCGGTCAATAACCAATAGCGGAACCTGGATGCTCATATTGGTTCCTCCATATTCTATGAAGATCTTTATCGGCCAAACCGCATAACAACATACGTTGTTCCCTTTGTCATTGGTATGTTACTTGCCTGAGATTCGATCGTCGGTATCTCAATACCTAGTTCAATCTCGTTACCGACAAGTCTCTTTACTTGTTTCGTAATGCAACATCCCATAACTCACTCATTAGTCACATTTATTGCAAGGCTTATAGTGATGCGCATTACCTAAAGGGCCCAGAGATACCTCTCCGATACACGGAGTGACAAATCCTAATCTCAATCTATGTCAACTCAACAAACACCATCGGAGACACCTGTAGAGCATCTTTATAGTCACCCAGTTACGTTGTGACGTTTGATAGAACACTAAGTGTTCCTCCGGTATTCAGGAGTTGCATAATCTCATAGTCATAGGAACATGTATAAGTTATGGAGAAAGCAATAGAAGTAAACTAAACGATCATCATGCTAAGCTAATGGATGGGTCAAGTCAATCACATCATTCTCTAATGATGTGATCCCATTCATCAAATGACAACTCTTTGTACATGGCTAGGAAACTTAACCATCTTTGATTAACGACCTAGTCAAGTAGAGGCATACTAGTGACACTCAGTTTGTCTATGTATTCACACATGTACTAAGTTTCTGGTTAATACAATTCTAGCATGAATAATAAACATTTATCATGATATAAGGAAATATAAACAACAACTTTATTATTGCCTCTAGGGCATATTTCCTTCACTAGTCCCGATCGGGTTTGTGCCCGGGACTAATGTGGGCATTAGTCCCGGTTCCAACGGCTAGGAGCGGACGGGGGCACGGCCAGGATTAGTCTCGATTCAAATGGGACCTCTAGTCCTGGTTGCTGATACCAACCGGGACCAAAGGGGTTGCGGCAGGCTGGGGGCCCTGCGAGTCCCTTTAGTCCCGGTTGGTATCACCAACCGGGACTAAAGATAGACCTTTTGTCCCAGTTGGTATATCCAACCGGGACTAAAGTCTTCCCTATACAAAGTTGCTTTGTCTAGCCTGAGTCCAAGCTTTCTATCCTCTCTGTTTCCTTCCCCAAGCTCGATTTCATCCTCCATTTTACCAAGATTTGTCAATATTGGAGGCACCCCGTCTATCCAAGGGTTCTAAAAGGTTAGCAACTTCATCCTTTCATCTCCCACTGCTAGTTTAGCTCGTTTCATGCTCTATAAGTGTAGTGATTTGTGGGTTTTAGGTTGGGGGTAATTATGTGGGAGTTTATTTGATTTATATGCAATTTGAGCTCAAATTAACTTCTGATTTTGCATATGAAGTTAATTTGAGCTCAAATTAATTTCCTGTCCTCGTTCTCATCGCCGTCGATCGCCCGCGCTGTCCCGTCGCCGGCACCACCTTGGTGAGCCTCTTGTTCTTATCCTTTTTGTAAAAAATATCTTATTTGTATGATTTAGATAGTTACTTGTATGATTGTTTGTTATATATAGTGCCATGGTTTTGATATCCGTCCCCGTCGGCCCTCATTCGGTTTATGATTTGGATGTGGTATATTATCTTTTATAACTATTTGTGTCATTTAATGTTTATGAAAATTATGCCCATCAAGTTGACATAGATATTTTTATCT
This sequence comes from Triticum monococcum, assembly GCA_034509565.1. Taxonomy (NCBI): domain Eukaryota; kingdom Viridiplantae; phylum Streptophyta; class Magnoliopsida; order Poales; family Poaceae; genus Triticum; species Triticum monococcum. Next base: position 38,102,613 of record CM067841.1, on the reverse strand, counting down.
AGGAGGTATGTGAACCGGAAATTGCAACCGACCCTCTTGTCAAGAAGTTAAATTTAGTTGAAAAAGAAAACAATTATTTGAAATAAAAATTGAAAAGAATCAAAGAAGAGATGATGAAATTGGAGTTGTATGTTGCCGATGTTGTCGATGATCATAAGATCAAGATGTATGCATTGCGCTTGAAGATTAGAAAGATTAGAAAATATGCCATTAATAAATAGGCTTGGTATCATAGTCTCCATCATCATTTCCTCACATGGGACAATGTTCTAATAATCATGATCATGGCACTTTTATTTACTTACAACTCAAGAATTACAACTCGATACTTAGAACAAAATATGATTCTATGTGAATGCCTCCAGCGGTGTACCGGGATTGCGATGAATCAAGAGTGACATGTATGAAAAATTAAGCATGGTGGCTTTGCGACAAAATACGATGTCAACTACATGATCATGCAAAACAATATGACAATGATGGAGTGTGTCATAATAAACGGAACGGTGGAAAGTTGCATGGCAATATATCTCGGAATGGCTATGGAAATGCCATAATAGGTAGGTATGGTGGCTGTTTTGAGGAAGATATAAGGAGGTTTATGTGTGATATAGTGTATCATATCACGGGGTTTGGATGCACCGGTGAAGTTTGCACCAACTCTCGAGGTGAGAAAGGGCAATGCACAATACTGAAGAGGCCAGCAATAATGGAAGGGTGAGAGTGCATATAATCCATGGACTCAACATTAGTCATAAAGAACTCACATACATATTAAAAAAATCTACAAGTCATCAAAACCAAGCACTACGCGCATGCTCCTAGGGGGATAGATTGGTAGGAAAAGACCATCGCTCGTCCCCGACCGCCACTCATAAGGAAAGCAATCAAAGAACACCTCATGCTTCAAATTTGTCACACAACGCTTACCATATGTGCATGCTATGGGACTTGCCAACTTCAACACAAGTATTTCTCAATTCCATAATTGCTCAACTAGCACAACTCTAATATTACCACCTTTATATCTCAAAACAACTATCAAGAATCAGACTTCTCATAGTATTTAATGCACTCTATATGGAAGTTTTTATTATACCCATCCTGGATGCCTATCATATTAGGACCAATCTTATAGCCAAAGCAAATTACCATTCTATTCTAAAAGACTCTCAAAATAATATAAGTGAAGCATGAGAGATCAATAATTTCTATAAAATAAAACCACCACCGTGCTCTAAAAAGATATACGTGAAGTACTAGAGCAAAATTATCCAGCTCAAAAGATATAAGTGAAGCACATAGAGTATTCTAATAAATTCCGATTCATGTGTGTCTCTACCAAAGGTGTGTACAGCAAGGATGATTGTGGTAAACTAAAAAGCAAAGACTCAAATCATACAAGACGCTCCAAGCAAAACACATATCATGTGGTGAATAAAAATATAGCCTCAAGTAAAGTTACCGATAGATGAAGACAAAAGAAGGGATGCCTTCCGGGGCATCCCCAAGCTTAGGATTTTGGTTGTCCTTGGATTTTATCTTGGAGTGCCTTGGTCATCCCCAAGCTTAGGCGGCTCTTGACACTCCTTGTTCCAAAATCCATCAAATCTTCACCCAAAAACTTGAAAAGTTCACAACAAAAAACTCAACAAAAAAAAAATCTCATGAGCTCCGTTAGTATAAGAAAACAAACCACAACTTTAAGGTACTGTAATGAACTCATTATTTATTTATATTGGTGTTAAACCTACTGTATTCCAACTTCTCCATGGTTCATACCCCCCGATACTAGCCATAGATTCATCAAAATAAGCAAACAACACACAAAAAACAGAATCTGTCAAAAACAGAACAGTCTGTAGTAATCTGTAGGTTTCGAATACTTATGTAACTCCAAAACTCCTGAGAAATTAGGAAATCCTAAATAATTGGTATATTGATCTACTTCAGTTGGAATTGGTATTTTATCGCTCTCTGGTAAAAAATGAAAATTATTCTCGGGAGCACATACTTTTTTTTCAGCAGGATCAAATAACAATCACCCAAGAAGATCTTAAAGGCTTTACTTGGCACAAACACTAATTAAAACATAAAAAACACAATCACAATGGAGTATAGATGATTTATTTATTACTAAACAGGAACAGAAAGCAAGGAACAAAAATAAAATTGGGTTGCCTCCCAACAAGCGCTATCGTTTAACGCCCCTAGCTAGGCATAAAAACAAGAGTAGATCTAGGTATTGTCATCTTTGGTATGCAATCCATATGTGGCTCTCATAATAGATTCATAAGGTAATTTAATTTTATTTCTAGGAAAGTGTTCCATGCCTTTCCTTAACGGAAATTGGAATCTAATATTTCCTTCTTTCATATCAATAATTGCACCAATCATTCTAAGGAAAGGTCTACCAAGAATAATAGGACATGTAGGATTGCAATCTATATCAAGAACAACGAAATCTATGGACACATAATTCCTATTTGCAACAATAAGAACACCATTAATTCTTCCCATAGGTTTTCTTAATGGTGGAATCAGCAAGACGCAAATTTAAAGAACAATCATCAATTTCACGGAAACCTAAGACATCACACAAAGTTTTTGGAATCGTGGAAACACTAGCACCCAAATCGCATAAAGCATAACATTCATGATGTTTAATCTTAATTTTAATAGTAGTTTCCCACTCATCAAAAAAATTTCTAGGGATAGAAACTTCTAATTCAAGTTTTTCTTCATAAGATTGCATTAAAGCATCAACGATATGTTTGGTAAAAGCTTTGTTTTGATCATAAGCATGAGGAAAATTTAACACAGATTACAACAAGGAAATACAATCTATCAAAGAGCAATTATCATAATTAAATTACTTGAAATCCAAAATAGTGGGTTCATTGCTATGTAAAGTTTTGACCTCTTCAATCCCACTTTTACCAATTTTTGCATCAAGATCTAAAAACTCCGAATCATTGGGATGCCTTCTAACTAAAGTTGACTCATCTCCAGTCCCATATTTATAAAGATTCATATTGGCAAACAAAGACTTAATAGGAGACACATCAATAACTTTTAGATCTTCATCATTATTATCATGAAAACTAGAAGAACACGCTTTCACAAAGCAATCCTTTTTAGCACGCATCCTAGCGGTTCTTTCTTTGCACTCATCAATGGAAATTCTCATGGCTTTGAGAGACTCATTGATAGCATGCTTAGGTGGAATATATCTAAGTTTCAAGGAATCAACATCAAGAGAAATTCTATCCATGTTCCTAGCCAACTCATCAATCTTAAGCAAATTTTTTCAAGCAAAGCATTGAAATTCTTTTGCGAATTCATAAATTATTTAACACTAGTCTCAAAATCAAAGGGCATCTTATTAAAATTTCCATAAGAATTGTTGTAGGAATTTCCATAATTATTGGAGGAATTACTAGGGAACGGCCTAGAACTAAAATTTCCTCTATACGCGTTGTTACCAAAATTGTTCCTACCAACAAAATTCAAATCCATAGATGCATTATTATTATCAATCAAAGTGGACAAAGGCATATCATTAGGATCAGAAGAAGCACTCTTATTGGCAAACAATTTCATAAGTTCATCCATCTTTCCACTCAAAACATTAATCTCTTCAATAGCATGAACTTTTTTACTAGTGGATCTTTCGGTGTGCCGTTGAGAATAATTAACCATAATATTATCTAGGAGTTTAGTAGCTTCTCCTAAAGTGGTTTCCATAAATGTGCCTCCCGAGGCCGAATCTAAAAGATTTCTAGAAGCAAAATTCAATCCATCATAAATTTTTTGTATAATCATCCATAAATTCAAACCATGTGTAGGGAAATTGCGTATCATAAATTTCATCCTCTCCCACGCTCGTGCAACATGCTCATGCTCAAGTTGCTTAAAATTCATAATATCGTTTCTAAGAGAGATGATTGATAACCCACAAGTATAGGGGATCGCAACAGTTTTCAAGGGTAGAGTATTCAACCAAAATTTATTGATTCGACACAAGGGGGGGCAAAGAATATTCTCAAGTATTACTAGTTGAGTTGTCAATTCAACCGCACTTGAAAGACTTAATATTTGCAGCATAGTATTTAGTAGCAAAGTAATAACGGTAACGGTGGCAAAAGTAACAATATTAGTTTTGTAGTGATTGTAACAGTGGCAACGGAAAAGTAACTAAGCAAAGATCAATATGTGAAAAGCTCATAGACAATGGTTTAGTGATGGGTAATTATGTCGGATGTGATTCCTCATGCAACAGTTATAACATAGGGTGACACAGAACTAGCTCCAGTTCATCAATGTAATGTTGGTATGTATTCCGAATATAGTCATATGTGCTTATGGAAAAGAACTTGCATGACATCTTTTGTCCTACCCTCCTGTGGCAGCGGAGTCCTATTGGAAACTAAGGGATATTAAAGCCTCCTTTTAATCGAGTACTGGACCAAAGCATTAACACTTAGTGAATACATGAACTCCTCAAACTACGGTCATCACCGGGAGTGGTCTCGATTATTGTCACTTCGGGGTTACCGGAGCATAACACATAGTAGGTGACTATTGACTTGCAAAATAGGATCAAGAACTCACATATATTCATGAAAACATAATAGGTTCAGATCTGAAATCATGGCACTCGGGCCCTAGTGACAAGCATTAAGCATAGCAAAATCATAGCAACATCAATCTCACAACATAATGGATACTAGGGATGAAACCCTAACAAAACTAACTCGATTACATGATAAATCTCATCCAACCCATCACCGTCTAGCAATCCTACGATGAAATTACTCACACACGGCGGTGAGCATCTTGAAATTGGTGATGGAGGAAGGTTGATGATGACGATGGTGACGGATTCCCCTCTCCGAAGCCCGGAACGGACTCTAGATCAGCCCTCCCGAGAAAGATTAGGGCTTGGCGGCGGCTCCATATTGTAAAATGCGATGAATCCTTCTCCCTGATTTTTTCTTCCTGAATGTTAATATATAGAGTTGGATTTGAGGTCAGTGGGGCATCAGGGGGCCCAAGAGACAGGGGACGCCCCCACCCTTGTGGACAGGGTGTGGGCCCCCCGACGTTGATTCTTTCGCCAGTATTTTTTATATATTCCAAAAATATTCTCCGTGAAGTTCCAGGTCATTCCGAGAACTTTTATTTCTGCATAAAAATAACACCATGGCAATTCTGCTGAAAACAGCGTTAGTCCGGGTTAGTTCCATTCAAATCATGCAAGTTAGAGTCCAAAACAAGTTCAAAAGTGTTTGGAAAAGTAGATATGATGGAGACATATCAACTCCCCAGAGCTTAAACCTTTGCTTATCCTCAAGAAATTCAGTTGACAAACTGAAAGTGATAAAGAAAAACTTTTACAAACTCTGTTTGGTCCTGTTGTTCTAAATATGTAAAGCCAGCATTCAAGTGTTCAGCAAAGATTATGAACTAACCATATTCACAATAATATTTAGGTCTCATGTTTACTCATATCAATGGCATAATCAACTAGCGAGCAATAATAGTAAATTTCGGTTGACAACACTTTCTCAAAACAATCATAATATGATATAAGAAGATGGTATCTCACTAGCCATTTATGAGACCACAAAATATAAATGCAGAGCACCTCTGAAGATCAAGGACTAACTAAACATTGTAATTCATGGTAAAAGAGATCCAGTCACAGTCATACTCAATGTAAACTAATAGTAGTGCATGCAAATGACAACGGTGCTCTCCAACTGGTGCTTTTTAATAAGAGGATGATGGCTCAACATAAAAGTAAATAGATAGGCCCTTCGCAGAGGGAAGCATGGATTTATAGAGGTGCGAGAGCTCGATTTTGAAATAGAGATAAATAATATTTTGAGTGGCATACTTTCATTGTCAACATAACAACCAAGAGATCTCGATATCTTCCATGCTACACACATTATAGGCGGTTCCGAAATAGAATGGTTAAGTTTATACTCCCCCACCACCAACAAACATCAATCCATTGCTTGCCCGAAACAACTGGTGCCACCAACTAACAACAATCCTAGGGGAGTTTTGTTTGCAATTATTTTAATTTAAGCATGTGACTGGGCATCCTGGTTACTAGCCATTTTATCGTGAATGAGGAGTGGAGTCCACTCCTCTTGAGAATAACCCACCTAGCATGGAAGATATAGACAACCCTAGTTGATACATGAGCTATTCAAGCATAGAAAACAGAATTTCATTTGAAGGTTTAGAGTTAGGCACATACAAATTTACTTGGAACGGCAGGTAGATACTGCATATAGGAAGGTATGGTGGACTCATATGGAATAACTTTTGGGGTTTATGGAAGTGGATGCACAATTAGTATTCCCGTTTAGCACAAGTGAAGGCCAGAAAGAGACTAGGAAGCGACCAGCTAGAGAGCGACAACAATCATGAACATGCATTAAAATTAATCAACACTGAGTGCAAGCATGAGTAGGACATAATTCACCATGAACATAAATATCATGGAGGCTATGTTGATTTTGTTTCAACTACATGCGTGAACATGTGTCAAGTCAAGCCACTCGAATCGTTCAAAGGAGGATACCACCCTATCATACCACATCACAACCATTTTAATAGGATGTTGGCACGCAAGGTAAACCATTATAAACTCCTAGCTAATTAAGCATGGCATGAGCAACTATAATCTCTAATTGTCATTGCAAACATGTTTCATTCATAATAGGCTGAATCGCGAATGATGAACTAATCATATTGACAAAAACAAGATACACTAGTAGAAAAAGGGTTAAATGTGAAGCACATTAGTGCCGGTTTGAATTTGAGCCGGCACTAATGTGACCATTAGTGCCGGTTCCAATGGATAGGCGGGCGGACATCATTAGTACCAGTTCGTGGGCAACCTTTAGTACCGGTCCATGCCACGAACCGGTACTAATGAGGCCAGTGCAGCTGTGGTCAGGCTGGGGCCCCCACGAAGACCTTTAGTACCGGTTCATGGCATGAACCGGTACTAGAGTTTCTTAGTAAGCTGATTTTTAGTCCCGCCTCGCCAAGAGAGAGGAAGTATGAGTGGTTTATAAGCCGTGAGTGCAGAGACAATGACGAAGAGGCGCAATGCTCACCTGCACGTTGCTTAGCTTCAAGCCTTTCAGAATAGCATAGATTGCACTAAGCTATGTGTAGTGCAGTCTACACTATTCCGAAAGGCTTGAAGCAAATTAACCAGCATTGCACCTCTTTTTTATATTTAATAACTTATTTGAACTCCGAGCTTCTTGTGTTCAGTATGCAGCATTCAAAGCGACGTCATCAATTTCCAACATGTTCTGACATCATTTGCTGTTTTTCAGTCATTTACCGAATTGTTTAAAGAGCTAAATGACCGTGAAATTGAAAATCACTACAAAATGAACTGTGAAAATGTTGAAATTTGGCATGGTATCATCATTTCACCCGCATAGCATGTGCGAAAGAGTAGAGAGGGTCACGGCAAAAACTGGACGCACTTCATGTACAAACTGGACAATCTCTTTCGGAGTATCAGGGTTTTGGATGAGAACTCATATGTTACACGGGCACTTCAATGTTTTTTAAACTTATTTGAACTCCAGACTTCTTTTGTGTTTAGTATGCAACATTCAAAGCGACGTCATCAATTTCCAACATGTTCTGCCATCATTTGCTGTTTTTCAGTCATTTACCAAATTGTTTAGAGAGCTAAATGACCGTGAAATTGAAAATCACTACAAAATGAACTATGAAAATGTTTAAATTTGGCATGGTATATATCATCATTTCACCCGCATAGCATGTGCGAAAGAGTACATACGGTCACGACAAAAACTAGACGCACTTCATGTATAAACTGGACAATCTCTTATGGAGTATCAGGGTTTCGGACAAGAACTCATCTGTTACACGGGCACTTCAATGTTTTTTAAACTTATTTGAACTCCGGACTTCTTTTGTGTTCAGTATGCAGCATTCAAAGCGACTTCATCAATTTCCAACATGTTCTGACATCATTTGCTGTCTTTCAGTCATTTACCAAATTGTTTAGATAGCTAAATGACCGTGAAATTGAAAATCACTACAAAATGAACTGTGAAAATGTTGAAATTTGGCATGGTATATATCATCATTTCACCCGCATAGCATGTGTGGAAGAGTAGAGAGGGTCACGGCAAAAACTGGACGCACTTCGTGTACAAACTGGACAATCTCTTTCGGAGTATCAGGGTTTCGGACGAGAACTCATCTGTTACACGGGCACTTCAATGTTTTTTAAACTTATTTGAACTCCGGACTTCTTTTGTGTTCACTATGCAGCATTCAAAGCGACGTCATCAATTTCCAACATGTTCTGACATCATTTGCTGTTTTCAGTCATTTACCTAATTGTTTAGAGAGGTAAATGACCGTGAAATTGAAAATCACTACAAAATGAACTATGAAAATATTGAAACTTGGCATGATATCATCATTTCACCCTTATAGCATGTGCGAAAGAGTAGAGAGGGTCATGGCAAAAAATGGACGCACTTCGTGTACAAACTGGACAATCTCATTCGGAGTATGAGGGTTTCGAACAAGAACTCATCTGTTACACGGGCACTTCAATGTTTTTAAAACTTATTTGAACTCCGGACTTATTTTGTGTTCAGTATGCATCATTCAAAGCGACGTCATCAATTTCCAACATGTTCTGACATCATTTGTTGTTTTTCAGTCATTTACCTAATTGTTTTGAGAGCTAAATGACCGTGAAATTGAAAATCACTACAAAATGAACTATGAAAATGTTGAAACTTGGCATGGTATCATCATTTCACCTGCATAGCATGTGCGAAAGAGTAGAGAGGGTCACGGCAAAAACTGGACACACTTTGTGTACAAACTGGACAATCTCTTTCAGAGTATTATGGTTTCGGACGAGAACTCATCTGTTAAACTGACACTTCATTTTTTAAAACTTATTTGAACTTCGGACTTCTTTTGTGTTCAGTCTAGAGCATTCAAAGCAACATCATCAATTTCCAACATGTTCTGACATCATTTGCTGTTTTTCAGTCATTTACCTAATTGTTTAGAGAGCTAAATGATCGTGAAATTGAAAATCACTACAAAATGAACTGTGAAAATATTGAAACTTGGCATGGTATCATCATTTCACCCGCATATCATGTGCGAAAGAGTAGAGAGGGTCACGGCAAAAACTGGACGCACTTCGTGTACAAACTGGACAATCTCTTTCGGAGTATCAGGGTTTCGGACGAGAACACATCTGTTACACAAGCACTTCATTTTTTTAAACTTATTATAACTCCAGACTTTTTGTGCATTCAGTATGCACCATTCAAAGCCACGCCATCAACTTTCAACCATCAACTTGGCATGGTATATAAAAAATGAATAGAAGAAAATAAATAAAGCAGAAAAGAAAAAATAGCAGAAAAGAAAAAACTATAGCAGAAAAGAAAAAACTATATAAAAAAACTACTCAGAAATAAATAGAAGAAAATAAATATAGCAGAAAAGAAAAAAACTACTCAGAAATAAATAGAAGAAAAAATAAAGCAGAAAATAAAAAACTATATAAAAAATTTGGGGCGCTGCCCTGTGGGCCTGCTAAACCACGAGCGTGCAATTTCAGGCCCACAAGGCCCAACAGACTCACAGGGCAGCGCGCCGTAGTTAGGCCCAGAAGCCTGCTTTATAGAGGAGTTCGAAAGGGCAGCCGCGCTGGGTTTATAAACTAGTGCGGCTGCCCTTCGCCTGGCGAGGTGGGACTAAACTTTGTGCACCGCGGGTGGCAGCGCACCACCTTTAGTACATGTTGGTGGCTCCAACCGGTAATAAAGGGTGGTCTTTAGTACCGGTTGGAGCATAAACCGGTACTAATGGCCTGCTCTTCCCGCCTCTTGGCCTGGCCAAAGTTGGCCTATAGTACCGGTTGGTGGCTCCAACCGGTACTAAAAGCATCTCCTACATATACAACACTTACGACAATTTTTAGTTAGTTCCTGTTCATCTTTGTCGCCGCCCCCGCCCCCGCCGCGTATAGCGCCCCGGCCATCCCCGTCCCCGTCCCCGTCGTCGCGCGCGCCCCGGCCGTCCCCGCCCCCGTCACGCCGTCCCCGTCGTCGTCGTCTCGCGCCGCCGCCCCCGTCGCGCCGTCCCGGTTGTCGCCGTCTCGCGCCGCCGCCCCTGCTCGTACGTACACACACACACACAGTTTTTTTACTTATTTTCCGTTTTCTGTTTTTTAGATTAATGCATGTCAAATTGTTAATTAGATGAATTACCTAGATAAGAATGTTAGATTAATGTGAAATGTTAGATATGAATTAGATAGAAAAATAAATATCAATATCAATTGTTAGATGAATTAGCTAGATATTAATTAGGTATATGAGATTTGAACTAGTTGAATTAATATAACAAGTTTATTTTTAGTAAATGCTTAGTTGAATTAGTTGAATTAATAGAACTAGTTGAAATAATAGAACTAGTAATGTTTCACCTATATATAGAACTGAACTAGTTTATTTTTGTCAATTGTTAGATTAATGTGAAATGTTAGATATGAATTAGATAGAAAAATTAAATATTAATGTTAATTGTTAATGAATTAGCTAGATATTAATTAATTAGGTATATGAGATTATTTGAACTAGTTGAATTAATATAACTAGTTTATTTTTAGTAAATGCTTAGTTTGAACTAGCTAGTTGAATTAGTACTAGTTTATATTTAGTAAGAAAATTTAGGTATATGAGATTTGATGATCTAATTAAAATATTACTATTTATAGCTACTTTATATATTTTAATAGGAAAATTAATAGAACTAGTTTATTTTTAGTAAATTCTTAGTTGAATTAATAGAACTAGTTATTTTGAGTAAGAAAATTTAGGTATATGAGATTTGATGATCTAATCAAAATATTACTATACAGAACTACCTACTTTATTTTAGTAAGAAATTAATAGAACTAGTTTATTTTTAGTAAATTCTTAGTTGAATTAATAGAACTAGTTTATTTAGTTGAATTAATAGAACTAGTAACTGTTTAATGTTTCACCTATATATGAACATATGTTAGATATTAATGTCAAATGTTAGATGAATTAGATATAAATTATATGTTAGATATATATTTAATTTAGTTATATGAGATTTGATTATCTAATTAGCATTTTACTATATAGAACTAGCTACCTTATTTTTAGTAAGAAAATTAATAGAACTAGTTTAGTTGAATTAGTTGAGCTACTTTATTTAGGTATATTTTTCGTAAGTGCTTAGTTGAATTAGTTGAATTAATTAGTTGAACTAGTTGAATTAACAGAACTAGTTGAATTAGTTGAATTAATAGAACTAATAAGTGTTTAATGTTTCACCTATGAACATAGGAATGTCGTCTAACGACGAACACGATTTCATTATGTGTGAATACTGCGAAGACCAGCGCGGGCTGTGCGACAGAAATTTTCTAGTTGATGATAGGCGCTTCAGCATCAAGCTGGATGAGAACTTTGAAGTGGATACAGTAAGTCAGAACGATAAGTCTTTTTTCATAATTAAGCATGACTTATGCTTCATTTGCTTCAACTTTTAATTTAAATTTTTTCACTATTCTACTAGCGTATCCCCTACCATGCAAGAATTTTTGTCTTGGATAAGATAGGTTTCAGTCCTAACGAAACTATGGAGGTAAAAAAGTTTACTTGAAGACCGAGCATGGTTATACCTTCAACGTCAAATTATACAATGCAGACACATACACCTATTTTGAATGCAAAACTTTGCAAGCACTATGCAAGGCTTATGCATTTGAGCCTGATATGGTTATCACCTTTGATATTCGTCTAGAAGATGATATTGAAGGTAATAGAGACATCTGGGTCGATGTGCAGACGCCTCCAGTTCTACCATTATGTGAGTTTCTCAACCATATTTATGTCTTCAATATTGTTTATTCAAAAAGAGTTGACAAGTAATTTATATTGACAGCTTATTTCCAATCAAGCAAACATGTCCGGTGCTTGGTAGACAGGACCGTCCACTGTCCTGGGGCTGAACTAAACTGCGAGGAGACAAGTCATTATGTTTCATGGCTTGAGGATCTTGATGCTGTTAAGACAAATTTTTTTCCTGCACTTAGAAAGGTTAGTACTCAAAACATGCGACCAATAGTGTTCGTACTGAACTACGGTCACATATATTTAGGAAAGATGGTAAGATTTCTACTATTTCTCCTCAGTGCATCTTTTGCATACATTATTTTTTAAGCTAAACTTCATTGCTAAGTATGTTACTATACGATGTTCTTCAACAGGGACTCCCGATGAATGTTGTGCCTGATTGGAAGAGACTATAGGTACCATGAATATTGTTAGCTTACGGCCAAGATATCCTACAATGCACTTTAGTGCATTCAGGATTTCTAATAGCGAGGAATGCTTAATAGTAAAAGACTGGAGCAAAATTGTGAACGATCGCAGAGAAGTACTAGGGGGCAGCAATCAGAAGTGCAACCCACGATTAGGAGACAGGTTCATCTGCATGCTCCAATATGATGAATCAGGAAAGCTATACATGTTCTATGCTATTTTACCTGAGAGAGAGAGAGCAATATGAGTGATTAGCTAGTTCATGCTCTTAGTACTTGACCTCTCATGTTCGTGTTCTTCGTCCTAAACTTAATCTCAAAGAGTGATTTACTTTTGTGGTGTTATGAACGCTTATAATATCATTACCATGTTGAACTCGATGATATCTTTGCTTCTGGTACAAGTGAATGTTTCTTCTTTAAGCTAGCGTTCGTGGTGATTAGATAGCGGTAATGACTATATGATGATTAAGTAGTGGTAATGAGACGACTATTATATGATGATTTTTAGCTAGCTATGAAAACTATTGTTGGTGATGATATATATGATGCAAGAGTTTTTATATTAATATGATGATGATGATGAGTTATTATATCATTTATGAAAGAAACCACAGATTAGTTTCAACTAGATGGATTCTAGCTAAGTGATCAAGTATATGCCATATCCATATTACCTCGATCACTTAATTAGGTGATCAAGTATATATAATATGGATATGGCATATACTTGATGACTTAGCTAGGATCCACATGCATCTAGTCAAACTAATCTGTGGTACTTTCACCTAATGATTTAACAACTCATTATAATGTAAAACAATCACTAAATTAAATTGAAAACACAAAATTAAAGTAAAAATAAAAAATAAAACGAAAACACACCCAAACATTTAGTACTGGTTGGTGTTACCAACCGGTACTAATGTCCTACGCGCTCCCGGAGCTGGCTCGTGCCACGTGGTTGCCCTTTAGCACCGGTTCGTGCTGAACCGGTACTAAAGGGGGGTGAGGGAGTCCTGGATTAGGGGTTATCCGGAAAGCCGGACTATATCCTTTGGCCGGACTGTTGGACTATGAAGATACAAGATTGAAGACTTCATCCCGTGTCTGGATGGGACTCTCCTTGGCGTGGAAGGCAAGCTTGGCAATATGGATATGTAGATGTCCTTCCTTGTAACCGACTCTGTGTGACCCTAGCCCCCTCCGGTGTCTATATAAACCGGAGGGTTTAGTCCGTAGGACCAACAACAACAATCATACCATAGGCTAGCTTCTAGGGTTTAGCCTCTTCGATCTCGTGGTAAATCAACTCTTGTAATACTCATATCATCAAGATCAATCAAGCAGGAGTAGGGTTTTACCTCCATCGAGAGGGCCCGAACCTGGGTAAAAACATCGTGCCCCCGTCTCCTATTACCATTCGCCTAGACGCACAGTTCGGGACCCCCTACCCGAGATCCGCCGGTTTTGACACCGACATTGGTGCTTTCATTGAGAGTTCCTCTGTGTCGTCATTGTTAGGCTGGATGGCTCCTTCAATCATCGATAGCGATGCAGTCCGGGGTGAGACTTTTCTCCACGGGACAGATCTTTGTATCTGGCGGCTCCGCACTGCGGGCCAACTTGCTTGGCCATCTGGAGCAGATCGATAGTTACGCCCCTCGCCACCAGGTCAGGTTTGGAAGCTTAAACTACACGGCTGACATCCATGGAGACTTGATCTTCGACGGATTCGAGCCCCTGCCGAGTGCGCCGCACGGTCACGATGAGCATGATTTAGCTCTACCATCGGACAGTGTTCAGGAGACCGCACCAGCAACCGCTCCGACCGTCAATTCGGAGCCAATTGCGCCATCCACGGACGGGTCGATAGACCCCGCCACGGAGGCCACATTCTCAGCGGCGATCGAGCCGAGTATTGACCTTACCCTTCAGGGGAGCCGTGACGCCGAACTGCCGGATTCTTCCCCGGCCACGGACTCCGAACCACCTGCGCCCGTGCCTATCGAATCCAACTAGACGCCAATCATGTAGTTTACCTCCATGGATATCCTTCAGCACTCGCCCTTTGGCGACATACTGAACTCATTAAGGTCTCTCTCCTTGTCAGGAGAGTCCTGGCCGAACTATGGCCAGCCAGATCGGGATGCGGACGACGAAGAAATTCGCCGCCCACCCAACACCCACTTAGTAGCCTCTGTCGATGATTTGACCGACATGCTCGCCTTCGACTCTAAAGACATCGACGGTATGGACGACGATGCAGGAGACGAACAGGAGCCACTGCCCACAGGGCACTGGACGCCCACTTCATCATATGATGTATACATGGTGGACACACCCAAAGAAAACGACGACAAGGAACGGAAGGACGCAGCAAAGGATCGTTCCCTCGAGAAGAAGTCAAAGCGGGGGCATAAGCGCCGCTCCAAATCCCGCCTCGGCAGAAACTGCGATCATATAGACCCAGCGATAGAGCAGGGTGAGCCAGCGGACGACAAACATGACATTGAACCACCGTCCGACCATGGCAACACAAAGAATCAAACCGAACAACCCGACTCCGGTGAAGATAACAGTCCGGATGACATCACACCGGACAGGCACCCGGAGAAACAGAATACCCATCAAAGGCTTGTTGCCACTGCGAGGAGTCTGAAAAAGCAGAAGCAGAGGCTCAGGGCTGCACAAGACACACTCAGAATTAGATGGAGCAAAGTATTCAACACTGCAGCAAAGTACGGCAGTAGTCGCCACACAAAGAGCTACCCGAAGTGATAGCTGCTACCTGAATTCGATGAGGAGGCCTTAGATCCCCCGCAATCAAAAAATAAAACAGCCATCCGGTCGGATAGGTGGCCAACATAGAGAGGCAAACGACACCGCACACAAGCTAGTACGCGATCCATGTGAGGGCTCGCATCAAAAGGACGGCGCAACCAGATCCATCTACGGGCCAAGCAAGCGTGCTCCAGCACACAATGCAGCGCAAAAAAAATCCGAACACCACGGTACACCCAAATACAGGGGTGCCGCACACCCCCTATGTTTCACCGATGAGGTGCTGGAACATGACTTTCCAGAGGGATTCAAACTCGTAAACATAGAGGAGTACGACGGAATGACAGACCCTGGGGTATGGATTGAGGAATACATCCTCCATATCCACATGGCTCGAGGAGATGATCTCCACACCATCAAGTACTTACCCCTCAAGATCAAAGGGCCAACTCGGCACTGGCTTAAAAGCCTCCCCGAAAACTCCATTGGAAGCTGGGAAGAGCTCGAAGATGCTTTTCGGGCAAATTTTCAAGGGACCTATGTCCGACCACCGGATGCAGATGATTTAAGTCATATAACTCAACAGCCCGGAGAGTCAGCCCGAAAGCTTTGGAACATGTTTCTCACTAAAAAGAACCTAATAGTCGACTGTCCGGACGCCGAAGCCTTAGCAGCTTTCAAGCACAGCGTTCAAGACGAATGGCTTGCCAGACTTCTCGGCCAAGAAAAGTCGAGAACAATGGCAGCATTAACAAGCCTCATGACCTGCTTTTGCGTGGGCGAGGACAGCTAGTTAGCCCGATGCAGCACCAGCGACCCAAGTACATCCGAAGTCAGGGACTGAAATGGGAAGCCACGATGCAGCAAAAACAAGCGCCGGAATAAAGAAGACAACCCGAAGAGCACGGCGGTAAACGCCGGATTCAGAAGCTCTCGGCCAGGTCAGCAAAAGCTGCCCTCCAAAGGCAACAGAGACGAACTGTTCAGCCTGAACAAGATTCTGGACAAACTATGTCAGATCCATAGCACCCCCGATAAACCTGCAAATCATACCCATAGAGAATGTTGGGTCTTCAAGCAGTCCGGCAAACTCAACGCCGAACACAAGGGGCAGGATACACGAAGCGAAGACGAGGACGAGCCTCGCAAGCAAAGCACTGGGGAACAGAAGAAATTCCCACCAGAAGTCAAAACTGTAAACGTGTTACACATGATGAAGGGGAGAAACAAAGCGGCGCCCTTAGAGACACATGCCCCAGGGCCTATCACCACGGAGTTCTGCCACTGGTCGTCCAAACCAATCACCTTTGACCATTGGGATTACTCGGCAAGTATCCGGCATGCAGGATGGGCTGCCTTGGTGTTAGACCCGATAATTGACGGATACCACTTCACACGAGTCCTAATGGACGGTGGCAGTAGTTTAAACCTGATATATCAGGACACAGTCCGCAAAATGGGGATAGACCCAACAAAAATCAGCCATAGCAATACTACCTTTAAAGGAGTAACGCCAGGCCCAGAAGCCCATTGTACGGGCTCCCTGCTACTAGAGGTTATATTCGGCTTTCCCGATAACTTCCGCAGCGAAAAGGTGACCTTCCACATCGCTCCATTCCAAAGTGGCTATCAAGCACTACTCGGACACGAAGCTTTCGCTTGCTTTCACGCAATACCGCATTACGCTTCTCTCATGCTTAAGATGCCCAGTCCATGTGGCATCATTACAGTAAATGGAAATATTGAGCACTCCTTGCACCCAGAAGACCGTGCGGCTGCCACTAGACGACCTCACCAACTAGAGCATCCGACAGGTCGTTAAGACCACGGACATGGTTAGACGAGTCCGGTGTAGCTATATATAATTGATACAGGTTTGATGGCTATACCCCTACAACAATACAAGGGGCTCAACGCGTGTGAACAAGTGACAATTAGGCTCAACTTTACTCATCTGGAACCATACATGGTTTATTTAGTATAACCTACCTTTTGCACGACAACTTTTCAACTAAGTTCCTCTCTTTTTTAGATGACCATCGTGCTACACCCGTCCAGGATACGGCACAACGGATACACAGGCGCAGACGTGCAGCAGGGACCCGTTCCAAGGATTCTTTTTAGATTAAGACCCTGCATAAACCTTTTTTACTGTCTCTTGTTGATACACATCCCCCGGATTCTCAGTACAACGGAGAAGGATGCTGACGTATTGGCATGTGGCCATGTCAGAATATTGCACGTACCTAGACACCAGGGGCTTATTACAAAGGGCACTATTTAGCCCAGTTTACATCATAAAGACCGAATACCTTAGGGAGTGTTCGACGTCGCGAGTTTGGCCTTATATGCATCAGCTCTGAATCATGTCTTTGGTCAAATGTTGGGTTTGCCCGGCTCCTATGTTTTGCTGCCTTACGTTTCGCTCTATCGGCTAGGGCGGCACCAGGAGAACTACTACGATTGTGCCCTAGTTCATCCGGACGAGCACCTCAGTAGAGAAAGCCAAAAACTGACTGTCATGATATAGCATGAGACTGGTCAACCAGTCGATGACCTAGCGGAATCTTAGGGATTCCTCCACCTTAACGAAGGGCCGTTTCCCGGCCAGGCATGTACGCGCCCCAAATTCGGATGAGCGCGGAGCCACTAGGGGCTATATAGTAGCCCCACTGTCAAACTCCTCTGGCTAAGTGAAAGTGTAAAGCATTATAGTCCGATTGCCTAGTTCGCTGCGCTATCACCTCCTTAATGGACCAAGAAATTGGATCAAGTGTGAACATGCGTCTTCTGCGAGCACCCCCGCATTATATGCGTGGGGGCTGAAGCCGACGACTGCCATCTTTCAGGTTATATACATATATACATAAACGGCCGCACAAGAGGCATCATAGTACTTTCGGGCAAAATTATAAATACAGCCTTGATAAACTCAATAAAACATTGTTTTTACAATGGGAATACATGTCACTTAAACATAATATTCTTCAAGCACTGAGCCTCTATCGAACGAGCACCTTCAAGAACTTCTTCAAAGTAGTGCTCGACAGCCACTCGGCCTATGGCCGAACCCTGTACCGCAATAGTGGTGGCATCCATCTCCGCCCAGTATGTTTTGACACGGGCAAGGGCCATCCGCGAGCCTTCTATGCACGTCGACCTCTTTACAACATTGATGTATGGCACATCACCAAGGAATTGCTGCACTAAGCTAAAGTAGCTATTCGGCCTTGGCCCTCCCGGCCATAGATGATCCACAACGGACCTCATGGCAAGTCCGGATAATCTATGGAGCTCGGCCCACTCGGCCATTTGCTCATTCAACAGCAATGGACGGGCTGGAGCATGAAACTGTGACCAAAACAGTTTTTCCACTTCGTGATCTTTCTGATCCTTGAAATACTCGGCCGCATCAGCAGCACTTGTAGCCAAATCCACGTAGGCGTCCGTGGAACTCCATAGCCGGTCCGGAGGTGCATACTTCGGATCCCCGAACTTAGTCCGCAACAAGAAGGGCTTCCCAGATACAATATCCACACCTTGATGCAGCTCCTCCTTCGTCGCTCTAATTTTGGAGCGGGCTTCCTTGGCAGCCACCCGGGCCTTTTCCAGGTCCGTCGCCTTCGCCCGGTTTTCTTCTTCAAGAAGCTGGTAGCGGTCAGCAGCATCTTTTAACTCTATAGCCATCTTGGCTATTTTTTCTTTGCTCTCACAATGCGCGGCCTGTTCGGCCCTTAACTCTTCGGCCGCCTTTAAAGCGGCCGTATTGCTACTCCTTGCTTGCTCCTTGGCTCGGGCAAGCTCCGCCCGAAGGGTCTCCACGGTGGCAGCTCCATCTGCAGTCACAACATATTAAAGATACTGGCATCATGCTGCTCTTATTATGTGACAATCACCAGCAAAATCACCCACCCTGTGCCTCGTTAAGCCGCTTGTTGACAAGCATGATGTCGGCATCTGCCGCATCCAGTTGTCGCCTTAGTTCGGCAAACCCATCAGTCTGGCTAGCCACCGGAGCTTCAACCACCTGCACATAAAGGCGGTCTGGTTATTACCTGGGACTATGATCCTCTGTTTGCCGCTGTTTTCAACGACAACCAGAGTCTCAGGGGCTACTATCTACACAGGGCACATCTAAAAATGTGCGGTGCTGTCAACAATGTACATCATTTCGTGTACCTCAAAACCCGTCAGTAGACTCATAAAGGCTTCATGCAACCTGCTTTCGGCGGACGAAATCCTTTCAATCACCGTACCCATCAATGTGCGGTGCTCTTCTGAGATAGCCGCTTGCTCTAGCAGATCCCTCAATACGTCCGACTGCACACCAGACGGTGCCGAACTCTTTTGATTGCTCTCTTGAAGAGCCGGATACTAAGGAGTTCGGGTGGCCATAGGATTACCTTCTGGCCCTGTCGGATCAGGAGAAACCCTCCGCGACGACACCTCGGGATCGCCCGCCTTGTGAGGCGGTGTGGCAGGGAGAGGCATTTTGCTCTCCATCATCTCTAGAAGAAGATCCCCTAAAGACGAGCTCTGCTGAGAAGGGCTAAGATCCGAACTGCAAGATAAATGCTTCGATTATTTTCCTCAGAAGAAAAGTGAGATTAAGTACCCTTTTACTTATAGCTCGGTGGAGGGCTGATCCACTTGAGGGCATAGTGCGGCCAGGGTATCCCCCAGGGCAGGACCCTCCGGCGGAGATTTCTTCCCCTGTTTGGAGACCATTGTCTCCGGGTCCTCAGAGGCGGTTCTCTTCCTTCCCTGGGGAGAGGAAGTTTTAGTTCCTCCTCCCCGGCTAACCTCCTTCGCGGAGGCGCTAGCCTCCTTGTCCCCCCCCCTTTATCTTCTCCTGAGGGCGCTTGATAAGGCGCAATCTCCAGCATCCTAGTTAGCACGGGATTTGGTGAGGTCTCGGGGAGGGGGGGCGGACACCTGATCAACTTGGCCTTCGCTATCCAATCCTGGTCAAAGAGCGGCTCTTTTAAGGGCAACGTTGCAATAAATAAATGGACAGTTTGTTCGGATGCGGGGCTACTTACTTGGGTATCTGGGCGATTGCAGCTCAGACTTGCATCCTCAGTGATGTCCGAACACATTATTTTTTGGTCCGAAGAACAATTTGTACATCTCTTCGTGCGTCATGCCGAGGAAATGTTGAATAGCTCACGGTCCTTCCGGGTTAAATTCCCACATGCGAAGGGGCCGGCATTTGCAAGGCTGGACTTGACGGACTAGCATAACTTGCACTACCATAACCAGACTGAAATCTCTCTCAAAGAGATCTCAGATACGGCTTTGCGGTATTGTCATGTCCTTGGATGGACCCCAGCTCAGCCCCCTGCTGATCCATGACATTAGTTGTGGTGGGGGGCCTGAGCGAAAGGTGGGGGCAGCTACCCACTTGGCACTTTGGGGAGCTGTGATGTAGAACCACTCCCACTGCCATAATCCGGACACCTCTGGGAAGCAACCCTCAGGCCATGGAGCGTCAGCGATTTTGCTTATTAAAGCGCCTTTGCACGCTGCGTGCTGCCCCTTGATCATCTTCAGCTTCACATCGAAGGTCTTGAGCCACAGGCCGAAGTGAGGGGTAATGCAGAGGAAGGCCTCACATACAACAATAAATGTCGAGATGTGAAGAAGGGAATCCGGGGCCAGATCGTGAAAATCTAGCCCATAATAGAACATAAGACCCCTAACAAAGGGATCCAGAGCGAGGCCTAGTCCTTAGAGGAAGTGGGAGATGAACACAACGCTCTCGTTGGGTTCGGGAGTAGGGATGACCTGCCCTTAGGCAGGCAGCCGATGTGAAATTTCGGCGGTCAGATATCTGGCCTCTCTCAACCTCTTGATGTCCTCCTCCGTGCCGGAGGAAGGCATCCACCAACCTTGAAGGTTGGATCCGGACATAGTTGAAGGTCCGAAGCACCTGACCTGAGTTTTGGGTGTTAGAACTCGAGGCGGGGGGAGGATTTGATTGAGCACGAGAGGGAAAAAGAAAAAGCCTTGTCCCCTTTATAAAGAGGGTGAATATCAAGCGTCCTCCTCGGGGCCGTTTGGGACTTGCCTAAGATCTAGGAGTCCTACCAATAGGCATGGTTGGGTTACCCACGTCCGTATTGATGAGAATCCCGTAATAAAGGGGACACGATCTCTGCTTCGACAAGACGTGCCAAGGAAACCGCCTCGCGAAACACGCTGAGATTGGTTATGAAAAACGATTCGAATACAGACCTGGCTGTGGTGTGATGTCACACTACTGGGTACATCAGCAGATTAGATTTATGGAAATATTATTCTCTCTACGGTGGTATGTGGAACTTGTTTTGCAGAGCCGGACACGACCCTCATGTTCAAAATCTTCTATGAAGTATTTGGAGGAGGAACCCGTCTTGCAATGCCGAAGACAATCTGCGCGCTGGACTCATCGTCATTGAAGCCTGGTTTAGGGGCTACTGAGGGAGTCCTGTATTAGGGGGTATTCGGACAGACGGACTATATCCTTTGTCCGGATTGTTGGACTATGAAGATACAAGATTGAAGACTTCGTCCCGTGTCCAGATGGGACTCTCCTTGGCATGGAAGGAAAGCTTGGCAATATGGATATGTAAATCTCCTTCCTTGTAACTGACTCTGTGTAACCCTAGCCCCCTCCGGTGTCTATATAAACCAGAGGGTTTAGTCCGTAGGACCAACAACAACAATCATACCATAGGCTAGCTTCTATGGTTTAGCCTCTTCGATCTCGTGGTAGATCAACTCTTGTAATACTCATATCATCAAGATCAATCAAGCAGGAGTAGGGTTTTACCTCCATCGAGAGGGCCCAAACCTGGGTAAAAACATCGTGTCCCCCGTCTCCTGTTACCATCCGCCTAGATGCATAGTTCGGGACCCCCTACTGGAGATCCGCCGGTTTTGACACCGACAAGGGGCCTTTAGTGCCCACACTTTAGTGCCGGTTACCGAACCGGAACTAAAGGGCCTTAGGAACCGGTGCTATTGCCCGGTTCTACACTAGCGATAGGTTGAGTTCATACCAGCTTTTCTCATCTCAATCAGTTCATCGTATATTGTCATTATTGCCTTTCACTTGCATGACCGAATGGTGTGGATAATAATAACAATGCACGTGCATTGGACTAAGCTGGAATCTGCAAGCATTCAATACAAGGGAGAAGACAAGGTAATATAGGCTCTTTGTTAAGTCAATTAATAATGCATATAAGAGCCACTTCAGCATTTTCATTATGGTCTTCTCCTCTCGACCCCAAAGAAAAGAAATAGAATAAAACTATTTACACGGTAAAGCTCCCAACAAGCAAAAGACAAACAAGAAATCTTTTTGGGTTTTCTTTTTAATTACTACTACAAGCATGGAAAGTAAACTAGCTAAAAGCTACAACTATTTTTTTTGGTTTTTCTTAAGGGTTTTCAAACACACAAGAAGAATGCTGGAAAAGAAAATAAACTAGCATGGATAGTACAATGAAAAAGTATGAGCACCGACAACTAGAATGAGTGTGTGAACATGAATGTAATGTCAGTGAGAAATACGTACTCCCCCAAGCTTAGGATTTTGGCCTAAGTTGGTCTATGGCCACGGCTCAAGGCTGCCAGCTACCTCTTGAGCCCTGTGTTGGATTTCCCCGAAGAGGAGAGGATGATGCAGCAAAGTAGCGTAAGTATTTCCCTCAGTTTTTGAGAACCAAGGTATCAATCCAGTAGGAGGCTACGCGCGAGTCCCTCGTACCTACACAAAAACAATAGCTCAACGCAACCAACGCGCTTAGGGGTTGTCAATCCCTTCACCGTCACTTACGAAAGTAAGATCTGATAGAGATGATACATAATATTTTTGGTATTTTTGGTATAGAGATGCAAAGTAAAAAGTAAAAGCAAAGCAGTAATAAAGTGATGGAGATTGATATGATGAGAAAGAGACCCGGGGGCCATAGGTTTCGCTAGTGGATTCTCTCAAGAGCATAAGTATTCTACGGTGGGTGAACAAATTACTATTGAGCAATTGATATAATTGAGCATAGTTATGAGAATATCTAGGTATGATCATGTATATAGGCATCACGTCCGAGACAAGTAGACCAAAATGATTCTACATCTACTACTATAACTCCACTCATCGACCGCTATCCAGCATGCATCTAGAGTATTAAGTTAAAAACAGAGTAACGCCTTAAGCAAGATAACATGATGTAGAGGGATAGTTTCATGCAATATGATAAAAAAACCATCTTGTTATCATTGATGGCAACGATACAATACGTGCCTTGCTGCCCCTTCTGTCACTGGGAAAGGACACCGCAAGATCGAATCCAAAGCTAAGCACTTCTCCCATGGCAAGAACAACCAATCTAGTAGGCCAAACCAAACTAATAATTCAAAGAGACTTGCAAAGATAACCAATCATACATAAAAGAATTCAGATGAGATTCAAATATTATTCATAGATAGACTTGATCATAAACCCACAATTCATCGGTCTCAACAAACACACCGCAAAAAGAAGATTACATCGAATAGATCTCCACGAGAGAGGGGGAGAACATTGTATTGAGATCCAAAAAGAGAGAAGAAGCCATCTAGCTAATAACTATGGACCCGTAGGTCTAAAGTAAACTACTCGCACTTCCTCAGAGGGGCTTGGATGATGATGTAGAAGCCCTCCGTGATCGATGCCCCCTCCGGCAGAGCTCCGGAACAGGCCCCAAGATGGGATCTCGTGGATACAGAAAGTTATGGCGGTGGAATTAGGTTTTTGGCTCCATTTCTGATCGTTTGGGGGTACGTGGATATATATATGTTGAAGAAGTATGTCGGTGGAGCAACAGGGGGCCCACGAGGGTGGGGGCGCGCCTGGTAGGGTAGGGCGCGCCCTTCTACCTCGTGGCTTCCTGTTACGTGCCTTGACATAGGGTCCAAGTCTCCTGAGTTGTATTCGGTGAGAAAATCACGTTCCCGAAGGTTTCATTCCGTTTGGACTCCGTTTGATATTCCTTTTCTTCGAAACCCTAAAACAGGCAAAAAAACAGCAATTCTGGGCTGGGCCTCCGGTTAGTAGGTTAGTCCCAAAAATAATATAAAAGTGGATAATAAAGCCCAATAATGTCCAAAACAGTAGATAATATAGCATGGAGAAATCAAAATTTATAGATACGTTGGAGACGTATCACTGCCCTCTCTAGTGTACGGAGGAGTGTCTTCTGGGTGTCACTAGTTGGCGATCTCCTCCGGATCCCACTGATAAACAAACTGATGGTAAGGATCAAGTGGTGGCTCCAGCTCAGGCTCTGGAGCTAATGCCAGGCTCCAGTATGCATGAACGGCCTCCGGCAACACAAGCTATTTAGATGGGTAGAGGCATCTTCACTAGGAAGGACAGAAAATTGATCTTTCATAACAAGATTCAACAAAGCGGTATTGATTTCACGAGATTCAGCATCGGTAGAAGAAGCAATCGGAGTGCTAATAAAATCATTATTGTTGGTATTAGAAAAGTCACACAATTTGGTATTATCATGAGTCATCGTGACAAACAATCAATCCAACACACAAGCAAACAAGAGGCAAGCGAAAAGAGACGAACGGAAGAAGGGCGAATAAAATGGCAAGGGTGAAGTGGGGGAGAGGAAAACGAGAGGCAAATGAAAAATAATGTAATGTGAGGGATAAGAGTTTGTAATGGGTACTTGGTATGTCTTAACTTGGCGTAGATCTCCTCGGCAACGGCGCCAGAAATTGGCAAGTTGATGGGAGATCAAATCTTGACTTGACTTGGCGTAAACCTCACCGGTAACGGCGCCAAAAATCCTTCTTGCGACCTCTTGAGCATGTGTTGGTTTTTCCCTTGAAGAGGAAAGGGTGATGCAGTAAAGTAGTATAAGTATTTCCCTCGGTTTTTGAGAACCAATGTATCAATCCAGTAGGAGACTACACGCAAATCGCCTAGTACCTGCACAAATAAATAAGAACCTTGCAACCAACACGATAAAGAGGTTGTCAATCATCCCTTCACTGCCACTTGAAAAAGTGAGATCTGATCAAGATAATAAGATAAATATTTTTGGTATTTTTGTTTTATAGATTGGAAAGTAAAGATTGCAAAATAAACAACGACAGAAATGGCTAGTTGACGGGAAATTAATATGATGTAAAGTAGACATGTCGGGGGTGCTGATCCCACGGACACCTATGGGACCACGGCGGACCGGGGCCCCTTTCGGTTCGGCAAGGGGGGCGGAGAGTGCACGAAGAGCAGATCGAGGCGAACGCACGAGCGACGCGATCAGTTTACCCAGGTTCGGGCCGCACGGATGCGTAAAACCCTACTCTTGCTTTGGTTTGTATTGTGTTCTTGCTCGGGAGCGATGAATGCTACAGTACACTTAGTTGGCTAGTGAGACCGAGCGTGAGAATGATCGTCCGACCCCCTGCTACGTTGCACACGGGCCTCCTTTTATATGTCTAAGGGGTCACCGACAGGTGGCAACAGAGATGAGGGTAAAAAGGTAAAAGAGGTGGTGGTTGGCGCCACCGCTTACTACAGTTGTACCATACCTAACCCTGATGGCAGGGGACAAAGGCATTAAATGCCTGTCTGTGTCGCCTAGACGGTGCAGAAAGGGACCGCTAGGGACGCCATTGCTTCCCACGACGGCTATCTTGTCAGCGCCGCTTGCCACCGTGTACCTCTAGCTGCACAGCCTTCCGCCACGTACGCCTGGAAGGGTCCCAGAGCGACACGTTGGCGGATGTGCTGGAGCGCAGGTACAGGACGGAAGCTTGCCGTGGCAAGTGCCTTGCCGCGGTTATTATCTTGCCGCGCCCAGGAGCTTGCCGCTCACTGGGTCTTGCCGGGACACGAGGTGTGCTGCGGCGAGTTCCTTGATATGTCTTGATTGGCCTCCCCGGCAAGCTCCTCTTGCCGGGGTCTTGTCTCTTTCCCGGCAAGCTTCTCTTGCCGGGGCCTTGGATACTTTGTTCTTGAATGGCTGCAAAGGAACCACGGAGGATCTTGGCGGTCGCCCGACAAGCCTTGCGGCGGGATGCTGCGAGTGCTCGTGCACAAGTTCGGGATACTAAGGTACCCCTACTTTAGTACACCGACAGGAGCCCCCGGGCCTGGGCCATACACGGTGCCGAGCATTGTTGGGCCAGGCCCAAAACAGTGCACGGGCACGCGCGGCCTAGATTACGCCATAACTCACTCCGCATCCACCGTGCCCTCCCCGCACGGCACGCATCGAACGCGGCATCGTGGGAGAGATCGTGGGCGGTTTCTTTATTAGGAAAGGCAGAACGTCCGCCACCTCCCCCTTTATAAGCAAGGCGAAGCAGGGGTAGTGCGCCCACTCGCCCCCATTCTGTTTCAGTCTTGAAAAACTCCGCCCCGCCTCCGTCTTCCCAAAGCACACAGAGCGCAGCGCCCTGCCCCCCGCATTGCCACCAGCACCACCAACGCCGTCGACCTCCTTCACTGCTTCCGCCATGGCTCCGAAAGGCGACAAGGGGAAAGCCGTGATGTCGACTGAGGCGCAGCGGCTCGTGGCGCTGCGGAAGGAGCGAGCCATTCCCCCCCCCCCCAAGCTCGGCGCGAAGGAGCTGCGGGAGTACTATTATCTCTTTTGGGCGACGGAGACGCGAGCTCACCCGCGGACCAAGGTGCTCCCGGCCGCTGCTCACGCGACGGCTCCGGACGGGTACCCTTTCTTTGCCGTCTTCTTCTACTGCGGGCTCTGCCCGCCTTTTTCCGAGTTCTTCTGCGATATCATGAACACATACAATCTCTGCCTCCTTGATTTCACTCCCAACGCCGTCCTCACCATGGCCGTTTTCGCACACCTTTGCGAGAACTTTGTCGGAGTCCACCCTAGCGTAGCCCTTTTTTGCCAATTTTTCATTCCCCGGGTAGAGAGAGGAGAGCCCTTATCCGGCGGAATTGCCTGGGTCTCTAGGACCGGCAAGAAGGATTCCTATTTGGAGGGCGAATTCCGCGGCAAGTGGGAGGAGTGGAGGGCTGATTGGTGCTAGATTGTCGAGGAGAGCCCGCAGCCATTCACCACCCGGCGTCAAGTAGCAGCAATGCGCGGTAGTGACTGGAGCGACGTGGCCCCGGAGGACAGCAGGCTGAAGATTGCCGTCACCAGGATCCAGCGCCTCAGGCTTGCCGGACTCACGGTAGGGGCCGTTGGTGCAGACTTTCTTTGTCGCTGCATCGCTCCCCTGCAGGAACGGAGGAGGCCTGCCTGGGAGTTCAAGAACGCGGCAGACATCATGAGGCTGCGCCCAGGCCTCAACTACAATTTCATTGTCCTTGAGCTCAATGGAATACTGCAGGAGCTCTTCAAGTACGATTCAGATCACCCCGAGGTCTTCAGGTTGCCGCAGAGC
Source organism: Triticum monococcum (assembly GCA_034509565.1). Lineage (NCBI taxonomy): Eukaryota > Viridiplantae > Streptophyta > Magnoliopsida > Poales > Poaceae > Triticum > Triticum monococcum. Next base: position 38,075,003 of record CM067841.1, on the reverse strand, counting down.
GTCGTCCCTTTGTGCAATAATTCGGCGCTCGACCACATCAGGGCGATGATGCCACTGTGCGACTCGCACGGAATCGCGCCAACTTGGCAAGAGCCAGAGGACGAGGTTGTGCAGAAATTCTTCGACGGCTTGGTGGAAGTGCCAATCCGCGCCGACGAGAAGGACGGCCTCACCCGCGACACTACTGAGGCGGAATTGGCGTACATCGCCACCAGGTTGGAAGAGGCGGCGGCAGCTGCCGCGGCGGGCGAGTTTGGCTTCACCTTGGAGGAGGCAGCGGCGGCAGAGGCGGCAAACCGTGCCGAGCGGGAAGATCTTGCCGGCAAAAAGGATCTTGCCGGCAAGAAGGAGGTTGCCGGGCGCGATGCTGAACTGAGCCAGGTTGCCGGGCATGACGCCGAACCGAGCGAGCCTACCGATGATGCGAGCGGCTCTTTGGAGATCGATTCCTCCTCCACTTCATCCTCCGACAGTACGCCGTCAGCAGCTTCTCCGTCTCCACCAAGAAGGCGTCTCCGCAAGGCCGGGAATGTAGCGAGGCGGCAAGCGGGCCGGCAGTCGCCGTGCCGCATGACGCGCTCCACCACGGCAAGCACCGTTGCCACGGGAGCGCCCCATGCTGCTGCTTCGACTGGAGCGGGGTCTTCCCGGACTGCTGCTTCTGCTCCCGCCAAGCGACCAAGGGAGCCTACTCCTCCACCTTCCCGCGCCAGACGCGGGCCGGATTTTGACTTCTCCGCGTTTAGCTCCGACGAGGAAGAAGAAGAGGAGTAAGTTCTTCTTATTGTACTTGCAATTCTTTGATTTATGCTGTTTTTGTCTCGTCTTGTTTCTCACTTGCCTTTCCCTGTATCTGTTCCTTTTTAGGACTCTAGCGCAGAGAGCGGCAAAGAGAGCCAAGGCGCCGGTGATCGTCATCGAGGACGAACCCACTGCATCAACAGGGGACGTGCCTGAGACAAACTTGCCGGACCTGGCGGCTGATCTTCAGAGCAGCCCCAGCGTAATGTCTTGTTTACTTCCTGCTGTCGGGCGCGCACGAAGATCCTTGATGTGCTGATACTTGTTTGTTTGACTTGTGCAGTAGTAGAGCAGCCACACCAGGAGAGCCCGGAGGCTGCCCCTAAAGCGCCAAGGGAAAGTCCTCCGGCGAGGGAGAGATCTCCGGCAAGGGAGAGCTCTCCGGCGAGGGAGGAGACTCCGGCTAGGGAGGAGCCCCCGACAAGGGAGGAGCCCCCGGCAAGGGAGGAGGCTCCGGCAAGGGAGGAGCCCCCGGCAAGGGAGGGATCTCCGGCAAGGGACTGTGTCGGCGATCCCCCGGCGACGGAGACCGCAGCTGCAGGCCCTGGCACAGGTAACTTCCTTGCTTCCAAACTCCCTTTGGTTCTTCGTCTTCTTGATCTTTCTCTTGGATTTTGCTCGAATTTTGCTTGAATTTTCTTCTCCTCTTCCGGCCATTAGATCCATCTACCGCAGAGCCGATGGAGACTGAAGTTGCCACCGAGGAGGCCGCCAGGGCTGCCGCCGCGGAGGCGGGCGGGGAGTCTGGCGGCCGTACTGACGACCCGGAGGCCGCAGGAGCGCCAAGCGCTGCTCCGACCGCCGACTCCTCTACCGCAGCCGCCGCGCCAGGCTCCGATGAGCCCCAACCTGGCGTCTACCTGAAGGCCAGCGAGGACATCTTCATTAACCTTCCCTGGGCGTCAAGTTCCAGGGCGCCGATCGAGGGGGAGATGCTGGACGGAGAGGTGCTTGCCTCCGCCGGGCTGAAGCTGGTCGACGCGCCAAGCAGCAGCAACGGTGAACCTGAAGAGGAGCGCCTGCTGCGGAAGCTAGTGGCGCTCTACCGCGCCCAGCAGGCCAAGCTGGAGTCCCGCGAAGCGCTCGTTGCAAAGGCCAGTGCTGATATCGAGAAGCGCGCAGAAGAGCTTCGGGGTGCCAACCAGGAAGCTCTCCGCTCCCTGGCAAAGGAGCGGGAAGATCTTGCCGAAGCGCAACAGGCCTTCCTCCTCGAGAAGGCCGACGTCGAAGAGCGCCAACGCCTTGCCTCGGAGAAGTTGTCTTCGCAGGAGGGTGACTTGGCGCAGCGGAAGGTCCACCTTGACAGCCACGAGGAGGAGCTTGCCGCGCGCGAGCGAGCGGTTGGCGGAGCCGTCAAGCAGGCCGAAGACGCCGCCGCAGCTGCCGAGGCCGCCAAGGCTGAGCTGGAGCTGAAGGTGGTGCAGCTAGAGGCGGGACTCAAGGCGAGCGGCGACGAGCTTGCCGCGCTCAAGCTCGAGCGTGAGAAGGACGCCAACAGCTACTCGGAGCTGCAGGCCCTTTTTGTCGAGAAGGGCAAGGAACTGGACGCCGCCAAGAACTCCAACGCTGATCTCGAAGTGAAGCTGGCAGCTCTGACCAAATCTCTGGACGGCACCAAGGAGCAAGAGGCGGCCTTGAAGGAAGAAGTTGAGGCCGGCAAGGTGCTGTTGGCGAACGCTGCTGCCGCCCAGAAGACCTTGTCGGAGAACGTGGAGCACTGGACGGAGGGTCTGGTGAACGTCGCCGCGGACATCGACAAGGAGTTGGCGCAATTGGGGATGGTGGATCTCGGGTACTCCTCCGACGAGAATCTCCAACCCAGCGCCAAGCTGACTCTGTTCTTCAAGGGCGTGGCGACGGCGCTTCAGCGACTCCGGGAACAGATCCCAAAGCAGCTTGCTGACGAGTCACGCAAGATTTGCACGGGAGCTCTCCAGAAGGTGCTGATGAAGGTGGCCTTCCGCAACCCAGGCCTCCGCCTCACCAACGTCCTCCGAAGCCTGCCGCCAGATACTGATTTGGAGGAGCTCAAGGCCCTTGTCGCACCTATTGTGGACAGGGTGAGCGGAATTAGGAGGGTCGAAGGCGACCGTGTAGACTAGGCCATCCATCTTTTTCTTTCCTTGTCGCTGTCAATCATGTTATGAAAAACAGTTTGTTAGAGCTGCGACAAGTTATTTTGTAATATACTCTATCCTTGGTAGTAATTGCTATGTTATTTCCTTGACTTGACTCTTTCCTTTGTATGTTTTTACCCTACGCTTTTAGGGAACTTGCCGGTGCAGGCACCTTTGCCGCGAGCGCTGAGTGCGGAACGTCAGCAACCTGCTGGTGGTGCTGCAGCCGACAAGAAACCTTGTCGCGGCTAGTCGCAGCTCACTTAAGTTGTTGAGCGGACTCGAAACAAGAGTAAGGGCGCAACTAGCTACGAGTTGGTTCCTCCGCGCACAGGTTTTCCATACAAAGCACGGTCGTTCAAGGAAAATAACTTAAAAATTTAAAGGAAATTTGATTGCTCAGACTTTGGCAACTTATCTTTTTTGTTACTTGCTACCCGGCAAGGCGAAAACTTCTTGACCGACGCCTGGTCCATACCGTATCTTCTCCCCCCCCCCCCCAGCAAACTTGTGCGCGAGGCAACCTCCTTTTCCTTGTAAAAAAGAGAGAGGGCGAAATAACAATATGGAGCTTTAAGGCTCGTTATTTCTTACCGGGGGTTAGTGCTGCACAAAATGTCAAATAATACATGCAAAATTTAAAAAGCATGAAATCGACAAAGTGTGCTGAGCACATAATCTTTATGCACGGGATCTGCGCCCGGCTTTGTACAAAGGATTACATGCAACAGCGGCAAGACTTGTACAAAAGGTGGTTGCCGGAACGGGTTCCGGCAACCGCGCCCTATGGGTAAAACTTGTGACGATGCTCAATATTCCAGGAGTTGCTCACTGGTACGCCATCTTCGGTCTCCGGGCGGACAGCGCCAGGCCTAGTGACCCGTTTCACCCGGTAAGGGCCTTCCCACTTCGGCGTCAACTTGTTGGAATTCTTGGCGGACTGAATGCGCCGAAGAACAAGGTCGCCTTCCTCGAGACTTCTGGCGTTAACTTTGTGGCTATGATAGCGGCGCAAAGCTTGCTGGTAGCGAGCGGCTCGCACAGCAGCCTGAAGACGGTCTTCCTCAAGGAGCAGCGCGTCGTCTTGTTGCAGCTGCTCTTGCTCGAGCTCATCGTAAGCGAGCACTCGAGGCGACCCGTATACGAGTTCCGTGGGGAGAACTGCCTCCGCTCCATAGACCAGAGCAAAGGATGTCTGGCCAGTGGCTCGATTTGGCGTCGTCCTGATCGACCAAAGAACCACCGGCAGCTCCTCGATCCAGTTTCTTCCGCACGTGTGCAACCTGTCGAAAGTTCTGGTCTTTAGCCCGCGCAGCACTTCAGCATTTGCCCTCTCCACTTGACCGTTGCTTCTCGGGTGAGCAACAGAAGCGAAGCAGACCTTGGCGCCAAGATCTTGGACGTACTACATGAAGGTGCGGCTCGTAAATTGTGTACCGTTGTCGGTGATTATCTTGTTAGGAATCCCGAAACGGCAAACAATCGACCTGAAGAACTTGAGTGTTGACTGTGTTGTCACCTTCCTCACTGGTTCCACTTCTGGCCACTTTGTGAACTTGTCGATTGCAACATACAAGTACTCAAACCCCCGACAGCTCGGGGAAAGGGGCCGAGGATATCGAGCCCCCAGACCGAAAATGGCCAGGATAAAGGGATCGTCTGGAGAGCTTGAGCTAGCTGGTGTATCTGCTTGGAATGGAACTGGCACGCTTCACACTTGGTTACTTGTGCAGTTGCATCCTGGAGGGCTGTCGGCCAAAAAAAACCTTGCCGGAATGCTTTTCCAACAAGGGCTCTTGCGCCAATGTGGTGACCACATATGCCTCCATGTATCTCTGCCAACAGCTTCTGCCCATCTTCCCGGGGAATACACTTCAATTTCACACCGTTGAGTCTTCTTCTGCACAGTATGTTATCGACAAACTGGTACATACTAGACTGTCGGGCTACTCTTTCCGCTTCTTCTGGTTCTTCGGGAAGTTCTCCTGTTTAAAGGAAATGGACAATCTGCTGAGCCCATGTTGGAGCCTGTGGCTCGACAACAAGGGCTAAAGGCAATTCTGCTGCTGCGGGCACATCCGCTTCTACGGCAAGAGCCTGCGGCTCTGCCGGAGCATGACGTTCCCCGGCAAGCTTGCCGGAGCAGTACTTGTCGGGCGCGTCTGCTTCAACGGAACAAACCCTGGGGCTTGCCGGAGCAGACTGCTCCTCAGCATTCTTGGTGTTGATCTTGGGGACTTTCTTGGCGGCGGCTTCGGGAAGCTCTGCCGGAAAATAGTCGCCGGAAACCAACTTCCTCTTCTTGCTCTGTTCAGTTGGTGGTGTTACGGACGGATGAGTCAGCTTGAGCACAAAAATCCCTGGTTCCACAGGTAATTTAAGTGCGGCGCACTTTGACAGGCCATCGGCAATGTCATTCTGAGCTCTTGGGACGTGCTCCATCTGCAGGCCGTCAAAGTGCTCTTCTAGCTTTCTCACTTCGTCGACGTAAGCTTCCATTAATGGACTCTGATAATTCTTGTTCACTTGGCGGACGACAAGCTGTGAGTCACCCCTGACTATGAGCTTCTTAATGCCAAGCTCTGCCGCGATCCTGAGACCGGCAAGCAAGCCTTCATACTCCGCAGTATTGTTTGTCGCTTGCTCCTTGGGAAAGTGCATCTGGACTATGTACTTGAGGTGCTCTCCGGTGGGCGCGACAAGCAGCACTCCAGCACCGGCGCCTTGCAGCGAGAAGGCACCGTCAAAGTACATAATGTTGGAAATATGCCCTAGAGGCAATAATAAATTGGTTATTATTATATTTCCTTGTTCATGATAATCGCTTATTATCCATGCTAGAATTGTATTGATAGGAAACTCATATACATGTGTGGATACATAGACAACACCATGTCCCTAGTAAGCCTCTAGTTGACTAGCTTGTTGATCAATAGATGGTTACGGTTTCCTGACCATGGACATTGGATGTCGTTGATAACGGGATCACATCATTAGGAGAATGATGTGATGGACAAGACCCAATCCTAAGCATAGCACTAGATCGTGTAGTTCGTATGCTAAAGCTTTTCTAATGTCAAGTATCATTTCCTTAGACCATGAGATTGTGCAACTCCCGGATACCGTAGGAGTGCTTTGGGTGTGCCAAACGTCACAACGTAACTGGGTGACTATAAAGGTGCACTACGGGTATCTCCGAAAGTGTCTGTTGGGTTGGCACGAATCGAGACTGGGATTTGTCACTCCGTGTGACGGAGAGGTATCTCTGGGCCCACTCGGTAGGACATCATCATAATGTGCACAATGTGATCAAGGAGTTGATCACGGGATGATGTGTTACAGAACGAGTAAAGAGACTTGCCGGTAACGAGATTGAACAAGGTATCGGGATACCGACGATTGAATCTCAGGCAAGTATCGTACCGCTAGACAAAGGGAATTGTATACGGGATTGATTAAGTCCTTGACATCGTGGTTCGTCCGATGAGATCATCGTGGAGCATGTGGGAGCCAACATGGGTATCCAGATCCCGCTGTTGGTTATTGACCGGAGAACATCTCGGTCATGTCTGCATGTCTCCCGAACCCGTAGGGTCTACACACTTAAGGTTCGATGACGCTAGGGTTATAAAGGAAGTTTGTATGTGGTTACCGAATGTTGTTCGGAGTCCCGGATGAGACCCCGGACGTCATGAGGAGTTCTGGAATGGTCCGGAGGTAAAGATTTATATATGGGAAGTCTTGTTTTGGTCACCGGAAAGGTTTCGGGTTTTATCGGTAACGTACCGGGACCACCGGGAGGGTCCCGGGGGTCCACCAAGTGGGGCCACCAGCCCCGGAGGGCTTCATGGGCCAAGTGTGGAAGGGTACCAGCCCCAAGTGGGCTGGTGCCCCCCCCCACAAGGGCCCAAGGCGCAAGGGAGAGGAGAAGGGGGCAAACCCTTGGGCAGATGGGCCCTAAGGCCCATCCTGGTGCGCCTCCCTCTCCCCCTCCCCCTTGGCCGCCTCCCTTAGATGGGATCTAGGCTGGCCGCCACCCCTAGGGGTGGAAACCCTAAAGGGGGCACAGCCCCTCCCCTTCCCCTATATATACTTGGCCTAGGGGCTGCCCAATACACGCGATTTGATCTCTCTCATTGGTGCAGCCCTCCCTCTCTTTCTCCTCATATCTCGTAGTGCTTGGCGAAGCCCTGCAGGATCACCACGCTCCTCCACCATCACCACGCCATTGTGCTGCTGCTGGATGGAGTCTTCCTCAACCTCTCCTTCTCCCCTTGCTGGATCAAGGCGTAGGAGACGTCACCGGGCTGTACGTGTGTTGAACATGGAGGTGTCGTCCGTTCGGCACTAGGATCTTCGGTGATTTGGATCACGACGAGTATGACTCCATCAACCCCGTTCTCTTGAACGCTTCCGCTTAGCGATCTACAAGGGTATGTAGATGCACTCTCCTTCCCCTCGTTGTTGGTTTCTCCATAGATTGATCTTGGTGATACGTAGGAAAATTTTGAATTTCTACTACGTTCCCCAACAGTGGCATCATGAGCTAGGTCTATGCGTAGTTACTATGCACGAGTAGAACACAAAGTAGTTGTGGGCGTTGATTTTGTTCAATATGCTTACCGTTACTAGTCCAATCTTGATTCGGCGGCATTGTGGGATGAAGCGGCCCGGACCAACTTTACACGTACGCTTACGTGAGACCGGTTCCACCGACAAACATGCACTAGTTGCATAAGGTGGCTGGCGGGTGTCTGTCTGTCCCACTATAGTCGGATCGGATTCGATGAAAAGGGTCCTTATGAAGGGTAAATAGCAATTGGCATATCACATTGTGGTTTTGCGTAGGTAAGAAACGTTCTTGCTAGAAACCCATAGCAGCCACGTAAAACATGCAAACAACAATTAGAGGACGTCTAAATTGTTTTTGCAGGGTATGCTATGTGATGTGATATGGCCAAAAGGATGTGATGAATGATATATGTGATGTATGAGATTGATCATGTTCTTGTAATAGGAATCACGACTTGCATGTCGATGAGTATGACAACCGGCAGGAGCCATAGGAGTTGTCTTAATTTATTTATGACCTGCGTGTCAACATAAACGTCATGTAATTACTTTACTTTATTGCTAACCGTTAGCTGTAGTAGTAGAAGTAATCGTTCGCGAGACAACTTCATGAAGACACGATGATGGAGATCATGATGATGGAGATCATGGTGTCATGCCGGTGACAAGATGATCATAGAGCCCCGAAGATGGAGATCAAAAGGAGCAATATGATATTGGCCATATCATGTCACTATTTGATTGCATGTGATGTTTATCATGTTTATACATCTTGTTTACTTAGAACGACGGTAGTAAATAAGATGATCCCTCATTAAAATTTCAAGAAAGTGTTCCCCCTAACTGTGCACCATTGCGACAGTTCGTTGTTTCGAAGCACCACGTGATGATCGGGTGTGATAGATTCTAACGTTCACATACAACGGGTGTAAGATAGATTTACACATGCGAAACACTTAGGTTGACTTGACGAGCCTAGCATGTGTACAGACATGGCCTCGGAACACAGAAGACCGAAAGGTCGAGCATGAGTCGTATAGAAGATACGATCAACATGAAGATGTTCACCGACGTTGACTAGTCCGTCTCACGTGATGATGGGACACGGCCTAGTTGACTCGGATCATGTAATCACTTAGATGACTAGAGGGATGTCTATCTGAGTGGGAGTTCATAAGATAAACTTAATTATCCTGAACATAGTCAAAAGGTCTTCGCAAATTATGTCGTAGCTCGCGCTTCAGTTCTACTGTTTAGATATGTTCCTAGAGAAAATTTAGTTGAAAGTTGATAGTAGCAACTATGCGGACTAGGTCCGTAAACTGAGGATTGTCCTCATTGCTTCATAGAAGGCTTATGTCCTTAATGCACAGCTCAGTGTGCTGAACCTCGAACGTCGTCTATGGATGTTGCGAACATCTGACATACACGTTTTGATAACTACGTGATAGTTCAGTTAAACGGTTTAGAGTTGAGGCACCGAAGACGTTTGAAACGTCGCGAAACATATGAGATGTTTTGAGGGCTGAAATTGAGATTTCAGGCTCGTGCCCACATCAAGAGGTATAAGACCTCCGACGATTTTCTTAGCCTACAAACTAAGGGAGAAAAGCTCAATTGTTGAGCTTGTGTTCAGATTGTCTGAGTACAACAATCGCTTGAATCAAGTGGGAGTTGATCTTCCATATGAAATAGTGATAGTTCTCCGAAGTCATTACCACCAAGCTGCTAGAGCTTCGTGATGAACTATAATATATCAGGGACATATATGATGATCCTTGAGATATTCGCGATGTTTGACACCACAAAAGTAGAAATCAAGAAGGAGCATCAATTGTTGATGGTTGGTGAAACCACTAGTTTCAAGAAGGGCAAGGGCAAGAAGGGATACTTCATGAAACGGCAATTCAGCTGCTGCTCTAGTGAAGAAACCCAAGGTTGAACCCAAACCCGAGACTAAGTGCTTCTGTAATAAGGGGAACAGCCACTGGAGCAGAATTACCCTAGATACTTGGTAGATGAGAAGGCTTGTAAGGTCGATAGAAGTATATTGGATATACATTGTGTTGATGTGTACTTTACTAGTACTCCTAGTAGCACCAGGGTATTAGATACCGGTTCGGTTGCTAAGTGTTAGTAACTCGAAATAAAAGCTACGGAATAAACGGAGACTAGCTAAAGGTGAGCCGACGATATGTGTTGGAAATGTTTCCAATGTGGATATGATCAAATATCGTACGCTCCCTCTACCATCGAGATTGGTGTTTGCGTTGAGCATAGACATGATTGGATTATGTCTATCGCAATACGGTTATTCATTTAAGGAGAATAATGGTTACTCTGTTTATTTGAACAATACCTTCAATGGTCTTACACCTAAAATGAATGGTTTATTGAATCTCGATCGTAGTGATACACATGTTCATGCCAAAAGATATAGGATAGTAATGATAGTACCACCTACTTGTGGCACTGCCAGTTAAGTCATATCGGTATAAAATGCATGAAGAAGCTCCATGTTGATGGATCTTTGGGCTCACTCGTTTTGAAAAGTTTGAGACATGCGAACCATGTCTATTGGTGATATGCATGAAGAAACTCTATATAGATGGATCATTTGGACTCACTTGATTTTGAATCACTTGAGACATGCAAAACATACCACATGGGCGAGCAACTTGTTGGAAGTAATACATTTTGATGTGTGCAGTCCAATGAGTGCCGAGGCATCTAGTGGATATCGTTATGTTCTTACTTCACAGATGATTTGAGTAGATGTTGAGTATATTTACTTGATGAATCACGAGACTAAATTATTGAAAGGTTCAAGTAATTTCAGGGTGAAGTTGAAAGATCGTCGTGACAAGAGGATAAAAGATCTATGATATGATCATGGAGATGAATATCTTAATTACGAGTTTGGCACAGAATTAAGACATTGTGGAAATTGTTTCACAACTAAGACAGCCTGGAACACCATAATGTGATGGTGTGTCCGAACATCATAACTGCACCCTATTGGATATGATGCATACCATGATGTCTCTTATCGAATTACCATGATAGTTTATGGGTTAGGCATTAGAGACAACCACAGTCAGTTTAAATAGGGCACCACGTAATTCCGATGAGATGACACCGTATGAACTATGGTTTAGAGAAACCTAAGTTGTCATTTCTTAAAAGTTTGGGGCTGCGACGCTTATGTGAAAAGTTTCAGGCTGATAAGCTCGAACCCAAAGCGGATAAATGCATCTTCATAGGACACCCAAAACAGTTGGGTATACCTCCTGTCTCAGATCTGAAAGCAATAAGGGATTGTTTCTAGAATCGGGTCCTTTCTCAAGGAAAAGTTTTTCTCGAAAGAATTGAGTGGGAGGATGGTGGAGACTTGATGAGGTTATTGAACCGTCTCTTCAACTAGTGTGTGGCAGGGCACAGGAAGTTGTTCCTGTGGCACCTACACCCATTGAAGTGGAAGCTTATGATAGTGATCATGAAACTTCAGATCAAGTCACTACCAAACCTCGTAGGATGACAAGGATGCGTACTACTTCAGAGTGGTACATAATCCTGTCTTGGAAGTCATGTTGCTAGACAACAATGAACCTACGAGCTATGGAGAAGCAATGGTGGGCCTGGATTCCAAAATGGCTCGAGGCCATATAATCCGAGAGAGGATCCATATTTGAAAACAAAGTGTAGACTTTGGAAGAACTACTTGATGGTCATAAGGCTGTTAGGTACAGATGGATTTTAAAAGGAAGACAGACAATGATGGTAAGTATCACCATTAAGAAAGCTCGACTTGTCGTTAAGATGTTTTCTGACAAGTTCAAGGAGTTGACTACGGTGAGACTTTCTCACTCGTAGCGATGCTAAGAGTCTGTTGGAATTATATTAGCGATTACTGCATTATTTATGAAATCTTGCAGATAGGATGTCAAAACATTGTTTCCTCGACGATTTTTTTTCTTGAGGAAAGGTTGTATGTGATACAACCGGAAGGTTTTGTCAATCCTGAAAGATGCTAATAAGTATGCAAAGCTCCAGCAATCCTTCTAAGGACTAGAGTAAGCATCTCGGAGTCGGAATATACACTTTGATGGAGTAATCAAAGTTTATGGGTTTATACCAAGTTTCTGAGAAACTTGTATTTCCAAAGAAGTGAGTGGGAGCACTATAGAATTTCTGATGAGTATATGTTGTTGACATATTGTTGATCAGAAATGATGTAGAATTTCTAGAAAGCATACAGGGTTATTTGGAAAGTGTTTTTTAATGGAAAACCTGGATTAAGCTACTTGAGCATTGAGCATCAAGATCTATAAAGATGGATCAAAACGCTTAATGGTACTTTCAAATGAGCACATACCTTGACATGATCTTGAAGGTGTTCAAGATGGATCAGTTAAAGAAGGAGTTCTTGCCTGAGTTGTAAGGTATGAAGTTAAGACTTAAAGCTCGACCACGGCAGAATAGAGAGAAAGGACGAAGGTCGTCCCCTATGCTTAAGACGTAGGCTCTACTGCATGCTATGCTGTGTACTGCACCTGAAGTGTGCCTCGCCATGAGTCAGTCAAGGGGTACAAGAGTGATCCAAGAATGGATCACAGGACAGCGGTCAAAGTTATCCTTAGTAACTAGTGGACTAAGGAATTTTCTCGATTATGGAGGTGGTAAAAGAGTTCATCGTAAAGGGTTACGTCGATGCAAGGTTAACACCTATACGGATAGCTCTGAGTGGAGATACCGGATACATATAATGGAGCAACAATTTAGAATAGCTCCAAGTAGAACTGTTATTTGGAATAGCTCCAAATAGAACGTGGTAGCTGCATCTAGAAGATGACATAGAGATTTGCGAAGTACATATGGATCTGAATGTTGCAGACCCGTTGACTAAGACCTCTCTCACAAGCAACATGATCAAACCTAGAACTCATTGAGTGTTAATCACATAGTGATGTGAACTAGACTACTGACTCTAGTAAACTCTTGGGTGTTAGTCACATGGCGATGTGACCTGTGAGTGTTAATCACATGGCGATGTGAACTAGATTATTGACTCTAGTGCAAGTGGGAGACTGTTGGAAATATGCCCTAGAGGCAATAATAAATTGGTTATTATTATATTTCCTTGTTCATGATAATCATTTATTATCCATGCTAGAATTGTATTGATAGGAAACTCAGATACATGTGTGGATACATAGACAACACCATGTCCCTAGTAAGCCTCTAGTTGACTAGCTCGTTGATCAATAGATGGTTACGGTTTCCTGACCATGGACATTGGATGTCGTTGATAACGGGATCACATCATTAGGAGAATGATGTGATGGACAAGACCCAATCCTAAGCATAACACTAGATCGTGTAGTTCGTATGCTAAAGCTTTTCTAATGTCAAGTATCATTTCCTTAGACCATGAGATTGTGCAACTCCCGGATACTGTAGGAGTGCTTTGGGTGTGCCAAACGTCACAACGTAACTGGGTGACTATAAAGGTGCACTACAGGTATCTCCAAAAGTGTCTGTTGGGTTGGCACGAATCGAGACTGGGATTTGTCACTCCGTGTGACGGAGAGGTATCTCTGGGCCCACTCGGTAGGACATCATCATAATGTGCACAATGTGGTCAAGGAGTTGATCACGGGATGATGTGTTACGGAACGAGTAAAGAGACTTGCCGGTAATGAGATTGAACAAGGTGTCGGGATACCGACAATCGAATCTCGGGCAAGTATCGTACCGCTAGACAAAGGGAATTGTATACGGGATTGATTAAGTCCTTGACATCGTGGTTCGTCTGATGAGATCATCGTGGAGCATGTGGGTGTTGGGGAACGTAGTAATTTCAAAAAAATTCCTACGCACACGCAAGATCATGGTGATGCATAGCAACGAGAGGGGAGAGTGTTGTCTACGTACCAACGCAGACCGACTGCGGAAGCGATCACACAACGTAGAGGAAGTAGTTGTACGTCCTCCCGATCCGACCGATCCAAGCACCGTTACTCCGGCACCTCCGAGTTCTTAGCACACGTTCAGCTCGATGACGATCCTCGGGCTCCGATCCAGCAAAGCGTCGAGGAAGAGTTCCGTCAGCACGACGGCGTGGTGACGATCTTGATGTACCACCGACATAGGGCTTCGCCTAAGCACTACAACGGTATGATCGAGGTGGAATTTGGTGGCAGGGGGCACCGCACACGGCTAAGGAACGATCTCAAGGATCAACTTGTGTGTCTTGGTGTGTCCCCTGCCCCTGTATATAAAGGATGAAGGGGGGAGGCTGGCCGGCCAAAGGAGGGAGGCGCAGGAGGAGTCCTACTCCTACCGGGAGTAGGACTCCCCCCCAATCCTATTCCAACTAGGAATCATTGGGAAAAAGAGAGAGAGGTGGCCGGCCACCTCTCCTAGTCCTAATAGGACTAGGGGAGGGGGGGCGCAGCCCTCCTTGGCAGCCCCTTTCACCTTTCCACAATGGCCCATGTAGGCCCATTTGGCTCCCGGGGGGTTCCGGTAACCCTCCCGGTAATCCGGTAAAATCCCGATTTCACCCGGAACACTTCCGATGTCCAAACATAGGCTTCCAATATATCAATCTTTACGTATCGACCATTTCGAGACTCCTCGTCATGTCCGTGATCACATCCGGGACTCCAAACAACCTTCGGTACATCAAAATGCATAAACTCATAATAACTGTCATCGTAACGTTAAGCGTGCGGACCCTACGGTTCGAGAACAATGTAGACATGACCGAGACACATCTCCGGTCAATAACCAATAGCGGGACCTGGATGCCCATATTGGCTCCTACATATTCTACGAAGATCTTTTATCGGTCAGACCGCATAACAACATACGTTGTTCCCTTTGTCATCGATATGTTACTTGCCCGAGATTCGATCGTCGGTATCCAATATCTAGTTCAATCTCGTTACTGGCAAGTCTCTTTACTCATTCCGTAATACATCATCTCATAACTAACATCTTAGTTATTATGCTTGCAAGGCTTATGTGATGTGTATTACCGAGAGGGCCCAGAGATACCTCTCCGACAATCGGAGTGACAAATCCTATTCTCGAAATACGCCAACCCAACATCTACCATTGGAGACACCTGTAGTACTCCTTTATAATCACCCAGTTACGTTGTGACGTTTGGTAGTACCCAAAGTGTTCCTCCGGTAAACGGGAGTTGCATAATCTCATAGTCATAGGAACATGTATAAGTCATGAAGAAAAGCAATAGCAACATACTAAACGATCGGGTGCTAAGCTAATGGAATGGGTCATGTCAATCAGATCATTCAACTAATGATGTGACCTTGTTAATCAAATAACAACTCTTTGTTCATGGTTAGGAAACATAACCATCTTTGATTAACGAGCTAGTCAAGTAGAGGCATACTAGTGACACTCTGTATGTCTATGTATTCATACATGTATTATGTTTCCGGTTAATACAATTCTAGCATGAATAATAAACATTTATCATGATATAAGGAAATAAATAATAACTTTATTATTGCCTCTAGGGCATATTTCCTTCAGTCTCCCACTTGCACTAGAGTCAATAATCTAGTTCACATCGCCATGTGATTTAACAACAATAGTTCACATTACCATGTGATTAACACCCATAGTTCACATCGTCATGTGACCAACACTCAAAAGGTTTACTAGATTCGGTAATCTAGTTCACATCGCTATGTGATTAACACCCAAAGAGTACTAAGGTGTGATCATGTTTTGCTTGTGAGAGAATCTTAGTCAATGGTCTTTCACATTCAGATCCGTTATGTATTTTGCAATTTTCTATGTCTACAATGCTCTGCACGGAGCTACTCTAGCTAATTGCTCCCACTTTCAATATGTATCTAGATCGAGACTTAGAGTCATCCAGATCATTGTCAAAAACTTGCATCGACGTAACCTTTTACGACGAACCTTTTTGTCACGTCCATAATCGAGAAACATATCCTTATTTCACTAAGGATAATTCTGACCGTTGTCCAGTGATCTACTCCTAGATCACTATTGTACTCCCTTGCCAAATCAATGCAGGGTATACAATAGATCTGGTATACAGCATGACATACTTTATAGAACCTATGGCCAAGGCATAGGGAATGACTTTCATTCTCTTTCTATCTTCTGCCGTGGTCGGGCTTTGAGTCTTACTCAACTTCACGCCTTGTTACACAGGCAAGAACTCTTTCTTTGACTGTTCCATTTTGAACTACTTCAAAATCTTGTCAAGGTATGTACTCATTGAAAAAACTTATCAAGCGTCTTGATCTATCTCTATAGATCTTGAAGCTCAATATGTAAGCAGCTTCACCGAAGTCTTTCTTTGAAAAACTCCTTTCAAACACTCCTTTATGCTTTATAGAATAATTCTACATTATTTCCGATCAACAATATGTCATTCACATATACTTATCAGAAATGTTGTAGTGCTCCCACTCACTTTCTTGTAAATACAGGCTTCACCGCAAGTCTGTATAAAACTATATGCTTTGATCAACTCATCAAAGCGTATATTCCAACTCCGAGATGCTTGCACCAGTCCACAGATGGATCACTGGAGCTTGCACATTTTGTTAGCACCTTTAGGATTGACAAAACTTACTGGTTGCATCATATACAACTCTTCTTTAAGAAATCCATTAAGGAATGCAGTTTTGTTTATCCATTTGCCAGATTTCATAAAATGCGGCAATTGCTAACATGATTCGGACAGATTTAAGCATAGATACGAGTGAGAAACTCTCATCGTAGTCAACACTTTGAACTTGTCGAAAACCTTTTTGTGACAATTCTAGCTTTGTAGATAGTAACACTACTATCAACGTCCGTCTTCCTCTTGAAGATCCATTTATTCTCAATTGCTTGCCGATCATCGGGCAAGTCAACCAAAGTCCAAACTTTGTTCTCATACATGGATCATATCTCAGATTTCATGGCCTCAAACCATTTTGCGGAATCTGGGCTCATCATCGTTTCCTCATAGTTCGTAGGTTCGTCATGGTCAAGTGACATGACCTCCAGAACAGGATTACCGTACCACTCTGGTGCGGATCTCACTCTGGTTTACCTACAAGATTCGGTAGTAACTTGATCTGAAGTTACATGATCATCATCATTAGCTTCCTCACTAATTGGTGTAGTAGTCACAAGAACAGTTTTCGTGATGAACTACTTTCCAATAAGGTAGAAGGTACAATTACCTTATCAAGTTTTCTACTTTCCTCCCACTCACTTCTTTCGAGAGAAACTCCTTCTCTAGAAAGGATCCATTATAAGCAATGAATGTCTTGCCTTAGGATCTATGATAGAAGGTGTACCCAACAGTCTCCTTTGGGTATCCTATGAAGACATATTTCTCCGATTTGGTTTTGAGCTTATCAGGATGAAACTTTTTCACATAAGCATCACAACCCCAAACTTTAAGAAACGACAACTTTGGTTTCTTGCTAAACCATAGTTCATACAGTGTCGTCTCAACGGATTTAGATGGTGCCCTATTTAACGTGAATGCAACTGTCTCTAATGCATAACCCCAAAAACGATAGTGGTAAATCGGTAGGAAACATCATAGATTGCACTATATCCAATAAAGTACGGTTATGACGTTCGGACACACCATTACACTGTGGTGTTCCATGTGGCGTGAGTAGTGAAACTATTTCACATTGTTTTTAACTGAAGGCCAAACTCGTAACTCAAATACTCTTCTCTACGATCAGATCATAGAAACTTTATTTTCTTGTTACGATGATTTTTCACTTCACTCTGAAATTCTTTGAACTTTTCAAATGTTTCAGACTTATGTTTCATCAAGTAGATATACTCATATCTGCTCAAATCATCTGTGAAGATCAGAAAATAATGATACCTGTCGCGAGCCTCAATATTCATCGGACCACATACATCAGTATGTATGATTTCCAACAAATCTGTTGCTCACTCCATTGTTCTGAAGAACAGAGCCTTAGTCATCTTGCCCATGAGGCATGGTTCGCAAGCATCAACTGATTCATAATCAAGTGATTCCAAAAACCCATCAGCATGGAGTTTCTTCATGTGCTTTACACCAATATGACCTAAACAGCAGTGCCACAAACAAGTTGCACTATCATTATCAACTTTGCATCTTTTGGTTTCAATATTATGATTATGTGTATTACTACGATCGAGATCCAACGAACTATTTTCATTGGGTGTGTAACCATATAAGGTTTTATTCATGTAAGCAGAACAACAATTTATTCTCTTACTTAAATGAATAGCCGTATTACAATAAACATGATCAAATCATATTCATGCTCAATGCAAACACCAAATAACACTTATTTAGGTTCAACACTAATCCCGAAATTATAGGGAGTGTGCGATGATGATCATATCAATCTTGGAACCACTTCCAACACACATCGTCACTTCACCCTTAACTAGTCTCTGTTTATTTTGCAACTCCTGTTTCGAGTTACTAATCTTAGCAACTGAACTAGTATCAAATACTGAGGGTTTTCTATAAACACTAGTAAAGTACACATCAATAACATGTATATCAAATATACTTATGTTCACTTTGCCATCCTTCTTATTCGCCAATCACTTGGGGTAGTTCCGCTTCTAGTGACAAGTCCCTTTGCAGTAGAAGCACTCAGTCTCAGGCTTAGGTCCAGACTTGGGCTTCTTCACTTGAGCAGCAACTTGCTTGCCGTTCTTCTTGAAGTTCCCCTTCTTCCCTTTTGCCCTTTTCTTCAAACTACTGGTCTTGTCAACCATCAACACTTGATGTTTTTCTTGATTTCTACCTTCGTCGATTTCAGCATCACGAAGAGCTTGGGAATCGTTTCCGTTATCCCTTGCATATCATAGTTCATCACGA
Source organism: Triticum monococcum (assembly GCA_034509565.1). Classification (NCBI taxonomy): domain Eukaryota; kingdom Viridiplantae; phylum Streptophyta; class Magnoliopsida; order Poales; family Poaceae; genus Triticum; species Triticum monococcum. The sequence goes on along the minus strand of CM067841.1, from coordinate 38,056,601 downwards.
AGTTCTACTAACTTGGTGATGGTGACTAGAGAATTCTGTCAATCACTATCTTATCTTGAAGATTAACTCCCACTTGATTCAAGCGATTGTAGTACCCAGACAATCTGAGCACATGCTCACTAGTTGAGCGATTCTCCTCCATCTTTTAGCTATAGAACTTGTTGGAGACTTCATATCTCTCAACTCGGGTATTTGCTTGAAATATTAACTTCAACTCCTGGAACATCTCATATGGTCCATGACATTCAAAACGTCTTTGAAGTCCCGATTCTAAGCCATTAAGCATGGTGCACTAAACTATCAAGTAGTCATCATATTGAGCTAGCCAAACGTTCATAACGTCTGCATCTGCTCCTGCAATAGGTCTGTCACCTAGCGGTGCATCAAGGACATAATTCTTCTGTGCAGCAATGAGGATAAACCTCAGATCACGGATCCAATCTGCATCATTGCTACTAACATCTTTCAACACAATTTTCTCTAGGAACATATCAAAATAAACACAGGGAAGCAACAACGCGAGCTATTGATCTACAACATAATTTGCAAAATACTACCAGGACTAAGTTCATGATAAATTTAAAAGTGGATAATATAAAAGTGGATAATAAAGCCCAATAATGTCCAAAATAGTAGATAATATAGCATGGAGCAATCAAAAATTATAGATACGTTGGAGACGTATCAAGCATCCCCAAGCTTAATTCCTGCTCGTCCTCGAGTAGGTAAATGATAAAAACAGAATTTTTGATGCGGAGTGCTACTTGGCATAATTTCAATGTAATTATTCTTAATTGTGGTATGGATATTCATATTCAAAAGATTCAAGACAAAAGTTCATGTTGACATAAAAATAATAATACTTCAAGCATACTAACAAAGCAATTATGTCTTCTCAAAATAACATGGCCAAAGAAAGGTATCCCTACAAAATCATATAGTCTGGCTATGCTCTATCTTCACCACACAAAGTATTTAAATCATGCACAACCCCGATGACAAGCCAAGCAATTGTTTCATACTTTTGAAATTTTCAAAACTTTTTCGATCTTCACGCAATACATGAGCGTGAGCCATGGATATAGCACTATATGTGGAATAGAATGGTGGTTGTGGAGAAGACAAAAAGGGAGAAGATAGTGTCACACCAACTAGGCGTATCAACGTGTTATGGAGATGCCCATCAATAGATATCAATGTGAGTGAGTAGGGATCGCCATGCAACGGATGCACTAGAGCTATAAGTCTATGAAAGCTCAACAAAAGAAACTAAGTGGGTGTGCATCCAACTTGCTTGCTCACGAAGACCTAGGGCATTTTGAGGAAGCCCATCATTGGAATATACAAGCCAAGTTCTATAATGAAAAATTCCCACTAGTATATGAAAGTGACATAATGAGAGACTCTCTATCATGAAGATCATGGTGCTACTTTGAATCACAAGTGTGGTAAAAGGATAGTAACATTGTCCCTTCTCTCTTTTTCTTTCTTTTTTTTATTTGGGCCTTCTCTTTTTTATGGCCTCTTTTTTCATCCGGAGTCTCATCCCGACTTGTGGGGGAATCATAGTCTCCATCATCCTTTCCTCACTTGGGACAATGCTCTAAAAATTATGATCATCACACTTTTATTTTTCTTACAACTCAACAATTACAACTTGATACTTAGAACAAAATATGACTCTATATGAATGCCTCCGGCGGTGTACCGGGATATGCAATGAATCAAGAGTGACATGTATGAAAGAATTATGAACGGTGGCTTCGCCACAAATACGATGTCAACTACATGATCATGCAAGCAATATGACAATGATGGAGTGAGTCATAATGAACGAAACGGTGGAAAGTTGCATGGCAATATATCTCGGAATGGCTATGGAAATGCCATGATAGGTAGGTATGGTGGCTGTTTTGAGGAAGGTATTTGGTGGGTGTATGATACCGGTGAAAATTGCGCGGTATTAGAGAGGGTAGCAATGGTGGAAGGAAGTAAAGTGCGTATAATCCATGGACTCAACATTTGTCATAAAGAACTCATATACTTATTGCAAAAATCTAGAAGTTATCAAAGCAAAGTATTACGTGCATGCTCCTAGAGGGATAGATTGGTAGGAAAAGACCATCGCTCGTCCCCGACCGCCACTCATAAGGAAGACAATCAATAAATAAATCATCCTCCGACTTCATCACATAACGGTTCACCATACGTGCATGCTACGGGAATCACAAACTTTAACACAAGCATTTCTAAAATTCACAATTACTCAACTAGCATGGATCTAATATCACCATCTTCATATCTCAAAACAATTATCAAGCATCAATTTCTTCTTAGTATTCAACGCACTCAAAAGAAAGTTTTGCAAATCTTGAATACCAAGCATATTATTATAAAGAAAGTTACCATGCTATTAAGACTCTAAAAATAATCTAAGTGAAGCATGAGAGATCAATAGTTTCTATAAAACAAATCCACCACCGTTCTCTAAAAGATATAAGTGAAGCACTGGAGCAAAAACTATAAAGCTCACAAGATAAAGTGAAGCACATAGAATAAAACTATAAAGCTCAAAAGATATAAGTGAAGCACATAGAGTATTCTATCAAATTCCAAATCATGTATGGCTCTCTCAAAAGGTGTGTACAGCAAGGATGATTGTGGTAGATGTTGGGGAACATAGTAATTTCAAAAAAATTCCTATGCACACGCAAGATCATGGTGATGCATAGCAACGAGAGGGGAGAGTGTTGTCTACGTACCCTCGTAGACCAAAGCGGAAGCGTTGACGCAACGTAGAGGAAGTAGTCGTACGTCTTCCCGATCCGACCGATCCAAGCACCGAATGGACGGCACCTCCGAGTTCGGCACACGTTCAGCTCGATGACGCTCCCCGGGCCCTGATCCAGCAAAGCTTCGAGAAGGAGTTCCGTCAGCACGACGGCGTGGTGACGATCTTGATGTTCTACTGTCGCAGGGCTTCGCCTAAGCACCGCTACAAATATGACCGAGGTGTAATATCGTGGAGGGGGGCACCGCACACGGCTAAGGAACGATCACGAAGATCAACTTGTGTGGAGGAGGGGAGGGCCGGCCCTCTCTATGGCGCGCCCTAGGGGAGTCCTACTCCCACCGAGAGTAGGATTCCCCCTTTTCTAGTCCAACTAGGAGTCCTTCCAAGTATTAGGAGTAGGAGAAAAGGAAGGGGAAGGGAGAAGGGAAGGAAGAAGGGGGCGCAGCCCCTCCCCCTAGTCCAATTCGGACTAGGATTTGGGGGGGCGCGCGGCCTGCCCTAGGCAGCCCCTCTCTCTTTCCCGTATGGCCCAATAAGGCCCAATACTTCTCCCGGCGAATTCCCGTAACTCTCCGATACTCCGAAAAATACCCGAATCACTCGGAACCTTTCCGAAGTCCGAATATAGTCGTCCAATATATCGATCTTTACGTCTCGACCATTTCGAGACTCCTCGTCATGTCCCCGATCTCATCCGGGACTCCGAACTCCTTCGGTACATCAAAACTCATAAACTCACAATATAACTGTCATCGAAACCTTAAGCGTGTGGACCCTACGGGTTCGAGAACAATGTAGACATGACCGAGACACGTCTCCGGTCAATAACCAATAGCGGAACCTGGATGCTCATATTGGCTCCTACATATTCTACGAAGAACTTTATCGGTCGGACCGCATAACAACATACGTTGTTCCCTTTGTCATCGGTATGTTACTTGCCCGAGATTCGATCGTCGGTATCCAATACCTAGTTCAATCTCGTTACCGGCAAGTCTCTTTACTCGTTCCGTAATACATCATCTCGCAACTAACTCATTAGCTGCAATGCTTGCAAGGCTTAAGTGATGTGCATTACCGAGAGGGCCCGGAGATACCTCTCCGACAATCAGAGTGACAAATCCTAATCTCGAAATACGCCAACCCAACATGTACCTTCGGAGACACCTGTAGAGCTCCTTTATAATCACCCAGTTACGTTGTGACGTTTGGTAGCACATAAAGTGTTCCTCCGGCAAACGGGAGTTGCATAATCTCATAGTCATAGGAACATGTATAAGTCATGAAGAAAGCAATAGCAACATACTAAACGATCGGGTGCTAAGCTAATGGAATGGGTCATGTCAATCAGATCATTCATCTAATGATGTGATCCCGTTAATCAAATAACAACTCTTTGTCCATGGTTAGGAAACATAACCATCTTTGATTAACGAGCTAGTCAAGTAGAGGCATACTAGTGACACTCTGTTTGTCTATGTATTCACACATGTATTATGTTTCCGGTTAATACAATTCTAGCATGAATAATAAACATTTATCATGAAATAAGGAAATAAATAATAACTTTATTATTGCCTCTAGGGCACATTTCCTTCAGTAGACTAACAAGCAAAGACTCAAATCATAAAAGACGCTCCAAGCAAAACACATATCATGTGGTGAATAAAAATATAGCTCCAAGTAAAGTTACCGATAGAAGTACACGAAAAAAGGGGATGCCTTCCGGGGCATCCCCAAGCTTTGGATTTTAGGTGTCCTTAGATTATCTTGGGGGTGCCATGGGCATCCCCAAGCTTAGGCTCTTGCCACTCCTTGTTCCATAATCGATCAAATCTTTACCCAAAACTTGAAAACTTCACAACACAAAACTTGAAGTAGAAAACTCGTGAGCTCCGTTAGCGAAAGAAAACAAAAGACCATTTCAAGGTACTGTAATGAACTCATTATTTATTTATATTGGTGTTATACCTACTGTATTCCAACTTCCCTATGGATTATAAACTATTTTACTAGCCATAGATTCATCAAAATAAGCAAACAACACACGAAAAACATAATCTGTCAAAAACAGAACAGCCTGTAGTAATCTGTAGCTAGCGCAAGATATGGAACCCCAAAAATTCTAAAATAAATTGCTGGACGTGAGGAATTTATCTATTAATCATCTTCAAAAAGAATTAACTAAATATCACTCTCCAAATAAAAATGACAGCAGTTCTCGTGAGCGCCAAAGTTTCTGTTTTTTACAGCAAGTTCAACAAGACTTTCCCCAAGTCTTCCCAACGGTTCTACTTGGAACAAACACTAATTAAACACAAAAAACACAACCAAAAAAGAGGCTAAATAATTTATTTATTACTAAATAGGAGCAAAAAGCAAGGAATAAAATTAAAATTGGGTTGCCTCCCAACAAGCGCTATTGTTTAACGCCCCTTGCTAGGCATAACAAGCAAGAATAGATCTAGGTATTGCCATCTTTGGTAGGCAATCCATAAGTGGCTCTCATGATAGATTCATATGGTAATTTTATTTTCTTTCTAGGGAAGTGTTCCATGCCCTTTTTTAAAGGAAATTTAAATCTAATATTCCCTTCCTTCATATCAATAATTGCACCAACCGTTCTAAGGAAAGGTCTACCGAGAATAATAGGGCAAGAAGGATTGCAATCTATATCAAGAACGATAAAATCTACGGGCACATAATTCCTATTTGCAACAATAATAACATAATTAATTCTTCCCATAGGTTTCTTAATGGTGGAATCCGCAAGATGCATGTTTAGAGAGCAATCATCAAAATCACGGAAATCTAGCAAATCACACAAAGTTTTGGGAATAGTAGAGACACTAGCACCCAAATCACACAAAGCATAAAACTCATCATCTTTAATTTTAATTTTAATAGTAGGTTCCCACTCATCATAAATTTTTCTAGGGATAGAAACTTCCAATTCAAGTTTCTCTTCATAAGATTGCATCAAGGCATCAACGATATGTTTAGTAAACGCTTTATTTTGACTATAAGCGTGAGGAGATTTTAGCACGGATTGCAACAAGGAAATACAATCAATTAAAGAGCAATTTTCATAATTAAATTGCTTGAAATCCAAAATAGTGGTTTTAGCAACATCTAGGGTTTTAATTTCTTCAATCCCACTTTTATCATATTTAGCATCAAGATCAAAAGATTCAGAATTATTGGAACGCCTTCTAGGTAGAGGTGGATCATATTCAGTCCCATCATTATCAAGATTCATATTGCAAAACAAAGATTTAATAGGGGACACATCAATAAATTTTAGATCTTCATCATTATTTTCATAGGAATCCGGTTTAGCGGCCATCTTATTGACTAAAGTAGCTTGCATATCCAAAATTTCAGCAGTTAATTTTTCAAGATGGGCAATTTGGGATCATATACCATCAAATTCTTTAGACATATCATCGAGCTCTTTATTCATATAATTCATGAAACTTTTTTGTTCCTTAAGCTCATTTCTAAAGAAATTATTATGCTCAAATTGCAAAACCATAAATTTCCTGACGTTGTTTTCGATCTCCTCTAACCTTTTAAGGTGAAGATCACCAAATCTAGGTAGAGCCATCGCGGCAAACAAGCAATCCAACACACGAGCAAACAAAAAGCAAACGGGCAAAAGAGGCAAATAGAGAGAGAGAGAGAGAGAGAGAGAGAGAGAGAGATGGAGGATAGAAAGAGAGGGCGAATAAAACGGCAAGGGTGAATTTGGGGGTGAGGAAAACGAGAGGCAAATGGCAAATAATGTAATGCGGGAGATAGGGATTGTAATGGGTACTTGGTATGTTGACTTTCGCGCAGACTCCCCGGCAACGGCGCCGGAAATTCTTCTTGCTACCTCTTGAGCACTGCGTTGGATTTCCCCGAAGAGGAGAGGATGATGCAGCAAAGTAGCGTAAGTATTTCCCTCAGTTTTTGAGAACCAAGGTATCAATCCAGTAAGAGGCTACGCGCGAGTCCCTCGTAGCTACACAAAAACAATAGCTCAACGCAACCAACGCGCTTAGGGGTTGTCAATCCCTTCACCGTCACTTACGAAAGTAAGATCTGATAGAGATGATACATAATATTTTTGGTATTTTTGGTATAGAGATGCAAAGTAAAAAGTAAAAGCAAAGCAATAATAAAGTGATGGAGATTGATATGATGAGAAAGAGACCCGGGGGCCATAGGTTTCGCTAGTGGATTCTCTCAAGAGCATAAGTATTCTACGGTGGGTGAACAAATTACTGTTGAGCAATTGATATAATTGAGCATAGTTATGAGAATATCTAGGTATGATCATGTATATAGGCATCACATCCGAGACAAGTAGACCGAAATGATTCTACATCTACTACTATTACTCCACTCATCGACCGCTATCCAGCATGCATCTAGAGTATTAAGTTAAAAACAGAGTAATGCCTTAAGCAAGATAACATGATGTAGAGGGATAGTTTCATGCAATATGATAAAAAAACCATCTTGTTATCCTCGATGGCAACGATACAATACGTGCCTTGCTGCCCCTTCTGTCACTGGGAAAGGACACCGCAAGATCGAATCCAAAGCTAAGCACTTCTCCCATGGTAAGAACAACCAATCTAGTAGGCCAAACCAAACTAATAATTCGAAGAGACTTGCAAAGATAACCAATCATACATAAAAGAATTCAGATAAGATTCAAATATTATTCATAGATAAACTTGATCATAAACCCACAATTCATCGGCCTCAACAAACACACCGCAAAAAGAAGATTACATCGAATAGATCTCCACGAGAGAGGGGGAGAACATTGTATTGAGATCCAAAAAGAGAGAAGAAGCCATCTAGCTACTAACTATGGACCCGTAGGTCTGAACTAAACTACTCGCACTTCATCAGAGGGGCTTGGATGGTGATGTAGAAGCCCTCCGTGATCGATGCCCCCTCCGGCAGAGCTCCGGAACAGGCCCCAAGATGGGATCTCGTGGATACAGAAAGTTCTGGCGGTGGAATTAGGTTTTTGGCTCCATTTCTGATCGTTTGGGGGTACGTGGATATATATATGATGAAGAAGTATGTCGGTGGAGCAACAGGGGGCCCACGAGGGTGGGGGCGCGCCTGGTAGGGTAGGGCGCGCCCTTCTACCTCGTGGCTTCCTTTTACGTGCCTTGACATAGGGTCCAAGTCTCCTGAGTTGTATTCGGTGAGAAAATCACGTTCCCGAAGGTTTCATTCCGTTTGGACTCCGTTTGATATTCCTTTTCTTCGAAACCCTAAAACAGGCAAACAAACAGCAATTCTGGGCTGGGCCTCCGGTTAGTAGGTTAGTCCCAAAAATAATATAAAAGTGGATAATAAAGCCCAATAATGTCCAAAACAGTAGATAATATAGCATGGAGAAATCAAAATTTATAGATACGTTGGAGACGTATCACTGCCCTCTCTAGTGTACGGAGGAGTGTCTTCTGGGTGTCACTAGTTGGCGATCTCCTCCGGATCCCACTGATAAACAAACTGATGGTAAGGATCAAGTGGTGGCTCCAGCTCAGGCTCTGGAGCTAATGCCAGGCTCCAGTATGCATGAACGGCCTCCGGCAACACAAGGTACGTGCCTGAAAATATGTTAACAAAGAGGGAGCAGGCAAAGTAATAATCTCATAGTAGTTTTTATCAAATATCAATCTATATTTAAGCATCTTCTTCTTATCCTTAACTATAAAATCATGTGCTACCATACTCTTATAATCTACAAAAATAGGGGGCAGCAACTTTTCCTCTTTCTATTAATACCTAATAGGTATGTTAAAGTGTGCAGCAAGGCGTGAAGCAAAGATGCCTCCAAAGATGGGACCCTATGTGTGGTTCATATTTAACCGTTTAGCAACAATAGCGCCTAAACTGAAAGTGGTATCACAAAACAAAGCATGGCGCAAAATAACAATATCAGGAGCACTGAGATTTCCACTGTTTCCACAACCAATTAAGCATCTACTGGCAAATATTGCAAAGTAACGTAGAACAGGAAAATGTATGCTAGTAATCCTTGCATCAGAAACTGTCCTCGTTTCCCCTACAACAATCATATCAATAAATCCCTCCACATCATTACGATGTGGTTCCTCTATGTTTCCCGCACAGGGTATCTTACAGACCCGAGAAAATTCATATAGTGACATCTCCTTAACCTCATCATATAAGTGAAATTCCACCAAAGGTGGTGATTTCTTAGCATGAAACTAAAAAATGTGCATGAAAATATTAGTGAGAAGGAGATACTATTCGCGCTGGTCGCGGAGGAAGTCGACGAGGCCTGCATTCTCAGCCAAATAATAAAAGTCCTCATATATATCGGCTGCTCTCAAGAACTCATCACAAGGCCATTCGCACGGCCAAACTTCCGCAATGCGAGGGAGATTATATTTGGGCTTCTTATTCTCTTCACTTTGCTTATGCTTCGAGCTTCGGCTCGAGGAGCCCCTCAACAATCTCTTCATCATTTTCTTTTTCTGAAAAAATTCTGAAATTTCTAGTGACTCAAAATAAAAGTGAATCAAACTCAACAAGATTGATGGCAACTACTCCTACAAGTGCCTAGAGCCCATATCATGCATTAAAACTACTTTTGACCACATAAATTTGACATGCAAGCTCAAGAACAGGGTCACCTAAGAAGCAAAAAATTGCAATAAATAAAGTACTAGAACAAAAACTAATTGGACCATTGGAGGAGTCACATACCGAAGAACAATTCCCGAAAGCAGTTTTGTGAATGGAGCTTTGGGCAAGGAGATCGAAAATGGCAGCAAGATGAGCTAGAACTCGGGTTTGAGCTAGTGGAGGATTTTTTCTGGAGGAAGACGAAGTGTGTGGGTGCAAGAATAAGTGGAGGGGGCCCACGTGGGGTCCATGAGCCAGGGGCCACGCCCCAGGGGGGTGGGCGCGCCCTGGACCCTCATGGCCAGGTGGTGAGGCCCCCTGGTGTGTTCTCAGTGCCAAATATTCTTAAATATTTTAGAAAAAATCATATAAATTTTTTGGGATATTTGGAGAACTTTTATTTTCAATGTATTTTTTATTGCAAGGATAATTCAGAAAACAGACAGAAAATACTATTTTTGCTTTATTTAATCTAAATAACAAAAAGTAAAAGGAGGGTACAGAGAGTTGTGCTTTCTAACTTCATCCATCTCATGCTCATCAAAAGGAATCCACTAACAAGGTTGATCAAGTCTTGTTAACAAACTCTTTTCGAATAACATGAAACCGGAGAATTTTCAAATAACACCTGGTTACCTCAACGGGGATATGCACGTCCCCAACAATAAGAATATCATATTTCTTCTTGACAATAGGAAGAGGAAATTCAAAACCTCCAATAATAATCGTTGGATTTTTTCCAATAGAATTCATACTGTGGACTTGAGGTTGTTTCCTCGTAAAGTGTACCGTATGCTCATTATCATTAACTTGAAAAGCGACATTGCCTTTGTTGCAATCAATAATAGCCCCTGCAGTATTCAAAAGGGGTCTACCAAGAATAATAGACATACTATCGTCCTCGGGAATATCAAGAATAACAAAGTCCGTTAAAATAGTAATGTTTGCAACCACAACAGGCACATCCTCACAAATACCGAAAGGTATAGCAGTTGATTTATCGGCCATTTGCAAAGATATTTCAGTAGGTATCAACTTATTCAAATCAAGTCTACGATATAAAGAAAGAGGCATAACACTAACACCGGCTCCAAGATCACATAAAGCAGTTTTAACATAGTTTCTTTTAATGGAGCATGGTATAGTTGGTACTCTCGGATCTCCAAATTTCTTTGGTATTCCACCCTTAAAAGTATAATTAGCAAACATGGTGGAAATTTCAGGTTCCGGTATCTTTATTTTATTTGTAACAATATCTTTCATGTACTTAGCATAAGGATTCATTTTAAGCATATCTGTCAAACGCATACGCAAAAAGATAGGTCTAATCATTTCAGCAAAGCGCTCAAAATTGTCATCATCCTTTTTCTTGGATGGTTTAGGAGTAAAAGGCATGAGTTTCTGAACCCACGGTTCTCTTTCTTTACCGCTCTTCCTAGCAACGAAGTATCTCTTATCATAAGTTGATTCTTTGATTGTGGGTTATCAAGATCAACAACAGGTTCAATCTCTACATCATTGTCATTGCTAGGTTGAGCATCAATATGAGCATCATCATTAACATTATCACTAGGTTCATGTTCATTACAAGATTGTGTTTCAGCTTCAGAAATAGAAATATCATTGGGATTCTCAGGTATGTCAACAACAGGTTCATTAGAAGCATGCAAAGTTCTATCATTTTTCTTTTTCTTCTTCTTAGAAGGACTAGGTGCATCAACATTAATTCTCTGAGAATCTTGCTCAATTATCTTAGGGTGGCCCTCAGGATACAAAGGTTCCTAAGTCATTTTACCCCCTGTAGTCACAACTCTAACATAATTATCCTTTTTCTTATTATCTAATTCATTGAGCAAATCATTCTGAGCTTTAAGTACTTGTTCTACTTGAGTGGTAACCATAGAAGCATGTTTACTAATAAGTTTAAGTTCTCCTTTAACTCTATCCATATAATCACTCAAGTGTTCAATCATATAAGCATTGCATTTCAATTGTCTACTAACATAAGCATTGAAGTTTTCTTGCTTAACAATAAAATTATCAAACTCATCCAAGCATTGGCTAGCAGACTTATTATGAGGAATATCACCTTCATCAAATCTATAGAAAGAATTTACCTTTACTACCCATGTAGGGTTATTAAGACCATGTATTTCTTCAATAGGTGGTAAATTCTTAACATTTCAGCTTTAATACCCTTTTCTTTCATAGATTTCTTTGCCTCTTGCATATCTTCGGGACTGAGAAATAGTATACCCCTTTTCTTCGGAGTTGTCTTAGGAGTTGGTTCAGGAAGTGTTCAATCATTTTCATTACTCAACATATTATTCAATAGCAATTCAGCTTGACCAACAGTTCTTTCCCTGAAAACACAACCAGCACAACTATCTAGGTCATCTCTGGAAGCATCGGTTAGTCCATTATAAAAGATATCAAGTATTTCATTTTTCTTGAGAGGATGATTAGGCAAAGCATTTAGTAATCGGAGAATCCTCCCCCAAGCTTGTGGGAGACTCTCTTCTTTAATTTGCACAAAATTATATATTTCCCTTAAGGCAGCTTGTTTCTTATGAGCGGGGGAACATTTAGCAGAGAAGTAATAAATCATATCCTGGGGACTATGCACACAACCAGGATCAAGAGAATTAAACCATGTTTTAGCATCACCCTTTAATGAGAACGGAAATAACTTAAGGATATAGTAGTAACGAATTTTCTCCTCATTAGTGAACAAGGTGGCTATATCATTCAGTTTAGTAAGATGTGCCACAACAGTTTCAGATTCATGGCCATAAAAAGCATCAGATTCAACCAATGTAATTAACTCAGGATCGACAGACAAATCATAATCCTTATCAGAGATACAGATAGGTGAAGTAGCAAAAGGAGGGTCATATTTCATTCTAGCATTCAAAGACTTTTCTTTCAGGTTAGCTAACAGTTTCTTAAGATCATATCTATCATTGCAAGCTAAAAAGTCTCTAGCAGTTTCTTCATCCATAACATAACCCTCACACACAGCAGGCAATTCATATCTAGGGGGAGAATCTTCATCATCACTTTCATCAATATTATCAGTTTCAATAATTTCATTCTCTCTAACCCTAGCAAGTTGTTCATCAAGAAATTCACCTAATGGCACAATATTATCAACCATAGAAGTAGTTCCATCATAAGCATCATGCATAGCAGAAGTGGCATCATCAATAACATGCGACATATCAGAATAAATAGCAGGTGTAGGTGTCGCAAGTTTACTCAAAACAGAAGATGAATCAAGTGTAGAGCTAGATGGCAGTTCCTTACCTCCCCTCGTAGTTGAGGGAAAAATCTTGGTTCTTTCATCTTTCAAGTTCCTCATAGTGATCAACAGATATAAATCCCAAGTAACACAAAGAATAGAACTATGCTCCCCAGCAACGGCGCCAGAAAATAGTCTTGATAACCCACAAGTATAGGGGATCGCAACAGTTTTCAAGGGTAGAGTATTCAACCCAAATTTATTGATTCGACACAAGGGGAGCCAAAGAATATTCTCAAGTATTAACAATTGAGTTGTAAATTCAACCGCACCTGAAAGACTTAATATCTGTAGCAAAGTATTTAGTAGCAAAGTAATATGGAAATAACGATAACGGTGGCAAAAGTAACAGTATTTGTTTTATAGTGATTGTAACAGTGGCAACGGAAAAGTAACTAAGCAAAGATCAATATGTGAAAATCTCATAGGCAATGGATCGGTGATGGATAATTATGTCAGATGCGATTCCTCATGCAATAGTTATAACATAGGGTGACACAGAACTAGCTCTAGTTCATCAATGTAATGTAGGCATGTATTCTGAATATAGTCATGTGTGCTTATGGAAAAGAACTTGCATTGCATCTTTTGTCCTACCCTCCCGTGGCAGCGGAGTCCTATTGGAAACTAAGGGATATTAAGGCCTCCTTTTAATAGAGTACCGGACCAAAGCATTAACACTTAGTGAATACATGAACTCCTCAAACTATGGTCATCACCGGGAGTGGTCCCGATTATTGTCACTTCGGGGTTACCGGATCATAACACATAGTAGGTGACTATTGACTTGCAAAATAGGATCAAGAACTCACATATATTCATGAAAACATAATAGGTTCAGATCTGAAATCATGGCACTCGGGCCCTAGTGACAAGCATTAAGCATAGCAAAGTCATAGCAACATCAATCTCATAACATAATGGATAGTAGGGATCAAACCCTAACAAAACTAACTCGATTACATGATAAATCTCATCCAACCCATCACCGTCTAGCAAGCCTACGATGAAATTACTCACGCACGGCGGTGAGCATCATGAAATTGATGGAGGAAGGTTGATGATGATGATGGCGGCGGATTCCCCTCTCCGAAGCCCTTAACGAACTCTAGATCAGCCCTCTCGAGAGAGATTAGGGCTTGGCGGCGGCTCTGTATCGTAAAACGCGACGAATCCTTCTCTCTGATTTTTTCTCCCCGAACATGAATATATAGAGTTTGAGTTGAGGTTGGTGGAGCATCAGGGGGCCCACGAGAAAGGGGGCACGGCTCAGGGGGGTGGGCGCGCCCGCACCCTCGTGGACAGGGTGTGGGCCCCCTGACGTTGATTCTTTCACCAGTATTTTTTCTATATTCCAAAAATATTCTCCGTGAAGTTTCAAGTCATTCCGAGAACTTTTATTTCTGCACAAAAATAACATCATGGCAATTCTGCTGAAAACAGCGTCAGTCCGGGTTAGTTCCATTCAAATCATGCAAGTTAGAGTCCAAAATAAGGTCAAAAATGTTTGGAAAAGTAGATACAATGAAGATGTATCAATGATATTAGCGGGAGGAAAATACTTAGAGATAAAAGCATCTTTGCACTTATTCCATGAATCAATACATTTTTACACAAAGAAGAGAAACAAGTTTTAGCACGATCTCTAAGCGAAAACGGAAATAGCTTCAATTTAACAATATTATTATCCACATCTTTCTTCTTTTGCATATCACACAAATCAATGAATCTATTTAGATGGGTAGAGGCATCTTCACTAGGAAGGACAGAAAATTGATCTTTCATAACAAGATTCAACAAAGCGGTATTGATTTCACGAGATTCAGCATCGGTAGAAGAAGCAATCGGAGTGCTAATAAAATCATTATTGTTGGTATTAGAAAAGTCACACAATTTGGTATTATCATGAGCCATCGTGACAAACAATCAATCCAACACACAAGCAAACAAGAGGCAAGCGAAAAGAGACGAATGGAAGAAGGGCGAATAAAATGGCAAGGGTGAAGTGGGGGAGAGGAAAACGAGAGGCAAATGAAAAATAATGTAATGTGAGGGATAAGAGTTTGTGATGGGTACTTGGTATGTCTTAACTTGGCGTAGATCTCCTCGGCAACGGCACCAGAAATTGGCAAGTTGATGGGAGATCAAATCTTGACTTGACTTGGCGTAAACCTCACCGGTAACGGCGCCAAAAATCCTTCTTGCGACCTCTTGAGCATGTGTTGGTTTTTCCCTTGAAGAGGAAAAGGTGATGCAGTAAAGTAGTATAAGTATTTCCCTTGGTTTTTGAGAACCAATGTATCAATCCAGTAGGAGACTACACGCAAATCGCCTAGTACCTGCACAAATAAATAAGAACCTTGCAACCAACACGATAAAGAGGTTGTCAATCATCCCTTCACTGCCACTTGAAAAAGTGAGATCTGATCAAGATAATAAGATAAATATTTTTGGTATTTTTGTTTTATAGATTGGAAAGTAAAGATTGCAAAATAAACAACGACAGAAATGGCTAGTTGACGGGAAATTAATATGATGTAAAGGAGACATGTCGGGGGTGCTGATCCCACGGACACCTATGGGACCACGGCGGACCGGGGCCCCTTTCGGTTCGGCAAGGGGGGCGGAGAGTGCACGAAGAGCAGATCGAGGCGAACGCACGAGCGACGCGATCAGTTTACCCAGGTTCGGGCCGCACGGATGCGTAAAACCCTACTCCTGCTTTGGTTTGTATTGTGTTCTTGCTCGGGAGCGATGAATGCTACAGTACACTTAGTTGGCTAGTGAGACCGAGCGTGAGAATGATCGTCCGACCCCCTGCTACGTTGCACACGGGCCTCCTTTTATATGTCTAAGGGGTCACCGACAGGTGGCAACAGAGATGAGGGTAAAAAGGTAAAAGAGGTGGTGGTTGGCGCCACCGCTTACTACAGTTGTACCATACCTAACCCTGATGGCAGGGGACAAAGGCATTAAATGCCTGTCTGTGTCGCCTAGACGGTGCAGAAAGGGACCGCTAGGGACGCCATTGCTTCCCACGACGGCTATCTTGTCAGCGCCGCTTGCCACCGTGTACCTCTAGCTGCACAGCCTTCCGCCACGTACACCTGGAAGGGTCCCAGAGCGACACGTTGGCGGATGTGCTGGAGCGCAGGTATAGGACGGAAGCTTGCCGCGGCAAGTGCCTTGCCGCGGTTATTATCTTGCCGCGCCCAGGAGCTTGCCGCTCACTGGGTCTTGCCGGGACACGAGGTGTGCTGCGGCGAGTTCCTTGATATGTCTTGATTGGCCTCCCCGGCAAGCTCCTCTTGCCGGGGTCTTGTCTCTTTCCCGACAAGCTTCTCTTGCCGGGGCCTTGGATACTTTGTTCTTGAATGGCTCCAAAGGAACCACGGAGGATCTTGGTGGTCGCCCGGCAAGCCTTGCCGCGGGACGCTGCGACTGCTCGTGCACAAGTTCGGGATACTAAGGTACCCCTACTTTAGTACACCGACAGGAGCCCCCGGGCCTGGGCCATACACGGTGCCGAGCGTTGTTGGGCCAGGCCCAAAACAGTGCACGGGCACGCGCGGCCTAGATTACGCCATAACTCACTCCGCATCCACCGCGCCCTCCCCGCACGGCACGCGTCGAACGCGGCATCGTGGGAGAGATCGTGGGCGGTTTCTTTATTAGGAAAGGCAGAACGTCCGCCACCTCCCCCTTTATAAGCAAGGGGAAGCAGGGGTAGTGCGCCCACTCGCCCCCATTCTGTTTCAGTCTTGAAAAACTCCGCCCCGCCTTCGTCTTCCCAAAGCACACAGAGCGCAGCGCCCTGCCCCCCGCATTGCCACCAGCACCACCAACACCGTCGACCTCCTTCACTGCTTCCGCCATGGCTCCGAAAGGCGACAAGGGGAAAGCCGTGATGTCGACTGAGGCGCAGCGGCTCACGGCGCTGCGGAAGGAGCGAGCCATTCCCCCCCCCCCCAAGCTCGGCGCGAAGGAGCTGCGGGAGTACTATTATCTCTTTTGGGCGACGGAGACGCGAGCTCACCCGCGGACCAAGGTGCTCCCGGCCGCTGCTCACGCGACGGCTCCGGATGGGTACCCTTTCTTTGCCGTCTTCTTCTACTGCGGGCTCTGCCCGCCTTTTTCCGAGTTCTTCTGCGATATCATGAACACATACAATCTCTACCTCCTTGATTTCACTCCCAACGCCGTCCTCACCATGGCCGTTTTCGCACACCTTTGTGAGAACTTTGTCGGAGTCCACCCTAGCGTAGCCCTTTTTCGCTAATTTTTCATTCCCCGGGTAGAGAGAGGAGAGCCCTTGTCCGGCAGAATTGCCTGGGTCTCTAGGACCGGCAAGAAGGATTCCTATTTGGAGGGCGAATTCCGCGGCAAGTGGGAGAATTGCCTTGGTGGCAGCTGCCGCGGCGGGCGAGTTCGGCTTCACCTTGCAGGAGGCAGCGGCGGTAGAGGCGGCAAACCGTGCCGAGCGGGAAGATCTTGCCGGCAAAAAGGATCTTGCCGGCAAGAAGGAGGTTGCCGGGCGCGATGCCGAACCGAGCCAGGTTGCCGGGCATGACGCCGAACCGAGCGAGCCTACCGATGATGCGAGCGGCTCTTTGGAGATCGATTCCTCCTCCACTTCGTCCTCCGACAGTACGCCATCAGCAGCGTCTCCGTCTCCACCAAGAAGGCGTCTCCGCAAGGCCGGGAATGTAGCGAGGCGGCAGGCGGGCCGGCAGTCGCCGCGCCGCATGACGCGCTCCACCGCGGCAAGCACCGTTGCCGCGGGAGCGCCCCATGCTGCTGCTTCGACTGGAGCGGGGTCTTCCCGGACTGCTGCTTCTGCTCCCGCCAAGCGACCAAGGGATTCTACTCCTCCACCTTCCCGCGCTAGACGCGGGCCGGATTTTGACTTCTCCGCGTTTAGCTCCGACGAGGAAGAAGAAGAGGAGTAAGTTCTTCTTATTGTACTTGCAATTCTTTGATTTATGCTGTTTTTGTCTCGTCTTGTTTCTCACTTGCCTTTCCCTGTATCTGTTCCTTTTTAGGACTCTGGCGCAGAGAGCGGCAAAGAGAGCCAAGGCGCCGGTGATCGTCATCGAGGACGAACCCACTGCATCAACAGGGGACGTGCCTGAGACAAACTTGCCGGACCTGGCGGCTGATCTTCAGAGCAGCCCCCAGCGTAAGTGTCTTGTTTACTTCCCGCTGTCGGGCGCGCACGAAGATCCTTGCTATGCTGATACTTGTTTGTTTGACTTGTGCAGCAGTAGAGCAGCCACACCAGGAGAGCCCGGAGGCTGCCCCTGAAGCGCCAAGGGAAAGTCCTCTAGCGAGGGAGAGATCTCCGGCAAGGGAGAGCTCTTCGACGAGGGAGGAGACTCCGGCTAGGGAGGAGCCCCCGGCAAGGGAGGAGCCCCCGGCAAGGGAGGAGGCTCCGGCAAGGGAGGAGCCCCCGGCAAGGGAGGGATCTCCGGCAAGGGACTGTGTCGGCGATCCCCCGGCGACGGAGACCGCAGCTGCAGTCCCTGGCACAGGTAACTTCCTTGCTTCCAAACTCCCTTTGGTTCTTCGTCTTCTTGATCTTTCTCTTGGATTTTGCTCGAATTTTGCTTGAATTTTCTTCCCCTCTTCCGGCCGTTAGATCCATCTACCGCAGAGCCGATGGAGACTGAAGTTGCCACCGAGGAAGCAGACGGCACCGGCGAGGAGGCCGCCAGGGCTGCCGCCGCGGAGGCGGGCGGGGAGTCTGGCGGCCGTACTGACGACCCGGAGGCCGCAGGAGCGCCAAGAGCTTCGGGGTGCCAACCAGGAAGCTCTCCGCTCCCTGGCAAAGGAGCGGGAAGATCTTGCCGAAGCGCAACAGGCCTTCCTCCTCGAGAAGGCCGACGTCGAAGAGCGCCAGCGCCTTGCCGCGGAGAAGTTGTCTTCGCAGGAGGGTGACTTGGCGCAGCGGAAGGTCCACCTCGACAGCCACGAGGAGGAGCTTGCCGCGCGCGAGCGAGCGGTTGGCGGAGCCGTCAAGCAGGCCGAAGACGCCGCCGCAGCTGCCGAGGCCGCCAGGGCTGAGCTGGAGCTGAAGGTGGTGCAGCTGGAGGCAGGCCTCAAGGCGAGTGGCGACGAGCTTGCCGCGCTCAAGCTCGAGCGTGAGAAGGATGCCAACAGCTACTCGGAGCTGCAGGCCCTTTTTGTCGAGAAGGGCAAGGAACTGGACGCCGCCAAGAACTCCAACGCTGATCTCGAAGTGAAGCTGGCGGCTCTGACCAAATCACTGGACGGCACCAAGGAGCAAGAGGCGGCCTTGAAGGAAGAACTTGAGGCCGGCAAGGTGCTGTTGGCGAACGCTGCTGCCGCCCAGAAGACCTTGTCGGAGAACGTGGAGCACTGGACGGAGGGTCTGGTGAACGTCGCCGCGGACATCGACAAGGAGTTGGTGCAATTGGGGATGGTGGATCTCGGGTACTCCTCCGACGAGAATCTCCAACCCAGCGCCAAGCTGACTTTGTTCTTCAAGGGCGTGGCGACGGCGCTTCAGTGACTCCGGGAGCAGATCCCAAAGCAGCTTGCTGACGAGTCGCACAAGATTTGCGCAGGAGCTCTCCAAAAGGTGCTGATGAAGGTGGCCTTCCGCAACCCAGGCCTCCGCCTCACCAACGTCCTCCGAAGCCTGCCGCCAGATGTTGATTTGGAGGAGCTCAAGGCCCTTGTCGCACCTATTGTGGACAGGGTGAGCAGAATTAGGAGGGTCGAAGGCGACCGTGTAGACTAGGCCATCCATCTTTTTCTTTCCTTGTCGCTGTCAATCATGTTATGAAAAACAGTTTGTTAGAGCTGCGACAAGTTATTTTGTAATATACTCTATCCTTGGTAGTAATTGCTATGTTATTTCCTTGACTTGACTCTTTCCTTTGTATGTTTTTACCCTACGCTTTTAGGGAACTTGCCGGTGCAGGCACCTTTGCCGCGAGTGCGGAGTGCGGAACGTCAGCAACCTGCTGGTGGTGCTGCAGCCGACAAGAAACCTTGTCGCGGCTAGTCGCAGCTCACTTAAGTTGTTGAGCGGACTCGAAACAAGAGTAAGGGCGCAACTAGCTCCGAGTTGGTTCCTCCGCGCACAGGTTTTCCATACAAAGCACGGTCGTTCAAGGAAAATAACTTAAAAATTTAAAGGAAATTTGATTGCTCAGACTTTGGCAACTTATCTTTTTTGTTACTTGCTACCCGGCAAGGCGAAAACTTCTTGAACGACGCCTGGTCCATACCGTATCTTCTCCCTTCCCCCCCCCCCCCCCCCCCCGGCAAACTTGTGCGTGAGGGAACCTCCTTTTCCTTGTAAAAAAGAGAGAGGGCGAAATAACAATATGGAGCTTTAAGGCTCGTTATTTCTTACCGGGGGTTAGTGCTGCACAAAATGTCAAATAATACATGCAAAATTTAAAAAGCATGAAATCGACAAAGTGTTGCGAAGATGCTCAATATTCCAGGAGTTGCTCACTGGTACGCCATCTTCGGTATCCAGGCGGACAGCACCAGGCCGAGTGACCCGTTTCACCCGGTAAGGGCCTTCCCACTTCGGCGTCAACTTGTTGGAATTCTTGGCGGACTGAATGCGCCGAAGAACAAGGTCGCCTTCCTTGAGACTTCTGGCGTTAACTTTGTGGCTATGATAGCGGCGCAAAGCTTGCTGGTAGCGAGCGGCTCGCACAGCAGCCTGAAGACGGCCTTCCTCAAGGAGCAGCGCGTCGTCTTGTCGCAGCTGCTCTTGCTCGAGCTCATCGTAAGCGAGCACTCGAGGCGACCCGTATACGAGTTCCGTGGGGAGAACTGCCTCCGCTCCATAGACCAGAGCGAAGGATGTCTGGCCAGTGGCTCGATTTGGCGTCGTCCTGATCGACCAAAGAACCACCGGCAGCTCCTCGATCCAGTTTCTTCCGCACGTGTGCAACCTGTCGAAAGTTCTGGTCTTTAGCCCGCACAGCACTTCAGCATTTGCCCTCTCCACTTGACCGTTGCTTCTCGGGTGAGCAACAGAAGCGAAGCAGACCTTGGCGCCAAGATCTTGGACGTACTACATGAAGGTGCGGCTCGTAAATTGTGTACCGTTGTCGGTGATTATCTTGTTAGGAATCCCGAAACGGCAAACAATCGACCTGAAGAACTTGAGTGTTGACTGTGTTGTCACCTTCCTCACTAGTTCCACTTCCGGCCACTTTGTGAACTTGTCGATTGCAACGTACAAGTACTCAAAGCCCCCGACAGCTCGGGGAAAGGGGCCGAGGATATCGAGCCCCCAGACCGAAAATGGCCAGGATAACGGGATCATCTG
Organism: Triticum monococcum; assembly: GCA_034509565.1. Lineage (NCBI taxonomy): Eukaryota > Viridiplantae > Streptophyta > Magnoliopsida > Poales > Poaceae > Triticum > Triticum monococcum. The sequence goes on along the minus strand of CM067841.1, from coordinate 38,035,520 downwards.
GAGAGCTTGAGCTGGCTGGTGTATCTGCTTGGAATGGAACTGGCACGCTTCACACTTGGTTACTTGTGCAGTTGCATCCTGGAGGGCTGTCGGCCAGAAAAAACCTTGCCGGAATGCTTTTCCAACAAGGGCTCTTGCGCTAATGTGGTGACCACATATGCCTCCATGTATCTCTGCCAACAGCTTCTGCCCATCTTCCCGGGGAATACACTTCAATTTCACACCGTTGAGTCTTCTTCTGCACAGTATGTTATCGACAAACTGGTACATACTAGACTGTCGGGCTACTCTTTCCGCTTCTTCTGGTTCTTCAGGAAGTTCTCCTGTTTAAAGGAAATGGACAATCTGCTGCGCCCATGTTGGAGCCTGTGGCTCGACAACAAGGGCTAAAGGCAATTCTGCTGCTGCGGGAACATCCGCTTCTATGGCAAGAGCCTGCGGCTCTGCCGGAGCTTGACGTTCCCCGGCAAGCTTGCCGGAGCAGAACTTGTCGGGAGCGTCTGCTTCAACGGAACAAACCCTGGGGCTTGCCGGAGCAGACTGCTCCTCAGCATTCTTGGTGTTGATCTTGGGGACTTTCTTGGCGGCGGCTTCGGGAAGCTCTGCCAGAAAATAGTCGCCAGAAACCAACTTCCTCTTCTTGCTCTGTTCAGTTGGTGGTGTTACGGACGGCTGAGTCAGCTTGAGCACAAAAATCCCTGGTTCCATAGGTAATTTAAGTGCGGCGCACTTTGATAGGCCATCGGCAATGTCATTCTGAGCTCTTGGGACGTGCTCCATCTGCAGGCCGTCAAAGTGCTCTTCTAGCTTTCTCACTTTGTCGACGTAAGCTTCCATTAATGGACTCTGTTAATTCTTGTTCACTTGGCGGACGACAAGCTGTGAGTCACCCCTGACTATGAGCTTCTTAATGCCAAGCTCTGCCGCGATCCTGAGACCGGCAAGAAAGCCTTCATACTCCGCAGTATTGTTTGTCGCTTGCTCCTTGGGAAAGTGCATCTGGACTATGTACTTGAGGTGCTCTCCGGTGGGCGCGACAAGCAGCACTCCAGCACCGGCGCCTTGCAGCGAGAAGGCACCGTCAAAGTACATAATGTTGGAAATATGCCCTAGAGGCAATAATAAATTGGTTATTATTATATTTCCTTGTTCATGATAATCATTTATTATCCATGCTAGAATTGTATTGATAGGAAACTCAGATACATGTGTGGATACATAGACAACACCATGTCCCTAGTAAGCCTCTAGTTGACTAGCTTGTTGATCAATAGATGGTTACGGTTTCCTGACCATGGACATTGGATGTCATTGAACGGGATCACATCATTAGGAGAATGATGTGATGGACAAGACCCAATCCTAAGCATAGCACTAGATCGTGTAGTTCGTATGCTAAAGCTTTTCTAATGTCAAGTATCATTTCCTTAGACCACGAGATTGTGCAACTCCCGGATACCGTAGGAGTGCTTTGGGTGTGCCAAACGTCACAACGTAACTGGGTGACTATAAAGGTGCACTACGGGTATCTCCGAAAGTGTCTGTTGGGTTGGCATGAATTGAGACTGGGATTTGTCACTCCGTGTGACGGAGAGGTATCTCTGGGCCCACTCGGTAGGACATCATCATAATGTGCACAATGTGATCAAGGAGTTGATCACGGGATGATGTGTTACAGAACGAGTAAAGAGACTTGCCGGTAACGAGATTGAACAAGGTATCGGGATACCGACGATTGAATCTCGGGCAAGTATCGTACCGCTAGACAAAGGGAATTGTATACGGGATTGATTAAGTCCTTGACATCGTGGTTCGTCCGATGAGATCATCGTGGAGCATGTGGGAGCCAACATGGGTATCCAGATCCCGCTGTTGGTTATTGACCGAAGAACATCTCGGTCATGTCTGCATGTCTCCCGAACCCGTAGGGTCTACACACTTAAGGTTCGATGACGCTAGGGTTATAAAGGAAGTTTGTATGTGGTTACCGAATGTTGTTCGGAGTCCCGGATGAGACCCCGGACGTCACGAGGAGTTCCGGAATGGTCCGGAGGTAAAGATTTATATATGGGAAGTCTTGTTTTGGTCACCGGAAAGGTTTTGGGTTTTATCGGTAACGTACCGGGACCACCGGGAGGGTCCCGGGGGTCCACCAAGTGGGGCCACCAGCCCCGGAGGGCTTCATGGGCCAAGTGTGGAAGGGGACCAGCCCCAAGTGGGCTGGTGCGCCCCCCCCCCCCCCCCACAAGGGCCCAAGGCGCAAGGGAGAGGAGAAGGGGGCAAACCCTTGGGCAGATGGGCCCTAAGGCCCATCCTGGTGCGCCTCCCTCTCCCCCTCCCCCTTGGCCGCCTCCCTTAGATGGGATCTAGGCTGGCCGCCACCCCTAGGGGTGGAAACCCTAAAGGGGGCACAGCCCCTCCCCTTCCCCTATATATACTTGGCCTAGGGGCTGCCCAATACACGCGATTTGATCTCTCTCATTGGTGCAGCCCTCCCTCTCTTTCTCCTCATATCTCGTAGTGCTTGGCGAAGCCCTGCAGGATCACCACGCTCCTCCACCATCACCACGCCGTTGTGCTGCTGCTGGATGGAGTCTTCCTCAACATCTCCTTCTCCCCTTGCTGGATCAAGGCGTAGGAGACGTCACCGGGCTGTACGTGTGTTGAACACGGAGGTGCCATCCGTTCGGCACTAGGATCTTCGGTGATTTGGATCACGACGAGTATGACTCCGGCACCTCCGAGTTCTTAGCACACGTTCAGATCGATGACGATCCTTGGGCTCCGATCCAGCAAAGCATCGAGGAAGAGTTCCGTCAGCACGATGGCGTGGTGACGATCTTGATGTACCACCGACACAGGGCTTCGCCTAAGCACTACAACGGTATGATCGAGGTGGAATTTGGTGGTAGGGGCACCGCACACGGCTAAGGAACGATCTCAAGGATCAACTTGTGTGTCTTGGGGTGTCCCCTGCCCCTGTATATAAAGGATGAAGGGGGGAGGCTGGCCGGCCAAAGGAGGGAGGCGCAGGAGGAGTCCTACTCCTATCGGGAGTAGGACTCCCCCCCCCCCCCCAATCCTATTCCAACTAGGAATCCTTGGGAAAAAGAGAGAGGGAAAGAGAGAGAGGTGGCCGGCCACCTCTCCTAGTCCTAATAGGACTAGGGGAGGGGGGAGGCGCACAGCCCTCCTTGGCAGCCCCTTTCACCTTTCCACAATGGCCCATGTAGGCCCATTTGGCTCCCGGGGGGTTCCGGTAACCCTCCCGGTAATCCGGTAAAATCCCGATTTCACCCGGAACACTTCCGATGTCCAAACATAGGCTTCCAATATATCAATCTTTACGTCTCGACCATTTCGAGACTCCTCGTCATGTCCGTGATCACATCCGGGACTCCGAACAACCTTCGGTACATCAAAATGCATAAACTCATAATAACTGTCATCGTAACGTTAAGCGTGCGGACCCTACGGTTCGAGAACAATGTAGACATGACCGAGACACGTCTCCGGTCAATAACCAATAGCGGGACCTGGATGCCCATATTGGCTCCTACATATTCTATGAAGATCTTTTATCGGTCAGACCGCATAACAACATATGTTGTTCCCTTTGTCATCGGTATGTTACTTGCCCGAGATTCGATCGTCGGTATCCAATATCTAGTTCAATCTCGTTACTGGCAAGTCTCTTTACTCGTTCCGTAATACATCATCTCATAACTAACATCGTAGTTATTATGCTTGCAAGGCTTATGTGATGTGTATTACCGAGAGGGCCCAGAGATACCTCTCCGGCAATCGGAGTGACAAATCCTATTCTTGAAATACGCCAACCCAACATCTACCATTGGAGACACCTGTAGTACTCCTTTATAATCACCCAGTTACGTTGTGACGTTTGGTAGTACCCAAAGTGTTCCTCCGGTAAACGGGAGTTGCATAATCTCATAGTCATAGGAACATGTATAAGTCATGAAGAAAAGCAATAGCAACATACTAAACGATCGGGTGCTAAGCTAATGGAATGGGTCATGTCAATCAGATCATTCAACTAATGATGTGACCTTGTTAATCAAATAACAACTCTTTGTTCATGGTTAGGAAACATAACCATCTTTGATTAACGAGCTAGTCAAGTAGAGGCATACTAGTGACACTCTGTTTGTCTATGTATTCATACATGTATTATGTTTCCGGTTAATACAATTCTAGCATGAATAATAAACATTTATCATGATATAAGGAAATAAATAATAACTTTATTATTGCCTCTAGGGCATATTTCCTTCAGTCTCCCACTTGCACTAGAGTCAATAATCTAGTTCACATCGCCATGTGATTTAACAACAATAGTTCACATTACCATGTGATTAACACCCATAGTTCACATCGTCATGTGACCAACACTCAAAAGGTTTACTAGATTCGGTAATCTAGTTCACATCGCTATGTGATTAACACCCAAAGAGTACTAAGGTGTGATCATGTTTTGCTTGTGAGAGAATCTTAGTCAATGGTCTTTCACATTCAGATCCGTTATGTATTTTGCAATTTTCTATGTCTACAATGCTCTGCACGGAGCTACTCTAGCTAATTGCTCCCACTTTCAATATGTATCTAGATCGAGACTTAGAGTCATCTAGATCATTGTCAAAAACTTGCATCGACATAACCTTTTACGACGAACCTTTTTGTCACGTCCATAATCGAGAAACATATCCTTATTTCACTAAGGATAATTCTGACCGCTGTCCAGTGATCTACTCCGAGATCACTATTGTACTCCCTTGCCAAATCAATGCAGGGTATACAATAGATCTGGTATACAGCATGACATACTTTATAGAACCTATGGCCAAGGCATAGGGAATGACTTTCATTCTCTTTCTATCTTCTGCCGTGGTCGGGCTTTGAGTCTTACTCAACTTCACGCCTTGTTACACAGGCAAGAACTCTTTCTTTCACTGTTCCATTTTGAACTACTTCAAAATCTTGTCAAGGTATGTACTCATTGAAAAAACTTATCAAGCGTCTTGATCTATCTCTATAGATCTTGAAGCTCAATATGTAAGCAGCTTCACCGAAGTCTTTCTTTGAAAAACTCCTTTCAAACACTCCTTTATGCTTTATAGAATAATTCTACATTATTTCCGATCAACAATATGTCATTCACATATACTTATCAGAAATGTTGTAGTGCTCCCACTCACTTTCTTGTAAATACAGGCTTCACCGCAAGTCTGTATAAAACTATATGCTTTGATCAACTCATCAAAGCGTATATTCCAACTCCGAGATGCTTGCACCAGTCCACAGATGGATCACTGGAGCTTGCACATTTTGTTAGCACCTTTAGGATTGACAAAACTTACTGGTTGCATCATATACAACTCTTCTTTAAGAAATCCATTAAGGAATGCAGTTTTGTTTATCCATTTGCCAGATTTCATAAAATGCGGCAATTGCTAACATGATTCGGACAGATTTAAGCATAGATACGAGTGAGAAACTCTCATCATAGTCAACACTTTGAACTTGTCGAAAGCCTTTTTGTGACAATTCTAGCTTTGTAGATAGTAACACTACTATCAACGTCCGTCTTCCTCTTGAAGATCCATTTATTCTCAATTGCTTGCCGATCATCGGGCAAGTCAACCAAAGTCCAAACTTTGTTCTCATACATGGATCATATCTCAGATTTCATGGCCTCAAACCATTTTGCGGAATCTGGGCTCATCATCGTTTCCTCATAGTTCGTAGGTTCGTCATGGTCAAGTGACATGACCTCCAGAACAGGATTACCGTACCACTCTGGTGCGGATCTCACTCTGGTTTACCTACAAGATTCGGTAGTAACTTGATCTGAAGTTACATGATCATCATCATTAGCTTCCTCACTAATTGGTGTAGTAGTCACAAGAACAGTTTTTGTGATGAACTACTTTCCAATAAGGTAGAAGGTACAATTACCTTATCAAGTTTTCTACTTTCCTCCCACTCACTTCTTTCGAGAGAAACTCCTTCTCTAGAAAGGATCCATTATAAGCAATGAATGTCTTGCCTTAGGATCTGTGATAGAAGGTGTACCCAACAGTCTCCTTTGGGTATCCTATGAAGACATATTTCTCCGATTTGGTTTTGAGCTTATCAGGATGAAACTTTTTCACATAAGCATCACAACCCCAAACTTTAAGAAACGACAACTTTGGTTTCTTGCTAAACCATAGTTCATACAGTGTCGTCTCAACGGATTTAGATGGTGCCCTATTTAACGTGAATGCAACTGTCTCTAATGCATAACCCCAAAAACGATAGTGGTAAATCGGTAGGAAACATCATAGATTGCACTATATCCAATAAAGTACGGTTATGACGTTCGGACACACCATTACACTGTGGTGTTCCATGTGGCGTGAGTAGTGAAACTATTTCACATTGTTTTTAACTGAAGGCCAAACTCGTAACTCAAATACTCTTCTCTACGATCAGATCATAGAAACTTTATTTTCTTGTTATGATGATTTTTCACTTCACTCTGAAATTCTTTGAACTTTTCAAATGTTTCAGACTTATGTTTCATCAAGTAGATATACACATATCTGCTCAAATCATCTGTGAAGATCAGAAAATAATGATACCTGTCGCGAGCCTCAATATTCATCGGACCACATACATCAGTATGTATGATTTCCAACAAATCTGTTGCTCGCTCCATTGTTCTGAAGAACAGAGTCTTAGTCATCTTGCCCATGAGGCATGGTTCGCAAGCATCAACTGATTCATAATCAAGTGATTCCAAAAACCCATCAGCATGGAGTTTCTTCATGTGCTTTACACCAATATGACCTAAACAGCAGTGCCACAAACAAGTTGCACTATCATTATCAACTTTGCATCTTTTGGTTTCAATATTATGATTATGTGTATTACTACGATCGAGATCCAACGAACTATTTTCATTGGGTGTGTAACCATATAAGGTTTTATTCATGTAAGCAGAACAACAATTTATTCTCTTACTTAAATGAATAGCCGTATTACAATAAACATGATCAAATCATATTCATGCTCAATGCAAACACCAAATAACACTTATTTAGGTTCAACACTAATCCCGAAATTATAGGGAGTGTGCGATGATGATCATATCAATCTTGGAACCACTTCCAACACACATCGTCACTTCACCCTTAACTAGTCTCTGTTTATTTTGCAACTCCTGTTTCGAGTTACTAATCTTAGCAACTGAACTAGTATCAAATACTGAGGGTTTGCTATAAACACTAGTAAAGTACACATCAATAACATGTATATCAAATATACTTATGTTCACTTTGCCATCCTTCTTATTCGCCAATCACTTGGGGTAGTTCCGCTTCCAGTGACAAGTCCCTTTGCAGTAGAAGCACTCAATCTCAGGCTTAGGTCCAGACTTGGGCTTCTTCACTTGAGCAGCAACTTGCTTGCCGTTCTTCTTGAAGTTCCCCTTCTTCCCTTTTGCCCTTTTCTTCAAACTACTGGTCTTGTCAACCATCAACACTTGATGTTTTTCTTGATTTCTACCTTCGTCGATTTCAGCATCACGAAGAGCTTGGGAATCGTTTTCGTTATCCCTTGCATATCATAGTTCATCACGAAGTTCTACTAACTTGGTGATGGTGACTAGAGAATTCTGTCAATCACTATCTTATCTGGAAGATTAACTCCCATTTGATTCTAGCGATTGTAGTACCCAGACAATCTGAGCACATGCTCACTAGTTGAGCGATTCTCCTCCATCTTTTAGCTATAGAACTTGTTGGAGACTTCATATCTCTCAACTCGGGTATATGCTTCAAATATTAACTTCAACTCCTGGAACATCTCATATGGTCCATGACGTTCAAAACGTCTTTGAAGTCCCGATTCTAAGCCATTAAGCATGGTGCACTAAACTATCAAGTAGTCATCATATTGAGCTAGCCAAACGTTCATAACGTCTGCATCTGCTCCTGCAATAGGTTTGTCACCTAGCGGTGCATCAAGGACATAATTCTTCTGTGCAGCAATGAGGATAAACCTCAGATCACGGATCCAATCCGCATCATTGCTACTAACATCTTTCAACACAATTTTCTCTAGGAACATATCAAAATAAACACAGGGAAGCAACAACGCGAGCTATTGATCTACAACATAATTTGCAAAATACTACCAGGACTAAGTTCATGATAAATTTAAGTTCAATTTAATCATATTACTTAAGAACTCCCACTTAGATGGACATCCCTCTAATCCTCTAAGTGATCACGTGATCCAAATCAACTAAACCATAACCGATCATCACGTGAGATGGAGTAGTTTTCAATGGTGAACATCGTTATGTTGATCATATCTACTATATGATTCACGCTCGACCTTTCGGTCTCTGTGTTCCGAGGCCATATCTGCATATGCTAGGCTCGTCAAGTTTAACATGAGTATTCTGCGTGTGCAACTGTTTTGCACCCGTTGTATTTGGACGTAGAGCTTATCACACCCGATCATCACGTGGTGTCTGGGCACGACGAACTTTGGCAACGGTGCATACTCAGGGAGAACACTTCTTGATAATTTAGTGAGAGATCATCTTATAATGCTACCATCAATCAAAGCAAGATAAGATGCATAAAAGATAAACATCACATGCAATCAATATAAGTGATATGATATGGCCATCATCATCTTGTGCTTGTGATCTCCATCTCCGAAGCACCGTCATGATCACCATCGTCACCGGCGTGACACCTTGATCTCCATCGTAGCATCGTTGTCGTCTCGCCAATCTTATGCTTCCACGACTATCACTACCGCTTAGTAATAAAGTTAAGCATTACATCGTGATTGCATTGCATACAATAAAGCGACAACCATATGGCTCCTGCCAGTTGCCGATAACTTGGTTACAAAACATGATCATCTCATACAATAAAATCAGCATCATGCCTTGACCATATCACATCACAACATGCCCTGCAAAAACAAGTTAGACGTCCTCTACTTTGTTGTTGCAAGTTTTACGTGGCTGCTACGGGCTTAAGTAAAAACTCATCTCACCTACGCATCAAAACCACAATGATAGTTCGTCAAATAGACTCCGTTTTAACCTTCTCAAGGACCGGGCGTAGCCACACTTGGTTCAACTAAAGTTGGAGAGACAATCTTCCGCAAGCCATCTATGTGCAAAGCACGTCGAGGGAACCGGTCTCGCGTAAGAGTACGCGTAAGGTTGGTCCGGATCGTCTCGTCCAACAATACCGCCAAACCAAAGTATGACATATTGGTAGGCAGTATGACTTGTATCGCCCACAACTCACTTGTGTTCTACTCGTGCAAATAACATCAAACCATAAAAACCTAGGCTCTGATACCACTATTGGGGAACGTAGTAATTTCAAAAAAATTCCTACGCACACGCAAGATCATGGTGATGCATAGCAACGAGAGGGGAGAGTGTTGTCTACGTACCAACGCAGACCGACTGCGGAAGCGATCACACAACATAGAGGAAGTAGTCGTACGTCTTCCTGATCCGACCGATCCAAGCACCGTTACTCCGGCACCTCCGAGTTCTTAGCACACGTTCAGCTCGATGACGATCCTCGGGCTCCGATCCAGCAAAGCGTCGAGGAAGAGTTCCGTCAGCACGACGGCGTGGTGACGATCTTGATGTACCACCGACGCAGGGCTTCGCTAAGCACTACAACGGTATGATCGAGGTGGAATTTGGTGGCAGGGGGCACCGCACACGGCTAAGGAACGATCTCAAGGATCAACTTGTGTGTCTTGGGGTGTCCCCTGCCCCTGTATATAAAGGATGAAGGGGGGAGGCTGGCCGGCCAAAGGAGGGAGGCGCAGGAGGAGTCCTACTCCTATCGGGAGTAGGACTCCCCCCCCCCCCCCAATCCTATTCCAACTAGGAATCCTTGGGAAAAAGAGAGAGGGAAAGAGAGAGAGGTGGCCGGCCACCTCTCCTAGTCCTAATAGGACTAGGGGAGGGGGGAGGCGCGCAGCCCTCCTTGGCAGTCCCTTTCACCTTTCCACAATGGCCCATGTAGGCCCATTTGGCTCCCGGGGGGTTCCGGTAACCCTCCCGGTAATCCGGTAAAATCCCGATTTCACCCGGAACACTTCCGATGTCCAAACATAGGCTTCCAATATATCACTCTTTACGTCTCGACCATTTCGAGACTCCTCGTCATGTCCGTGATCACATCCGGGACTCCGAACAACCTTCGGTACATCAAAATGCATAAACTCATAATAACTGTCATCGTAACGTTAAGCGTGCGGACCCTACGGTTCGAGAACAATGTAGACATGACCGAGACACGTCTCCGGTCAATAACCAATAGCGGGACCTGGATGCCCATATTGGCTCCTACATATTCTACGAAGATCTTTTATCGGTCAGACCGCATAACAACATACGTTGTTCCCTTTGTCATCGGTATGTTACTTGCCCGAGATTCGATCGTCGGTATCCAATATCTAGTTCAATCTCGTTACTGGCAAGTCTCTTTACTCGTTCCGTAATACATCATCTCATAACTAACATCTTAGTTATTATGCTTGCAAGGCTTATGTGATGTGTATTACCGAGAGGGCCCAGAGATACCTCTCCGACAATCGGAGTGACAAATCCTATTCTCGAAATACGCCAACCCAACATCTACCATTGGAGACACCTGTAGTACTCCTTTATAATCACCCAGTTACGTTGTGACGTTTGGTAGTACCCAAAGTGTTCCTCCGGTAAACGGGAGTTGCATAATCTCATAGTCATAGGAACATGTATAAGTCATGAAGAAAAGCAATAGCAACATACTAAACGATCGGGTGCTAAGCTAATGGAATGGGTCATGTCAATCAGATCATTCAACTAATGATGTGACCTTGTTAATCAAATAACAACTCTTTGTTCATGGTTAGGAAACATAACCATCTTTGATTAACGAGCTAGTCAAGTAGAGGCATACTAGTGACACTCTGTTTGTCTATGTATTCATACATGTATTATGTTTCCGGTTAATACAATTCTAGCATGAATAATAAACATTTATCATGATATAAGGAAATAAATAATAACTTTATTATTGCCTCTAGGGCATATTTCCTTCAGTGGGAGCCAACATGGGTATCCAGATCCCGCTGTTGGTTATTGACCGGAGAACGTCTCGGTCATGTCTGCATGTCTCCCGAACCCGTAGGGTCTACACACTTAAGGTTCGATGACACTAGGGTTATAAAGGAAGTTTGTATGTGGTTACCGAATGTTGTTCGGAGTCCCGGATGAGATCCTGGACGTCACGAGGAGTTCCGGAATGGTCCGGAGGTAAAGATTTATATATGGGAAGTCTTGTTTTGGTCACCAGAAAGGTTTCGGGTTTTATCGGTAACGTACCGGGACCACCGGGAGGGTCCCGGGGGTCCACCAAGTGGGGCCACCAGCCCCGGGGGGCTTCATGGGCCAAGTGTGGAAGGGGACCAGCCCCAAGTGGGCTGGTGCACCCCCCCCCCCCCCCCCCCCGCCCCCCACAAGGGCCCAAGGCGCAAGGGAGAGGAGAAGGGGGCAAACCCTTGGGCAGATGGGCCCTAAGGCCCATCCTGGTGCGCCTCCCTCTCCCCCTCCCCTTGGCCGCCTCCCTTAGATGGGATCTAGGCTGGCCGCCACCCCTAGGGGTGGAAACCCTAAAGGGGGCGCAGCCCCTCCCCTTCCCCTATATATACTTGGCCTAGGGGTTGCCCAATACACGCGATTTGATCTCTCTCATTGGTGCAGCCCTCCCTCTCTTTCTCCTCATATCTCGTAGTGCTTGGCGAAGCCCTGCAGGATCACCACGCTCCTCCACCATCACCACGCCGTTGTGCTGCTGCTGGATGGAGTCTTCCTCAACCTCTCCTTCTCCCCTTGCTGGATCAAGGCGTAGGAGACGTCACCGGGCTGTACGTGTGTTGAACACAGAGGTGCCGTCCGTTCGGCACTAGGATCTTCGGTGATTTGGATCACGACGAGTACGACTCCATCAACCCCGTTCTCTTGAACGCTTCCGCTTAGCGATCTACAAGGGTATGTAGATGCACTCTCCTTCCCCTCGTTGCTGGTTTCTCCATAGATTGATCTTGGTGATACGTAGGAAAATTTTGAATTTCTGCTATGTTCCCCAACACATAAGCCACTCCTTGTTTGTTTCCTTGGCGGGGATGCTCGTCTCCGGAATTTCTTCATCTGGAGTTGGCGTCCACTCTGCTATGAACTCTGCCAATGCTCTGCTTTGGATCGTTGATGTACTTTCAAATTTGAGGCCAAAGCTTGGCAGTTCCAGTGCCCACTCGACAATCCTGCCTGTTGCTTCTGGATTTTGCAATATCCTCTTCAGCGGAAAGCGAGTGACAACCGTGATTTCATGTGCTTGGAAGTAATGGCGCAGCTTTCTCGAGGCCATGAGAAGGCCGAAAAGCAACTTCTGCACACAAGAGTACCTCGACCTAGCCCCCTGCAAAAGGGAACTAACAAAGTAAACTGGGCGCTGCACCATCTTCTTCTGTATCTCCTCTTGCATTTGCACGGATCCTTGCTTGTCGGGACCAGAGCTTGTCGGGGAAGCCCCCTGCTTGTCGCTGGATGTGCTTCCCGCTGTTGCTGGCTCGTCATCTGCCTCCCTCTCCGCTACTAACGCAGCACTAACCACTTGATTGGTTGCCGCTATGTACAGCAGCAACTTTTCTTGTGGTTTAGGTGCGACAAGTGTTGGAGTGGAGGACAGGTATCTCTTCAAGTCTTGCAGCGCAGCCTCCGCTTCCGGAGTCCATTTCATTGGACCTGCCTTTTTCAAAATTTTGAAAAACGGCAGGGCGCGCTCAGCAGACCGAGAGATAAACCTGCTGAGAGCAGCCACGCAGCCGGCAAGCTTCCGTACATCCTTGACGCGTTTTGGTGCTTCGATCTGCTCAATGGCCTTGATTTTGTCGGGATTGGCTTCGATTCCCCGCTGAGACACAAAGAACCCGAGAAGCTTGCCGGAAGGGACCCCAAACACACACTTCTCGAGGTTGAGCTTGAGGTTGATCCTGCGCAGATTTGCAAAAGTCTCTTCCAAATCTTGGATCAGAGTTGCCCTGTCCTTGCTTTTGACCACTATATCATCCATGTAAGCTTCTACATTTCTGTGTATCTGTGGCTTCAAAGCGACATGGACTACTCTGGCAAATGTTGAACCAGCATTCTTTAATCCGAAAGGCATCCGTACGAAACTGTACGTGCCACATGGAGTAATGAATGCGGTTTTCTCCTCATCCTCTTCTGCCATGAAGATCTGATGGTATCCTGAATATGCGTCAAGAAATGAAAGCAAATCACATCCGGCTGTGGAGTCAACAATCTGGTCGATGCGCGGCAAGGGAAATGGATCTTTGGGACAAGCTTTATTAACATCGGGAAAGTCAATACAAAGCCTCCATTTTCCATTTGCCTTGCGCACTACAACAGGATTGGCCAACCACGTGGGATGGAGCACTCCTCTGACAAGGCCTGCTGCTTCCAATTTCTTGATTTCTTCTACTATGAATTCTTGGCGCTCCACTGCCTGTTTTCTGACCTTCTGCTTGACGGGCCGTGCATGAGGACAAATGGCAAGATGGTGCTCAATTACTTTCCTGGGAACACCGGGGATATCAGACGGTTGCCATGCAAACACGTCGACATTCGCCCGCAGGAAAGTAACGAGCGCGCTTTCCTATTTAGGGTCAAGCGTGGCACTGATGGTGAAGGTACCACCAGTGCCGTCCTCCTTGGCGGACACCTTCTTGGTATGTGGTGGAGCTGCCATAGCCTTCTTACACTTGCCGGTGGAGCTCGATGGTGCGTCCTCGACGGCAGCGCAGCACTCCGAGGAGGTGCGCTTGCCGGAGTGGGCGTCAAAGCTCTTGCCGGACTTGGTCTTTTTCTTCCCCCCGGGAGCTTCAGCGGCAAGTGTCTTGTGATCTGTTGCAGCGGCTGCTTCCCGGTAGATCTTGTCGGCGCAGATAAGGGCATCCTTCTTGTCGCCAGGGACAGAGATGACGCTTATCGGGCCTGGCATCTTGAGCATGTTATATGCATAATGAGAGGCTGCCATGAACTTGGCAAGCGCTGGACGGCCAAGTATCCCATTGTAAGGCAATGGGAAATCGGCAACGTCAAAAGTGACCCTCTCAGTCCTGAAGTTCATTTCGCTGCCGAATGTTACCGGCAACGTGACCTTCCCTTTCGGCTTGCTCCTTCCCGGGTTAATTCCTTGGAATGTACCGGTCTCTTCGAGCTCGCTGTCCGGGATCTGGAGTTTCTGGAGCACAGCGGAGGAGATCAGACTTAAGCCGGCCCCGCTGTCAACTAGCATCTTAGTGACTTTGAGGTTGCGGATTGTTGGCGAAACCAACAACGGCAAGCACCCGACCGCAATTGTGCGATCAGGGTGGTCCTCGATGTCAAAGATGATAGGCGTGCTGGACCATTTCAGAAGCTTGCGTGATTCGACAGGTGGCTCTGCCGCATTAACTTCCTGCAGCCACTGTTTGAGTTGGCGGTGGGAAGTATGCAGAGAAGCACCGCCGTCAACACACAAGACTTCTGTAGCTTTCTGAAACTCTTGCTCACTGTTCTCAACATCATCCATGTCCTCGTCGTCGTCTTCGTCTTCATCCTTGTCGCGACCGCGGGGAGGTCTGTCTCCTTGCCACTGCTTGGCCTTGCCGCGGCGTCCTCCCTGGCCAGCGCGCTTCTTGCCGGCTTCTCCACCGCCTCCTTGGGCTCTCTCCTTGTCGCGCCGCTCATACTCAGCTTTTTGTTGCTGGACAAGCTGCTCGACCTTCTTGCATCTCTGGAGATCATGGCCCTTGGTGCGGTGGATCTTGCAGTACTGCTTGTCGGAGCCGTCCTGCTTGGCAGTTGGTGCATGCGGCAACCTCCTTGCCGGAGCTGCCAACTTTGGCTTGCTTGGCGCCACCGTCGTTGCCGGACTGCTCAACGACTAGTACCTCCTTGCCTTTCTTCTTCCTGTTGCGCCTCCGGTTTTTCTTTGCCGGGGCGGCATCTTCGCTGTCAGATCCCCCTGTTCCAGTATTCTCTCCGGGGAGTTTCCTCCCTTCTTCAGCGCGTGCACACTTGTTGGCCAGGGCGTACAGCTCGCTGACGTCTCTGATCCTGCTCATCGCCATCTCCTCCCGCATCCTGCGATTACGCACGTTCTGATGGAACGCGCTGATAACCGCGGCAGGGTGGATGTCTGGGATGTTGCGTTGTACATGGCTGAATCTCTGGATATACTTGCGCAGGGGCTCTCCTTGCTTCTGGGCAAGCAGGTGAAGGTCACTCTCTTGGCCATGTGGTTTGTGGCCGCCCGTAAAGGCGCCGACAAACTGGTGGCACAAGTCCGCCCAAGAGGATATGGAGTTGTCCGGCAAGTGCATGAGCCAGGACCTGACTTCGGGCTTGAGCACAAGCGGGAAGTAATTGGCAAGGACCTTGTCGTCTCGCCCCCCGGCAGCTTGCACCGCAATGGTGTAGATGCTGAGGAACTCTGACGGGTGCGACTTGCCATCATACTTCTCCGGTACGTCTGGCTTGAAATGCTTCTGGTTGGGCCACTGGACTTGCCGCAGCTCACGGGTAAACGCAGGGCAACCTACCGCGTACGGCAAGTCGCCTGGTTCTCCAGGCGCATGCATGTCAACAGAAGGCCCAGCGCGCAGGTCTGATTGACGCCGCGCTTCTCTTCGGCGCTCGATGAGGGTACGAGCGTCTTCTTGCTGTCGTTCGTGAAGAATTTGGCGCTGATCGCGACGAGCTCGCGGATCTGATGACGCGGTGGAGTCACTGTCGTGGTGGATCCGACGAGTCGGCGATCTTGGCCTTCTAGGCGGAGAGTGCACAGTTGTTGCACCAAGGTTGTCAGAATCGCGATTTTGAATCGGATCGGAGCACTGATGGTAGGATCGCAAATTGTAGAGTCTTCACTATCAGGATCGTAGAAACGCAGATTCTATGAACTAAAATCGTAGAATCATAGGGGTTAGTTTGGATCGTAAAGTCATAGAATCGTATAACAGAATCGCGATTCTGACAACCATGGGTTGCACCCTCGCCGGTCTTGTCGCCACCGGCTCGCGCCTAGCTGACTTGCCGCGGCTGCGATGCACTCGGCTGCCGCGGGTCGTCGCCGTTGGCGAAGCCGATGAGGCTCTGGATAGTGGCCCTCCAGTCATCAATCTTCTCTAGCGCTGGAGGGTAATCTAGGAGCAGTTGGGCCCCCGCCAACGCTTCTGCGGGAGTGGCGGGCGGCGGCGGCGAACGATGCGAGGAGCGAGATATGCTCGGACTTCTAACTGCGTTAGAAAGAGCAGTACCTCGTCCAGGCGACCGTGCCCTGCCCGTGCCAGCATGTTGGCGCGCATGCTGGTCTTGAGCGCTCCGGGATCCGCCAGCTTGATCTTGGCCCAGCAAACGTATGGTACCGTGAGTACCATGACGTTGCTGGTCCCGCGCCTCCTGAGATGGGCGCGGTGCGTGTACGGACGCCGAGGTCTTGGAGTGCGCTCGGTCGTTGTGGGAGCCGACCGCGCCGCCGATGTGCAGTGCAGTCTTGTCCTTGGACCTAGCAGCACCATGAGCCTCCTCTTCGGCGCCTGTTCTTCCGCCGGCGCCCACTCCACCAACCGTTCGCTCTGGCGATGGTGGGCTCGACGCAGACGGAGCAGCTGCCTCCGAAATCTTCTTCTTCGGCGGCATGTTGATGAAGATGACGAAGATTCGGCTCGTGCGAACGTCGGATCAGGTTCACACAGCCTCGACGCACCCCCTACCTGGCGCGCCAAAGATGTCGGGGGTGCTGATCCCACGGACACCTATGGAACCACGGCGGACCGGGGCCCCTTTCGGTTCGGCAAGGGGGGCGGAGAGTGCACGAAGAGCAGATCGAGGCGAACGCACGAGCGACGCGATCAGTTTACCCAGGTTCAGGCCGCACGGATGCGTAAAACCCTACTCCTGCTTTGGTTTGTATTGTGTTCTTGCTCGGGAGCGATGAATGCTACAGTACACTTAGGTGGCTAGTGAGACCGAGCGTGAGAATGATCGTCCGACCCCCTGCTACGTTGCACACGGGCCTCCTTTTATATGTCTAAGGGGTCATCGACAGGTGGCAACAGAGATGAGGGTAAAAAGGTAAAAGAGGTGGTGGTTGGCGCCACTGCTTACTACAATTGTACCATACCTAACCCTGACGGCAGGGGACAAAGGCATTAAATGCCTGTCTATGTCGCCTAGACTGTGCAGAAAGGGACCGCTAGGGACGCCATTGCTTGCCACGATGGCTATCTTGTCAGCGCCACTTGCCACCGTGTACCTCTAGCTGCACAGCCTTCCGCCACGTACGCCTGGAAGGGTCCTAGAGCGACACGTTGGCGGATGTGCTGGAGCGCAGGTACAGGACGAAAGCTTGCCGCGGCAAGTGCCTTGCCGCGGTTATTATCTTGCCGCGCCCAGGAGCTTGCCGCTCACTGGGTCTTGCCGGGACACAAGGTGTGCTGCGGCGAGTTCCTTGATATGTCTTGACTGGCCTCCCGGGCAAGCTCCTCTTGCCGGGGTCTTGTCTCTTTCCCGGCAAGCTTCTGTTGTCGGGGCCTGGGATACTTTGTTCTTGAATGGCTCCAAAGGAACCACGGAGGATCTTGGCGGTCGCCCGGCAAGCCTTGCCGCGGGACGCTGCGACTTCTCGTGCACAAGTTCGGGATACTAAGGTACCCCTACTTTAGTACACCGACAAGACCCGGGGCCATAGGTTTCACTAGTGGCTTCTGTCATGATAGCATATATTACGGTGGGTGAACAAATTACTGTCGAGCAATTGATAGAAAAGCGCATAGTTATGAGAATATCTAGGCATGATCATAAACATAGGCATCACGTCCGTATCAAGTAGACCGAAACGATTATGTATCTACTACTATTACTCCACACATCGACCGCTATCCAGCATGCATCTAGAGTATTAAGTTCATAAGAACAGAGTAACGCATTAGGCAAGATGACACGATGTAGAGGGATAAACTCAAGCAATATGATATAAACCCCATCTTTTTATCCTCGATGGCAATAATACAATATGTGCCTTATTGCCCCTGCTGTCACTGGGAAAGGACACCGCAAGATTGAACCCAAAACTAAGCACTTCTCCCATTGCAAGAAAGATCAATCTAGTAGGCCAAACCAAACTAATAATTCGAGGAGACTTCCAAAGATATCAAATCATGCATATAAGAATTTAGAGAAGAATCAAATATTGTTCATAGATAAATTTGTTCATAAACCCACAATTCACCGGATCTTGGCAAACACACCACAAAAAGTATGTGACGCCCCCGATTTGACCGTATACTAATCATACATGCAAATGTGTATGATCAAGATCAAGGACTCGTGGGAAGATATCACAACACAACTCTAGACACAAATTAAAATAATACGAGATTTATATTACAAGCTAGGGGCCTCGAAGGCTCGAATACAAGAGCTCGATCATAGACGAGTCAGCGGAAGCAACAATATCTGAGTACAGACATAAGTTAAAGAAGTTTGCCTTAAGAAGGCTAGCACAAACTGGGATACAGATCGAAAGAGGCGCATGCCTCCTACCTGGGATCCTCCTAAACTATTCCTAGTCGTCGTCAGCGGCCTGCACGTAGTAGTAGAAACCTCAAGTGTAGTAGGAGTCGTCGTCGACGGTGGCGTCTGGCTATTGGGCTTCATCGTCTGGTCGTAAAATCGGGTATAGGAAGGGGAAAAGGGGGAACAAAGCAACCGTGAGTGCTCATTCAAAGTACTCACAAGCAAGGACTACACTACATATGTATGCATTGGTATCAAATGGAAAAGGGGTATCATATGTGGACTGAACTGCAGAATACCGGAATAAGAGGGGGATAGCTAGTCTTGTCGAAGACTACGCTTCTGGCCACCCCCATCTTGCGGCATGTAGAAGAGAGTAGATGGTAAGTTCACCAAGTAGCATCGCATAGCATAATCCTACCCGGCGATCCTCTCCTCATCGCCCTGTTAGAGAGCGATCACCGGGTTGTATCTGGCACTTGAAAGGGTGTGTTTTATTAAGTAACCGGTTCTAGTTGTCATAAAGTCAAGGTACAACTCCAAGTCGTCCAGTTACCGAAGATCACGGCTATTCGAATAGATTAACTTCCCTGCAGGGGTGCACCACATTTCCCAACACGCTCGATCCCCTTTATCCGGACACACTTTTCTGAGTCATGCCCGGCCTTGGAAGATCAACACGTCGCAGCCCTATCTAGGCACAACAAAGAGGTCAGCACGTCGGTCTAAATCCTATGGCGCAGGGGTTTGGGCCCATCACCCATTGCACACCTGCACGTTGTGAGGGCGGCCGGAGAGCAGACCTAGCCTCCCTTATACAAGAGCAGGCATTCCACTCCAACCCGGCGCGCGCCGCTCAGTCGCTGACGTCACGAAGGCTTCGGCTGATACCACGACGTCGAGTGCCCATAACTGTCCCCGCGTAGTTGGTTAGTGCATATAGGCCAGTGGCCAGACTCAGATCAAATACCAATATCTCATTAAATGTGTTATCTTGAAGTAATCATGAACGCCGATCAGGGCCAGGCCCACCTCTCTCCTAGGCGGTCTCAACCTTTCCTGTCGCTCCGCCTCAAAGTAACAGTCGGGGGCTGTCGGGAACCTAGGCCCACCACTACCTGGGTGGAACCACCTGCCCCTTCAGCCCCCAACATCGGAATCACTTGCGGGTATTTAACCAGCCGACCCGACTTTAGTCACAACATGTATAGTATGTATATATAGTATAAACCCGTGATCAACACCCGACGTGATCACGGCCCGATAGTATAGTATGGCAGACTGACAAGAATGTAGGGCTACTGATGATAATCTAGCATCCTATACTAAGCATTTAGGATTGCAGGTAAGGTATCAACAGTTGTAGCAACAATGACATGCTATGCATCAAAATAGGATTGACGGAAAGCAGTAACATTCTACACTACTCTAATGCAAGCAGTAGAAAGAGAGTAGGCGATATCTGGTGATCAAGGGGGGGCTTGCCTGGTTGGTCTGGCAAGAGAGAGGGGTCGTCAACACCGTAGTCGTACTGGGTAGCAGCGACGTCGGTCTCGTAGTCTATCGGAGATAAGAGGGGGAAGAAACAATGAATATAATGCAAACAGATGCATAGCGATGCATGACATGAAAAGTAGCGGTGCTAGGGGTGCCCTAACGCGGTAGGAGGTGATACCGGTGAATGGGGAAAACATCCGGAAAAGTATTCCGGGTGTTTCGCGTTTTTGGACAGACGGACCGGAGGTGCATTGTTGCATGTTCACTATGCTAGGGACATGTGGCAGACGAACGGACGACGTATTCGGATTCGTCTCGTCGTTCTGAGCAACTTTCATGTATAAAACTTTTTCATCCGAGCTACAGATTATTTTATATGATATTTTAAAGTTTTAAATATTTTCTACATTTTCTGGGGTATCTATACTTAAACTAATCCGAATTTGACGAAGTCAAATTGACTAGTCAAGAAGGGGGGATGCGGCCCACATGCCATGGACTACCCCAATAACATAAATAAATCTATCTAATTAACTAAACTAGTTAAGTACAGAGGCCCACTTGGCATAGGCAAGTTTAGCCTCTAATCTAATCTATCCTTATCCTAATTAAACCTGGCCAGACACGCGATGAAGAACACAGCAGGATTCAAGGCTGGCTCACACGCACGCGTAGCTTGCGGTGGCCACGACCAGCAGCTTGGAGCGGGCGTAGGCGGCTGCAGGCAAGCGCTGTAGAGGCCGGGGTGTCGCGCTCGTGGACATGGGCGTGTGTCGCGAGTGCGGTAGGTGCAGGTGGACATGGCTACAGCAGCGCACGCATGTGTGACTCGGCCGCGGATGTAGAGCTCCGGCCATAACGGGCGGGGCCGGCAGCAGGCAGCGGCCGCAGCACATCAGAAGCAGCAGCAGCTAACGCAGCGCAGCGAGCAGCACGACGGCAGAAGCATCAACAGAAGCAGCGGCATAGGAGCAGCACATCACAACACACACGTACGTGTACGCGTACGCGGGGGCTCGGACGAGCTCGGAGACGGCGGCTACGGTGACGAAATTGAGAGGGGGAGAGAGGGTTTTGGTAGAGGAGCTCACAACGGTTTCGCCGGTGAGCTCGGGGAGGCCGAAGACTGGACGGAGCTAGGCGAATCGACGGCGAGATGGTGACATCCGCGGCGGAGAAGAGCTCGATGGTGAGGCTTGGAGCGGTCCTAGCTCGAACGGGTGCACGTGGCGAAGGAGACGACGCCGGAGGTCCTCCTGTACATGACTCATGAGCTCCGGCCGCGGGGAGGCCAGTGGCCACGCGACGACGGCGATGGACATGGCGTCTGCTCGGGCGATTTCATCGAGAGAGAGGGAGGGAGAGGAGATGGGGGCGCGAGGGAGGGGATTAGGGTTTTGGGTGCGAGGGAGTCGACTTGTAGGCGCCAGCGGCGGCGGGATGGTCGACGCGTGGCCGGTGCCATGGCAGATGGCCTCCACGATCCCCCTCAGCTCCTGTAGCGAGGAGGGGGATGAGTTAGGTGGGCTGGGCCTGTTTTAGCTAAATGGGCCAAGGCGCCCAGTAGGTTTAGGTCTTTTGTTTTCTTTTTTCTATTTTCCTTTTTTTGTTTCTTTTCTTTTAGCTCTGTTTAGAATTTAAATTAATCATCAAAAGGGGGTTTTGTAAAATAATATACTTTGCCCATAATTTATAACGCAAATTTAGGCACTGCCATAAATTGGTTTGGCACATAAATAAAATAGTTTGCAAAATTTTATAATTTTAAAGGCATATAAGTTATTGATTTGGCCACTGTTTTAATTATTATATGGCATTAAACCACTTTGTAAAAAGTTGGTTCACCACCATAATTGGTTATGAATTATTTGCCACACTTTGCACATTTTATTTTTGACTTTATTTTAAAATTTGAATTTGGACCGGATTCGAACCAACGCGAGTTTAACAACAGTAATCGCGGTGATGTGGCATCATTAGCAGAGGATTGATGTAGCTTAATTATCCGGGCGTCACAAAGTATTACATCGAATAGATCTCCAAGAACATCGAGGAGAACTTTGTATTGAGAATAAAAGAGAGAGAAGAAGCCATCTAGCTAATAACTATGGACCCGAAAGGTCTGTGGTAAACTACTTACACATCACCGGAGAGGCTATGGTGTTGATGTAGAAGCCCTCCATGATCGAATCCCCCTCCGGCAGATCACCGAAAAAGGTCCCCAGATGGGATCTCACGGGTACAGAAGGTTGCGGCAGTGGAAAAGTGGTTTCGTGGCTCCCCTGGATGTTTTCAGTGTATAAGAGTATATATAGGCGAAAGAAGTAGGTCGGTGGAGCTACGAGGGGCCCATGAGGGTGGGGGCGCACCTGTCCCCCCTGGGCACGCCGCCCTACCTCGTGGCCGCCTTGTTGCTTCCTTGACCTCCACTCCAAGTCTCCTGGATTGCATTTGTTCCAAAAAAAAGATCCTCGCAAAGGTTTCATTCCGTTTGGATTCTATTTGATATTCCTTTTCTGCGAAACACTGAAATAGGCAAAACACAACAATTTGCACCGGGCCTTCGGTTAAAATGTTAGTCCCAAAAATAATATAAAAGTGCATAATAAAGCTCATTAAACATCCAAAACAGATAATATAATAGCATGGAACAATCAGAAATTATAGATACGTTGGAGACGTATCAGGCCATTGTTGATGCAAATAGAAACTGCGAAAGTGAAAAGGAGAGGTTGAAGTTGGAGCGCATGTTAGAGGATCACAAAAATTTGTTATGCCCAAATTACAAAGATGACAAGAAAAAGCTAGGTACCACACTGGAATTGCTGCAATGGAAGGTAGAGAATGGTGTATCTGACAAGTGATTTTGAAAAGTTGTTGAAATAATAAAGATGCTTCCAAAGGATAACGAATTGCTCGACAGTACGTACGAAGCAAAGAAGGTTGTCTTCCCTCTAGGATTAGAGGTGCATAAGATACATGCTTCCCTAATAACTGCATTCTCTACCGCGGTGAGGAGTATGAGAATTTGAATGCATGCCCGGTATGCGGTGCATTGCACTATAAGATTAGCCGCGATGACCCTGGTGATGTTGAGGGTGAGTGCCCCAGGAAGAGGGTTCTTGTCAAGGTGATGTGGTATGCTCCTAAAATACCACGGTTGAAATGTTTGTTCCAAAACAAATAGCATGTCAAATTGTTGCGATGGCACAAAGAAGACCGTAAGAAAGCCGCGATGTTGAGACAACCCGCTAATGGGTCGCAGTGGAGAAAAATCAAGAGAAAGTTCCCGAACTTTGCAGATGATGCAAGGAACTTATGGTTTGGTATAAGTACAGATGGCATGAATCCTTTTGGGGAGCAGAGCTGTACTCATAGCACCTGGCCTATGAGTCTATGTATCTATAACCTTCCTCCTTGCTTGTGCATGAAGCGTAAGTTCATTATGATGACAGTGCTCATCAAGGACCTAAGCAACCCGGTAACGACATTGATGTGTACCTAAGGCCATTAGTTGAAGAACTTTCATAGTTGTGGGATAAAAAGGTGTATGTGTGTGGGATGAGCAAAAACAGAAGGATTTGACCTATGAGCATTGATGTTTGTAACCATAAATGATTGGCCTGCTCTTAGTAACCTTTCAGGACAGATAAACAAGGGATACAATGCATGCACGCAATGTTTAGATGAGACTGAAAGTATATATTTGGATAAATGTAAGAATAATATGTACCCGGGACATCTTCGATTTCTTTCGATCAGGCATCTTTTAAGAAAGGAAGGCAAGCATTTCAAAGGTGAGGTGGATCACCAGAAGAAGCCTGGCCACCGTATTGGTGATGATATATTTGATATGGTCAAGGATTTAAAAGTGATCTTTGGAAAGGGACCTAGCGGACAATCTATTCCGAATGACGCTAACGGACACGCACCCATGTGAAAGAAGAAATCTATATTTTGGGAGCTACCCCATTGAAAGGTCCTAGAAGTCTACTCTTCAATCGATGTGATGCACGTGACGAAGAATCTTTGTGTGCACCTACTAGGCTTCTTGGGCGTGTATGGGAAGACAAAAGATACACCGAAGGCACTGATACGTCTCCAACGTATCTATAATTTATGAAGTATTCATGCTATTATATTATTTACCTTGGATGTTTTATATGCATTTATATGTTGTTTTATATGATTTTTGGGACTAACCTATTAACCTAGAGCCCAGTGCCAGTTTCTGTTTTTTCCTTATTTTTGAGTTTTAAAGAAAAGGAATACTAAACAGAGTCCAATTGACGTGCCAATTTTTGACGATTTTTTATGGACCAAAAGAAGACCCCCGGAGTAAAAGAGTTGGGCCATAAGAGTCCCAGGCCGTCCACGAGGGTGCCCCCCGAGGCACGTGGGCCTGCCTCGTGGACGACTCAGGCATCTCCTTGACGTGAGACCGACGCCAAAAATTCCTATAAATACAAAAACCTCAGAAAATTAACCTAGATCAGAAGTTCCGCCGCCAGAAGCCTCCGTAGCCACCGAAAACCAATCTAGGCCCTCTCTGGCACCCTGCCGGAGGGGGCCATCATCACCGGAGGGCATGGAGGAGGATCCCGAAGGGGCCATCATCACCATGAAGGCCAAGGACCAGAGGGGGAACCTCTCCCCATCCAGGGGGGAGGCCATGGAGGAGGAAGCACAAGGGGGAGAACCTCTCCTGCTCTCTCTTGATGGCACCGGAGTGCCATTGAGAGGGGAATCATCGCCGCGGTGATCGTCTTCATCAACATCACCATCCTCATCTCTTTTATGCGGTTCACTCTCCCGCACCCCGCTGTAATCCCTACTTGAACATGGTGCTTTATGCCACATATTATGATCCAATGATGTGTTGCCATCCTATGATGTTTTGAGTAGATATCTTTTGTCTTTGGGTTGATTGATGATCTATATTGGTATGAGTTGTATGTTTTACTTTGGTGCTGTCCTATGGTGCCCTCCGTGTCGCGCAAGCGTGAGGGATTCCCACTGTAGGGTGTTGCAGTACGTTTATGATTCGCTTATAGTGGGTTGCGTGAGTGACTGAAACACAAACCCGAGTAAGGGGGTTGTTGCGTATAGGATAAAGAGGACTTGATGCTTTAATGCTATGGTTGGGTTTTACCTTAAGGATCTTTAGTAGTTGCGGATGCTTGCTAGAGTTCCAATCATAATTGCATATGATCCAAGAAGAGAAAGTATGTTAGCTTATGCCTCTCCCTCATATGAAACTGTAATAGTGACTACCGGTCTTGTTAACGATTGCATAGGACAATTCCACACACCGATCCACCATTATTCCACACTCGCTATTTATAATATTTGGTAATATATTCTAACTTTATGATAACAACACCTACTTTTATATTTTAGCTCTCCCATATCATACAAAGTTATCCTCTTCATACCCACAACATAGTTTTATTTGTCGTTGTTAGTTGGAAGCAAACATTCAGTGTACGTAGAGTCGTATCAGTGGCAGATAGGGCTTGAGAGAATATTTATCTTACCTTTGTCTCCTTGTGGGTTCGACAATTCATACTTATCACTTCCACCTTTGGAAACTGCTACGATGATTCCTTGCACTTGGGGATTATCAAACTCTTTTCTGGCGCCGTTGCCGGGGAGCAATAGCGTGGGGTTGATATTCTCGTGTGTACTTGTTTGCTTTCTTCACTAAGTAGATCTTGTTTTTCCTTTTTGTTTATGTTTAGTTGTGGGTGAAACATAAAAAAAAGAATGAAAATACAAAAAAATTACTTGCCTCTCATACCTAAAAAGTTTTTCAAAAAGAAAAGTGATTGGAAAGTTATGCATTGAAGAAGTGAGGGTCGACCTTGAGCATTCGTGTTCATGCTCACGGGAACAATGTAGAATTTTTCATGGAAGTTTCTCTGTATATAATTATCCCCATATATATATATATCCATTGTATTATAAAAATAATGTGCCAAGCTTTGGTTTTAGAATGATTAGATTGCTTGTTTACTATGTGCAGAACAAAAACAGAAACTTTGGCTGTAGCGCGTGATTTTACATTTTTTTTACTGGAAGTCAAATGAGTCTGAAACTTAATGCACATTACTTTTGTACAAATTTTCAAATTTATTTCATAATTTTTGGAGTTACAAAAATTTACTAAACCTCCAGATTACTATAGACTGTCCTGTTTTAGACAGATTCTGTTTGCTTATTTTGATGAATCTATGGGTAGTATCGGGGGGTATGAACCATGGTGAAGTTGGAATACAGTAGATATAGTTCTAATATG
Organism: Triticum monococcum; assembly: GCA_034509565.1. Taxonomy (NCBI): domain Eukaryota; kingdom Viridiplantae; phylum Streptophyta; class Magnoliopsida; order Poales; family Poaceae; genus Triticum; species Triticum monococcum. The sequence goes on along the minus strand of CM067841.1, from coordinate 38,009,058 downwards.
AAATTGGAATGAGTTTGAAATTGTACCTAAAGGTAGTGATTTGCTTTATTATACTAACGGATCTCACAAAGTTTTTGTTAAAGTTTTGTGTGGATGACGTGTTCGAAGATTGAGGAGCTATCAATATGAGAAGAATAAAGAGAGGCAAGAGCTCAAGCTTGGGGATGCCCAAGGCACCCCAAGTAAATATTCTAAGGATACTCAAGCATCTAAGCTTGGGGATGCCCCGGTTGGCATCCCATCTTTCTTCTTCAACAATTATCGGTATACCTCGGTTTTTGTTTTGTTCACATGATTTGTGTCCTTTGTGTTTTTATTTTTCTTTAAGAACCATGCTAGTATGAGGATGTCCTTTCATCAATTTATATAATACTTCATGTTCTTCACTTATATCTCCTAAGTATCATCTTATAGAATTGCTCTTTGATCTTCACTCAAATCCTTTGAGTATGGCCTTATAGAATGCTTTGTGTGCTTCACTTATACATTTTGAGCTAGGATATTGGTTAGTCTATATTAATTGTAGAACGCTCCATGTACTTCACTTATATCTTTTGGAGTATGAATAATACTATCATCTAAAGCGGGTTTGGAAGAGTGTCAACTTTAGGAACTAGTGATTCCGCCATTCCGAATGGGGAGAATTTTTCTTATGTGGAGAGTAGTAAAATTTTATGCTCGTAGATCATGAAAAGAATGCTTTATGTGATCGTAATATTGTTTAACTCATTCATGATGCTACTAAAAATTATTATGATGGAGGAATGCATGTTTGTAGGAGTTGCAATAATATCAAGTTTCCTCTCTATATGCTTAAAGTTTTGAAGTTCTACTTGTTTTTCCTTCCTATGCTAGTTGATTCTTGTTCCTATAAATTGTGTGCTCACAAAATCCCTAGGCATAGGAAATGGGTTAGGTTTAAATGTGCTAGTCATATTCTTCATGATGCTCTCTTCATGTTTCAATTCTTATCTTTTATGTGACACTACTCAATATTTACCCTTATTGTTTTTGTGTGTTTACATTATTAAGCTACAGTAGTAATCATGTTTTATAGCTTTTGTTTCAATAAAGTGCCAAGTAAGACCTTTGGGAAGACTTGGGTGAAAGTTAATGTGATCTTGCTGTAAAAATCAGAAACTTTGCGCTCACGATATTAGATGCCATTTTTTACAGAAGAGTGCGTTGGTCCTGATTCTTTTTGAAGAATATTAATATACAAATTCCTCATGTCCACCAATTTATTTCATAATTGTTTGAGTAGCATAAGTATGGTTGGTGTTCAGATCATTACAGACTGTTCTGTTTCTGACAAATTCTGTTTTCATTGCATAGTTTGCTTGATTTCAAATTTATATGGCTTATATTTCTCAATATAAATTGTAGAAATGATATGGTACAGTAGGCATTGTGTGAGAACAATTATGAGCCTTGTCTTTTACAGTACCAAAGTGAATGGTTTACTCTTTATCATACTAACCTATCTCACGAAGTTCCGTTAAGTTTTGTGTGATTGAAGTTTTCAAGCTTTGGGTGAGATATCAATATGAGGAGAATGAGTGGAAAGACCCTAATATTGGGGATGCCCAAGGCACCCCAAGGTAATATTTAAGGAAGACTCAAGCGCCTAAGCTTGGGGATGCCCCGGAAGGCATCCCCTCTTTCGTCTTCAAAACTATCGATATACCTACTCGGAGCTATATTTTTATTCGTCACATGATATGTATTTTGCTTGGAGCATATTTTAAATTTTACTTGCTGTTTGAATAAAATCATTGGATCTGAAATCTTAAACTAAAAAGAATCCTCCCATGGCTAGTTAATTATTTGACTACTCAGTGTCCTTCACTCAAATCTTTTTGGAGTAGTTTGTCATTTACTCACGTGCTTCACATATATCCTATGAGTAAATGGTTGAATGAATTGAATATCATAAATCTGAATTTATATATGTTTGATATGCTTATACCATGGGGAGTAATGACTTCACACAGAATAAGTATAGTTAGTAAACTTATTGAAAGTTAGCAAACGTAGAATTGGTCACTTGAACAATTCATGAAAGAATATTGAAGGAAGAGAGATTTCACATATAAATATACTATCTTGGACATATTTTGTAATTGTGAGCACTCATTAAAATATGACATGCTAAAAGGTTGATGTCGGACAAGGAAGACAATGTAATGGGTTATGTTTTCTTATATCAGAAATAAAGTATATTGTCTTGGATCATCCAACATGTTGAGCTTGCTTTTCCCCCTCATGCTAGCCAAATTCTTTGCACCAAGTAGAGATACTACTTGTGCTTCCAAACATTCCTTAAACTAGTTTTGCCATGAGAGTCCACCATACCTACCTATGGATTGAGTAAGATCCTTCAAGTAAGTTGTCATCGGTGCATGCAAAAAAAATTGCCCTATAAATATGTATGATCTATTAATGTGGAGAAAATAAGCTTTATATGATCTTGTGATGTGGAAGAAATAAAAGTGACGGACTGCATAATAAAGTTCCATATCACAAGTGGAAATGTAAAGTGACGTTCTTTTGCATTAAGATTTTGTGCATCCAACCATAAAAGCGCATGACAACCTCTGCTTCCCTCTGCGAAGGGCCTATCTTCTCCTTTTATCTTCTACCCTTATGCAAGAGTCATGGTGATCTTCACCTTTTCTTTTTACATTTTATCCTTTGGCAAGCACATTGTGTTGGAAAGATCATGTATATATATCCAATTGGATGTAAGTTATCATGAACTATTATTGTTGACATTACCCTTGAGGTAAAAGGTTGGGAGGCGAATCTATAAGCCCCTATCTTTATCTGTGTCCGATTAAAACTTTGAACCTATAAATATCACGTGAGTGTTAGCAATTGTGAAAGATTAAATGATAGTTTAGTATGTGGAGTTTGCTAAATCAAAGCTCTGACATAGACCCTTCCTGAAAATAGGATGAATTGCAATTGTTTGATGACTGAGAATATAGTTTGTTAGTTTCAAGAAAGTTTATGGTCTATACTTTAACATGTGAATAGCTTGTTACTTGATCATGAAAATCTTTATGAAAATGAGCTACTATTATGATGCTAGAAAAAGTGATTGGAACTATCATTGATGAAACTTATGCACCTGCTAGCATTCACACTTCATAAATTATTTCTTTTATCATTTACCTACTCGAGGACGAGCAGGAATTAAGCTTGGGGATGCTGATACGTCTCCAACATATCTATAATTTATGATGTATTCATGCTATTATATTATCAACCTTGGATGTTTTATATGCTATTTTATATGATTTTTGGGACTAACCTATTAACCTAGAGCCCAGTGTCAGTTTCTGTTTTTTCCTTGTTTTTGAGTTTTACAGAAAAAGAATACCAAACAGAGTCCAATTGACGTGCCAATTTTTGACGATTTTTTATGGACCAAAAGAAGACCCCGGAGTAAAAGAGTTGGGCCAGAAGAGTCCCGGGAAGTCCACGAGGGTGGCCCCCCCAAGCGCGTGGGCCTGCCTCATGGACGACTCGGGCATCTCCTTGACGTGAGACCGGTGCCAAAAATTCCTATAAATACAAAAACCTCGGAAAATTAACCTAGATCGGAAGTTCCACCACCAGAAGCCTCCGTAGCCACCAAAAACCAATCTAGGCCCTCTCTGGCACCCTGCCGGAGAGGGCCATCATCACCGGAGGGCATGGAGGAGGATCCCGGAGGGGCCATCATCACCATTAAGGCAAAGGACCAGAGGGGGAACCTCTCCCCATCCAGGGGGGAGGCCATGGAGGAGGAAGCACAAGGGGGAGAACCTCTCCTCCTCTCTCTTGATGGCACCGAAGTACCATCGAGAGGGGAATCATCGCCGCGGTGATCGTCTTCATCAACATCACCATCATCATCACCATCCTCGTCTCTTTTACGCGGTCCACTCTCCCGCACACTGTTGTAATCCCTACTTGAAGATGGTGCTTTATGCCACATATTATGATCCAATGATGTGTTGCCATCCTATGATGTTTTGAGTAGATATCTGTTGTCTTTGTGTTGATTGATGATCTAGATTGGTATGAGTTGTATGTTTTACTTTGGTGCTGTCCTATGGTGCCCTCCGTGTCGCGCAAGCATGAGGGATTCCCGTTGTAGGGTGTTGCAATGCGTTTATGATTCGCTTATAGTGGGTCGCGTGAGTGACTGGAACACAAACCCGAGTAAGGGGGTTGTTGCGTATGGGATAAAGAGGACTTGATGCTTTAATGCTATGGTTGGGTTTTACCTTAATGATCTTTAGTAGTTGCGAATGCTTGCTAGAGTTCCAATCATAAGTGCATATGATCCAAGAAGAGAAAGTATGTTAGCTTATGCATCTCCCTCATATGAAACTGCAATAGTGACTATCGGTCTTGTTAACGATTGCCTATGACAATTCCGCACACCAATCCACCATTATTCCACACTCACTATTTATAATATTTGGTAATATATTCTAACTTTATGAGAACAGCACCTACTTTTATATTTTAGCTCTCCGATATCATACAAAGTTATCCTCTTCATACCCACAACATAGTTTTATTTCTCGTTGCTAGTTGGAAGTAAACGTTCGGTGTACGTAGAGTCGTATCAGTGGCAGATAGGGCTTGAGAGAATATTGATCTTACCTTTGGCTCCTTGTGGGTTCGACACTCCATACTTATCACTTCCACCTTTAGAAATTGCTAAGATGATTCCTTGCACTTGGGGATTATCAGGCACGGGAGGACAAGCAATGTATGAACGAAAAAGATGGCAGGCATCCAAAGCAGTATCAAGGGCCTGCCAGCTACGCTCTTACCAAAGAAGAGAAGGAAATCTTTTTTGAATGTCTGAGCAGTATGAAGGTCCCGTGTGCCTTCTCGTCGAATATAAAGGGAATAATAAATATGGCAGAGAAAAAAAATTCCAAAACCTAAAGTCTCATGACTGCCACATGATTATGATGCAATTACTTTCGGTCGCATTGAGGGGGCTTATACCGGAAAATGTTCAATTAGCCATTGTGAAGCTATGTGCACCTCTCAATGCAATTTCTCATAAGGTAATCGATCCATAAATCCTACCAAGGTTACAAAATGATTTGGTCCAATGTCTTGTCAGTTTCAAGTTGGTGTTCCCGGCATCCTTCTTCAATATTATGACGCGCGTCCTAGTTCACCCAGTCGAAGAGATTATTACTCTGGGTCATGTATTTCTACAAAATATGTTCCCCTTTGAGAGGTTCATGGGAGTCTTAAAGAAATATGTGAATAACCGTGCTAGGCCAGAAGGAAGCATCTCCAAGGGCCATGAAATAGAGGAGGTTATTGAGTTTTGTGTTGACTTTATTCCTGACCTGAAGACGATTGGTGTTCCTCAATCGTGGCATGAGGGGAGACTGAGTGGAAAAGGCACACTAGAAAATAATGATGTAATAAGTATGGACGGGCATTCTTTCACTCAAGCACACTACAAAGTTCTACAAAATTCCACCTTGGTGGCTTCGTATATCGAGGAATACATGGATATTGTACGCTCCAAGAACCCGGAGCAGTCTGACTCCTGGATTACACGTACACACATGCTGACTTTCGACGGTTAGTTGCAAACACATCTCATGAATAACACCACTGTTGGAGATGAGTTGTACTTGTTGGCCAAGTCACCATCTTTGACTATATTGACTTTCAAAGGATACGAGATAAATGCAAATACATTTTTCACGATCACCCAAACTAAAAAGAGAACCAACCAAACCAGTGGTGTCCGCTTTGATGCAACAAACAATAATAGAAAAATGACACATATTATGGTTACATAGAGGAGATATGGGAACTTGACTATGGACCTTCTTTTAAGGTCCCTTTGTTTTGATGCAAATGGGTCAATCTGACAGGAGACGGGGTAAAGGTAGACCTGCAATACGGAATGACAATAGTGGATCTCAACAATCTTGGGTACACAGACGAACCATTTCTCCTAGCCAATGATGTGGCTCAGGTTTTCTATGTGAAGGACATGTCTACCAAACCGAGAAAAAGAAAAGATAAGGAAGCGAATACATCATACGATGAGCCAAAGTGCCACATAGTTCTTTCAGGGAAAAGAAACATCATGTGAGTGGAGGATAAGACAGACATGTCAGAAGATTATAGTAAGTTTGATGAAATTCCTCCCTTAACAGTGAAGACTGACCCAAACATCCTGTTAAATGATGAAGATTCTCCATGATTACGACGCAATCATAAGAAAGGGACATACGCGAAGAAAAAGTTTTATACCCCAAGATCCCACTCTGGGATGTGACCAACTTCACCATCATCACTTTCTCTCTAGTGAGTTTCCGGACTTATAGCTGGAAAGTCCCACTTCGGACAAACCGAAGAGAATCTTTGTAAGAGTTAGGGTATATATATGTGTTTTCGGTGTTCCTAGCTGGACTCCGGAGCGTCAGAATCCAACCAAAAAGCTAAGGCATTTTGGCATTTGAAACATGATTTTTGAATAATTATTTATTAAGTTATGAATTTTCAATTATTCCTGTCCTTTTAGTATTTTAATTATACATATGAGTTAATCAATTCAATTATGTCCAAACAAAATATTAATGTGTAGGTTATGTTGAGACCAACAATTTGACATCTTATTTGCTCCATTTGGATTAACAAAACTGAAGATATGAGTTTCAAAGCTTAAAATAATGTCTTCAGTTACTATATTTAGTTAATAAGTGCAAAATTAATTATTCAATGTCCTATCAAAATGATACTAGTTGATAGAAATCTTCAAGATGACTCCACAGAAATGTGAATCAACTCATTTGGTTTAGTTTTCAAACTGTTATGCATTTTACAAGAATTAATTTCAATCTGTAAAATTGAATCTGTCAATTAATTTCTTCAAAATGAAAATTAATTGCAAGACACCTTTAGTCCCGATTGCAACCACCATCCAGGACTAAAGGTTTCAGTTCCCACGCGGAATTTTGGCCACCAAAAAGGTTGGCCTTTAGTCCCGGTTCGTGGCTGGAGTCGGGATTAAAGGTCGCGGGTATATAGTGTCCCGGCGCCAGCCACCGCTCGGGAGAAGGAACAGATTGAACCACGAGCCGCCAGGCTACCGGAGCTCGTCGTCGATTCGAGCCGCCTCGAGCATCTCCGGCTTCACCGGGCCTTCACTGCAACGTCGATGACCTCCCACTCCTCCTTCCCCCTCTTCTCTGCCTTCCCGTGCCTTGTAGCTCTGTCCTCGCTGAGTTCCCGTACGCTGCCGCCATTGAGCTCCTCCGACACGGCCACGGCCGTCGTTGGCCTCGCCCGAGCTCACCGTCATGCTCCTGGTGCTCCCAGGAGCATGAAGCACACGCGCCCGTGCCCCCTAGCTCTCCCTACCCTATTCCCCACCGTCGCCTGAATGTCGTCGTCGGCGCCGTCTCCGGTTGCTCCCGGCCCGCCCACCACCGCAGCTCGACGTGGCTCGATGCCCTCATCCAAACACCCCAAACCCTAGGCAAAATGGCCCCCTATGGCTAATTCCCGTTGCTAGCCCGAGCGCCTCCGTCGCGTTTCGCGTCGCCGGTGGACCGCCATGGCGTAGCCACGAGCCTCCCCTAGGCCACTGACTGGTGGGTCCCAGAGCCCCCTTGACCGTTGACCCTGGTCAACGCTGACTGAGCCGGCCCCAACAGCTGACATGTGGACCCCCCTTAATTAACATAAACTAATATAATTAACTTAATTAGACATTGTCAGGTGGGCCCAGTAGATTAATTAGCTAATTTAGATTAGTATTAATCCATGTCAGCCCCACTAACAATGATAGGTGGGATCCAGCTGAAAATAAAGAACAAGAAGTACATTAAAAATAAAAGAGTTACACAAAATACATGGTCATCAAATATAGTCTGCTGATCAAGTTGAACAAGTATTTGAAAAATGTTCAACAAGTATTCGAAATTTTTGAATAAGTATTTAAAATGTTTAACAAATATTTGACAAATGTTGAATAAGTATTAAAAAAATTTGAACAAGTATTTGAAAAATGTTGAACAATTATTTTAAAATGTTGAATAAGTACTAAAAATGTTGAATAAGTATTTGAAAATGTTGAACAAGTATTTGAAAATGTTGATTAAGTAAGAAAAAATGTTGAACGAGTATTTGAAAAAAGTTGTACATGTATTTGAAAACTATTGAATAAGTATTAAAAATGTTTATCAAGTATTTTTCAAATGTTGAATAAGTAATAAAAATTATTGAACGAGTATTTTAAAAATGTTGAACAATTATTTGAAAATATTAAGTAAGTATTAAAAATATTGAATAAGTATTTGAAAATGTTGAATAAGTAATTAAACTGTTGAACAATGATTTAAAAATATAGAACATATATTTGAAAAATATAGAATAATTATTTAAATGTTGAACAAGTATTTAAAAATGTTGAATAAGAGTTCAGACAATGAACGTGTATACAAAAAAAATGTTGATCACTTATTAAAAAATGTTTTTGACATATGCAAAAATGTAGAGTGAAAACGAAAACAAACATATGAAAAAATAAAAAAATAAACAGGCACAAAATACATTTTAATACTTTTAGTACGATGATGATAAGTCATTTTTAATACTTATTTGAAAATTATTGAACAACTATTTGAAAAATGTTGAATAAGTGTAAGAAATGATGAACAGGTATATGAAAAATGTTCAATAATTATTAAAAATATTGAACAAGTATATGAAAATTGTTGAAATAAGTATTAAAATGTTTAATAAGTGTTCGAAATATGTTGAAAATGTATTTGGAAAATGTTGAATAAGTAATAAAATGTTAAACAAGTATTTTAAAAATATTGAATAAGCATTCAGACAATATTGAATGGGTTTACAAAAAACGTTGATCACTTAAAAAAATGATTTTCACAGATACAAAAATGTAAAGTGAAAACTAAAAAAACATAAGAAAAACAATGGAGACGAAAAATGAAAACCAAACAAGAAATGGAGAAGAAAAAATAAAACAAAAAATAGAATAATGCGAAAAAACGAACATGATAACCAAAGAAACAAAATGCAAAAATGAATGAAAGGGAATTAAAGAAAACGGAAAAGAAAAGGAGAAAAACAAATAAAGGAAAAAATCCGGAAGAAAAAAGTGAGAAGAGAAGAAAAGAATGAAATATTCAGAGAAGAAAAGAAATGAAACAAAATAAAATGAAAAAAACCATTGAAAACCTTCAGCGAAGCGACACAGGCCGGCCCAATAATGAAAAACCTTCAGCGATGCGTATGCTTAGGGCTCGCTTAAAGCGAAAAATAGTGTCGTAGCTAAATAGGTTCCTTGCTGGTGTTTTTCCATGTGTTTTCTCTGCTGGCTTCTTCTTCTTCTTTCGTTTTTTCTCTTCTTCTTTTTTTATTTTCATCAAATTCCAAAACCAAATCCTCAAAAATATCAAATTCCATAATCATTTTAAAATTCAGGAAGATTTGTTCAACTTCATGATGTTTTAAAACATTTGTAAACTTTATGAAGTTTTTAGAAATTCAAAAACATTTTTTCAAGTACATTGACATTTTAAAATTAAAAATAAATAAATTCGTGACTTATTGGAAATTTTATGAACTTTTACTCATGCCAGCAGGCAACCCCATGTAGCCTTGCACAAACGTTTTGAGGACTATTCCTTCAAGCACGCAGAATGACCGACAGTGATCCTCCTACTGATATTCTGTCGGACATCTTGTACTCCCTCTGTATCGAAAAAACATGAAATTTGTTGGCAACAAACTTGACTTATTGTCCTACTCGTAAAAAACAAATTAGAGGAGAAATGGCTTTTGTGGTATGGTCCAGGACAAAGGCAAAATCGGCACTATATTAGGTGTACTATTCACTCTATATTGTCAAGGACAATTTGTTTTTATGCTCAGATTTTTTTTGTCGGCAGCTTTTATTGTCAATTTTTCTTATGACTGGCACAATAAGTCAAGTTTGCTTGAAAAAGTTTTCACTTTTTCCTGAATTGCTAAAAAATCCCTAACAATATTTATAGGGTTCATCTACCACCATGTTTATAGGGATATTTTCCTGCTTGTTAACCAATATAAAGCACCAAAAGGCATTACATCGACAAGAAATGGACCCTCTTATCTAGTGACCGTTTGCTGAGAGGTGGTATGTGCGAACATTTTGCTGGCAGTTTTAGTTAGCCGGGGGTGGCAGTTTGACATTTTCTAGGATGAAGGTTCAAAGATATCACCCTCCTAGAAAATGTATGTTGTTCGGAAGAAACTGCCATCCCCAACACAACTAAAAACGACGGCAAAACCGTTCAAAATTTCACCCTCCCCAGCAGACGATCTCCAGTTGGCTTTTGCTAAAAAATTGTTAGGTCATAAACTTATGTCGACATAATTATTTTCCCGGTGCAAGGACTGAACCAAAAGACTAGCTGACCGAAACAGCATGGCCGTAACTCATCATACAAGCATATACAGGCTTGTATAAAAGACTGGAACAACCATCGAATCTGAACTGCCTACTACCACCCACCCAGCTTAAGCTACAGTACCACCACATAACACATGCTACGAACCATACATACATGCATAGATAAATAACTGCTTCCGGCACCTAGAGCCAAACCAAAGCCACATTCATATGCTAGGACACGGCATGTCACGGTAATGTGGCCAGTACGGGAGAAGAGACCAGGCGACAGTGACTTCCATCTTACAGGAGAAAACTTCAAGTTTAGCATAGCTTCTGGAGGATGTCTTAGCTGCGAGTACTCCAGAAGCCCGCCTGACAGATCGATCCACCAGGTGACACGCCATGACAGAGACTCTCAGCTGCCCGTCGTCTTCGACAGACACAACACTTCGTGAGAGCTGTATCGAGCCATCAGCTGCAACAGGCAATTTGTCGTCTCTGAAACCAAGCAACTTGATTTTCTCGTCGTCTATGCTGGCGGTAGTAGCGGTAAATACACCTCGGAAACCTTGTGGCCACTCCCCGCCAACCACTCTAACACTGATGGTGGCCTCCACGGAGTGAACCATGTCACCCAATGTCAACTCCATTGTGCTGAGCCTGCTAGTCCTGACGCGATTGAACACATAGGAATTCATTGAGCCGGAAATATAATAAGGATCGACGTGATAGCTCAACTCTTTATCCTCAGATTCAGTAGCGCCCTTCACTTTCAATGCAACCTCAAACCACACAGGATCCACCACCACAATAGCACGGCTAGGACCTGTCAGTGTCAGATACGGATTCTGCATGCAGACATTATTTAGTAAGTAATTGTATCGTTTATCTCAAATAGGACTGCAGCATATATGACCAATATATGTTGAAAATAAGAGAGAATGTGCATTCATCGATAAATAATCAACCTAAGCATAATAGCTTAAATTAAATATCTGTCGATAGCAAGCACAGAAGAAAGGTAAACTCGTGACATGCAAAATTAAGATGTAATTTAGAGCCAGTAGATTTGAGTCGAGATAGGTAAGAAAGCATTTCAAGTCTTCAAAGCTGAAGCAAGTTAACAAACATATGTAAACTGAACTCAAAGGCATTGAACATCATCACAATGAAAACATAACTTGCAAAAACATGTGTAGTCTGCAAACAACATACAAAAAAGGGGGCATATTATTAGGGTGTTCATATACTACTAAAAACAGGTATCTCAAAGGTTAATTTGTCAACAGATCACAACTGTGTTCAGCATTTTCAAGCAGAAATTTACAAGAGAACACGACAAAGTAACAGGTACAAACAAAATAAAAGAATGGTCTCACAGACCAGGGGACGCTATTGATTCGAGAATCTACCTACGCCTTGTGGGAGCACAACTAAAGGGGTCCAATGTATTCTCAAAGGGAACAACCAAGAGTAGGCTAAATGTTGTAGGCGCTCTTCCATAGAATTCTCCCACCCCCTCCCTTCCCCTCCCGCTCTCTCAAATGGGATGTGATCACACTTCTTGCTATGATTATAATTGCCCCAGGCGCTCGCTGCCGCCGTCCCATCAAACACCTAGGCAATGGAAGGCCTTTGTCCAGTGCATAAGAGGTAGGAAACAATTCGCCAAAGAAAAAGAAGGGAGGCGGCAAGAAAAAGGAAGAATGGAATGCCATTCCCACGAACCAACCCTCCCAAAGCAGGAAGGGGACAGATCTATGGCTTCGAAAGGAAGCCGCCGGAGAAAAAAAAATGGAGCACCAAATTCAATGAGGATAACTGGGGAATGAAGCAGATTCATTGATACCTGGGCAAAAGGGAAAGGCCAAAGGAAGAGGACGTCGCTGAACAAGGATCTAGCAGACGGCGAGACGCCATGGATAAAGAAGGTGCGTATCCTGCATAGGCTCCATCGTCGATGACACCCACTAAGCCAAACAACTTGCCATCAACATGGACAGGCAGCAGCTGGGAAGTGTATGGGAGGGTGAAGCCAGGGGCCAAACCCTGCAGAGGAGCAGATGTGCCAGGGAGCCATCCTCCACTGCTTGCAAGAGCTCCAGCCACCAGGTATAGAGCAAGGAAGAGCAGGAGAAGCCTAACTGGCATATCTGGTTAATTAGAAAGATTACAACACCTAATATCATAGTAGGGGGATACAGGCCTCCATCCCTCTTCTTTCCACCGCTGGAACCACCAGAGATGGGAGAGAGAGTGAGGCCAGAGGAGGAGGTGAGGTAGGAAGAGCTTCAGGAGAGGGAAGACCGACCACATGGGTAAACAGCCACTTAGGGAAGAAGTCTCAACCGGTTGACACTGTCTGATGGTGCTTAATGTGAGTAGTCTAATCTCTTGTTTAAATCGCATAGCATAGAGAATAAAATCCAGTTGTTTCTCCAGCTGTGTAATAACTCGGATACAAGGGAATACCCCAAGTTCGATTTAATTGCAGGTGGAGAACTTGAGAAGCAGGGTGTGTGCACAATACATGGTTGAATTGAATGAAAGTTGCCAGGGCCATGGTTTTATTGGCAGCTATACATACTAGCAGAACAGCTATATGCCGGCAAGTGAACAGGTTTTCCAAATCGCGCGCACACACACACTGGACGGTCTAAGAAAACAATATAATCCATACTGCAGCTATAAACACATACTCTACCACACTCCTATACTCTTAAAAAAGTTATATACTACTCACTAACTATACATTTTCCAAAGAGTACATACTCCATATTATATATTCTAAATACAATATACCGCATACTGCATACTCTTAAAAAGGTTCATATTCATATTACAGAGTGCATACTCCTGAAAATGTGATACACTTCTTAATACATGCTCCATACTATTTTTCCTTCAAAAAACAGTGTGCTCCAACCAGATATTTTTGTTCCATCTTATGGAATAATAAACATGGTGGTATTAATATCCTTATCCGATCAAGAACTTTGTTCCCTGTGGTCAATAATTAAAGAGGTGCTTGAACCAACACATCACTTGCTGGATTACTTACTTAATTAATAAACTTAATTAGCGAAATGTCTTCTGAAGCATCCATTAACCATCTTCTGAAGCATTAATTAATAAACTTAATCAGGCTTGTGGCACAGGAAGGTTAAATAACGATGGATGCCTAGGGAGTAACTACACAGGGGAGTACCCCAAAATTCTTCATATATATGTGCCAATGACAATGCCAAGATCATATATTCTAAATCTACATATATATGTGGCACAGACTGTTTCATCTTCACAAAGTCTACAAAAAAATTATATTATTTTCTCGTTCCACTTTATGTTCTAAATCTGTAATTTGATCATATATTTACTAATATCATCACACTGTATAACGCAGCTGAAAAGATCAGACCAAATAGTTTTGATGGAGATACATACATAGACACCAAACTAATAACTGTCAGCGGCAGGCCAGGAATACAAACCTCCTTGTGGATCATTTGGCAGTTATCCCTTTCGCGCTGGAAGATAACATTGCGATTATGATCCAAACAATCTCGTGCAGCAACGACGCCAAACACTTGCAGCGGCCAGTGCACTCCATCTTGTAGTCCCGCAACTTTGACAGAAAAGACCTGCAGAGTTCTTATGGGGTGGGCTGTGCCACCTGACGACTTCTTGTCCGTGTAAAGCATGTTTGGGATTCGCGCTGCATAATATCGATGTCAAATTGCCAGTCAATCAATCAATCAATCAAGATGCTCACAGCTAGCAGTAATAATAAGCAATGGAGAGGGGATTTGTCTTTGGCAGCTTACTGTTGTCCTTGAAATTTCCGAAGGATTTGGGATAAAGATATTCCCAGAACTCGCGGAACTCCTTGGCCTCGAAGGCACGCCAGTCGGAGGTATCCTCGTCGGGATCCATGTCCTTGAGCCTCAGGGCCTCCATGTCTTCCGCAATCCACCTCTTGCGGCACTTGACGGCCTCGGGGTCTCCCGTGGCGATCCACTTCCGGAGGGCGCTGGACTCCTCCGGCCGGTCCTCGTTCCTGCGCGCCTCCTCCGCCTTGGCTCTGTACACGGCCGCCGCCGCGACGTCCTCCTCTGTCATCGTCTTGGCCGGCTCCTTGATGACGATCCCCTTCATCCGCGCCAGAATCTTGGCCGTGGCTGCTTCTACAATCTCCCTCGTCTTCGCCAAATCAGATTCCGCTGGGCTGCTCCCCACCTCGCTGACGCTCATCTCCACCGGAACCGCCGCCGCCGCCGCCGCCTTCTTTGAGCTCTTTCCCGTTTCCGTCTTCCGTTTCTTGATTTTGCGGCCGGGGCCTCCTCTCTTCCTCCTCTCCGCCTCCTCCTGCGCCTCCTCAGCCTCCCTCATATCCATCAACAGATAGTTAATGTAGGACTCCACTTCCGCCTCCGCCTCCGCCACCGCCATCGCCGCTCTGCTTACGCCAAGAAACCCTAGACCTAGACCTAGGTGGAGGATTGGGGATTCGTACTGTTGAGAGGGCAGGCAGGGAATACAAGGAATCGAACAGATCGATCGACACCGGCCGGCCCATCTCCAACGAGGCGAGCGTTCCACATATACAGTCGGTGTCTCCAGTTTTTTTTACCCTTTTCCTTGTTTTTTCTTTTCTCCATTTAGTTTTTTCATTTTTCTATTTCTCTTTCCTTCTTCTTTTCTGTTTCTCCTTATCTTTTCTTTTATTATTATTACTATTATTATTATTGTTGTTGTTGTTGTTGTTGTTTTCCACAGATGTTCAGAAATTTAAATACTGTCCGCATGTTCAATTTTATTAATTTTTTGAAAAATGTTCCTATTTGAAATTTAGTTTCGTAAATTCTAAAAACGTTTAGAATTCCAAGTGATGTTTTCTTATTTCGTAAAACAAAAGAAACTTCAAAATATTTAGAATTTCAGATATCGAAAAAGTTCCTACTTTAAATTCGTTTGCAAATTCAAATATTTGTTCGTATTTTAGTTTTTGTTCGCTCATTCAGAAAATGTTCAGGTAAATTTGTTTGAAAAATGTTCACCAATAAAAAAATGGGGGTTTCCAAGAAATGTTCCCGCTTTCCAAATTTGTTCACATCATCAAAATGTTCATTTTTCAAAATTTGACCCTGAATTCCAAAAATGTTCGGCGGAACTCAGAAAATGTTCACGTCTTGAAAATATGTCTGTAATTTTGAAAAATGTTGGCACTTTCAGTTTTTTTGTTCCTTTTTCAGAAAATGTTTTGCATTTTCACGAAATTCTTCGTAATTTCAAAAAAATCTCGTTTTCATTTTGTTCCTTTTTTTGGAAAAATGTTTGAGATTCCCAAAAATGTTTCGGGTTTTTAACTTTTTGTGATGAAATATGAAAATGTATGCATTTTAAAGCATATTAATGTGTATGGTAACCGAGTATAAAAATGCCGGCTTCCGAGGCTCGACATAAGACCGGCTTTCGAGGCTCGAGTCTTGGTTCGGCTTCCTGTGGAAGCAGGCCTTGCAGCCTCTTGTGGTTTATCCTAGCTTTCTGAAAGCTGGCTCTCACCTGACTTAAGCCGGCGTTTTAACTTTGATAAGTTCAAGATCAACATAGTCCATGATAGGCATTTGTGTGATTGACTTATCAAAAGTACAACCGGGTCACCTTTTCGGAGTAGCATCAAGCTAACATGCAGGTTTAACCAAGTATCATAGTGGCATATGTTGGGTCAAGAGGGATGTTAGTAGTTAAACTCGATGAGTTGGAAGCCCCCAAGTGACCATATGATCATGGAAAAGCTCAGCATAGGGACAATGCTACTACTGCAAAACATTTGTGTTCCAGATAAGCCGGTTTTATTCCATTGATCCTAATATGATAAACCAATAAGGCAGGTTACCTATGTTTAGATTGTGCATCATGGCGACCAGTCTTCTTTGGTAATCTATAATTGTCCGCCAATAAGGCAGGGTACCTGTCGTGGAATTGTCATGGCAGATGTCCTAGTAGAAGGACTTAGTCGTGGAGCCATCGCGACGAGGTTATTAGCTTAAAGGGGTTAAACGGGACAAAGGACACAGAGAGTTTATACTGGTTCGGCCCCTTGCGGTGAAGGTAAAGGCCTAATCCAGTTTGAGGTGGTATTGCTTGGGTTTCGATTACCAGGGATCGAATACACTTAACCTAGTTCTCGATGTCTTGTTTCTTGCCCTAAACCGCAGCCGGGTCGTCCATTTATATACACAGGTTGACGCCCCGCGGCTCACGGAGTCCCAACTGGCTCATAACCAACGTGTCCGGCTCGGTGACTAATTACACTTTCCTTACAATACAAGTCATACATATATGGCGGTTTACACCTATGGGCCTTAAGTCGCCTTTGGGCTTCGGGCCCTTAGCAAGTCTGCTTCATGAACCGCCGTCTTCAATTTCTTCATGGGCTTTGTCTTGATGAACCGCCATTGGTATAACCCGGCCCCTCCTGGGCGGGTCATACCCAATAGTTATATCCCCAACATTAGGCCCTAGGTTGATTTGAACTTGTTCATATCAATTCTCAACACTTAAAAAAAATCCTTCTTCATTTATTCTTGCGAGGCCCTGTAACCCACTATGACGTCATCTCCTAGGATTGTGGTAACCCGTCATGACGTCACCTGTCATTAACATTACACAAAGCCCAAATTTTAATATATCCTCTCTTTTAATGAACCTTCGAAAATCGAGGCGTCTGCGCCGTCATATATCCTTTTTTTGCCTCCTTGATTCCCGCGCATGCCACTTATCCTTTCGACGTTATAAATAGGGCTAGGGGGTCCCTTTCACTTTCCCCTCTTGCCTCTTCGTCTCTGTCTTCCACCTCGCGTCGCCTTAGCACCCGAGCTCCGCCGCCGCCGTCGACCTTCGCCACTGCCTCAACAACGGCCGCTGTTGAAGGAAATATGCCCTAGGGGCAATAATAAAGTTATTATTTTATTTCCTTATATCATGATAAATGTTTATTATTCATGCTAGGATTGTATTAACCGGAAACATAATACTTGTGTTAATACATAGACAAACAGAGTGTCACTAGTACGCCTCTACTTAACTAGCTCGTTGATCAAAGATGGTTATGTTTCCTAACCATAGACATGAGTTGTCATTTGATTAACGGGATCACATCATTAGGAGAATGATGTGATTGACTTGACCCATTCCGTTAGCTTAGCACTCGATCGTTTAGTATGTCGCTGTTGCTTTCTTCATGACTTATACATGTTCCTATGACTATGAGATTATGCAACTCCCGTTTACCGGAGGAACACTTTGTGTGCTACCAAACGTCACAACGTAACTGGGTGATTATAAAGGTGCTCTACAGGTGTCTCCGAAGGTACTTGTTGGGTTGGCGTATTTCGAGGTTAGGATTTGTCACTCCGATTGTCGGAGAGGTATCTCTAGGCCCACTCGGTAATGCACATCATTTAAGCCTTGCAAGCATTGCAACTAATGAGTTAGTTGCGGGATGATGTATTACGGAACGAGTAAAAAGACTTGCCAGTAACGAGATTGAACTAGGTGTTGAGATACCGACGATCGAATGTCGGGCAAGTAACATACCAATGACAAAGGGAACAACGCATGTTGTTATGCGGTTTGACCGATGAAGATCTTCATAGAATATGTGGGAGCCAATATGAGCATCCAGGTTCTGCTATTGGTTATTGACTAGAGACGTGTCTCGGTCATGTCTACATAGTTCTCGAACCCGTAAGGTCCGCACGCTTAACGTTTCGATGACAGTTATATTATGAGTTTATATGTTTTGGTGTACCGAAGGTTGTTCGGAGTCCCGGATGTGACCACGGACATGACGAGGAGTCTCGAAATGGTCGAGACATGAAGATTGATATATTGGAAGCCTATATTTGGATATCGGAAGTGTTCCGGATGAAATCGGGATTTTACCGAAGTACCAGAGGGGTTACCGGAACCCCCCGGGGATTAATGGGCCATAGTGGGCCTTAGTGGAGAAGAGGAGAGGCGGCCAGGGCAAGGGTCGCGCCCCCTCCCCCCTAGTCCGAATAGGATAAGGAGAGGGGGGCGGTGCCCCCCCCTTTCCTTCTTCTCCTCCACCTCTTTTCCCTCTTCTCCTAATCCAACAAGGAAAAGGGAGGGAGTCCTACTCCCGGTGGGAGTAGGACTCCTCCTGGCACGCCCCCTCCTGGCCGGCCGCACCTTCCCCCTTGCTCCTTTATATACGGGGGCAGGGGGGCACCCTAGAGACACAACAATTGATCATTTTATATTTTAGCCGTGTGCAGTGCCCCCTCCACCATAGTCCACCTCGATAATACTATAGTGGTGCTTAGGCGAAGCCCTGCGTCGGTAGAACATCATCATCGTCACCATGTCGTCATGCTAACGAAACTCTCCCTCAACACTCGACTGGATCGGAGTTCGAGGGACGTCATCGGGCTGAACATGTGTTGAACTCGGAGGTGCCGTATGTTCGGTACTTGATCGGTCGGATCGTGAAGATGTACGACTACATCAACCGCGTTGTGCTAACGCTTCCGCTTTCGGTCTATGAGGGTACGTCGACAACACTCTCCCCTCTCGTTGCTATGCATCACCATGATCTTGCATGTGCGTAGGATTTTTTTTGAAATTACTACGTTCCCCAACAGTGGCATGCGAGCCAGGTTTTATGCGTAGATGTCATATGCACGAGTAGAACACAAGTGAGTTGTGGGCGATATAAGTCATACTGCTTACCAGCATGTCATACTTTGGTTCGGTGGTATTGTTGGATGAAGCGGCCCGGACTGACATTACGCGTACGCTTACTCGAGACTGGTTCTACCGACGTGCTTTGCACACAGGTGGCTGGCGGGTGTCAGTTTCTCCAACTTTAGTTGAACGAAGTGTGGCTATGCCCGGTCCTTGCGAAGGTTAAAACAACACCAACTTGACAAACTATCGTTGTGGTTTTGATGCGTAGGTAAGAACAGTTCTTGCTAAGCCCAGTAGCAGCCACGTAAAACTTGCAACAACAAAGTAGAGGACTTGTTTTTGTAGGGCATGTTGTGATGTGATATGGTCAAGACATGATGCTAAATTTTATTGTATGAGATGATCATATTTTGTAACCGAGTTATCGACAACTGGCAGGAGCCATATGGTTGTCGCTTTATTGTATGCAATGCAATCGCCCTGTAATGCTTTACTTTATCACTAAGCGGGAGCGATAGTCGTAGAAGCATAAGATTGGTGAGACGACAACGATGCTACGATGGAGATCAAGGTGTCACGCCGGTGACGATGGTGATCATGACGGTGTTTCGGAGATGGAGATCACAAGCACAAGATGATGATGGCCATATCATATCACTTATATTGATTGCATGTGATGTTTATCTTTTATGCATCTTATCTTGCTTTGATTGACGGTAGCATTATAAGATGATCTCTCACTAAATTTCAAGATAAAAGTGTTCTCCCTGAGTATGCACCGTTGCCAAATTCGTCGTGCCCAGACACCACGTGGTGATCGGGCGAGATAAGCTCTACATCCATCAACAACGGGTGCAAGCCCGTTTTGCACACGCAGAATACTTAGGTTAAACTTGACGAGCCTAGCATATGCAGATATGGCCTCGGAACACTGAGACCGAAAGGTCGAGCATGAATCATATAGTAGATATGATCAACATAGTGATGTTCACCATTGAAAGCTACTCCATTTCATGTGATGATCAGTTATGGTTTAGTTGATTTGGATCACGTGATCACTTAGAGGATTAGAGGGATCTCTATCTAAGTGGGAGTTCTTAAGTAATATGATTAATTGAACTTAAATTTATCATGAACTTAGTACCTGATGGTATCTTGCTTGTGTATGTTGATTGTAGATAGATGGCCCATGCAGTTGTTCCGTTGAATTTTAATGCGTTCCTTGAGAAAGCAAAGTTGAAAGATGATGGTAACAATTACACGGACTGGGTCCATAACTTGAGGATTATCCTCATTGCTGCACAGAAGAATTACATCCTGGAAGCACCGCTGGGTGCCAGACCTGCTGCAGATGCAACTGACGACGTTAAGAACGTCTGGCAAAGCAAAGATGATGACTACTCGATAGTTCAGTGTGCCACGCTTTACGGCTTAGAACCGGGACTTCAACGACATTTTGAACGTCATGGAGCATATGAGATGTTCCAGGAGTTGAAGTTAATATTTCAAGCAAATGCCCGGATTGAGAGATATGAAGTCTCCAATAAGTTCTACAGCTGCAAGATGGAGGAGAATAGTTCTGTAAGTGAACATATACTCAAAATGTCTGGGTATAACAGTCACTTGATTCAACTGGGAGTTAATCTTCCGGATGATAGCGTCATTTACAGAATTCTTCAATCACTGCCACCAAGCTACAAGAGCTTCGTGATGAACTATAACATGCAAGGGATGGATAAGACGATTCCCGAGCTCTTCGCAATGCTAAAGGCTGCGGAGGTAGAAATCAAGAAGGAGCATCAAGTGTTGATGCATGGTCAATAAGACCGCCAGTTTCAAGAAAAAGGGCAAAGGGAAGAAGAAGGGGAACTTCAAGAAGAACAGCAAGGAAGTTGCTGCTCAAGAGAAGAAACCCAAGTCTGGACCTAAGCCTAAAACTGAGTGCTTCTACTGCAAGCATACTAGTCACTGGAAGCGGAACTACCCCAAGTATTTGGCGGATAAGAAGGATGGCAAGGTGAACAAAGGTATATGTGATATACATGTTATTGATGTGTACCTTACCAGAGCTCACAGTAGCACCTGGGTATTTGATACTGGTTCTGTTGCTATCATTTGCAACTCGAAACAAGGACTATGGATTAAGCGAACACTGGCCAAGGACGAGGTGACGATGCGCATGGGAAACGGTTCCAAAGTCGATGTGATCGCCGTCGGCACACTACCTCTACATCTACCTTCGGGATTAGTATTAGACCTAAATAATTATTATTTGGTGCCAGCGTTGAGCATGAACATTATATCTGGATCTTGTTTGATGCGAGATGGTTATTCATTTAAATCAGAGAATAATGGTTGTTCTATTTATATGAGTAATATCTTTTATGGTCATGCACCCTTGAAGAGTGGTCTATTTTTGATGAATCTCGATAGTAGTGACACACATATTCATAATGTTGAAGCCAAAAGATGCAGAGTTGATAATGATAGTGCAACTTATTTGTGGCACTGCCGTTTAGGTCATATCGGTGTAAAGCGCATGAAGAAACTCCATACCGATGGACTTTTGGAACCACTTGATTATGAATCACTTGGTACTTGCGAACCGTGTCTCATGGGCAAGATGACTAAAACGCCGTTCTCCGGTACTATGGAGAGAGCAACAGATTTGTAGAAATCATACATACATATATATGTGGTCCGATGAATGTTGAGGCTCGCGGCGGATATCGTTATTTTCTCACCTTCACAGATGATTTAAGCAGATATGGGTATATCTACTTAATGAAACATAACTCTGAGACATTTGAAAAGTTCAAAGAATTTTAGAGTGAAGTTGAAAATCATTGTAACAAGAAAATAAAGTTTCTACGATCTAATCGTGGAGGAGAATATTTGAGTTACAAGTTTGGTCTACATTTGAAACAATGCGGAATAGTTTCGCAACTCATGCCACCCAGAACACCACAGCGTAATGGTGTGTCCGAACGTCGTAATCGTACTTTACTAGATATGGTGCAATCAATGATGTCTCTTACTGATTTACCGCTATCGTTTTGGGGTCATGCTTTAGAGACGGTTGCATTCACGTTAAATAGGGCACCATCGAGATCCGTTGAGACGACGCCTTATGAACCGTGGTTTGGCAAGAAACCAAAGTTGTCGTTTCTTAAAGTTTGGGGCTGCGATGCTTATGTGAAAAAGCTTCAACCTGATAAGCTCGAACCCAAATCGGAGAAATGTGTCTTCATAGGATACCCAAAGGAGACTATTGGGTACACCTTCTATCATAGATCCGAAGGCAAGACATTCGTTGCTAAGAATGGATCCTTTCTAGAGAAGGAGTTTCTCTCAAAAGAAGTGAGTGGGAGGAAAGTAGAACTTGATGAGGTAACTGTACCTGCTCCCTTATTGGAAAGTAGTTCATCACAGAAACCGGTTCCTGTGATGCCTACACCAATTAGTGAGAAAGTTAATGATGATGATCATGGAACTTCAGATCAAGGTGTTACTGAACCTCGTAGGTCAACCAGAGTGGTACGGTAATCCTGTTCTGGAGGTTATGTTACTAGACCATGACGAACCTACAAACTATGAAGAAGCGATGGTGAGCCCAGATTCCGTAAAATGGCTTGAGGCCATGAAATCTGAGATGGGATTCATGTATGAGAACAAAGTGTGGACTTTGGTTGACTTGCCCGATGATCGGCAAGCCATTGAGAATAAATGGATCTTCAAGAAGAAGACCGACGCTGACGGTAATATTGCTGTCTATAAAGCTCGACTTGTTGCAAAAGGTTTTCGACAAGTTCAAGGGATTGACTATGATGAGACTTTCTCACCTGTAGCGATGCTTAAGTCTGTCCGAATCATGTTAGTAATTACCGCATTTTATGATTATGAAATTTGGCAAATGGATGTCAAAACTGCATTCTTGAATGGATTTCTGGAAGAAGAGTTGTATATGATGCAACCAGAAGGTTTTGTCGATCCAAAGGGAGCTAACAAAGCGTGCAAGATCCAGCGATCCATTTATGGACTGGTGCAAGCCTCTCGAAGTTGGAATAAACGCTTTGATAGTGTGATCAAAGCATTTGGTTTTGTACAGACTTTTGGAGAAGCCTGTATTTACAAGAAAGTGAGTGGGAGCTCTGTAGCATTTCTGATATTATATGTGGATGACATATTGTTGATTGGAAATGATATAGAATTTCTAGATAGCATAAAGGGATACTTGAATAAAAGTTTTTCAATGAAAGACCTCGGTGAAGCTGCTTATATATTGGGCATCAAGATCTATAGAGATAGATCAAGAGGCTTAACTGGACTTTCACAAAGCACATACCTTGACAAAGTTTTGAAGAAGTTCAAAATGGATCAAGCAGAGAAAGGGTTCTTGCCTGTGTTACAAGATGTGAAGTTGAGTAAGACTCAATGCCCGACCACTGCAGAAGATAGAGAGAAGATGAAAGATGTTCCCTATGCTTCAGCCGTAGGCTCTATCATGTATGCAATGCTATGTACCAGACCTGATGTGTGCCTTGCTATAAGTCTAGCAGGGAGGTACCAAAGTAATCCAGGAGTGGATCACTGGGCAGCGGTCAAGAACATCCTGAAATACCTGAAAAGGACTAAGGATATGTTTCTCATTTATGGAGGTGACAAAGAGCTAGTCGTAAATGGTTACGTCGATGCAAGCTTTGACACTGATCCGGACGATTCTAAATTGCAAACCGGATACGTGTTTACATTGAACGGTGGAGCTGTCAGTTGGTGCAGTTCTAAACAAAGCGTCGTGGCGGGATCTACGTGTGAAGTGGAGTGCATAGCTGTTTCGGAAGAAGCGAATGAAGGAGTCTGGATGAAGGAGTTCATATCCGATCTAGGTGTCATACCTAGTGCATTGGGTCCAATGAAAATCTTTTGTGACAATACTGGTGCAATTGCCTTGGCAAAGGAATCCATATTTCACAAGAGAACCAAGCACATCAAGAGACGCTTCAATTCCATCCAGGATCTAGTCCAGGTGGGAGACATAGAGATTTGCAAGATACATACGGATCTGAATGTTGCAGACCCGTTGACTAAGCCTCTTCCACGAGCAAAACATGATCAACACCAAGGCTCCATGGGTGTTAGAATCATTATTGTGTAATCTAGATTATTGACACTAGTGCAAGTGGGAGACTGAAGGAAATATGCCCTAGAGGCAATAATAAAGTTATCATTTATTTCCTTATATCATGATAAATGTTTAGTCTTCATGCTAGAATTGTATTAACCGGAAACATAATACTTGTGTGAATACATAGACAAACAGAGTGTCACTAGTACGCCGCTACTTGACTAGCTCGTTGATCAAAGATGGTTATGTTTCCTAACCATAGACATGAGTTGTCATTTGATTAACGGGATCACATCATTAGGAGAATGATGTGATTGACTTGACCCGTTCCGTTAGCTTAGCACTCGATCGTTTAGTATGTTGCTATTGCTTTCTTCATGACTTATACATATTCCTATGACTACGAGATTATGCAACTCCCGTTTACTGGAGGAACACTTTGTGTGCTACCAAATGTCACAAGTAACTGGGTGATTATAAAGGTGCTCTACAGGTGTCTCCGAAGGTACTTGTTGGGTTGTCGTATTTCGAGATTATGATTTGTTAGTCCGATTGTCGGAGAGGTATCTCTGGGCCCACTCGGTAATGCACATCATTTAAGCCTTGCAAGCATTGCAACTAATGAGTTAGTTGCGGGATGATGTATTACGAAATGAGTAAAGAGACTTGCCGGTAACGAGATTGAACTAGGTATTGAGATACCGACGATCGAATCTCGGGCAAGTAACATACCGATGACAAAGGGAACAACGTATGTTGTTATGCGGTTTGACCGATAAAGATCTTCGTAGAATATGTGGGAGCCAATATGAGCATCCAGGTTCTGCTATTGGTTATTGACCGGAGACGTGTCTCGGTCATGTCTACATAGTTCTCGAACCCGTAGGGTCCACACGCTTAACATTTTGATGACAGTTATATTATGAGTTTATATGTTTTGATGTACCGAAGGTTGTTCGGAGTCCCGGATGTGGTCACGGACATGACAAGGAGTCTCTAAATGGTTGATACATGAAGATTGATATATCGGAAGCCTATATTTGGATATCGGAAGTGTTCCGGGTGAAATCGGTATTTTACCGGAGTACCGGAGGGGTTACCGGAACCCCCCGGGGGTTAATGGGCCATAGTGGGCCTTAGTGGAGAAGAGGAGAGACAGCTAGGGCAAGGGACGCGCGCCCCTCCCCCGTAGTCCGAATAGGACATGGAGAGGGGGGCGGGGCCCCCTTTACTTCTTCTCCTCCACCTCTTTCCCCTCTTCTCCTAATCCAACAAGGAAAAGGGAGGGAGTCCTACTCCCAGTGGGAGTAGGACTCCTCCTGGCGCGCCCCCTCCTGGCCGGCCGCACCTCCCCCCTTGCTCCTTTATATACGGGGGCAGGGGGGCACCCTAGAGACACAACAATTGATCATTTGATCTTGTAGCCGTGTGCGGTGCCCCCCTCCACGATAGTCCACCTCGATAATACTGTGGCGGTGCTTAGGCGAAGCCCTGCATCGGTAGAACATCATCATCGTCACCACGCCATCGTGCTGACGAAACTCTCCCTCAACACTCGCCTGGATCAAAGTTCGAGGGACGCCATCGGGCTGAACGTGTGCTGAACTCGGAGGTGCCGTACGTTCGGTACTTGATCGGTCGGATCGTGAAGACGTACGACTACATCAACCACGTTGTGCTAACGCTTCCGCTTTCGGTCTACGAGGGTACGTGGACAACACTCTCCCCTCTCGTTGCTATGCATCACCATGATCTTGCATGTGCGCAGGAATTTTTTTGAAATTACTATGTTCCCCAACAGCTGCATCAACCTGATTTGACCAGATTTCGTCCGTGCGCCTCCGCTATTCAACAACTCTGGTGAGTTCTCCTCCTTCCTTTTCCCATAAATCCCATTAGGGTTTCCTACGAGCTCGTCAGAGTTCATCTTCGTTCTTTGGTGTAGCTTGCTCTTTTTGATTTGAACTCGGTACCTCTCCTGTGCGGTGGTAGTTGTAGCACCCATTTTCACTACTAGGGCATCTCCTTTTGCATAAAAAATCCAATCTGGACATATGAACTGCTCAAGCATCGTAATTTAGGTCTAGATATTTTTCCATTATCTGAAGTGCCGTATGATGAAGCCATGTACCTAGGGTAGGGGCACGGACCTGTCCTAAGAGCCCTACCCAAGGACATCCATAGAAGAAGTCACCTTTCAATCGACTTGAAGATACCCACTCGACGGGTTGAAGACACTCGACCAGGAAGCTATCACTCAACCACGAAGCCAACCACTCGACTGCAAGGAGATCTAAAGTCACTCCGCAGGCAAACGGTCGGTCATTAAGTAGCCTTTATGGTCATTATAGCACTTTATTAGAGGCGTTACCAGTAATGCCCAACCTTAATGTACCTTAAACCCTGCATTACTGAGGGCAGGAGAGGGCTGGCAAACTCTATATAAGCCACCCCCTCCTCAGTATCAAGGGTTCGCACCCCTGTCATTCTCACACATATAATCCAGTCGACCGCCTCCGGGCACCGAGACGTAGGGCTTTTACTTCCTCCGAGAAGGGCCTGAACTCGTACATCTTCGTGTGCTTACAGCTCCTGCATAGCTAAGATCTAGCCTCTCCATACTTACCCCCCTACATCACTGTTAGACTTAGAACCACGACAGTTGGCGCCCACCTTGGGGCGGGAATCTTAGCGCTTGAATTGTAGGAGTTGCAATTTTTCCGATCTCCTTGATCATGGTTTCATGCGGAGTTTTGGTGGAGGGCCGCGAGATCCGTCTTGGTGTGCTCACGTTCATCGCCGACGACTCCGCCTGGCTTCAAGAGGCTCCGCTCGACATCGACGCGCTCCCCGTCCGCGGGGCGACGCACTTTCGTGCATGTGTTCGCGGCGTCCTACTGCGGCAGCCGTCGACCCAGTATCGGTCGGCTCCCGTGTCATCTCCCCGCCTCGTCTCTCGCCAGCGCAAGCGCTCTCGTCGATCGAGACTTCAGAGGTGAGGCATGCGGTGGCTCGCCGGTCGGCCACCCCACAAGTTGCGGCAATCGAGCCCGACGAATCTCTCTACGGCCTGTTCGACTAGCTCCGTAGAGACCGCATCCGAGTGCGACAGCAGTGATCCTGCGGCGGAGGTCCTGGAAATTGATGGGACACACAACCCTCCCGGTTTTACTCGTACCGACGGAGGGGCAGGTGGGGGCGACCCGTCGCATCCCCACGAAGAATATCTCCCTGAGCCTCTCACGTCGCTGCAGCAAGAGGAGCTTCGCCGCTGGAACATGGATGCACTCCACACTCCTATCATTGGAGAAACCCCCGAGGCCCGAGCCTTGGAGGACGTGCGCTTGGCTAACTTGGCCGAGCGCACTCGACTGGAGAATCTCCAGCGAGCACTCGACGAGCAAGTGCGTCAGCGGGCTCCTGAGTCCAGTCGACGTCAGCTCTTCCCGCCTATGCAGGTATATCGAACTCCCATTTAGAATTTGGCAGCCGCGGCCCGAATAGCGGAATCAATTCAGCCCTCCCAGTCAGAAGCCGATAGAGGCTTGTTGCAAATCAGAGCGTTGCTCCGGGCAGCGGGAAACCAGAATTCCGCTGTCTCTCAGTCGCGGAATAGGATCCACAGTCGATCCGTTGCAACGGATACAGTGCAGTCGGCTCACAGCCCAAGATCGCCCCCGAGGCGTGAGGGACGTGGAGACCGACCAGATCAGTACAGAAGAAACGAGCAGTATGATCATCGATTCGATCGTGATGATCGACATCGAGTGCCAACCCCTCCCCCGAGGAGTGGGTCGTATGCGCCTCGACAGCAGGATGACAGACGCCCTCATAGTGTTGGGCGGAGGATCCCAGTCGACCCCAAGGAACCAGGCTTTAACGCGAGATCCATCCTCTTTCAAGGTTTGGTCGACAGGAATAGGGCTCACAGAGAAGGACATGACAGAGATGCTCCTACCAGCAGCAGGGTACATGTTTCAGGGCCAGAATGTTTCAGTCGAGCCATCAGGGCCGCAGTGATTCCTCCCAACCTCCGGTTGGCGACTGGAGTCAGCAAGTTCACCGGCGAGTCTAAGCCTGACACTTGGCTCGAAGACTACCGAGTGGCTGTCCAGATTGGCGGCGGCAATGATGAGGTGGCTATGAAGCATGTGCCTCTCCTGTTAGAGGGCTCAGCCAGAGCGTGGCTGAATCAGTTAGCACCCAACAGCATCTACACTTGGGAGGATCTCTCTCGAGTGTTTGTCACGACCTTTGAAGGAACAAGCAAGCGACCGGCAGGCCTTATAGAATTGCGGTCTTGCGTGCAGAAACCGAGTGAAACTCTGAGGGATTACATCCAGAGGTGGATCACTTTGCATCACACAGTTGAGAATGTACCAGATCACCAAGCAGTTTGTGCCTTTAAAGAAGGCGTCAAGAACAGAGAGTTGAACCTGAAGTTCAGTCGGATCGGAGAAATGTCTCTGAATCGGATGATGGAAATTGCCACAAAATACGCTAACGGAGAAGATGAAGATCTACTCCGGAGTGGCAAGCAAAAAGCAGTCACCCAGGAAACCGGAGGCAATTCCAGTCGGAAGCAGAAGCGGAAGGCCGAGCCAGCCGCTCCTGGGGAGGCCCTGGCCGTAACCCAGGGGAAATTCAAGGGAAACCCCAAGGGGCCCTGGAACCCCAAGAAAGTAAAAGATCAAGACAGAAATGATGTTTTGGATCTGCCGTGTCACATTCACACCAAGAAAGACGAGGAGGGTAAACTCATTTACCCAAAGCATACCACTCGACAGTGTCGGCTCCTGATCCAGCAGTTCCAGGGCAAGCAGTCCAAAGACAAGGAAAAAGAGTCGGACAAGGTTGAGGATAAGGAAGATAGTGACGACGGGTACCCCCAAGTCAATTCGACCTTGATGATTTTTGCTGATGTCGAAAGCAAAAGTCGACTGAAAGTCATTAACCGTGAAGTGAATATGGTTGCCCCGGCAACACCCAGCTACCTGAAGTGGTCTCAGACTGCCATCACGTTCGACCAGTCCGATCACCCTGCGCACATTGCCACCCCTGGGAGGCAAGCTCTGGTGGTCGATCCAGTTGTCGAAGGCACTCGACTAACCAAAGTCCTGATGGATGGTGGCAGCGGCCTGAACATACTGCATGCAGAAACGTTGAAAGGGATGGGCATTCCGATGTCCAGGCTCAGTGCCAGCAACATGAGTTTCCATGGAGTCATTCCTGGAAAGAAAGCCGAGTCACTCGGCCAGATTGCTCTCGATGTGGTTTTCGGTGATTCAAAGAATTACCGCAAGGAAAAGTTGACATTTGAGGTTGTGGACTTCCAAAGTGCTTATCATGCTATTCTGGGCCGGCCAGCTTATGCACGCTTCATGGCTCGACCGTGCTATGTGTATCTCAAGTTGAAGATGCCCGGCCCCAGAGGTGTGATCACCGTTACAGGAAATCGGAAGAAAGCAGAGGAGTGTTTTCAGAAAGGATCAAAGATCGCTGATGCTCAGATGTCAGTAGTCGAGTTGCAAGAGTACCAGAAGACTGCTGATCCGAGTGAATTGCTGCGAGCCAAGAAGCCAGCTTTAGAATCAACTTTTCAGTCGTCCGGTGAAACTAAGCCAGTTCACATTCACCCGACCGACCCCAATGCTGCTCCGACTCACATCTCAACGACGCTCGACTCCAAATAGGAAGAAGCGCTCATCCAGTTCCTCCGTGAGAACTGGGACATCTTCGCATGGAAGCCTTCTGACATGCCTGGAGTTCCCAGGGGGCTGGCTGAGCACCGTCTATGAGTCGACCCGAAGTTCAAGCCTATGAAAGAACATCTTCGACGGTCCGCCGTCCAGAAGAGGAAAGCTATTGGCGAGGAGGTGGCTCGGCTCTTAGCAGCGGAGTTCATCCGAGAGATTTACCACTCCGAGTGGCTTGCCAATGTTGTCATGGTCCCCAAGAAGGACAAGTCACTTCACATGTGCATTGACTTTAAACATATCAATCGGGCCTGCCCGAAAGATCATTTCCCTCTCCCCCGCATCGACCAGATAGTCGACTCAACCGCGGGGTGTGAGCGTTTGTCTTTTCTAGACGCTTATTCAGGGTACCATCAGATCCGTCTGTATGGACCCGACGAGATCAAAACGGCTTTCATCACCCCATTTGGGTGCTTCTGTTATGTCACCATGCCCTTCGGCCTCAAGAATGCTGGAGCCACGTTCATGAGGATGATTCAGAAGTGTTTGCTCACTCAGATCAGTCGGAACGTAGAAGCATACATGGATGATATTGTGGTTAAGTCACGGAAAGGTTCCGACCTGCTAACTGACCTTGCTGAAACCTTTGCTAACCTCAGGGGATATGATATCAAGCTCAATCCATCAAAGTGCACATTCGGAGTTCCAGGTGGAAAATTTCTCGGTTTTCTCATTTCCGAATGAGGAATCGATGCCAATCCCGAGAAAGTTGGCACCATACTCCGGATGAAGCGCCCTGTGCGTGTGCATGATGTCCAGAAGCTTACAGGTTGCTTGGCCGCTCTAAGTCGATTCATTTCTCGTCTCGGTGAAAAGGCGTTGCCTCTTTACCGACTGATGAAGAAGTCTGACAAGTTCGAGTGGACTCCAGAAGCTAATGCAGCGTTTGCAGAGCTCAAAGCTCTGCTCTCCACCCAGCCGGTGCTTGCTGCCCCAATTAGTAAAGAGCCTCTGCTGCTTTACATTGCGGCCACGGGACAAGTTGTCAGTACAGTACTTACGGTCGAGCGGGAAGAAGAAGGAAAGGCCTTCAGAGTTCAGCGCCCAGTATATTATGTGTCTGAAGTTTTGACTCCTTCGAAGCAAAGATATCCCCATTACCAGAAGCTTGTATATGGGATTTACATGACCACGAAGAAGGTTGCACACTACTTCTCTGACCATTCCATTACAGTCGTCAGCGACGCTCCACTGTCAGAGATTTTGCACAACAGAGATGCAACTAGTCGAGTGGCAAAGTGGGCGATTGAACTCCTTTCCCTAGATATCAAGTTTGAAGCAAAGAAGGCTATCAAGTCCCAAGCAATTGCAGATTTCGTCGCCGAGTGGATTGAACAGCAGCTTCCGACTCAAGTTCACTCGGAGCACTGGACCATGTTCTTCGATGGATCTAAGATGCTGAATGGTTCCGGTGCTGGGGTAGTATTGGTCTCCCCCCGAGGAGATAAGCTCAGATATGTTCTCCAGATTCACTTTGATTCCTCCAATAATGAAGCAGAATATCAAGCACTCTTTTATGGGTTGCGCATGGCCATTTCACTCGGCGTCCGGGGCCTCATGGTCTATGGTGACTCAGATTTGGTGGTTAATCAGGTGATGAAGGAGTGAGACGTCAGAAGCCCAGCTATGACTGGCTACTGCAACGCAGTAAGAAAGCTAGAAAAGAAATTCGAGGGGCTAGAGCTTCATCACATCCCCCGACTGAAAAATCAAGCAGCTGATGATCTGGCAAAGATAGGCTCCAAGAGAGAAGCCATTCCCAGCAATGTGTTTTTGGAGCACATCCACTCGCCGTCAGTCCAGGAGGATCCTTTTACAGAAGAAGCCCCGCAACCGAAAAGTGCCACAGATCCGACTGAAGTCGAAATTCCTGCTGTGGTCGACCTAGTCATGGAGGTCTTGGCAATCACTCCCGACTGGACGATACCATACATCGCGTATATCCTGAGGAAAGAACTTCCAGAGGACGAAGAAGAGGCTCGACAGATCGTCCGTCGATCTAAAGCTTTCACAGTCATAAGAGGACAGTTGTATAGAGAAAGCGCATCTGGAATCGGTCAGAAGTGCATAACGCCAGAAGAAGGTCAGATAATCCTTGATGATATCCACTCGGGGACCTGTGGTCACCATGCGTCCTCTCGGACCATTGTGGCCAAAGCATACCGAGCGCGTTTTTACTGGCCCAAGGCAAACGAAATGGCGAAAGAGATAGTCGACAAGTCTGAAGGCTGCCAGTTCTACTCCAACATGTTACACAAGCCAGCGTCAGCTCTGAGGACCATTCCACTCGTCTGGCCCTTCGCTGTTTGGGGACTGGACATGGTTGGTCCACTGAGAACAGGCAGGAGCGGATTCACACATGTGCTTGTGGCAGTCGACAAGTTCACCAAATGGATTGAAGCCAAGCCTATCAAAAATCTTGATGCTAGCACTGCTATCAGTTTCATCAGAGAGTTGATATTCAAATATGGAGTCCCGCATAGCATCATCACTGACAATGGGTCAAACTTCGATTCAGACAAGTTCAGAGCTTTTTGCGCCTCTCAAGGCACACGAGTCGACTACGCGTTGGTCGCGCATCCCCAGTCGAATGGACAAGCTGAAAGAGCAAATGGTCTGATTCTCAAAGGACTGAAGCCTCGACTGATGCGTGATCTCAAGCACGCAGAAGGCGCTTGGGTCGACGAGCTTCCGTCAATTTTGTGGGGATTGAGGACCACCCCGAACCGGTCGACTGGAAGAACGCCATTCTTTCTGGTTTACGGAGCCGAAGCCGTCCTGCCGAGTGATCTACTTCACAATGCCCCCAGAGTCGAGCTTTATAACGAAGACGAAGCAGAGCAAGCCCGGCAAGACGCAGTCGACCTCCTAGAGGAGGAGGGGGAAATGGCTATGATCAGATTGACCTTCTATCAGCAAGACTTGCGTCGATTCCATGCCAGAAATGTGAAGAGCCGAGCCTTCCAAGAAGGAGATTTGGTCCTCCGAGTGGATCAACAGAAACCACACAAACTTGCTCCTACTTGGGAAGGCCCCTTCATCGTCACCAGAGTCCTCCACAATGGAGCATATCATCTCTACAACATTGATCGCTGGATCGACGAGCCACGAGCTTGGAATGCGGAACTACTCCGCCCATTTTACACTTGAATTCTCACTCGGATGAGATGTAATAAGAAAAACTTCTTTAGTTTATTTTTATCAAAGACAAGAGTGTCCCAGTTCTTCCTGTAATTGCTGTCACTTTTGTTTGCGTACGAAATCCCCCAGTGGGTAGCTTAGCTGCGAATCCGTTTCGCCTAAGTTTGCAAAAAAATCCTACCGAGTGGTGAGCCAGACTCCCACTCGGGGGCTTAGTTGCAGCCCAGTGCTCGCCTAAGTGTTTGAAAATCCTACCAAGTGGTAAGCCAGACTCCCACTCGGGGGCTTAGTTGCAGCCCAGTGCTCGCCTAAGTGTTTGAAAATCCTACCGAGTGGTGAGCCAGACTCCCACTCGGGGGCTTAGCTGCAGCCCAGTGCTCGCCAAGTGTTTGAAAATCCTACCGAGTGGTGAGCCAGCTCCCACTCGGGGGCTTAGCTGCAGCCCAGTGCTCGCCTAAGTGTTTGAAAATCCTACCGAGTGGTGAGCCAGACTCCCACTCGGGGGCTTAGCTGCAGCCCAGTGCTCGCCTAAGTGTTTGAAAATCCTACCGAGTGGTGAGCCAGACTCCCACTCGGGGGCTTAGCTGCAGCCCAGTGCTCGCCTAAGTGTTTGAAAATCCTACCGAGTGGTGAGCCAGACTCCCACTCGGGGGCTTAGCTGCAGCCCAGTGCTCGCCTAAGTGTTTGATAATCCTACCTAGTGGTGAGCCAGACTCCCACTCAGGGGCTTAGCTGCAGCCTAGTGCTCGCCTAAGTATTTGAAAATCCTACCGAGTGGTGAGCCAGACTCCCACTCGGGGGCTTAGCTGCAGCCCAGTGCTTGCCTAAGTGTTTGAAAATTCTCCCGAGTGGTGAGCCAGACTCCCACTCGGGGGCTTAGCTGCAGCCCAGTGCTCGCCTAAGTGTTTGAAAATCCTACCGAGTGGTGAGCCAGATTCCCATTCGGAGGCTTAGCTGCAGCCCAATGCTCGCCTAAGTGTTTGAAAATCCTACCAAGTGGTGAGCCAGACTCCCACTCGGGGGCTTAGCTGCAGCCCAGTGCTCGCCTAAGTATATAAAAATCCTACCGAGTGGAGAGCAAACCTCCCACTCGGGGGCTTAGCTGCAGTCCAAGTACTCGCCTAAGTATATAAAAATCCTACCGAGTGGAGAGCAAACCTCCCACTCGGGGGCTTAGCTGCAGTCCAAGCACTCGCCTAAGTATATAAAAATCCTACCGAGTGGAGAGCAAACCTCCCACTCGGGGGCTTAGCTGCAGTCCAAGTACTCGCCTAAGTATATAAAAATCCTACCGAGTGGAGAGCAAACCTCCCACTCGGAGGCTTAGCTACAGCTCAGTGCTTGCCTAAGTGTTCAAAAATCCTACCGAGTGGAGAGCAAACCTCCCACTCGGGGGCTTAGCTGCAGTCCAAGTACTCGCCTAAGTATATAAAAATCCTATCGAGTGGAGAGCAAACCTCCCACTCGGAGGCTTAGCTGCAGCTCAGTGCTCGCCTAAGTGTTCAAAAATCCTACCGAGTGGAGAGCAAACCTCCCACTCGGGGGCCTAGCTGCAGTCCAAGTACTCGCCTAAGTATATAAAAATCCTACCGAGTGGAGAGCAAACCTCCCACTCGGGGGCTTAGCTGCAGTCCAAGTACTCGCCTAAGTATATAAAAATCCTACCGAGTGGAGAGCAAACCTCCCACTCGGAGGCTTAGCTGCAGCTCAGTGCTCGCCTAAGTGTTCAAAAATCCTACCGAGTGGAGAGCAAACCTCCCATTCGGAGGCTTAGCTGCAGCACAGTGGTCGCCTAAGTGTTCAAAAATCCGACCGAGTGGAAAGCAAACCTCCCACTCGGGGGCTTAGCTGCAGCCCAGTGCTCGCCTAAGTTCGGAACACGTCCCAATCCACAAGGACGGCAAGGTGCGAATCGACTGTTACCTTTTCCTTCGGAGCTGCACCACAAATACGAAGTTATTTCGAGTGAAGACCAAGTTCCACTCGACAGATAATTCCCGAAGATATTCAATGATAAATCAAGTTCGGATAAAACCCAAAGGTCCAAGACCTCAGATCAAAGTACTCGAGCCCTCGGCTCGACAGAGTTTAACGGTTACAGAATCCACTCGGCATTCCGAGGCAAATTTAAAGTGAAGCATAAAAGTTTTTTACTCCTCCGGCGGAGGACTGGAAGGGGCAACGAACTCGTCCAAGTCGATCCCGTCTGCAATACGGGTGGCAGCAGCAATGAAAGTTTCCATGAAGTCTTGAAAGTTAAGCTTCCTGGTGTTGGCAACTTGGATGGCGGCCAGCTTCTCCTCTCGCACCTCCTTGCAGTGGACGCGGACGAGGGACAAAGCGACATCGGCACCACACCTTGCGGAGGATTTCTTCCAATCCGTCACTCGACCAGGAACGTCGTTCAGTCGAGTCATCAGAGACTCAAGATCATTTGAAAGCGCCGCCCTGGGCCAGAGAGACATGTTGATCCGCGACACAGCAACCTTCAGCCGAGCCAGATAGTCAACCACGGTGGCAATACGAGACTCTAGACGGAGCACGTTCATTGCAGCCTCGTCCTTCACAAGAGAGTTAGCAGGGTCCAAGCCTGGCTCCACTCGACTGGTCTCCTCTTCAAAGTTCTGACAGAATTCTGCAAACACGATTCAAGAATAAGATAGTGGCTTTACTTGAGTTCGTTTACTGCAAGCCAGTCAAATGAAGGTAATTACCCTCAAGCATGACGAACAACTTCTTGGCGAGTCCCCCGAGATAAGCTTCAAGATCGTTCTTCTTCCCCACCAACTCACTTGCCTTGTCATTCAGAGCAATCTTGTCGTTCTTCAGACGACTGACCTCCTGATTAGCTGCATCGAGAGCGGCCTTCAGTCTGGAGTTCTCTTGTTCAAGAGTTCCGACGGAAGCCAGCTTTTCTTCAGCAAGCTTCGCTTTGTTCAAGGCCTCCTTTTGTGCCTCTGCAAGATCTTGATCCTTCTTCTTTAGAGCTTCTTCCAGTTTATCTGCAGTATGTCGAGTGAAATCAACATCAAGAATGGACAAGAAAGAAAAGTCACTCGTCAAGAATGGAGAACCTCACCAGCCATACCTTTTGCTTCTTCTTGCGCCTTCTTCAAGTTCTCTTGAGCAAGCTGCAAGTCAAGGTTGAGCTGGATCTGCTTATTCTCCAACTCAATATAGCGAGCTACAAGTTCGCATGATTTTTGCAAAACAAAAATCAGTCGACATACGTCCAGGATAAGTTGCTTCCGAGTAACTAAGAGACAATGATGGCGTTTCTAAGACTACAGCCGAATCAAAAAACATTCGACAGTAGTCTCGGGGACTACACCCAGTGGGTGCACTCAGCGTGCCCCCACTGGTTTTTGAAAAAAAATCGACTGCCAGCAGTCGACCGGATACAGTTCCATTCGGCACGGCCTGACCAGACCGAGTGAAGAAGTACAACTACAGCAACACAATGTAAAGACTACAGCCGACTGCCAGCAGTCCACCGTAGTCTCGGGGACTACACCTAGTGGGTGCACTCAGTGTGCCCCCACTCGTCCAAGAATTGGCAGACAGACCCAGTGGGTGTACAGATGTAAAGATCTTCGGAAAAGAGATTCTTCTAACAACATATCGTAACAGACCAAGTGTTGAGTCGACTGACCTGGACGTTGCTCTGAAGAGCCGAACTTGCGTCATAGGCTGCTTGGCTGGCCTCCTGAGCCACTTTCACTTGTTCCATCATGATCCCCGCCTGACGTATAGCCTCTTTCGCGGCACTCGCTTGGTCCTCAGGGGCGGGGTACGCGGCAAAAAGCGAAGGAGGATTTGCGG
Organism: Triticum monococcum; assembly: GCA_034509565.1. Classification (NCBI taxonomy): domain Eukaryota; kingdom Viridiplantae; phylum Streptophyta; class Magnoliopsida; order Poales; family Poaceae; genus Triticum; species Triticum monococcum. The sequence goes on along the minus strand of CM067841.1, from coordinate 37,972,049 downwards.
TCGACGTCGAAGGCCGCACGCTCGTCAGAGGATCGGCGAAAGTCACAGAAGCCCGAGTGGTGTCACCACCATCCCGAGCTACGACCTCAGACGCCGGAGTAGATTGGGGGGTCTTGCCAGCCAACGCCCGCCTGTTCCTTCTCACTCTCAGTGGCACGTCGTCGTCGTCATCCGGGAGGTTAATAACATGAGGAGGAGCTACAAGAAAAAATTCAATCGACCAGGGTTGCAATAAATATCCAGTCGACTCAAGGCAGAACATCGGTAATCGTACCAGGGTTGGAGGTAACAGCATCCTCCATCTCTTGATCGTCGTCCTTGGCGGAGAGCTCAGAAGTAGCAGCGCTGCAAATCTCGAAAATCAGTCAGTTGACTCAATGAATTGACCAAGGATCTGTCCACGGTCGACAAAGGAGAACAAGTTCTATTATTACCCAGAAATGGTGGGGACGGTCATCTTCATCTTGGGCAGAGCCTTAGGTGGCTTAGACGGCGTCGCGCGTGGGTGCTTGGGAGCCTTTTCGGCCGGCGGAGGAGAAGAGGTCCGAGGGCGTTTCGACGACTGCCCAACAAGAGCAGTCGACTTACCACGTTCCCGTGCCGGGTCGTGTGTAAGCTTGGATCGCCTCTCCGAGCGGGGGGGGGGGGGGGGGGGGGTTCAACTTCTTCCTCCTCCTCTTCGCTGGAGTCGACGTCGTCATCTCCCTCTCCTTCGCCATCAGATTCCCACTCGGCTTGTTCATCTCCACTCTCACCGCCGCTCGCCTCCCCTTCCTCAGTCGGCTCCTGCGCCCCATTGGGTGCCGAGTACATCTCAGTAGTTGCCTGGAAAACAATAGACAAGATCAAAGTCAATCGACCAATTCAAAGAAGACCAATGAAGAAAACAAGATCTCAGTCAGGAGCATAAGGTTAGACCTGGTCCACTTCATATGTATTGTCGAGTGGAGGAACCCTCCTGGCTCCTCAGGGGTTGTCTTTGTTCCCTGTGATGCTCGACAACCATCCTTCTAGCATCTCATCAGTGACCTCCTCCGGGTGGATCCGAGTGGTGTCTTCAAGACCCGAGTACAGCCACATCGGGTGGTCGCGAGCCTGGAGCGGTTGGATGCGCCTCCGAAGGAAGACCTCCAGCAAGTCCATGCCAGTCACGCTGTCGCGGACAAGCTGAACCACTCGACCAACCAACACTTTGACTTGGGCTTTTTCTTCTGGCGTCACTTTCAGAGAAACAGGTTTTTGAGCTTGTTCCAGAGAGAAAGGGGGAAGCCCAGTCGACTGTCCTGGAGTCGCCTGGTCTTTGCAGTAAAACCAGGTCGCCTGCCAACCACGGACCGACTCAGGGAAAGTGATGGATGGAAAAGAGCTTTTTCCCCTTGTCTGGATCGCTAGACCCCCGCACAACTGGATCACCTGCGTCCTTTCGTCACTCGACTTGGCCTTTTTGACCGATTGGTAACGGCAAGTGAAGATGTGCTTAAAGAGTCCCCAATGGGGGCGGCAACCCAAGAAACCCTCACACAAGGAAATGAAAGCAGCCAGATACACGATAGAGTTGGGAGTGAAGTGATGGAGCTGCGCTCCAAAGAAGTTCATAAAGCTCCGGAAAAAAGGATGAGGAGGCAAAGAAAACCCGCGATCAATATGGGTGGCGAGGAGCACACACTCACCATCAAGAGGTTGGGGCTCGACTTCTCTCCCCGGGAGACGCGCAGCTTCATGAGGGATGACTCCTCCCTCAACCATATCATCAAGATCTTCCTGCCGAATCACCGTCGGCATCCAGTCGCCCTGGATCCAGCCTCTGGGCAGAGAAGTCCTTGAGGAAGATCCGCCCCGAGCGGACTTCTTCCCTTTCCCCTGCGCTGCCGCCTTCTTCGCGCGCTCCAGAGCGGATGCCTTGTCCTTCACCATCGTCGCCGACAAAGCTCGAACGGGCCTGCGGCGCTAGGGTGAGAGCGGAGGTGGCGGAGAACTTTGTGAAGGGAGAAGGAAAGGAGAGAGCACACTGTTTGGAAACCCCGAGCCGGTGGCTTATAAGAGGCCGCTTCCGAGTGGCTCATCGGTAGGCCCAGGCTATCCCGTCAAATCCCGCAGCAGACGCGCGCGCAGTACGTAGCGAAAAAGGTGGTGCGGGGATCGAGGAGCTTCCGCCTTATCACATCCGATTACTGCGGCCGCTCCCGCCCCGCCCGCTTCCCGAAATTCAAATCCCGTGAAATCCGCAGGTTGCAGAACAATTTGTCAGACAGAAGATCCCTTTCACATCGTCATTCCGAACTCCACAAACAAGGAAACTCACTCGACGAAAGACTTGGAATGGATCAAGGCGACTGAAAGAGGTTGATGATGTCATCTGTGACGATTGACCCAAAACAAGGCACTCACGTAGCACAAAGAACCAGTTGGAAAGGTCACCAACTCTTTCCCCACTCTAACCTCGATCCATTCGGGGGCTAATGATGAAGCCATGTACCTAGGGTAGGGGCACGGACCTGTCCTAAGAGCCCTACCCAAGGACATCCATAGAAGAAGTCACCTTTCAATCGACTTGAAGATACCCACTCGACGGGTTCAAGACACTCGACCAGGAAGCTATCACTCGACCACGAAGCCAACCACTCGACTGCCAGGAGATCTAAAGTCACTCCGCAGGCAAACGGTCGGTCATTAAGTAGCCTTTATGGTCATTATAGCACTTTATTAGAGGCGTTACCAGTAACGCCCAACCTTAATGTACCTTAAACCCTGCATTACTGAGGGCAGGAGAGGGCTGGCGAACTCTATATAAGCCACCCCCTCCTCAGTATCAAGGGTTCGCACCCCTGTCATTCTCACACATATAATCCAGTCGACCGCCTCCGGGCACCGAGACGTAGGGCTTTTAGTTCCTCCGAGAAGGGACTGAACTCGTACATCTTCGTGTGCTTACAGCTCCTGCATAGCTAAGATCTAGCCTCTCCATACTTACCCCCCTACATCACTGTCAGACTTAGAACCACGACACCGTAGATCCAAAATCATAGCATCAATCTGCGAAACCTGTTTTTCAACACATAGAAAATTTTCATTTCTCAAATCTGTACTTTAATAATTGTGTGGGCGGCTTAACTCAAAAAACCGTAACCCGCCAGGTACCATTAGTCCCCTCTTAAGCCGCCAATAGCTAGTCTTTATAACTTCAATGCCAATCTTTGGTTTAACACCCATGCATGCTTCATGTAATCTCCGGTTTGCCTTTTAAACCATCAGCCGGATTAACCATATAATCTTGAACCAACATACTCTTTCTTCCAGATCATCAAGAAAAAATGGCTAAGACGTACACTTCCTGCAACTGGGTCCAATCCCGGGTTACTGAAGAAGATCTAAACAATCATGTTGCAACTGGCGCGTTAGCCAAGAAAGAGGTCATCCATTGGAGGGCCCCTGGTGAATAAAATCCTCCTACACCCAAGGACGGAGAAGTGATTGTCTTTACTGACCATCTGAGTCAGGGGTTCAGCCCACCCGGCTCAAAGTTTTCCTGCGATGTGCTTCATTTCTTCCAACTTCACCCTCAAGATATCGAACTCAAGTCCGTGTCCAACATTTGCAATTTCCAAGTGTTCTGTGAAGCTTATCTTCAAGAAGAGACCACAGTTGATTTATTCAGAGAATTCTACTATTTAAACCGTCAAACAGAGTTTACTGACGGGCCCAGCCAAGAGCTCGGTGGAGTCTCAATTCAAAAGAGGAAAGAGGTCAACTTTCCCCATGCTAAGCCGCATAGTCATCCCAAAGACTGGAACCAAACCTAGTTCTATTGTGAAGACACATCTCCAGCTGGCGAGAATCCTCTGTCGTGTTACCACGATCACTAACTTAGCAGCACACATCCACTCCCCTCATGGCTCAGTCCGAAGGAACGGGCCAAATATGTGCCATCGTTTTCAAAGCTCAGAGCCTTTATGGCCAACGACTTAACCGACATCGACTTTGTCCGGTGCTAGGTGTCCTGGAGTATCTTGCCTTTGAGCCGTCACCCCGGCTTAATGTGCGAATATACTGGCAATGTAAAAGATCCTCAGCGCCACTGTGACATTTAACTGTCTGATGCGGAAATTACTGAAGCCACCAAAAATTGCGGAATGAACCTTTAAAGGAATGCAGCAAAACATGACTTAGTCCTTTCAGTACCTTCAACAAGTCACCAGCCGTAAGTGTTGCACACCTTCTGCTCAATCCATATTTTCAATAATTATGCCCACTTATGTTCTTTTTGACCTGAACAGGCTGATTCTCCATTTTGGAAAAAGAAACCTCAAGATAAACCGGCTAAACTGGCTCATACCAAAACCAAGGCCACCAAAAAGCCTACCAAGAAGAAGACCACCGAGTCTGCCGGTCTAAACATTGATGATGACGATGATGACAATGAGTCAGAAGTAGAACTTGACTCTCTTGGCTCCTTTTTTATACATCTCATTGACAACGATTGTTATTAGGATGACGCAGAGGCCAGCCGTGCCGATGATGTAGAGGTAACTATTCTTTCCTCTAGCTCAGAACCTCTGCCAACACAGAAAAACCGACAAGCAAGCCAGAAAGTAAGCTTTTCTCACCCCCTAGCTCACTTGGATCCCAACTTCCTTTTGAAGAAACAGCAACACGAAGCTCGCCAAACCACCCGTCATAGTGGTGGTGTAATCACTTCTTCTGGCTTACCGGACACGCCGGTTCACAAACGCCGCACAGAGGTCTTTCATATTTCTGATATACTTTATCCTAAGGCGGGTCATTTCCGACAACCTCTTAACCCATCTGATTCAAACTATCAGGGGATTTCACATTCCTCCTCTGGTGAGTCAACGGGAACTCAAATCCCAACTTTTAAGACTGTCCCTGGGTAAGAATATATTCAATCATTCAAACCTTATACCTGTCATTTACACTGGCATCTTTATGTTTCTTTCTTTTTAGGGCCCAGGCCAGACCCAGCAAGAAGGCAAAGCTGAATAAGCTGGTCGACGGTTCTAACCCGTCTGAACCAGAAAAACAACAGTCAGAACCTTCTAGCCCAATTGCTGAGGCCACCCTTGATGATCCACCACCACAAGACCATGAAGCCTCCATAGATTGTATGGACGTTGAACGGGTGATTTCTAAGCCGCCAATCCCAATTAAGCCTGCTGAGGGGAACACTGATGATGTTGTTGTCACTGGGTTTGGATTCACAGCCCCGGGTCAACCTGCTGTCTTATCTAAGCACATCGCTAAGGAAGAAATTTCTGCTGAAGATAAAGGCAAGTGGAAGGTAGACTTGGAGAGCTACACTCATTTCAGTGCCCAAGACATCCACTCTGGTTACTTGAACCATCTGTATACCAGCCGTGACTTTGAAGCCGGCTTGGTCAATTTGATGAAGGAACGCTATGAGGTAAATGCTGCAACTCCTTTTTATATGAATATATTTCCCTTAGCCGCCAAGTTTATTGGACATGATAGAATCACTACTGCAGGATGCTGCTAACGCGACACTACAATCAGAGACCCTTTAAGAAACTGTGTGCGATGCCATAATCGCAAACGGTGGTATATGAAAACCATCAGAAATGTATAAAACGTTTGCGATGACGGATGCATCAAACACGGTTCAGGTTTTAGTTGTGTGTGCAATGAAGGACATATGGTTCAGTTCAATTAACTGTTTGTGATGAGGAGGAACAAAAGAAATGGGTAGCCAGATGAAGGCGTGTGCGATACACATCATATGGTTCAATCGGATGAACTGTTTGTGATTAGGCAACACAAAAGAAATGGGCAGCCAGATGAAGGTGTGTGCGATATAGAACATACGGTTCACTCGGATGAACTATTTGCGTTGAGACAAGAGAACATAAATGGTTCAATATAACAAGATGTGCGTGATACGCGGCAAACAGGTCTGTAATCAGAAATGTGTGTGAAGACCGATAATAACATAGACGATTGCTTCTAATAAGACGTATGTGATATGCTCTGTCTACACAACATCTATTGGCTATTGGGGGACAAGCGGTCATCCGGATACGCCATAAGGATGCGAAGAGGCATCCTATCAGCAAGGACTAGCTGTTCCACCAGTAGCTCATGTAAGAAAACTCTCAAGTTAAGTGTGCTCAGGCTGGAGCAGCCATCAGATGGGTGACTGGATGGAAAGTTGTGTTGATGTTAAATTAACTGATAGGATGTGTCATATCTGTCAAATTAAATGACTGATACGACCCATCCCATGAGTTAATTTAACCTCAAGGTCCTTGTTTTTTATTTTATTTTATTTTTTAACACATGTTAAAGAAGGTCTACCGCTTTACTTTTTGACAATGTGCGATACGTGGCATACAGTTGATCCATTCGTCCTATTTGTGATGGAATAGGTCGTGTGTGTTGTGGGCAAACGCTTGCTAGTATTCAACCATTTGGGATTGATGAATTCATCACCGACGGGTTCCCTAGGGTGGTCCGTGTTCATCTGATCATCATCTACTTCTTGTGCTAGCTCGATGTTCCTTCTATGCTAAGTTTCCATTAATTGATGGTGTTTTATGAACATGCCACCATTTCCCGCCGTTTCCTCACTTGTTTCCCGCCACCAAGAGATATTGCGCATAGGCGGCGTGCGACGCACAGAGGCGACAAGCGCAGCCTGTAGCACATCCACCTTTTCCAAGCATGCCAACCCATCAAAAGCGTCGCCTCTGCCATCAACCTCGTCGACGAGGAAAACGAGCAGGCGCCACGGCCCGTCGAGGCCGAGGTGCTCCCCAACAACGCAATGGACGACGCCGTGATGCGCGTCATCACCAGGGTTGAGCAGACCTTTGGCGCATGGCGCTTGAGCGCCGCGGATCAAGATAGGCATGTCAGCACCGACAGGCTGCAGCTCGCCGCACAACATGATCGATGGCGTGCCGCAGAGCAAGCTAGGCGCATCCACGCCGATAGGTTGCAGCTCACCGCACGGCGAGACCGTTGGAGCGCCGCAAAGCGAGAGGTACATCGCGCCGCATAGCAAGAGCGGATACATCGGTGCTTGCCTGCTGTCGACACGGCGTCGCGGCTGGGTACATGTCCCGTCAGTACCCCCATTCCTCACTAGGAGTGGGCAGAGGCCCTCAGTGTCGTACTTGCACCAGACATCGGCCACGTCGTACTTACACCAGATGCCTGCCGTTCGCATGGGTGCCGCCGTTCGCCTTGTCCGCGGCCCGCTGGATGCCAACGCGCTGGTCCGTAGGCTCGACCACCTCCTTGGCCTAGGTATCCACCTGGGCGCAGTAGAGGAACATGGCCGTCGCATCCTCGAGCTGGTGATCTCTGATGAAGTAGCCAACTTGGAGCTCGAGATCGCACTTCAGATGTACTACGAGCGTGTCGACCGCTTGGACGAACGCCTGCACGAGTTCAGGCAGAGCCAAGAGCTACTGTAGGCAAGGGCTGCTGGTCATGGTCTCATGGACGTGTTTTATTTTGAAAAGTCATTTCGACATGGATAGCTATGTATTGACTGCAATCATAGTATTGCTTTGCTTATTGCTATGTTTCAATGTGTGTACTCTGTTTTCCATTCTTATATGTTCTATTTCAATGTGTGTATATACACTTTCCATTCTGTATATGTGGATGATAATAGCTAGATTCAAATTAGTATACAAAAACAGATAGAAATGGAATTCATAATATATATATATATATTAGTTGTTCATTAGTTCATCACAGAACATATACGTGATGATACTTAACTACTAGATACAATGCATAAAATTGAAAACAAACAATACTAAAAATTAATAATCCCTCTTGGGGCCAGTATTCCGGCAGCCCCTCGCCAGTAGCTCCCTGGTGCGCGGCTTCTTCCCAGTGCGGAGGCAGTACTCTGCCTCCTCCGCCTCGCAGCGCTTGACGTACCGATCTGCCTCTTGCTGGCAGACACGCGCGGCTGATCTTGCCATTTCGTTGGGCGCCCACCGGAGCTCCTCGTTGGTGGAACGCTGGAGCTTATCGGCCCACCTCCATGCAGTGACGAGGTGCCCAGCGCCTATGACCATCCTCGCGAAATACCCATCTTCGTACACCTCCTCGGCACGACGACGCGCCCGCCCCCAAAGCTCCGCCGCCTCCTTTTTCCAGGCGGCATCACGGGCTTCACATGCCGCCTGGTACCTGGCTTCCTCCTCCGCCATTTCCTTCTTGAATGCCACTCGCTTGGCTTTCTCAGCCGGCGGCAGCGACTTCCACAGATAAAGATTGTACTGGTCCCAAAACCAATCCAAAGTTGGGGGTCCGGCGCAACCTCGTCAGGCGGCGCGTAGGGGTCCTCGTCGCTGCTAATCGAGTGAGCGTCCTCTGGGGCGGCAACTCCTCGTTGGCGCATGGGCAGACCAGCGGCACCATGGCAGAGATTTGAGAGAGAGAGAGAGCGAGCAAGGGGAGGATGTAGATGAGAATGCAGGCGGGACGACGTGAGCAAGGTAGTATTTATTGACGGTCGGAATCTAGGTTGACGGGGAGAGTACACATGCCGGTCGCTGGAATTTACGAGTACTGTAGTTTGAATTACACACAATTCCCGCAGCAAAATCCGTGTGTGAACATAATAGCTGACAGTTTCCAATACTGAACCGTGTCTGAGATAGAGTGCCAATCGTGTGGGGGCCGTGTCGGGGGTTGCTGATCCCACGTACACCTATGGGGATCGGCGGACCGAGCCCCTTTCGGTTCGGCAGGGGGTGTGGGATGCACGAAGAGCAGATCGAGGCGAACGCACGAATGACGCGAGCAGTTTACCCAGGTTCGGGCCGCACGGATGTGTAAAACCCTACTCCTGCTTTGGTTTGTATTGTGTTCTTGCTCGGGAGCGATGAGTGCTATAGTACACTTGGGTGGCTAGCGAGGCCGAGCGTGAGAATGGTCGTCCCCCCTCACTGTTGCGCGTGGGCCTCCTTTTATATGTCTAAGGGGTCACCGACAGGTGGCAACAGAGATGAGGGTAAAAAGGTAAAAGAGGTGGTAGTTGGCGCCACCGCTTGCTACAGTTGTATCATACCTAACCCTGACGGTAGGGGACAAAGGCATTAAATGCCTGTCTGTGTCGCCTAGACGGGGCGGAAACGGACCATCAGGGGCGCCACCATTTGCCACGATGGCTCCTTGTCAGCGCCTGCTTGCCACCGCATGCCCCTGGCTGCACAGCCTTCCACCACGTACGCCAGGAATGGTCCCAGGGCGACACGTTGGTGGGTGGGCTGGAGCGCGGGCTGCGGAGTAGTAGCTTGCCGCGGCAAGCGCCTTGCCGCGGAAGTTGTCTTGTCGCGTCCGGGAGCTTGTCGGGACACGGGGTCCCGTCGGGACACGTGGCGTGCCGCGGCGAGTTCCTCGGGATGCCTTGGTTGGTCTTCCCGGCAAGCTCCTCTTGCCGGGGTCTTTGTGCTTCCTCCCGGCAAGCTCCTCTTGTCGGGGCCTTGGATACTTTGAGTGGCCTTCCCGGCAAGCTCCTCTTGCCGGGGTCTTGTGCCTTGGCTCGAATACTTTGTTCTTGAATGGCTCCAAAGGAACCATGGAGGGTCTTGGCGGTCGCCCGGCAAGCCTTGCCGCGGGTCGCTGCGACTGCCCGTGCACAAGTTCGGGATACTAAGGTACCCCTACTTTAGTACACCGACAGGAGCCCCCGGGCCTGGGCCATACACGGTGCCGAGCGCTGTTGGGCCAGGCCCAAAACAGTGCACGGGCATGCGCGGCCTAGGTTACGCCATAACTCACTCCGCATCCACCGCGCCCTCCCCGCACGGCACGCGTCAAACGCGGCATCATGGGAGAGATCGTGGGCGGTTTTTGAGGTGCCCACTCCCCACGATCATAGGGTGGGGAGAGGTCGCCCCATCCGTCGCCTCGGTTCTGCATGCCTGCCATGCGGCTCCCATGCACTTGGGGTCGCGGACGGCGGAGGCGGGAAACGGGGCCGTCGTGGGTCGAGGTAGTGGGTCGGCCCCAGCTCCCTGCCTTCCCACGTCTTGATTCGCTGAGCGGGGCGGCCGAGCCCCCACCTCGCTCCTTTATAAAGAGCGGGAGGGGAGGACGGAAGCCCGCATTCTCTCATCTTCTCCTTCCTTCAGCTTCTACTCCCCTTCCTTTCATTCGCCATGGAGAAAGGGAACCCTGGTCCTTCATCAGTGGCGGCGAGGGTCGCCGCCAGACAGCGCATCCCTCCCTCTCCTGCACCCATGGTGGCGGAGCCAGCCGTAAGGGGAAGAGGGAGGGGGCGAGGTCGTGGACGAGGTCGAGGACGAGGCCGCGGCGCTCGGGGAAGAGGTGGACGGGGCGGAGCACCGGCTTCGCCTCCGCCGGCGGCTCCTCTTCCCACGGGGGTCCATGTTGGGGACGACCCCTGCGAGTTCTTCGTCAGGCTGTGCTGGGCACCTCGTCATCGACTCCGACTCCCAGCTCCGTTCGCGGGCGCGATGGAGCTGGACCCGCCCGAGACACTGAGACTGCACATGAGGGGCTGTGGGATCAGCGGCACGCGAGTTCGCGTTGAAGTCCCAGCCCCCGATGTGATGTATCTTGGTTGAGGGTGGAAGACGTTCGCCCGTATCCACAGCTTGACGGCGGGGCTCACCCTCCACTTCAAGTTGGTGGAGGGCGATCTCCTCTCTGTCAAGGTCTTCGGGTGCTTCGGCACTCGGGCGAAGTGCTGCGTGGACAGCTCCTCCGATAGCGAAGGCCCCTCCTCGAGCGAGAGTGACGAGGAGGGGAGCGACAGCGACGACGAGGGTAGCGGGCGGCAGGACGACGGGTCCGACTAGGTGTCGGGCATCGCTCCATGCGGCACCGGCGACCCCATCATCCGTGTCGCCGGCTCCTTGAACTCCCCGGGGTCGTCTCCTTGGGCGGCTGGCGTAGGGAGGCTGCAGAAGAGGAAGAGGGCTGGCGGCAAGGTCGTCAAGCTGGAGTACGAGGGCGTGGTGCCCTCGACAGCGTGCTGACGTCCTGCCGCCTCGTCTTCGAGCCCTGCTTCTGGCGCCGCCATCACCGTCCAGCCTTCGGACGGCCCCCGGGGTGTTCTCTTCGTGTCTTCTGGCACCCGTAGTTCGCCTAGGCGCTCCTTTTGCCCTTTTTGCCTCCTTGACCTACCTCCTGAAAAGAGGGACAAGAAAGGGATTACGGGCATCTTATCTTTTTAATTTGTAAGCCTTCGGGCCTTAGTTGCATTTAAAACTTGTAATCCTCTCTTTCATGTTTTTCATCCTCTATGGACTGTACGTGCGTGGAATGTTTTTTAACAAAAAGGGGATGCTTGCCGGGTCATTTGTCTCGCGGGTAGAACCCACGTCAAGGAGCAATTCCTTGGTATCTTTTAGATAGACACTTCTTCCCCGGCAACAGGCCCTGCCGTCTTCCCACGTCGCTCGACCTTTCTCACGCCTTTGGCGGAGGCAGGGACGAGGCGGGTGCGGCCCCTCGTTTCCTCCCCTTGCTGCCGCGACTACGACCAAACTTGGCCCCAGGAACGAGCCCCAGGGCCTAGAGTTAAGGGAGCACGGTAGTTTTCGGGAAGAAACGAGGTTTCGTATTTCCCAGTCCATAAGAGAATGCATGAAGAGGGATGAAAGACTTATCTAAGATTGTAGCCCCCGGCAACTCTGGCTTGCCGTGGGTGAACTTTGGTACTTGCAGCCCCCGGCAACACTGTCTTGCCGGGGTCCAGATGCCGGCACGTCCTTCTTCTCCTTTTCGTCCTCAGGCGGTCCGGCAAGGATATGCGAGCCCTGCGAAACAAAGGAAACGAAAGAAAGGCAAAGGGACGCACACTCGACCTCTAAGTTAGGGGTTAGCCGCTGTTAAGCACTATCAACCTTAACCAAGGACGAGACTCGACCTAGCATGCATGCTATAACTCTGGGCGCCAGCGCTTCATTTACTTGTGCTCAGGGTCTGCGCCTGGCTTTGTACAAAGGATTACATGCAACAGCGGCAAGACTTGTACAAACACTAGTAGAAAAAGGGTCAAACGTGAAGCACATTAGTGCCGGTTTGTATTTGAGCCGGCACTAATGTATACATTAGTGCCGGTTCCAATAGCTAGCCGGGCCACTTTCATTAGTACCGGTTCGTGGCGAACCTTTAGCAGCGGTTCGTGCCATGAACCGGTACTAATGAGAGTGGTGGCAGGATGTTGTCAGAATGGGGCCCCTCCAGCCCCTTTAGTACCGGTTCTTGGCACGAACCGGTACTAAAGGTCGTCCTACATAGACCCTTCGTCCACCAGCACTCTGTTCTTCCCCCTTTCCCCTCTCCCTCTCCTCTGTTCTTCCCTTCTTCCTCTCGAGTTCATCACAAAATTTGCCCAAAATTTGTCAAGATTTGAAGGCCCTCATCCATTCAAATGATCACAAAGGTTAGCAACTTTGTCCTTTCATCTCTCATTGCTAGATTAGCTCTTGCATTGGTTTATATAGTGATTAATTTGTGAGTTTAGTAATTTGGGAGGATATATATATGTGCTAGTATTTGATTTATATGCAATTTGAGGTCAAAAATAACACTTAGTTTGCATATGTAGGTGTGGTTTACTTAGTGCCTTCTAAATCTCCATCGTAGCCACCGTCAATCGCCCGCACCGTCCCGTTGCCGGCACCACCTTGTGGTGAGCCTCTTGTTCATGAAATTTTATATAAAAATTGATGTTTGTGTGATTTGGATATATAGTTACTCGTATAATTATCTTACCCGTACGTTGTTTGTTATACATATAGTGCCATGGTTTTGATATCCGTCCCCGTCGGCCCTAGTCCTTGTTATGATTCGGATGTGGTATGTATATTCTCTTTTAAAACTAGTTGCATTTCGTGTTTATGACAAATTATGCCCATCAAGTTGACATAGAAATTTTTTCTAGGAGGTATGTGAACCGGAAATTCCAACCGACCCTATTGCCGAGAGGTTAAATTTAGTTGAAAGAGAAAATGAGTACTTGAAAGAAAAATTGAAAAGAATTGAGGGGGAGAAGATGGAATTGGAGTTGCATGTTGCCGATGTCGTCGATGATCACAAGATCAAGATGGAGAAAATGCGCTTGAAGATTAGAAAGATTAGAAAATATGCCATCGATAGTGAGGCTTGGTATCATTATGCTGTTGGATCCATTGTTACCTTAGTTGCGATCTTGATCATATTTGTTGTTGCATTTAAATGCTTTAGCTAGAGAGTTATTTGTTTGTTGGATTTAAGTGTTGTATGAACTTTATGTATGAACTTGTATTAATTGTATGAACTTGTATTAATTTGGTCTATTCGGTGTTGTGTAATGAAGATGAGCCGGCAATGGATGTACGATGACCGATGCTCTCCCCAGTTCGTTGAGGGCGTGCATACTTTTCTGCTTGCGGCTGAGGCAAACAAGCGGGCGGATGGTTTTATGCCTTGTCCATGTGCTCGCTGTAAGAATGGTCACAATTACTCTACGTCAAGAACCATTCACGTCCACCTGTTTAAGTCCGGTTTCATGCCCCATTATAATGTTTGGACCAAGCACAGAGAAAGAGGGGTTATGATGGAAGACAATGAAGAAGAAGAGGACGGCGACAGCTATCCTGTCCATGGGTTCCCTGAATACGATGATACAACAATGGGGGAAGAAGCTGAGCCGGTAATGCGGGAAGAAGCTGAGCCGGCAATGCGGGAAGAAGCTGAAGAAGAGGCATCAGATGAGCCCGTTGATGATCTAGGTCGGGCCATTGCCAATGCAAAGAGAAACTACGCAAGTGATTTGGAGAAGAAGAAGTTGCAGCGCATGTTAGAGGATCACAAAAAATTGTTGTACCCGAATTGCGTAGGTGACAAGAAAAAGCTGGGCACCACACTGGATTTGCTGCAATGGAAGGCAGAGAATGGTGTATCTGACAAGGGATTTGGAAAGTTGCTGGTAATGATAAAGGATATGCTTCCAAAGGACAACGAATTGCCCGAGAGTACATACGAAGCAAAGAAGGTTGTCTGCCCTCTAGGGTTAGAGGTGCAGAAGATACATGCATGCCCTAATGATTGCATCCTCTACCGCGGTGAGTACGAGGATTTGAACGCTTGCCCGGTATGTGGTGCATTGCGCTATAAGATCTGCCGCGATGACCCTGGTGATGTCGAGGGCCGGCGCCCCAGGAAGAAGATTCCTGCCAAGGTGATGTGGTATGCTCCTATAATACCACGGTTGAAACATTTGTTCCAAAACAAAGAGCATGCCAAGGCGATGCGATGGCACAGAGAAGACCGTAAGAAAGACGGAAAGTTAAGAGTACCCGCTGCCGGGTCGCAGTGGAGAAAAATCGAAAGAAAGTACGGGAAGGAGTTTGCAGATGATGCAAGGAGCGTATGGTTTGGTCTAAGTGCAGATGGCATTAATCCTTTTGGGGAGCAGAGCAGCAACCATAGCACCTGGCCTGTGACTCTATGTTTATATAACCTTCCTCCTTGGTTGTGCATGAAGCGGAAGTTCATTATGATGCCAGTGCTCATCCAAGGCCCTAAGCAACCCGGCAACGACATTGATGTGTACCTAAGGCCATTAGTTGAAGAACTCTTACAACTGTGGAATGGAACAGGTGTACGTGCATGGGATGAGCACATGGGGGAAGAATTTGACCTAAAGGCATTGCTGTTCGTGACCATCAATGATTGGCCTGCTCTCAGTAACCTTTCAGGACAGACAAACAAGGGATACCGCGCATGCACGCACTATTTTGACAATACCAACAGTATATATTTGGCTAATAAGAATGTGTACCTGGGACATCGTCGATTTCTTCCGAGCAGGCATCCCGTAAGAAAGAAAGGCAGGCATTTCAAAGGTGAGGCGGATCACCGAACGAAGCCTCGCCACCATACTGGTGCTGATGTACATGATATGGTCAAGGATTTGAAGGTGGTCTTTGGAAAGGGTCCTGATGGACAACCTGTTCCGAATGACGCTGACGGACGCTCACCCATGTGGAAGAAGAAATCTATATTTTGGGACCTGCCCTATTGGAAAGACCTCGAGGTCCGCTCCGCAATCGATGTGATGCACGTGACGAAGAATCTTTGTGTGACCCTGCTTGGCTTCTTGGGCGTGTATGGGAAGACAAAAGATACACCTGAGGCACGGGAGGACCAGCAACGTATGCACGTAAAAGACGGCATACATCAGGGTCATGCAAGCTACGCTCTTACCAAAGAAGAGAAGGAAATCTTCTTTGAATGCCTGCTCAGTATTAAGGTACCGTCTGGCTTCTCGTCGAATATAAAGGGAATAATAAACATGGCAGAGAAAAAGTTCCAGAACCTAAAGTCTCATGACTGCCACGTGATTATGACGCAACTGCTTCCGGTTGCATTGAGGGGGCTTCTACCGGAAAATGTTCGATTAGCCATTGTGAAGCTATGTGCATTTCTCAATGCAATCTCTCAGAAGGTAATCGATCCAGAAATCATACCAAGGTTACAGAATGATTTGGTGCAATGTCTTATCAGTTTCAAGTTGGTGTTCCCACCATCCTTCTTCAACATCATGACGCACGTCCTAGTTCACCTATGCGAAGAGATTAACGTTTTGGGTCCTATATTTCTACACAATATGTTCCCCTTTGAGAGGTTCACAGGAGTCTTAAAGAAATATGTTCATAACCGTGCTAGGCCAGAAGGAAGCATCTCCAAGGGCCGTCAAAATGAGGAGGTCATTGAGTTTTTTATTGACTTTATTCCTGACCTTAAGCCGATTGGTGTTCCTGAATCGCGGCATAAGGGCAGACTGGATGGAAAAGGCACGCTAGGAGGGGAACAAATAATATGTATGGACGGACATTCTCTCACTGAAGCACACTACACAGTTCTACAGAATTCCGCCTTGGTGGCTCCGTATATGGATGAACATAAGAATTTGCTACGCTCCAAACACCCGGAGCGGTCTGATGACTGGATTACATGTGAACAAACCAGGAGTCTCGCCAGCTGGTTGCAAGCATGTACCATGCATGACACCTCTATTGAAGATGACCTGTACTTGCTGTCCCAGTTACCATCTTCGAATATAATGACTTTCAAAGGGTACGAGATAAATGGTAATACATTTTACACGATCTCCCAAGATAAGAAGAGCACCAACCAAAACAGTGGTGTCCGCTTTGATGCAGAAACCAAGACGGGAAAGGAAACATATTATGGTTATATACAGGACATCTGGGAACTTGACTATCGACGCGGTTTGAAGGTCCCTTTGTTTCGGTGAAAATGGGTCAATATGACACGAGGTGGGGTAACGGAAGACCCGCAGTACGGAATGACAACAGTGGACCTCAACAATCTTGCGTATGCAGACGAACCATTCGTCCTAGCCAATGATGTGGCACAGGTTTTCTATGTGAAGGACATGTCTACCAAGCCAAGAAAAAGAAAAGATAAGGAAGCGAATGCATCATACGATGAGCCAAAGCGGCACATAGTTCTTTCTGGGAAGAGAAACATCGTGGGAGTGGATGACAAGACAGACAGGTCAGAAGATTATGAAAAGTTTGATGAAATTGCTCCATTCACAGTGAATATTGACCCGAGCATCCCGTTAAATGATGAAGATTTTCCATGGCTACGACGCAAAGGAACACACGCGAAGAAAAAGTTTCACACCCAAAGATCTGGGATGTGATCTGGGATGCAAGCAAATTCTTTCATGCATTTACTGATTTTTTCAGCTAAATGACCCTGAAGTTGAAAAGCATTTCAAATGAACTCAGAAAAGGATGAAAGTTGGCATGGCATCATAATTTCACCCACATAGCATGTGAAAAAAAGTAGAGAGGGTTACCGCAAAAACTGAATGCACTTCGTGTACAAAATGGACAATCTGTTTCGAAGTATCAGGGTTTCGGACGAAAACTCATCCGTTACAAAGTCATTTCATTTTTTAAATAACTTAAGCATTACCAAATTGAATATAATGATAAAACACACTAATATTAAACATAAGAAAAAAGAATCACTGGAAAATGTATTTTTAAAGTTAAGTTATTCACAAACTAGTGATTCACACAAATTTCAAATAATTCAATATTTAAACTGTTCAAATTTAAAAACTACCGGCACTAATTGAAAGTTTCTAAAAACTATCAAAAATATTCACAAAGAAACTCTAAATACAGCAAAAAACAACTAAAAACAAATAAAACAAAATAAATAAAGCAGAAAAGAAAAAACTAAATGAAAAAAGCCCACCTACCGGGCCACAGCGGCCTGCATACGACTAGAAACCCAACCTATTATTGGGCCAGGATGCAGGCCCGCAAGCCCAATAGGCCCCACAGGGCAGAGTAGCAGAGGTAGGCCCAGAAGGCCTGCTTTAGAGAGGAGCTCGAGACAGCAGTGGCGGCGGGGCTTATAAGCAGGTGTAAGCGCCCTTCGGCTAGCGAGGTGGGACTAAACTTCTGCGCCCCTCGCCTGGCAGCGCACCCCCCTTTAGTACCGGTTCGTGGCATCAACTAGTACTAAAGGGGGGGCCTTTAGTACCGGTTGGAGCCACCAACCGGTACTAAAGGGGGTCGCTTCCCGCCGCTTGGGCTAGCCAAAATAGACCTTTAGTACCGGTTGGTGGCTCCAACCGGTACTAAAGGTGCCTTCTATATATACAACACTTCGAAAAATTTCATTCTCCCACTCTGTTTCTTCCCGATCGACGCCGCACCCGTCCTACGCCGTCCCCGTCGCGCCCTCGTCCCCGTCGCCGTCGCCGCCCTCGTCCCCGTCGCCGCCCCCGTCGCCGTCGCCGCCCTCGTCCCCGTCGCCGCCCCGTCGCCGTCCCGGTCGCCGATCCCCTCGCTTCGCCATCGCCGTCGCCGTCGCCTCGACCTCGCCTCGCCGTCGCTGTGAGCCCCTCCCCCGGCCCCTCTCCTCCCTCCAATCGATCGTAGCGCACACCGGCGCCGGCGCCGGCGCCGACCGTAGCGCACCCACACGCGCGCGCGCACACACACACACTACATGCACACACACACACACACACACACTACACACACACACTAGACGCGCACACACACAATTTTTCTGTTTTTAGCTTTTAGTTTTTTCTGTTTTTCTGTTTTTCATAAAAAGTTTTAGATGAATTAATTAATTAGATTAGATTAATGTCAAATAGTATGTAGAAATGTTAGTTATAATATATATAATGTCAAATGTTATAGAAATGTTAGTTATATAGAAATGTTAGAAATTTTGGAAATGTTAGTATTAGCTAGCTAGATGAATTAGATTAATTTCAAATTGTTAGACGATGATCGATGTTTTTTTAGTTTCTCATATTTTTAGTTATAAAATTTAGAATTTGCATATATGAAATCATCACAATCCATCATTTAAAAAATGTTACTTTACTTTTGCGGTATATAGTATTTTGTTGTCGATGATGCCCGGCCCGCATCCTCGCCGTCGACACGTCTGCGATGATGTCCTGCTTCAGAGGACCCATGTCCGGGACTGGGCTCCGCCGGGCTGGCACTGGGAGGTGCTACCTTCCGGGGCGCGACGCTTGGTGAGGAACCCGGCCCCCGGTCCCGTCGTCGACCCTCATCTTCTTTGGTGGCATTCGCGTGGGCCACTTTCGGTGCGGAGGGAGCCGGCCCCGCCGGAGGTGGTACGTCGCCGTGTGAGGGAGGAGGACAAGCACGTCCATCACTACATGGCTGCTATGGACGTCAGGTTCTCCAATACCTGGCAGGTTCTTTGGGTAGATCACCCGAGCTATGATCCAATGATGGTTCCTTCTCTTTGGGTGTCCACCGCCCGCACCTCAGGAACCGCGAGTGGCCTAGATTACTCTATAGTATTCGATCTTTATTAGCTAGCTAGCTAGCTAGTGATGTATTCGATATATAATATTCGAGATGATTATATCTATTATTCGAGACGACGTATTTGAGATTAAATCTATTATTCGAGACGATGTATTCGAGATTATATCTATTATTCGAGACGATGTATTCGAGATTATATCTATTATTCGAGATTATACTAAATTGTTTTATATTTCTTTTGGCATAGTTAAATAAAAGCTATGGCGGACAATACCGACAGAGAGAGAGAGAGAGAACAGACCATGTTCGATATCATACGCGGGCCAGATGATGATCAGAATGAAGAAGATTTTGACGGCTCCGAATTTCTAAACAACACCGGAGAGGGTGATATGATATTCGATCGCGACGACCGAGAAGATGAAGTCATGAACTACGACGAAGAACATGTTGATCCTGAAACAACAAACACCGGCGAGGTATATATATTTATATAAGCAGGAATCTGGTGATCATCGCATGTTTTAAATGAGTTGAAGATATATTAACAAATCGATCTTTCTTCTTTCAGCCATCCGGATCGAGCAAATCTTCAGGCAAAAGGACGAAATGAGGCCCGAACAAAAAGTTGAAGGAGGGCGTAAAGTACAATATCGAGGCATTCAAACCTAATGGCGAACCATTAGCGCCTAAGAAGATTGCGGACAAGTTCATTCGTCAGTGCGGAGTTCTTGTGAAGGACCTACTCCCGATCTCCCTTGAAGAATGGAGAAAGCCAGCAAAGCCACGTCCAGATGTTACTTTTGTCGACGAGAATCAAAAAAAACTGCTTTGGGATACTCTCATGGAACATTTCACCCTACCAGATAATATCACAGAAGCAGATGTGCGGAAAGTCAAGGACGCTGCTTTTAGGAAGATGGCGGTTGCATTCAAGAACCACAGGAGAATGACGTGGGAGAAGTACGTCAAGGGAGGAAGGAAGACTCCAGTATTCGAGGGGATACTAGAGAATCAAAGTGCTCATTGGGACGATTTCGTGAAATTCAAGGATTCAGAATTAGGTAAGGAATGGTCGAGAATAAACAAGGCCAATGCCGGAAAAAAGGATAAGTTCCATAAGCTGGGGCCAGGTGGCTACGCGGTGGCAATGCCTAAGTGGGATAAGTCTGAGAAAGAGATGGAGGATGCAAGTGTCACTCCGCTTACTAAGAACTGGCCCCCCAGGTGCAGGACTTGGTTCTATGCGCATGGGGGGGGGGGGAGTTGGACCCGAAGACATGCAATGTTTCGACGAAGGCATGTCTGAACGGAGCCGACGATGCGCTACTTGTTGCAATAGAAGAGGCTCGATTGGGGGTGTTCCATCCCAACAGAGAGAACGACGAGCTTACGCATGCCCTGGGAAATCCTGAACACCCGGGAAGAACACGAGGCAAGGGCGCTATTCCGTGGTATGAGGGGTTTTCGGACTGGAACACGGACTACAGAACCCATGCGAGAAAGAAGATTGCGGAGGACAAGAAGAGGAAGATGGAGGAGGAGCAGAGGAAGCGGGACTATGAACGCCTTCAAGGCCTAGAAGCAAGTCAAGCGGAATTGGCAGCTAAATTCCAGCGGCAGCAGGAGCAGATCGACTCACTTAGCCAGCAAAGGGGGTCTCAGCAGCTGCAGCAGCTAGCGGATGATCCAGCCTTGGATACCACCGCCCCGTCCATGCCGAGAAGCAGCGTGGGTTCCGCCCCGGGTGATGCAGTAGTGCTGGATAGATACCCCATGGATGACATCACGGAGAACACTAACTGCGAGCTACACTTCAAAATGAAGAACATACCCATGAAGGTGGCGGACGCCGTTGCTTTTTCAAATTCCCCCGAGGCAACCTTCCATTGCAACCCGATTCCAGCGGGCTATGCTCGTGTCTTGGTTGATGAGGTGGCGGACCAATATTCGGGGCTAGAGCTTGACATTCCTGGAGGTGACGAGGAGCACACACTCGGAGATGCCAAACATCGTATCATCCTATGGAGAAAGGATTGCATCATTTTTCGAAGGCCACCGACACCGCGTCACCTGACTCCTCGTCGAAGTCCGCCACCAAGTCAGCAGACTCCCGCTCCTCCAAGTCCACCAACGCGTGAGGCCACTCCTCCTCCAAGTCTGGCAAAGTGTCAGGCCACTCCTCCTCCAAGTCCGACACAGCGTCAGACGTCCACTCCTCCTCCAAGTCCGGCACAGCTTCAGGCCACTCCTCCTCATCCAACTCAGCCCCGTCAGCCGTCTCCGCCGCCTCAGCAATCGCGGAAGAGACACCCCGCAGCTATGGTGCGTAGCGGTACGAGTCGAGGTCATAGTACAGGAAGTACAGGCGGAGGCAAGCGATATAAATATGGTCCAAACCTCAGTACTCCTCTTCCTGTGAGGGCTTACGATAGGACCGAGGAGCAAACCAATGCCATAGTGCGGGTAGAAGTCAACGCCCATTTTGGACCGAAACTGCCACCGCCGCCAAGGGAGAAAGTGCCTGTGGAAGTAGTTGACCACTTCATTCGTATGGCTCAACCACCAGCTCCTAAGCCTGTTGACTCAGACTATGAGCGCCACATCAGGAAGTTACATCGACAACGTCTACAGAAGGAGGCGAGCTCGAGCTCGAGCAAACAACAAGCAGCTGTCAAAAAATGCAGGAAAACTGTTGCCCAGCTGGGAAAACAGGCGGCGCAATCGATCCCCCCGCTTGTTGTGCCGCCAACAACACGTGACAGTACGTGCGCCCAATATTATTGTGGCCAAACAGTTTACGTTCCCGAGGTGGGCGATGTGGTAATAACCCAGGAGCATATAATGCAGGCTGAAGAACTCAAGATCACTGTTGGACAACTCCTCGAGATCGAGGACATGCCTCCGATTAGAGAGGAGGAAATAAAACGAAAATTTGTCCGGGGCCAACCTTTGGTCGAGCCAGAAGATGTCAAGAAGCTCCCAACGAGAATGTATGAATTGCATCAATGGTACATGGACATTAGCAAGAGATCCGATCGAGAGTCCCTCATGGTGTATGTCAAGAAGGATGATTACTACCATGAGAAAGCTGTGGCCGTTGAGTATTCTGAACTGTTTCAGTTATACAATCAAGACGCACTCGACAAATCTATCGTCAGTTGCTATTGTCTGTAAGTGATTTCTTTCTGTAATTTAAGTCTCAAGCTAGCTGTAGTGATCCTTTTGATCAATCATTACGTGTAATTATCCTCACTATATTCTTTTCTATGGTATTATGCAGGATGAAGATGTATGAAATGAGAAAAGGTGGACGCTATGGCATTGGGTTCATTGACCCAAACACCGTTAATGAATACACATGGAAATTAGATGCATATTATGAAAAAGAGGCAGAGGACAGCATGCTAGAGTTCTTGAAGCGCCTCAAATACAATGAAGATATACTACTTCCTTACAACTTCGAGTGAGTCACACTTTCTTGTACTACAAATTCTCTATTTTTGCCTACTAGCTAGCTACATGTTTTTGCTTACATATGCCCGCTTAATTAAGACATGCAAACGTGTGTGCATGCAGATTTCACTGGATCTTGTGTATCATTAAAGTTGACGCTGGAACAGTTGAAATACTGGACTCGCTACTCACAGCAAAAGGTGACTACAACATCTTGTATGGGATAGTCAACAGGTAATTTCAATCATTATTTATAACTACATATCTCGGCCTATTTAGTTCGTCATTTCATGATATGAACTATTTAATAACCCCTTTATTCATTTTCTTTGTCGGCGGGCAGGGCTTGGGCAAGGTTCATCAGTGTCACGGAAGGCGAATGGAAACCACAGCTGAAATGGTTTCGATCCAAGGTAAGTAATTAAGTAGTACTAGCTAGCTAGCTAGCTGCCATCTCTTTAATTATCATGCTTGATTAATTATTATCTGATCAAATTAAATTCCATTCTCGTAATAAAGACCCTGAAGCAGGCGCAGGGGACTGATCTGTGTGCATACTGTGTTTGCGAGAACATTTGCATGATGGCGTCCGAAAGGAGCAGATCTCAAAGACAGGAATGGGTACGCTTGTCAGAACACTATTCACAATTTTTACACCATTATCGATATCTAGTCACACAACTAATACACATGCATATTGATCTCCTTCTTAACAGTTCAATGAGGTGCGGGACAAGCTCCTACCAACGGAGCGCGTACAAGCACTTCAAGAGGAAATAGCGGGATTTTTGCTCGACCAGGTCATAAATCCGAAGGGAGAATACTATTACCCGCTACCGCCCCCATCGACCAAGTCATGAACCACTTACAATTGTCATCGTGCTCTGAAGGCACCAATCAGGCTAATGCCACTGGCTCCGAAGGCAACATATGCATATGTAGGAGAAATTGTATATAGCTATACATGTGTGTATGTGTGAATTAATATGGTGGTTTGTGAGACATGATTGATGATATATATATGATTGGTTCTACTAGAAATTCTATATATATATATATATATATATATATATGCATAACATGTACAATGTGTAGTACCGTAAAATATCAGCAAACGAAAAAGAATTAAAATGGAAAACACAAAATTAAATGAAAAAAATCATAAAACCAAAAATCCCCCAAACCATTTAGTACCGGTTGGTTTTACCAACCGGTACTAAAGGGCTCCCGGCCCCCGGAGCTGGCTCGTGCCACGTGGTACCCCTTTAGCACTGGTTCGTGCTGAACCGGTACTAAGGGGGGGGGGCTTTAGTGCCGAAATAATAGTGCCGGTTCCTAAACCGGCACTAAAGGGCCTTACGAACCGGTGCTATTGCCCGGTTTTCTACTAGTGAAAAGGGTGGTTGCCGGACAGGGTCCGACAACCGCGCCTCACGGGTAAAACTTACGAAGATGCTCGATATTCCAGGAGTTGTTCACTGGGATGCCATCTTTGGTCTCCAGGCGGACAGTGCCATGCCTGGTGACTCGTTTCACCCGGTAAGGGCCTTTCCACTTCGGCGTCAACTTGTTGGAATTCTTGGCGGACTGAATGCGCCGAAGAACAAGGTCGCCTTCCTCGAGACTTCTGGCGTTAACTTTGCGGCTATGATAGTGGCGCAAAGCTTGCTGGTAGTGAGCGGCTCGCACAGCAGCCTGAAGACGATCTTCCTCAAGGAGCAGCGCGTCATCTTGCCGCAGCTGCTCTTGCTCAAGCTCATCATAAGCGAGCACTCGAGGTGACCCGTATATGAGTTCCGTGGGGGTAACTGCCTCCGCTCCATAGACTAGAGCGAAGGGTGTCTGGCCAGTGGCTCGATTTGGCGTCGTCCTGATTGACCAAAGAACCACCGGTAGCTCCTCGATCCAGTTTCTTCCGCACTTGTGCAGCCTGTCAAAAGTTTTGGTCTTGAGCTCGCGCAGCACTTCAGCATTTGCCCTCTCAGCTTGACCGTTGCTTTTTGGGTGAGCAATAGAAGCGAAGCAGACCTTGGCGCCAAGATCTTGGACGTACTGCATGAAGGTGCGGCTTGTAAATTGTGTACCGTTGTCGGTGATTATCCTGTTAGGGATCCCGAAATGGCAAACAATCGACCTGAAGAACTTGACTGCTGACTGTGCTGTCACCTTCCTCACTGGTTCCACTTCCGGCCACTTTGTGAACTTGTCGATTGCGACGTACAAGTACTCAAAGCCCCCGACAGCTCGGGGAAAGGGGCCGAGGATGTCGAGCCCCCAGACCGAAAATGGCCAGGATAAAGGGATCGTCTGGAGAGCTTGAGCTGGCTGGTGTATCTGCTTGGAATGGAACTGGCATGCTTCACACTTGGTTACTTGTGCAGTTGCATCCTGGAGGGTTGTCGGCCAGAAGAAGCCTTGCCGGAATGCTTTTCCGACAAGAGCTCTTGCGCCAATGTGGTGACCACATATGCCTCCATGTATCTCTGCCAACAGCTTCTGTCCATCTTCCCGGGGAATACACTTCAATTTCACACCGTTGAGTCTTCTTCTGTACAGTGTGTTGTCGACAAACTGGTACATACTAGACTGTCGGGCTACTCTTTCCGCTTCTTCTGGCTCTTCGGGAAGTTCTCCTGTCTGAAGGAAACGGACAATCTGCTGCGCCCATGTTGGAGCCTGTGGCTCGACAACAAGGACTAAAGGCACGTTTGCTGCTGCGGGAACGTCCGCTTCTACGGCAAGAGCCCGCGGCTCTGCCGGAGCTTGACGTTCCCCGGCAAGCTTGCCGGAGCAAAACTTGTCGGGAGAATCTGCTTCAACGGAACAAACCCTGGGGCTTGCCGGAGCAGACCGCTCCTCAGCATTCTTGGTGTCGATCCTGGGGACCTTCTTGGCGGCGGCTTCGGGAAGCTCTGCCGGGAGATAGTCACCAGAAATCAACTTCCTCTTCTTGCTCTGTCCAGTTGATGGTGTTACGGACGGCTGAGTCAGCTTGAGCACAAAGATCCCTGGTTCCGCAGGTAACTTAAGTGCTGCGCACTTTGACAGGCCATCGGCAATGTCGTTCTCAGCTCTTGGAACATGTTCCATTTGCAAGCCGTCAAAGCGCTCTTCTAGCTTCCTCACTTCATCAACGTAAGCTTCCATCAACGGACTCTGGTAAACCTTGTTCACTTGGCGGACGACAAGCTGCGAGTCACCCCTGACAATGAGCTTCTTAATCCCAAGTTCTGCCGCGATCCTGAGACCGGCAAGCAAGCCTTCATACTCTGCAGTATTGTTTGTCGCTTGCTCCTTGGGAAAGTGCATCTGGACTATGTACTTGAGGTGCTCTCCGGTGGGTGCGACAAGCAGCACACCAGCGGCGGTGCCTTGCAGCGAGAAGGCACCGTCAAAGTACATGAGCCACTCTTTGTTTGCTTCCTTGGCGGGGATGCTCGTCTCCGGAATTTCTTCGTCCGGAGTTGGCATCCACTCTGCTATGAACTCTGCCAATGCTCTGCTCTGGATTGTTGATGTACTCTCAAATTTGAGGCTAAAGCTTGACAGTTCCAGTGCCCACTCGACAATCCTACCTGTTGCTTCTGGATTTTGCAATATCCTTTTCAACGGAAAGCGAGTGACAACTGTGATTTCATGTGCTTGGAAGTAATGGCGCAGCTTTCTCGAGGCCATGAGAAGGCCGAAAAGCAACTTCTACACACCAGAGTACCTTGACCTAGCCCCCTGCAAAAGGGAACTGACAAAGTAAACTGGGCGCTGCACCATCTTCTTCTGTATCTCCTCTTGCATGTGCGCAGATCCTTGCTTGTCGGGACCAGAGCTTGTCGGGGAAGCCCCCTACTTGTCGCTGGATGTGCTTGTCGCGGTCGCTGGCTCGTCATCTGCCTCCCTCTCCGCTACTAACGCAACACTAACCACTTGATTGGTTGCCGCTATGTACAGCAGCAACTTCTCTTGTGGTTTAGGTGCGACAAGTGTTGGAGTGGAGGACAGGTACCTCTTCAAGTCTTGCAGCGCAGCCTCCGCTTCCAGAGTCCATTTCATTGGACCTGCCCTTTTCAATACTTTGAAAAACGGCAAGGCGCGCTCGGCAGACCGAGAGATAAACCTGCTGAGAGCAGCCACGCAGCCGACAAGCTTCCGTACATCCTTGACACGCTTTGGTGCTTCGATCTGCTCAATGGCCTTGATCTTGTTGGGATTAGCTTCGATTCCCCGCTGAGACACAAAGAACCCGAGAAGCTTGCCGGAAGGGACTCCAAACACACACTTCTCGGGGTTGAGCTTGAGGTTGACCTTGCGCAGATTTGCAAAAGTCTCTTCTATGTCTTGGATCAGAGTTGCCCTATCCTTGCTTTTGACCACTATATCATCCATGTAAGCTTCTACATTTCTGTGTATCTGTGGCTTCAAAGCGATATGGACTACTCTGGCAAATGTTGAACCAGCATTCTTTAATCCGAAAGGCATCTGTATGAAATAGTATGAGCCACATGGAGTAATGAATGCGGTTTTCTCCTCATCCTCTTCTGCCATGAAGATCTGATGGTATCCTGAATATGCATCAAGAAATGAAAGCAACTCACATCCGGCTGTGGAGTCAACAATCTGGTCAATGCGCGGCAAGGGAAATGGATCTTTGGGGCAAGCTTTATTAACATCAGTAAAGTCAATACAAAGCCTCCATTTCCCATTTGCCTTGCGCACTACAACCGGATTGGCCAACCACGTGGGATGGAGCACCCCTCTGACAAGGCCTGCTGCTTCCAATTTCTTGATTTCTTCTGCTATGAATTCTTGGCGCTCCACTGCCTGTTTCCTGACCTTCTGCTTGACGGGCCGCGTATGAGGACAAACGGCAAGATGGTGCTCAACTACCTTCCTGGGAACACCGGGGATATCAGACGGTTGCCATGCAAACACGTCGACATTCGCCTGCAGGAAAGTAACGAGCGCGCTTTCCTATTTAGGGTCAAGCGTGGCACTGATGGTGAAGGTACCACCAGTGCTGTCCTCCTTGGCGGGTACCTTCTTGGTAAGTGGTGGAGCTGCCATCGTCTTCTTACTCTTGCCGGTGGAGCTCGATGGTGCGTCCTCGACGGCAGCGCAGCACTCCGAAGAGGCACGCTTGTCGGAGTAGGCATCAGAGCTCTTGCCGGACTTGGTCTTCTTCTTCCCCCCGGGAGCTTCAGCGGCAAGTGTCTCACGGTCTATCGCGGCAGCTGCTTCCCGGTACATCTTGTCGGCGCAGATAAGGGCATCCTTCTTGTCGCCAGGGACAGAGATGACGCTTATCGGGCCTGGCATCTTGAGCAGGTTGTATGCATAGTGAGAGGCTGCCATGAACTTGGCGAGTGCTGGACGGCCAAGTATCCCATTGTAAGGCAATGGGAAATCAGCAACGTCAAAAGTGACCCTCTCCGTTCTGAAATTCAGCTCGCTGCCAAATGTCACCGGCAACGTGACCTTCCCCTTCGGCTTGCTCCTTCCCGGGTTAATTCCTTGGAATGTACCGGTTTCTTCGAGCTCGCTGTCCGGGATCTGGAGTTTCTGGAGCACAGCGGAGGAGATCAGATTTAGGCCGGCCCCGCCGTCAACTAGCATCTTAGTGACTTTGAGGTTGCGGATTGTTGGCGAAACCAACAACGGCAAGCACCCGACCGCGGTTGTGCGATCAGAGTGGTCCTCAATGTCAAAGACGATAGGCGTGCCGGACCACTTCAGAAGCTTGCGTGATTCGACAGGTGGCTCTGCCGCATTAACTTCCCGGAGCCACTGTTTGAGTTGGCGGTGGGAAGTATGCAGAGAAGCACCACTATCAACACACAAGACTTCTGTAGCCTTCTGAAACTCCTGCTCACTGTTCTCAACATCATCCATGTCTTCGTCGTCGTCTTCGTCCTTGTCGCGACCGCGGGGAGGTCTGTCTCCTTGCCGCTGCTTTGCCTTGCCGCGGCTTCCTCCCTAGCTAGCACGCTTCTTGCCGGCCTCTCCACCGCCTCCTTGGGCTCTCTCTTTGTCGCGCCGCTCGTACTCAGCTTTTTGTTGCTGGACAAGCTGCTCAACCTTCTTGCAGTTCTGGAGATCATGGCCTTTGGTGCGGTGGATTTTGCAGTACTGCTTGCCGGAGCCGTCCTGCTTGTCGGCGGCTGCCACAGCTTGGCAGTTGGTGCACGCGGCAACCTCCTTGCCGGAGCTGCCAACTTGGGCTTGCTTGGCGCCACCATCATCGCCGGACTGCTCAACGACTAGTACCTCCTTGCCGCTCTTCTTCCTGTTGCGCCTCCAGTTTTTCCTTGCCGGGGCGGCATCCTCGCTGTCAGATCCCCCTGCTCCAGTATCTTCTCCGGGGAGTTTCCTTCCTTCTTCAGCGCGTGCACACTTGTCGGCCAGGGCGTACAGCTCGCTGACGTCTCTGATCCTGCTCATCACCATCTCCTGCCGCATCCTATGATTACGCACGTTCTGATGGAATGCGCTGATAACCGCGGCAGGGTGGATGTCTGGGATGTTGCACTGCACGCGGCTGAATCTCTGGATATACTTGCGTAGGGGCTCTCCTTCCTTTTGGGCAAGCAGGTGGAGGTCACTCTCTTGGCCATGTGGTTTGTGGCCGCCTGTAAAGGCGCCGACAAACTGATGGCACAAATCCGCCCAAGAGGATATGGAGTTGTCCGGCAAGTGCATGAGCCAGGATCTGACTTCAGGCTTGAGCACGAGCGGGAAGTAGTTGGCAAGGACCTTGTCATCTCGCCCCCCGGCAGCTTGCACCGCAATGGTGTAGATGCTGAGGAACTCAGACGGGTGCGACTTGCCGTCGTACTTCTCCGGTACGTCTGGCTTGAAATGCTTCTGGTTGGGCCACTGGACTTGCCGCAGCTCACGGGTAAACGCAGGACAACCTGCCACGTACGGCAAGTTACCTGGCTCTCCGGGTGCATGCATGTCAACAGAGGGCCCAACACGCAGGTCTGATTGACGCCGCGCTTCTCTTCGGCGCTCGATGCGTGTTCGAGCATCTTCCTGCTGTCTCTCATGAAGAACTTGGCGCTGATCGCGACGAGCTCGCGGATCTGACGACGCAGTGGAGTAGTTGTCGAGGTGGATCCGGCGAGTCGGCGATCTTGGCCTTCGGGGCGGAGAGTGCACAGTGGTTGCACCCTCGCCGGTCTTGTCGCCACCGGCTCGCGCCTGGCTGACTTGCCGCGGCAGCGATGCACTCGGCTGCCGTGGGTCGTCACCGTTGGTGAAGCCGATGAGGCTCTGGATAGTGGCCCTCCAGTCATCGATCTTCTCTGGCGCTGGAGGGTAATCTAGGAGCAGTTGGGCCCGTGCCAACGCTTCCGCCGGAGTGGTGGGCGGCAGCAGCGAACGGTGCGAGGAGCGAGATATGCTCGGACTTCTAACTGCGTTAGAAGGAGCAACATCTCGTCCAAGCGACCGTGCCACGCTCGCGCCAGCATGTTGGCGTGCATGCTGGTCCTGAGCACTCCGGGATCCGCCAGCTTGATCTTGGCCCAGCAGACGTATGGTACCGTGGGTACCATGACGCTGCTGGTCCCGCGCCTCTTGGGACGGGCGCGGTGCGTGTACGGACGCCGAGGTCTTGGAGTGCGCGCGGTCGTTGTGGGAGCCGACCGCGCCGCCGATGTGTAGCGCGGCCTTGTCCTTGGACCTGACAGCACCATGAGCCCCTCCATTGGCGCCCGCTCTTCCGCTGGCGCCTACTCCACCAGCCGTTCGCTCCGGCGATGGTGGGATCGGCGCAGACGGAGCGGCTACCTCCGAAGCCTTCTTCTTCGGCGGCATGTTGATGAAGAGGATGAAGATTCGGCTCGTGCGAACGCCGGATCAGGTTCACACAGCCTCGACGGCCCCTACCTGGCCCGCCAAAGATGTCGGGGGTTGCTGATCGCACGTACACCTATGGGGATCGGCGGACCGAGCCCCTTTCGGTTCGGCAGGGGGCGGTGGATGCACGAAGAGCAGATCGAGGCGAACGCACGAACGACGCGAGCAGTTTACCCAGGTTCGGGCCGCACGGATGCGTAAAACCCTACTCCTGCTTTGGTTTGTATTGTGTTCTTGCTCGGGAGCGATGAGTGCTACAGTACACTTGGGTGGCTAGTGAGGCCGAGCGTGAGAATGGTCGTCCCCCCTCACTGTTGCGCATGGGCCTCCTTTTATATGTCTAAGGGGTCACCGATAGGTGGCAACAGAGATGAGGGTAAAAAGGTAAAAGAGGTGGTAGTTGGCGCCACCGTTTGCTACAGTTGTATCATACCTAACCCTAACGGCAGGGGACAAAGGCATTAAATGCCTGTCTGTGTCGCCTAGACGGGGCGGAAAGGGACCGTCAGGGGCGCCACCATTTGCCACGATGGCTCCTTGTCAGCGCCTGCTTGCCACCGCATGCCCCTAGCTGCACAGCCTCCCACCACGTACGCCAGGAATGGTCCCAGGGCGACACGTTGGTGGGTGGGCTGGAGCGCGGGCTGCGGAGTAGTAGCTTGCCGCGGCAAGCGCCTTGCCGCGGAAGTTGTCTTGTCGCGTCCGGGAGCTTGTCGGGACACGGGGTCTCGTTGGGACACGTGGCGTGCCGCGGCGAGTTCCTCGGGATGCCTTGGTTGGTCTTCCCGGCAAGCTCCTCTTGCCGGGGTCTTTGTGCTTCCTCCCGGCAAGCTCCTCTTGCCGGGGCCTTGGATACTTTGAGTGGCTTTCCCGGCAAGCTCCTCTTGCCGGGGTCTTGTGCCTTGGCTCGAATACTTTGTTCTTGAATGGCTCCAAAGGAACTACGGAGGGTCTTGGCGGTCGCCTGGCAAGCCTTGCCGCGGGTCGCTGCGACTGCCCGTGCACAAGTTCGGGATACTAAGGTACCCCTACTTTAGTACACCGACAGGCCGGTTGTCTTGCCAGATCTTTATGCAGTTTATTTTTTGAACACCAGATATTTACATCATTTGATGATTTTTTAACTCGCACACAAGTGCACAAAAATATGATTTTTCAAAACGTTATGGTTAGGCGTTGCACGTAGATGTAGTTCAAATTTGAATTACGGTCATTAAAATGGTTAGAAAATCACTAAAATGTCTTTAAAAGGTCAAATGACTCCTGAAATTTTCCAAATTTTCACATGACAGTTGTATTAGTGCATGTTAAACGTAGAAAAAACTTTGAAGGCCGTAAGAGGAAGCTATCTCCCGTTCGTCATCAAACATGCATTGTTCCCTCTCGGAACCACGAACCTTCTAGTGAGTTGCTCCGGTTTGTGACGGGTGTGTGTCCAAACTTTCGTCAAACAGGCCAATTTGTTTACCACATCATCTTGGTGGCATGTCATTAAATCAAGCAAGGTTTCATGTTTTTCTGATCATTTTTTATGTTTTGGAATTAAAATGCCATGGCACTCCATGCATGTGCCCATGCCTTGAGATAAATATGTTTGAAAATTCCTTCTAGTTTACTGCACATGGAATTAGCTCGCACACAAGTACACAAAAAATGATTTTTCAAACCGTTATGGTTAGGCGTTGCATGTAGATGTAATTCAAATTTGAATTACGGTCATTAAATGATTAGAAAATCACTTAAATGTCTTTAAAAGGTCAAATGATCCCTAAAATTTTCCAAATTTTCACATGACAGTTGTATTAGTGCATGTTAAACGTAGAAAAAATTGATAGCTGTAAGAGGAAGCTATCTCACGTTCGTCATCAAACATGCATTGTTCCCTCTCAGAACCACGAAACTTCTAATGAGTTGCTCCAGTTTGTGAGGGGTGTGTGTCCAAACTTTCGTCAAACAGGACAATTTGTTTACCACATCATCTTGGTGGCATGACATTAAATCAAGCAAGATTTCATGTTTTCTGATCATTTTTTATTTTTTTGGAATTAAAATGCCATGGCACTTCATGCATGTGTCCATGCCTTGAGACCAATATGTTTGAAAATCCCTTCTAATTTACTGCACTTGGAATTAACTCGCACACAAGTACACAAAAATATGATTTTTCAAACAGTTTTGGTTAGGCGTTGCATGTAGATGTAGTTTAAATTTGAATTACGATCATTAAATGGTTATAAAATCACTTAAATGTATTTAAAAGGTCAAATGACCCCTGAAAGTTTTCCAAATTTTCACATAACAGTTGTATTAGTGCACATTAAATGTAGAAAAAAAATTGAAGGCCGTAAGAGGAAGCTATCTCCCGTTTGTCATCAAACATGCATTGTTCCCTCTCGGAACCACGACCCTTCTAGTGAGTTGCTCCAGTTTGTGAGGGGTGTGTGTCCAAACTTTCGTAAAAAATGCCAATTTCTTTACCACATCATCTTGGTGGCATGGCATTACATCAACCAAGGTTTCATGTTTTTCTGATCATTTTTTTATTTTTTGGAATTAAAATGTCATGTTACTCCATTCATACGTATGCATGTGTGCATGTCGTGAGACAAATATGTTTGAAAATTCCTTCTAGTTATTGTACATGGAATTAACTCGCACACAAATATGATTTTCCAAACCATTTTGGTTAGGCGTTGCATGTAGATGTAGTTCAAATTTGAATTACGGTCATTAAATGGCTGGAAAATCACTTAAATGTCTTTAAAAGGTCAAATGACCCCTAAAATTTTCAAAAATTTCACATTAGAGTTGTGGTAGTGCATGTTAGACGTAGAAAAAAAATTGAAGGCCGTAAGAGGAAGCTATCTCCTGTTCGTCATCAAACATGCATTATTCCCTCTCGGAACCACGAGCCTTCTAGTGACTTGCTCCGGTTTATGAGGGGTGTGTCCAAACTTTTGTAAAACAGGCCAATTTTTTTAACACATCATCTTGGTGGCATGACATTAAATCAAGCAAGGTTTCATGTTTTTATCATTTCTTAATTTTTTTGGAATTAAAATGCCATGGCACTCCATGCATGTGCCCATGCCTTGAGACCAATATGTTTGAAAATTCCTTCTAGTTTACCGCACATGGAATTAACTCACACACAAGTACACAAAAATATTATTTTTCAAACCGTTTTGGTTAGGCATTGCATGTAGATATAGTTCAAATTTGAATTACAATCATTAAATGGTTAGAAAATCACTTAAATGTCTTTAAAAGGTCAAATGACCCTAGAATTTTCCAAAATTTTCACATTACAGTTGTAGTAGTGCACGTTTGATGTAGAAAAAAATTGAAGGCCGTAAGAGGAAGCTATCTCCCGTTCGTTATCAAACATGCATTGTTCCCTCTTGGAACCATGAGCCTTGTAGTGAGTTGCTCCGGTTTGTGAGGGGTGTGTGTCCAAACTTTCGTAAAAAATGCCAATTTCTTTACCACATCATCTTGGTGGCATGACATTACATCAACCATGGTTTCATGTGTTTCTGAATTTTTTTTGGAATTAAAATGCGATGTCACTCCATGCATATGTATGGATGTGTCTGTCATGAGACAAATATGTTTGAAAACTCCTTCTAGTTTACTGCATATGGAATTAAATCGCACACAAGTACACAAATATGATTTTTCAAACCGTTTTGGTTAGGCGTTGCATGTAGATGTAGTTAAAATTTGAATTACGGTCATTAAATGGCTAGAAAATCACTTAAATGACTTTAAAAGGTCAAATGACCCCTAGAATTTTCAAAAATTTCACATTACAACTTTAGTAGTGCATGTTAGACATAGAAAAAAATTGAAGGCCGTAAGAGGAAGCTATCTCCCATTCATCATCAAACATGCATTGTTCCCTCCCGGAACCACGAGCCTTCTAGTGAGTTGCTCCGGTTTTTGAGGGGTGTGTGTCCAAACTTTCGTCAAACATGCCAATTTTTTTACCACATCATCTTGGTGGCATGAAATTACATGAACCAAGGTTTCATGTGTTTCTGATTTTTTTAAAGTTTTGGAATTAAAATGCCATGTCACTCCATGGTTAATTGTGTCATAGTCGTTAGACCAATATGTTTGAAAATTCCTTCTAATTTAGTGCACATGGAATTAAATCGCTCACAAGTACATGAAATATGAGTTTTCAAACTGTTATGGTTAGCTGTTGCATGGACATGTAGTCCAAATTTCAATTACAGTCATTAAATGGCTATAAAATCACTTAAATGTCTTAAAAGGTCAAATGACCCCTGAAATTTTCCAAAATTTGACATGACAGTTGTATTAGTACTACAAAATTTCTCGTTCATTTAAAACACCATCTGTTGCCACTTTACTCCAAATTCGTCTTTCACAGCTAATAAAAAATATCTACAACATTACAAACAGTTGTTTCCTAGGAACCGTTTGCGACGAAAATATCTGGTTCTATTTAAGTCTCCCTCCTTAAGCTTCGCCAGCTCGTCTGCTCCAGTGCCGACAATCCACGAATCCCGATCCCCATTCCCGCACCCCCTTCTTGCAAAGATGATGCCATGGAAACGCTTCGTGAAGGCCCGTACGGTGGCCGCTCCTACCTCTTGAGCACTGCGTTGGATTTCCCCGAAGAGGAAAGGATGATGCAGCAAAGTAGTGTAAGTATTTCCCTCAGTTTTTGAGGACTGAGGTATCAATCCAGTAGGAGGTTGCGCGCGCGTCCCTAGTACCTGCACAAAACAAACAAATCCTCGCAACCAACGCGATAAGGGGTTGTCAATCCCTTCACGGTCACTTACGAGAGTGAGATCTGATAAGATAATATTTTTGGTTTTTTTGTGATAAAGATGCAAAGTAAAATAAAGGCAAAGTAAAAAGCAAAGGAAATAACTAAGTATTGGAAGATTAATATGATGAAGATAAACCCAGGGGCCATAGGTTTCACTAGTGGCTTCTCTCAAGAGCATACATATTTTACGGTGGGTGAACGAATTACTGTTGAGCAATTGACAGAATTGAGCATAGTTATGAGAATATCTAGGTATTATCATGTATATAGGCATCACGTCTGAGACAAGTAGACCGACTCTTGCCTGCATCTACTACTATTACTCCACTCATCGACCGCTATCTAGCATGCATCTAGAGTATTAAGTTCATGAAAACAGAGTAACGCCTTAAGCAAGATGACATGATGTAGAGGGATAAATTCATGTAATATGATAAAAACCCCATCTTGTTATCCTCGATGGCAATAATACAATACGTGCCTTGCTGCCCCTACTGTCACTGGGAAAGGACACCGCAAGATTGAACCCAAAGCTAAGCACTTCTCCCATTGCAAGAAAGATCAATCTAGTAGGCTAAACCAATCTGATAATTCAAAGAGACTTGCAAAGATAACCAATCATACATAAAAGAATTCGGAGAAGATTCAAATATTGTTCATAGATAATCTTGATCATAAACCCACAATTCATCGGTCTCAACGAACACACCGCAAATAGAAGATTACATCGAATAGATCTCCACAAGAGAGGGGGAGAACATTGTATTGAGATCCAAAAAGAGAGAAGAAGCCATCTAGCTAATAACTATGGACCCGAAGGTCTGAGGTAAACTACTCACACTTCATCAGAGAGGCTATGGTGTTGATGTAGAAGCCCTCCATGATGGATACCCCCTTTGACGGAGCTCCGGAACAGGCCCAAAGATGGGATCTCGTGGATACAGAAAGTTACGGCGGTGGAATTAGGGTTTTGGCTCCGTATCTGATCGTTTGGGGGTACGTAGGTATATATAGGAGGAAGAAGTATGTCGGTGGAGCAACAAGGGGCCCACGAGGGTGGAGGGCGCGCTGGGGGGTGGGGGGGGGGGGGGGGTAGGCGCGCCCCCTACCTCGTGGCCTCCTCCTTTGTTTGTTGACGTAGGGTCCAAGTTTCCTGGATCATGTTCGGCGAGAAAATCACGTTCCCAAAGGTTTCATTCCGTTTGGACTCCGTTTGATAGTCCTTTTCTTCGAAACCCTAAAATAGAAAAAAACAACAATTCTGGGCTGGGCCTCCGGTTAATAGGTTAGTCCCAAAAATAATATAAAAGTGGATAATAAAGCCCAATAATGTCCGAAACAGTAGATAATATAGCATGGAGGAATCAAAAATTATAGATATGTTGGAGACGTATCAAGCATCCCCAAGCTTAATTCCTGCTCGTCCTCGAGTAGGTAAATGATAAAAACAGAATTTTTGATGCGGAGTGCTACTTGGCATAATTTTAATGTAATTCTTCTTAATTGTGGCATGAATATTCAGATCCAAAAGATTCAAGATAAAAGTTCATATTGACATAAAAATAATAATACTTCAAGCATACTAACTAAGCAATTATGTCTTCTCCAAATAACATGGCCAAAGAAAGTTCATCCCTACAAAATCATATAGTTTAGTCATGCTCCATTTTCGTCACACAAGAATGCTCTCACCATGCACAACCCCGATGACAAGCCAAGCAATTGTTTCATACTTTAGTAATCTCAAACCTATAAACTTTCACACAATATATGAGCGTGAGCCATGGACATAGCACTATGGGTGGAATAGAATATGATGATGGGTGTCGGTGTCAAAACCGGCGGATCTCGGGTAGGGGGTCCCGAACTATGCGTCTAAGGCGGATGATAACAGGAGGCAGGGGACACGATGTTTACCCAGGTTTGGGCCCTCTTGATGGAGGTAATACCCTACATCCTGCTTGATTGTTCTTGATGATATGAGTATTACAAGAGTTGATCTACCACGAGATCGTAGAGGCTAAACCCTAGAAGCTAGCCTATGGTATGATTGTCTGTTGTCCTATGGACTAAACCCTCTGGTTTATATAGACACCAGAGGGGGCTAGGGTTACACAAGGTCGGTTACAAGGGAGGAGATATACATATCCGTATTGCCTAGCTTGCCTTCCACGCCAAGTAGAGTCCCATCCGGACACGGGATGAAGTCTTCAATCTTGTATCTTCATATTCCAACAGTCCGGCCAAAGGATATAGTCCGGCTGTCCAGAGACCCCCTAATCCAGGACTCCCTTAGTAGCCCCTAAACCAGGCTTCAATGACGATGAGTCCGGCGCGCAGTATTATCTTTGGCATTGCAAGGTGGGTTCTTCTGCAAATCCTGAATATCTGCTAAGTAGTGTCTGGCTCCCATAAATGTTGGATTCCTTGGTTTCTGCGCCCAATAAGGGCCATCTTCCATGCGTCGAGCGAATGCGAGGAGCCAGGGCGTTTTTGCATTCGCCCCCTAGCCAGGTAAATAAATTGTCTATTAAAGAGATGGGGATTCTTAGATCCAATCCACACCATCCTCCCATGGCGAGAATCCATCGGAGCGCGCTCGGAAAAAATCCATTCCATCATGGCCGACCACCGCAGCTCCTCTTCCCACCCTGTAGCCCTAAGCCCGATGATTGGGAGAGGTGTTCCGTCCCGCACAGCTGATTGGTAGAGTTGCAGACCTGGGGATTTCTCCCTTCGGCGTATATGGTCCCCGTCCGAGCCGAGCTCGCCACCTATAATGGCGGGGAACAAGCGGAGAGCTTCCCCAGTCCCTCTAAGGGGGAGCGGGTATGCCTTGTCCCTTACTTACTAAGGGGACTCGGATTTTCAATTCTTCCGTTCCTCCGCGGGCTCCTGGAGTTTTATGGCCTCCAACTGCATAATTTCACCCCTGCTTCCATATTGCACATCGCCGGTTATATTGCCCTTTGTGAGCTGTTTCTGGGCTGCGAGGCTCATTTCGAGCCGTGGAAAAGGTTATTTTGCCTTGTGCCTCGCACACAGAAGGGGTCACTTTATCAGGTGGGCGGAGCCAAAATATGGCACATCGCCGAGACCGGATACCTGTCCGGTAGTCCGAAGAAGACGTCCGAAGACTGGCCTTCGGAGTGGTTTTATATGGAGGACGTCCCCCTTCTAGACCCTGTCCGGCGGGGTCTTCCTAAGTTCAACAATACTCATGTGAAGAAACGCCGAAGCTGGCACCCACGGAGCCCCCAAGAGGAAGACAACGGAGAAGTCCTTTACCTGATGAACCGGATTAAAGCGCTGGCTCAATCAGGATTGACAATAATCGAGGTTATGTCAATATGCTTAATGCGGGGAGTGCAACCACTTCAATATCGAGGGCACCCCCTGTGGTGTTTTAACAGGGAAGATGATGCCACCCATTGTGGGCGTAAGGGACCGGACTCCGCTGCTGCTTTAACAAAAATTCTGTCCGAGTTATTCAAGGGAGAAGAAGAGGAGTTCATCCGTATCAAGCCACGGGATGGATTCTCCATGTACAACCCTCCAAGCTGGGTAAGCTGTCACTCTTCATTCCCGACCTTCCTGCATTCTTCGTCGTAAATACTCACCTTACCGTTTCACGGCAGGAACTGCGAAAAGCTGTAAGGGAGGTCAACAGCCCACCTCCACAACCGGAGGACCCTGACCGGGCCCTCGATCCTAGACTTGAAGAGGATCCGGACATATTTGAGGAGCTGATAGACAGGCAATTCTATCAATTGAGCTGCGATGACGCCATGGTGGCCATAACGGCCGACTATCCTAGACTACTCCCCGCGTCACACGTAAGAAAAACCAAGATCCCAACTCCAAAAATAGGATTCCATTTTATGCACTTCACCTATCGTACACATATGATGTTTTACAGGGAAGGCATTCGGGATGCCGTGCCGAACCCGCAGCAACTCGCCAACAAGAGGCACCGAGGCTGGGTAGGCCTGAAAGGAAGGCGGTCAGGATGGAGACGCTGCCGCAGAGGTATGACACAAAACCTCGCTCCGTGGTTGTCGTCTTTCTCAAAATATAATGACGTCCATGTTTCTTAATAGAAAAAACACTCGTTGAACTATATCCAGAGAAGCTGCCGATCACGCCTCCACCAGTCGGGCTCCAGGGCCGGACATAGAGGCGGTAGCCAACACGGGGCAAATGCCAGATGCTCCTCCTACAGAGGATGCGGATGGACTATCCGCTACAAATTCAGAAGTGGAGAGCACCATGAATCACAGGCGTCGCCGGGCCGTACTCCGTGACGCTTGTTTCTCCCCAGAGGCATTTGATGCCTTCAATTCCAGAGACGCGTACATCCGTGCTGCTCAAAATGGTCTAGCCAGAGCCACGGACCAGTATGTAAGGGATATACGGGTAAGAAAATCTGACGATTATATGTATCAGTAGCCCCTGAGACTTGAAACAATTGACGCAACTGATTTAAGGATCATATTTGTGCAGGTTCTTACAGAGAAGAATTCCCAATTGTCTCAAGAGCTAGAAGAGTGCAAGGCCCAGCTAGGGGCCGTTGTTGCCGCGTTGAAGGAGTCCGAGAAGGGTCCCCCTGGCAACACTTGTATCTATTGCAAAGAATACAGGTACCTGGTAGTATGCGACATGTATGCCAACCTAACAATAGATGTTGCAGGTGGCCCCAGAGTGAATCTGGAGGCCGTGGAGGCGGATGCGGCACGTGATGATCGACAACGAAATGCTGACGAGCGCGTGCTGACGCGAGTCAGGCAGGAGAAAAATGATCTCCAAGATGCCAATATCCGCCTGGGCGTGGAACTGAAAGATGTTCAAGCCCAGCTTGCGGACTCCGTGAAGGAGAATAAATGGCTTCGGCGTGGCATTTTTAGTAAGTGCTTGAACGAACTTTTAAAGGAGTTCGGCGAAGAATCCGGCTAACATCGTTATGTCTGCAGGTATACTGATGGTTCGTCCCGCAGAGGAGATGCTCGGGTCTTCGGGTGATCTTCTACCAGAGCTGCCACAACTGCACGAGCAAGTTCGGCAGGTGATGCAGGGTATTGCCCAAGCCTTGTGGCCATCCGCGTCCCCGCCCATAGGCATCGGGGAGCTTATAGAGAAGCTCAAGGGAGCGCGGCGGCGCTTCCGATTATGGAAGATATCAGCCTACCGACAAGGTGCAAGGGAAGCCTGGGCTATGGTGAAGACACGATATACCAAAGCGGACCCAAACCACATGGCCGAGGTCGGACCTGTGGGGCCTGATGGGAAAGAGATCCCTGTCAGTTTAGTGTATGATCAAGTTGAATTAGCCGCAAAGTATTCCCAACAGGATTGTAGGCTAGACAACCTGTTGGATGGTATAGAAGAAGAATTCTATCAGTCATAGTGACTGTGTACTTCAAATGACATATGTAATGTCCCTAGCCGGATTGTAAATCATTTGTCATGGCGGACCTTTTCGCTTCGACCTCTGGACCCGATAGTCCGGAGTGTATCCGAATACCTGCTCGGTTATATAAGACCCAGGGTATGCATGGAAACCAGGCATAGGGGTCATAAGTGCTTGAACAGACAAGTACCCAACTAGCTATTTATATTACATGGATAGTAAGAAACATGTTCTAGGGAGAATAGTTCCGTTAAGGGTTCCTTTCCCTGGGTACGCATGCCCTAATGTGCATGTCCGAACTGCGAGACGCAGGCTAAAAACATCTGGGGGCGTGTAGTAAATTAAATGAAAGTCATCTTTTATTCACCGACCGAATATTCCCTTAAGAACGCTAGCTTTCGGCTTCACCCAGTCTGAGGTACACATCCGGCTGACCCGGCAGTAACAATCGCAGAGGTGCTCCCCTTATGCCCTAGCCGAATTAACGAGAACGTAGGGCATAAATACAAGAGCCAGGAAAACCAGCTTGGCCAAAACTTAAGTCATATCAACGCATATAATGGCGAAAAAAGGTACATGCGGAAGAATAACACATGTGCGGGGCATAAGGCCCGAAAAAATAATTAGATTGAGCTTCTGTATAAGAAGCCCCCAGGTATAATGAGCGCGGTTAACGCGTCAAGATTGTGTAACCAAGACACAGGTTTAGCCCTTTAGGGCCTTGGAGAGAAGAACAAAAAGAAAGAAAGAGAGAAAAAATAGATGTGCGAAAAATTTATGGAGGTAAGGAGATGAACATAGTGTCCGGTGCTAGGCGTAGAATCTTCAGAGTCTGGCTACATTCCATGGGTTTGGCTCAAGTCGATTGTCTGATGAATCCGGCAGACGGTACGCTCCACCGGTCAGAACCTGGTCGATAATGAATGTACCTTCCCATTTGGGCTTGAGCTTGTTCTTTTTCTTCTCCGGCAGGCGTAGAACTAGTTCGCCAATGTTATAGGTTTTGGCCTGCACTTCTCTGCTTTGATATCTTTGAGCCTGTTGCTGATAGAATGCAGAACGGGCTTTTTCTACGACGCGCTCCTCCTCTAGGGCATCCAAACTGTCCTGCCGATCGAGCTCGGCCTCTCTTTCTTCGTACATGCGCACTCGAGGTGAGTCATGAATTATGTCGCA
The DNA here is from genome assembly GCA_034509565.1 of Triticum monococcum. Taxonomy (NCBI): domain Eukaryota; kingdom Viridiplantae; phylum Streptophyta; class Magnoliopsida; order Poales; family Poaceae; genus Triticum; species Triticum monococcum. The sequence goes on along the minus strand of CM067841.1, from coordinate 37,930,522 downwards.
AGGCAGCACCGCCTCAGCGTCGTACACCATAAAAGACGATGTGTATCCAGTAGTGCGATTCGACGTGGTCCGCAGCCCCCATAGTACGAAGTCGAGCTCCTCTACCCAGTGCGTGTTTGATTCCTTTAAGGACCGCACTAATCTGGGTTTAATGCCGCTCATGATAAGACCATTCGCTCGTTCGACTTGACCGTTAGTTTGCGGGTGATAGACAGAAGCATAATCGAGCTTGATGCCCATGTTGCTGCACCAAAGTTTCACCTCGTCGGCTGTAAAATTCGTGTCGTTGTCAGTGATGATGCTGTGGGGGACGCCGTAATGGTGTACAACCCCAGATATGAAGTCTATCACCGGTCCGGATTCAGCCGTTTTGACAAGTTTGGCTTCTATCCATTTGGTGAATTTATCCACCATGACCAGTAAGTATTTTTTTCTTATGGGTTCCCCCTTTAAGGGGTCCGACCATATCAAGCCCCCAGACTGCAAAGGGCCAAGTAATGGGGGTTGTTTGGAGAGCGGTAGGAGGCATATGGCTTTGGTTGCAAATAGCTGGCAACCGACACAATGCTAGACCAGATGCTGCGCATCTGCCCGGGCCGTCGGCCAATAAAAACCTGTATGGAAGGCCTTCCTTACAAGGGCCCAGGCTGCGGCGTGATGGCCGCCGAGTCTGGCATGGATTTCTGCCAAAAGCTTCCGCCCTTCCTCTTCGGAGATGCACCTTTGAAGGACTCCGGTAGTGCTTTTCTTATAATGCTTTCCCTCGTGGACCTTGTAGGCTTTAGATCACCACACTATGCAGCGTGCCTCATTTTGGTCCTCGGGTAGTTCCTGCCTAGTTAGGTAGGCTAGGAATGGTTTTGTCCACGGGGCGATAACGACCATTATTACATGGGCTGAAGGTATTATTTTGATGGCCGAGCCTCCGATTGTGTCAGAGTGTTCGGTATCTGGGGTTGTGGTCGGATCCGGAATATTGTTGCCGGTGTCCCCTTCCCATACCACAGATGGTTTAAACAGTTTTTCTAGGAAGATGTTCGGTGGGACAGGGTCGCGTTTAGCGCCGATACGGGCGAGGATGTCCGCCGCCTGGTTGTTTTCTCGAGCCACATGGTGGAATTCAAGCCCCTCGAACCGAGTTGACATTTTGAGGATGGTGTTGCGATATGCCGCCATTTTCGGATCCTTGGCATCGAAGTCTCCATTTATTTGGGATATTGCGAGGTTCGAGTCCCCACGCACCTCCAGGCGTTGAATGCCCATGGAGACTGCCATTCGGAGACCGTGTAATAGGGCCTCGTATTCGGCTGCGTTATTGGAGTCTGTATATAGTATTTGGAGTACGTATTGCACTGTATCTCCGGTGGAGGACATCAGGATGATGCCAGCCCCCAGACCAGCCAGCATTTTAGAGCCGTCGAAGTGCATGATCCAATTGGAGTATGCGCCATACTCTTTAGGGAGTTCGGCTTTTGTCCATTCGGCTACGAAATCGGCCAGTACTTGTGACTTAATGGCCCGTCGTGGTTTATATGTTATGTCGAACGGGAGGAGCTCTATAGCCCATTTGGCAATCCGGCCCGTGGCATCGCAGTTGTTTATTATGTCATTGAGTGGTACTTCGGAGGCCACCGTAATTGAACACTCTTGAAAGTAGTGTCGTAATTTCCGGGATGCCATGAATACCGCGTATGCTATCTTTTGATAATGTGGGTACCGTGATTTGCATGGAGTGAGGACGGTGGATACATAATATACGGGCTTTTGAAGTGGGAATTTATGTCCGTCCATCTCTCGTTCGACGACGAGCACTGTGCTTACAACTTGATGAGTTGCCTCTATATATAATAGCATTGGTTCGCCAATGGTTGGCGCGGCCAAGATTGGGTTGGTGGCCAGGATGGCTTTTATTTCTTCCAGTCCGGCCGTGGCTGCGTCCGTCCACTCGAAGTGTTCGGTGCGCCGAAGAAGACGATAAAGGGGGAGTGCCTTTTCTCCTAATCGGGAGATAAAGCGGCTTAAAGCCGCCACACATCCAGTTAATTTCTGGATTTGCTTGAGGTCAGTTGGGATAGCCAACTGCGACAGAGCTCGGATTTTAGCCGGATTTGCTTCAATTCCTCAACTAGAGACGATGAAGCCCAGGAGCTTTCCAGTGGGGACGCCGAAAACGCATTTTTCCAGATTGAGCTTAATGTCGTATGTTCGGAGATTGGCAAACGTGAGCCTCAAGTCGTCTATTAAGGAGTCGACGTGTCTGGTTTTAATGACCACATCATCTACATATGCCTCCATGGTCTTGCCGATCTGCTTTTCCAGACATGTCTAGATCATGCGCTGATATGTTGTGCCGGCGTTTTTGAGCCCAAAGCGCATTGTGTTAAAACAGAAAGGGCCGTATGGCGTGATAAATGCCGTTGCGGCTTGATCAGACTCCGCCATCTTAATCTGATGGTAACCGGAGTATGCATCGAGGAAGCACAATGATTCGTGTCCTGCGGTAGCGTTGATGATTTGATCGATGCGAGGGAGTGGGAAGGGATCCTTTGGGCAAGCCTTATTAAGGTCTTTGAAGTCGACACATAGGCGCTAGGATTTGTCCTTTTTTGGTACCATCACCAGGTTTGCTAGCCAGTCTGGATGTTTTATTTCTCTAATAAATCCAGCTTCCAGTAGCTTGGCTAGCTCCTCTCCCATGGCTTGTTGCTTAGGTTCAGAGAAACGCCAAAGAGTCTGCTTGTCCGGCTTGAATCCTTTTAGAATATTAAGGTTATGCTCGGCCAATCTGCATGGGATTCCTGGCATGTCTGAAGGATGCCAGGCGAATATGTCCCAATTCTCGCGCAGAAACTCCCGTAGTGCGGCGTCTACAACGGTGTTTAACTGTGCCCCGATGGATGCTATTTTTGCAGGGTCCGTTGGATGGACTTGGAATTTGGCTATTTCGTCCGCTAGTTTAAAGGAGGTGGACTTGGATCTTTTGTCTAGTATCACGTCGTCCCTGTCCACCGTGGAGCGCAGCGCGGTTAACTCTTCCGCCACAAGGGCTTCGGATAATGCCTCGATGGCCAGTGCGGCTGTTTTGTTCTCGGCGCGGAGTGCTATGTTCGGATCACTAACTAGAGTGATGATTCCATTGGGTCCAGGCATTTTGAGCTTCATGTACCCGTAATGGGGCATGGCTTGGAAGATCATGAATGCCTCCCGCCCTAGAAGGGCGTGGTATCCGCTACTGAACGGGGCCACTTGGAATGTAATTTCTTCGGACCTGTAATTCTCCGGAGTGCCGGATACCACATCAAGTGTGACTTTCCCAGTGCAACGTGCCTCCCGACTAGGGATGATTCCTCGGAAGGTCGTACTGCTTTGCTCAATACGGTTGCTCTCTATTTCCATTTTTTGAAGAGTCTCCTCATAAATGAGGTTTAATCCGCTGCCGCCGTCCATGAGCACCTTAGTGAGACGAAAGCCGTCTACAATTGGACTGAGGACCAAAGCGGCTGGTGCTTGGGCTGTTCGGAATTTAGGTTCGTCACTGGCATTGAAGGTAATATCCGTGTCTCTCCATGGATTTATTGCTGCCATGTGGCAGACTTCGGCAAGGCTGCGGAGTGCTCGCTTACGCCTATTATTTGAGGCGAAGGTCTCGAAGACCGTCAATACTGTATTGTTATCCATGGGAAGGTGCTCTGAGGTATTTTGGATGAGGAGATCCTCACCGCTCTTGGCCACCTGCCGGAGTACCTAACATGCTCTAAGGCTGTGTGTTGATATGGTATCCGCTGTACTATGGATTTTGCAGGGCCCGTTAAGCCATCCCTCCAATATAGTTCCATGCCGTGTAGTGGCATTTTTCTTCTTTGTAATTGAGTCGGGCGACTTGTGAGAGTACACCCTTTTAGTTCGGACTGGGGGTTTTGTCAGAGCCGGATTATCCCAAAATTGCGTTTGGGTTTTCCAGGCACTTTCCATCGCACAGTATTTCCGTACTATGGCCTCCAAGTCAGCGAAGTGTGCTATGTCACGGCGACTTATGGCGTTGAGGATTCCCTTGTCCGTGCAATTGTTGCAAAAGAACGAAATTGCATCTTCCTCGCGACAGTCCTTGACCTTGTTCATTACAAGGAGGAATCTGGCCCAATAGTGATGTACTGTCTCTTGGGGCTCTTGCCTAATGTGGGAAAGATCGTTTGTATCTAGGTGGGTGGGTGGATTTAAGTCTAGACCTTGTCCCAATCTGTGATCCCGGGGCAAGGGAGTTTCCGATCTTGGGAGTTCGGGCTCCGAGATGTTGCCCCGCGGGTTCGGTATGCGGCCTAATTCTGGGTTCAGGGTTAGGGCGGTGTCCTCCCATGAGCGAGTATCCAGCTCGGAGAGCTCGGGAATCCGGACATAGTTCGTCCTCAGGATAGAGGGAGAATCGCCGCATTGCTCCTCCACCACCGCTATCTGATGGGTGACCGGCGGAGAATTAATCTTCCTTTGGTTGGGTTTAAGCCCGATCCGATGGTAGTCCGTAGTGACTCCCAGAGCGGCGATGCGATCCAAGAGCTCTTTCAAAGAGGAGAGCTCCATTGGGTCCATCTTCTCGACAAATTTCGAGCCGATGTGGAGGCTATTTTCGATGACCCGAGAAGTCATCGTCGGCGTAGCAGCCGAGCGGGCGGTCATGATGAAGCCGCCTAGTCGGAGAGTTTGGCCTACAGCCAGGGCTCCCCCAGAGGTGATGTTGTCCTTGACAACAAGACAAGCCATCCTCCTTATGATGACGACACAATGGAACTCTCAATGAAAGCACCAATGTCGGTGTCAAAACCGGCGGATCTCGGGTAGGGGGTCCCGAACTGTGCGTCTAAGGCGGATGGTAACAGGAGGCAGGGGACACGATGTTTACCCAGGTCCGGGCCCTCTTGATGGAAGTAATACCCTATGTCCTGCTTGATTGTTCTTGATGATATGAGTATTACAAGAGTTTATCTATCACGAGATCGTAGAGGCTAAACCCTAGAAGCTAGCCTATGGTATGATTGTCTGTTGTCCTACGGACTAAACCCTCCGGTTTATATAGACACCGGAGGGGGCTAGGGTTACACAAGGTCAGTTACAAGGGAGGAGATATACATATCCGTATTGCCTAGCTTGCCTTCCACGCCAAGTAGAGTCCCATCCGGACACGGGACTAAGTCTTCAATCTTGTATCTTCATAGTCCAACAGTCCGGCTGTCCAGAGACCCCCTAATCCAGGACTCCCTCAATGGGGGTTATGTGGAGAAGACAAAAAGGGAGAAAGTCTCACATCAACGAGGCTAATCAATGGGCTATGGAGATGCCCGTCGATTGATGTTAATGCAAGGAGTAGGGATTGCCATGCAACAGATGCACTAGAGCTATAAATGTATGAAAGCTCAACAAAAGAAACTAAGTGGGTGTGCATCCAACTTGCTTGCTCACGAAGACCTACGGCACTTGAGGAGGCCCATTGTTGGAATATACAAGCCAAGTTCTATAATGAAAAATTCCCACTAGTATATGAAAGTGACAAAACAAAAGACTCTCTATCATGAAGATTATGGTGCTACTTTGAAGCATAAGTGTGGCAAAGGATAGTAGCATTGTCCCTTCTCTCTTTTTCTCTCATTTTTTTGGGCCTTCTCTTTTTATGGCCTTTTTTTATATTCCTCACTTGGGACAATGCTCTAGAAAATGATGATCATCACACTTCTATTTATTTACAACTCAATGATTACAACTCAATACTAGAACAAAAGATGACTCTATATGAATGCCTCCGGCGGTGTACTGGGATATGCAATGAACCAAGAGTGACATGTATGAAAGAATTATGAACGGTGGCTTTGCCACAAATACTATGTCAACTACATGATCATGCTAAGCAATATGACAATGATGAATGTGTCATGATAAACGGAATGGTGGAAGTTGCATGGCAATATATCTCGGAATGGCTATGGAAATGCCATAATAGGTAGGTATGGTGGTTGTTTTGAGGAAGATATAAGGAGGTTTATGTGTGAAAGAGTGTATCATATCACGGGGTTTGGATGCACCAGCGAAGTTTGCACCAACTCTCAATGTGAGAAAGGGCAATGCACGGTACCGAAGAGGCTAGCAATGATGGAAGGGTGAGAGTGCGTATAATCCATGGACTCAACATTAGTCATAAAGAACTCACATATGTATTGCAAAAATCTACAAGTCATCAAAAACCAAGCACTACGCGCATGCTCCTAGGGGGATAGATTGGTAGGAAAAGACCAACGCTCGTCCCCGACCGCCACTCATAAGGAGGACAATCAAAGAACACCTCATGTTTCAAATTTGTTACATTATGTTTACCATACGTGCATGCTACGGGACTTGCAAACTTAAACACAAGCATTTCTCAAATTCACAACTACTCAACTAGCACGACTTTGATATTATTACCTCCATATCTCAAAACAATCATCAAGCATCAAACTTATCTTAGTATTGAAAACAGTCATAAGATTTTTTACTAATCTTTAATACCTAGAATATTAGGATTATTTAAGCAAATTACCATACTATTTAAGACTCTCAAAATAATATAAGTGAAGCATGAGAGATCAATAGTTTCTATAAAACAAATCCACCACCGTGCTCTAAAAGATATAAGTGAAGTACTAGAGCAAAACTATATAACTCAAAAGATATAAGCGAAGCACATAGAGTATTCTAACAAATTCCAAATCATGTATGGCTCTATAAAAAGGTGTGTACAGCAAGGATGATTGTGGTAAACTAAAAATCAAAGACTCAAATCATACAAGACGCTCCAAGCAAAACACATATCATGTGGTGAATAAAAATATAGCTCCAAGTAAAGTTACCGATAGAAGTAGACGAAAGAGGGGATGCCTTCCGGGGCATCCCCAAGCTTTGGCTTTTAGGTGTCCTTCGATTATATTGGGGGTTCCATTGGCATCCACAAGCTTAGGCTCTTGCCACTCCTTATTCCATAATCCATCAAATCTTTACCCAAAACTTGAAAACTTCACAACACAAAACTTAAAGTAGAAAATCTCGTGAGCTCCGTTAGCGAAAGAAAACAAAATACCACTTCGAGGTACTGTAATGAACTCATTCTTTATTTATATTGGTGTTAAACCTACTGTATTCCAACTTCTCTATGGTTCATAAACTATTTTACTAGCCATAGATTCATCAAAATAAGCAAACAACACACGAAAAACAGAATCTTTCAAAAACAGAACAATCTATAGTAATCTGTAGCTAGCGCAAGATCTGGAGCCCCAAAAATTCTAAAATAAATTTCTTGATGTGAGGAATTTATCTATTAATCATCTTCAAAAAGAATTAACTAAATATCACTTTCCAAGTAAAAATGGCAGCAGTTCTCGTGAGCGCTAAAGTTTCTGTTTTTTACAGCAAGATATCGAGACTATCCCCAAGTCGACAGCGTAAATGAAGCCCTTGTGTTCAATGGCATCCGAGAACCATGGAGGATGTATCATCCTGTGATGGACGTGCAGATTTATCCACTTACCGCAGTGACCTGTCAGATAGGCGAGACCGCGGTTGAAGAACGCAATTAGCCCGAAGTCTTTATAATTCGCAGATCTTGTGGGCCCTTGGCAGATTACAACCTTGAGCAAATCAAACTTGGTATCATGCTAGCTACTGTAAGATTCTGAGTATTCTGGGCCGCGGTGCCAAAGCAGTGCTAATCAAAGGAAGGGGGATCAATCACCGGGTGTAGACCTCCACGAGCATCCAGCTGCCACGACCGTCGACGAGCACCATCCAAGACGTGTTCATGCCGACCCAGTACATACCGTTAATGTAGTTGAGGCTGACGGGGATCGGATCGCAGTCAAGGGGGTTGATGCTCGCCACCCTACGATTGTTATGCTGCGTGACACACCGTTTTTGAAGATCAGGCGGCATCAGCAAACAAGGAGCTGGCTTAAAAAGCTCTGGCCTGAGGGTTTTGAGTAAACGGTACAGCCCCGACGAGCACGCGGCGAGCGGCATGGTACTTAGATTGTCCACACACGAAACAATGAGCTTGATTACCTCTGTGGGGAGCGAATTCCAGCCACTCTTTTGGCGGACGCTGCTCGGTTCTGCCATTGTTAGTGCTTGGGTTTCGGACGAGGGGGGAGGCACCTTAGCGGGGATGGAATGTTGGACAAGATTATGTGCGGACAAAGATGGAGAAGTGAATATGTGCTGCGGGAAGTGGACAGGTGATGATGACTACAACACGCCACTTGAGTTACGAGACACATACCAGCAGCGTAGGGTCATGTCGATGCCAGACAACTTGCTTGAGTGATCACAGTACTGGTACTCCCTACAGTGCTATGCCCTAACTTACTTGAGTAGAGTAGTAGAGTAGGACTCTGCTCTACTACTAGCACCGGAGGAGTAGTATATTCTAATCTAAAAAAGTTACAAACTTCAATGCCCGAGCGTGGAACGACTACGAACCGTGCTCAAAGACCGTGTCTACATGGTGTTTGGACATGGGCGACAACCTCAATGCCAATGGTGCTGCTCCCGTTGCACCGTATGTGTTTCTGTCCTTCCTATTCGAAATCGTGGTAGAATTCATGTTTCTACTCTGTATCCTACTACTATGCTAGTCCACATGATTAGTTTCATCTCTGTTATAGCCTCATGATTTATTTTGTGCTTATTCGGATTAAATCTCGTACTAACTTGCTCATATATTCAACTGGCGCAATGTCCCCTACAGCCACTCCCATTTCATGGACGGCCTGGTCGATGCCTCCAAGGAACCCTTCGTCCACTGCTATGAGTGCCCGATGCCATTTTGTGGCTCGCCGGCGGACATGGTTGTCACAACCCTAGAATAATGCTTGTAATTAGTGGCATTGCATCCTTGCATCATGTCTCAATTCTGAAAGTTGAACTGAGGAAATTTGAAAGCCTCAAAAATTTAATTAAAAGAAAGGCAAATAACCCTGGAAATTGCATCCAATGTTTCCAAAATGTTCTTCAATGATGTTTTGATAATTTTGGAAAGGGTTTTGATCCAAACCAAAAATATGGAACATTTTTGAGGAATTATTTTGGACATTTGGATTTAACTCAATAAATATTTGAGTTGGATTTAATTCTTCTATAAAAGAATTAAAAGTCCATTTATTCTGGAAACCTGTGAGTGGCTCTAAATATATCCTAACTGACCACATATGAATTTCCAGAAGTATATAAATAGTTTGGTTTTGAAAACCAAATTAAAACAAACTGCAAAAAATAGAAAACAGATATAGAAAGACAGAGAGAGCTGACCTGGCCTCACCTGTGCAGCCCACCAGAGAGGCCAGCCCACAACTGTAGTGGCCCAGCCCACCAGGGGCTCCCCGGTCTTCTTCCTCCTTTGACAGAAGGAAAGCGCGCGCGTGGCCGCCGCGCGCGAGCACACGCTGGCCACCTCCTGCTTCCTTGCTCGCCGCTGGAGGCACCCGAGGGCGACACACACCCCCCTAAAACCCTCTCACTCTCTCCCAACCTTTTTCCCCTTCCTCTAATCTCTCTCCCGCGCAGCCTGAGCGGAGCTCGTCGCCGCCGACACCGTTGATGATACACAACCTTCTTCTTGTAGACGTTGTTGGGCCTCCAAGTGCAGAGGTTTGTAGGACAGTAGAAAATTTCCCTCAAGTGGATGACCTAAGGTTTATCAATCCGTAGGAGGCGTAGGATGAAGATGGTCTCTCTCTAGCAACCCTGCAACCAAATAACAAAGAGTCTCTTGTGTCCCCAACACACCCAATACAATGGTAAATTGTATAGGTGCACTAGTTCGGCGAAGAGATGGTGAAACAAGTGGTATATGGATAGTAGATAATAGTTTTTGTAATATGAAAATATAAAAACAGCAAGGTAACAAATGATAAAAGTAAGCATAAACGGTATTGCAATGTGTGGAAATAAGGCCTAGGGTTCATACTTTCACTAGTGTAAGTTCCCTCAACAATACTAACATAATTAGATCACCTAACTATCCCTCAACATGCAACAAAGAGTCACACCAAAGTCACTAATAGTGGAGAACGAACGAAGAGATTATGGTAGGGTACGAAACCACCTCAAAGTTATTCTTTCCAATCAATCCGTTGGGCTATTCCTGTAAGTGTCACAAACAGCCCTAGAGTTCGTACTAGAATAACACCTTAAGACAGAAATCAACCAAAACCCTAATGTCACCTAGATACTCCAATGTCACCTCAAGTATCTGTGCGTATGATTATACGATATGCGTCACACAATCTCAGATTCATCTATTCAACCAACACAAAGGACCTCAAAGATTGCCCCAAAGTTCTACCGGAGAATCAAGACGAAAACGTGTGCCAACCCCTATGCATAGGTTCCCAATGTCACGAAACCCGCAAGTTGATCACCAAGATATACATCAAGTGGCATGCGGTATCCCGTTGTCACCACAGATATCCGCGGCAAGACATACATCAAGTGTTCTCAAATCTTTAAAGACTCAATCCGATAAGATTACTTCAAAGGGGAAACTCGATTCATTACAAGAGAGAGGAGGGGGAGGAGAAACATAAGATCCAACTATAATAGCAAAGCTCGCGATACATCAAGATCGTATCATCTCAAGAACACGAGAGAGAGAGAGAGATCAAACACATAGCTACTGGTACATACCCTCAGCCCCGAGGGAGAACTACTCCCTCCTCGTCATGGAGAGCATCGGGATGATGAAGATGGCCACCGAAGAAGGATTGCCCCCTCCGGCAGGGTGCCGGAACGGGTCTAGATTTGTTTTCGGTGGCTATGGAGGCTTCTGGCAGCGGACTCCCAATCTATGTTTCGTTCCAGAAGTTTTAGGTCACATGGGTATATATGGGTGCAGGAGGTACGTCAGGGGAGCCACGAGGGCCCCACGAGACAGGGGGGCGCGCCCTAGGGGGGGCACGCCCCCCACCCTCGTGAGCACCTCGTTCCTTCCTTGACGTAGGGTCCAAGTCCATCGGGTGTGTTTCCTTCCAAAAATAACTTCTCCAGTTGATTTTGTTCCGTTTCGACTCCGTCTGATATTCCTTTTCTTCAAAACACTGAAATAGGCATAAAACATCAAATCTGGGCTGGGCCTTCGGTTAATAGGTTAGTCCCAAAAGTAATATAAAAGTGGAAAATAAAGCCCAATATTTCCCAAAATAGTAGATAATATAGCATGGAGCAATCAAAAATTATAGATACGTTGGAGACGTATCGAGCATCGCCAAGCTTAATTCCTGCTCGTCCTTGAGTAGGTAAATGATAAAAAGAGAATTTTTGATGCGGAGTGCTACTTGGCATAATTTCAAAGTAATTCTTCTTAATTGTGGTATGAATATTAAGATCCATAAGATTCAAGACAAAAGTTCATATTGACATAAAAATAATAATACTTCAACCATACTAAGTAAGCAATCATGTCTCTTCAAAATAACATGTCCAAAGAAAGTTATCCCTACAGAAACATATAGTCTGGCTATGCTCCATCTTCACCACACAACATATTTAAATCATGCACAACCCCGATGAAAAGCCAAGCAATTGTTTCATACTTTTGATGTTCTCAAACTTTTTCAATCTTCACGCAATACATGAGCGTGAGGCATGGATATAGCACTATAGGTGGAATAGAGTGGTGGTTTGTGGAGAAGACAAAAAGGGAGAAGATAGTCTCACATCGACTAGGCGTATCAACGGGCTATGGAGATGCCCATCAATAGATATCAATGTGAGTGAGTAGGGATTGCCATGCAACGGATGCACTAGAGCTATAAGTATATGAAAGCTCAACAAAAGAAACTAGTGGGTGTGCATCCAACTCGCTTGCTCACGAAGACCTAGAGCATTTTGAGGAAGCCCATCATTGGAATATACAAGCCAAGTTCTATAATGAAATATTCCCACTAGTATATGAAAGTGACAACATAGGAGACTCTCTATTATGAAGATCATGGTGCTATTTTGAAGCACAAGTGTGATAAAAGGATAGTAGCATTGTCCCTTTTATTTATTTTTATTTGGCCTTTCTTTTCTTTTCTTTTTTTGGCCTTCCCCTTTTTTATTTGGCCTCTCTTTTTTTATTTGGGACAATGCTTTATTAATGATGATCATCACACTTCTATTTATTTACAGCTCAATGATTACAACTTGATACTAGAACAAAGATGACTCTATATGAATGCCTCCGGCGGTGTACAGGGATGTACAATGATGCATGAGTGACATGTATGAAAGAATTATAAAAGGTGGCTTTGCCACTAATACGATGTCGACTACATGATCATGCAAAGCAATATGACAATGATGGAGTGTATCATAATAAACGGAACGGTGGAAAGTTGCATGGCAATATATCTCGGAATGGCTATTGAAATGCCATAATAGGTAGGTATGGTGGCTGTTTTGAGGAAGGTATATGGTGGGTTTATGGTACCGGCGAAAGTTGCGCGGTACTAGAGAGGCTAGCAATGGTGGAAGTGTGAGAGTGCGTATAATCCATGGACTCAACATTAGTCATAAAGAACTCACATACTTATTGCAAAAATCTGTTAGTTATCGAAGCAAAGTACTATGCGCATGCTCCTAGGGGGATAGATTGGTAGGAAAATACCATCGCTCGTCCCCGACCGCCACTCATAAGGAAGGCAATCAATAAATAAATCATGCTCCGACTTCATCACATAATGGTTCACCATACGTGCATGCTACGGGAAACACAAACTTCAAAACAAGTATTTATCAAATTCAAAACTACTCAACTAGCATGACTCTAATATCACCATCAATATCACCATCTCCATATCTCAAAACAATTATCAAGTATCAAACTTCTCCTAGTATTCAACACACTCATAAGAGAATTTTATTATTAATCTTGTATACCTAGCATATTAGGATTTTAAGCAAATTACCATGCTATTTAAGACTCTCAAAATAATCTAAGTGAAGCATGAGAGTTCATCTATTTCTTCAAAATAAAACTACCACCATGCTCTAAAAGGATATAAGTGAAGCACTAGAGCAACAAAAAACTACTCCGAAAGATATAAGTGAAGATCAATGAATAGTCGAATAATTATGCAACTATGTGAAGACTCTCTAACATTTAATAATTTAAGATCTTGTTATTTTATTCAAACAGCAAGCAAATCCTAACAAAATAAATTGACGCTCCAAGCAAAACACATATCATGTGGCGAATAAAAATATAGCTCCAAGTAAAGTTACCGATGAACGAAGACGAAAGAGGGGATGCCTTCCGGGGCATCCCCAAGCTTAGGCCCTTGGTTGTCCTCGAATATTACCTTGGGGTGCCTTTGGCATCCCCAAGCTTAGTCTCTTACCACTCCTTGTTCCATAGTCCATCGAATCCATACCCAAAACTTGAAAACTTCACAACACCAAACTTAAAGTAGAAAACTCGTAAGCTCCGTTAGTATAAGAAAGTAAATCACCACTTCAAGGTACCGTAATGAACTCATTATTTATTTATGTTGGTGTTAAACCTACTGTATTCCAACTTCTCTATGGTTTATAAACTATTTTACTAGCCATAAATTCATCAAAATAAGCAAACAACACACAAAAACAGAATCTGTCAAAAACAGAACAGTCTGTATTAATCTGGATCAAACGTATACTTATGGAACTTATAAAATTCTAAAATAAATTTCTGGACCTGAGGAATTTTCTATCAATCATATGCAAAACGAATTAACTAAATAGAACTCTCCAAATAAAAATGGCAGCAATTCTCGTGAGCACTAAAGTTTCTGTTTTTGACAGCATGATCAACAAGACTCTCCCCAAGTCTTCCCAAAGGTTCTACTTGGCACAAACACTAATTAAAAGCATAAAACCACATCTAAACAGAGGCTATATGGATTATTTATTACTAAACAGGAGCAAAAAGCATGGAACAAAAATAAAATTGGGTTGCCTCCCAACAAGTGCTATCGTTTGACGCCCCTAGCTAGGCATGCTGATTTCAATGATGCTCACATAAAGGACAAGAATTGAAATATAAGGAGAGCATCATGAAGAATATGGCTAGTACATTTAAGCCTAACCCACTTCCTATGCATAGGGACTTTGTGAGCAAACAACCTGTGGGAACAAGAATCAACTTGCATAGGAAGGTAAAACAAGCGTAACTTCAAAATTTTAAGCACATAGAGAGGAAACTTGATATTATTGCAATTCCTACAAGCATATATTCCTCCCTCATAATAATTTTCAGTAGCATCATGAATGAATTCAACAATATAACCAGCACCTAAAGCATTCTTTTCATGATCCACAAGCATAGAAATTTTATTACTCTCCACATAAGCAAAATTCTTCTCATGAATAGTAGTGGGAGCAAAATCAACAAAATAACTATCATGTGATTGAAAATTAAGACCAAGATGACAAGTTTCATGGTTATCATTATTCTTTAAAGCATACGTGTCATCACAATAATCATCATAGATAGGAGGCATGCTTTCATCATAATAAATTTGCTCATCAAAACTTGGGGGACAAAAATTATCATCTTCATCAAACGTAGCTTCCCCACGCATATCATTAGCATCATAGATATTCAAGGAATTCATACTAACAACATTGCAATCATGCTCATCATTCAAATATTTAGTGCCAAACATTTTATAGATTTCTTCTTCTAGCACTTGAGCACAATTATCCTTTCCATCATACTCACGAAAGATATTAAAAAGGTGAAGCGTATGAGACAAACTCAATTCCATTTTTTTATAGTTTTCTTTTATAAACTAAACTAGTGATAAAACAAGAAACTAAAAAGACTCGATAGCAAGATCTAAAGATATACCTTCAAGCACTCACCTCCCCGGCAACGGCGCCATAAAAGAGCTTGATGTCTACTACACAACCTTCTTCTTGTAGACGTTGTTGGGCCTCCAAGTGCAGAGGTTTGTAGGACAGTAGAAAATTTCCCTCAAGTGGATGACCTAAGGTTTATCAATCCGTAGGAGGCATAGGATGAAGATGGTCTCTCTCTAGCAACCCTGCAACCAAATAACAAAGAGTCTCTTGTGCCCCCAACACACCCAATACAATGGTAAATTGTATAGGTGCACTAGTTCGGCGAAGAGATGGTGAAACAAGTGGTATACGGATAGTAGATAATAGTTTTTGTAATCTGAAAATATAAAAACAGCAAGGTAACAAATGATAAAAGTAAGTGTAAATGGTATTGCAATGTGTGGAAATAAGGCCTAGGGTTCATACTTTCGCTAGTGTAAGTTCCCTCAACAATACTAACATAATTGGATCACATAACTATCCCTCAACATGCAACAAAGAGTCACTCCAAAGTCACTAATAGCGGAGAACGAATGAAGAGATTATGGTAGGGTACGAAACCACCTCAAAGTTATTCTTTCCAATCAATCCATTGCGGTATTCCTATAAGTGTCACAAACAGCCCTAGAGTTAATACTAGAATAACACCTTAAGACACAAATCAACCAAAACCCTAATGTCACCTAGATACTCCAATGTCACCTCAAGTATCCGTGGGTATGATTATACGATATGCATCACACAATCTCAGATTCATCTATTCAACCAACACAAAGGACCTCAAAGAGTGCCCCAAAGTTCTACCGGAGAATCACGACGAAAACGTGTGCCAACCCATATGCATAGGTTCCCAATGTCACAAAACCCGCAAGTTGATCACCAAGATATACATCAAGTGGCACACAGTATCCCATTGTCACCATAGATATCCACGGAAAGACATACATCCATTGTTCTCAAATCTTTAAAGACTCAATCCGATAAGATTACTTCAAAGGGGAAACTCGATTCATTACAAGAGAGAAGAGGGGGAGGGGAAACATAAGATCCAACTATAATAGCAAAGCTCGTGATACATCAAGATCCTATCATCTCAAGAACATGAGAGAGAGAGAGAGATTAAACACATAGCTACTGGTACATACCCTCAGTCCCGAGGGAGAACTACTCCCTCCTCGTCATGGAGAGCACCGGGATGATGAAGATGGCCACCGGAGAAGGATTGCCCCCTCCGGCAGGGTGCCGGAACGGGTCTAGATTGGTTTTCGGTGGCTATAGAGGCTTCTAGTGGCGGAACTCCCGATCTATGTTTCGTTCCAGAAGTTTTAGGTCACGTGGGTATATATGGGTGCAGGAGGTACGTCAGGGGAGCCACGAGGGCCCCACGAGACAGGGGGCGCGCCCTAGGGGGGGCACCCCCCACCCTCATGATTACCTCGTTCCTTCCTTGACGTAGGGTCCAAGTCCATCGGGTGTGTTTCCTTCCAAATATAACTTCTCCAGTTGATTTTGTTCCGTTTCGACTCCGTCTGATATTCCTTTTCTTCAAAACATTGAAATAGGCATAAAACATCAAATCTGGGCTGGGCCTCTGGTTAATAGGTTAGTCCCAAAAGTAATATAAAAGTGGAAAATAAAGCCCAGTATTGCCCAAAACAGTAGATAATATAGCATGGAGCAATAAAAAATTATAGATACGTTGGAGACGTAACAACCGTTCACCGCGGCCACCGCCTCCCCCTCGCCTCTCCGACATGCCCAGGAGCTCCGCCACCATCGCCGACGTCTCTCTATCGACTCACGCGACACCAAACGCCCCGAAGCGCCGGCCCTGACCTCTTCTTCCTCCTTGGGTCGCCGAGATCGCCACCGTCGCCCTGCTCGCTCCAGACCTCCCCCGCGCCCACTGACCTCCCCATCGTGCTCACGGTGAGCTTCTCTTCCTCCTCCTCCGAATCCCGTTGCTTGCCGCCTCCTCTAGGCCGTAGTTGCACGGACGCCGAAGCTCACCGGTGTCGTGCCTCATCGCCGCCGCGGCCACTGCTGCTGCCACCCGCGTCCTAGCTTTGCTCCGTGCTCAGCACTCTCCCAGGAGCCGGGCGCGCCCACCCGTTCAACCTGCTGTGCCCCCTAGTGCCAAACCGAACCTGTCCAAACTTCGGCCGCCACGGATTTGGTCGCCGCCATCGATCCTGACCACCGCAGCTCCTACCACCACCACCACCGATGGATGCGCCTCACTCCCAGGAACCCGTAGGTGCAACCCGTGCATCCAATGGTGCCCTGTAGAGCATTTCCGAGCCGCGCCGCCGTCTCTTTCGTTGCCGGCGGCTAAACGCCGGCGACCGCTGACCCGTTGACCGCCGTGGGTTGACCCCACTACCCGGTTTGACCTCCCCCTCTCTCTCACTGACTTACGGGCCCTGCCCGACTAATTACTCTAGTTAGCACTAATTAACTAGTTAGGTTACTTACTACAGTCGCTGACCAGTGGGCCCAGGCTAGTTAGTTAGGGCTAACTAACTTAGTTGACTGGGCCACTGACCATAGGGTCCCACTGGTCAGGTTTGACCTGGTCGATGCCTTTGACCTACTGATGTCACCTTGATGTCATGCTGATGCAGTAATACATTTTCTGGATTTAGTTTAAATTAGAATAAGCAGGAAATTCCAAAAAATGATTTAAACTTCTAAAATACATAGAAATTCAACCGTAGCTCAGAATGAAATAAGTTGTATACGAAAAATGATCATGAAAATTCAATCTATCCATCTGTACTAGTTTCATGCATGTTTACACAAGTTAACTTGCTGTTTAGTGCAAAACATGATAAGGCACTATTTAAGATCACAAATGAGTTTGAACTTGAACTTTTGGTTCAAAATGGCTCAAACCCATCTGGTTGTAGTTGCATTAGCCCAACACACGCATTTTGCCATGTCATGATCATGCATCATATTGTGCATTGCATTGATTGCACTACAAGAAACCTGTTAATCCATGACGGATTCCTGATGACATTCTAGGAATCCGTCATGGAAACCGTCACTGACTAGCCATACGTGTTTGGGCCCAAAAACCGTAGCCCCTTGATGGCGGATCTGGAGGTACCGTCATGAAAACCGTCACGGATAGACCAACCGGGCCTAGCTTTCCCCCCCTTCATACACCATCCGGACCGTCTCAAATTGCTCCTACTAATGTGGCATAGTCATATTTGTTACATTGTAATTTGAATTTTCAATACTATAAAAAAAGGATCCTAATGAAACTAGATGGCTCCAAACTTAACGAATAGACTTATGTAGCATACAAACACGAGGGGCCAACATGAATCAGGTCTAGTACCACCCAAGGGAAAAAACACCAAACTATGAAACAGGCTGAAGCAAAGCGCGCGAAGGAAAAACAAGTCGTGTACGCGGCAAAGTCCGAAACAGGAAGCGCGCGGAGGAGAAAACATTCAAGTCATCAACGCGGGGAGTTAAAAAATTTCGGAGCCAACCCATTTATCTCCATCAGCCCACCAGCCCGAGAGGCCACGGCCTCGCGCCTCTCCCCCAGACTGCGAAAACCCTAATACACCTCCACCCACAGCCGCCGCCTCCTCTCCCTCTGTGCTCCCGATTCAGATTCATGCCAAGCCTCCCTCCACGCGCAACTGCCGCCCCCTCGATCTCCCGCGCCGCCGCCCCAACCATCCCCCGCTCCACCTCCGTCTCCCACCCTCTATCGCTCATCCACCGCCCCCACACTCTCCCCCTCTGAAGCCTCTCAGATATGCGATGGGGGCACATGCGCCCATAGCGGCGCTCCCGCATCCGTGTCAAGGTCAGCCCCCTGCTCGTCGTCATGGAAGCGGTGGTCATGAGGAAGGTGGTTGAGGTCGGCGAGATGGACGTCGTCGCCTACTCACTGCCCAGGACCAAGGACGGCTGCCCCGATGCTCCGGTCTTCTTCACAATCCGCACTTGGAGAGGAGGGGTTGACCACTGTTTTATTCAGCACTCTCCTTGGCCTTATTCGCCATAGGTGACCTTGCCGGACCACTTGCTGTGAAGGTGAGAACTCTTTTCGCTCCCAATTAGTTGAATAACTATCCATATAGGATGCCAGGATAGTGCTTTGCAGCGAAGTAACTTTTGTGGCAGGGAATAATTGTTTTGGAAAGATAGCAAGATGATGTATTACGTTTTTGCATTTTGCATAAACGTTGATGTGACTGATCTTTTTTAATGTATGTGTTTACGTCTTTTCTTCATGAACATGTATTAGTAACAAATATATGTGGGGTGCTTACATAGTTTCCAAGGTCGGGTTTTGTTTGTATGTGTCAATTTACTTTACAGATATACATCAACGAGATGGATCAAAATATGATGTAGAGTATATATGAAACTGAAAAAATGGTATGCTGAAAGTACATCTATTGACTAAGCTAAGCAGACAGACTGAAACTAATCCTCAATTAGACTATCAGAGAAATAGTAGAATTTGGAGGAGTTATTTCAGCGTATCACTATTGATATCTTGGCCAATGATCAAAAGTAGTAGTGGCTCGAACAGGTAGCACTCATAAACAGACTGTCTCTGCAGATTGTATCTATAGATAAAAAAAATACTTTTAGACAAATAATAGATAATGGCAATATGTAGCTCCCAGGAGCCTCTGCTAAAATTATCTAGCTGGAAGTGTATGTAGATAGCAACTAAATGATACTCTTTTTATGTAAAATTAACCTTCTAGCAGTTAGTTACAGCACATTTTGGGACAAGTGAAAAGTGCACTGCTTAATCTCGGACGTAAAAGGCAACAGTGTGCAAGCACCATATCTAACAGTGGTTAGTCATTCTAAACTATGAATATACCAAATTATTTGTTTAAAAAGTAATGAGTGTTATTTATACAGTGACTCCAGACACAACTGGCAACACAACTCTAATAGAGCTACAAACAATGATAGAGATCATAAAAGTTGAGCCAAGCAACTCAAAAAAGTATCAACCTCATAGTGCAGAATTCAGTTTGAGATTCTGAATGTGCACGGGGCCTCTTAGTCTTAGAGGTGAAGTTTAATTTATAGCAGATGTACTGACACCACGAAGGGCATTGTACAGCAGAGGATTTCCCATGGGAATTCCCATACCATGCACATGATAGAGTTACATTCATTTAAGCAACCAATCAACAACTTTTAGCCAAAAATAAATAGGCTCTGCCCTTGAGTTAATTGACTAACCTGGGAACCAAAATCATTTAGACCATTATTTCTGTTTATTTGAACCGAGTCTTTTGCTTTCACTACATCGTCAGTAGAGTTGTTCCTGGTCCTACTTTTTACCTGTGTGTTCATTGAGTTGTTGGCCTTTTAAGGAAAACATTTTGTATGAAATACTATTGCTCTAGATTATGGTTCAATCTATATCTTTCATTTTATGTAGTGGTTAAGTGAAATATTATATATACTAGTAGGCGGGTACGTGCACAACACGTGCAGGGTTCAATTCATGGATACAAATCTTACCCCTTCAAATACAACACCTTCTTGCATGTATGGCTTCATTGAGTCCATTGTTGAAGCCATTCTAATTTGTATGTAAAGGTTCACATATTTAGAATTAGTATCTTGCACTATAGCCATCTTAAAAAAGCTTCACCGAGAGCTTCCAAATCTCGTTGATGAGATACATTAGTGTGCATTGCCGCGGACACTTGCGGTTTGGCTGTCAGTGCGTGTGCCGTGACCAGCTATGCATGAATGGATAACCTCATACATAAGTGAACTTTTCCTATGTTGGCTGATACAATGGTTCTAGAAATTAGTAGTGCCTTTGTTCGTACTATAGCCACTACTGTAGCTGTGAATCCCACCATTTTGAGCTATTCGATGGATACTATCAACGGCTCACTTTTCTTTTTGGCCTTGAAATTCACAAGTTTAAAACTTGTATACTATATAGTAGTATAGATAGATATCTCAACAGACATGTTGACTGAAATGTACATGTTTAATCATTTCATGTTCTTTGTTTCAATAGGATATTTCTTTCAAATGTCCCATTAAAGATTTGTTCTAGCCACATATCAACTGACTTATGCTCTAATCTGCCAGGATAGATATTCCACCAACCATCTCACTGCTAATATTCAAATTTGATTTCTTTCTGTGATACTAAGACGTGCATATGTGTTCTTTTTGCATGCCAAAATTCTGGTTTGCTTGCTGCTAAAAATGGGCATGTTGACTGAAGAATGTGATGTTGCCGTATATTGTTCCTTGCTCCTGTCATTTTATTGTGGGCGAGCTAATCACTATCATTTTAAATAAATGTTTGGGTGAATGTTTCACATAAATTATTCCTCACGCTAATAGTTCTCACAATTTTTTTTCTGCTATTCTTTTGTAGGTAATTGAGGTAGAACAGAAGATATTACACTCGAGTTTAGTTTAGAAGGGTAACTCCGGAACAAATGATACTACAGACAAGGAACAACAAAGATTATATGTATGAAGTATCTAGACCTCCAGTGTGATTGTGATATGTAATTGTAATCTGTTATGCTGATCTGAATTTTGTAGTTGTAAATCCGTATTTGTGCACTATATTATTGTTTTTCTGTGCTAAATGGAGATTCTTTACTTTTTTGTGTGGATCAAATATTGGCAACTTGGGCCGAAGATGGGTCTGAACAGGCCTAGGACAATAATGATCTAGACTGTGCAAGTATAATAAATGTGTATAAAAGGCAAACTAAAAATAATATTAATGTAATGAAAAAATGGTTGAAGGTCTAGTAAATAATGGACATCGTGGGCCTAAACATTTGTAGAAAGATAAATTGGGCTGTATTGTTGGGCTGCCAAGTCAGATCGACCATGATGCCACATCAGTTGCCATGTCATGTATATCCATGACGGAAAGGTCCGTCACAAAGGTTCGGGCCTGGACGGGCCTAGGGCAAGTCGGTGACGGTAAAAAATCTGTCATGCAGGCCATGTTGACAATTATGACGCGATATACATGACGGATTTAGAGTCCGTCATGCATACCCATCCATGATGGTTTTCCACAATCCTGTGACGGATTGAAACTCTCATGGATTAACAGATTTCTTGTAGTGTTGTGTTTCCTCTCTGTTGCCGGTGGTTGTCCCCTCTCGATAGACATGGTTTCGACGATGAGTTCGATGACACCGATGAAGAGCTATATTATCTTCAGAAGTGCCAGGCAAGAAAAAACCCCCCTTGTTCATTCCGATACAATCCCACTCTCTCTCTACTGCTCTCTTTTACTGCATTAGGACAACAGCGATTCAACTGTTACATGCTGCGGTAGTTGAACCCCTTTTCCTCTGCATGACCTATCATTGCCACAGTAAATAGATGAAACCCACTAGCATGAGTAGGAGTTGTTTGAGCCCTGATGTGCCTACTCATTCATGCTTGTTTGTCATGCCTGCTACTACTTAGAGTTGAGTCACGTTTGATTCATCGGGGATGAATTGGAATGGTGATGAAAATGTCCTACTGTGTGTGAGCTAAGTGTGTGAACACTATTTGGTAAAGGTAGCGGTGAGAGGCCATGTAGGAGTACATGGTGGGTTGTCTCATTGAAACCATTCTCAGGAACTGAGTTTTGTGTTTGTGATCCATGAACAGCTACTACCACTCATTGGGATCCTTAATTGACCCTCTTGACTTATTAACTGCCCTAGTCCTCTGTCCAGGAGTTGCAACTAGTTTCTGGTGTTTATAGGATATGTGTTGGCGGCGTGCATAGCGCTGACCTTAGGGGTGGGCTATGATGCGGTAGATACACCATGGCACGGTGTACCGGGCGCCCGTTTGGTGTCTCGGGAACCCCGCACACATCGTTTGGGGCTGTGAGCGAAACTCCGGCCGGATCTCCTCGTGGATGGAACCCGAATAGGCGATAAACTTGGACTAGAGACTTGTGTGGTTAGTTAAGTCGTGGCCGACTCCCTCGCCAGGCTTCCGCTTGAAGGTTGCCGAGATACACAACGTGTACATGGTGGTAAGTGGCGAGAGCGTGTGTGAAGAAGTACACCCATGTAGGGTTATAAATGATCTATTCGAATAGCCGTGTCCGCGGTAAAGGACTTCTAGGTTGCCTATAACAGTTCATAGACAAGTGAAAATGGATACTCTAAAATGCGCAAGATAAGCATGAGTGCTATGGATGGCGTTCTCGTAGGGAGACGAGAGCGGATCCATAGTGGTGTATTGATATGGTGAATATGTGGACTCGTGTGCGCCACCTCAAAAGAGTTACTTGCAGTCGTAGTTAAGATAGCCACCGAGTCAAAGCTGGCTTGCTGCAGTTAAACCCCACCACCCCTTTGTTGATACCGATGCATATGTAGTTAGTTCCGATGTAAGTCTTGCTGGGTACATTTGTACTGACATTTGCCTATTTTTTATGTTTTGCAGAGAGACGTCAGTCTTGCTAGTAGTTCCGTGTGGACTTCGACGTTTAGCTTGATACCTCAGCTACGATCTTGTGCCCTCGGCAGGATCTGGTAGATAGTCAGGCTTCCCAGCCTTTTTCATTTGTAGATGTCTGTACTCAGACATGTTAAGCTTCCGCATGTGCTTTGACTTGTATGCTCTGAGTGTTGGGTCATGAGACCCATGTTTGTAATATCTCGCTCCTCGGAGCCTATTGAATAAATACTTGAGTCGTAGAGTTATGTTGTGATGCCATGTTGTATTCGCACATATCGAGCATATTGTGTGTATGATTGGAATGCTTGGTGTGTGTGGAATTCGACAACCTAGTTGTTTATCCTTGGTAGCCTCTCTTATGGGGAAATGTAGTCTTGTGCTTCGATGAGCCATAGTAGTCCGCTACAGCCCGGTTCACCAGAGTCCTGCTAGCCCAGCACTACTGCCCCGGAACACTTGACTGGCCGGCATGTGATTCACTTCGTTCCTGTGTCTGTCCCTTCGGGGAAATGTCATGCAATGACATCTGGAGTCCTGCCTAGCCTGCTACAGCCCGGGTTCCCGGAGTCCTGTTAGCCCAGTGCTACAGCCTGGATTCGCACGCTGCTGACCGACATGCTCGATGTTGATTCATGTATGCCTGTCTCCGTAAGTTAGTGCCACTTTGGGTTCACGACTAGTCATGTCGGCCCGGGTTCTCTGTCATATGGATGCTAGCGACACTATCATATAAGTGAGCCAAAAGGCGCAAACGGTCCCGGGCCATGGTAAGGTGACACCCGTGGGAATACCGTGCGTGAGGCCGCAAAGTGATATGAGGTGTTACCGGCTAGATCGACGTGACTTGGAATCGGGGTCCTGACAGCGTTGGTATCAGAGCCTGACTGCCTGTAGGTTTACCAAGCCAAACCGATTGAAGTTGTGTGTAGAAATGCTTTAGTTATGTAAGGGAATTGATTATGGAAGGGAATGTAAGGCTCTTTTACTCCTTTACCTTATGCCCTCTGATCTGAGTCATTCTCTTCTCATTCTACGTGGGGTTAAGGACTAGGCTTTCTTCTCTCTATTAGGTTCACGTGTTACTAATCCGTAGTAACTTATAGGATTGTTGGTTTCAAGCCTCAGTTCAGTTTCTACTACTTTTAGTATGTTGACAGTTGATCTCGGAACCTTGATTTTGTGATGTCAAGTGGTAATGCCACCATTTTTGCAGGATGTCTCAAATCTTTTTGAGCATTTACAACCGTTATGCTGTCCGAGTCATCCCAAGTTTCTAAACAATCTGATGCATTTGTAAATCCCTTTTTCCCGTTCTCGATGTTCCTTTGGGCCAGATTAAGCACACTAATCGGTCTGTCGAGGTACTCCGCCGCCTCGGCATTTATGTTGGAGCTATTATTATGAACCTAGGTGTCTTAGAAGATTACCTAGTAATCTAGCCATGTTTTGTGTCCCAGTGTGATGATTCTGTCCGCCATTCTCGAAAGCATCTCGTGATGTTATTAGTTAGTAGGTATTCCTTTCCTGGGTTCTAGAACCCAAGATTCACTCTACTTACCCCATGTTGATAGTGTTTGCTCGTTCCTTTAGGAAATTAGTGATCTTGTGATAGTCTTCAAGGTCCATGGTGTATCATTCTTCCAACACCATGAACAATTATGGCAGAAGTTCTTTTGAACCAAAAGATCACAACAAGGGTGCTCTTGATGAGTTCTTCGTTCTACATTGTGAATCTGCCAGTTCCACCTTTCTGCATGGGTTATCCGGAACAAATGTTGAGCTTTGCTCGACATACTAATCCATGCATCCACAACTCAGAAAATCATATGTTCTTTGAGTTGTCCCTCATTAGTTGTTTTCTGACCTCCGTCTATCAATTTGTAGTTAGGAGTAGTCGTGCACTCGTGTTATCGATGCCTATTACTCTTGTGGTTTGTCAAGCCATTCTATTCCAGAATGACTAGGAGAAACAAACTCCAGTACCTCATCCATATCCAGGATTGGGTCAAAGTAGTTGTATTTCTCCGATTCATCTCCACTACAAGAAATATGTCAACTTGTGACCACCACTATTGGTCACTGAATGGTCACAAATTTCCATTTATGACCTTTTTGTGACCAAAAACATAAGGTCAAAAGCTGGCCGTCGTAAACTGACTATAGCGACCTTTCTTCTGGAATGGTCGTAGACGTTTATGACCAAAATATTCGTACTGTGGCGTTTTGGTCACTAGCAACCTCACCAGGCCACGTAGGCATCCAGCGTGGCAAGCTGACGTGGCATAAGATTCAGCCCGGTCCGATTAGGTGTTTTACATGGGCCGAGCCCATTAATTTAGCCTATTTGTGTTTTTTTCCATCAAATTTTGATCAGGTTCATGGGCCAAGCCCTACAATTCGGCCTTTTTATTTTCTGGGCTTAGGCCATTTTGCATTCCGTTTCATTCAGCCTTTTGTTTTTGTTTTTCATAAATGCACAATATTCCAGTCCACTATTGATTGGGCCATAGCCTTTTTAGAGTCCAAATATTATTCGATCCAATGGACGAACATTCAGCCTTTTTCATTCACAGATTTCAATTTTACACATTTTAACAGCAAACAATAAATAATTCTCACAATTAAATGATCAAATCCAAAAATCACTCTATGAAACTCAGAACAGCACATCTGCATGATCCATCAAGTGTACATACAATCAAAAACAAATACAGAGGCACCAAAACTATTGTGGACATCTCCAAGCTTCTTCTGATCTTCGGTCACAGCAACAGCCACCTAGGTCGCTTGCCTCGCGCTGGCGAAACTTGACATGAGGGATGAACTGGAGCTGCAGTAACCATGCAGGCAAGCATCACCCAATACTTGGGCGCGCCAAAAAGAACACCATGTCCTCAACAACAGTCACGTGCACCTGCATCAACAAGAGGCGCCAAAACTGAGAAATGAGAACAAAATGTACATATTCATATTTTCGGATTGATAGTCTCTGCACTTTCATGTATCTTGGAAAGGGAAGGACTGCTAGCAAATAGCACATATTCATATTTTATTACTGTTCCAAGGCAGCAGTATATATGTATGTTGCATCACATAGCTACAGAAACCATATCATGAGTAAACTGAGCATTTGCAAAAGTAGAACCAGGTTCTCTCAAGGATTGTAGCCTTTCATATATTTATGATACGTACTTCCTACATTATCATTTCACTCTAATCCTACCTGACTAAACTAACAAGTGCTCAGATTACTAGTACGCTGGGTGCAAATTTATCCACTCCATATGACAGTAAATCTAAGAGGTGGCAATCAATGGTCCAACAATGCAATATAGAAGCTCAGTTGCAATAAATAACTACATGCCTACATCAGCTCAAAGTGGCAGTAGTTCAAAAACAAGCAAAACAACTGTTGATAAGCAAAGGCAAAAGGCTAAAACACATGTTTGGCCAGAAGAACTAAAAGCTAAATCATGTCATTTCAGCGAGAATGACTCATGCAGTTATAGGCAAAATACAAAACTAGTGGCCTAGAAAGCACGTCGGCAAGTAACAAATAATTGATCAATGATAGAGCCAGACGGCGGTCTGCGCAAGCTGGAGACGCCTCTCAACTGGCGACGTACACGTCCAGGTAAACTATCCAGCAGCGTGTAGTAGAGCACCTGCACCCTACATCCACACATATACGAATCATTCAACAAGCCCATCAACAAGAAAGGAGATCGAGATTTCAAAGTGGGGAGGAAGCAACTAACCGTCCAAAGAAGACGGACCAGTTATAGATGGAGAGTTAGGCACGCTTGAGTGTGGACGCCATCGCTGTTGCCGTCATCTGGATCAGGGTGTCAGGGAGGAAGCAATCCGAAGCAAGAAGAACTGAGAAAAATGAAAAGTATCAACGGCTAGAAGCATGTAGGCAACAGTACTGGATAATCTGTTGCTGCATATAAATACTGAATTACAACAGCAGACATGCTTCGAAAACTACATTACATATTACAGCAGCATGATAAAAATGTACTCAAATATATTCACAGAAGCACACCGACTATATATAGTCCTTTCACAATTGGAGTAAGAAATGCAGGGATAGTTATAACTGGGAAGTTTCACACTAATAGCCTAATAACAAATTTCAAATAAAAACAGTATTAATTCTAATATTATATGCCAAAGTAGAAAAGAAAGCCTCGCAGTTCTCTCAGTTATCACAAAAGTAATATGGCACTTTGCTCCAAGCTTCAGTGGGCGAAAAAGAGACAGCATGGATCACACATGATATGTGCTAGCCACAGAGGCAAGCTCACAGAAACAAACAAAGGTCCTGGTAGAATAAAAGAGACTGTAAGTGTATGAGCATCAAGCATGAGATACTTTCCAAATTATTATGAACATTCTTAGTTTCTTTGATTGAAGTAGGTGACTGGGGCTAGGTGTGCTCACTACTAGGCAGTAAAAACTGGGTATATACAAGCATTGCATGCTTAGTTATCGGCGACGAATATCTAGACACCAAAATATCAGTGCCTCTGCCGCAAGTGACCATCATCGTGAACTAGACATACGAATACTAAATATCAACCAATGCACATACTTTTATTACCAGGAAGAGAGATAGCTCAAAACAGAACATATATAATTTGCAAGAAGGAAATCACCCATAATTAACAGGGAGAGATATAACCAAAACAAGTTCATTTGTCTTCCAAGTATAAAACATCAAGTGCACAAACTCACATCAGTTAACATCATTATAGAATTTCAGATAACATGTTTACTGCAGAAATCAAGCATAGGTAGTAGTGCTGCTAGTGTTTCTTTCTGTGGTTGTGTTGGACATGCAACTCAATTTCTGTTTGTTTTAGACTAGCAGACCAACATGGTATCCAATGTTAAAAAGCAAACATGGAAAACATTAAAAAGCAAAAAGAAAATAAAGTGGAAGGATATCATGACAAAACTAACCAATTTCTTCATACTTACAAAATTACCACATGAAGGAAAGGGCAAATCCTATCTCTGTAAAATTTACCACATTTTTTTAGTGAATTACAGTGCTCGAATTGCCACTGACACTGGACACAAGCAGCTACACAACTAATACATCAGCACACAAATAATGAAGTAGCATACGCCCTTTTATGCATATTAATGCACATCAAGGAAACATCAATGGCAAAATACCATGACAAAAGCGTAGAAGTCTTTGTGATACTTCCAGAATTATCATACGAAAAGAAGGGTTGCTAATACTCAGAAAGAAAGGAAGTTGATTTGTTTCCCTGTTGTACGTATGCATGTATCCACCCATCCATCCATCCACTGTCTTCCTCTTGTGAAGCGGCAAGCAAGCAAGCAGCATGACAATGGTAGAAAATGAAGCAGGAAGTTGGCTGTTGCACCGTACCCATGGATGCTGCTGCTACTGCTGCACAAGGAAGAAGACAGAAATGTAGTTGAGCTGAAGTCGAAATCCATTCCATGGTGACAGAGAGAGAGAGAGAGGAAAACAGAGACGTACCAAATGAAATTGGAAAACAGAGATTGACGACACGGGAGGGGAAGGAAGCAGAGGGAGGTCCCATGGTGGGTCTGGAAGGGAGCTTCCATGGCGGGCCTCGCGTCGGTCGTCCTCGCCGGAGATGGCGCGCGTCCGTCCTTGGAGGTTGAGGAAGGAGCCGGAGCCGGCCACCGGAGTTGGAGGCGACCGAAACCCTAGACAGCCAGTCACGGGGTAGGTAGGTAGCCAGCCATGGCCAAGGCCGCGCTAGCCTGGGGCGCTATGGGAGATGCTACCCCTCGCCGGCATGGCCGCTGCTGGACTGGATTGGATCTGGATCCAGCGCCTCCGCGTAGGGAGAGAAGAAGGAGAGGGTGGTGGTCGCCGGCGGCGGGGTAATGGAGGGAGGGCGGATCTGTACGGTGCTGGAGGGGGCTCGCTCTCTCTCGATCTAGACTGTATCGGGATCGGTTCGATGGGTGGGATCGGTAGGGGAGGGGAGAGGGGATCGCGCGCCGCGGAAGGAGGCCATGGACGGGGAGGAAAGGAGGCCGGGGACAGGGAGGAAAGGAGGCCGGGGACGGGAAGGAGGTGGCGGCAGCGACGAGACGAGGACGAGGGAGGGAGCGGATCTGCTGCGGGAGGTGGAGGGAGGGAGCGGAAGATGGGGAACGATGGCCGGCGCGCGGATCTGGTGTCGTTAGGCTTGGATGATGGGGAACAATGAGGGAGGGACGGTGGTGGAGGAGGACCGCGGGCTCCGGATGCGGGAAGGTCGCCGCCGGCTGGTGGGATCGGGGGAGGGGGATCTGAGGGGGACGAGGGGGTCTGCATCGGGGGAGAGGGGAGAGGAAGAAAGAAAGAAAGAAAGAAAGGAGGCGGGGGGGGGGGGGTGGATGGAAGATTCCAGCTAGGGTTTCGCCTCAGGCGGGGTTGGTGGGGGAGGCGAGGAGCGACGGCTACCGTTGGATCCGGGAAGATCCAATGGTGTTTTGTGCATGATCCGTGTGCCTTGTCCACGGACCAATCGGAACGCAATACAATATTATGACCAATTGAATTGGTCGTCATAAATTTAAAAATAAGATGTTAGATCATCTTAGCTATTTACTTGACCTGATACATTGGAAAAAATGAAACAAATGAAAAACCTTCTCATCATGTCATCAAATGTGACCTAGTTTTTAGAAGAAAAAATAACAAAATAGTAATAAGGAACTTTTCATTTTCTTTGCATGAAAATTCATTTTTCATTTTTCGAGTGCTCAAAATGAGTTTTTTTGTGAAGAACATACCAAATATTTGTTGCAAAATTGTATCAAAACATTTTTCTAAAATACTAGACCATATTTAATGTACAAATAACCAAATGGTTGGGCGTCAAAACTTTTAATCCACCTCTCGTGAAAAAGACAAATTTCCGCCGATTCAGTTGGAAGCGGGTCAAATTTGAACTACAGTTGCCACATAGTTTGCTATTTATTTTTTCCAAAAATCATTTCTAGGTACATAAGTACCTATTTAATCAGAGAAATACCAAAAAAATTCCAAGATTCAACCACTAGCTAGGAACGGTCAAGCCCGCCGTTTTGACCGCATTTTGAAATGGGCATAAAAAATTCAAAAAAAATCTAAAAATTGGGAAACCTTCGCATTGTGTCATCATATGTGGCCAAGTTCCTAGGAAAAATAACAAACTTGTAATACGGCAATTATTATAAAAAAGTGTTCTCAGAAACGAGCTATCATGTGTGGAGATCAATGGCTTTCAAGCCAAATGATCAATCTTATGGCCACATTCATGGCATAGTTTGTTCAAATGATCTCATATTGTGCACAAGAGTGCATATTGGAATTACAAACAATGTTGTCTAAGGAAGTTTTCATTTTTGTTGGACGAAAAAACCATTTTCCATTTTTCGAGTGCCCGAAAGGAGGTTTTTTTTGTGAAGGAACTACCAAATATTTGTTGCAAAATTGGACCAAATCATTTTTATAAAATACTAGGCCATATTTAATGCACAATTGACAAAATGGTTGGGTGTAAAAATTTTTGATCCACCTCTCGTGAAAAAGACAAATTTCCGCCGATTCAGCTGGAAGCGGGTCAAATTTGAACTACAGCTGCCTCATAGTTTGCTATTTATTTTTTTCAAAAATCATTTCTAGGTACATAAGTATCTTTTTAATCAGAGAAACACCAACAAAATTCCAAGATTCAACCACTAGCTAGGAACGGTCATTCCCGCCGTTTTGGCCGCATTTTGAAACGGGCATAAAAAATTCAAAAAAATGAAAAAATTGGGAAACCTTCGCATTGTGTCATTATATGTGGCCAAGTTCCTAGGAAAAATAATAAACTTGTAATACGGCAATTATTTTAAAAAAGTGTTCTCAGAAACGAGCTATCACGTATGGAGATCAATGGCTTTCAAGCCAAATGATCAATCTTATGGCCACATCCATGGCATAGTTTGTTCAAATGATCTCATATTGTGCACAAGGGTGCATATTGGAATGGCAAACAATGTTGCCTAAGGAAGTTTTCATTTTCGTTGGACGAAAAAACCATTTTCCATTTTTCGAGTGCCCGAAAGGAGGTTTTTTTTGTGAAGGAACTACCAAATAATTGTTGCAAAATTGGACCAAATCATTTTTATAAAATACTAGGCCATATTTAATGCACAATTGACAAAATGGTTGGGTGTAAATTTTTTTGATCCACCTCTCGTGAAAAAGACAAATTTCCGTCGATTTAGATGGAAGCGGTTCAAATTTGAACTACAGCTGCCTCATAGTTTGCTATTTATTTTTTTCAAAAATCATTTCTAGGTACATAAGTATCTTTTTAATCAGAGAAACACCAACAAAATTCCAAGATTCAACCACTAGCTAGGAACGGTCATTCCCGTCGTTTTGGCCGCATTTTGAAATGGGCATAAAAAATTCAAAAAATTCAAAAAATTGGGAAACCTTCGCATTGTGTCATTATATGTGGCCAAGTTCCCAGGAAAAATAATAAACTTGTAATACGGCAATTATTTTAAAAAAGTGTTCTCAAAAAAGAGTTATCTCGTGTGGAGATCAATGGCTTTCAAGCCAAATGATCAATCTTATGGCCACATCCATGGCATAGTTTGTTCAAATGATCTCATATTGTGCACAAGGGTGCATATTGGAATGGCAAACAATGTTGCCTAAGGAAGTTTTCATTTTCGTTGGACGAAAAAACCATTTTCCATTTTTCGAGTGCCCGAAAGGAGGTTTTTTGTGAAGGAACTACCAAATAATTGTTGCAAAATTGGACCAAATTATTTTTATAAAATACTAGGCCATATTTAATGCACAATTGGCAAAATGGTTGGGTGTAAAAGTTTTTGATCCACCTCTCGTGAAAAAGACAAATTTCCGCCGATTCAGCTGGAAGCGGGTCAAATTTGAACTGCAACTGCCTCATAGTTTGCTATTTATTTTTTCCAAAAATCATTTCTAGTTACATAAGGACCTATTTAATCATAAATACATGGTTTGGTGGTGATACGTCGAGGTTTGGGCAGTGGCCGAGGGGCCCAACTCTAGAGCGCGTAAACTCGCATGCCCGTCGCGTGGTCACCGCATGACCGTAATGTTGCCATGTGTTCTGGGCGGCCTAGGCATGTCTAGTGGGTTAGGCACTCCCCAGGTTGGTGCTAGGAAGAAAATTACAACATAAGATTCTCACGAGGAGACCGATCGATGCTCAAACATGAATTAGCAGCCAAGTGTTTGATTAGCGGTACGGGGAATGCACATGGCCAATGGGCGTGAGTTTTGGCTGAGGATGATCATATACTAAGGAGAATGTCTTCACAAATTTTTAGCTCAAAATGAGAATCCTAGGTGGTACTTGCTTTGCAAAGTACCACGCTGGACAAAAATATGAATGTTGAAGCTGGGCTCAAAATAATGAATGGAGTGAGCTGAAATTTTGTGGAGGATGGTTATTTGGGCATAGGAAAGCATTGTAGAAAATTGATACCATTTGGACATGCCAAAGAAGTACTTCCTTCACAATGCTCTTCTATGGACAGAAACTTGGGAAAACTAGTGAGAGAGATTGGATAAATTAAATGATCTCAAAATTGGTGTAGGTAAGTTACTTAGGTATTGTCATGCGCTGGTAAATTTTCAGATCATTTGGGTAAGCCTAGCTAGTACTTACTTCACGAAGCTTCTCTCGAGGTAGAAACTTTGGAAATTTCCCGAGAAAGATTTACTAGGAACATTGAGCTGAATATTATCATGTGGCAATGATTTGGGTATGGAAGAGTGACCGAAAAGTTTGAGAGTAATAGGAGGGGTCTATATAACACTTGCTTTGCAACGTGCCAATTTGGCCATAAAATATAAATTGAACCTGGGCTCACATAGATGATTTGACTGAGCTGCAATTTGGAGGAGGGTGATAATTTGGGCACATGAAGGAAATGTATAAATTTCATGTCATTTAGAGATATAAAAAAGGTACTTCCTTCACAATGCTTCTAGGTGGACAAAAACTTTGGAAATTTGCCGAAGAAGATTTGCTAGGAAAATGGAGCTGAATTTTGTCATGCGGTCATGATTTGGATAGAAAAGAGTGCCCAAAAATTCCGAGGGCAATCAAGAATATATAAATAGCACTTCCTTCATAAAGTGTTGTTGTGAACAGAATAGGAAAATGAATATTGTTGAATTAGTTTTGAACTAGGCAAGGAAGGATTTTTACATATTTGATGAAGATATTGAAGGAAATATGCCCTAGAGGCAATAATAAAGTTATTATTTATTTCCTTATATCATGATAAATGTTTATTATTCATGCTAGAATTGTATTAACCGGAAACATAATACATGTGTGAATACATAGACCAACAGAGTGTCACTAGTATGCCTCTACTTGACTAGCTCGTTAATCAAAGATGGTTATGTTTCCTAACCATGAACAAAGAGTTGTTATTTGATTAACGAGGTCACATCATTAGTTGAATGATCTGATTGACATGACCCATTCCATTAGCTTAGCACCCGATCATTTAGTATGTTGCTATTGCTTTCTTCATGACTTATACATGTTCCTATAACTATGAGATTATGCAACTCCCGTTTACCGGAGGAACACTTTGGGTGCTACCAAACGTCACAACGTAACTGGGTGATTATAAAGGAGTACTACAGGTGTCTCCAATGGTAGATGTTGGGTTGGCGTATTTCGAGATTAGGGTTTGTCACTTTGAGTGTCGGAGAGGTATCTCTGGGCCCTCTCGGTAATGCACATCACATAAGCCTTGCAAGCACTGCAACTAATATGTTAGTTGTGAGATGATGTATTACGGAACGAGTAAAGAGACTTGCCAGTAACGAGATTGAACTAGGTATTGGATACCGACGATCGAATCTCGGGCAAGTAACATACCGATGACAAAGGGAACAACGTATGTTGTTATGCGGTCTGACCGATAAAGATCTTCGTAGAATATGTAGGAGCCAATATGGGCATCCAGGTCCCGCTATTGGTTATTGACCGGAGACGTGTCTCGGTCATGTCTACATTGTTCTCGAACCGTAGGGTCCGCACGCTTAATGTTACGATGACAGTTATTATGAGTTTATGCATTTTGATGTACCGAAGGTTGTTCGGAGTCCCGTATGAGATCACGGACATGACGAGTAGTCTCGAAATGGTCGAGACGTAAATATTGATATATTGGAAGCCTATGTTTGGACATCGGAAGTGTTCCGGGTGAAATCTGGATTTTACCGGATTACCGGGAGGGTTACCGGAACCCCCCGGGAGCCAAATGGGCCAACATGGGCCTTAGTGGAAAGGTGAGAGGGCAGCCCACATAGGGCTGCGCCTCCCCCCCTCTCCCTAGTCCTATTAGTACTAGGAGAGGGGCCGGCCACCTCTCTTTCTCTCCCCTTTAAGGATTCCTAGTTGGACTAGGATTGGAGGGGGGAGTCCTACTCCCGGTAGGAGTAGGACTCCTCCTGCGCCTCCTCCTCTTTGGCCGGCCAGCCCCCCTCCCTCCAACCTTTATATACGGGGGCAGGGGACACCCCAAGACACACAAGTTGATCCTTGAGATCGTTCCTTAGCCGTGTGCGGTGCCCCCTGCCACCAAATTCCACCTCGATCATACAGTTGTAGTGCTTAGGCAAAGCCCTGCGTCGGTAGTACATCAAGATCGTCATCATGCCGTCGTGCTGACGAAACTCTTCCTCGACGCTTTGCTGGATCGGAGCCTGAGGATCGTCATTGAGCTGAACGTGTGCTAAGAACTCGGAGGTGCCGGAGTAACGGTGCTTGGATCGGTCGGATCGGGAAGAAGACGTACGACTACTTCCTCTACGTTGTGTGATCGCTTCCACAGTCGGTCTGCGTTGGTACGTAGACAACACTCTCCCCTCTCGTTGCTGTGCATCACCATGATCTTGCGTGTGCGTAGGAAATTTTTTCGAAATTACTACGTTCCCCAACTGTGGTATCAGAGCCTAGGTTTTTATGGTTTGATGTTATTTGCACGAGTAGAACACAAGTGAGTTGTGGGCGATACAAGTCATACTGCCTACCAGCATGTCATACTTTGGTTCGGCGGTATTGTTGGGTGAGACGATCCGGACCAACCTTACGCGTACTCTTACGCGAGACCGGTTCCCTCGACGTGCTTTGCACATAGATGGCTTGCGGAAGACTGTCTCTCCAACTTTAGTTGAACCGAGTGTGACTACGCCCGGTCCTTGAGAAGGTTAAAACGGAGTCTATTTGATGAACTATCGTTGTGGTTTTGATGCGTAGGTGAGATGAGTTCTTACTTAAGCCCGTAGCAGCCACGTAAAACTTGCAACAACAAAGTAGAGGACGTCTAACTTGTTTTTGCAGGGTATGTTGTGATGTGATATGGTCAAGGCATGATGCTGATTTTATTGTATGAGATGATCATGTTTTGTAACCGAGTTATCGGCAACTGGCAGGAGCCATATGGTTGTCGCTTTATTGTATGCAATGCAATCGCGATGTAATGCTTTACTTTATTACTAAGCAGTAGTGATAGTCGTGGAAGCATAAGATTGGCGAGACGACAAAGATGCTACGATGGAGATCAAGGTGTCGCGCCGGTGACGATGGTGATCATGACGGTGCTTCGGAGATGGAGATCACAAGCACAAGATGATGATGGCCATATCATATCACTTATATTGATTGCATGTGATGTTTATCCCTTTTATGCATCTTATCTTGCTTTGATTGACGGTAGCATTATAAGATGATCTCTCACTAAAATTATCAAGAAGTGTTCTCCCTGAGTATGCACCGTTGCCAAAGTTCGTCGTGCCCAGACACCACGTGATGATCGGGTGTGATAAGCTCTACATCCAAATACAACGGGTGCAAAACAGTTGCACACGCAGAATACTCAGGTTATACTTGACGAGCCAAGCATATACAGATATGGCCTCGGAACACGGAGACCGAAAGGTCGAGCGTGAATCATATAGTAGATATGATCAACATAACGATGTTCACCATTGAAAACTACTCCATCTCACGTGATGATCGGTTATGGTTTAGTTGATTTGGATCACGTGATCACTTAGAGGATTAGAGGGATGTCTATCTAAGTGGGAGTTCTTAAGTAATATGATTAAATTGAACTTAAATTTATCATGAACTTAGTCCTGGTAGTATTTTGCAAATTATGTTGTAGATCAATTGCTCGCGTTGTTGCTTCCCTGTGTTTATTTGGGTATGTTCCTAGAGAAAATTGTGTTGAAAGATGTTAGTAGCAATGATGCGGATTGGATCCGTTATCTGAGGTTTATCCTCATTGCTGCACAGAAGAATTATGTCCTTGATGCACCGCTAGGTGACAGACCTATTGCAGGAGCAGATGCAGACGTTATGAACGTTTGGCTAGCTCAATATGATGACTACTTGATAGTTTGGTGCACCATGCTTAATGGCTTAGAATCGGGACTTCAAAGACGTTTTGAACGTCATGGACCATATGAGATGTTCCAGGAGTTGAAGTTAATATTTCAAGCAAATACCCGAGTTGAGAGACATGAAGTCTCCAGCAAGTTCTATAGCTAAAAGATGGAGGAGAATCGCTCAACTAGTGAGCATGTGCTCAGATTGTCTGGGTACTACAATCGCTTGAATCAAGTGGGAGTTAATCTTCCAGATAAGATAGTGATTGACAGAATTCTCTAGTCACCATGACCAAGTTAGTAGAACTTCGTGACGAACTATAGTATGCAAGGGATGACGAAAACGACTCCAGAGCTTTTCATGAAGGTGAAATCGATGAAGGTAGAAATCAAGAAAAACATCAAGTGTTGATGGTAGACAAGACCACTAGTTTCAAGAAAAGGGCAAAGGGAAGAAGGGGAACTTCAAGAAGAACGGCAAGCAAGTTGCTACTCAAGTGAAGAAGCCCAAGTCTGGACCTAAGCCTGAGACTAAGTGCTTCTACTGCAAAGGGACTGGTCACTGGAAGCGGAACTACCCCAAGTGATTGGCGGATAAGAAGGATGGCAAAGTGAACATAAGTATATTTGATATACATGTTATTGATGTGTACTTTACTAGTGTTTATAGCAACCCCTTAGTATTTGATGCTAGTTCAGTTGCTAAGAGTAGTAACTCGAAACGGGAGTTGCAGAATAAACAGAGACTAGTTAAGGGTGAAGTGACGATGTGTGTTGGAAGTGGTTCCAAGATTGATATGATCATCATCGCACACTCCCTATAATTTCGGGATTAGTGTTGAACCTAAATAAGTGTTATTTGGTGTTTGCGTTGAACATGAATATGATTTGATCATGTTTATTGTAATACGGTTATTTATTTAAGTAAGAGAATAAATTGTTGTTCTGTTTACATGAATAAAACCTAATATGGTTTCACACCCAATGAAAATAGTTCATTGGATCTCGATCTTAACAATACACATATTCATAATATTGAAACCAAAAGATGCAAAGTTAATAATGATAGTGCAACTTATTTGTGGCACTGCTGTTTAGGTCATATTGGTATAAAGCGCATGAAGAAACTCCATGCTGATGGGCTTTCGGAATCACTTGATTATGAATCACTTGATGCTTGCGAACCATGCCTTTTGGGCAAGATGACTAAAACACCGTTCTCTGGAACAATGGAGCGAGAAAAGATTTGTTGGAAATCATACATACTGATGTGTGTGGTCCGATGAATATTGAGGCTCGCGATAGATATCATTATTTTCTGATCTTCACAAATGATTTGAGCAGATATGAGTATATCTACTTGATGAAACATAAGTCTGAAACATTTGAAAAATTCAAAGAATTTCAGAGTGAAGTAGAAAATCATCGTGACAAGAAAATAAAAGTTTCTACGATATGATCGCAGAGGTAAAATATTTGAGTTACGAGTTTGGTCTTCAATTAAAACAATGTGGAATAGTTTCACAAAATCATGCCACATGGAACACCACAGCATAATGGTGTGTCCGAACGTCATAACCGTACTTTATTGGATATAGTGCAATCTATGATGTATCTTACCGATCTACCACTATCGTTTTGGGGTTATGCATTAGAGACAGCTGCATTCACGTTAAATAGGGCACCATCTAAATCCGTTGAGACGACACCGTGTGAACTATGGTTTGGCAAGAAACCAAAGTTGTCGTTTCTTAAAGTTTGGGGTTGCGATGCTTATATGAAAAGGTTTCATCCTGATAAGCTCAAAACTCAAATCGGAGAAGTGCATCTTCATAAGATATCCAAAGGAAACTATTGGATACACCTTCTATCACAGATCCGAAGGCAAGACTTTTGTTGCTAAATTCGGAAACTTTCTGGAGAAGGAGTTTCTCTCGAAAGAAGTGAGTGGGAGGAAAGTAGAACTTGACGAGGTAACTGTACCTGCTCCCTTATTGGAAAGTAATACATCACAGAAAAATGTATCTGTGACACCTACACCAGTTAGTGAGGAAGCTAATGATGATGATCATGAAACTTCAGAACAAGACACTACTGAACCTCGTAGATCAACCAGAGCAAGATCCGCGCTAGAGTGGTACGGTAATCCAGTTCTGGAAATCATGCTACTAGATCATGATGAACCTACGAACTATGAAGAAGCGATGGTGAGCCCAGATTCCGCAAAGTGGCTTGAAGCCATGAAATCTGAGATATGATCCATCTATGAGAACAAAGTATGGACTTTCGTTGACTTGCCCGATGATCGGCAAGCCATAGAAAATAAATGGATCTTCAAGAGGAA
Organism: Triticum monococcum; assembly: GCA_034509565.1. NCBI lineage: Eukaryota > Viridiplantae > Streptophyta > Magnoliopsida > Poales > Poaceae > Triticum > Triticum monococcum. The sequence continues at coordinate 37,891,376 of CM067841.1, read as the reverse complement.
GACGGACGCTGATAGTAGTGTTACTATCTACAAAGCTAGAATTGTCGCAAAAGGTTTTCGACAAGTTCAAGGTGTTGACTACGATGAGATTTTCTCACTCGTATCTATGCTTAAGTCTGTCCGAATCATGTTAGTAATTGCCGCATTTCATGAAATCTGGCAAACGGATAAACAAAACTGCATTCCTTAATGGATTTATTAAAGAAGAGTTGTATATGATGCAACCAGAAGGTTTTGTCAATCCAAAAGGTGCTAACAAAATGTGCAAGCACCAGCGATCCATCTGTGGACTGGTGCAAGCATCTCGGAGTTGGAATATACGCTTTGATGAGTTGATCAAAGCATATAGTTTTATACAGACTTGCGGTGAAGCCTGTATTTATGAGAAAGTGAGTGGGAGCACTACAGCATTTCTGATAAGTATATGTGAATGACATATTGTTGATCAGAAATAATGTAGAATTATTCTGTAAAGCATAAAAGGAGTGTTTGAAAAGAGTTTTTCAAAGAAAGACTTCGGTAAAGCTGCTTACATATTAAGCTTCAAGATAGATCAAGACGCTTGATAAGTTTTTCAATAAGTACATACCTTGACAAGATTTTGAAGTAGTTCAAAATGGAACAGTCAAAGAAAAAGTTTCTTGCCTGTGTTACAAGGTGTGAAGTTGAGTAAAGACTCAAAGCCCGACTACGGCAGAAGATAGAAAGAGAATGAAAGTCATTCCCTATGCCTCATTCATAGGTTCTATAAAGTATGCCATGCTGTGTACCAGATCTATTGTATACCCTGCACTGATTTGGCAAGGGAGTACAATAGTGATCTAGGAGTAGATCACTGGACAGCGGTCAGAATTATCCTTAGTGAAATAAGGAAATGTTTCTCGATTATGGACGTGACAAAAATGTTCGTCGTAAAGGGTGACGTCGATGCAAGTTTTTGACACTGATCCAGATGATTCTAAATCTGGATACATATTGAAAGTGGGAGCAATTAGCTAGAGTAGCTCCGTGTAGAGCATTGTAGACATAGAACTTGCAAAATACTTACGGATATGAAAGTGACAGACCCATTGGCTAAAATTATCTCACAAGCAAAACATGATCACACCTTAGTACGCTTTGGGTGTTAATCACATAGATATGTGAACTAGATTACTGACTCTAGTAAACCCTTTGAGTGTTGGTCACATGACGATGTGAACTATGGGTGTTAATCACATGGTGATGTGAACCATTGCTGCTAAATCACATGGCGATGTGAACTAGATTATTGACTCTAGTGCAAGTGGGAGACTGAAGGAAATATGCCCTAGAGGCAATAATAAAGTTATTATTTATTTCCTTATATCATGATAAATGTTTATTATTCATGCTAGAATTGTATTAACCGGAAACATAATACATGTGTGAATACATAGACCAACAGAGTGTCACTAGTATGCCTCTACTTGACTAGCTCGTTAATCAAAGATGGTTATGTTTCCTAACCATGAACAAAGAGTTGTTATTTGATTAACGAGGTCACATCATTAGTTGAATGATCTGATTGACATGACCCATTCCATTAGCTTAGCACCCGATCGTTTAGTATGTTGCTATTGCTTTCTTCATGACTTATACATGTTCCTATAACTATGAGATTATGCAACTCCCGTTTACCGGAGGAACACTTTGGGTACTACCAAATGTCACAACGTAACTGGGTGATTATAAAGGAGTACTACAGGTGTCTCCAATGGTAGATGTTGGGTTGGCGTATTTCGAGATTAGGGTTTGTCACTCTGAGTGTCGGAGAGGTATCTCTGGGCCCTCTCGGTAATGCACATCACATAAGCCTTCCAAGCACTGCAAATAATATGTTAGTTGTGAGATGATGTATTACGGAACGAGTAAAGAGACTTGCCAGTAACGAGATTGAACTAGGTGTTGGATACCGACGATCGAATCTCGGGCAAGTAACATACCGATGACAAAGGGAACAACGTATGTTGTTATGCGGTCTGACCGATAAAGATCTTCGTAGAATATGTAGGAGCCAATATGGGCATCCAGGTCCCGCTATTGGTTATTGACCGGAGACGTGTCTCGGTCATGTCTACATTGTTCTCGAACCGTAGGGTCCGCACGCTTAACGTTACGATGACAGTTATTATGAGTTTATGCATTTTGATGTACTGAAGGTTGTTCGGAGTCCCGGATGAGATCACGGACATGACGAGGAGTCTCGAAATGGTCGAGACGTAAATATTGATATATTGGAAGCCTATGTTTGGACATCGGAAGTGTTCCGGGTGAAATCGGGATTTTACCGGATTACCGGGAGGGTTACCGGAACCCCCCGGGAGCCAAATGGGCCAACATGGGCCTTAGTGGAAAGGTGAGAGGGCAGCCCACATAGGGCTGCGCCTCCCCCCTCTCCCTAGTCCTATTAGGACTAGGAGAGGGGCCGGCCACCTCTCTTTCTCTCCCCTTTAAGGATTCCTAGTTGGACTAGGATTGGAGGGGGGAGTCCTACTCCCGGTAGGAGTAGGACTCCTCCTGCGCCTCCTCCTCTTTGGCCGGCCAGCCCCCCTCCCTCCAACCTTTATATACGGGGGCAGGGGACACCCCAAGACACACAAGTTGATCCTTGAGATCGTTCCTTAGCCGTGTGCGGTGCCCCCTGCCACCAAATTCCACCTCGATCATACCGTTGTAGTGCTTAGGCAAAGCCCTGCGTCGGTAGTACATCAAGATCGTCATCACACCGTCGTGCTGACGAAACTCTTCCTCGACGCTTTGCTGGATCGGAGCCTGAGGATCGTCATCGAGCTGAACGTGTGCTAAGAACTCGGAGGTGCCGGAGTAACGGTGCTTGGATTGGTCGGATCGGGAAGAAGACGTACGACTACTTCCTCTATGTTGTGTGATCGCTTCCGCAGTCGGTCTGCGTTGGTACGTAGACAACACTCTCCCCTCTCGTTGCTGTGCATCACCATGATCTTGCGTGTGCGTAGGAAATTTTTTCGAAATTACTACGTTCCCCAACAGATATGCCCCAAAGAATTTATGAGATTTTTTTGGGAATTTTGGGAATGATAGAAATATAGGTTGCTTCACAACCTAGGGCAAAAACTGCCACATGGACATGACACATAGGAAAAACTGATGAGATGGCGCCTAGTCATCACAACCCACCACAATCTACAAGGCTATGACCATCTATATTGGTCATTAACAACTAGAAATAAGGCAGCAGACTAGCACTGTTTGCTTTGTGACCATTTCGTGTAAGGAAATTACGACCTTTCTGACCAAAATGGTCGCAATGGTTTAGGGTTTGGAGCCCCCTGAACAGCTTTTAACCAATTGGTCTAAAATGGTCATAAATTTATGACCAATTCTTCGAGGGTCACTGACAGAAGGTCATAAGTTGACATATTTCTTATAGTGCTCGCACACTCGATCCCTAGCTACTACTCCTAGGGCCAGTTCTTTTGGCGGCTTCCCCAGCTTTTCCCACAAGACTAGTCACAGTGGAGAGTACTACTCATTTATTTGGGCTTCTAAACTACTACTCCGTCCTGGTTTATTCCTCACCATTGTAATTTGTGCTAAATTTTGACCAAAGATTTAATTGGTTTATTCCTCACCATTGTAATCCCTCCGTCTAGGTGTGTAAGTCATCTTACGAAAACCAAATAATCCCGAAACACTTAGGCGCGGTGCATTAACTTCTACCTCGTTTCCTTTTTCTTGACATATCAACCAATAAGAGATAAAGAGTGTGCATGCTTTTAATGACTTGAGATATCAAACACGACATGAAGTGGTTAGTTCATTGCATGCAATACTATTAATTAACAAATAAACATTAACATTTCTCGTTTTCTCCTCCTCCTTGGTCACGGTGCACAGCCTAAGATGACTTACTCACCTAGACGGATGGAGTAGTGCATGTGACATGCACTAACATTTCATTAGTTAAATTTATGATCAAAATTTGACACAGATTACAATGGGGACCAATAAACTAGGACTGAGGTAGTAGTTATGGGATTACTAATCTAGAAGCCTAAAAGAATTGGACCCTGGTACTCCTACTAGTAGTAGTACTCAAGTTGGAATTCCAATTGCATGGCACAACTTGTTAGGCAAAAAATTCGATACAGGGTGTAGGAAGCGGTTTGGGAATTTGCATGCCTTTCCAACTAGTGAGATACTCCGTACAAAGTACGATAGAGAAATAACCATAGAGAAGGAAGCTAAAAGTAAACAATCAAACGAGCATTTTTGCATTTGTTTTGCATTGAATCGTTTCACAAGCTTGACTAGTGTTGTTTTTCTACTTTTACAAAACCGCATCGTAATGTTAAAACGTGCATTTGCACGTACTCCCTCCATCCGGGTTTATTAGGCCTAAAGACAACTTCTCTTAGACCAAGACACAGAGTAATTTTCTCACATTAATTCTTCCATTCCACTCCCAATGCACTCTCTCACATGCATCCAGCCAATGAAAAAGCACACATGAAGCGTATTAACTTTTCAACCATGGCACCAACAACAATAGCTTTCAATACAACCAATGAAATGGTTGCATGCATGCACCTTTCCAATGCGGGGCCTTATAAAAGGGGACATGCTTGTGATGCTGAGAGGCCGTAGTACTCCCTCCGTCTAGGTGTATAAGTCTTCCCTCCTTCTTGGTCATGGTGCACAACCAAAGATGACTTATTGACCTGGACGGAGGGAGTAGCGCAGTCCGCAAGCATATATCGAGAGAGACGTGTAGTGCGATAGTATATAGTAAAGTTTCTGCTATATGCACGTACTTGCAAAATGCGTACGAATACACAAGGTTTCCAAACTTTCCCTTTTACATACTTAATTAAGGACGCTAAAAATTCCTGAACATTCGGGATTTATCATTTGCATCCCAAAACTAATGAGATTGCCTTACGAAACAAAAATTATACTCCTCCTAAAAGCCATGGCGCTCGCAGGAGTGCTTGCGGCGCGCCACGAGTGCCCTGGCGCACGGCCGTTTCCCAGCGCACCGACACAACGCCTCTTCCCCAGCCTCACAACTCACGAGGTGCTGATAGGCGGCTTGCCGGCAGGCGAGCGCGATCTCACCGGTGTGGTGATCTGGCGCCAACAGGTACTCCTCCTCGCTGGAAGCGTGCACCCGGTCCATGTACCGCCAAGTGTAGATGAGGCGCTTGGGCCTGACTGCACTCAGGGCGTCGGCACGGGCGTCCTGCGCCACCCTCACGGCGCTCGCACGAGCCTTCTGCCAAAGAGCCAATTGCCTGACTCTGTCAGACGTGACATAGGCCTCCCAGGCAGCTTGTTCCGCGGTGCGCTTCTCTTCTTTGGCCTTATTCTCCGCCTCTATTTTGGCGCGCTCTGCTAGAGGCAAAGCCTCCCACAAGGCAACATCCATTTCTTTCCAAAGCTCCTCAAGGCTGGGGGGCTCGGCGGGCGGCGCGACGTTCTCCTCGTAGCGGGGAGCTGACGCGTCCTCCGGCGCGCATGCTGGCAAGATTGGGAACGCCAACGCGTCCACCTCAACGCGTCGTGGCGAGGAGCGGAACGCCGACGCGTCCTCCTCGACTAGTGGCGGCGAGGAACGGAACGACGACGCGTGACCATCCACGCGGTGCAGCGAGGGGCTCCTAGGGCTTGGGAGGGGTGATGCCATGGTGGTCGACGTGAGAGGGAGGGGGAGGAGATAGCGATGAACGTGAACGTGAGGGGGAGGAGATAGCGATGTTGTGGGAGGCGCAGTATTTATAGCGAGCAATGGCACACCTACGTAAGATATGGACTGAGATGCACTGACTTAACTGCAGGTCCAGTTGCGTCACTGACATGTGGGCCAGACCCCTGTTGGGCCCATATGTCAGTGACCCAATGCACCTGCAGTTATGTAACAGCTACGTGGGCATATTTGTTGGAGTAAATTACGGGGGAGCGAAGGGGTGGAAATATTGCTGGTCACAACGGATTGGACGAGCGTGGGGGGAGGAGAGTCATGCATGCATATTTTTTCACACGGGCTTCCTGCAGGTATGGGGAACGGTGCATAATAAGTCATCTTGCATGCCGGTCTAGGTATAGTCTCAAGTCATTAAAAACATACACGCCCCACGCATGTTCATATTTCAAGGTGCACTAAATTATTGCATGCGATGATTAAGGCTGGCCATAATGGTGGTATCTTAGCTGGTATCATGCACACGGGAATAGCAAACATGCTGATGTGGCAAAGAATTAAAGAAGAGGGGGGGGGGGTTAGATCTAAACCATAGTATTTGCCCTAGAACTACTAGGTTCAAGATCTCGCAACATAAACCCATATAACCTCCATCGCAAAAAAACCATACAACCATACGCCAAGGAGGTACGTCGTACTATGAGTTCCATTTTCGCTCCATACCAATTGTTCTAAAAACTACTTACTACTTATAACGCGCCATTGAAAATCGGAACTCTTAACCCCGCTAAAAAAACGATATTTTAAACGTGGCTACTCGATCTGTGCCAACTGGCGAGCCACCGCATTTCATAGTTATTACTTTGTAGGATGCAACAAAAACAACCATAACTCTACATCACCCACCGCTTTGTTCCTTGCCACCGCTCTCTCCCCGCTCTGTGCCTCACCACCGCTCTCTCCCCGCTCTTTTTCGCCTCGTCGCCGCCGCGCCACCACGCCGCCGCATCGCCGAGAAACTTGAGGATACCGCGACATCCGCGCGCGCCCCTCCGACGACTTCTCCGCCGAGATCCGGTTCCACGGGATGCGCCTCGGCCTCGGCAATTTCGACACCGCCAATGAGGCCGCCCGTGCATACGACGTGGCGGTGTGGCACCTCCTGTGGCCTCATAGAACATTGAACTTCCCCAACGTGACGACGCGGGAGCGGGCACAGGAGCTTGCGCCTCTGCCGTGGCTTAGCACTGACGAGGATCATCATGACAACCAGAGGCGGGAGCACCGTCTCGGCATCGCCGACATGGACGAGGAAGCCATGGCATTGTGGCGCCAACACTTCCCGCAGGACATCATCAACGAGCGCGAGTTCTATGCGCAAAGGAGGGCGGAGAGGGATAAGAGGAGGGCGGAGCGAGCCGCCTATCGCGAGGACAAGCGTAGGCGAAAAGCAGACGCTCAATTCAACATGAGGCTAGGAGCAGCGTCGCCCTAGAAATCCGACGACGATCAGTATCTTCACGCCTACAGTCAGACGTTGGAGGAGGACATCACCGAGGAGGATTCGGACGACGAGGAGTAGTTGAATTATCTTTTTTTATCTATCTATGCTGAGAACTATCCTCTACTCTCTAGTATCTACTTCTCGATCTCAGCACTGTAAATGCTTTTTTAAAGCACCGCGCGTTGCGATTCTGTTGGAGATGCTCTAACATGGCAGACGAGTGCTTTAATGTTGCCCACAAGATGCGCGAGTATTACTAATAGTATATTTTTCTTGCCATGTTGAGATTTTAAAACCATGAGTGCGAACATGCAGAGGAGCAATGAAGACCAAACACGGGATATTCGGGACATCTACAAGGAGCATGGCAAGTTAAAGAGGAGCTGCACCGAACCTGTAAAACGAGCTTTGGTAAGTAACACCCTTTCAATTACTTTTGTGTAGCCTCATGTTCTTCGATGTGTATATGTTGTAGTTTCTGTTTCTCTTAAGCGTGGTGTTCTTCGATGTGTAATAAGAAGAGTCTTAATCATCCTAATGCTTTCGTTTTTAGCTTGATGTAGGAAGTGGGTGTTCTCACCTTGTAGTCTGTTTTTATTTTTATTTTCCTTTTGAATTCACTTCTCCGAGTTTTGTTTATCTGACTTCTACTAAATGGATCTAGGTTGCTCTGAGTATTAATCTAAAAAAGAAGTAACTTCATGTCAGGATGCAGTTCCCGCAAGGAGGGAAGTATGGTCAACCTCGAGATCTTGTTTCCAAAATGAGGCTGGATTACACACAAGGTGCCAGTTCCCTAATGATGCTGGATTAGACACAAGGTGTAAATTCCCAGATGATGCTGGATTACACACAAGCCAGGTGGAGTCGTCAGTTGTTCGTGTCCTCGTGGCATTAGTAAAGGCTGAAAGAAAGCGTGCAAAAACCCTTGAGAATGTAGCTGAGTTCCTGAAGAAGCCAAAAGAGCAATCAGATGCTCTCTTCACCCAAGCCAAAGAAGAGATGGAAGAAGCCAGAAATAAGCTAGCAGAGGCAGAGCAGGCTAGGCGTCTCCTGCTATCTAAAATTGTTGTCAATACAAAATTTCCTTCATAATATCTAGGTTCAAATGTTTATCCAGTCAGCATGCCTGTTGTGATGTCCGTGCATCTACTGATGTGGCACAAAATGTTTTTTTTCAGGTCATGTAATAATAGCAATTACTTTCCAAACAATAACAGATGAAGCATTGGACATGGTATAGTTCACGCGCAAGCCCGACATTCCAAGTTCAACTTCCACATCAAACTCATGTTCACAGATATCTGCACATTCATACATAATGACCACAACCATGATTCACTTCAAAGCCAAAAAATGTGAGGAGAGTTATAAATAAAGAAAATCCTCTCCTAGTTCCTACTACCAGTGCGAGCACAACAAGTCAAGACCATGCGTAAATTAATTACATTTTAGTCATTTTTTGTGTTTTAAAATGCCTGCCGCCTCGCGGAAGGACGTGTTGCCGGCAGACGTGCAGATTCAATGAAGGCAGGCGGGGTAGTCTTAAGCTGGTTGCACGCGGCGAGGAGGCGTGCTCAGCCGGGCCTGCAGCGAGTGCGGCCCTCTTGGCCGGCGCACTGTTTCAATGCCTGCTGAGGGAGTCCTATATTAGGGGGTATCCGGACATCCGTATTATATCCTTTGGCTGGACTGTTGGACCATGAAGATACAAGATTGAAGACTTCGTCCCATGTCCGGACGGGACTCTACTTGGCGTGGAAGGTAAGCTAGGCAATACAGATTTGTATATCTCCTCCTTTGTAACCGACCTCGTGTAACCCTAGCCACCTCCAGTGTCTATATAAACCGGAGGGTTTTAGTCCGTAGGACAACATACAATCATACCATAGGCTTGCTTCTAGGGTTTAGCCTCTCCGATCTCGTGGTAGATCAACTATTGTACTACTCGTATTATCAAGAATAATCAAGTAGGGCGTAGGGTTTTATCTCCATCAAGAGGGCCCGGACCTGGGTAAAACATCGTGTCCCCTGCCTCCTATTACCATCCGCCTTAGACGCACAGTTCGGGACCCCCTACCCGAGATCCGCCGGTTTTGACACCGACATTGGTGCTTTCATTGAGAGTTCCTCTGTGTCGTCACCATAAGGAAGGATGCCTTGTCTCGTTGTTGAGAACAACATCCCCACTGGGGGAGCCCTGGCTGTTGGCCAAACTCTCCAGCTAGATAGTTTCATCATGACCGTCTGTTCGGCTGCTACCCCGACGATGACTTCTCGGGTCATCAAAAACAACCTCCACGTCGGCTCGGAATTCGCCGAGCAGATGGATCCAATGGAGCTCTCTTCCCTAAATGAGCTCTTGGATCGCATCGCTGCCTTGGGAGTCGCTACGGACTATGATCGGATTGGGATAAAACCTGATCAAAGGGAGATTAACTCTCCACCGGTCACCCATCATGTTGCGGTGGTGGAGGAACAATGCGGCGATTCTTCTTCTATCTTGAGGACTAACTATGTCCGGATTCCTGAGCTCTCCGAGCCAGATACTTGTTTACGGGAGGACATCACCCAAGCCCTGAACCTAGAGTCAGGTAGCGGCCCAGACTTATCGGGTAACATACCGGAACCCGGAATTCCAATATTGGAAACACCTCGGCCCCTGGGTCTCGGATTGGGTAGGGGTTCGGACTCAATTCCACCCACTCACCGAGACATAAACGATCTTTCCCACATCAGGCAAGAGCACCATGAAACAGTACATCATTATTGGGCCAGATTCCTCCTTGTGATGAACAAGGTTAAGGATTGTCGCGAGGAAGAGATGGGCTATAGGAGAGGAACTAGCCAAGTTATTGGAGGCTGGATTCATTGGAGAAATAAAACACCCAGACTGGATAGCAAACCTGCTGATGGTACCAAAGAAGGACAAATCCTGGCGCCCATGTGTCAATTTCAAAGACCTCAACAAGGCTTGCCCAAAGGATCCCTTCCCCCTCCCCCACATTGATCAAATTATCGATGCTACCGCAGGACACGAGTCATTGTGTTTCCTCGATGCATACTCCGGCTACCACCAAATCAAGATGGCGGAGTCCGACCAAGCCGCAACGGCATTTATCACACCATACGACCCATTCTGTTTCAACACAATGCCTTTTGGGCTCAAAAACGCCGGTGCAACGTATCAGTGCATGATTCAGACATGTCTGCAGAAACAGATCGGTAAAACAGTAGAGGCATACGTAGATGATGTGGTCGTCAAAACCAAACACGTCGACTCTCTAATAGACGACTTGAGGATCACATTCGACAACCTCCGAACATACGACATCAAGCTCAATCCGGAAAAATGCGTTTTCGACATGCCAGCCGGAAAGCTCCTGGGTTTCATTGTCTCCAGTAGAGGAATTGAAGCTAATTCGGCCAAAATTCGAGCTTTGTCACAGTTGGTGTCAGGGGTGCTGATCCCACGGACACCTATGGGACCACGACGGACCAGGGCCCCTTTCGGTTCGGCAGGGGGGCGGAGAGTGCATGAAGAGCAGATCGAGGAGAACGCACGAACGACGCGATCAGTTTACCCAGGTTCGGGCCGCACGGATGCGTAAAACCCTACTCCCGCTTTGATTTGTATTGTGTTCTTGCTCGGGAGCAACGAATGCTACAGTACACTTGGGTGGCTAGCGAGACCCAGCGTGAGAATGATCGTCCTATTCTCTCCCTGTTGCGCATGGGCCTCCTTTTATATGTCAAAGGGGTCACCGACAGGTGGCAACAGAGATTAGGGTAAAAAGGTAAAAGAGGTGGTGGTTGGCGCCACCGCTTACTACAGTTGTATCATACCTAACCCTGACGGCAGGGGACAAAGGCATTAAATGCCTGTCTGCGTCGCCTAGACGGTGCAGAAAGGGACCGTCAGGGGCGCCACTGTTTGCCATGATGGCTATCTTGTCAGCGCCTTCTTGCCACCGCATGCCCTTGGCTGCACAGCCTCCCGCCACGTACGCCAGGAACGGTCCCAGAGCGACACGTTGGTGGGTGAGCTAGAGCGCGGGCTGCGGAGTAGTAGCTTGCCGCGGCAAGCGCCTTGCCGCGGATGTTGTCCTGTCGCGTCCGGGAGCTTGTCGCTCACCGGGTCTCGTCGCGTCCGGGAGCTTTTCGCTCACTGGGTCTCGTCGCGTCCGGGAGCTTGTCGCTCACGGGGTCTCATCGCGTCCGGGAGCTTGTCGCTCACCGGGTCTTGCCGGGACGGGCAGCGCGTGGCAGCAAGCTCCTCGAGATGCCTTGGTTGGTCTTCCCGGCAAGCTCCTCTTGCCGGGGTCTTTGTGCTTCGAGTGGCCTTCGTAGCAAGCTCCTCTTGCCGGGGCCTTGCGCCTTGGCTCGAATACTTTGTTCTTGAATGGATCCAAAGGAACCACGGAGGATTTTGGCGGTCGCCCGGCAAGCTTTGCCGCGGGGTGCCGCGACTGCCCGTGCACAAGTTCGGGATACTAAGGTACCCCTACTTTAGTACACCGACAGGAGCCCCCGGGCCTGGGCCATACATGGTGCCGAGCGCTGTTGGGCCAGGCCCAAAATAGTGCACGGGCACGCGCGGCCTGGGTCACGCCGTATATGACTCCGCATGCACCGCGCCCTCCCCGAGCGGCACGCGTCGAACGCGGCGTCGTGCGTGACGTGGGCGGCGTGCACGGGGCTATGCCCCGCGTGCATGCGTCACGTCGTGGTAGAGGGGATGGTTCGCGCCCCCCCATAAACGGAGGGAGGCATGGAGGCGTGGTTCATTTACTGGACGGGGCCGATGCGCGGTTTTTGAGGTGTCCACTCCCCATGATCACGGGGTGGGGAGAGGTCGCCTCATCCGTCGCCTCGGTTCTGCACGCCTGCCACGCGGCTCCCATGCGCTTGGGGTCGCAGACGGTGGAGGCGGGAAACTGGGCCGTCGCGGGTCGAGGCAGCGGGTCGGCCCTAGCTCCCTGCTCTTCCTGTGTCTTGATTCGCTGAGCGGGCGGCCGAGCCCCCACCTCGGTCCTCTATAAAGAGCGGGAGGGGAGGACGGAAGCCCGCATTCTCTCATCTCCTCCTTCCTTCAGCTTCTGCTCCCCTTTCTCTCATTCGCCATGGAGAAAGGGAACCCTGGTCCTTCATCGGTGGCGGCGAGGGTCGCCGCCAGGCAGCGCATCCCTCCCTCTCCCGCACCCGTGGTGGCAGAGCCAGCCGTAAGGGGAAGAGGGAGGGGGCGAGGTCGTGGACGAGGTCGAGGACGAGGTCGAGGCACTCGGGGAAGAGGTGGACGGGGTGGCGCGCCGGCTTCGCCTTTGCCGGCGGTTCCTCTTCCCACGGCGGTCCATATTGGGGACGACCCTTGCGAGTTCTTCGTCAGGCTGCGCCGGGCGCCTCGTCGTCGCCTCCGACTCCCAGCTCCGTTTGTGAGCGCGATGGAGTTGGACCCGCCCGAGACACTGAGACTGCACATGAGGGGCTGTGGGATCAACGGCACGCGAGTCCGCGTTCAATTCCCAGCCCCTAATTTGATGTATCTTGGTCGAGGGTGGAAGACGTTCGCCCGTATCCACAGCCTGATGGCGGGGTTCACCCTCCAATTTAAGTTGATGGAGGGCGATCTCCTCTCCGTCAAGGTCTTCGGGTGCTTCGGCACTCGGGCAAGGTGCTGCGTGGACAGCTCCTCCGATAGCGAAGGCTCCTCCTCGAGCGAGAGCGACGAGGAGGAGAGCGACAGCGACGACGAGGGTAGCGGGCGGCAGGACGACGGGTCCGACTAGGTGTCAGGCGCCGCTCCGTGCGGCACCGGCGACCCCATCATCCGTGTCGCCGGCTCCTTGAACTCCCTGGGGTCGTCTCCTTGGGCGGCTGGCGTAGGGAGGCTGCGGAAGAGGAAGAGTGCTGGTGGCAAGGCCGTCAAGTCGGAGTACGAGGGTGTGGTGCCCTCGACAGCGTGCTGACGTCCTGCCGCCTCGTCTTCGAGCCCCGCTTCCGGCACCGCCATCACCGTCCAGCCTTCGGACGGCCCCCGGGATGTTCTCTTGGTGTCTTCTGGCACCCGTAGCTCGCCTAGGCGCCCCTTTTCCCCTTTTCGCCTCCTTGACCTACCTCCTGAAGAGAGGGGCAAGAAAGGGATTACGGGCATCTTATCTTTTTAATTTGTAAGCCTTCGGGCCTTAGTTGCATTTAAAACTTGTAATCCTCTCTTTCATGTTTTTCATCCTCTATGGACTGTACCTGAGGGGAATGTTTTTTAATGAAAAGGGTATGCTTGCCGGTTCATTTGTCTCGCGGGTAGAACCCACGTCAAGGAGCAAATCCTTGGTATCTTTCAGATAGACACTTCTTCTCCCGGCAACAGGCCCTGCCGTCCTCCCACGTCGCTCGACCTTTCTCACGCTTTTGACGGAGGCAGGGACGAGGCGGGTGCGGGCCCCTCATTTCATCCCTTTGCTGCCGCGACTACGACCAAACTTGGCCCCACGAACGAGCCCCAGGGCCTAGAGTTAAGGGAGCACGGTAGTTTTTAGGAAGAAATGAGGTTTCGTATTCCCCAGTCCATAAGAGAATGCATGATGAGGGATGGAAGACTTATCTAAGATTGCAGCCCCCAGCAACTCTAGCTTGCCGTGGATGAATCTTGGTACTTGCAGCCCCCGGCAACACTGGCTTCCCGGGGTCCAGATGCCGGTACGTCCTTCTTCTCCTTTTCGTCCTCAAGCGGTCCGGCAAGGATATGCGAGCCCTGCGGACCAAGGGAAACGAAAGAAAGGCAAAGGACGCACACTCGACCTCTGATCTAGGGGTTAGCCGCTAGACCCTAATCAAGGACGAGACTCGATCTAGCATGCATGCTATAACTCAGGGCGCCAGCGCTTCATTTACTTGTGCTCAGGGTCTGCGCCTGGCTTTGTACAAAGGATTACATGCAACAGCGGCAAGACTTGTACAAAAGGGTGGTTGCCGGACAGGGTCTGACAACCGCGCCTTATGGGTAAAACTTACGAAGATGCTCAATATTCCAGGAGTTGCTCACCGGAATGCCATCTTCGGTCTCAAGGCGGACAGCGCCAGGCCTAGTGACTCGTTTCACCCGGTAAGGGCCTTCCCACTTCGGCGTCAACTAGTTGGAATTCTTGGCGGACTGAACGCGCCGAAGAACAAGGTTGCCTTCCTCGAAGCTTCTGGCTTTAACTTTGCGGCTATGGTAGCGGCGCAAAGCTTGCTGGTAGCGAGCAGCTCCTACAACAACCTGAAGACGATCTTCCTCAAGGAGCAGCGCGTCATCTTCACGCAGCTTCTCTTGCTCAAGCTCATCATAAGCGAGCACTCGAGGTGACCCGTATACGAGTTCCGTGGGGATAACTGCTTCTGCTCCATAGACTAGAGCAAAGGGTGTCTGGCCAGTGGCTCGATTTGGCGTCGTTCTGATCGACCAAAGAACCACTGGCAGCTCCTCGATCCAGTTTCTTCCGCACTTGCGCAGCCTGTCGAAAGTACTGGTCTTGAGCCCGTGCAGCACTTCAGCATTTGCCCTTTCCGCTTGACCGTTGCTTCTCAGGTGAGCAACAGAAGCGAAGCAGACCTTCGCGCCAAGGTCTTGGACGTACTGCATGAAGGTGCGGCTCGTAAATTGCGTACCGTTGTCGGTAATTATCCTGTTAGGGATCCCGAAACGGGAAACAATCGACCTGAAGAACTCGACTGCTGACTGTGCTGTCACCTTCCTCACTGGTTCCACTTTCGGCCACTTTGTGAACTTGTCGATTGCGACATACAGGTACTCAAAGCCCCCGACAGCTCGGGGAAAGGGGCCGAGGATATCGAGCCCGATACCGAAAATGGCCAGGATAAAGGGATCGTCTGGAGAGCTTGAGCTGGCTGGTGTATCTGCTTGGAATGGAACTGGCACGCTTCACACTTGGTTACTTATGCAGTTGCATCCTGGAGGGCTGTCGGCCAGAAGAAACCTTGCCGGAATGCTTTTCCGACAAGGGCTCTTGCGCCAATGTGGTGACCACATATGCCTCCATGTATCTCTGCCAACAGCTTTTGTCCATCTTCCCGGGGAATACACTTCAATTTCACACCGTTGAGTCTTCTTCTACATAGTGTGTTATCGACAAACTGGTACATACTAGACTGCTGGGCTACTCTTTCTGCTTCTTCTTGCTCTTCGGGAAGTTCTCCTGCCTGAAGGAAACGGAGAATCTGCTGCGCCCATGTTGGATCCTGTGGCTCGACAACAAGGACTAAAGGCAATTCTGCTACTGTGGGAACATCTGCTTCCACGGCAAGAGCCTGCGGCTCTGCCGGAGCTTGACGTTCCCCGGCAAGCTTGCCGGAGCAAAACTTGTCGGGAGCGTCTGCTTCAACGGAACAAACCATGGGGCTTGCCGGAGCAGACTGCTCCTCAGCACTGTTGGTGTTGGTCTTGGGGACTTTCTTGGCGGCGGCTTCGGGAAGCTCTGCCAGAAAATAGTCGCCAGAAACCAACTTCCTCTTCTTGGTCTGTCCAGTTGGTGGTGTTACGGACGGCTGAGTCAGCTTGAGCACAAAAATCCCTGGTTCCATAGGTAACTTGAGTGCGACGCACTTTGACAGGCCATCGGCAATGTCATTCTGAGCTCTTGGAACGTGCTCCATCTACAGGCCATCAAAGTGCTCTTCTAGCTTTCTCACTTCGTCGACGTAAGCTTCCATTAAAGGACTCTGGTAATTCTAGTTTTCTTGGCGGACGACAAGCTGTGAGTCACCCCTGACAATAAGCTTCTTAATCCCAAGTTCCGCCGCGATCCTGAGACCGGCAAGCAAGCCTTCATACTCTGCAGTGTTGTTTGCCGCTTGCTCCTTGGGAAAGTGCATCTGGACTATGTACTTGAGGTGCTCTCCGGTGGGTGCGATAAGAAGCACTCCGGCACCGGCGCCTTGCAGCGAGAAGGCACCGTCAAAGTACATAAGCCACTCTTTGTTTGCTTCCTTGGTGGGGATGCTCATCTCCGGAATTTCTTCATCTGGAGTTGCCGTCCACTCTGCTATGAACTCTGCCAATGCTCTGCTTTGGATTGTTGATGTACTCTCAAATTTGAGGCCAAAGCTTGACAATTCCAGTGCCCACTCGACAATCCTGCCCGTTGCTTCTGGATTTTGTAATATCCTCTTCAGCGGAAAGCGGGTGACAACTGTGATCTCATGTGCTTGGAAGTAATGGCGCAGCTTTCTCGAGGCCATGAGAAGGCCAAAAAGCAACTTCTGCACACCAGAGTACCTTGACCTAGCCCCTTGCAAAAGGGAACTGACAAAGTAAACTGGGCGATGCACCATCTTCTTCCGTATCTCCTCTTGCATCTGCGCAGATCCATGGTTGTCGAGACCAGAGCTTGTCGGGGAAGCCCCCTGCTTGTCGCTGGATGTGCTTGCCACGGTTGCTGGTTCGTCATCCGCCTCCCTCTCCGCTACTAACGCAGCACTAACCACTTGATTGGTTGCCGCTATGTACAGCAGCAACTTCTCTTGTGGTTTAGGTGCGACAAGTGTTGGAGTGGAGGACAGGTATCTCTTCAAGTCCTGCAGCGCAGCCTCCGCTTCCGGAGTCCATTTCATTAGACCTGCCTTTTTCAAAATTTTGAAAAACGGCAGGGCGCGCTCAGCAGACCGAGAAATAAACCTGCTGAGAGCAGCCACGCAACCGGCAAGCTTCCGTACATCCTTGACTCACTTTGGTGCTTCGATTTGCTCAATGGCCTTGATCTTGTCGGGACTGGCTTCAATTCCCCGCTGAGACACAAAGAACCCGAGAAGCTTGCCGGAAGGGACCCCAAACACACACTTCTCGGGGTTGAGCCTGAGGTTGATCATGCGCCGATTTGCAAAAGTCTCTTCTAAATCTTGGACCAGAGTCGCCCTGTCCTTGCTCTTAACCACTATATCATCCATGTAAGCTTCTACATTTCTGTGTATCTGCGGTTTCAGAGCGACGTGGACTACTCTTGCAAACGTTGAACCAGCATTCTTTAAACCAAAAGGAATCCGTACGAAACAGTACGTGCCACATGGAGTAATGAATGCGGTTTTCTCCTCATCCTCTTCTGCCATGAAGATCTGATGGTATCCTGAGTATGCATCAAGAAATGAAAGCAAATCACATCCGGCTATGGAGTCAACAATCTGGTCAATGCGCGACAAGGGAAATGGATCTTTGGGACAGGCTTTATTGACATCAGTAAAGTCAATACAAAGCCTCCATTTTCCGTTTGCCTTGCTCACTACAACAGGATTGGCCAACCACGTGGGATGGAGCACTCCTCTGACAAGGCCTGCTGCTTCCAACTTCTTGATTTCCTCTGCTATGAACTCTTGGCACTCCACTGCTTGCTTCCTGACCTTCTGCTTGACGGGCCGCGCATGAGGACAAACGGCAAGATGATGCTCAATTACTTTCCTAGGAACACCGGGTATGTCAGACGCTTGCCATGCAAACACATCGATGTTCGCCCGCAGGAAAGCAATGAGCGCGCTTTCCTATTTAGGGTCAAGCATGGAACTGATGGTGAAGGTACCACCAGTGCCGTCCTCCTTGGCGGACACCTTCTTGGTATGTGGTGGAGCTGCCATTGCCTTCTTACGCTTGCCGGTGGAGCTCGATGGTGCGTCCTTGACAGCAGCGCAGCACTCCGAGGAGGTGCACTTACCGGAGTGGGCATCAGAGCTCTTGCCGGACTTGGTTTTCTTCTTCCCCCCGGTAGCTTCAGCGGCAAGTGTCTTGCGATCTGTTGCAGCTGCTGCTTCTCGGTAAATCTTGTCGGCGCAGATAAGGGCATCCTTCTTGTCGCCAGGGACAGAGATGACGCTTATCGGGCCTGGCTTCTTGAGCATGTTGTATGCATAGTGAGAGGCTGCCATGAACTTGGCGAGTGCTGGACGGCCAAGTATCCCATTGTAAGGCAATGGGAAATCGGCAACGTCAAAAGTGACCCTCTCCGTTCTAAAATTGAGCTCGCTGCCAAATGTCACCGGCAACGTGATCTTCCCTTTCGGCTTGCTCCTTCCCGGGTTAATTCCTTGGAATGTACCGGTTTCTTCGAGCTCGCTGTCCGGGATCTGGAGTTTCTGGAGCACAGCGGAGGAGATCAGATTTAAGCCGGCCCCGCCATCAACTAGCATCTTAGTGACTTTCAGGTTGCGGATTGTTGGCGAAACCAATAATGGCAAGCACCCGACCGCAGTTGTGCGATCAGGGTGGTCCTCAATGTCAAAGATGATAGGCGTGCTGGACCATTTCAGAAGTTTGCGCGACTCGACAGGTGGCTCTGCCGCATTAACTTCCCGCAGCCATTGTTTGAGTTGGCGGTGGGAAGTATGCAGAGAAGCACCACCGTCAACACACAAGACTTCTGTAGCCTTCTGAAACTCCCGCTCACTGTTCTCAACATCATCCCTGTCCTCGTCGTCGTCTTCGTCTTCATCCTTGTCGCGGCCGCGGGGAGGTCTGTCTCCTTGCCGCTGCTTGGCCTTGCTGCGGCGTCCTCCCCGTCCAGCGCGCTTCTTGCCGGCTTCTCCACCGCCTCCTTGGGCCCTCTCCTTGTCGCGCCGCTCATACTCAGCTTTTTGTTGCTGGACAAGCTGCTCGACCTTCTTGCAGCTCTGGAGGTCATGGCCCTTGGTGCGGTGGATCTTGCAGTACTGCTTGTCGGAGCCGTCCTGCTTGTTGGCGGCCGCCATAGCTTGGCAGTTGGTGCATGCGGCAACCTCCTTGCCGGAGCTACCAACTTTGGCTTGCTTGGCGGCGCCGTCATTGCCGGATTGCTCAACGACTAGCACCTCTTTTCCCTTCTTCTTCCTGTTGCGCCTCGGGTTTTCCTTTGCCGGGGCGGCATCCTCACTGTCAGATCCCCCCGTTCTAGTATTCTCTCCGGGGAGTTTCCTCCCTTCTTCAGCGCATGCGCACTTGTCGGCTAGGGCGTATAGCTCACTGACGTCTCTGATCCTGCTCATCGCCATTTCCTCCCGCATCCTGCGATTACGCACGTTCTGATGGAACGCACTGATAACCGCGGCAGGGTGGATGTCTGGGATGTTGCGCTGCACACGGCTGAATCTCTGGATATACTTGCGCAGGGGCTCTCCTTCCTTCTGGGCAAGCAGGTGGAGGTCACTCTCTTGGCCATGTGGTTTGTGGCCGCCCGTAAAGGCGCTGACAAACTGATGGCACAAGTCCGCCCAAGAGGATATGGAGTTGTCCGGCAAGTGCATGAGCCAGGACCTGACTTCGGGCTTGAGCACCAGAGGGAAGTAGTTGGCGAGGACCTTGTCGTCTCGCCCCCCGGCAGCTTGCACCACAATGGTGTAGATGCTGAGGAACTCAGACGGGTGCGACTTGCCGTCATACTTCTCCGGTATGTCTGGTTTGAAATGCTTCTAGCTGGGCCACTGGACTTGCCGCAGCTCACGGGTAAACGCAAGGCAACCTACCGCGTACGACAAGTTGCCTGGTTCTCCGGGCGCATGCATGTCAATAGAAGGCCCAGCGCGCAGGTCTGATTGACACCGCGCTTCTCTTCGGCGCTTGATGCGTGTTCGAACGTCTTCTTGCTGTCTCTCATGAAGAACTTGGCGCTGATCGCGACGAGCTTGCGGATCTGATGACGCGGTGGAGTCGCTGTCGAGGTGGATCCGGCGAGTCGGCGATCTTGTCCTTCGGGGCGGAGAGTGCATGGTGGTTGCACCCTCCCCGGTCTTGTCGCCACCAGCTCGCGCCTGACTGACTTGCCGCGGCTGCGATGCGCTCGGCTACCGCGGGTCGTCACCGTTGGCGAAGCCGATGAGGCTCTGGATAGTCGCCCTCCAGTCATCGATCTTCTCTGGCGCTGGAGGGTAATCTAGGAGCAGTTGGGCCCGTGCCAACGCTTCTGCTAGAGTGGCGGGCGGCGGCGGCGAACGGTGCGAGGAACGAGATATGCTCGGACTTCTAACTGCGTTAGAAGGAGCATTACCTCGTCCAGGTGACCGTGCCACGCTCGTGCCAGCATGTTGGCGCGCATGCTGGTTTTGAGCTCTCCGGGATCCGCCAGCTTGATCTTGGCCCAGCAAACGTATGGTACCATGAGTACCATGACGCTGCTGGTCCCGCGCCTCCTGGGACGGGCGCGGAGCGTGTACAGACGCCGAGGTCTTGGAGTGCGCTCGGTCGTTGTGGGAGCCGACCGCGCCGCCGACGTGCAGCGCAGTCTTGTCCTTGGACCTGGCAGCACCATGAGTCCCCTCGTCGTTGCCCGCTCTTCCGTCGGCGCCTACTCCACCAGCCGTTCGCTCCGGCGATGGTGGGCTCGGCGCAGATGGAGCAGCTACCTCCGAAGCCTTCTTCTTCGGCGGCATGTCGATGAAGAGGATGAAGATTTGGCTCGTGCGAACGCCGGATCAGGTTCACACAGCCTCGACGCACCCCCTACCTGGCGCGCAAAGATGTCGGGGGTGCTGATCCCACGGACACCTATGGGACCACGGCGGACCGGTGCCCCTTTCGGTTCGGCAGGGGGGCGGAGAGTGCACGAAGAGCAGATCGAGGCGAACGCACGAACGACGCGATCAGTTTACCTAGGTTCGTGCCGCACGGATGCGTAAAACCCTACTCCTGCTTTGATTTGTATTGTGTTCTTGCTCGGGAGCAACGAATGCTACAGTACACTTGGGTGGCTAGCGAGACCCAGCGTGAGAATGATCGTCCTCTTCTCTCCCTGTTGCGCATGGGCCTCCTTTTATATGTCAAAGGGGTCACCGACAGGTGGCAACAGAGATGAGGGTAAAAAGGTAAAAGAGGTGGTGGTTGGCGCCACCGCTTACTACAGTTGTATCATACCTAACCCTGACGGCAGGGGACAAAGGCATTAAATGCCTATCTGCGTCGCCTAGATGGTGTAGAAAGGGACCATCAGGGGCACCACCGTTTGCCACGATGGCTATCTTGTCAGCGCCTGCTTGCCACCGCATGCCCCTGGCTGCACAGCCTCCCGCCACATACGCCAGGAACGGTCCCAGAGCGACACGTTGGTGGGTGAGCTGGAGCGCGGGCTGCGGAGTAGTAGCTTGCCGCGGCAAGTGCCTTGCCGCGGATGTTGTCCTGTCGCATCCGGGAGCTTGTCGCTCACCGGGTCTCGTCGCGTCCGGGAGCTTGTCGCTCACCGGGTCTTGCCGGGACGCGCAGCGCATCGCAGCAAGCTTCTCGAGATGCCTTGGTTGGTCTTCCCTGCAAGCTCCTCTTGCCGGGGTCTTTGTGCTTCGAGTGGCCTTCCCGGCAAGCTCCTCTTACCGGGGCCTTGCGCCTTGGCTCGAATACTTTGTTCTTGAATGGCTCCAAAGGAACCACGGAGGATTTTGGCGGTCGCCCGGCAAGCTTTGCCGCGGGGTGCTGCGACTGCCCGTGCACAAGTTCGGGATACTAAGGTACCCCTACTTTAGTACACCGACAGTTGGCTACCCCAACAGACCTGAAACAAATCCAGAAACTAATTGGATGTGTGGTGGCTCTAAGCCGCTTTATCTCCCGCTTAGGAGAAAAGGCATTACCCCTTTATCGCCTCCTTCGGCGCACCGGCCACTTTGAGTGGACGGACGCCGCCACAGCCGGATTGGATGAAATAAAAGCCATAGTGGCAACCAACCCAATCCTGGCCACGCCAAACATCGGCGAACCAATGCTGTTGTACATTGCGGCAAGTCATCAAGTGGTAAGCGCAGTGCTCGTCGTCGAACATCAAGCTGGCGGAAATAAATTCCCTCTTCAAAAGCCGGTATACTATGTATCCATTGTCCTCACTCCATGCAAATCACGGTACCCACATTATCAAAAGATAGCCTATGCAGTATTCATGGCATCCCGGAAGCTGCGACACTACTTTCGAGAGTGTTCGATTACAGTAGCCTCGGAAGTGCCACTTAATGATATTATAAACAATCGCGACTCTATGGGCCGGATTGCCAAATGGGCCATTGAGCTCCTCCCATTCGACATAACATACAAACTTCGGCGAGCCGTTAAATCGCAAGTATTGGCCGACTTTGTCGCCGAATGGACGGAAATCGAACTACCTAAAGAGTACGGTGCATACTCCAATTGGATCATGCACTTCGACGGCTCTAAAATGCTGGCTTGTCTAGGGGCTGGCATCGTCCTGACGTCCCCAACCAGAGATACCGTTCAGTATGTACAACAGATACTGTACACAGACTCCAACAACACAGCCGAATACGAAGCTCTCTTGCATGGTCTTCGGATGGCAGTCTCCATGGGCATTCAATGCCTGGAGGTGCGTGGGGATTCAAACCTTGCAATATCCCAAATAAATGGAGACTTTGATGCCAAGGATCCGAAGATGGCACCCTATCGAAACGCCGTCCTAAAGATGTCAGCTCGGTTCGAGGGGCTCGAATTTCACCTTGTGGCTCAGGAAAACAATCAGGCGGCAGATATCCTCGCCCGCATCGGTGCAAAACGCGACGCGGTCCCCCAACATCTTTTTGGAGAGGTTGTTTAAGCCATCGGTGGCATGGGAAGGGGACACCGGTAACAATAGTCCGGACCCGGCCAAAACGCCCGATACCGAACACTCTGACATAAGCAGAGGCTCTGCCACCGAAATAACACCTTCGGCCCACGTAATAATGGCCATCATTGCCCCATGGACAGAACCATTCCTGGCCTACCTAACTCGGCAGGAACTCCCCGAGGACCAAAATGAGGCATGCTGCATAGTGCGGCGATCTAAAGCCTACAAGGTTCACGAGGGAGAGCTGTATAAGGAAAGCACTATCGGAGTCCTTCAATGGTGCATCTCCGAAGAGGAAGGGCGGAAGCTTTTGGCAGAAATTCACGCCGGACTCGGCGGCCACCACGCCGCAGCCCGGGCCCTTGTAAGGAAGGACTTCCGTACAGGTTTTTATTGGTCGATGGCCCGGGCAGACGCGCAGGACTTGGTCCAACGCTGCGCTGGTTGGCAGCTTTTTGCAAACCAAAGCCATATGCCACCCACCGCCCTCCAAACAATCCCCATTACCTGGCCTTTCGCAGTCTGGGGGCTTAACATGGTTGGACCCCTTAAAGGGGGGACCCATAAGAAAAAATACTTATTGGTCATGGTAGATAAATTCACCAAATGGATAGAAGCCAAACCTGTTAAAACAGTTGAATCTGGGCCGGTGATAGACTTCATATCTAGGGTTGTACACCGTTATGGCATCCCCCACAACATCATCACTGACAACAACACGAACTTCACGGCCGACAAGGTAAAACTCTGGTGCAGTAACATGGGCATCAAGCTCGATTATGCTTCCGTCTATCACCCACAAACCAACGGCCAAGTTGAGCGAGCAAATGGTCTTATCATGAGAGGCATTAAACCCAGATTAGTGCAGTCCCTAAAGGAGTCTAATACGCACTGGGTAGAGGAGCTCGACTTCGTACTCTAGGGGCTGTGGACCACGCCGAATCGCACTACCAGATATACACCCTTCTTTATGGTGTACGACGTAGTGGCAGTTTTGCCCTGCGACATAATTCATGACTCACCTCGAGTGCGCATGTACGAAGAAAGAGAAGCCGAGCTCGATCGGCAGGACAGTCTGGACACCCTGGAGGAGGAGCGCGATGTAGCAAAAGCCCATTCCGCATTTTGTCAGCAACAGGCTCACAGATACCAAACTAGAGAAGTACGGGCCAAAACTTATAACATTGGCGAGTTAGTTCTATGCCTACCGGAGAAGAAAAAGTCCAAGCTCGAGCCCAAATGGGAAGGTCCCTTCATTATTGACCAAGTTCTGACCATTGGAGCATACCGTCTGCGGGATGCATCAAATAATCGACTTGAGCCGAACCCATGGAACGCAGCCAGGCTTCGAAGATTCTACGCCTAGCACCGGACTCTATGTTCGTCTCCTTCCTCTGTCCATTTTTTGCATACACATTATCTATCTCTTTTCTCTTTCTTTTTTTATTCTTTCTCTAGGCCTTCAAGGGCCACCTTGTGCCTCGCTTGCACGTTATAGATGCGCTAACTGCGCTCATTATACCTGGGGGCTTCTTACACAGAAGCTTATTTATCTATCTGGGCTTCACGCCCCGCACATGTGTTATTCTTCCGCATGTACCTTTTATTCGCCACTATATGCATCGATATGACTTAAGTTTTGGCCAAGATGAGTTGCCTGGCTCCTGTATTTATGCCCTACGTTCCCGTTAATTCGGCTAGGGCATAAGGGGAGCACCTATGCGATTGTTACTGCCGGGTCAGCCGGATGTGTACCTCAGACTGGGTGAAGCCGAAAGCTAGCGTTCTTAAGGGAATATTCGGTCGGCAAACAAAAGATGATTTTTATTTATTTATTTTCCATATGTGCCCCCAGATGTTTTTTCTGTGTTTCCTCTCGTAGTCCGGACATGCACTTTAGGGCATGCGTACCCAAGGAAAGGAACCCTTAACGGAACTATTCTCCCTGGAAGATGTTTCTTACTACCCATGTAATATAACATAACTAGTTGGGCACTTGTCTGTTCAAGCACTAATGACCCCTACGCCTGGTCTCCGCGCATACCCGGGTTCTTATATAACTGAGCGGGTATTCGGATACACTCCGGACTATCGGGTCCCGAGGTTGAAGCGAAAAGGTCCGCCATGACAAATGATCTACAATCCGGCTAGAAGGCATTATACATGTCACTTTAATTACATAGTCATGCAGACTGACTAAATTCCTCTTCTATACCATCCAACAGGCGGTCTAGCCTACAATCCTGTTGGGAATACTTTGCGGGTAATTCTACTTGCCCATAGACTAAGCTAACGGGGATCTCTTTCCCGTCGGGCCCAACAGGTCCGACCTCGGCCATGTGATTTGGGTCAGCCTTGGTATACCGTGTATTCACCATGGCCCAGGATTCCCGGGCACCTTGACGGCAGGCGGATATCTTCCATAATCGGAAGTGCCGCCGTGCTCCCTTGAGCTTCTCCACAAGCTCTGCAACGCCTTCTGGCAGGGAGATGGATGGCCACAAGGCCTGGGCAATACCTTGCATCACTTGCCGAACTTGTTCGTGCAATTGTGAGAGCTCGGATAGAAGATCACCCATAGACCCGGGCATCTCCTCCGCGGGACGACCCGTCAGCATACCTGCAGACATAACTCTGTTAGCCGGCTTCTCCGCCGTCCCCTTTATTAAGGGTTCATTCAAGCACTTACTAAATATGTCGCGTCGAAGCCGCTTATTCTCCTTCTCGGAGTCCGCAAGCTGGGCTTGAACATCTTTCAGTTCCACGCTCAGCATGGTATTGGCATCTTGGAGATTATTTTTCTCCCGCCTGACCTCAGTCAGCACGCGTTCGCCAGCCTTTAGCTGACATACGGCGTGCTGCTCATCCGGATTCTCTCCACATTCATCTGCAATATCTATTGTTAAGATCTGCAGCCATGCCGCACGCTATATGTTACCAGCTGGGGACTTTTTTGGTTCCTGCAATACGGCAACAGCGGCCCGAAGTTGGGTCTTGCATTCCTCCAGCTCCGATGACAGTCGACCATTCTTCATTGTAACAACCTGCACAATAAGATGATTCTTAAATCAGTTCTGCTAGCCGTTTCAAGTCTCAGGGGCTACTGATACATATAATCGTCAGATTTACTTACCCGTACATCGTTTACATACTAGTCCGGGGCTCTGGCTAGACCATTTCGAGCAGCACGGAGGTATACCTCTCCAGAATTGAAGGCATCAAATGCCTCTGGTGAGAAGCAAGCGTCGCGGAGTATGGCCCGGCGACGCCTATGATTCATGGCGCTCTCCACTTCTGAATTTGTAGCGGATAGCCTATCCGCATCCTCTGTAGGGGGAGTATTCGGCGTCCGCCCCATGTCCGCAGGAAAGACGTTCTGTCATACCTCTGCACCGGCGTCTCCGTCCTGACCGCCTTCCTTTTCGGCCTGCCAGCCTCGGTGCCTCTTGTTGACGGGTTGCTGCGGGTTCGGCATGGCGTCCCGAATGCCTTCCCTATAAAAACACCATATGTATATGGTAGGTGAAGTGTCTAAAAGGGATCCTAGTTTTTGGAGTTGGGATTTTTGGATTTTCTTACGTGCGACGCAGGAAACAGTCCAGGATAGTCGGCCGTAATGGCCACCATGGCGTTATCACAGCGTAATTGATAAAACTGCCGGTTTATCAGCTCCACGAATATGTCCGGATCTTCTTCGAGTCCGGGACCGAGGGCCCGGTCAGGGTACTCTAGTTGTGGAAATGGGCTGCTGACCTCCCTTATGGCTTTTCGCAGTTCCTGCTGCAAAATGACAAGGTGAGTACCTACGACAAAGAATACGGGAAGAATGGGAGTAAGGAGATATAACTCACCCAGCTTGGAGGGTTGTACATGGAGAATCCATCCTGTGGTTTGATGCGGATGAACTCCTCTTCCTCTCCCTTGAACAATTCAAACAGAATTTTTGCCAAAGCGGCAGCGTTGTCCGGACCCTTACGCCCACAACGGGTGGCGTCCTCTTCCCCGTTAAAACACCACAAGGGGTGCCCTTGATATTGAAGTGGTTGCACTCCCCGCATTATACATATTGACATAACCTCGATTACTGTCAATCCTGATTGGGCCGGCGCTTTAATCTGGTTCATTAGATAAAGGACTTCTCCGTTGTCTTCCTCCTGTGGGCTCCGTGGGCGCCAACTTTGGTGTTTCTTCAGAGGAGCATTGCTGAACTCAGGAAGACCCCGCCGAACAGGGTCCAGAAGGGGGATGTCCTCCATATAAAACCATTCCAAAGGCTAGTCTTCGGACGTCTTCTTCGGAGTACCGGACAGGTATCCGGTTTCGGCGATCTGCCATATTTCGGCTCCGCCCACATGATAAAGTGACCCCTTCTATGTGCGAGGGACGAGGCAAAATAACCTTCTCCACAGCTCGAAATGAGCCTCGCAGCCCAGGAATAACTCGCAGAGGGCAACATAGCCGGCGATGTGTAAAATAGAAGCGGGGGTGAAATTATGCAGTTGGAGGTCGTAGAACTCCAGGAGCCCACGGAGGAACGGATGAATCGGAAATCCGAGTCCCCTCAATAAATAGGGAACAAGGCATACCCGCTCCCCCGTAGAGGGGTTGGGGAAGCTCTCCGCTTGCTCCCCGCCATTGTAGGTGGCGAGCCCGGCTCTGACGGGCACCATATACACTGGAGGGAGAAATCCCTTAGTCTGCAGTTCGACTAATCGACTGTGAGGGACTGAACACCTCTCCCAATCACCGGGCTTAGGGCTACGGGGGCGGGAAGAGGAGCTGCGGAGGTCGTCCATGTTGGAGTGGATCTTTCCAAAGCGCGCTCCGATGGATTCTCGTTGGGAGAGGATGGTATGGATTGGATCTAAGAATCCCCGTCCCTTTAATAGACAATTTATTTATGTGGCTAGGAAGGCGAATGTAAAAGCGCCACAACATCTGGCATTCATTCGACACGTGAAAGATAGCCCTTGTTGGGCGTAGAAGCCAAGAGGTTCAACATTTATGGGAACGAACACTCCTTAACCAACGATTGAAATTTGGAGAAGAACCCACCTTGCAATGCCGAAGACAACACTGCGCGCCGGACTCATCGTCATTGATGCCTAGTTCGGGGGCTACTGAGGGAGTCCTGGATTAGGGGGTATCCAGACATCCGGATTATATCCTTTGGCCGGACTGTTGGACCATGAAGATACAAGATTGAAGACTTCGTCCCGTGTCCGGACGGGACTCTACTTGGCGTGGAAGGCAAGCTAGGCAATACGGATATGTATATCTCCTCCTTTGTAACCGACCTCGTGTAACCCTAGCCCCCTCCGGTGTCTATATAAACCGGAGGGCTTTAGTCTGTAGGACAACATACAATCATACCATAGGCTAGCTTCTAGGGTTTAGCCTCTCCGATCTCGTGGTAGATCAACTCTTGTACTACTCGTATTATCAAGAATAATCAAGCAGGACGTAGTGTTTTACCTCCATCAAGAGGGCCCGAACCTGGGTAAAACATCGTGTCCCCTGCCTCCTGTTACCATCCGCCTTAGACGCACAGTTCGGGACCCCCTACCCGAGATCCGCCGGTTTTGACACCGACACTTGCGCTATGAGAGGTCGCATCCGTGTCAGAGCAATCACTCCCTCCAGTCCTTTTTTGTTTGGGTATAACAAAATCTCGTTTGCCATTCACATTTTACAAGTAAAATTCGTGGACAAACTTTGACCCAAAGTACGATGGGGACTAGTAAACCAGAATGGAGGTAGTAGTTTGTTTTAATCAAAGAAGGGTTTCCCCTTCTGATTTTCATTACTGAAAACTAGGATCTAAATCTAAACCATAGTATTTGCCCTAGAACTACCAGGTTCAACATCTCGCAACATAAACCCATACAACCTCCATCGCAAAAAAAACCATACAACCATACGCCAAGGAGGTACGTAGTACTATGAATTCCATTTTTGCTCCATACCAATCGTTCTAAAAACTACATACCACTTATAACGCGCCATTGAAAATCGGAACTCTTAACCCCGCTAAAAACGATATTTTAAACCCGGCTACTCGATCTGTGGCAACTGGCGAGCCACCGCGCTCCAAATCATTGACATGTGGTCCCGACCATCAACTCCTATGGATCAAATTATCACGCGAGCTGACTATTCCTACAAAGGTGCTCCACCACGTACCCGGTACTCGCGAATGCAGCAATTGTGCACCTAGGGTTTTAGGGTTTATTTGTTAACGTCGCGTTTATGTAACACTCATGTGTGCGAGAAAGCGAGAGGCCGACTGCGTGCGTGCGCCTCTTCTCTTCGTATATGTACTCCACCGTTTGTCTGGTCTCCAAAAAATTATAATAACTACTAGCAATGTGCCAATGCGTTGCCACACGATCAAAGTAGATTAATACATATCCACCGATTTGATAGAAAAAAAGTCTAGTAGTTTTGAATTACGTATATCACTAAAAATATGTTATGTTTCACTCAAAATATATTCCTTTGGCAGTTTTGATGAGATAAGGGAGGAATGTTGTTGGTTTCAAGATTCAAGAAGTGGTATATGTCTAATTTCTACTCTTACTAGCAAGATGCCCGTGCGTTGCACGGAACATCAAGATCTTGTGGGAGAAAAGGTTGAACGAGGGAAGGCCTTATCTGCAAATGTGGTGAAGAGTGCGGGTAAATTGCCATATTTTCCTTCCTATCCGTCAGATATAAATTGGACGACCTACATTGCAGGATGGCAGGCCCACCATCATCACCAACTCTATTTTTTATCCCTACTCTTATAAAAAGCATTGTCGGTGATGATCGTGTGCCTGCCATCCTGCAATATAGGCCGTCCGATCTATATCTGACGGATAGGAAGGAAACTATGGCAATTTTGCAAAAAAGATACCCACACCCCTCTCCACATTTGCAAATAAGGCCTTCCCTCGTTCATCCTTTTCCACCATAAGATAAACTACTCATACAAATGCATCTTGATGTTCCGTGCAATGCATGGGCATCTTGCTAGTTGTTGCAAAAAGCCCATGTGTGTGTGAGAGAGAGGGAGAGTGGAAGAGGACGGAGTGCATGTGTGACAAAGACACAAGGAATGTGTGTGTGATAGGTATCAGCTTAAACTGAGGCAATAGTGTGTGTGTGTGTGCATGATCGAGAGGGCATGTCTCAAGAAGGGAAGAAAAATCTACATAGATACAAGGAGTGGGAGAGAGACATGTATGCGATGGTGGAAGCACGAGTGTGCGGGTGTATAAACCTATCTAGAGGCTAGCTAGTCGATAAATGTTTGTGAGAGAAATACGAGTCGGGGTGCGAAAGCGAGAGTTTTGTGTGTGTGAGAGAGAGACAGTAGTCGGGAAGGGGAGTGGAAGCAGGAGTTGTGTGTGTGTCTGTCAGAGAGAGAGAGAGAGAGAGGAGACGGTAGTCGGGGTTGTTTGATCGGTAAACAAATGAATAATGTCAGTCTGGGATGGAGATGAAAAGGAGACCGCAACAAATGTTGTGTCTACAGGAGAGAGAGAGAGAGTAATTTTAGTGGTATGAGTCATATGTAGAGACATATAGGGTGTGTTAGAGAATCCCATAGAAAGAAAGGCAAAGTGAAAGACGAGTGGAGACTGTGTGTGTGCCGGTGAAAAAGAAAGCCTAGGTACTGAGTGATACCAGAGAACAGTAGAGACGTGAGAGATAATGAAAACCGTGTAATGTATAATGATAGGGAGAGTGTGACACTTCTCAAGGGAGATGTCGAGAGACCATGTTTGCGAGGATAGGCGAAACATGAAGTGTGCGCGCGGGTGAGCTGGAGAAAAGAGAGTGATAGCTACCTGAAGGAGCATGCATGCGAGAGAGATGGGCGTGAAAGGAGTGAACAAAAAAGGGATTCAAATATTTGAATTCGAGATGATGATACATGTAATCCATACTCGAACCAAAATTGATCTATCAAACATGCATACTCATTTGAATTCATGCACATCTATGTTATTTAATATGTAGATATTATTGATCCATACATTTTAGTAGAACATAATTTGGTTAATTTTTTTCGAATTCAACCTTAAGATTTCGAGATTGTTGTATTTGTAAATCATATTATACATATAAAGGAGCATAATTCTTTGTTGTGCTTTTGAAAGTATATATAAAAAAAGATGTATATAGAATGTAATTCCAATTGAAAATGGATCCTGCCCGAAAAAAATAGAATACAAACGGGATTCGAATTGAGTTGGCACGGTAAACATGCACTCTGCAAAATTTGAACGAAGCAGGGAAAGTCGCAGTAACCGCCCGAAACCAAAATCTGCGAGATGGAAATCACTACTGCCTATCCCTGCCACGCAAAGCCTATCTGCTGGATTTCTATAGGTTTCGATAGGGGTAGGTTTGTAATTTCACCCAAACATGACGTAACCGCCTCTCACCGGGATTCATACACGGTGGGTGCCAAAACACAGTGTGTCCTCGGCCAAAATCGACTCCCTCCCCGATTCATATTCATACACGGTGGGTGCCAAAAACAAACTCTCGTCAGCAAATATTCGGTGTATGCGAGATTACCGTCCTATCCCCAACCGACTAATGTTGCTGTGATGTAGTAGAAATTTGAAACGGGGGCTAAGTTTGTAAATTTCCTCGCATTTGAGACAAGCGCGCCCTGAATACATGGTTCCCCCTTCCTCTCTACCTTCCTTTTCCCCATTCGTACTCTGTGGGCGCCAAAACACCCTCTCCACCCCACCCTCCTCCATCTTCCGCCGTCCGCCACCCCATCCACCGCCGTCCTCCTCCACCATGCCGGAGCTGATACCCCAATGCCTCCGTCCATTACAAGAGATCGACCTCTCTCATGCACGGCTTCGGACCGGGATCCTTGCATCCCGTCCTCTCGCTTCATCCCCGCTGTGACCGTCTACCCTCGTAGATCTGCTTCCACACCACTGACAGCCATCGCTACCGCAGCACCGTCAAATTCTTAGCAGACGTGTACACGGCGCCGCACCAGAGGCGGTACTCTTTTGTATCTGCTCAACTTATTTATCGCAACAAGAAAATAGATTGCCACTGCTTTACTCTGATTTCTTGTCTTGGTTGCGAAGTTGCCTTTGTCCGGTTTGCACCTTCAGATCCGCCATGGCACGCTCAACACTATACTCCCAATGCTTATGGTTTTCCCCTTTTATATTCCACACTAGTTAAATCACAATAGACTATATTTCAAAATTGGGTTAGTCGATTTTTCAGAGCTCGCCGGAGTTCGCCAGTGCGATCGAAGGGGCTCGGGTGGTTGTGGGGCTTCGCCGAACGAAGAAAACTCGACGCGGGTGGGGGTTGGGGTGGGGGTGGGGGCGCTGGAGGAACACAAGAGATGGGGGCCGGTGGTCCGGCCGGCGGCCCGTGCGGTGTTTTGTATGGGAAGAATCAGAGACGAGGAAGAAGAAGGGTTAGGAGACATAGGATCTTCATCCAACCGCCTGAAATGGTCGAGAGACAGCTGGGAGTTGCATTATTAATGCGCTCTTGTTCATCATGTGTGGGCACTGCGCAACCAACATTTTATTATCCAAAATTTGCTTGCTCTTCTTTACCATGTTCCTCTTCCGCTCTTCTTTAATATGTACTCTCTTAGTTCCTAAATATAAGTCTTTGTATAGATTCCACCATGGACTACATATGGAGCAAAATGAGTGAATCTACACTCTAAAATGTATCTGGATACATCTGTATGTGATCCATAGTGGAAATCTCTACCAAGACTTATATTTTGGAACGGAGGGAGTATGATAGTAGTACAGTATGTTCCTTGTACTAAAGATGAGCACGGACATTTGCAGTGTAGAGGTCTATACGGTCGGTTGTGATGGACACTTTGAGCCTCTTTGATTTGTAGGATCTTGTAAACATAGGAATAAGATTTGTAGTGGCCTGCCCACTTGAATCCTATAAGAATAGCAAGGAAATGCGGGGAGCTGTGTCGCCTTTGAGAGTTACACTGATATTAACAGTACCGCACCTTCACTTGAAGAGAGCTGGTATCCGAAGCCTTTCTAGCCGTATCGGCAATACTAGCACATATATTCCAGCAAGTTCCACTTTGCTGATTTCACTCTGATGCTTAAGGTTTTCCCGTTATATCTACACTATGATCTGTGTAGCTGCTTTGTGTCGCACTAGCAGCAGGCCGCTCTTGAAGCTAAACACTACAATGACTTAGAAAATTGGCACCAAGGCATTGAGTGCCATTCTGGATGTAATGAAACTCATACGCTCCCCACCTGTTGATTCTTGTTCAGAATATGATCCTAATGACTATTCTAACCTCGAGGAGTCAAAGGCAGATGGCATGTCCTGTTCACTCATCAAGGTGCCTGTTCTAATTTGTCAATGTTTTATTTATTGCGGGTATCTTGCATATGTTGTCTTGCATTTCTTCTACTTTGTTGCACCGCCATCTGCTTAGTTTACTCATCATATATGTCGAGAGGCCATGCCCATCCATTATCAATACATATTCCATCTGTCATCATACCATGTTTTTCCACTCAAATGCTGTTCTTGTGCATCAGACATCAAAAAGGAAGAGGGTGATTGCCGAACCTGAAGGAGCACCAGCAAAGTCCTTGAAAAATGTGGTGGTGCCGGAGAAATCAGACATCACCCCACTTATATTGGTTGTACAACCAGTGACACAAAACGTAGGACTGACTCCAGCAGACTATACCCATACTTCACTGGCCACACCACTAGCCCCACCACACAGGACCTGCACTCCAACAAAAGGTATACCGATTTCATTTGCCATAGCACCAGCTGTACCACAGAAAAATCCCACTCCAGCAAAAAGTACAGCAAGTCCACCGGCCGAAGACCTATCCCAACTGCAGAGACGACAAATTCCTGCAGATTGGAACCACATTCCATTTATTCCCAGTTAAAAGACAATGCTTTCAATGTTGTTAGGGACTACATGCATATATTCCCATCATGGGAAGATTATTGTGAAGACAAACACCATTTTCACATCTTCCTGTCCAACTTACGTGTAAGTGCTATTATTCATGGTTATTATTTTCCTGTTTTTTGCTGATTGAACACATCAATGATTTACATTACATTGTTGTAACTAGGCGAGGGTCAATCTGGATAGTCATGACAAGCAAAGCTTGCTTGTGCTTTTCAAGGAAGCATTGCAGCAGTATCGGTGTTACCTGAGGAAATCACACTTTGATGGCAAGTCTATAAACGAATTTCGGTGAAGTCTCCTGTGCTAAATTTAGAAGAAATTGAATGGAAAAACCTTGTTATGCACTGGTCTCGTTCCCAGGATGAGGTACTGTCTATGAAATCACATGACAATTTGAACTTCTACTTTTCTGCATGTGCCTTATGGATCTTTTTTGCAGGAAATCTGCTCGAAGAAGAATTCCGGTTAGACAAGAACGACAGGATATCGCAAATATGCTGCCCACTGCTTTGCTCTTGTTAGTACCTGTTGTCCTGTATCACTGTACTTGCATACATACCTGGTTCATTATGTGACAACAGTATGCATGATAGCTTGCTTATCAATTGTTCGATCCAAATTATCTAATCTGTATTAATGGTTACATTAGTGTAGAATATATCCAATGCCAAAGTTTTTTTAGCTCTGCATTGTTCTTCTAAGTACATCTTGTCCTTTATCAGTGTACTTATAATGACAAGTAGTTGTTCATGTACCATCACTCTGCAGCTTATTTTCCTTTGCCCTCCATTTTCTACACATCAGATCTATATTTACTCTTACCATAAGGTTGGTACTGAAGAAGTTTAGCTGTGGATTGCTCTTGGCTGTACCTTTTGCCTGTATTGCTGCACTTACATTTATAGCTACTTGGTTATGTAGCATCACTCTTCATCTTATCTTAAATATTCTCTATTTTTTCGTATATTATCACATCTATATTTACTCTTAACAAAATGTAGAATAAAGGCACTGCTTTTGAAGAAGATTCCGTGGTAAACTTCTTGAATTGCCCCCCCCCATCAGCATGGATAAGGCCTTTATAGAGCCTATCTTCACCAATAATGTAAGTTTGTCCATCTCAAGCCTTCAAACTTTGTTGTATATATTTGGTTAGGCATGACTGCAACAACTGTTTATTTTTGGTGTTTGCATCAAATTGCTGGTTTAAAGTTTGTTATGTAGTTCATAAACAAAAGTTTGTCCTTTCTCAATTTAAGTTTTCAGTTGTACAACCAAGTTCCTTCTTCATACCATGTAAATTAAACTATACAGAGCAAGTGATCTTCTTTTGCACTGCATGTATGCTTCTGTTCTTCATCCGTAATCCAGTGGTGTGGTGAACCTACCCACTACAGCACAATGTCATATTCTGCAATGTCTTAACTATGAATAATGTCATATCATTCTACTATTATTTAAACCGTCTCTTTATTTGCCAATCTGAAATGGTATAAATTGACAGGACACTAACCATTGATACCTATGAGTTCTTGATCTGTAATCCAGTGGTGTCGTAACACTGCCAACTCCTTCACAATGTCATTTCCTGCCATGTCTTGACCTGAACAATACCATATTGTGTTAATGCAATTTTAAACTGTGTCACTTTATTCGTCAGTAAAAAATGTGATGAATTGTCAGCACTGATACTTTTATGTGCAAAACCTGTCATCTGTCTACTTGTTTATCTTTCAGAGTGAGGAAGATATAAGTGTTGAACAAGCACATTCCCATCATCTTGCTCAACTTCTTGCGCTGCAGCTCCCTAGCAGGGCTAACCTTTCTTGAGCTCTATTGAAGTGCTGTCACTTTTGTATATTATTTTGTCGGCGTGTTTATTTGCACTGGTGGCGATCTTTGATGCCCAATGTATGTAATCTGCTGTCTGCTTGTGCTTTATTATCATAGTGGTGAACTTTGATGCCCAGTGGATGTAATATGCCGTAATTTCTTTATTGTATAGTCTAGGTTTTTTCTTATTCATGATGCTGCAGTTATTTTACTGTATATATATCCTGTCTTCGCAGTAAACCGGCCAAACCATAAAATTACGGTACATAATCGGGCCGTCATGCAATCACGATGTAGGTTGGGCCTGAAACGTGCCGAACAGCTCACGGGCCGGCAGCAGCCCGAAATGAACCCCGGCCCATGATTGTGCGAATCAAATCACGGGCTTTTAACAGGCCAAAATTGTCTCGGTCCTTGTTTGGCCCAATCAGATATCGGCTGCGAGCAGGCTAGATGCAAACCAGGCCGTAGTTAGGCCCAACTATATGACGGGCTTTTAACATGCCAAAATTAATATAGGGCCGAAATGTTAAACGGGCCCTTAACAGGCCAAAACTAATAATAGGCCGAATTATTAAGTGGGCCTTTAACAAGTGGGCCCAAAAGGATAGTGTCCAGTTGACGGGTCGAATCTGATATGGGCCATAATTGAGCCCAAAGCCTCTTAAAGGGCCGGACCTGATCTGGGCCGTAATTTGGCCCAGAACATGGTAGGCTTTTAACGGGCCGGATCTTATATGGGCCACTATTAGGCCCGGAGCGTGGCAGGCCTCAAATATGGGCCGGCATTTGGCCCAAAACATGGCAGCCAGTTAATGGGCCGGCCTACTAGGGTCCTCAAAATCATGTGGGCCTACAGCTGGGCCAGCCCATTAATGTCGGCGAAATCTCGTGGACCTTTAGCTGGGATGGCCCATTATAATCCGCAAGAATCTTGTGGGCCTTTACCTGGGCCGGCCCATTATGGCACACAAAAATTTTGTGGGCCTTTACCTGGGCCGGCCCATTATGGCCCGCAAAATCTTGTGGGCCTTTAGCTGGGCCAGCCCATTATGGTCCACAAAATCTCATGGGCCTTTAGCTGGGCCGACCCATTATGGTCCGCAAAATCTTGTGGGCCTTCAATTGGGCCGGCCCATTTAAACTTGATGGGCCGGTCCACGTGTTAACATATCATAGGCGCGTCTCGCCCATTGGATGAGTGACACCTGTGCCAACACGGACCTGACACATGTCTCCTCCAGCCAATGATGATTTTACACGTGGAAAATCCCCATTGGTCGAGGCTGTTAACGGGTTATCGGATCCAAAACCCGACCCGATAGCTTAACGGCGTTCCGTTACATGGATGCCATGTGTCGGTCACCCTTGACGAAAGCACTTCTGTGACGCGCGATTTATCGTCATGGAAGTGGACACTTCCATGATGATACTTTTGGTAATGTCATGGAACACTTCTACGACAGCACAGGTATGACTATCTTGATCTGTCATAAAATTGTCATGGATGTACATGCCTGACAGAAAACGCGACCTACTGTGACAAACACGTATCATCACGGAAGTGTATTTTTTTGTAGTGCAAGCAATCCAACACACAAGCAAACAAAAAGCGAGCTGGCAAAAAGAGGCAAATAGAGAAAGAGAGGGAGGATAGAAAGAGAGAGGGCAAATAAAACGGCAAGGGTGAAGTGGGGGAGAGGAAAACGAGAGGCAAATGACAAATAATGTAATGCGGGAGATAAGGGTGGTGATGGGTACTTGGTATGTTGACTTTTGCGTAGACTCCCCGGCAACGGCGGCATAAATGGCTCGTTGTCGGGAGTCAGATCTTGACTTGTGCGAACCTCCCTGGCAACGGCGCCAGAAATTCTTCTTGCTACCTCTTGAGCATTGCGTTGGATTTCCCCGAAGAGGAAAGGATGATGCAGCAAAGTAGCGTAAGTATTTCCCTCAGTTTTTGAGAACCAAGGTATCAATGCAGTAGGAGGTTGCGCGCGCGTCCCTAGTACCTACACAAAACAAATAACTCCTCGCAACCAACACGATAAGGGGTTGTCAATCCCTTCACGGTCACTTACGAGAGTGAGATCTGATAGATATGATAAGATAATATTTTTGGTATATTTGTGATAAAGATGCAAAGTAAAATAAAGGCAAAGTGAAAAGCAAAGGAAATAACTAAGTATTGGAAGATTAATATGATGAAGATATACCCGGGGCCATAGGTTTCACTAGTGGCTTCTCTCAAGAGCATAAGTATTTTACGGTGGGTGAACGAATTACTGTTGAGCAATTGACAGAATTGAGCATAGTTATGAGAATATCTAGGTATGATCATGTATATAGGCATCACGTCTGAGACAAGTAGACCGACTCCTGTCTGCATCTACTACTATTACTCCACTCATCGACCGCTATCCAGCATGCACCTAGAGTATTAAGTTCATGAAAACAGAGTAACGCCTTAAGCAAGATGACATGATGTAGAGGGATAAATTCATGCAATATGATAAAAACCCCATCTTGTTATCCTCGATGGCAACAATACAATACATGCCTTTCTGCCCCTATTGTCACTGGGAAAGGACACTGCAAGATTGAACCCAAAGCTAAGCACTTCTCCCATTGCAAGAAAGATCAATCTAGTAGGCCAAACCAAACTAATAATTCGAAGAGACTTGCAAAGATAACCAATCATACATAAAAGAATTCAGAGAAGATTCAAATATTGTTCATAGATAATCTTGATCATAAACCCACAATTCATCGGTCTCAACAAACACACTGCAAAAAGAAGATTACATCGAATAGATATCCACAAGAGAGGGGGAGAACATTGTATTGAGATCCAAAAAGAGAGAAGAAGCCATCTAGCTAATAACTATGGACCCGAAGGTCTGAGGTAAACTACTCAAACTTCATCAGAGAGGCTATGGTGTTGATGTAGAAGCCCTCCGTGATGGATACCCCCTCCGGCGGAGCTCCGGAATAGGCCCCAAGATGGGATCTCGTGGATACAGAAAGTTACGGCGGTGGAATTAGGGTTTTGGCTCCGTATCTGATCATTTGGGGGTACATAGGTATATATAGGAGGAAGGAGTACGTCGGTGGAGCAACAGGGGGCCTACGAGGGTGGAGGGCGTACCTGGGGGGGGGGGGGGGTAGGCGCGCCCCTACCTCGTGGCCTCCTCCTTTTTTTCTTGACATAGGGTCCAAGTCTCCTGGATCATGTTCGGCGAGAAAATCACGTTCCCGAAGGTTTCATTCCGTTTGGACTCCGTTTGATATTCCTTTTCTTCGAAACCCTAAAATAGGCAAAAACAAAAACAACAATTCTGGGCTGGGCATCCGGTTAATAGGTTAGTCCCAAAAATAATATAAAAGTGGATAATAAAGCCCAATAATGTCCAAAACAGTAGATAATATAGCATGGAGCAGTCCAAAATTATAGATACGTTGGAGACGTATCAACCCCCCCCCCCCCCCG
Organism: Triticum monococcum; assembly: GCA_034509565.1. Classification (NCBI taxonomy): domain Eukaryota; kingdom Viridiplantae; phylum Streptophyta; class Magnoliopsida; order Poales; family Poaceae; genus Triticum; species Triticum monococcum. The sequence continues at coordinate 37,852,325 of CM067841.1, read as the reverse complement.
AGCGTTGCCGTCTGCGCCGAGAGCGCGGCTGCCTACGACGAGAGTGCCGCCGCATCCGCATTGAGCGCGGTCACTTCCGCTGAGAGGGCGTCTGCGGCAGCGGACAAGGCAGCTGCAGCAGCCGAGACGGCTGCAGTTGCTGCTGCGACGGCGGCTGCAAACACCGAGACCGCTCGAGCTGCTGTCCGTGCCGCCGATGTCGCCCTGGCCAGGGCCAGACCATCCACACGGAGATCGAGGATGCACACGCCAAGATATTCCAGGCCACCTCAGATTCCAGCATGCAACCAACGTCTAAAAAGGCGGCGGTGGCTATGGAGCACCTACTTCCTCATGAGGTCGTCGAGCGGGAGCTGGAGATGTAGGAGGCGGCCGAGATTGAGGAGCGCCCAGAGGAGGAGTTGCGCGTGGCCGAGGTCGAGGTAGAGAAGAGTCTGTCCGTCATGGAATCGGCGGTGGAGTACCAACACGAGCTCTGGCGTAGCCACTACTACGAGTACTACAACCTTGAGGGCGGAGCCGACGACGAGGACGAGGACGCGGCTGACTTCAGGAGGGGGGGGGCGGAATCCACCAATGGCGGCATATCGCCAGGACAAGTCATCGACGTCTCATCTCACACCGGCGATGCATAGGCCGGCGCGGTGGTGGATATGTTAAAATTATGTGTACTTAGGCTTTGTTTTTAATGCTGGTCTTTTGTAAGAGCAATGTTTAGGTCTACTAGGTCTATTTAATTACAAAAATTGCTCAATTCAGTAAATGTGGTCTATCTGATGTACGCTCTTTTGTGTGCCCAAATTAGCAAGCGATGTTAACTTATGCAATGACGTACCCGGGGAAATTTCCACCAAAATGTAAACTATCAAACTCATCCCATGTGCCTAAAGCAGAAGAATCGTTTGCGATGCACACAATGGTTCAAAGTGAATGGTCCTGCGGCACCGCGTGTAAAGTTTCCCTCCACATTTCCAAAATTTTGGCCTACCGCCAAAATATGTACCCCCGCCCCCCTTCCCCACCCCCTTTTCTCCCCGACCACAAGTCACATTTCCCATGTTTCCTCCTTCCTTCCTTCCTTCCTTGCTAAGCTATAGCCGCTTCTTCGCTCTCGCCGTCTCGCATCCTACCGCTGGGGTCGCCATGGTCTTCTTCAAAGACCTCTCCAGCGGTTCCTCCTCCGGCGACTACTCCTTCACCACCCGAGTATGCCTCTCTTCTCTCTCTCGGGCTATGACATGGAATGAAGGATTTTTACTCGGCGATCGATTTGAGTCATTTCTTCCTCTTGTAGCTCCCTAGGACCATCAGTGGCAATGAATGGAGCACGGTGGCTGAAGATCTATCTGCTGGTTGTCACCATCAATCTCCATGCGTGAAGCTAGTTTCTTTTGATTCTGTGGACACTGGGAGGAAGTTTTTGGCATGTGCAGAGAAGGTTAGACCCTCTTTCGTTGTGACAAATCATTTGTTAAATGTGATTCAGACACTGTCACGGTCCCAACCCATTCATACCACACCTTCAACCAAACGCATCCTAAGATAGTGTCACAGTTTGTACCTAGTATCTTATATTGTTGCCATCTCATCAGCGGTGCCATTAGAAAATTATTTGGCACCGCTTCAGCAGTTTGTGCAGCCAACTTTGGTCCACACATCCGAGTAGCCAAGCAGTAAAATACTAAATCTTTATGGCATGAAGGAACCGGGCATCGGAGAAACTACGTGCTCCGGAGTCCAGGTCCCTGATTTTTTTTCTGCAGCATCGGCTCGCCAGTGCAGGGCACCGGTGCGAGATGTAGCAACAGTTGTCTTTACCCCAGTTTTGGCATACATAGTGGACGGCCTTAGTGCTATTAGTTCTATGTTACCAAATTTGTGCATGTACACACCTGTTAGTATCAATTTGCTGTCATCCAAACACTGTCGCTATGCTGTTGCAGTTATATTTACTTTCCTCATAAAATGTTCAATTTGTTATTTATTGTACAGGAGTAAGAACTTGTAGCGTCGTTGTAGTTAATTATAGCTTATGATGTTCTAGAATTTGGTTGTTGTTTCAGTACCAATTATTTCATTTGCGCATTGATCTTTTTGAGAATATATGTCATAATTAACATGTTTCTTCAGTTTTTTCAAAATAAGCATTGGTGATTTTCTATGTTGCTATAAACCCATTTCCCCTACAATTGTTACTGATCTAGTTTTAAATATTATAGGATGAACGGAAGTGTTCTTACTTGGATTGGGTTGATCAAGAGTGGCCACAGTCTTTGAAGATGTGCCTAGTGAAGCTCTGGAGAATGTATGAGGATGAGAACACACGTAGGCTTAGAGATAGTCATGTCAACGCTGAAGCATATTTCAAGATGCGGGATAAAAAGGTGAAGGTGGAGAATGAGCTTAGATTTTTTAAATCAAACTTTGCTAAGATGGTGTTGGCGAAGGAGGAGGCATGAACAAGGGTGGTTGCTACCTCTTGAGCATCGCGTTGGTTTTCCCTTGAAGAGGGAAGGGTGATGCAGCAAAGTAGCGTAAGTATTTCCCATAGGTTTTGAGAACCAAGGTATCAATCCAGTAGGAGACCACGCGCGAGTCACCTCGGGCCTACACAAACAAATAAGAACCTCGCAACCAACGGATAAAGGGGTTGTCAATCCCTTCACAGCCACTTGCAAGAGTGAGATCTGATAGAGATAATAATAATGATAAGATAAATATTTCTGGTATTTTTATGATATATATTGAAAGTAAAGATTGCAAAATAAAATAGATTAGAAACTTGTTTGATGGAAAATAGACCCAGGGCCATAGGTTTCACTAGTGGCTTCTCTCAAGATAGCATAAGTATTATGGTGGGTGAACAAATTACTGTCGAGCAATTGATAGAAAAGCGAACAATTATGAGAATATCTAGGTATGATCATGTATATAGGCATCACGTCCGTGACAAGTAGACCGACTCCTGCCAGCATCTACTACTATTACTCCACACATCGACCGCTATCCAGCATGCATCTAGAGTATTAAGTTCATAAGAACAGAGTAACGCCTTAAGCAAGATGACATGATGTAGAGGGATAAACTCATGCAATATGATATAAAACCCATCTTTTTATCCTCGATGGCAACAATACAATACGTGTCATTTCCTTTTCTGTCACTGGGATCGAGCACCACAAGATTGAACCCAAAGCTAAGCACTTCTCCCATTGCAAGAAAGATCAATCAAGTAGGCCAAACCAAACTGATAATTCGAAGAAACTTGCAAAGATAAACCAATCATACATAAAAGAATTCAGAGAAGATTCGAATATTGTTCATATATAAACTTGATCATAAACCCACAATTCATCGGATCTCGACAAACACACCGCAAAAGAAGATTACATCGAATAGATCTCCAAGAGAATCGAGGAGAACTTTGTATTGAGATCCAAAGAGAGAGAAGAAGCTATCTAGCTACTAGCTACGGACCCGAAGGTCTGAGGTAAACTACTCACACATCATCGGAGGGGCCATGGAGTTGATGTAGACGCCCTCCGTGATCAATGCCCCCTCCGGCGGAGCTCCGGAAAAGGCCCCAAGATGGGATCTCTTGGGTACAGAAGGTTGCGGCGGTGGAAATAGGGTTTCGTGGTGCTCCTGGATGTTTGCGGGGTATATGAATATATATAGGAGGAATAAGTAGGTCAGTGGAGCAACGAGGGGCCCACCAGGGTGGAGGGCGCGCCCAGGGGGGTAGGCATGCCCCCTGCCTCGTGGCCTCCTCGTTGATTGCTTGATGTCCACTCCAAGTCCTCTGGATCACATTTGTTCCAAAAATCACGCTCCCGAAGGTTTCATTCTGTTTGGACTCCATTTGATATTCCTTTTCTGCAAAACACTGAAATAGGCAAAAAAACAACAATTTGGGCTGGGCCTTCGGTTAATAGGTTAGTCCCAAAAATAATATAAAAGTGTAAAATAAAGCCCTTTATCCTCCAAAACAGATAATATAATAGCATGGAAAAATCAAAAATTATAGATACGTTGGAGGCGTATCAAGCATCCCCATGCTTAATTCCTGCTCGTCCTCGAGTAGGTAAATGATAAAAACAGAATTTTTGATGTGGAATGCTTCCTAACATATTTCTCAATGTAATTTTGTTTATTGTGGTATGAATGTTCAGATCTGAAAGATTCAAGATAATAGTTTAATATTGACATAAAAATAATAATACTTCAAGCATACTAACTAAGAAATCATGTCTTCTCAAAATTACATGGACAAAGAAAGTTCATCCCTACAAAATCATGTAGTTTGGTCATGCTCCATTTTCGTCACACAAGAATGCTCTCATCATGCACAACCCCGATGACAAGCCAAGCAATTGTTTCATACTTTAGTAATCTCAAAAAAAAATCAACTTTCACGCAATACATGAGCGTGAGCCATGGATATAGGACTATGGGTGGAATAGAATATAATGAAGGGGGTTATGTGGAGAAAACAAAAAAGGAGAAAGTCTCACATCGACGCGCCTAATCAATGGGCTAGGTAGATGCCCATCAATTGATGTCAATGCAAGGAGTAGGGATTGCCATGCAACGGATGCACTAGAGATATAAATGTATGAAAGCTCAACAAAAGAAACTAAGTGGGTGTGCATCCAACTTGCTTGCTCACGAAGACCTAGGGAACATGAGGAAGCCCATTGTTGGAATATACAAGCCAAGTTCTATAATGAAAAATTCCCACTAGTATATGAAAATGACAAAACAAGACACTCTCTATCATAAAGATAACGGTGTTACTTTGAAGCACAAGTGTGGAAAAAAGGATAGTAGCATTTCCCCCTTTTTTGGGCCTTCTTTTTATTATTATTTGGACTTTATTTTTCTTTTTTATAGGACAATACTCTATTACTGATGATCATCACAATTCTATTTATTTATAACTTAATGATTACAACTCGATACTAGAACAAGATATGACTCTATATGAATACCTCCGGCGGTGTACTAGGATGTGCAATGACTCATGAGTGACATGTATGAAAGAATTATGAATGGTGGCTTTTCCACAAATACGATGTCAACTACATGATCATGCAAGGCAATATGACAATGATGATGCGTGTCATAATAAACGGAACGGTGGAAAGTTGCATGGCAATATATCTCAGAATGGCTATGGAAATGCCATAATAGGTAGGTATGCACTAGTAGAAAAAGGGGCTATGGTCCAGGCCGCCTCAGCCCATTAATCCCGGTTCAGTCTTGAACCGGGACCAATGTGGGCATTGGTCCCGGTTCGTGAGCCCAGGGGGCCGGCCCGGCCACGTGGGCCATTGGTCCCGGTTCGTCTGGACCTTTTGGTCCCAGTTGGTGGGACGAACCGGGACTCAAGGGCCTCCCTCCTGGCCCACCACCATTGGTCCCGGTTGGTGGCTTGAACCGGGACCAAAGGCTCCCCTTTAGTCCCGGTTCATGCCACGAACCGGGACCAATGAATTGCCTATATATACCCCCTCGCGTAAGAGCAGAGCACAGTGCTCTGTTTTTTCTGGCCGAGGGGGAGAGGCCTTTGTGGTGCTCTAGCTCACCTCTTACGCACATGAGGTGTTCGATGGAATGCCCGAGCCACACTACTTAAGCTTTCTCCTCTCGAAGCTCGACCTCCAAGCTCCATTTTCCTCGAGATTTGTCTAGATTTAGCTGTCCGTCACGCCCCGTCCCCGTCTTCACCGCCGTCGATCACCCGTGCCGATCTCATCATCGACACCACCGTGGTGAGCCTCTTATTCTTATCTTCTTTCCGAAAGGAAAAATATTCTTACTTGTATGTTTAGATAGATACTTGTATCATTTTCTTACATTTATTATTGCATCTTATATAGTGCGATGGTTTTGGTATCCGCCCCCGTCGGCCCTCGTCCTGTCTATGATTCGGATTTGGTATGTATATTATCTTTATAACTATTGGTTCATTTATTGTTTATGAAAATTATGCCGACCAACGTGACATAGATTTTATTTATCTAGGATGTATGTGAATCGGAAATGCCAACTGACCTTGTCGAGAGGTTAAATTTAGTTGAAGAAGAAAACAATTTGTTGAAGGAAAAAATAAAAAAAATTGAGGAGGAGAAGATGATATTGGAGTTGCATGTTGCGGATGTCGTCGATGATCACAAGATCAAGATGGATGCAATGCGCTTGAAGATTAGAAAGATTAGAAAATATGCCATTCATACCAAGGCTTGGTATCATTATGCCATTGGATCAATTGTTACCTTGGTTGCAATTATGATCGCATTTGTTTTCGCATTGAAATGTTTTACATAGTTTCAATGTATGGTTTAATTAATTAGATGCTCTGGAGAGCTATATGTTGTTAGATGAGAACTATGTATGCACTTTGGTTTTAATGTGATGATGAACTTCTATTAATTTGGACACTTAATTATATATAATGCATGCAGATGAACCGGCAATGGATGTACGGTGACAGACACACCCGCGAGTACATTAAGGGCGTGCATGAGTTTCTCGATGCGGCTGAGGCAAACAAGCAGAATGGTTTTATGTGTTGTCCATGCACTGAATGTGGGAATACGAGGTCTTACTCTAACCGGAAAATCCTTCACTCCCACCTGCTTTACAAGGGTTTCATGCCACACTATAATGTTTGGATGAGGCACGGAGAAATAGGGGTTATGATGGAAGACGGCGAAGAAGAAGAGTACGATGACAACTATGTGCCCCCTGAATACGGTGATGCTGCAACGGGGGGAGCTGGTGAAGATCAAGAGGAACCAGACGATGATGTGCCCAATGATGCTGCCACGGGTGAAGCTGCTGAAGATCAAGAGGAACCAGACGATGTGCCCGATGATGATGATCTCCGCCGGGTCATTGTCGATGCAAGGACGCAATGCATTAGTCAAAAGGAGAAGCTGAAGTTCGATCGCATGTTAGAGGATCACAAAAAAGGGTTATACCCCAATTGCGAAGATGGCAACACAAAGCTCGGTACCGTACTGGAATTGCTGCATTGGAAGGCAGAGAATGCTGTGGCTGACAAAGGATTTGAGAAGCTACTGAAAATATTGAAGAAGAAGCTTCCAAAGGATAACGAATTGCCCGACAGTACATACGCAGCAAAGAAGGTCGTATGCCCTCTAGGATTGGAGGTGGAGAAGATACATGCATGCCCTAATGACTGCATCCTCTACCGTGGTGCATACAAGGATCTGAACGCATGCCCGGTATGCGGTGCGTTGCGTTATAAGATCAGACGAGATGACCCCGGTGATGTTGACGGCGAGCCCCTCAGGAAGAGGGTCCCTGCAAAGGTGATGTGGTATGCTCCTATAATACCACAGTTGAAACGTCTGTTCAGAAACGAAGAGCATGCCAAGTTGATGCGATGGCACAGTGAGAACCGAAAGAAAGATGGGAAGTTGAGAGCACCCGCTAACGGGTCGCAGTGGAGAAAAATTGAGAGAAAGTACTGGGATGAGTTTGCAAAGGACCCAAGGAATGTATGGTTTGCTTTAAGCGCGGATGGCATTAATCCTTTCGGGGAGCAGAGCAGTAATCACAGCACCTGGCCCGTGACTCTATGTATGTATAACCTTCCTCCTTGGATGTGCATGAAGCGGAAGTTCATTATGATGCCAGTTCTCATCCAAGGCCCTAAGCGACCCGGCAACGAAATTGATGTGTACCTAAGGCCATTAGTTGAAGAACTTTTACAGCTGTGGAATGGAAACGGTGTACGTACATGGGATGAGCACAGACAGGAGGAATTTAACCTTAAGGCGTTGCTGTTCGTGACCATCAACGATTGGCCCGCTCTCAGTAACCTTTCAGGACAGACAAACAAAGGATACCACGCATGCACGCACTGTTTAGATGACACTGAAAGTATATACCTGGACAAATGCAGGAAGAATGTGTACCTGGGCCATCGTCGATTTCTTCCGACCAACCATCAATGTCGAAAGAAAGGCAAGCATTTCAAAGGCGAGGCAGATCACTGGAAGAAGCCCGCCATGCGCACCGGTGATCACGTGCTTGCTATGGTCAATGATTTACCCTACGTCATCTTTGGAAAGGGTCCCGGTGGACTAGCTGTTCCGAATGACGCTGAGGGACACGCACCCATGTGGAAGAAGAAATCTATATTTTGGGACCTACCCTACTGGAAAGACCTAGAGGTCCGCTCCTCAATCGACGTGATGCACGTGACGAAGAACCTTTGCATGAACCTGCTAGGCTTCTTGGGCGTGTATGGGAAGACAAAAGATACACCGGAGGCACGGGAGGACCTACAACGTTTGCACGAAAAAGACGACATGCCTCCGAAGCAGTATAAAGGTCCTGCCAGCTACGCTCTTACGAAAGAAGAGAAAGAAATCTTCTTTGAATGCCTTCTTAGTATGAAGGTCACGACTGGCTTCTCATCGAATATAAAGGGAATAATAAATATGCCAGAGAAAAAGTTTCAGAACCTAAAGTCTCATGACTGCCACGTGATTATGACGCAACTGCTTCCGGTTGCATTGAGGGGGCTTTTACCGGAAAACGTCCGATTAGCCATTGTGAAGCTATGTGCATTCCTCAATGCAATCTCTCAGAAGGTGATCGATCTAGAAATGGTACCAAGCCTAAGGAGTGATGTGGCGCAATGTCTTGTCAGTTTCGAGCTGGTGTTCCCACCATCCTTCTTCAATATCATGACGCACGTCCTAGTTCATCTAGTCGACGAGATTGTCATCCTGGGGCCCGTATTTCTACACAATATGTTCCCCTTTGAGAGGTTCATGGGAGTCCTAAAGAAATATGTCTGTAACCGTGCTAGGCCAGAAGGAAGCATCTCCATGGGCCATCAAACAGAGGATGTTATCGGGTTTTGTGTTGACTTCATTCCTGGCCTTAACAAGATAGGTCTCCCTAAATCGCGGTATGAGGGGAGACTGACTGGAAAAGGCACTCTTGGAAGAGACTCAATAATATGCAGGGACAGATATTCTTGGTCTCAAGCACACTACACAGTTCTACAGAACTCTACCTTGGTGACCCCGTATGTCGATGAACACAAGAACAGTCTGCGCTCCAAACACCCGGAGCAATGCGATGACTGGATTACATGTGAACACATCAGGACTTTCAGCAGTTGGTTCGAAACACGTCTCAGAGGTGACAACATTGTTTGTGATGAGTTGTACTTGTTTTCCAAGGGACCATCTTGGACTGTATTGACTTACAAAGGATACGAGATAAATGGGAATACATTTTACACGATCGCCCAAGATCAAAAGAGCACCAACCAAAACAGCGGTGTCTGCTTTGATGCAGCAACCGAGAGCGGAAAGGACACATATTATGGTTACATAGTGGACATATGGGAACTTGACTACGGACCTGATTTTAAGGTCCCTTTGTTTAAGTGCAAATGGGTCATTCTGTTTGGCGGCGGGGTACAAGTAGACCCACAGTACGGAATGACAACAGTGGATCTGAAAAATCTTGGGTACACTGACGAACCGTTCGTCCTAGCCAATGATGTGGCACAGGTTATCTATGTGAAGGACATGTCTACTAAACTGAGAAAAAGAAAAGATAAGGAAGCGAATACATCATACGATGAGCCAAAGCGCCACATAGTTCTTTCAGGAAAAAGGGACATCCTGGGAGTGGACGGCAAGACAGACATGTCTGAAGATTATGAAAAGTTTCATGAAATTCCTCCCTTCAATGTCAAGGCTGACCCAAGCATCCTGATAAACAATGAAGATTATCCATGGTTACGGTGCAATAAGCAAATGACACAAGCGAAGAAAAAGTGAAGACTTTCTCCCGCAATAAGAAAATGCTATGTGGGTGAAATTATGATACCATGCATCCCAACTTTCAAATTTTTCAGAGTTCATTTGAAACGCTTTCATGTCTTATGGTTTGAAACTTTGATACTTCGAAAGTGATTGTCCATTTTGTACACGAGGTGCATCAAGTTTTTGTCGTAACCCTCTCTACTTTTTGGAACATGCTATGTGGGTGAAATGATGATACCATGCCAACTTTCAACCTTTTCAGAGTTCATTTTGAAATGCTTTCCAATTTCAGAGTCATTTAGCTCAAAGAATGAATTAATAGCAAACAGAATGAACTACAAAACTTTTATGAAAATAAAAACAATCAATTAAAATATTATGTTATGATCAACTAAAATAAAACTATAATATTCTTCAATAGCAAAAAGAATATAATTTGTGTGACCTAAAAGCAAACTATAAGTATTTAATTGTAAGTATAAATAAAAAATAAATAGCAAAGAAGAAAAAAAATTCATAAACTAGTGATTCACACAAATTTTTAAAAATTCAAATTTAAACTATTTAAAATTTAAAACTAATGGCACTAACAGAAAGTTTATAATTTTTGTGACCTAAAAGCAAAAAGAAATCACTAAAAAACTGTAAGTATTTAGTTGTAAGTAGAAATAAAAAATAAATAGAAAAAAATTCTAATTTTATAGTAAAGTTATTCATAAACTAGTGATTCACACAAAGTTTTAAAAATTCAAATTTAAACTATTTAAAATTTAAAACTAATGGCACTAATAGAAAGTTTATAATTTTTGTGACCTAAAAGCAAAAAGAAATCACTAAAAACTGTAAGTATTTAGTTGTAAGTAGAAATAAAAAAATAAAAAACCAAAAAAATATAGAAACAAAAAAGAAAAAACCAAAAAAATGCCTCCTACTGGGCCTCCACAGCATGAATACGACTAGAAACCCTACATGGGCCAGGATTCAGGCCCGCAGAGGCCCAATAGGCCCACAGGCAGTAGCAGTTTAGGCCCGAAAGCCTGCATTTGAGAGGAGCTCGAAAGGGGAGGCAGAGCAGCGCTTATAAACCAGTATCGGCGCCCTTCAGCTAGCGATGTGGGACTAAACTTCTGGGCGCGGGGCGCACAAGGGCATTGGTCCCGGTTGGTGGCACCAACCGGGACTAAAGGTGGCATTGGTCACGGTTCGTGGCACCAACCGTGACCATTGCCCCCCTTTAGTCCCGGTTGGTGCCACCAACCGGGACCAAAGGCCGCCGCTTCCCGCCCTTTGGGCTGCTGAAAATTGGCCTTTGGTCCCGGTTCGTGGCACCAACCGGGACCAAAGGGGGGCATTGGTCACGGGTCGTGCCACGAACCGGGACCATTGCTCTGCCTATATATACAGCACTTGCGAAATTTTTGGCAACTGCTCCATTCCCCATCGCCGACGCCGCCAGGCTGCTCGTCCTCCTCGTCGCCGTTGCCGCGCCCTGCCCCGTCGTCGCCCCGCGCCCCTGCCCCGTGCTCGCCGTCGCCGTCGCCCCGCGCCCTTGCCCCCGCGCGCTGGCGCCCTCGCCGCCCCCACCGTCCTCGTCGCGCCCCCACGCGCCTTGCTCGCCGTTGCCGCCCCGTGCTCGCCGTCCCTGGCCCGTCGCCGTCGCCCTCCCGCGCGCCGCCCCGCCGTCGCCGTCGCCCGCCCGCCCCCATCGTCGCCGTCGCGGTCCTCCTCTGGTCCGGCCGCGGCGCCCTTTTTTTTTCTGTTATATGCTTTTTTTTCTGCTATATGCTTTTTTTCATGTATATATGCAAAAAATATATATATGTATATATATGCTTGTTTTTTCATAGATATTTTTTCATAGCTATATTAGGATTTTTTTCATAGATATTTTTCATAGCTATATTAGGATTTTTTCATAGATATTTTTTCATAGATATTTTTCTGTTCATAGCTATATTAGGATTTTTTTCTGTTCATAGATATTTTTGCATATATATGCTTGTTTTTTATATATATGTGTATATATGTTCTCTGTGTATATATCTATGTTCATGTATATATGCAAAATATAGTTCTTTAGAAAAATTAGGATTTTTTTGGTGATATTAATTATTGTAAATATGAAATTGTTTTTATATTCATATGAACAAATGAATTAGAAGAGGGGGTCTAGGGTCACCGAGGGGTCGAGGGTCGTCGAACGTGAGAGGAGGAAGAGGATAAAAAAAAGAGGAAGAAGAAGAAAAAAAAGAGGAGAAGAAAGAATAGAGGAGACTTCTCCTCTATTCTTTCTTCTCCTCTTTTTTTTCTTCTTCTTCCTCTTTTTTTATCGAGAACGAGGGTCGTCGAGGGTCGCCGAGCGGTACAGGAAGAAGAGGATAAAATAGAAGAGGAAGAAAAAAAAGAGAGGGGTCGACGGTCGCCTAGGGGTCGAGGGTCGAGAGGGGGTCTAGGGTCGCCGAGAGGGGAGAGGAAGACGAGGAGAAATAAATAAGAAGAAAAAAAAGGAAGAAAAAAATATATTCTATTTTTCTCTTTTCTCCTCTATTCCTTTCTTCTTCTCCTCTTTTTTTTCTTCTTTTTTTCTTCGACACGTGGGGAGGGGGGGGGTCGAGAACGCCGCACATTCATGAGAGAGGCGAGGAAAGAATAGAGGAGACTTCTCCTCTATTCTTTCTTCTCTTCTTTTTTCTTCTTCTTCTTCCTCTTTATTTTATCGGGAACGAGGGTCGTCGAGAGGGCCGCCGAGTGGTAGAGGAGAAACCCTAAATAGAAAGTATCGTTGGTGTGAGATACATGTACCGGCGGTGTCGCACATTACATCCACATCCCACAAGTGGCACGGGCTTCGACGCCCACGTCACTTGTGGGACGTGGATGTAGTGTCCGACACCGAAGGCCACATGTATCTCACACCCACGATACTTACTAGCTATTTAGGGTTTCCTTTGACACTAGGCAACCTCCCGACCCCTCGGCGATCCTCTCGAACATGAGAGGAAGAAGAGGGTCGTCTAGGGTTCGAGGGTTCGAGGGTTCTCAAACATGAAAGTAGCTATTTAGGGTTTCCTCTACCGAAAAGAAGAGGAGAAATAAATAAGAAGAAGAAAACAGAAGAAAAAGAAGAGGAGAAGAAGAAAGGAATAGTGGAGAAGAAGAGAAAATAGAATATATTCTATTTTCTCTTCTTCTCCACTATTCCTATCTTCTTCTCCTCTTTTGTTTCTTCTTTTTTTTCTTCGATCTTCTCCTCTAGCTATTCCTTTCTTCTTCTCCTCTATTGGTTGAGGGTCGTGAACTAGGGTAGAGGGTTGAGGGTCGTTAAGGGGTCAAGGGTCGAGGGTTTCAGGGTCGTTGAGGGTTCGAGGGGTCAAGAATCGCCGAGGGGTCGAGAGAGGTTTCCTAGTGTCAAAGTATTGAAGAAATCCATGCCTTCATCATTAGCCAGAAGTAACCAGGGCATGTTGGTACGAAGTTCTGCAAAGTTGTTCTGGAATGGAGTCCCGGATAGAATAATCCGCCTTTTGGTACGAATTCAGCAAAGGCCTTCCAAATAGCGATACTCGGAAGGCTCTTGCTGAACTTTGTACCAAAAAGCGAATTATCCTATCTGGGACTTCGTTCCAGAACAACTTTGAAGAGCTTCCTACCATCATGCACATGTTACTTTCGCCTAATGATGAAGACATGGTTTTGTTGAATCCTTTGACACTAGGCAACCTCCCGACCCCAAGGCGATCCTCTCGAACATGAGAGGAAGTAGAGGATAAAAAAAGAAGAGGAAGAAGAAGAAAAAAGAGGAGAAGAAAGAATAGAGGAGTTCTTCTCCTCTATTCTTTCTTCTCCTCTTTTTTTTCTTCTTCTTCCTCTTTTTTATCGGGAACGAGGGTCGTCGAGGGACATATATAGATGTAGTGTCGTCGTTGTCGATATATACCCCCTCCCGATAGCTTACTATGATTAGGTAGCTAGTTCTACGTTTGTCACTAATATATCCATCTGTCATGTTTGAATAATAATTGCCATGCTGTAAATATTTGTAGAAACTATGGACACCGCCCTAGACGAAGCAACAAAAGAAGCGTTGTTGAGGGAGATAATCGCACAAGGAAGTGATGCCGTCTCGTACTATCTCAACGATATCGATGGTCTGGAAGGAGAGGGTGAACAAGCTGGCTACGGTGACCTAATGCCGGTGCAAGAAGAAGAACATGAGGACGGCGCCGGTGACCCAATGCCGGTGCAAGAAGGAGACCGTCATGACGGCTCCGGTGACCGAACCGAGTCCGGCCAGGTATATATATTAGTTAAGCCTATGCTGACTAGCTGATTGATGCATTCATTGTTTTGGTATGTACACATATTAATTAAGTCTTTGTTCTTTTTTCTAGCCCTCCGGATAGAGCACAACTTCGGTAAAGAGGCGAGGCCCGAAGAAAAAGTTGAGCTCGGATGAAAAGCTTGAGATCACAGCAATCGCGCCCGACGGCCAACCTATTGAACCCCTCCGGACAAAGAGTGCATTTGTTACTCAGTGCGGGGTTCTGGTTAGGGACAAGATCCCGATAAGCATCCAGCAATGGTTTAAGCCGGCTACAGAAGACCTTGAGGTGTCTTATGTCAATGATATGCAGAAAAATGATCTTTGGACTGAGTTGAAGTCAAATTTCACCCTACCGCCAGAGGATAATCCAGAGAACCCAATTAAAGAGAAATTAATCAAGTCTTTTGCTCTGAAGAGGATGGCAGATCTATTCAGGAGGTGGAAGAAAGAGCTGAATAGGTTTATCGATAAAAAAGAGACACCAGAATTCAAGGGTAAATATGAGAAGATCAGAGATCGCTGGCCCGCATTTGTGGCCTACAAGACATCGGAAAAGAGTAAGTAGATGTCGGCGACAAACAAGCAAAATGCCGCGAAGAAGAAGCTTCACCATCGCACGGGGTCAGGTGGCTACCTCGTAGCCCGGCCTAAGTGGTCCAAGGTTGAGAATGATCTGGTTCATAAAGGGATCGAACCAGAGACAAATAACTGGCCAGACCGTTGCCGGACATGGTTCTTCGGGGCTGGCGGAACCTTGGACCCTGAAAAAGGGAAATGCATTTGGACGAACGAACAAATGGACATACCAGTCAGTAAGCTTAAGCACTATATCGACGCAGCGCAGGAAGAGACGTTCTTTCCAGACAGAGAGCACGACGAGCTCACAATGGCCCTCGGGAATCCTGAGCACCCTGGACGGACACGAGGCACGCCAGGCTCCGTTCCGTGGAAGGTTGAGTTTCCGGACGCAGGCGGTTACAAATCCCATGAGAGGAGAAAAAAGTGCAGCAGACCGAACTGCAGGCGCTGCACGCAAGGGTACAAGCGATAGAGGAACGAGAAGCAAATCGCAACAAACGTACTGCCGAAGCCTCCCCCGAAGCTACCCCGCCATCTCAGCGCAGAAGCAGCGTGGCTTCCACCGAGCTGCTTCAGCTGCAGCATGCCTTGACGGCTCCTGCCAGCTATCCTGTGGATGCTATAACGGAGTCTCAAAATTGCCACCTTATGACACAATGGATGAATTTGAAGGTCAAGGCGGCTGTTGGCTCTGTTTATCCTACTGAACCCGGCGCAACTTTTCACTGCCGGCCGATTCCAGAAGGATATGCTAGGGTGATGGTGGATGAGATAACGGAGGGATTTGAGGACCTCCAGCTTGACCACCCTACCGGTGAAGGGGAGACTCGGCTGGGGTCTGCTCTGAAGACTCCATGCCTATGGCAAAAGGACCTCATCAACCTTCCGAACTGGACGCCTCCGCCTCCTCCTCCTCCTCCGGCGAGTCAGGGCACTCCGCCTCCTCCACCGCCTCCTCCTCCGGCGAGTGACGATCAGGGCCCTCGGCCGGCTCCTTCTCCGACGCGTGGCGACACTCCGCCTCCGTCTCCGCCTGCGCCAACGCGCCCGAGCAGCCAGCCTCCTCCTTCTCCGCCTCGTCAGCAAGGGCGGAAGAGACCTGCTGCCGCTCCAGCTGCTCCGGCGGGTCGTAGTCCTTCTCCTCCGCCTCTTAAGCAAGTAAATAAGACAACCGCTTCGTTTGCTCGGTCGGCGTCTAGCAGTACAACCAGAGGCGGGAGGACATACAGATTCGGTCCTTCTCTGAAGACTCCAGAGAAGTTACCATACGAGAGGACCCAGGAGGAGAACGCTGAGATCGCGCGAGAAGAAGTGAGGAAATTCTTTGAAGGGGTGAAAGCAAAGAAACATCCACCTCCGGAGGAGAAGGTAGATCGGGTGAAAGTGAAGCGCACTCTGGCTGCCCTGAAAAAACCACCGAAGTCTGACCCACCGAAAGGAAACTATGACCGCATTATTGGAAAGGAATTTGCCGAAGCGGAGCAGTCGGGAAGTACTGTCAGTGACCAAAGGCTGAAAGAACGACGAGCTGGGAAACAAATTGCCCAGCTCGGCAAACAAGCGAAGCAATCATGCCCCCCGCTCAAGGTGCCTAGCCACAACGTCGCTAATGATCCGAGGATGGTGCCCGGTTATAGCAATCTTGCAGATTACCTGCCCGACGAAGTACATTATGAACCCATGGAGATGCAGATACAAAGATACGAGTACGGGAAGCCTCTCGTCAAAGATGAAAGATCTCTATCAACGATGATGCGAAGATTGCATGATTGGTACTTGAAAATCTGCAGAGACTCTGGGGGGAGGAGTACTTTGTATTTGAAAGTTAAAAAGGAGCATGACCTCGTTGGAATTGATCTGTTGCCTGTTCCATTTGAGGAGTTCTATCAGTTTTTCAATCAATTGGCCCTCGATAAAACAACGGTCGCCTGCTACTGTCTGTAAGTAGTACTACTTCTGTCATTAAGTTTCTCTATATAGCTTAGCTCTTTCATTGCATGTATTTATAATCATCCTCACTATATTATGCAGATTGAAGATTGTCGAATTGAAGAAAAGACAAGTCGGTGATATTGGGTTCATTAACACTTATCTCATAGATGCAACTCAGGTTAAATTTCATGCCACAGAAACCGAGGCCAGCATGCTACAATCGTTGATAATAAATCAAAACAAAGATATAATACTCTTTCCTTACAACTTCAGGTGAGTGTTACTGTCTTGTGCGTATTCGGTTTCCCTTATATATTAGTCAAGGTTATAGTAATGTAATTGATGAGTTATGCATGCGTGTGCAGTTACCACTATATTCTCCTACATATTAAGCTTGAGCAGGGACTAGTAACCGTCTTAGACTCAAGACGAAAAGATCCCAAGGACTATGCAGACATGACTCAAATACTCGAGAAGTAAGTTAAATCGATCATTATCCACCATATCAGCAACTTTGTTCATTTCCTGATATATCAAGTAATTGTTTTCTTTGTCCGGCAGGGTTTGGAGAAAATTCACCAGAAAAGCTCCGGGACTGCCGAAGGAGCTGCAATTTAGACACCCGAAAGTAAGTAGTAGCTATTGTAGCATTTTAAGCACATCTACTAGTCATTCAAGCGCTAGTTTCATCAATACCATTTGGCATTCTTGCTTATCAGTTTGATTAACCTCTATTTCTTGTAAAGTGGTTGTGGCAGGAACAAGGGAATGATTTCTGTGGATACTATGTTTGCGAGTCCATCCGCCACACGACCTGTGAGCGGGGCTACACTGAGGAACAATATGAAGTACGTAAATAACAACATTCACAATTTTATTTTATTACCATCATTTGTGTTGAGTTTCATTCATTCATATGTATATGTATTGACCCCCTTCTTTAAATTAGATGTTTCGAAAGCGGGATGAACTCCTAGCACCAGCTCGCATGCGAGGAATTCAAGAGGAATTGGCGGCATTCTTTCTTGACCACGTGATCCCTGAAGACGGAGAATTCTATGTTAAACCTGAGTCCGTATGATTATATTTGTAAGAGATAATTACTGTATATATGTAGCCGGTAGTGTCAGATAGATATACGAGAACTTGTTGTTCGACCAATCTCTCGGAGTAGGAGAGGTGGTCGATATCACTTCTCTCGGTATGCATATATGTTCATGACGATCTTCTTTTTCCTTCGTTTGCTTACTAGCTAGCCAGCGTGTCTAGTCCTCTCTATACGTATGTATAGTACGTAGCGTCGACCAAGCACGAACATAAGAGAGGACACTTCTCTATATTAATTATAGCTAGCTAACACAATATATGAAACACCTAAATTAACCCCCCAAAACCCCCAACCCTCCCCCCCTTTCAAAAAAAACTAAAACCCCAGCCACAGAAATGCTGACGCGTGGATGCCTATTGGTCCCGGTTGGTGCCACCAACCGGGACCAAAGGGTCTCCTACCTGGGCTCTGCGCACTGCCCACATGGAGGGGCTTTAGTCCCGGTTCTGGATTGAACCGGGACTAAAGGGGGGAGGTATTAGTACCGACACTTTAGTCCCGGTTCAGGAACCGGGACTAAAGGCCCTTACGAACCGGGACTGTAGGCCCTTTTTCTACTAGTGATGGTAGCTGTTTTGAGGAAGATATAAGGAGGTTTATGTGTGATAGAGTGTATCGTATCACGGGGTTTGGATGCACCGGCAAAGTTTGCACCAACTCTCAAGGTGAGAAAGGGCAATGCACGGTACCGAAGAGGCTAGCAATGGTGGAAGGGTGAGAGTGCGTATAATCCATGGACTCAACATTAGTCATAAAGAACTCACATACTTATTGCAAAAATCTACAAGTCATCAAAAGCCAAGTATTACGCGCATGCTCCTAGGAGGATAGATTGGTAGGAAAAGACCATCGCTCGTCCCCGACCGCCACTCATAAGGAAGACAATCATATAACACCTCATGTTTCAAATTTGTTACACAACGTTTACCATACGTGCATGCTACGGGACTTGCAAACTTCAATACAAGTATTCCTCAAATTCACAACTACTCAACTAGCACAACTTTGATATCACTTTCTCCATATCTCAAAACAATCATCAAGTATCAAACTTCTCTTAGTATTCAATGCACTTATATGGAAGTTTTTATTATGCAAAAAAGCAAATTGCCATGTTGTTCTAAAGGACTCACAAAACAATATAAGTGAAGCATGAGAGATCAATTATTTCTATAAAATAAAACAACCACCGTGCTCTAAAAGATATAACTGAAGTACTAGAGCAAAAACTATATACCTCAAAAGATATAAGTGAAGCACATAGAGTATTCTAATAAATTCCAATTCATGTGTCTCTCTCTCAAAAGGTGTGGACAGCAAGGATGATTGTGGTAAACTAAAAAGCAAAGACTCAAATCATACAAGACGCTCCTAGCAAAACGCATATCATGTGGCGAATAAAAATATAGCTCCAAGTAAAGTTACTGATAGACGAAGACGAAAGAGGGGATGCCTTCTGGGGCATCCCCAAGCTTAGGATTTTTGGTGTCCTTCGATTTTACCTTGGGGTGCCTTGGGAATCCCCAAGCTTAGGCTCTTGCCACTCCTTGTTCCATAATCCATCAAATCCTTACCCAAAACTAGAAAACTTCACAACACAAAACTAAAAGAAAATCTTCGTGAGCTCCGTTAGTAAAAGAAAACAAACCAACACTTCAATGTACTGTAATGAACTCATTCCTTATTTATATTGGTGTTAAACCTACTGTATTCAAACTTTTCTATGGTTCATAAACTCTATTAGTAGCCATAGATTCATCAAAATAAGCAAACAACACACGAAAAACAGAATCTGTCAAAAACAGAACAGTCTGTAGTAATCTATAGGTTTCGAATACTTCTGGAACCCCAAAAATTCTAAAATAAATTTATGGACGTGAGGAATTTATCTATTAATCATATGCGAAAAGAATTAACTAAATAGCATTCTCCAGTAAAAACATGCAGCAATTCTCGCGAGCGCTAAAGTTTCTGTTTTTTACAGCAAGATCAAAAAGACTTTCCCTAAGTCTTCCCAACGGTTCTACTTGGCACAAACACTAATTAAACACAAAAAACACAACCAAAACAGAGGCTAGATAAATTATTTATTACTAAACAGGAGAAGAAATCAAGGAATAAAAATAAAATTGGGTTGCCTCCCAACAAGCGCTATCGTTTAACGCCCTTAGCTAGGCATAAAAGCAAGGATAGATCTAGGTATTGTCATCTTTGGTATGAAATCCATAAGTGGCTCTTGTAATAGATTCATAAGGTAATTTAATTTTCTTTCTAGGAAAGTGTTCCATGACCTTCCTTAATGGAAATTGGAATCTAATATTCCCTTCCTTCATATCAATAATTGCACCAATCGTTCTAAGGAAAGGTCTACCAAGAATAATAGGACATGAAGGATTGCAATCTATATCAAGAACAATGAAATCTATGGGAACATAGTTCCTATTTGCAACAATAAGAACATCATTAATTCTTACCATAGGTTTCTTAACGGTGGAATCCGCAAGGTGTAAGTTTAGAGAACAATCAGCAAATTCACGGAAACCTAGCAAATCACACAAAGTTTTTGGAATCGTGGAAACACTTGCACCCAAATCACACAAAGCATAGCATTCATGATATTTTATTTTATTTTTTATTGTAGGTTCCCACTCATCATAAAGTTTTCTAGGTATAGAAACTTCCAACTCAAGTTTTCTTCATAAGATTGCATCAAAGCATCAACGATATGTTTAGTAAAAGCTTTATTTTGACTATAAGCATTAGGAGAATTTAGCACGGATTGCAACAAGGAAATACAATCTATCAAAGAGAAATTATCATAATCAAATTCCTTGAAATCCAAGATAGTGGGTTCATTGCTATTTAAAGTTTTGACCTCTCCAATCCCACTTTTACCAATTTTTGCATCAAGATCTAAAAACTCCGAATTTTTGGGACGCCGTCTAACTAAAGTTGACTCATCTCCAGTCCCATCATTATCAAGATTAATATTGCAAAACAAGGATTTAATAGGGGACACATCAATTACTTTTAGATCTTCATCTTTATTGTCATGAAAACTAGAAGAACACGCTTTCACAAAGCAATCTTTCTTAGCACGCATCCTAGCGGTTCTTTCTTTGCACTCATCAATGGAAATTCTCTTGTCTTTGAGAGACTCATTGATATCATGCTTAGGTGGAATAGATCTAAGTTTCGAAGAATCAACATCAAAAGAAATTCTATCCATGTTCCTAGCCAACTCATCAATCTTAAGCAATTTTTCTTCAATCAAAGCATTGAAACTCTTTTGCGAAGTAATAAATTCTTTAATACTAGATTCAAAATCAGAGGGCATCTTATTATAATTTCCATAAGAATTGTTGTAGAAATTACCATAATTATTAGAGGAATTACTAGGAAACGGCCTAGAATTAAAATTACCTCTATACACGTTATTACCAAAATTGTTCCTACCAACAAAATTCACATTCATAGATTCATTATTATTCTCAATCAAAGTAGACAAAGGCATATCATTAGGATCAGTATGAGCACTCTTATTAGCAAACAATTTCATAAGTTCATCCATCTTTCCACTCAAAACATTAATCTCTTCAATTGCATGCACCTTTTTACTAGTAGATCTTTCAGTGTGCCATTGAGAATAATTAACCATAATATTATCTAGGAGTTTGGTAGCTTATCCTAAAGTGATTTCCATAAAAGTGACTCCCGCGGCTGAATCTAAAAGATTTCTAGAAGCAAAATTCAATCCGGCATAAAAAATTTGTATAATCATCCATAAATTCAAACCATGTGTAGGGCAATTACGTATCATTAATTTCATCCTCTTCGAAGATTGTGCAACATGTTCATGATCAAGTTGCTTAAAATTCATAATATCGTTAAGAGAGATGATCTTAGAGATAAAAGCATCTTTGCACCTATTCCATGAATCAATACTATTTTTAGGCAAAGACGAAAACCAAGCTTTAGCATGATCTCTAAGTGAAAACGGAAATAGCTTAAGTTTAACAATATCATTGTCCACATCTTTCTTCTTTTGCATATCACACAAATCAACAAAGTTGTTTAGATGGGTAGAGGCATCTTCACTAGGAAGGCCAGAAAACGGATCTTTCATGACAAGATTCAGCAATGTAGTATTAATTTCACAAGATTCAGCATCGGTAAGAGGAGCAATCGGAGTGCTAATAAAATCATTATTGTTGGTATTGGCAAAGTCACACAATTTACTATTATCTTGAGCCATCGTGACAAGCAAGCAATCCAACACACAAGCAAACAAGAAGCAAGCAAAAAAGAGGCAAACGGAAATAGAGGGCGAATACAATGGCAAGGGTGAAGTGGGGGAGAGGAAAACAAAAGGCAAATAGCAAATAATGTAATGCGGGAGATAAGGGTATGTGATGGGTACTTGGTATGTTGACTTTTGCATAGACCCCCCTGGCAACGGCGCCAGAAATCCTTCTTGCTACCTCTTGAAAATTGCGTTGGTTTTCCCCGAAGAGGAAGGGATGACGCAGCAAAGTAGCGTAAGTATTTCCCTCAGTTTTTGAGAACCAAGGTATCAATCCAGTAGGAGGCTATGCGCGAGTCCCTTGTACCTGCACAAAACAAATAAATCCTCGCAACCAACGCAAATAGGGGTTGTCAATCCCTATAAGGCCACTTACGAGAGTGAGATCTGATAGATATGATAAGATAATATTTTTGGTATTTTTATGATAAAGATGCAAAGTAAAATAAAGGCAAAGGAAATAGCAAAGGAAATAACTAAGTAGTAGGAGATCAATATGATAAAGATAGACCCGGGGGCCATAGGTTTCACTAGTGGCTTCTCTCGAGAGCATAAGTATTCTACGGTGGGTGAACAAATTACTGTTGAGCAATTGACAGAATTGAGCATAGTTATGAGAATATCTAGGTATGATCATGTATATAGGCATCACGTCTGAGACAAGTAGACCGACTCCTGCCTGCATCTACTACTATTACTCCACTCATCGACCGCTATCCAGCATGCATCTAGAGTATTAAGTTAAAGACAGAGTAACGCCTTAAGCAAGATGACATGATATAGACGGATAGACTCATGTAATATGAAGAAAACCCCATCTTATTATCCTCGATGGCAACAATACAATACGTGCCTTGCTGCCCCTACTGTCACTCGGAAAGGTCACCGCAAGATTGAACCCAAAGCTAAGCACTTCTCCCATTGCAAGAAAGATCAATCGCAAACTGATAATTCGAAGAGACTTGCAAAGATAACCAATCATACATAAAAGAATTCAGAGAAGATTCAAATATTATTCATCGATAGACTTGATCATAAACCCACAATTCATCGATCTCAACAAACACACCGCAAAAATAAGATTACATTGAATAGTTCTCCACAAGAGAGGGGGAGAACATTGTATTGAGATCCAAAAAGAGAGAAGAAGCCATCTAGCTAATAACTATGGACCCGTAGGTCTGGGTAAACTACTCACACTTCATCGGAGAGGCTATGGTGTTGATGTAGAGGCCCTCCGTGATCGATGCCCCCTTCGGCGGAGCTCCGGAAGAGGCCCCAAGATGGGATCTCATGGATACAGAAAGTTGCGGCGGTGGAATTAGGGTTTTGGCTCCGTATCTGATCGTTTGGGGGTACGTAGGTATATATTGGAGGAAGGAGTATGTCAGTGGAGCAACAAGGGGCCCACGAGGGTGGAGGGTGCGCCTAGGGTAGGCAGGCGCGCCCCCTACATCGTCGCCTCCTCTTTTCTTTCTTGACGTAGGGTCAAAGTCTCCCGGGTCTTGTTTGTTGATAAAATCACATTCCTGAAGGTTTCATTCCGTTTGGAGTCCGTTTGATATTCCTTTTCTTCGAAACCCTAAAACAGGCAGAAAAATCAATTCTGGGCTGGGCCTCCGGTTAATAGGTTAGTCCCAAAAATAATATAAAAGTGGATAATAAAGCCCAATAATGTCCAAAACAGTAGATAATATTGCATGGAGCCAGAAATGGCAAATAATGTAATGCGAAGGATAAGAGTTGTGATGGGTACTTGGTATGTCTTGACTTGGCGTAGGTTTCCCCGGCAACGGCGCCAGAAATCCTTCTTGCTACCTCTTGAGCACTGCGTTGGTTTTCCCTTGAAGAGGAAAGGGTGATGCAGCAAAGTAACGTAAGTATTTACCTCAGTTTTTCAGAACCAAGGTATCAATCCAGTAGGAGACCACGCGCGAGTCACCTCGTACCTACACAAACAAATAAGAACCTCGCAACCAACGCGATAAAGGGGTTGTCAATCCCTTCACGGGCACTTGCAAGAGTGAGATCTGGTAGAGATAATAATAATAAGATCAATATTTTTGGTATTTTTATGATATAGATTGAAAGTAAAGATTGCAAAATAAAATAGATTAGAAACTTGTATGATGGAAAATAGACCCGGGGGCCATAGGTTTCACTAGTGGCTTCTCTCAAGATAGCATAAGTATTACGATGGGTGAACAAATTACTGTCGAGCAATTGATAGAAAAGTGAATAATTATGAGAATATCTAGGTATGATCATGTATATAGGCATCACGTCCGTGACAAGTAGACTGACTCATGCCCACATCTACTACTATTACTCCACACATCGACCGCTATCCAGCATGCATCTAGAGTATTAAGTTCATAAGAACAGAGTAACGCCTTAAGCAAGATGACATGATGTAGAGGGATAACTCATGCAATATGATATAAAACCCATCTTTTTATCCTCAATGGCAATGATACAATACGTGTTGTTTCCCTTTCTGTCACTGGGATCGAGCACCGCAAGATTGAACCCAAAGCTAAGAACTTCTCCCATTGCAAGAAAGATCAATCTAGTAGGCCAAACCAAACTGATAATTCGAAGAGACTTGCAAAGATAAACCAATCATACATAAAAGAATTCAGAGAAGAATCAAATATTGTTCATAGATTATGTGGATCACAAACCCACAATTCATCGGATCTCGACAAACACTCCGCAAAAGAAGATTACATCGAATAGATCTCCAAGAGAATCGAGGAGAACTTTGTATTGAGATCTAAAGAGAGAGAAGAAGCCATCTAGCTACTAGCTATGGCCCCGAAGGTCTGAGGTAAACTACCCACACATCACCGGAGAGGCCATGAAGTTGATGTAGAGGCCCTCCGTGACCAATGCCCCCTCCGGCGGAGCTCCGGAAAAGGCCCCAAGATGGGATCTCTTGGGCACAGAAGGTTGCGACGGTGGAATTAGGTTTCCGTGGTGCTCCTGGATGTTTGCGGGGTACATGGACTTATATAGGAGGAAGAAGTAGGTCGGTGGAGCAATGAGGGGCCCACCAACGTGGAGGGCGTGCCTAGGGGGGTAGTCGCGCCCTCTGCCTCGTGGCCTCCTCGTTGATTTCTTGACGTCCACTCCAAGTCGTCTAGCTCATGTTTGTTCCAAAAACCACGCTCCCGAAGGTTTCATTCCGTTTGGACTCCGTTTGATATTCCTTTTCTGCGAAACACTGAAATAGGCAAAAAAAACAACAATTTGGGTTAGGCCTCTGGTTAATAGGTTAGTCCCAAAAATAATATAAAAGTGTAAAATAAAGCCCGTTATCATCCAAAACAGATAATATACATGGAACACTCAAAAATTATAGATACGTTGGAGACGTATCACGTACCAGTGAATAGAATGTGTTGTAAACTTCTATAGTTGCATAGATCAAATCTAGTAGCCCCCAATGGCTGGTCTATGATATCAATATGAACCGGGACTTATAATAATAGTACTTCAACTCTGCATGTGTAGCCCCCAAGGGCCGGCTTAATAGGTATGCTAAGCCGGGAGTTTAAGTAGCAAGAATCAATGTTGCATCCGTAGCCCCCCAAGGGCCGGCTTAATCAGTGATGAATAAGTCGGGACTAATCATCTTGTTTAAAATCAACACCCCAATATGTAATCTTTATAAACCGGATGACATCATTTGTCCGGATCATAAATATGTCTTGAAACAGAGCAAATAGGCATTAGCCCCCAAGTGCCAAAGATAATACTTGTATTGTGCTTGGGACTTTCAGAATTTCGTCTTAAAAAAGAGCAATATGCATTAGCTGAAGGAAATATGCCCTAGAGGCAATAATAAAGTTATTATTTATTTCCTTATATCATGATAAATGTTTATTATTCATGCTAGAATTGTATTAACCGGAAACATAATACATGTGTGAATACATAGACAAACAAAGTGTCACTAGTATGCCTCTACTTGACTAGCTCATTGATCAAAGATGGTTATGTTTCCTAGCCATAGACATGAGTTGTCATTTGACTAACGAGATCACATCATTAGGAGAATGATCTGATTGACTTGACCCATTCCGTTAGCTTAGCACTTGACCGTTTAGTATGTTGTTATTGCTTTCTTCATGACCTATACATGTTCCTATGACTATGAGATTATGCAACTCCCGTTTATCAGAGGAACACTTTTTGTGCTACCAAACGTCACAACGTAACTGGGTGATTATAAAGGTGCTCTACAGGTGTCTCCGAAGGTACTTGTTGAGTTGGCGTATTTCGAGATTACGATTTGTCACTTCGATTGTCGGAGAGTATCTCTAGGCCCACTCGGTAATTGACATCACTATAAGCCTTTCAAGCATTGTAACTAATGAGTTAGTTGCAGGATGATGTATTATGGAACGAGTAAAGAGACTTGCCGGTAACGAGATTGAACTAGGTATTGAGATACCGACGATCGAATCTCGGGCAAGTAACATACCGATGACAGAGGGAACAACGTATGTTGTTATGCGGTTTGACCGATAAAGATCTTCGTAGAATATGTAGGAGCCAATATGAGCATCCAGGTTCCGCTATTGGTTATTGACTGGAGACGTGTCTCGGTCATGTCTACATAGTTCTCGAACCCGTAGGGTCTGCATTCTTAAAGTTCAGTGACGATTTGTATTATGAGTTATGTGATTTGATGTACCTAAGGTAGTTCGGAGCCCCGGATGAGATCGGGTACATGACGAGGAGTCTCAAAATGGTCGATACGTAAAGATCGATATATTGGACGACTATATTCGGACATTGGAAAGGTTCCGAGTGATTCAGGTATTTTTCGGAGTACCGGAGAGTTACGGGAATTCGTATTGGGCCTTAATGGGCCATATGGGAAAGGAAAGAAAGGCCTCAAAAGGTGGCCGCACCCCTCCCCATGGTCTGGTCCGAATCGGACTAGGGAAGGGGGGCGCCCCCTTCCTTCCTTCTCCTTTTCCCTTCCCCTTTTCCTATTCCATATGGGAGGAGGAATCCTACTAGGACTAGGGAGTCCTAGTAGGACTCCACACTTTTGGCGCGCCCTAGGGGCTGGCCGGCCTCCCCTCCTCCATCCTTTATATATAGGGGCAGGGGGCACCCTGATAACCGACAAGTATAGGGGATCACAACAGTTTTCGAGGATAAAGTATTCAACCCAAATTTATTGATTCAACACAAGGGGAGCCAAAGAATACTCAAGTATTAGCAGCTGAGTTGTCAATTCAACCACACCTGGAAACTTAGTATCTGCAGCAAAGTATTTAGTAGCAAAGTAATATGATAGTAGTGGTAACGGTAACAAAAGGTAACTGTAGTAAAAGTAATGTTTTTGGTATTTTGTAGTGATGATAGCAATAGCAACGAGAAAGTAAATAAGCGAAGAATAATGTATGGAAAGCTCGTAGGCAATGGATCAGTGATGGAGAATTATGTCGGATGCGGTTCATCATGTAACAGTCATAACCTAGGGTGACACAGAACTAGCTCCAGTTCATTGATATAATGTAGGCATGTATTCCGAACATAGTCATACGTGCTTATGGAAAAGAACTTGCATGACATTTTTTGTCCTACCCACCCGTGGCAGCGGGGTCCTTACGAAAACTAAGGGATATTAAGACCTCTTTTTAATAGAGTACCGGAACAAAGCATTAATACATAGTGAATACATGAACTCCTCAAACTACGGTCATCACCGGTAAGTATCCCGATTATTGTCACTTCGGGGTTAACGGATCATAACACATAATAGGTGACAATAGACTTGCAAGATAGGAACAAGGACACTCATATATTGATGAAAAGATAATAGGTTCAGATCTGAAATCATGGCACTCGGGCCCTAGTGACAAGCATTAAGCATAGCAAAGTCATAGCAACATCAATCTCAGAACATAGTGGATACTAGGGATCAAACCCTAACAAAACTAACTTGATTAGATGATAGATCCCATCCAACCCATCACTGTCCAGCAAGCCTATGATGGAATTACTCACGCACGGCGGTGAGCATCATAAAATTGGTGATGGAGGATGGTTGATGATTACAATGGTGACAGATTCCCCTCTCCGGAGCCCCGAACGGACTCCAGATCAGCCCTCCCGAGAGGTTTTACGGCTTGGCGGCGGCTCCGTGTTGTAAAACGCGATGAATTCTTTTCTCTGATTTTTTTCTCCCCGAAACACAATATATAGAGTTGGAGTTGGAGTCGGAGAGGCACCAGGGGGCCCACGAGGTAGGGGGCGCGCCCCCACCCTCGTGGACAGGTGGTGGGCCCCTGGCCTTCATCTTTTGCAGGTATTTTTATATTCTCCAAGAAGTTGCTCCGTGAAGTTTCAGGTCATTCCGAGAACGTTTGTTTCTGCACATAAATAACACCATGGTAATTCTGCTGAAAACAGCGTCAGTCTTGGTTAGTTCCATTCAAATCATGCAAGTTAGAGTCCAAAACAAGGGCAAAAGTGTTTGGAAAAGTAGATACGACCGAGACGTATCAACTCCCCCAAGCTTAAACCTTTGCTTGTCCTCAAGCAATTCAGTTGACAAACTTAAAGTGATAAAGAAAAACTTCTACAAACTCTGTTTGCTCTTGTTGTTATAAATATATAAAGCCAGCATTCAAGTTTTCAGCAAAGGTTATAATTAACCACATTCACAATAACGCTTAGGTCTCAAGTTTACTCATATCAATGGCATAATCAACTAGCGAGCAATAATAATAAATCTTGGATGACAACACTTTCTCAAAACAATCATAATATGATATAACAAGGTGGTGTCTCGCTAGCCCTTTCTGAGACCGCAAAACATAAATGCAGAGCACCTTTAAAGACCAAGGACTGACTAGACATTGTAATTCATGGTAAAAGAGATCCAGTCAAGTCATACTCAATGTAAATTAACAGTAATGAATGCAAATGATAGCGGTGCTCTCCAACTGGTGCTTTTTAATAAGAGGATGATGACTCAGCGTAAAAGTAAATAGATAGGCCCTTCGCCGAGGGAAGCAGGGATTTGTAGAGGTGCCAGAGCTCGGTTTTGAAACAGAGGTGAATAATATTTTGAGCGGTATACTTTCATTGTCAACATAACAACCAAGAGATGGCTATATCTTCCATGCTACAAACATTATAGGCGGTTCCCAAACAGAATGGTAAAGTTTATATTCCCCTTCCACCAACAAGCATCAATTCATGGCTTGCTCGAAACGACGAGTGCCTCCAACTAACAAGAGTCCCAGGGGAGTTTTGTTTGCAATTATTTTGATTTAGTTTGCATAAAACATGGGACTGGGCAACCCGGTGACTAGCCATTTATCTCGTGAGTGAGGAGCGGAGTCCACTCCTCTTGAGAATAACCCGCCTAACATGGAAGATACACACAACCCTAGTTGATACATGAGCTATTCAAGCATACAAAACAGGATATTTATTTGAAGGTTTAGAGTTTGTCACATACAAATTTACTTGGAACGGCAGGTAGATACCGTATATAGGTAGGTATAGTGGACTCATGTGGAATAACTTTAGGGTTTAAGGGATTGGATGCACAAGCAGTATTCCCGCTTAGTACAGGTGAAGGCTAGCAAAAGATTGGGAAGCGACCAGCTAGAGAGCGACAACAGTCATGAACATGCATTAAAATTAATCAACACCGAATGCAAGCATGAGTAGGATATAATCCACCGTGAACATAAATATCATGAAGGCTATGTTGATTTTGTTTCAACTACATGCGTAAACATGCGCTAAGTCAAGTCACTTAAATCATTCAGAGGAGGATACCACCCTATCATACCACATCATAACCATCTCAATAGCATGTTGGCACGCAAGGTGAACCATTATAACTCATAGCTAATCAAGCATGGCACAAGGAACTATGATCTCTAGTTGTCATTGCAAACATGTTTATTCATAATAGGCCGAATCAGGAACGATGAACTAATCATATTTACAAAAACAAAATAGGTCGAGTTCATACCAGCTTTTCTCATCTCAGTCAGTCCATCATATATCGTCATAATTGCCTTTCACTTGCACGACCGAACGATGTGAATAATAATAATAATTGTGCGCGTGCATTGGACTAAGCTAGAATCTGCAAGCATTCAATAAACAGGAGAAGACAAGGCAATATGGGCTCTTTTGTCAGATCAACAATAATGTATATAAAAGCCACTTCAAGAATTTAATCATGGTCTTCTCCTATTGACCCCCAAAGAAAAGAAAAGAAATAAAACTATTTACACGGGAGAGCTCCCAACAAGTAAAAGAAGAACAGGAAATCTTTTTGGGTTCTCTTTTTAATTAAAATCTACAACTAATTAGAATCTACAAGCATGGAAATTAAAACTAATTAAAATCTACAACTAATTTTTTTGTTTTTCTTAAGGTTTATTAAACACACAAGAAGAAAGCATAAAAAGGAAAATAAACTAGCATGGATGATACAATGAAAAAGTATGAGCATCGACATCAAGCAATGAGTGTGTGAACATAAATGTAATGTCGGTGAGAAATACGTACTCCCCCAAGCTTAGGCTTCTGGCCTAAGTTGGTTTATGGCCACGGTTGGCCTGTCGGATATCCATAATAATAGTTGGGGTCGTACTGAGATGAAGAAGAAGACTCCGATTGCCACTGGCTGGCAATCATCTCTGGATCCCACTGGTAATTAGACTGCCGTGAAGGATCAACTTGGGGTTACGGTTCTAGCTCCATGGCTGGTGCAGGGTTCCGGTAGGTGTGAATAGCCTCTAACGGAACAAGGTACTGGCCTGCAAATAAATCAAACAAAGAAGGAGCAGGCAGGGCAATAGTCTCAGGATGATGTTTATCAAAGAGCAATTTATATTTAAGCTCTCCTTCCCTATTCTTAACAATAAAATCATGTGCCACCATACTTTTATAATCTAGATAAACACGAGGCAACACTTTTTCTTCCTACTCATAATGCCTAATAGGTATGTTAAAATGTGCAGCTAGGCATGAAGCATAGATGCCTCCAAAGATGGGGCCCTTGCTACGGTTCAGACTTAACCATTTAGCAATAATGCCGCCCATACTAACAGAGTTATCATCGTATAAACCGTGGAGCAAAATAATAATATCAGGGATACTAAGGTTTCCAT
This sequence comes from Triticum monococcum, assembly GCA_034509565.1. Classification (NCBI taxonomy): domain Eukaryota; kingdom Viridiplantae; phylum Streptophyta; class Magnoliopsida; order Poales; family Poaceae; genus Triticum; species Triticum monococcum. The sequence goes on along the minus strand of CM067841.1, from coordinate 37,821,088 downwards.
AGTTTCTGCGACCAATTAAACAACGACTAGCAAATAATGCAAAGTAGCGTAAAATAGGAAAATGTATGCTAGTGATTCGTGCATCAGAAACCTTCCTTGTTTCCCCTAAAGTGATAGTATCAATAAACCCATCCACATCCTCGCGATGTGGTTCCTCTGTCTTGCCCTCAAAAGGGACTAAACAAACCCGACAAAAATCATAAAGTGACATCTCCTTATGCTCATCATATAAATGAAACTCCACCGTAGGTAGTGAGCTCCTAGAATGGAAATGAAATTTCCGCACAAAAATATTTGTGAGTAAGAGATACTGATCGCGTTGGTCGTGGAGGAAAGCGGTGATGCCTGCATTCTTAGCCAGTTCATGAAAATCTTCATAAATCCCGGCTGCTCTCAAGAAATCATCGGAAGGCCATTCACACGACCGAACCTCCGCGGTGCGAGGCAGATTATACTTAGGCTTCGGTGCCTTTTCCTTCGAGCTTTGGCTCGATGAGCCCCTCAAAAGTCTCTTCATCATTTTTTGAAAAATTCTGAAATTTTTAGTAACTTCAAAATAAAAGTAAACCAAACTCAATAATTTTGATAGCAACTACTCCTATAAGTGCCTAGGGCCTATATCATGCATCAAAACTACTTTTGACCATATAAATTTGACATGCAAGCTCAAGAACAAGGTCATCTAAGCAGCAAAAATTTGTAATGAATAAAGCACTAGAACAAAAACTAATTGGACCAATGGAGGAGTCACATACCAAGGAACAATCTCCCTAAGCAGTTTTGTGAGAGGTGCTTTGAGCAAGGAGATCGAAAATGGCAGCAAAATGATCTTGGACTCGGGTTTGAGCTTGATATTCGTGTTTGGGGGAGGAAGAAGGAGTGTGTGGGTGAAAGGATAAGTGGAGGAGGGCCACCGTGGGGCCACGAGGCAGGGGGTGCGCCCAGGGGGTAGGGCGCGCCCTCCACCCTCGTGGGCAGGTGGTTGACCCCCGTGCTGTCTTCTCAGTGCCAAATATTCTCAAATATTCTAGAAAAAAAATCATATTTAAATTTCAAGGCATTTGGAGAACTTTTATTTTCAGGGTATTTTTATATTGCACAGATAATCAGATAAGAGACAGAAAAATATTTATTTTTATTTTATTTAATATAAATAACAGAATGTAAAAGTGGGGTATAGAAGGTTGTGCTTTCTAGTTTCATCCATCTCATGCTCATCAAAAGGAATCCACTAACAAGGTTGGTCAAGTCTTGTTAAAGAACTCATTCCGAATAATATGGAACCGGAGAAATTTCGAATAACACTATGTTACCTCAACAGGGATATGCACATCCCCAATAATAAGAATATCATATTTCTTCTTGACAGTAGGAAGAGGAAATTCAAAACCTCCAAATATAATCGATGGAATTTTTCCAATAGAGTTGATACTATGAACTTGAGGTTGTTTCCTCGGAAAGTGTACCGTATGCTCATCACCACTAACATGAATAGTGACATTGCCTTTAGTGCAATCAATAACAACCCCTACAGTATTCAAAAAGGGTCTTACAAGAATAATAGACATACTATCGTCCTCAGGAATATCAAGAATAACAAAGTCCGTTAAAATAGTAACGTTTGCAACTACAACAGGCACATCCTCACAAATACCGACAGGTATAGAAGTTGATTTATCAGCCATTTGCAAAGATATTTCAGTAGGTGTCAACTTATTCAAATCAAGTCTACGATATAAAGAGAGAGGCATAACACTAACATCGGCTCTAAGATAACATAAAGAAGTTTTAACATAGTTTCTTTTAATAGAGCATGGTATAGTGGGTACTCCTGGATCTCCAAGTTTCTTTGGTATTCCACCCTTAAAAGTATAATTAGCAAGCATGGTGGAAATTTCAGCTTCCGGTATCTTTCTTTTATTTGTAATAATTTCTTTCATGTACTTAGCATAAGGATTCATTTTAAGCATATCAGTTAATCGCATACGCAAAAAGATAGGTCTAATCATTTCAGCAAAGAGCTCAAAATCCTCATCAACCTTTTTCTTGGATGGTTTGGGAGGAAAAGGCATGGGTTTCTGAACCCAAGGCTCTCTTTCTTTACCATGTTTCCTAGCAACAAAGTCTTTCTTATCATAATGTTGATTCTTTGATTGTGGGTTATCAAGATTAACAGCAGGTTCAATTTCTACATCATCATCATTACTAGGTTGAGCATCATCATGAATATTATTATTAACACTAGTTTCAGGTTCATTACCAGATTGAGTTTCAGCATCAGAAATAGAAATATCATTTGGATTCTCAGGTGTTTCAGTAACAGGTTCACTAGAAGCATGCAAAGTCCTATCATTTTTCTTTTTCTTCCTTTTAGAAGGACTAGGTGCATCCATATTATTTCTCTGAGAATCTTGCTCAATTCTCTTAGGGTGGCCTTCAGGATACAAAGGTTCCTGAGTCATTTTACCACCTCTAGTCATAACTCTAACAACATTATCATTATTCTTACTATTCAATTCATTGAGCAAATCATTTTGAGCTTTAAGTACTTGTTCTACTTGAGTGGTAACCATAGAAGCATGTTTACTAATAAGTTTAAGTTCACCTTTGACATTGGCCATATAATCACCCAAGTGTTCAAGCATATTTGAATTGTATTTGAATTTTCTACCAAAATAAGCATTAAAGTCTTCTTGCTTAGCCATAAATTTATCAAACTCATCTAAGCATGGGCTAGCAAACTTAGTAAATGGTATTTCAACTTTATCATATCTGTAGAGAGAATTTACCTTTACTACCTGTGTCGGTTTATCAAGACCATGAGTTTCTTCAATAGGTGATGGATCAAGATCATATGTTTCTTCAACAGGCGGTAAATTAAGACTGTGTATTTCTTCAATAGGAGGTAAATTCTTAACATCTTCAGCTTTAATACCTTTTTCTTTCATAGATTTCTTTGCCTCTTGCATATCTCCAGGACTGAGAAATAGAATACCCCTCTTCTTCGGAGTTGGTTTAGGAATAGGCTCGGTAATTGGCTCCGGAGGTGTCCAATTATTTTCATTTGTCCACATATTATTCAATAGAATTTCAGCTTCATCCGCTATTCTTTCCTTGAAAACAGAACCAGCACAACTATCCAGGTAATCTCTGGAAGAATCGGTTATTCCATTATAAAAGATATCAAGTATTTCATTTTTCTTAAGAGGATGATCAGGCAAAGCATTAAGTAATTGGAGAAGCCTCCTCCAAGCTTGTGGGAGACTCTCTTCTTCAATTTGCACAAAATTATATATATCCCTTAAAGCAGCTTGTTTCTTATGAGCCAGGAAATATTTAGCAGAGAAATAATAAATCATATCCTGGGGACTGCGCACACAACCAGGAGCAAGAGAATTAAACCATATCTTAGCATCACCCTTTAATGAGAACAGAAATATTTTAAGGATATAAAAGTAACGAGTTCTCTCATCAGTCGTGAATAGGGTGGCTATATCATTTAATTTAGTAAGATGTGCCACAACAGTTTCAGATTCATAACCATAAAAAGGATCAGATTCAACCAAAGTAATTATATCAGGATCAACAGAGAATTCATAATCCTTGTCGATAACACAGATAGGTGAAGTAGCAAAAGCAGGGTCAGGTTTCATTCTAACAAGAACACTCATATATTGATGAAAACATAATAGGTTCAGATCTGAAATCATGGCACTCGGGCCCTAGTGACAAGCATTAAGCATAGCAAAGTAATAGCAACATCAATCTCAGAACATAGTCGATATTAGGGATCAAACCCTAACAAAACTAACTTGATTACATGATAGATCCCATCCAACCCATCACCGTCCAGCAAGCCTATGATGGAATTACTCACACACGGCGGTGAGCATCATGAAATTGGTGATGGAGAATGGTTGATGATGACGATGGCGATGGATTCCCCTCTCCGGAGCCCCGAACGGACTCCAGATCACCCTTCCTGAGAGGTTTTAGGGCTTGGCGGCGGCTCTGTGTCGTAAAACGCGATGAATTCTTCTCTCTGATTCTTTCTCCCCGAAACACAATATATAGAGTTGGAGTTGGAGTCGGAGAGGCACCAGGGGCCCACGAGGTAGGGGGCGCGCCCTAGGGGGGCAGGCGCGCCCCCACCCTCGTGGACAGGTGGTGGGCCCCCTGGCCTTCATCTTTTGCAGGTATTTTTTATATTTTCCAAAAAGTTGCTCCGTGAAGTTTCAGGTCATTCCGAGAACGTTTGTTTCTGCACATAAATAACACCATGGTAATTCTGCTGAAAACAATGTCAGTCCGGGTTAGTTCCATTCTAATCATGCAAGTTAGAGTCCAAAACAAGGGCAAAAGTGTTTGGAAAAGTAGATACGACGGAGACATATCACACCCTAGAACACACAAGTTGATCAGTTGATCTATTCTAGTCGTGTGCGTTGCCCCCTCCACCATATTCCACCTCGGTTATATCTTAGCGGTGCTTAGGCGAAGCCCTGCGTTGGTAGCATCATCATCACCATCACCACGCCGTCGTGCTGACGAAATTCTCCTGTGAAGCTTTGCTGGATCGGAGCTCGTGGGACGTCATGGAGTTGAACACGTGCAGAACTCGGAGGTGCCGTGCGTTCGGTACTTGGATCGGTAGGATCGTGAAGACGTACGACTACATCAACCGCGTTGTGCTAACGCGTCCGCATTAGCTCTACAAGGGTACGTGGACATACTCTCCCCTCTTGTTGCTATGCATCACCATGATCATGTGTGTGCATAGGAATTTTTTTGAAATTACTATGTTCCCCAACATTAGCCCCCAAGTGCCAAGAGTAATACTTGTATTGTGCTTGGGACTTCAAAGAGTAATCATGATCGTAGCCTTGTTTGTGTGTGCTTATGTCACAAGATGAATTGGCTGAAAAAGACTCACAGCTTAATGATCTTAAGGCCAACATCAAAACTCAGCAATCGGAGACCTCTAAGGCCAAGTCAGAACTAAAATCTACTTTGGAGACTATTGAGGAGCTAAAACAGAACTTCAACTCTGAGAAAGATGGCTGGGAAACTGAAAAGGAAGCTCTATTGAAGAGAGTAGAAGAAGCTGAAAGTGTGCTTAAACCGGTGACTGAGGAATTATCCGGCTTAAAGCAGCAGATTAATATTATGTCATCAGCCATCTCCGGTAAGAACATATCTCCCTTGCATCTTAATAATCATATTATAAACGGCTGCTGACTTACCCATAACTTTACTGATACAGGTTCTCAGAGCGCTAATTTGGGCTCGGACATGCGCATCTGGCTTAAGGCTGTCTACACTCTTGTAGAGCAGTTACATATTGGTGTCCAATGAACCATCGCTGCTACGCTGCACAAGAAATCTCCTTCAACACTTATCAAAAATACACTGAAGCAATTATACGTGTTGCCCAAAAGAATTGATGACTTAAAATGGGCAGCTTCCAGAGCCGGCGCCTTAACTGCTTTAAGTCGGGCAAAGGCATGGCAAGCCGATCTTGACCCAGAAGATTTCGCCAATGGCTGCCCCAGTGTCAAAAAAGATGGATCTGACTTCAGTGCTAATGATTTTTCAGAAATAGCAAGAGCCATGCGTCCTTTAGCAAGCAAGATGGCTGACGAAACCAGTCAATCCACATACTAGGCGGCTTATGACGCTGACAACAAGAGAGTTAGTGCACCGGTTCACGAGCCAATAGATCTCATCCCACAGATTCATAAGCACACCTTCGCTTCTGACATCGATCCATCAAACCTCATTGATGATGAAGCTGTATTTAGAGCGTTGACCGGTACCAACTGGGCTACGCCTGACTTCCAGCTGGTGGATAACCAAGGAGCTGAAGATGAAGAAGAAGCGCAGGACGACCCGGAGGCTTCAACCCATTTTGTAAACTTGTCAACCGCCACCAAAAGGTGAGTCTTTTTTATCTTTGGACCTTTTGAAAGGCCCAACCATATCAAGCCCCCAGACTGCAAATGGCCAAGCAATTGGAATCATCCTCAACCCTTGAGCCGGCATAAGCATGAGCCATTAGCCAATAAAATCCGTGACGAAAGGCCTTGGCCATAAGAGATTTAGAGCTGGCATGATGACCACTGATGGTGTCGCTAGGACTACGTCGATATTTCCCCCAAGAGGAGAGGATGATGTAGCACAGCAACGGTAGGTATTTCCCTCAGTTATGAAACCAAGGTATCGAACCAGTAGGAGAACCAAGCAAGCACAACGTAAGCAGCACCCGCACACAAATAACAACACCTCGCAACTCGATGTGTTAAAGGGGTTGTCAATCCCTTTCGGAGTACGGCGCCTCAAGATAGGCAAAACGTACGTGAGGAAATTGTAGTGGATTGATAGATCAAAAACTAAACAAAATAAATAGAAATAAATTGCAGCAAGGTATTTTTTTAGTTTTCGATTTAATAGATCTGAATAAAAACGCAAAGGAAAAGTAGATCCCAAAGCAAATATATGAGAAAGAAGACCCGGGGGCCGTAGGTTTCACTAGTGGCTTCTCTCGAGAAAAATAGTGAACGGTGGGTAAACGAATTACTGTTGGGCAATTGATAGAACTTCCAATAATCATGACGATATCCAGGCAATGATCATTACAAAGGCATCACGTCCAAGATTAGTAGACCGACTCCTGCCTGCATCTACTACTATTACTCCACACATCGACCGCTATCCAGCATGCATCTAGTGTATTAAGTTCATGGAAAATGGAGTAATGCAATAAGAATGATGACATGATGTAGACAAGATCCGTTCATATATAAGGGGGTACATGTAGATCTCGTCTTTTTATCCTTAGTAGCAACGATACATACGTGTCGGTTCCCGTTCTGTCACCAGGATCAAGCACCGTATGATCGAACCCACTATCGGGCACCTCTCCCCATTGCAGGATAAATAGATCAAGTTGGCCAAACAAAACCCAAATATCAGAGAAGAAATACGAGGCTATAAGAGATCATGCATATAAGAGATCAAAGAAACTCAAATAACTTTCATGGATATAAAAAGATATAACTGATCATAAACTCAAAGTTCATCAGATCCCAACAAACACACCGCAAAAGGACTTACATCATATGAATTTACAAGAGACCATTGTATTGAGAATCAAAAGAGAGAGAGGAAGTCATCTAGCTACTAACTACGGACCCGTAGGTCTACAAAGAACTACTCATGCATCTTTGGAGAGGCACCAATGGAAGTGGTGAACCCCTCCATAATGGTGTTTAGATTAGATCTGGTGGTTCTAGACTCTGCGGCGGCTGGATGAATATTTCATCGACTCCCCTAGGTTTTATGGAATATTGGGGTATTTGTAGAGCAAAGAGGTGGTCCGGGGGAGTCCCGAGGTAGGCACAACCCACCAGGGCGCGCCAGGGCCTCCTGGCGCGCCCTGGTGTATTGTGCTCCCTCGGGGCACTTCCCTGGTGCAACCAGGGCCCATTTCCTTCCTTCTGGCCCATAAAAAATCATAAAACTAGTTTCGAGGCATTTGGACTCTGTTTGATATTGATTTCTTGCAATGTAAAAAACATGCAAAAAACAACAACTGGCACTTGGCAGTATGTCAATACGTTAGTACCAAAAAAAGATATAAAATGACTATAAAATGATTATAAAACATCCAAGATTGCTAATAAAACAACATGGAACAATCGAAAATTATAGATACGTTGGAGACGTATCAAACACAATCTCCTTCATGAATTTCACGTAGAATCTCGCGGCCCTCCTCTGGAGAAACACAACATTCAAATGCCCCTGTAACACTGCAATGGTGTAGCTCCCCATTGACAAGTGTCATCGACTTAGACCGCCGGGTTATCTGCCTGGCTAAAGTTTCATCTTCAGGTAACTCGCCCCCGGTCATATAAGCCAAATATGGAACTGTCCAATCAGGAATAGCATGAAGAGCCACCACCAATTGTGCCTCCGGGTCAGGAATATCAAGATCTTCCTCTGTAGGAAACTTAACGGAAGGGTTATGCAGAATATCCAAGAAAGTGTTAGGTGGCACCGGCTTATGCTGGGATCCTAACTGGCTCAAAGCATCATCCGCCTCATTTTTCCTGCGATCAACATGTTCCACTTGATAACCCTTGAAATGCACTGCAATAGCATCAACCTCTCAGCGATAAGCCGCCATGAGTGGGTCCTTAGTCCCAAGTGCCTGAAACTTGCTGAGCCACCAAATCTGAGTCGTCGAAACATCTCGCCCGGCTTAAATTCATCTCCTTAGCCATCTGAAGACCATGGAGCAATGCTTCGTAAACAGCTGCATTCTTAGTACGAGGGAACATTGATACGTCTCCAACGTATCTATAATTTTGATAGCTCCATGCTATATTATCTACTATTTTGGACATTATTGGGCTTTATTATCCACTTTTATAATTTTTTGGGGACTAACCTATTAACCGAAGGCCCAGCCCAGAATTGATGTTTTTTGCCTGTTTTAGGGTTTCGAAGAAAAGGAATATCAAACGGAGTCCAAACGGAATGAAACCTTCGGGGACGTGATTTTCTCGACGAACAAGACCTAAGAGACTTGGACCCTGATGAAGCTATGTACCTAGGGTAGGGTCACGGACCTGTCCAGCATACCCTCCCCAAGGACATCTCTGCAAAGAATCAGAAGCAGTCGAAGAGAAACTGTCATCCACTCGACCATTGAGATGCACTCACTCGACCACCTTGAAGACACTCGACCACCAGAAGATGAGGAACCATCCACTCTGCAACGGTCAGGATTTAAACCATAGCATTATGAGCATTTATGACACTTTACTATAGACGTTGCCAGTAATGCCTTTCCTTTATGAGCATTGAACCCCGCATAATGGAGGGGGGCTGGGGTCCTGGCGCACTCTATATAAGCCACCCCCTCCTCCAGGACAGGGGATCTTTTTGTAAACCCACACACACATATAATCCAGTTGACCGCCTCAGGGCACCGAGACGTAGGGTTGTTACTTCCTCTGAGAAGGGCCTGAACTCATAAAACTCACGTGTACAACTCCTTCATAGCTAAGATCTCGCCTCCTCATACTTACCCCCCATTCTACTGTCAGTCTTAGATCCACGACAGTTGGCGCCCACCATGGGGCAGGTGTCTTAGCGACTTATTGGAGAAGTTGCAATTTTTCCGATCCTCATCATCATGGTTCCATGCGGAGGTTTGGCTGAGGGCCGCGAGATCCGTCTCGGCACGCTCGTGTTTGTCACCGACGACTCCGCTTGGCTTCAGGAGGCATCACTCGACGTCGACGCGCTACCCGCCTGCGGGGCGACGCACTTTCACGCGTGCGTCTGCGGCGTCCTCCTGCGGCAACCGTCGACCCAGTACCAGTCGACTCCAACGGCTTTCCCCCTCCCTGCGACCCGTCGGAGCAAGCGCACCGCCGGTCGAGGATTCTGCGGTGGGTGAAGCATGCGGTGGCCCGCCAGTCGGCCACCCCTCAAGTCGCGGCGCTCGAGCCCGACGAGTCTCTCTCCGGCCTGGTCGATCTATCGACTGGTTCCGTAGAGACTGCATCCGAGTGCGGCAGCAATGACATGGCAGCCGAAGTCCTGATGGTCAATGGACCACGCGGTCCTCCTGGCTTCGATCGTGAAGATGGAGGTGACGGGAACGGCGATCCGTCGCGCGTACACGAGGAGTACCGCCCCGAGCCTCTCTCCTCGCAGCAGAGAGAAGAACTTCGTCGCCGAAACATGGATGCCCTGCATACTCCTATAGTTGGAGATACACCCGAGGCCCAGGCCTTGGAGCAGGCTCGCCTGGCCAATCTGGCTGAACGCACTCGGCTGGAGAACCTCCAACGCACACTCGACGATCGCGCTCGCCAACGTGCTCCTGGGTCCAGCCGACACCAACTTTTTCCACCTCCGGTTCAGGTATACCGAACACCGATCCAAAACCTAGCAGCTGCTACCCGGATAGCAGAGTCGATTCAACCTTCCCAGTCAGAAGTTGGCCGAGGTCTGGCGCAGATCAGGGCCTTGCTCCGGGCAGCAGGAGAGCAGAATACGGCCGTGTCTCAGTCGCGGGATAGGATCCATAGCAGAGATGTGGTCGCAGATATGGTTCAGTCGGCCCATAGCCCGAGATCTCCCCCGAGGCATGAGGGACGTGGAGAGCGGCGTGATCAATACAGAAACCAGGAGCAGTATGATCGTCGAGCCAATCGCGATGGTCGCCGTCGAGTGCCCACGCCTCCTCCAAGGAGTGGGTCATACGTGTCGCGGCCACATGAAGACAGGTGCCCTAACAGCGTTGGAAGAGGTATTCCAGTCGACCCCAGGGAGCCAGGCTTTGATGCGAGATCTATTCTCGTGCAGGGCTTGGTCGACAGAAACAGAGCTCACCGAGATGGCCATGACAGAGGCCCGCAAACCAGCAATATGGTGCATGTCTCTGCCAGAGTGCTTCAGCAGAGCTATCAGAGCGGCAGTGATTCCCCCCAACTTCAGGTTGGCGACTGGAGTTAGTAAGTTCACTGGAGATTCGAAGCCTGACACCTGGCTCGAAGACTACCGAGTGGCTGTCCAGATTGGTGGCGGCAATGATGAGGTGGCCATGAAACACCTTCCTCTGATGTTGGAGGGCTCGTCTAGAGCGTGGCTGAATCAGTTGGCACCTGGAAGCATCTATACTTGGGAAGATCTTGCCTGAGTGTTTGTCAGAACGTTCGAGGGTACTTGCAAGCGGCCAGCAGGTTTGACAGAATTACAGTGTTGCATCGAGAAACTGAATGAAACTTTGAGAGGTTATATCCAGAGGTGGATCACCCTACACCACACGGTGGAAGATGTGTCTGATCATCAGGCAATCTATGCTTTCAAGAAAGGTGTCAGGTACCGGGAGTTGAATCTGAAATTCGGTCGGACAGGAAACATGACGCTGACTCGGATGGTGGAAATCGCCACCAAGTATGCCAATGGTGAAGAGGAAGAGCGACTGTGGAGCGGCAAGCACAAAGCAGTCGCCCACGAAGCCGGAGGAGGAAACTCCAGTCGGAAACAAAAACGCAAGGCCGAACCAGCTACTTCGAGTGAGGCCTTGGCTGTGGTTCAAGGAAAGTTCAAGGGGAAGCCCAAAGGGCCGTGGAACCCCAAGAAAGTAAAAGATCAAGATGGAAATGACGTGTTGGATCTGCCGTGCCATATCCACACCAAAAAAGACGAAGAAGGTAATTTCATTTACCCGAAGCATACCACTCGACAATGTCGGCTCTTGATCCAGCAGTTCCGAGAGAAACAACCCAAGGAAAAGGAGAAGGAGGCAGACAAGGCTGAGAGTGAAGGAGAAGATGATGATGGTTATCCTCACATGAATTCCACTTTGATGATTTTTGCCGATGTTGAAAACAAGAGTCGATTGAAAGTCATCAACATAGAAGTGAACATGGTCGCTTCAGCGACACCTAGTTACTTGAAATGGTCGCAGACTGCCATTACGTTCGACCAGTCTAGTCATCCAGCGCACATCGCCACCCCTGGGAGGCAAGCGCTAGTGGTCGACCCGGTGGTTGAAGGCACTCGACTGACAAAGGTCCCGATGGACGGTGGCAGTGGCCTGAACATTCTGTATGCAGAAACGTTGAAAGGAATGGGCATTCCGATGTCCAGACTCAGTGAAAGCCATATGAGTTTCCATGGGGTCATCCCAGGCAAGAAGGCTGCGTCCCTAGGTCAGATTGCACTCGATGTGGTTTTCGGTGATGCCAAAAATTACCGCAAAGAAAAGTTGACATTTGAAGTCGTGGATTTTCAGAGTGCGTATCATGCAATTCTGGGCAGGCCAGCTTATGCACGATTCATGGCTCGACCTTGTTACGTATACCTCAAACTGAAGATGCCTGGTCCCAGAGGAGTGATCACTATCTCTGGTAATCGGAAAAGGCAGAAGAGTGTTTCCAAAAGGGCTCAAAGATCGCTGATGCCCAGATGACCGTGGTAGAATTGCAAGAATACCAGAAAAATGCAGACCCGAGTGACTTGTTGCGAGCCAAGAAGCCAGCCATGGATTCAGCATTCCAGTCGTCTGGCGAGACGAAGTCTATTCACATTCACCCGACGGACCCCAATGCAGCTCCGACGCACATTTCGACCACACTCGACTCCAAATAGGAAGAAGCGCTCATCCAGTTCCTCCGTGAGAACTGGGACATCTTTGCATGGAAGCCTTCTGACATGCCAGGTGTTCCCAGGGGACTAGATGAGCATCATTTGTGAGTCGACCCGAAAGTGAAACCAGTCAAAGAGCATCTTCGACGGTCCGCCGTCCAGAAAAGAAAAATCAGCAAAGAGGTGGCTCAGCTTTTGGCAGCTAAGTTTATCCGAGAGATTTACCACTCCGAGTGGTTAGCCAATGTTGTCATGGTCCCAAAGAAAGATGACTCGCTCCGCATGTGCATCGATTTCAAGCATATCAATCGGGCCTGCCAGAAAGATCACTTCCCTCTCCCTCGCATCGATCAAATAGTCGATTCGACTGCTGGGTGCGAGCGTTTTTCCTTTTTGGATGCCTACTCCGGGTACCACTAGATCCGACTGTACGGACCCGATGAAATAAAGACAGCTTTTATGACCCTATTTGGGTGCTTCTGTTCTGTCACAATGCCATTCCGCTTGAAGAATGCCGAAGCCATATTTATGCGGATGATTCAGAAGTGCCTGCTCACTCAGATCAGTCAGAATGTGGAAGCATACATGGATGACATTGTGGTCAAGTCACGTAAAGGTTCCGACCTGCTGACCGACCTCGCTGAAACCTTTGCCAACCTCCGAAGGTATGATATCAAGCTCAATCCATCAAAGTGCACATTTGGAGTTCGATGCTAACCCAGAGAAAGTAGGCGCTATGCTCCGAATGAAACACCCTGTGCATGTGCACGATGTCCAGAAGCTCACGGGTTGCTTGGCCGCCCTAAGTCGATTCATTTCTCGCCTCGGTGAAAAGGCGCTGCCTCTTTATCGACTGATGAAGAAATCAGATAAGTTTGTGTGGACTCCAGAAGCTGATACATCATTTGCAGAGCTAAAAGCCCTGCTTTCCACCCAGCTGGTCCTTGTTGCTCCAGTCAAAAAAGAGCCTCTAGTGCTTTACATAGCAGTCACTGGACAAGTCGTCAGTACATTACTTACGGTCAAGTGGGAAGAAGAAGGAAAAGCGTACAAAGTCCAACGCCCAGTTTATTATATCTCTGAAGTCTTGACCCCGTCAAAGTAGAGATATCCTCACTATCAGAAGCTTGTCTATGGAATTTACATGACCACGAAGAAGGTTGCACACTACTTCTCAGATCACTCTGTTACAGTCGTCAGCGACGCTCCATTGTCAGAGATTCTGCACAACAGAGATGCAACTGGTCGAGTGGCAAAATGGGCGATTGAACTCCTTCCCTTGGATATCAAGTTTGAGGCAAAGAAAGCTATCAAGTCCCAAGCAATAGCATATTTCCTCGCCGAGTGGATCGAATAGCAACTGCCGACTCAAGTTCACTCTGAGCACTGGACCATGTTCTTTGATGGATCCAAGATGTTGAATGGTTCTGGTGCTAGAGTAGTTCTAGTATCCCCCCGAGGAGACAAGCTCAGATATGTCCTGCAGATTCACTTTGATTCCTCCAACAATGAAGCAGAATATGAAGCACTCCTGTATGGGTTGCGCATGGCCATCTCACTCAGCGTCCATCGCCTCATGGTCTATGGCGACTCAGATTTGGTAGTTAATCAAGTATTGAAGGAGTAGGGCGTCAGAAGTCCAGCCATGACTGGTTACTACAACACGGTGAGAAAGCTTGAGAAGAAGTTCGAGGGGTTAGAACTCCACCACGTCCCTTGATTGAAAAATCAAGCAGCCGATGAATTGGCAAAGATAGGTTCCAAGAGAGAGGCCATTCCCAGCAATGTGTTCTTGGAGCATATTCACACGCCGACAGTTCAGGAAGACCCTTTCACTGAAGAGCCCCCGCAACCAAAGAGCGCCATGGATCTGACTGAAGTCGAGGTCCCAGCTGTGGTCGACCTAATCATGGAGGTTTTGGCCATTACTCCCGACCGGACAGTGCCCTACATTACGTACATCCCTAGGAAAGAGCTCCCAGAGGATGAAGAAGAAGCTCGACAGATTGTCCGCCGATCCAAAGCTTTTACTGTGATAAGAGGGCGGCTGTTCAGGGAAAGTGTGACTGGAGTCGGTCAGAAGTGCATAACACCAGAAGAAGGTCGAATGATCCTCAATGACATCCACTCAGGGACCTGTGGCCACCATGCGTCCTCTCGGGCCATCGTGGCTAAAGCATACCGAGCTGGATTCTATTGGCCACGAGCAAATGAGATGGCGAAAGATATAGTCGACAAATGTGAAGTCTGTCAATTTTACTCCGATATGTCTCACAAGCCAGCGTCAGCCCTGAAGACCATCCCCCTCGTCTGGCCCTTCACTGTTTGGGGACTGGGTATGGTTGGACCGCTGAGGACCAGCAAAAGCGGCTTCACTCACGTGCTCGTCACAGCATCATCACGGGCAACGGATCGAACTTCGATTCCAATGAGTTCGGAGCTTTCTGCGCCTCTCAGGGCACTCGAGTCGACTATGCTTCTGTTGCTCACCCGCAGTCGAACGGACAAGCAGAAAGAGCCAATGGCCTAATTCTCAAAGGACTGAAGCCCCGACTGATGCGTGATCTCAAACACGCAGTAGGTGCTTGGGTTGATGAACTTCCGTCAGTTCTGTGGGGTTTAAGGACAACTCCTAATCGTTCGACTGGAAGAACTCCTTTCTTCTTAGTCTATGGAGCCGAAGCTATTCTGCCAAGTGACTTGCTCCACAATGCACCCCGAGTTGAACTCTTCTCCGAAGCAGAAGCAGAGCAGGCCCGGCAAGATTTAGTCGATCTCTTAGAGGAGGAAAGAGAGATGGCCTTGATCCGCTCGACCATTTATCAGCAAGATTTGTGTCGAATCCACGCCAGGAATGTGAGGGGTCGGGCCTTTCAAGAACGAGACTTGGTTCTTCGAGTGGATCAGCAGAAACCACACTAGCTCGCTCCAACTTGGGAAGGCTCCTTCATCGTCACCAAAGTTCTCCACAACAGAGCATACCATCTTTACAGTATCGAGCATCAGAAAGACGAGCCACGGGCTTGGAACGCGGAACTGCTCCGCCCCTTTTATACTTAAACACTCGTTCGAATAAAATGTAATAAGCAACACCTTTTGTAATTCGTTTATCAAAGACAAGAGCTTACGGTTCTCTCATTCGATTGTGTTGGTCTTATTTACTCCTAAAATCCCCCAGTGGGTGGGCTTAGTCGCGAATCCGTTCCGCCTAAGTTCGAAAAAACCCTACCGAGTGGAGAGCAATCCTCCCACTTGGGGGCTTAGCTGCAGTCGAGTACTCACCTAAGTTCTCTCACTTAGAGGCTTAATGGCAGTCCAGCACTCGCCTAAGTTTGAAAAAATCCTACCGAGTGGAGAGCAATCCTCCCACTCGGGGGCTTAGCTACAGTCAAGTAATCGCCTAAGTTCTCTCAATAAGAGGCTTAACGGCAGTCCAGCACTCGCCTAAGTTTGAAAAAATCCTACCGAGTGGAGAGCAATCCTCCCACTCGGGGGCTTAGCTGCAGTCGAGTACTCGCCTAAGTTCTCTCACTAAGAGGCTTAACGGCAGTCCAGCACTCGCCTAAGTTTGAAAAAATCCTACCGAGTGGAGAGCAATCCTCCCACTCGGGGGCTTAGCTGCAGTCGAGTACTCACCTAAGTTCTCTCACTAAGAGGCTTAACGGCAGTCCAGCACTCGCCTAAGTTTGAACAAATCCTACCGAGTGGAGAGCAATCCTCCCACTCGGGGGGCCTAGCTGCAGTCGAGTACTCGCCTAAGTTCTCCCATTAAGAGGCTTAACGGCAGTCCAGCAATCGCCTAAGTTTGAAAATATCCTACCGACTGGAGAGGAATCCTCCCACTCGGGGGCTTAGCTGCAGTCGAGTTCTCGCCTAAGTTCTCTCACTAAGAGGCTTAACGGCAGTCCAGCACTCGCCTAAGTTTGAAAAAATCCTACCGAGTGAAGAGCAATCCTCCCACTCGGGGGCTTAGCTGCAGTCGAGTACTCGCCTAAGTTCTCTCACTAAGAGGCTTAAAGGCAGTCCAACACTCGCCTAAGTTTGAAAAAATCCTACCGAGTGGAGAGCAATCCTCCCACTCGGGGGCTTAGCTGCAGTCGAGTACTCGCCTAAGTTATCTCACTAAGATGCTTAACGGCAGTCCAGCACTCGCCTAAGTTTGAAAAAACCCTACCGAGTGGAGAGCAATCCTCACACTCGGAGGCTTAGCTGCAGTGAAACACTCGCCTAAGTTCTCTCACTAAGAGGCTTAATGGCAGTCCAGCACTCGGAAAAATCCTACCGAGTGGAGAGCAATCCTCCCACTCGGGGGCTTAGCTGCAGTCCAGTACTTGCCTAAGTTTGAGACCCATTCCAATCCACACGGACGACGTGGTGCAGGTCGACTGCAACCTTCTCCTTCGGAGTTGCGGCACAAATACAACGTCCGCTCCATCCCTATCCGCAAGGACGACGAGGTGCAGGTCGACTGCAGCCTTCTCCTTCGGAGCTGCGGCACAAATACAACGTCTGCTCCATCCTTATCCGCAAGGACGATGAGGTGCAGGTCGACTCCAATCTTCTCCTTCGGAGCTGCGGCACAAATACAACGTCCGCTCCATCCCTATCCGCAAGGACGACGAGGTGCAGGTCGACTGTAGCCTTCTCCTTCGGAGCTACGGCACAAATACAACGTCCGCTCCATCCCTATCCGCAAGGACGACGAGGTGCAGGTCGACTGCAACCTTCTCCTTCGGAGCTGCGGCACAAATACAACATCCGCTCCATCCTTATCCACAAGGACGATGAGGTGCAGGTCGACTGCAACCTTCTCCTTCGGAGCTGCGGCAAAAATACAACATCCGCTCCATCCCTATCCGCAAGGACGAAGAGGTGCATCAAGCAAAGTCCATCCGAAGGCAAACACAAGCACATTTGGAAATAAACCAAATTCAGATAAATCCTAAAAAAGTTCCAAGCAGCAAATCGAAAGTACTCGGGCACCTAGCCCGAAGGAGTTTAACAGTTACAGAAACCACTCGGCATTCGGAGGCAAATTTAAAGCGTATCCAAGTTTCATAAGATTGTTCACTCGGCCGGAGGAGGGCTGGCAGGCTCCACGAATGAGTCCAGATCGATCCCGTCACCGATCCGAGTGGCGACAGCAAGGAAAGTCTCCATGAAGGACTGGAAGTCATGCTTTTTGGTGTTAGCAACTTTGATCGCAGCCAGCTTGTCTTCACGAGCCTCCTTGCAATGGACTCGCACTAGGGACAGTGCCACATCAGCACCACACCAGGCGGAGGATTTCTTCCATTCTTGCACTTGGTCAGGGATCTCGTTCAGTCGAGTCATCAGAGATTCCAGATCATTCTGAAGCATCGCCCCCGGCCAAAGTGTCGAGTCGATTCGAGAGACAACCTCCTTCAGGCGTGCGAGGTAGCTTGTGGCGCTGGCGATACGGGACTCCAGTCGGAGCACGTTCATCGCAGTTTTGTCACAGACTAGGGAAGCGATAGGGTCTAGACCCGTCTCGACCCTTCCAGTTTCTTTGTCGAAGTCTTGGCAGAGTTTTGCAGCCAAAAGTCAGTTCATCAACCGAGCGAAATCCGATTGCAAGCATCAACACAGTCGGATTAAAAGAAATACCTTCCAGCGCGAGATAAAGCTTCTTGGCGAGGGCCCTCAGATAAGCTTCTGTGTCGTTCCTCTTGCGGATCACAGACTCCAACTTTTCATTCAAGACGAGCTTGTCCTTCTTAAGGCTGGTCACTTCGCGGTTAGCTTCATTAGGACAAGATTTTAGTTTATTCACCTCTCCTTCAAGCATTCCGATTGACGCAAGCTTCTTGTCTGCGAGAGCGGTTTTGTCTTGGGCTGCTTTTTGTGCGGCGGCGAGGTCCGAGTCCTTCTTGTCCAGAGCCAACTTCATTTTCTCTGCAAATGAAGTAATCGAATCAAAGAAGAGATCAAAGAGATATATTGAAATTAAGTCGACGATCAGTTACCTTCCATACCAGCGGCCTCGTCTTGAGCTTTCTTCAGATTTTGCTGAGCCAATTCCAAGTCTAAGTTGAGTTGCCTCTACTTCTGTTCGAGTTCAGCAAACTTGGAGATAAGAGTACAAGACTTCTGCAGGAGGCAAGAGACAGATCAATCGATAGGTTCAAAGGCAGTTCATTTCCGAGTGAATAAAACCTAAAGAAGTGGGCAACAAGTTGTTCAGACCCAAGTCGACTGCCAGCAGTCGACCGTGGTCTCGGGGACTACACCCTGTGGGTGCACTTGGCGTGCCCCCACCGGTTCTGATCCGACTCGACCGGCCCGCTGGAGTCGAGTGCAAAAAAAAGAAGAGAGAAAGAACAATTGCGCCGTCAAGAAAGAAGAACTCAGACCACAGTCGACTGCCAGCAGTCGACCGCGGTCTCGGGGACTACACCCAGTGGGTGCACTTAGCATGCCCCCACCAGTTCTGGTCCCACTCGCGCAGACCGAGTGGAAGAATGAAGCTTCCAAAAACGACAGCGACACCCACTGGGTGCTCTAATTCTACGCAAACAACAGAAGATTGTGCAGTAGAAAAAATTTCGAGAACAGAAGCAGTCGGAAAGTCTACTCACCTGGACATTGGCCCGAAGGGCGGCACTAGCATCATAGGCAGCCTGACTGCTCTCGTGCACTATCTTCACCCGCTCCATCATCATATCAGCCTGTCGGATGGCTTCCGCAGCCGCTTCCGACTGGTTGTCTGGGACGGGGTAGCTGGTGAAAAAGTGTGCAGACGACCCAGGTGCGGCTTCTTGAAGCTCCGTGGTGTGGAGTTGGATAGTTGAAGGAACCAGAGGCACGGTCGACCGCGTGGGATGCCCACTCGGCAAGGGTGCAGCGAATGTCACAGTGGCCCTGCCTGCGTCTTCAGCTTGACGGACGGGAGGCGTTGTAGTTGGTTCTTGCCGAGCCACCCTACCAGTTGTTACCTTCTTTCTCTTCCTAGGCTTAGGAGCCACATCTTTGTCGTCGTCCAGAAGATCAATGATGTTGGGTGGAGCTGCAAGACAGAACATTCGACCCCAAGTGAACCACTCGACCCTAAAAGGATCAAGAATCGAAATTGCAAGAGTTCATACCTGGGTTAGAGGTTACCACATCCTCCATTTCCTCGTCCCGGTACTGGTATGAAGAGGTCCCTGACGTAGCAGCACTGCAAAGGCCCGCATTCAATCCATTACACCCAGTTAATCGAATCCACATGAAGGACAAGTCAGATGGTTTCCCAGAGATAGTAGGAACGGTCACTTTGATCCTGGGTAAAGCTTTTGGTAGTTTGGAGGAGATGACTTTCAGCACTTTCATCGCTGGGGGCGGCGCGACCTGAGATTGCTTTGGAGCCTTCTTAGTCGGCGCCGGGGAAGACGTCCTGGGGCGCTTCGAGGACTGCCCGATTGGCGCAACCACCAAGTCCGGAGCGCTTGCCGGGTCATGAGTGTGCTTGGACCTCCTCTCCCTGCGAGGAGGCGACTCGACTTCTTCCTCATCAGTCGATTCCTCGCTCTCCTCGGCTTCTGAATGCTCCTCGCCGCTCTCGCCCCTACTCCCTTCTTCCTTAGTGCCTGGGTCCTGCACTCCATTGGGCATCGAGTACATTTCAATGAGGGCCTGAAAGGATAATAATCAAAGGAAATTCGGTTGACTACAAACGAGACATCACATGGTGAATCGGAAAGATACTTGATAAAACAGAAATATACCTGCTCCGGCTGGTGCGAGTTGTCGAATGGAATCACCTTCCTGCACCCCCGAGGGTTGTCTTTGTTGCCAGTGATTCCCCTCAACCAGTTCTCCAAGATATCCTCGTTGACCTCCTCCGAGTGGATCCGAGTGGTATCCTCGAGCCCAAAGTACATCCACATCGGATGATCGCGCGCCTGAAGAGGTTGGATGTGTCGACCGAGAAAGACCTCTAGTAGATCCATCCCGGTCACTCCGTCGTGGACAAGCTGGATGACCCGCTCAACCAGCACCTTGACCTACGCCTTCTCTTCTAGAACTACCTTCAGGGGAGCAGGCTTCTCCACTCGAGCCAAGGAGAAAGGAGGAAGTCCAGTCGACTGGTCGGGGGTTGGCTGATCCTTGCAGTAGAACCAAGTCGACTGCCAGCCCCGGACCGAGTCAGGAAGGATCATGGCTGGGAAAGTACTCTTGCTCCTCATCTGGATCCCTAGATCACCGCACATCTGGATCACCCGCGTCCTCTCGTCACTCGACTTGGCCTTTTTGACCGACTTGGAACGGCAAGTGAAGATGTGTTTGAAAAGCCCCCAGTGTGGTCGACAGCCCAAGAAGTTTTCACACATGGACACGAAAGCGGCCAGATAGACTATGGTCTTCAGAGTGAAATGGTGGAGCTGAGCCCCAAAGAAGTTCAAAAAACCCCGGAAGAAAGGGTGGGGAGGCAGTGAGAATCCGCGATCTACGTGGGTTGCGAGGAGGATGCACTCACCCTCTCTAGGCTGCGGCTCGGTTTCGTCCCTCGGGAGCCGAGCCACCTTGTGAGGGATCAATCCCCCCTCCACCAGGTCGTCGAGGTCGTCCTGCGTGATTGCTGAGCGGATCCAGTCGCCCTGGATCCAGCCCGCCGGCAGGCCGGACCTCGACAAGGATCCGCCCCAGCTGGTCCGCTTTCCCTTCGCCTTCACGGTCGCCTTCTTCACGTGTTCCAGCGCCGCCGTCTTCTCCTTCCCCATGGTGGCGGATCGAGCTCGAGCAGAGGTCCGGCGACGAGGCGGAAGCGAGAGTGGCGGAGGGATTGGGAGAAAGGGAAGAGAGAATGGGAGCGTGCGGAGCAGAGGCCTGGCCCGAGACCTTTTATAAGGCCTTTCACCAAGTGGCTGACTGGTGGACCCAAGCGATCTAAACAAATCCCGCAACAGTCGCGCACGCAGTACATGGCGAAAAAGGTGGCGCGGAGGGTCGAGGAGACTTGCCTAATCCGTCCCGATAACCTCGGTTCCGCCCGTCTGGCGCACTTCCCAAAATTCGAATCCCGCGAGATCCACGGAGAGCAGAACAACCTGTCAGACTGAAGACAAACACACTCTACATCATCATTCGGAATTCTACCATGAAAGTTCACTCGACAACAACCAAGAATGGACCAAGGCGATTGGGAAAGGAGTCGACGTCGTCAGCTCAACTCATTGTTCCAGGACAAGGCATATTCATAGCACAAAGAGTGGGTCGGAAGTGTTCTCAACCCCTTCCTCACTCAAACCCTGATCCATCCGAGGGTTAATGATGAAGCTATGTACCTAGGGTAGGGTCACGGACCTGTCCAGCATACCCTCCCCAAGGAAATCTCTGCAAAAGAATCAGAAGCAGACGAAGAGAAACTGTCATCCACTTGACCATTGAGATGCACTCACTCGACCACCTTGAAGACACTCGACCACCAGAAGATGAGGAACCCTCGACTCTGCAATGGTCAGGATTTAAAGCATAGAATTATGAGCATTTATGACACTTTACTATAGACGTTACTAGTAATGCCTTTCCTTTATGAGCATTGAACCCCGCATAACGGAGGGGAGCTGGGGTCCTGGCGAACTCTATATAAGCCACCCCCACCTCCAGGACAGGGGTTCGCATCTTTTTGTAAACTCATACACACATATAATCCAGTCGACCGCCTCAGGGCACCGAGACA
Source organism: Triticum monococcum (assembly GCA_034509565.1). NCBI lineage: Eukaryota > Viridiplantae > Streptophyta > Magnoliopsida > Poales > Poaceae > Triticum > Triticum monococcum. The sequence continues at coordinate 37,799,235 of CM067841.1, read as the reverse complement.
TAGGGCTGTTACTTGCTCCGAGAAAGGCCTAAACTCGTAAAACTCGCGTGTACAACTCCTTCATAGCTAAGATCTCGCCTCCTCATACTTACCCCCCATTCTACTGTCAGTCTTAGATCCACGACAGTCCCTATGTCAAGAAAGAAAAGAGGCCACGAGGTAGGCGGGCCCGCCTGCCTACCCTAGGCGCGCCCTCCACCCTCGTGGGCCCCCTATTGCTCCACCGATGTACTCCTTCCTCCTATATATACCTACGTACCCCCAAACGATCAGATACGGAGCCAAAACCCTAATTCCACCGCCGCAACTTTCTATATCCACGAGATCCCATCTTGGGGCCTGTTCCGGAGCTCCACCGGAGGGGGCATCGATCATGGAGGGCTTCTACATCAACACCATAGCCTCTCCGATGAAGTGTGAGTAGTTTACCCAGACCTACGGGTCCATAGTTATTAGCTAGATGGCTTCTTCTCTCTTTTTGGATCTCAATACAATGTTCTCCCCCTCTCTTGTGGAGAACTATTCGATGTAATCTTCTTTTTGTGGTGTGTTTGTTGAGACCGATGAATTATGGGTTTATGATCAAGTCTATCGATGAATAATATTTGAATCTTCTCTGAATTCTTTTATGTATGATTGGTTATCTTTGCAAGTCTCTTTGAATTATCAGTTTGGTTTGGTCTACTAGATCGATCTTTCTTGCAATGGGAGAAGTGCTTAGCTTTGGGTTCAATCTTGCGGTGTCCTTTCCCAGTGACAGTAGGGGCAACAAGGCGCGTATTGTATTGTTGCCATCGAGGATAACAAGATGGGGTTTTCTTCATATTGCATGAGTCTATCCCTCTACATCATGTCATCTTGCTTAAGGCGTTACTCTGTTTTTAACTTAATACTCTAGATGCATGCTGGATAGCGGTCGATGAGTTGAGTAATAGTAGTAGATGCAGGCAGGAGTCTGTCTACTTGTCTCGGACATGATGCCTATATACATGATCATACCTAGATATTCTCATAACTATGCTCAATTCTGTCAATTGCTCAACAGTAATTTGTTCACCCACCGTAGAATACTTATGCTCTCAAGAGAAGCCACTAGTGAAACCTATGGCCCCCGAGTCTATCTTTATCATATTGATCTCCTACTACTCAGTTATTTCCTTTGCTATTTACTTTGCCTTTATTTTACTTTGCATCTTTATCATAAAAATACCAAAAATATTATATTATCATATCTATCAGATCTCACTCTCGTAAGTGGCCTTATAGGGATTGACAACCCCTATTTGCGTTGGTTGCGAGGATTTATTTGTTTTGTGCAGGTACGAGGGACTCGCTCATAGCCTCCTACTGGATTGATACCTTGGTTCTCAAAAACTGGGGAAATACTTACGCTACTTTGCTGCATCATCCCTTCCTCTTCGGGGAAAACCAACGCAGTGTTCAAGAGATAGCAAGAAGGATTTCTAGCGCCGTTGCCGGGGAGGTCTATGAAAAAGTCAACACACCAAGTACCCATCACATACCCTTATCTCCCGCATTACATTATTTTCCATTTGCCTCTCATTTTCCTCTCCCCCACTTCACCCTTGCCGTTTTATTCGCCCTCTCTCTCTCTATCCTCCCTCTCTTTCTCTATTTGCCTCTTTTACCCACTTGCTTTTTGTTTGCTTGTGTGTTAGTTTGCTTGCTTATCACGATGGCTCAAGATAATACTAAATTATGTGACTTCACCAATACCAACAACAATGATTTTATTAGCACTCCGGTTGCTCCTCTTACCGATGCTGAATCTTGTGAAATTAATACTGCTTTGCTGAATCTTGTCATGAAAGGTCCGTTTTCCGGCCTTCCTAGTGAAGATGCCGCTACCCATCTAAATAGTTTCATTGATTTGTGTGACATGCAAAAGAGGAAAGATGTGCATAATTATATTGTTAAATTGAAGCTATAATAGTATTGATTCATAGTATTGATTCATGGAATAAGTGCAAAGATGCTTTTATCTCTAAGTATTTTCCTCCCACTAAGATGATCTCTCTTAGAAACGACATTATGAATTTTAAGCAACTTGAACATGAACATGTTGCACAAGCTTGGGAGAGAATGAAATTAATGATACGTGATTGCCCTACTCATGGTTTTAATTTATGAATAATTGTTGAGACTTTTTATGCCGGATTGAATTTTGCTTCTAGAAATCTTTTAGATTTGGCCGCAGGAGGCACTTTTATGGAAATAACTTTAGGAGACGCTACTAAACTCCTAGATAATATTATGGTTAATTATTCCCAATGGCATACTGAAAGATCTACTAATAAAAAGGTGCATGCAATAGAAGAAATTAATGTTTTGAGTGGGAAGATGGATGAACTTATGAAATTATTTGCTAATTAGAGTGTTTCTTCTGATCCTAATGATATGCCCTGGTCTACTTTGATTGAGAATAATAATGAATCTATGGATGTGAATTTTGTTGGTAGGAACGATTTTGGTAACAACGCGTATAGAGGAAATTTCAACCCTAGCCTTATCCTAGTAATCCCTCTAATAATTATGGTAATTCCTACAACAATTCTTACGAAAATTATAATAATATGCCCTCTGATTTTGAATCTAATATTAAATAATTTATTACTTCGCAAAAGAATTTTAATGCTATGATTGAAGAAAAATTGCTATGATTGATGATTTGGCTAGGACCGTTGATAGAATTTCTCTTGATGTTGATTATTTGAAACTTAGATCTATTCCACCTAAGCATGATATCAATGAGTCTCTCAAATCCATGAGAATTTCCATTGATGAGTGCAAATAAAGAACCACTAGGATGCGTGCTAAGACAGATACCTTTATAAGAGCGTGTTCTTCTAGTTGCTATGAAAATAAAGATAAAGATCTAAAAGTTATTGATGTGTCCCCTATTAAATCTTTGTTTTGCAATATGAATCTTGATAATGATGGGACTGAATATGATCCACCTTTACCTAGAAGGCGTTCTAAGAATTCGGAATTTGTTGATCTTGATGCTAAATTTGATAAAAGTGGGATTGAAGAAATTAAAACCCTAGATGTTGCTAAACCCACTATTATGGATTTCAAGGAATTTAACTATGAAAAATGCTCTTTGATTGATTGTATTTCCTTGTTACGACCCATGCTAAATTCTACTCACGCTTATAGTCAAAATAAAGCGTTTACTAAACATATCGTTGATGCCTTGATGCAATCTTATGAAGAAAAACTTGAATTGGAAGTACCTATCCCTAGAAAACTTTATGATGAGTGGGAACCAACTATTAAAATTAAAATTAAAGATCATGAATGCTATGCTTTATGTGATTTGGGTGCTAGTGTAACGCCCTTGATGCGGCTATATCTCCCACGTGTTGAGGCACGACTTAGAGGCATAGCCGCATTGAAAGCAATGTCGCAAGTCGGGAAATCATCACACATCCCATGTACATAAATAATATAAAGGGGAATAACATAGTTGGCTTACACTCGCCACGTCACATCAAAGTACATAAATAACATCCATCATACAATTCACTCATGGCCCGACTACGGCGCCAAAATAAAAAAGACCCCCAACAAGCGACAAGGCCCTGAATCTAACCCTGAATAGGCACCATTACTGATCATCAGGAAAAGACACATAGTAACGCTGAGAGTCCTCGTCGTACTCCCACTTGAGCTCGAGCGCGCCATCTGGAGCTGTATCCTCTGTCCCTGCATCTGGTGTAATAGTAATCTGTGAGCCACTGGGACTCAGCAATCTCGCACCCTCGCGATCAAGACTATTTAAGCTTAATAGGTAGGAAAGGGGTAATGTATAAGTGGAGTTGCAGCAAGCGACTAGCATATATGGTGGCTAACTTATTCGCAAAAGAGAGCGAGAAGAGGAGGCAAAGCACGGGCGAGAAACTAGAGAGCAACCTGCGCAAACATAACTCCAACACCGTGTCCGCTTCCCGGACTCCGCCGAGAAGAGGCCATCACGGCAACGCACTCAGTTGATTCATTTTAATTAATTAAGGTTCAAGTTATCTACAACCGGACATTAACAAATTCCCATCTGCCCATAACCGCGGGCACGGCTTTCGAAAGATCAATCCCTGTAGGGGGGTCCCAACTTAGCCCATAACAAGCTCTCACGGTCAACGAAGGAATAGACCTCCACCCAAGACACACCGATCAGACTCGGTATCTCGGTACAACAAGATGATTCGACAGGTTAAAACAAGTCCAGCAACAACGCCCGAATGTGTCGACAAATCCCGATAGGAGCTGCACATATCTCTTTCTCAGGGCACACTCAGATTGTCTAAACTTCTGGTAGGCCAGCCCAGAGTTGCCCCTGGTAGCCACCGGCGGCTGACGGTTTGGACCAACACTCAGAGGAGCACTGGCCCGGGGGGGTTTAAAATAAGATGACCCTCGGGCTCCGGAAACCCAAGGGAAAAAGAGGCTAGGTGGCAAATGGTAAAACCAATGTTGGGCATTGCTGGAAAAGATTTAATCAAGGCGAACTATCAAGGGGTTCCCATTATAGCCCAACCGCGTAAGGGACGCAACAATCCGGGAACATAACACCGATATGACGGAAACTAGGGCGGCAAGAGTGGAACAAAACACTAGGCGAGAGGCCGAGCCTTCCACCCTTTACCAAGTATACAGATGCATTAAGATAACATGGCAATATAATGATATCCCAACAAGTAAATAAATGTTCCAACAAGGAACGGCTCCAATCTTCACCTGCAACTAACAACGCTATAAGAAGGGCTAAGCAAAGCGGTAACATAGCCAATCAACGGTTTGCTAGGACAAAGGTGGGTTAGAGGCTCAAGCATGGCAATTGGGAGGCTGACAAGCAAGTGGTAGGCATCGTAGCATTTGCAAAGCAAAAGAGCGAGCAAACTAGCATAGCCAAGATAGTAGTGATTTCGAGGGTATGATCATCTTGCCTGCACAGTTGTCAGAGTTGACTGGATCCTCAAAAGAAAACTCAACGGGCTCCTCGTTAGCGAACTCGTCTCCCGGCTCTACCCAACAACACAAACAAGCAACAAGGATACAATCAACCACGTGCAAGGGCAACCAATAATATGCAAAGATGGTATGCTATGCGGGATGCAAAATGCAAGACGTGACAGGAAATGCATGAACCTGGCCTCAACATGGATAACCAAGTGTGCCACTGGATAGAGGGGAAGAAATCACCTCAAAACGATATAAAGATCATTGGAATCGGAGCTACGGTTTGGAAATGGCAAGCGTTTTACGAAACGAACCGATCTGCGATTTACAGCAAGTAGGCTCCTAAATGCCACGAAATGAACATGCTACAGCCACCAAACATGAAAACAAAATCCATGGCAGGGATGTACCCAAGATGCTTAAAAAATCACTAGGACTGAGCCATCGGCAAATTCATCCATTAAGGGGTTCAAACAAGCATGGCAAAACTGAATAAGCAAAACAGATCTCAGACTTAGTGAAATTAACACTAGTCTGAAATTTCAGACCACGATGCTCTCTTCGGAGCAGCAAAACAACATGAAACGTAACCTGAACATGGCAAGTAAGAACATGGCATGGAGCTACTCAACAAGTTTAACAAAACACCCAAAATGACCGGGGGCCAAAAGGGTTCACAAAATACTCAAACAAGCACACGAACATAGATGAAACACAATCACTTTTCAGACTTGGTGAAAACTGAGACATGCTGAAATTATAACTCACGGAGGCATGTAAACGAGCTTGATGCACTCACTACGGTGCAAGTCATAGCAAGGCAAGCATATATCCATAAATAAGGCACAAAATTCTAGCTAGACATGGCAAGAACAATAGCATAGAATGCATGGATCACTAGCAATAGCACCGGCAAAATCGCAAAAGAGTTCACGATCTGCCCAAATTAACAACGATGCAAAAGTTGAGCTCGATTGACTCAACCTAGGTTGCCCCAACATAACAAGTAAAGACATGGATGGATAGAGCATAACAAGATTAACAAATGTCCCTTACTGATCATACTCAAAAGGGGCACGGATCACTAGGAAACAAGCCGAACATATGGCATCATGAACTAAAACATCCCAGACTTAGTGAAAATCACTAAGTCCCTGAAATCAGCAATCTCAGGTACCCCTCTTTGCAAGCTTGCACAAGACACCACACACATCCTAAAAATGCATGGGTGGCACCTCTCGAAAGAAGACAAAATGCTTAACAATTCATTCCAAAGTGTCACACGCATATCATGCACACAATAATCATGGCAAAAATGACAAAAGTCAATGATGAGCTAACGGATCTGCAATTTAACTCACGATGCCTCCTTCTAACAGCATTTTGGGCATCAAGATGAACTCAAATGCAAATGATGCAATGGAATGAAATGATGTACTCGTCGAGACGAAGATTTTGATATATCATATGTCCAAAACGGAGCTACGGATGCGGAGATACGAGCAGTCAAACATAGCACGAAAATTAGGGTTCCGGGAATAAAAGTCAACCGCTCGAAAATCAGGTCTGGATCCAGATCGGGATCCTGCGGGCACGGACTTCGAGGTCGCCGGACTTGGGCACTGTTCACGCTTGAGCTTCACCGGAGGAAGAGCCAGCCGGAGCGGGGAGGAAGATGGAGCTCGCCGGAGCGCCGGCGAGGGAGGGAGAGGCGGCGCGCGGGCGAGGGCGCGGGCCACGGAGGTCGCCGGGGCCTCGGGCGCGGAGTCCGCTGGCGAGGGAGCTCGGTGGCCCTGCAATGGTGGCGGTGGCCGGCGGGGAAGGAGCGGCAACGGCGTCGGGGAAGGAGAGAGACCGCGGGCGGCGGCGGATCTGGCCCGGGAGGGCCTGCGACGGGCTCGCCGGGCCGCGCGGTGGGACGGGTAGCGGCGCCACGTGGCATTACGCCACTGGTGCGGGGCGGCAGCGCGACCTTGTCCGGCCGGGGACGGACGTGTCCGGCCGGCGCGAGGTGTCTTTTTTTGGAGTAGGGTTTCGAGGTGGAAGACGAGATTCGAAAATGGAGGGGGTATAAATAGGCATAAGTGGAGCTCGGAGAGTCCAAATGAGGTGCGGTTTTCGCCCACGCGATCGTGATCGAACGACCGAGACGATGGAGCAGAGTTTGGTGGGTTTTGGGCCAAATTGGAGGGGTGTTGGGCTGCAACACACACGAGGCCTTTTCGGTCCCTCGGTTAACCGTTGGAGTATCAAACGAAGTCCAAATGACCCGAAACTTGACAGGCGGTCTACCGGTAGTAAACCAACGCCGCATGACAAGTCTCGGTCCAATCCGGAAATGTTTAATCCCCGCACACGAAAGAAAGCTAGAAATGGCCACCGGAGGAGAACGAAGCGCCGGAATGCAAAACGGACAACGGGAAAAATGCTCGAATGCATGAGATGAACATGTATGCAAATGCAATGCACGTGATGACATGATATGAGATGCATGAAAAAGAAAACAACACACGGAGACAAAGACTCGAACCCGAGGCATAAATATAACTTAGTGCCGGAAACGGCAAGAGTTGGAGTACAAATTGGGAAGGTAATATCTGGGGCGTTACAACACTCCACCACTACAAAAAGATCTCGTCCCGAGATCTAGGACTGAAAGAACTCCGGGTACTCAGAACGGAGGTGATCCTCGCGTTCCTAGGTAGCTTCACGGTCGGAATGGTGTGACCACTTGACTTTGAGAAATTTGATTGACTTGTTGCGAGTCCTGCGTTCAGTTTCTTCAAGGATTGCAACTGGGTGCTCACGATAGGAGAGATCTTCTTGGAGCTCAATGTCCTCGAAGTTGACGGTGCGCTCAGGCGTCTTGAAGCACTTTCGGAGTTGGGAGACATGGAACACATCATGAACATTTGCAAAGTTTGCCGGAAGCTCGAGTTGATAGGCAAGGTCACCTCTCTTGCTGACAATCTTGAAAGGTCCGACGTATCTGGGGGCAAGCTTCCCTTTGATACCGAAGCGACGAGTCCCTTTCATAGGAGAGATGCGGAGGTAAACATGATCTCCGATCTCGAAAGCCAAATCACGGTGCTTACCATCATAGTAGCTCTTCTGGCAGGATTGGGCTGCTTTGAGGTTATCACGAATGACCTTGCACATTTCTTATGCCTCTGTGATTAGGTCATTACCCAGCAGCTGACATTCACCGGTTTCAGACCAGTTGAGAGGTGTACGGCACTTCCTACCATACAGAATTTCAAATGGGGCCTTGCCCGAACTTGCTTGAAAACTGTTGTTGTACGAGAATTCAGCATAAGGAAGACAATCCTCCCACTTCATGCCGTAGGAGATAATACAAGCCCTGAGCATATCTTCAAGAATCTGGTTGACACGCTTGACTTGACCGCTTGTTTGAGGATGGAAAGCAGTGCTGAAGCGGATGTTGGTGCCCATGGCCTTCTGAAAAGAATCCCAAAACTTGGAGGTAAAGATGCTGCCACGGTCTGAAGATATCACTTGAGGAATACCGTGCAGAGAGACAATTCGAGAGGTATAGAGTTCCGCCAATTGAGCTGCAGTGATTGCCTCTTTGATAGGCAGAAAGTGAGCCACTTTGGTGAGCTTGTCGATGACAACGAATATAGCATCATTGCCACGCTTGGACTTTGGAAACCCAGTCACGAAGTCCATTTCAATGTGGTCAAACTTCCATTCTAGAATAGCAAGAGGTTGTAGGAGACCTGCTAGCCTTTGGTGTTCTGCCTTCACTCATCTGCAGACATCACATTCATTCACGAATTGAGCGATCTCGCGCTTCATTCGAGTCCACCAATAAGTTTGCTTCAGATCTTGATACATCTTCGTGCTCCCAGGGTGGATGGAGAGGAGAGAGTTGTGAGCCTCGTTCATGATCACTTTACGAAGTTCACCTTTGGGCACAACAATTCGATCCTCGAAGAAGAGAGTGTCCTTGTCATCAAGTCGGTAGCACTTGTACTTGGACTGACTCTTTGCAATACCAATCTTCACCTTTTTCACCATAGCATCAAGAAGCTGGGCTTGGCGAATTTGGTCTTCCAAGGTAGGAGAGACTTGAAGGTTGGCGAGGAAACCTTGAGGAACAATTTGAAGATTAAGTTTGTGGAAAGCTTCACAAAGCTCGGGTTGATAAGGCTTCAGAATCAGACTGTTGCAATATGCTTTTCTGCTCAAAGCGTCAGCAATCACATTAGCCTTGCCTGGAGTATACTCAATACTCGGATTGTACTCTTGAATCATCTCGACCCATCGAGTCTGCCTGAGGTTGAGATTAGGCTGAGTGAAGATGTACTTGAGACTCTTGTGATCAGTGAAAATATCCACTTTCCTTCCCAATAGAAGATGTCTCCAAGTCAACAAAGCCTGCACAACTGCCGCCAACTCGAGATCATGAGTGGGGTAGTTCTTCTCATTAGGCTTCAACTGGCGAGAGGTATAAGCAACAACTTTCTTCTCTTGCATCAGTACAGCACCGAGACCTTGGAGAGAGGCATCACAAAAGACCTCGTACGGCTTGGTTTCATCAGGCGGAGTCAGAACTGGAGCAGTGATCAACTTCTCTTTCAAAGTGTTGAAAGCAATATCACACTCCGGAGACCAAACGTACTTGACGTGCTTCTGGAGAAGATTTGAGAGAGGCTTCGTGATCTTAGAAAAGTTTTCAACGAATCTTCGGTAGTAGCTTGCAAGACCGAGGAAGCTACGGAGTTGCTTCACATTCTGAGGAGGTTCCCAATTAACAATTGCAGACACCTTCTCAGGATCCATGGAAATGCCCTTGGCAGAGATGATATGGCCAAGATAAAGAACCTCATTGAGCCAAAATTCACACTTGGAGAACTTGGCGTAGAACTGATGTTCCCTGAGCTTGTCAAGAACCAAACGCAAGTGCTTGGCATGATCTTCCTTGTTCTTCGAGAAAACCAGAATGTCGTCGAGATAGACCAAAACGAAGTCATTGGTGTAGGGGTTGAAGATGAAGTTCATCATGCGAGAGAACGTCGAAGGAGCGTTGGCGAGGCCAAAAGACATGACAGTTTATTCATATGACCCATAGCTTGTTCTGAACGCCGTCTTGGGAATATCTTTCTCACGAATGCGAATTTGATGATAACCCATACAAAGATCAAGCTTTGAGAATACTTGGGCACCCTTGAGTTGTTCAAACAGCTCATTGATGTTGGGAAGTGGGTATTTGTTCTTGATGGTCTTCTTGTTCAATGGACGATAATCAACACAAAGTCGGTCCGTTCCATCCTTCTTCTTCACAAAAAGAACACCACAACCCCACGGAGAAGTACTAGGCCGAATGAGACCCATTCTTTCTTGAACATCGAGTTGTTTCTTCAACTCCTTCAACTCTTCGGGGCCGAGCTTGTAGGGACGTTTGCACACAGGTTCCGTACCGGGCTCAAGTTCAATAACAAATTCAACCGGCCGGTGCGGAGGCATTCCTGGGAGTTCTTCTGGGAAGACGTCTTGATACTCACAAACAACCGGAATCTGCGAAATAGCATCCAATTCACCCTTCTCATTGAGAGAAAACAACCGGATGGTATTATCCCGAGCAGCAAAGACAATTACATCCTCAGACGAATGAGTCAGTTGAATCTGCTTGGCTGCACAATCGAGCTGAGCCTTGTGTTTAGAGAGCCAGTCCATCCCAAGAATAGGATCGATATCGGAATTACCAAGAATCATTGGAGAAGCTAGAAACTTGAAGTCCCCCAGCGAGATAGAAATATATGGAACTTCATAGTTAGCAAGCAAGTATTTACTCGGAGGGACAACTGCTAATGGTTTATGCATAACTTGAGAAAACCACCCGTGCTTGGATGCGAAAGGTCTCGAGATAAAACAATGTGATGCACCAGTATCAAAAAGTACTTTTGCGGGAACATCGTTAATAGGAAGGTTACCCATGATCACATCTGACGAATCCTCTGCCTGAGCTGCACTCACCATATTGACCTTGGCGTGCTTGGGATTATGCTTGACCACAGCTGTACTTGCCGATCTGACAGGAGGAGGAGGAGGAAGACACCTCTGGTTGAAACACTTGTTGGCGTAGTGACCCTTCTGTTGGCACTTGTTGCACGTGACCTCCGAGAGCGGACGGTGGTACGGAGCACTCGATCTTGGAGCTTGAGACGAAGTCTTGTTTTGAAAGCCTGGGTTGGGTGGGCGGGAAGAACCACTGCCACCTTTGCTCTTCTGCTGATACGGCTGACCGAACGGAGGAGGAGGAAGCCAATACTTCTGCTGCTTGGCCCCTTGAGTAGAGGAAGAAGGCGTAGTGTCTCTAACTCGCTTTCTGGAAGCATCACACCTTAACTGAGCAGCCTCTTGCTTCAGTGCCATGTTGTAGAACTCATCGTATCTCAGCGGCTCGAAGAGGACAAGAGTGAGCTGAATTTCTTCATGGAGACCACCCCTGAACTGATAGATCATGCTCTTCTCATCAGGAACATCCTGCTTGGCAAAACGGGCGAGCTTCTGGAACAACTTGTTGTAGTCATAGACAGACAAAGAGCCTTGCTTCAGATTGCGGAATTCTTCACGTTTGCTTTCAGTCACACTCTAAGGGATGTGATGAGCTCGGAAATCACGACGGAAATCATCCCAAGTGATCAAACGTCCACCTCTGGAATCCTTGTACTGCTGGAACCACTCTGTGGCCTGATCTTTGAGCTGGAAAGAAGCGAACTTGACGAAATCTTCAGGCCTGACGTTGCTGCATTCAAAATGCTTGCCCAGATCCACTAGCCAATCGTCAACATCGGTAGCTTCAACACAATTGCTGAACGTCTTTGGACCATTAGCGAGGAACTGGTTCAGAGTAGCAAAATGGTTCTGATTGTTGCCTTGATTCCCTTGACTGCATTGATTCCGCTCTTGGAGGATTTGCATGATCAACTGTGTGTTTGCATTAGTAGCGGCCATCACAGCTTGCCATGCTTCCGGAGGAGGCGGAGGTGGTGGCGGATCTTGATTCTGGTTCTGACTGGTGCTCTTAGCGGGAGCCATCCTGAAGAGGTTGACCACCGTTAGCACATAGGCAGATAAATGAAGCTGAAACCAACGAAATGAAAATTGCAACATAAAGTCTTCAAATCCGAACAAAATGAACGAATGCACTTCTCTTGAAGTGCTCACATATTCCTAAATTGCGAAGCCACGAAGAATCAGGTAGAAGAGGTACATCAAGGAGGGATGGAATCAACATATGACGTCGAAGCAAAATCGAATGCCACAACTCGGAATACAACCAAGGGTTGGCTTGCGAGATAAGCCGGAACAAACATATGATAGAAATTTCGTCCGAAGTTTTCGTGGTAGGACCTACACGGGCTCGATCGTACAGCACCATCATGTACAAGGCAGTGCACATGACATACGAAGCGTCCCCGAGTCAGCATAGCCAAGGACTCTTTAAGACACAACGAGACCACTATAAAATCGACCATGAATAGGCGAACCACTAGACGTCGAACCCCAATTTCATATCATACATCCGTCGGAAGGATATCCTAAGAGCTACTTGAATTCCCACCTATGAAACTCCCGAAAGTTTCCAGTTATGCAATCAGGTGTTGGGGATACAGGGGAAGCATAATATCTCACCCAAGCTAGCAAATCCTACATCCAGCTGTATCCATCCTTCAACACATAACCAAGAAACCTTCGGAAACCATCTACCTCAACCTTCGAAAAGCATCCGTTATACAAGTTATGGCGATACTCCCGAACTCCCGCCCCAGTACTGGGTGGCGTCGAGGTTATCTCACCAACGAACTGCATAAAGGAGGTTTTCAATGTCGCGCACATATCTCAAGTATACCAGAATTGCAACGATAAAATTATGATGACAACACCTCAGAGCTCAACTCCCCGGGACACTTCCACTAAACCCCTGACAGGAGGCACCAAGACAGTATTCTCATCATAAGCCATCGGAACAAATCCAAGATACTCGCGTGATCCTAAAAAAAATTTAGTGAAATTTGAGAAGAGAAGAGTCAAAACTCTATGTCAGGATGCCTTACCAGAGCGATGAGGAGACTAGGAAGTAAAAAGAATTCCTAAACTCTCCGATATATAATTCCTAAGGACTCAAAACATTTTTCTAGACACAACTCGGCTGCTAAAAACGATCAAGCAATGGGGGCTCCTAAGGTCGGGGAAGGCTCTGATTACCAACTTGTAACGCCCTCGATGCGGCTATATCTCCCACGTGTCGAGGCACGACTTAGAGGCATAGCCGCATTGAAAGCAATGTCGCAAGTCAGGAAATCATCACACATCCCATGTACATAAATAATATAAAGGGGAATAACATAGTTGGCTTACACTCGCCACGTCACATCAAAGTACATAAATAACATCCATCATACAATTCACTCATGGCCCGACTACGGCGCCAAAATAGAAAAGACCCCCAACAAGCGACAAGGCCCTGAATCTAACCCCGAATAGGCACCACTACTGATCTTCAGGAAAAGACACATAGTAACGCTGAGAGTCCTCGTCGTACTCCCACTTGAGCTCGAGCGCGCCATCTGGAGCTGTATCCTCTGTCCCTGCATCTGGAGTAATAGTAATCTGTGAGCCACAGGGACTCAGCAATCTCGCACCCTCGCGATCAAGACTATTTAAGCTTAATAGGTAGGGAAGGGGTAATGTATAAGTGGAGCTGCAGCAAGCGACTAGCATATATGGTGGCTAACTTATTCGCAAAAGAGAGCGAGAAGAGGAGGCAAAGCATGGGCGAGAAACTAGAGAGCAACCTGCGCAAACATAACTCCAACACCGTGTCCGCTTCCCGGACTCCGCCGAGAAGAGGCCATCATGGCAACGCACTCAGTTGATTCATTTTAATTAATTAAGGTTCAAGTTATCTACAACCGGACATTAACAAATTCCCATCTGCCCATAACCGCGGGCACGGCTTTCGAAAGATCAATCCCTGCAGGGGGTCCCAACTTAGCCCATAACAAGCTCTCACGGTCAACGAAGGAATAGACCTCCACCCAAGACACACCGATCAGACTCGGTATCTCGGTACAACAAGATGATTCGACAGGTTAAAACAAGTCCAGCAACACCGCCCGAATGTGCCGACAAATCCCGATAGGAGCTGCACATATCTCTTTCTCAGGGCACACTCAGATTGTCTAAACTTCTGGTAGGCCAGCCCAGAGTTGCCCCTGGTAGCCACCGGCGGCTGACGGTTTGGACCAACACTCAGAGGAGCACTGGCCCGGGGGGTTTAAAATAAGATGACCCTCAGGCTCCGGAAACCCAAGGGAAAAAGAGGCTAGGTGGCAATTGGTAAAACCAATGTTGGGCATTGCTGGAAAAGCTTTAATCAAGGCAAACTATCAAGGGGTTCCCATTATAGCCCAACCGCGTAAGGGACGCAATAATCCGGGAACATAACACCGATATGACGGAAACTAGGGCGGCAAGAGTGGAACAAAACACTAGGCGAGAGGCCGAGCCTTCCACCCTTTACCAAGTATATAGATGCATTAAGATAACATGGCAATATAATGATATCCCAACAAGTAAATAAATGTTCCTACAAGGAACGGCTCCAATCTTCACCTGCAACTAACAACGCTATAAGAAGGGCTGAGCAAAGCGGTAACATAGCCAATCAACGGTTTGCTAGGACAAAGGTGGGTTAGAGGCTCAAGCATGGCAATTGGGAGGCTGACAAGCAAGTGGTAGGCATCGTAGCATTGGCAAAGCAAAAGAGCGAGCAAACTAGCAAAGCAAAGATAGTAGTGATTTCGAGGGTATGATCATCTTGCCTGCACAGTTGTCAGAGTTGACTGGATCCTCAAAAGCAAACTCAACGGGCTCCTCGTTAGGGAACTCGTCTCCCGGCTCTACCCAACAACACAAACAAGCAACAAGGATACAATAAACCACGTGCAAGGGCAACCAATAATATGCAAAGATGGTATGCGATGCGGGATGCAAAATGCAAGACGTGACAGGAAATGCATGAACCTTGCCTCAACTTGGATAACCAAGTGAGCCACTGGATAGAGGGGAAGAAATCACCTGAAAACGATATAAAGATCATTGGAATCGGAGCTACGGTTTGGAAATGGCAAGCGTTTTACGAAATGAACCGATCTGCGATTTACAGCAAGTAGGCTCCTAAATGCCACGAAATGAACATGCGACAGCCACCAAACATGAAAACAAAATCCGTGGCAGGGATGTACACAAGATGCTTAAAAAATCACTAGGACTGAGCCATAGGCAAATTCATCCATTAAGGGGTTCAAACAAGCATGGCAAAACTGAATAAGCAAAACAGATCTCAGACTTGGTGAAATTAACACTAGTCTGAAATTTCAGACCACGATGCTCTCTTGGGAGCAGCCAAACAATATGAAACGTAACCTGAACATGGCAAGTAAGAACATGGCATGGAGCTAATCAACAAGGTTAACAAAACACCCAATATGACCTGGGGCCAAAAGTGTTCACAAAATACTCAAACAAGCACACGAAAATAGATGAAACACAATCAGTTTTCAGACTTAGTGAAAACTGAGACATGCTGAAATTATAACTCACGGAGGCATGTAAACGAGCTCGATGCACTCACTATAGTGCAATTCATAGCAAGGCAAGCATATATCCATAAAGAAGGCACAAAATGCTAGCTAGACATGGCAAGAACAATGGCATAGCATGCATGGATCACTAGCAATAGCACCGGCAAAATCACAAAAGAGTTCATGATCTGCCCAAATTAACAGCGATGCAAAAGTTGAGCTTGATTGACTCAACCTAGGGTGCCCCAACATAGCAAGTAAAGACATGGATGGATAGAGCATAACAATATTAACAAATTTCCCTTACTGATCATACTCAAAAGGCGCACAGGTCACTAGGAAACAAGCCGAACATATGGCATCATGAACTAAAACATCCCAGACTTAGTGAAAATCACTAAGTCCCCGAAATCAGCAATCTCAGGTACCCCTCTTTGCAAGCTTGCACAAGACACCACACACATCCTAAAAATGGGTGGGTGGCACCTCTGGAAAGAAGACAAAATGCTTAACAATTCATTCCAAAGGGTCACAGGCATATCATGCACACAATAATCATGGCAAAAATGACAAAAGTCAATGATGAGCTAACAGATCTGCAATTTAACTCACGATGCCTCCTTCTAACAGCATTTTGGGCATCAAGATGAACTCAAATGCAAATGATGCAATGGAATGAAATGATGTACTCGTCGAGACGAAGATTTTGATATATCATATGTCCAAAACAGAGCTACGGATGCGGAGATACGAGTAGTCAAACATAGCACGAAAATTAGGATTCCGGGAATAAAAGTCAACAGCTCGAAAATCAGATCTGGATCCAGATCGGGATCCCGCGGGCACGGACTTCGAGGTCGCCGGACTTGGGCACTGTTCATGCCGGAGCTTCATCGGAGGAAGAGCCGACTGGAGCGGGGAGGAAGATGGAGCTCGCCGGAGCGCCGGCGAGGGAGGGAGAGGCGGCGCGCGGGCGACGGCGCGGGCCACGGAGGTCGCCGGGGCCTCGGGCGCCGAGTCCGCCGGCGAGGGAGCTCGGTGGCCCTGCAATGGCGGCGGTGGCCAGCGGGGAAGGAGCGGCAACAGCGTCGGGGAAGGAGAGAGACCGCGGGCGGCGGCGGATCTGGCCCGGGAGGGCCCGCGACGGGCTCGCCGGGCCGCGCGGTGGGACGGGCGGCGGCGCCACGTGGCGTTACGCCACTGGTGCGGGGCGGCGGCGCGACCTTGTCCGGCCGGGGACGGACGTGTCCGGCCGGCGCGAGGTGTTTTTTTTGGAGTAGGGTTTCGAGGTGGAAGACGAGATCCGAAAATGGAGGGGGTATAAATAGGCATAAGTGGAGCTAGGAGAGTCCAAATTAGGTTTAGTTTTCGCCCACGCGATCGTGATCGAACGACCGAGACGATGGAGCAGAGTTTGGTGGCTTTTGGGCAAAATTGGAGGGGTGTTGGGCTGCAACACACACGAGGCCTTTTCGGTCCCTCGGTTAACCGTTGGAGTATCAAACAAAGTCCAAATGACCCGAAACTTGACAGGCGGTCTACCGGTAGTAAACCAAGGCCGCATGACAAGTCTCGGTCCAATCCGGAAAAGTTTAATCCCCACACACGAAAGAAAGCTAGAAATGGCCACCGGAGGAGAACGAAGCGCCGGAATGCAAAACGGACAACGGGAAAAATGCTCGAATGCATGAGATGAACATGTATGCAAATGCAATGCACGTGATGACATGATATGAGATGCACGAAAAAGAAAACAACACACGGAGACAAAGACCCGAACCCGAGGAATAAATATAACTTAGTGCCGGAAACGGCAAGAGTTGGAGTACCAATTGGGAAGGTAATATCTGGGGCGTTACATAGTGTTTCCACGATTCCAAAGACTTTGTGTGATTTGTTAGGTTTCCGTGATTTTGATGATTGCTCTCTAAACTTGCACCTTGGGGATTCCACTATTAAAAAACCAATGGGAAGAATTAATGATGTTCTTATTGTTTCAAATAGGAATTATGTGCCCCTAGATTTTATTGTTCTTGACACACATTGCAATCCTTCATATCCTATTATTCTTGGTAGACCTTTCCTTAAAACGATTGGTGCAATTATTGATATGAAGGAAGGAAATATTAGATTCCAATTTCCATTGAAGAAAGGCATGGAACACTTTTCTAGAAAGAAAATTAAATTACCTTATGAATCTATTATGAGATCCACTTATGGATTGCCTACCAAAGATGGCAATACCAAGATCTATTTTTGCTTGTTATGCCTAGCTAGGGGCGTTAAACGATAGCGCTTGTTGGGAGACAACCAAATTTTATTTTTATTCCTTGCTTTTTGCTCCTGTTTAGTAATAAATAATTTATCTAGCCTATGTTTTGGTTGTGTTTTTTTGTGTTTCATTAGTGTTTGTGCCAAGTAGAACCGTTGGGAAGACTTGGGGAAAGTCTTATTGAACTTGCTGTAAAAAACAGAAACTTTAGTGCTCACAAGAACTACTGCCATTTTTATTTGGAAAGTGATATTTAGTTAATTCTATTTGCAGATGATTAATAGATAAATTCCTCACGTACAGTTATTTTAGAATTTTGGGGGGTTCCAGATCTTACGCTAGCTACAGATTACTTCAGACTGTTCTGTTTTTCACAGATTCTGTTTTTCGTGTGTTGTTTGCTTATTTTGATGATTCTATGGCTAGTAAAATAGTTTATAAACCATAGAGAAGTTGGAATAAAGTAGGTATAACACTAATATAAATAAAGAATGAGTTCATTACAGTACCTTGAAGTGGTCTGTTATTTTCTTTCGCTAATGGAGCTCACGAGATTTTCTACTTTAAGTTTTGTGTTGTGAAGTTTTCAAGTTTTGGGTAAAGATTTGATGGATTATGGAACAAGGAGTGGCAAGAGCCTAAGCTTGGGGATGCCCATGGCACCCCCAAGATAATCTAAGGACACCTAAAAGACAAAGCTTGGGGATGCCCCGGAAGGCATCCCCTCTTTCGTCTACTTCTATCGGTAACTTTACTTGGAGCTATATTTTTATTCTCCACATGATATGTGTTTTTCTTGTAGCGTCTTGTATTATTTGAGTCTTTGCTTGTTAGTTTACCACAATCATCCTTGCTGTACACACCTTTTGAGAGAGCCATGTATGATTTGATGTTAGAATACTCTATGTGCTTCGCTTATATCTTTTGAGTTATATAGTTTTTCTCTAGTGCTTCACTTATATCTTTTAGAGCACGGTGGTGGATTTGTTTTATAGAAACTATTGATCTCTCATGCTTCACTTAGATTATTTTGAGAGTCTTAAATAGCATGGTAATTTGCTTAAAATCCTAATATGCTTGATATATCAGATTAATAATAAAACTTTCTTATGAGTGTGTTGAATACTATGAGAAGTTCGATGCTTGATAATTGTTTTGAGATATGAAGATGGTGATATCAAAGTTATGCTAGTTGAGTAGTTGTGAATTTGAGAAATACTTGTGAATCCCGTAGCATGCACGTATGGTGAACCGTTATGTGATGAAGTCGGAGCATGATTTATTTATTGATTGTCTTCCTTATAGTGGTGATCGGGGACGAGCGTTGGTATTTCCCTACCAATATATCCCCCTAGGAGCATGCACGTAATACTTTGCTTTGATAACTTGTAGATTTTTGCAATAAGTATATGAGTTCTTTACGACTAATGTTGAGTCCATGGATTATACGCACTCTCACCCTTCCACCTTTGCTAGCCTTTCTAATACCGCGCACCTTTCGCCGGTATCATACACCCACCATACACCTTCCTCAAAACAGCCACCATACCTACCTATTATGGCATTTCCATAGCCATTCCGAGATATATTGCCATGCAACTTTCCACCGTTCCATTTATTATGACACACTCCATCATTGTCATATTGCTTAGCATGATCATGTAGTGGACATCGTATTTGTGGCAAAGCCACCGTTCATAATTATTTCATACATGTCACTCATGAGTCATTGCATATCCCGGTACACCGCCGGAAGCATTCATATAGAGTCATATTTTGATCTAAGTATCGAGTTGTAATTGTTGAGTTGTAAATAAAAAGTGCAATGATCATCATTATTAGAGCATTGTCCCAGTGAGGAAAGGATGATGGAGACTATGATTCCCCCACAAGTCGGATGAGACTCCGAACGAAAAAAGAAAGAAAGAAAAGAGGCCATAAAAAAAGAAAAAAAAGGCCCAAATAAAAAAATGAGAGAAAAAGAGAGAAGGGACAATCTTACTATCCTTTTACCACACTTGTGCTTCAAAGTAGCACCATGATATTCATGATAGAGATTCTCCTATGTTATCACTTTCATATACTAGTGGGAACTTTTCATTATAGAATTTGGCTTGTATATTCCAATGATGGGCTTCCTCAAAATGCCCTAGGTCTTCATGAGCAAGCAAGTTGGATGCACACCCACTTAGTTTATTTTTGAGCTTTCATATACTTATAGCTCTAGTGCATCCGTTGCATGGCAATCCCTACTCACTCACATTGATATTTATTAATGGGCATCTCCATAGCCCGTTGATAAGCCTAGTTGATCTGAAACTATATTCTCCCTTTTTGTCTTCTCCACAACCACCACTCTACTCCACCTATAGTGCTATGTCCATGGCTCACGCTCATGTATTGCGTGAAAATTGAAAAAGTTTTAAGAATGTCAAAAGTATGAAACAATTGCTTGGCTTGTCATCGGGGTTGTGCATGATTTAAATATTTTGTGTGGTGAAGATAGAGCATAGCCAGACTATATGATTTTGTAGGGATAACTTTCTTTAGCCATGTTATTTTGAGAAGACATAATTGCTATGTTAGTATGCTTGAAGTATTATTATTTTTATGTCAATATGAACTTTTGTCTTGAATCTTTCGGATCTGAATATACCACAATTAAGAAGAATTACATTAAAATTATGCCAAGTAGCACTCCGGATCAAAAAATCTGTTTTTATCATTTACCTACTTGAGGACGAGCAGGAATTAAGCCTGGGGATGCTTGATACGTCTCCAACGTATCTATAATTTTTGATTGCTCCATGCTATATTATCTACTATTTTGGACATTATTGGGCTATATTATATACTTCTATATTATTTTTGGGACTAACCTATTAACCGGAGGCCCAGCCCAGAATTGATGTTTTTGCCTGTTTTAGGGTTTCGAAGAAAAGGAATATCAAACGGAGTCCAAACGGAATGAAACATTCGGGAATGTGATTTTCTCAACGAACAAGACCCGAGAGACTTGGACCCTAGGTCAAGAAAGAAAAGAGGAGGCCACGAGGTAGGGGGGCGCTCCCTCCACCCTCGTGGGCCCCCTGTTGCTCCACCGACGTACTCCTTCCTCCTATATATACCTACGTACCCCCAAATGATCAGATATGGAGCCAAAACCCTAATTCCACCGCCACACCTTTCTGTATCCACGAGATCCCATCTTGGGGCCTGTTCCGGAGCTCCGCCGGAGGGGGCATCGATCACGGAGGGCTTCTACATCAACACCGTAGCCTCTCCGATGAAGTGCGAGTAGTTTACCTAACACCTACGGGTCCATAGTTATTAGCTAGATGGCTTCCTCTCTCTTTTTGGATCTCAATACAATGTTCTCCCCCTCTCTTGTGGAGAACTATTCGATGTAATCTTCTTTTTGCGGTGTGTTTGTTGAGATCGATGAATTGTGGGTTTATGATCAAGTCTATCTATGAATAATATTTGAATCTTCTCTAAATTCTTTTATGTGTGATTGGTTATCTTTGCAAGTCTCTTCAAATTATCAGTTTGGTTTGGCCTACTAGATTGATATTTCTTGCAATGGGAGAAGTGCTTAGCTTTGGGTTCAATCTTGCGGTGTCCTTTCCTAGTGACAGTAGGGGCAGCAAGGCACGCATTGTATTGTTGCCATCGAGGATAACAAGATGGGGTTTTCTTCATATTGCATGAGTGTCAGGACCCCGATTCCAAGCCACATCGATCTAGCCGGTAACACCTCATATCACTTTGCGGCCTCACGAACGGTATTCCACGGGTGTCGCCTTACCATGGCCCAGGACCGTTTGCGCCTTTTGGCTCACGTATATGATAGTGTCGCTAGCATCCATATGACAGAGAACCCGGGCCGACATGGCTAGTCGTGAACCCAAAGCGGCATAGACCTATGGAGACAGGCATACATGAATCACATCGAGCATGTCGGTCATCAGCGAGTGATTCCGGGCTGTAGCACTGGGCTAACAGGACTCCGGGGAACCCGGGCTGTAGCAGGCTAGGCAGGACTCTGAAAATCACCGCGTGACATTTCCCCGAAGGGACAGACATAGGAACAAAGTGAATCACATGCCGGCCAGTCAAGTGTCCTGAGCAGTAGTGCTGGGCTAGCAGGACTCCGGTGAACCGGGCTGTAGCGGACTACTATGGCTCGAGGAACACTAGACTACATTTCCCCATAAGAAAGGTTGTCAAGGATAAACCACTAGATTGTCGGATCCCACTCATACCAAGCATTTCAATCATTCACACAATATGCCCAATATGAGTACATACAGCATGGCATCACAACAAAACTCTACAACTCAATTACTTTATTTAAAGGCTCCAGAGAGCCATACATATCATGTTCATACAGATAGGGGTCACATGACCCGACACTCAAGTCATACACTCATACAAGCACATGCGGAAGCAACCGGTCTGAGTACAAACACTAGAAAGAAAGAAGGCTTCTCGAAGCCTGTCTATCTACATAGGGCCCTCCATGGCCAGGATCACCACCTGGGTGGCTAGTCACTCGTCGACATCAAGGTCTACATAAAACCCATCGGAGGGGGAAGTGTTGTCGTCTGGAAACAATAAATAAGCAAACATGAGTACAAGGTACTCATCAAGTCTTACATCAGAACCTACTATACATGCTCATTCTCAAGAAGGTGGTGGGCTATTGCAGCAAGCTAGCTTTGACTCTTGGCTAAGCTATCCTACAGAACTTCACTAGTAAAATAGTTTTCGCACACGAGTCCACTACTCACCAACACAATACTCCACCGGGTATCCTCCCTCGTCATCCTACGAGAGGGCCATCCTCGGTACTCACACTTATCTTGAGTCTTTTAGTAGTATCCATTAAACTTGTCTATGAACTGTATAGGCAACCAAGTAGTCCTTTACCGTGGACGCGGCTATTCGAATAGTTTTATACCCTGCAGGGGTGTACTTCGTCACACATGTTTCCACCACTTAGCATCTGCACACGACATGTGCTCGGCAAACTTCAAGCGAAAACCGACGTGGGTGTAGACCACGACCTGACTGACCTCACAAGTCTCTAGTCCAGGTTTATCGCCTATTCAGGTTCCATCCGCAAGGAAATCCGGCCGGGGTGTCCTCAATGGCCCCAAACGATGTGTACAGGGTTCCCGAGACACCAAACGGGCGACTCGGTACACCGTGCCACGGTGTATCTACCGCATCATAGCCCACCCCTAGGGTCAGCGCTACGCACGGCCGCCAACACATAACCTACAAACACCAGAAACTAGTTGCAACTCCTGGACAGAGAACGAGATGGGTCAGTAAGTCGAGCGGGGTCATATTTCAGGGCCCAATGTGTGGTAGTATCTGAATCTTAAATCACGCATACAGATCTCAGTTCTTATGGACGGCCTCAATGAAACAACCCACCATGTACTCCTACATGGCCTCTCATCGATACCTTTCCCAAAACATGTTCAACACATTCCTCATATTACCGACATAAGCATTTCACTCTAGCCCATCACCCAGATGAACCAGACCTGACACAACTCTAAGCATAGCAGGCATAGCAAGGTAGGAATCACATACATGGCTCAATCAACTCCTACACATGCTAGTGGGTTTCATCTAGTTACTGTGGCAATGACAGGTCATGCAGAGGATAAGGGTTCAACTACCGTAGCACACAGCAGTTTGAATCGCATTGTCTTAATGCAGTAAACAAGAGCAGAAGCGAGAACATGGGTTTGTATCGGAATGATCAATGGGTTGCTTGCCTGATGGAGTGGTCGTGGGATACTGCCCTTCAGTTGGATACTCGTGAATATCCTCGGAGGCAGAACCTACCACGAAGAACACATCGGACACAATCAACACATGACGATATGCAACAATATGATGCATGCTATGACATGGAAATATGAATGTGTCTTGGCCTAATGCAAGCTATAACAGAAAGGAATGAACTCATTTGAATCAAAGATTCAAATATTAGCTCATTAAACATGGCCTTAATAGTGCATTTCCTTATTCTGCTTAAACAGCAAGGTAAACTTGTTTTGTCATGCATGAAACCATTACAGATGGATAGATTGAATTTTTCTGATCATTTTTCATATATAAATCTTTGCATTTGGAGCTATGGTTGATTTTCTATGATTTTTAGAAGTTTTAAACATTTTCTGGAATTTCCTGTATAAGAATAATTCCAGTAATTTAATTACTGCATCAGCATTACGTCAGGGTGACGTCAGTGGTCAACAGGGACGTCCAGGTCAAACCTGACTGGTGGGTCCCGCATGTCAGTAGTTAATTAAACTAATTATTTTTAGTTAAAACTAATTTGATTTAGTTAGCAGAGGGGGACCCACTTGTCATTAACTCAGGGGAGTCAAACTAGGGTCAAACCCCTGGTCAACGGGGCTAATCC
Organism: Triticum monococcum; assembly: GCA_034509565.1. NCBI lineage: Eukaryota > Viridiplantae > Streptophyta > Magnoliopsida > Poales > Poaceae > Triticum > Triticum monococcum. The sequence continues at coordinate 37,774,919 of CM067841.1, read as the reverse complement.
TGCCGGCGTTGAGTCGCCGGCGAGGCCGAGACGGCGGAGGGCTTCGGATTTGGTCCTCCGGTGACCAAATCGATGGCGGAGACATGCTACGCGTAGCTGGGGCTCGTGCGCATCTAGTGGGGCAAGTGGGAGGAGCTGGGGTGGAGCGAGCTCGCCGGAATCGAGCTCGTGGCGGCGGCTGGTGTTCGGACGGGGTTGGTTTCGACGCTACGGTGCACGGGAGAAAGAACTGGTGGTGGCTACGGGCTCCTGTTGCTGCACTGAGCACAACGGCGAGCTTGGCTTCGAGCCACTGTGGCTCTGGCCACGACGGTGCCATGGCCGGCGGCGGGGAGCTCTCGGGTGCGGTGGAAATGGCGGCTACAGAGGCCAAACGAGCACGGGAGGTAGGGGAAAAGGAAGAGGAGCTCACAGCGGAGTCGGAGAGGGGGTCCGCGAGCTTGGGGAAGTCCTGGCAGCAGCGAATCGACCGGAGACGGCTCGGGTGCCCAAGGTTGAAGACGAGGGCGTAGACGGCGTTCGGCGGCGTTTGGGGTCGCGTGGGTCGGCGAAGAGGTCCAGGGCGACGAGGCGGAGCTATTGGGCTCGTCAGAGGGGCGAGGGAGTGGCTGTGGTGGCAACTACGGCGATCGGCGGCGAGGTTCGCGCTCGGCCATGGCGGGAGAGAGTGAGGGAGACGAGGGGGAGAGTGAGAGAGGATGAGAGGGGACGTGGGGGTCGCGTGGCATTCCCTGGACGTCTCCAGGGCATCGGCAGAAGCAGGAGGTGGCCGGTGTGTGGCCGCGGGCGCCGGCCACGCGCTCTGTGTCCTTCTGGCGGGAGGAGGACGACGACTGGCAAAGCTAGTAGGCTGGGCCGAGCCAGGTGGGCTAGCCAGCACAGGTAAGGCCCAGGTGGGCTTCTCCCTCTCTTTTTTTGATTTGTTTCTATTTTTCTATTTAACTGCAACTGTTGGGCTTTAATTAAAATACTAAAACGTTTCCAAAAATCCTGAAAATAATTGTGGGCTCTGTTTGGATTATTTCCAACAGCAAACATTTATTTCCAGAATTATTTGAGCATTTAAATTATTTTATAGCATTTAAATGCCCAAATTCAAATACTTATGATTTAATCCAATGACCTTCTGTTGACCTAGAAAATTGTGCACCAATTTTGCCAGAGGTTCTAACCCAAGACAAAGAGGGTGAACTTTTTAGAAGGGCATTTCAGGTTCATTGAAAATAATTTTAGTAAACCCTAGTTGTTTCCAGGGGGGTTTCTGCCTTCCCCAATTCAAATTTAAAAGGAATTTAAACATGATGCACATTCTAATGCTTGAACTAGCTAGGGTGTGACAACTCACCCCCACTCAAAAGAATCTCGTCCCGAGATTTAGGATCCTCCAGGAAGAAGGTGGGGTACTCGAGTCGAAGGCGATCCTCCCTTTCCCAAGTGGCTTCTTTCTCGGAATGGTCTGACCATTGAACCTTGAGAAACTTGATATTACGACGTCGAGTGGTATGCTCGGCTTGATCAAGGATACGAACGGGATATTCCCGATATGAGAGGTTATCTTGTAGATCAAGTGTTTCGTGGTCCACTCCACGGATAGGATCCGCGAAGCAACGCCTGAGTTGAGAAACGTGGAAGACATCGTGAACTCTGGAAAGATGCGGAGGTAGTTCCAATTGGTAGGCAACTTCTCCTCGTTTGGCAAGAATGCGAAAGGGTCCAATGTAACGAGGAGCCAATTTTCCTTTAATACCGAAACGAGGGGTTCCCTTTAACGGAGTAACCCGAAGGTAAGCCTTCTCGTCGACTTCATAAGTCATAGCCTTATGTTTACGATCACATTGACTCTTTTGACGAGATTGGGCTATTTTTTCAATTTCTCACGAATAACGCGAACCTGCTCTTCTGCTTCCTGAATCATATCCGGGCCAAAGAGTTGTCTTTCCCCGGTTTCTTACCAGCTAAGAGGCGTTCGACATTTTCATCCATATAGAACTTTGAAAGGAGCCTTTCCCAAGCTGGCTTGATAACTATTGTTATAAGCAAACTCCACGAATGGAAGGCATTTCTCCCAACTCATTCTGAATGAGATAACGGAAGCTCGGAGCATATCTTCCAGAATTTGATTGACTCGCTCTACTTGACCACTTGATTGAGGATGGAAGGCGGTACTAAAAGAGAGACGAGTTCCCATAGCATTTTGGAAACTTTCCCAAAATCGAGAGGTGAAGAGACTCCTAGGGTCTGAGTTAATTTCCACTGGGACACCATGAAGAGACACTATTCGGGAGATGTATAATTCGGCTAGCTGGCTAGCGGTGATACTCTCACGAACAGGTAGGAAATGGGCTACTTTGGAAAGTCGCTCGATCACGACGAAGATGGCATTATTCCCTCTCTTGGTCCTGGGAAACCCAGTGATGAAATCCATACTGATTTTATCCCATTTCCATTAAGGAATAGCCAAAGGTTGAAGGGTGCTAGCAGGCCGTTGATGCTCTGCTTTAACACGACAACAAACGTCGCAATTAGCAATGTATTGAGAGATTTCTCTCTTCATCCTAGTCCACCAAAACCTCTGGCGTAGGTCATGATACATTTTAGTGCTACCGGGATGAATGGTGAGAGGGGATTCATGAGCTTCCTTAAGGATCAACTAGCGTAGATGTTGTTTCTTGGGAACCACCAAACGGTTCTTGAAGAAGACAGCACCTTGCTCATCCATGGAGAAACATTTAGCAACTCCGCTAGCAATGTTTTCCTTAATCCGGGATATGCCCTTATCACGCCTCTGGGAAGCTATGATTTGATCCATAAGGGTAGGTTTCGCCACCAGGGTGGATAGGAATCCTCGAGGAACAATGTGAAGATTAAGCTTACGGAATTCCTCATGGAGAAGTGGTTGACTTTGTTGTAACATCAGGTTGTTACAATAGGATTTACGGCTTAGTGCATCAGCCATGACATTGGCTTTGCCCGGGGTGTAAGTTATTCCTAAGTCGTAATCCGAGATCAACTCAACCCAACGTCTTTGCCTGAGATTCAAATCTGGTTGGGTGAAGATATATTTCAAGCTTTGGTGATCGGTGAAGATCTCGCAACGATTACCGAGGAGGTAATGTCGCCAAGTTTTAAGTGCATGGACTACAGCTGCCAGCTCTAGATCATGTGTGGGATAATTTTCCTCATGTGGGTGTAATTGCCGTGAAGCGTAAGCAATTACTTGACGATCTTGCATGAGTATGCAACCTAGTCCAAGTCGCGAGGCGTCGCAATAGATAACAAAGTCCTTGGAGAAATCTGGTGGTACCAGTACGGGAGCAGATGTTAGGCGTCTTTTCAGTTCCTGAAAGCTGAACTTGCACTATGGAGTCCACTCGAACTTTTTATCTTTCTTGAGGAGTTCAGTTAGAGGTTTAGCAACCTTGGAGAAATTTTCGACGAAGCGGCGGCAATAGCTCGCTAAGCCAAGGAAGCTCCGAACTTGCTTGACCATCTCAGGTGGAGTCCAATCAAGGACGGCTTGAACTCGCTCAGGATTGACAGCAATACCCTTACCAGAAATTACATGGCCTAGATAGGTCACTTCTGGCAACCAAAATTCACAATTGGAGAATTTGGCATATAGGCGATGCTCTCGAAGTTTCAGCAATACTAGCCTTAGATGTTCGGCATGTTCCTCTTCATTCTTGGAGTAGATGAGTATGTCATCGAGGTATACTACGACGAATTTATCCAAATACTCCATGAAGACCGAGTTCATTAACCAAGAGAAGGTGGCTGGGGCATTGGTTAAACCGAAGGACATGACGGTGTACTCGTATTGGCCATAACGAGTAACAAAGGCCGTTTTGGGAATGTCCCTGTTTCTGATTTTGATTTGATGGTAGCCCAACCTCAAATCCATCTTGGAAAAGACTGAGGATCCAGCGAGCTGATCATACAGATCGTTGATCCTGGGAAGCGGATATTTGTTCTTGATGGTGACCAAATTGACAGGTCGGTAATCCACAACCATTCGATCCGTTCCATCCTTCTTCTTAATGAAGAGGACAGGGCAAGCCCAAGGAGAGGAACTAGGATGGATGAAACCCTTTTTCAAGGACTCATCGAGTTGGTTCTTAAGCTCGGCTAGTTCTAAGGGTGCCATCTTGTAGGGTCTTCTAGAAATTGGAACGGTTCCTGGAACAAGGTCTATCACAAACTCGACATCCCTGTCAGGTGGAACACCTGGCAGTTCTTCTGGAAAGACATCCAGAAAGTCTCGGACTACCGGAACATCCTCAAGGTCTGGAAGGGGGTTGGCATTTAGGGAGTAAAGTTGGCGCTTGGCCACTCGAGTTAAGACATTAACTATCTTGCCCGATGGGTGAGTAAGTTGAACGGTTCTAGTGGCACAATCAATCTTAGCACAATGAGCTGACATCCAGTCCATACCCAAGATGATGTTTATGTTCGAGGACTTGAGAGCTATTAAGGATGCAAGGAAGACAAGTCTATCGACAAGAATTTCATTCCCATGGCTTACTCTAGAAGTTTGCCATTTGGAACCCGGAGTTTGAATTACCATGGAAGTGGGCATGTCACAGAATGTCGTGTTATGCAATCGAGCATAGTTCTCGGATATGAATGAATGAGATGCTCCAGTATCGAAAAGAACAGATGCCGGATGGCAGTTAACAAGGAGCGTACCAAGGACGACGTTGGGATCCTCATGAGCCTCCTCGGCTGAAACATAGTTGACATGGCCACGTGCAGTGGTGGCCGGCTTGGCGTTGAATGTTTTTCCCGCGAGCTTACCATGGCCAACGGACTTTCCAGTTTGATTGGGGTTGTTGTTCTGGGGACACTCTCGGCTATAGTGACCCGGCTCTCCACACTTCGGGCGTGGAGCAGCATTAGCAGCGGGGCCACCATAGGGCTTGGGCGGTGCAAATTGCTGTTTGGGACGAGGCGCCTCAAAGGATGGCCTCGGGATGAACCTGGGTGGCAGTGCCATGCTTGGAATCCACACCCGGCGCTTCTGAGCTCCAGAGCCGGATGAAGAGCCAAAATCACGGGAGTGCTTGCGTGAAGCGTCATAATTAGTCTGGCCTGTCTCAGCACTGATGGCTTTATTGACCAACTTCTGAAAGGAGGTGCACTCATGCAGACGAAGATCGCGGCGAAGCTCAGGGCTAAGTCCCTTGCGGAACCTTGCCTGCTTCTTAGCGTCAGTAGATACCTCTTCGGGAGCATAGCGTGCCAGATTCCCAAATTCACGACTATAAGCATCCACAGTCAGTCTTCCTTGGGTGAAGTTGCAGAACTCCTCCCTCTTGTGATCCATGAGACCTTCCGGAATGTGATGCTCATGGAAAGCCTCACTCAATTCAGCCCAGGTAGTGATTTGGCCGACCGGGCGCATAGCTTCGAAATTCTCCCACCAAAGGCTAGCAGGGCCTTCGAGATGGTAGGTAGCATAAGTAACCTTGTCGGCTTCGGCTACGTTGGCAGAACGTAGCTTGTGGGTGATGCTGCAAAGCCAGTCATCCGCGTCGAGGGGTTCGACGGAATGGTTAAACTTTGGTGGGTACAGCTTGATAAAGTCATTAATTGACACCAAGTCATTTTGCGGGTGGCGTGCAGTGTTCTGCTCAATCCGCTCCAGCAGGCGGTTGGTCTCACGCTTGTTTCTTTCCGCCTCCAGCATTACTTCGGCCAAAGAAGGTGGGTGAGGCAGATTTTCACCTCTAGCTGCACTGGCTTCCCCCTGCTCCGGGGCAGCAGGGTTGCTCCGGGTGTTGACCATCCTAGGAGAAAACAAGACAACGGTTTAGACAAGGATGGCTCAAACTTAGCAAGGAAGTGCAGAATGTAATGGATAACACGGAATGCAGAGATGTTCATCTGTATGTCATGGTAATATAAAACTGCCATATATATACCAACGGTCATACACATCATACATAGTCTAGTACAAGCCCAGGCTACAGTACAACTATGATGAAAGACGTTACATCTCATCGGAGGCATTCCAAGCTCCTATACATTATTTGTCTACACCTCCGGAATAGATTACACACAAAGTCATATTCCACAAGTCACGCAGGACGGTGGAAATACAACTACTACAATACTAGTGGTACTACTACTAACTCAGACAGCTCTGTAGTAGTCCTCATAGAAGTCACCTCCATAGCCTGGAAGTTCAACATGACCATCCGGGAACAGACGGTCCTGAGGAGCCTGTGGACCATAGGGGCTAGGATGAGGTCTTGGACCAACAAACGGTGGCCTGCGGGGACCACGGGGTGGGGTGATGCCTCCCACATCACGCCAATCCACCATGTCTGGCAAAGCAGATCTCACAGGATACAGATCCCTTGTATCCATACATACAGCTTGCACCGCAGGTGCAAACCGAGTCAATGTAGCCCAATGATCAGCACGGGTATTAAAAAGCTCCAGCCTCAAGGCCCGATTCTCTCGGTCCTTATCTTCGAGCATCTCAGCAGTGGTACGAGTTAATGAGTCCTCCTGAGTGGTGTCAGCATAGATAGCCTGAAGATAACCTTGCGCTCCCGGAAGTGAAGCTGGCATGTAACGGGTGTCGGTGTTCTGAAGCAGGCCAGTCCGGACTCGCATGATGGTCATCATGGAATAGGCAGCATCCTGCACAGCCATCTCAACAGTAACCCCGAGTCCATAGGAACAGTGAAGGGGTTCGGTAGATCCGGGATAAGAAGGAAATATCCTGACGGTGCAGAAATACTGGCTTTGACTAAAGTCTCAGAATTGCTCTTCGACGGTGTATTCGGGATACCAACGGTAACCCATCTCGATCATTACCCGGACTAACATAGCAGTATGACCGGGCACGTCGAGGCACCGGGTCAGGCGAACCACTTGGTTCTGAACACGGTTGGCCATCTGAAAGCACAACCACAATGCAAAGACATTAGAATTTCTAGGGAAAATTGGACAGCATAACGACTGTAAATGCTCAGAAAAAGATTTGAGACATCCACAACAGTTCACAATACCACTCAACAACATCATATCAAGGTTCTGATTCAATTAACAAGATACTAAGAATAGTAGAAACTGAACTGGGACTTGTAACAACAATCCTATAAGCTACTACGGATTAGTAACACGTGAACCTGATAGAAGAAGAGAGCCTAGTCCTTAACCCACGTTGAATGAGAAGAGAATGACTCAGATCAGAGGCATACGGTAAAGGAGTAAAAGAGCCATACGTTCCCTTCCACAATCAATTCCCCTACATATAACTAAAGCATTTCTAGACTCGACATCGACCAGTTTGGCTCAACGACCCTACAGGCAGTCCGACTCTGATGCCAACGCTGTCAGGACCCCGATTCCAAGCCACATCAATCTAGCCGGTAACACCTCATATCACTTTGTGGCCTCACGCACGGTATTCCACGGGTGTCGCCTTACCATGGCCCGGGACTATTTGTGCCTTTTGGCTCACGTATATGATAGTGTCGCTAGCATCCATATGACAGAGAACCCGGGCCGACATGGCTAGTCGTGAACCCAAAGCGGCACAGACCTATGGAGACAGGCATACATGAATCACATCGAGCATGTCGGTCATCAGCGAGTGATTCCGGACTGTAGCACTTGGCTAACAGGACTCCGGGGAACCCGGGCTATAGCAGGCTAGACAGGACTCCGAAAATCACCGCGTGACATTTCCCTGAAGGGACAGACATAGAAACAAAGTGAATCGCATGCCGGCCAGTCAAGTGTCCTGAGCAGTAGTGCTGGGCTAGCAGGACTCCGGTGAACCGGGCTGTAGCGGACTACTATGGCTCGAGGAACACTAGACTACATTTCCCCATAAGAAAGGCTACCAAGGATAAACCACTAGATTGTCGGATCCCACTCATACCAAGCATTTCAATCATTCACACAATATGCCCGATATGAGTACATACAACATGGCATCACAACAAAACTCTACAACTCAAGTACTTTATTTAAAGGCTCCAGAGAGCCATACATATCATGTTCATACAGATAGGGGTCACATGACCCGACACTCAAGTCATACACTCATACAAGCACATGCGGAAGCAACCGGTCTGAGTACAGACACTAGAAAGAAAGAAGGCTTCTCGAAGCCTGTCTATCTACATAGGGCCCTCCATGGCCAGGATCACCACCTGTGTGGCTAGTCACTCGTCTACATCAAGGTCTACATAAAACCCATCGAAGGGGGAAGTGTTGTCGTTTGAAAACAATAAATAAGCAAACATGAGTACAAGGTACTCAGCAAGTCTTACATCAGAACCTACTATACATGCTCATTCTCAAGAAGGTGGTGGGCTATTGCAGCAAGCCAGCTTTGACTCTTGGCTAAGCTATCCTACGGAACTTCACTAGTAAAATAGTTTTCGCACACGAGTCCACTACTCACCAACACAATACTCCACCAGGGATCCTCCCTCGTCATCCTACGAGAGGGCCATCCTCGGTACTCACACTTATCTTGAGTCTTTTAGTAGTATCCATTAAACTTGTCTATGAACTGTATAGGCAACCAAGTAGTCCTTTACCGCGGACGCGGCTATTCGAATAGTTTTATACCCTGCAGGGGTGTACTTCGTCACACATGTTTCCACCACTTAGCGTCTGCACACGACATGTGCTCAGCAGACTTCAAGCGAAAACCGACGTGGGTGTAGACCATGACCTGACTGACCTCACAAGTCTCAAGTCCAGGTTTATCGCCTATTCAGGTTCCATCCGCAAGGAAATCCGGCCGGGGTGTCCTCAACGGCCCCAAATGATGTGTACATGGTTCCCGAGACACCAAACGGGTGACTCGGTACACCGTGCCACGGTGTATCTACTGCATCATAGCCCACCCCTAGGGTCAGCGCTACGCACAGCCGCCAACACATAACCTACAAACACCAGAAACTAGTTGCAACTCCTGGACAGAGAACGAGATGGGTCAGTAAGTCGAGCGGGGTCATATTTCAGGGCCCAATGTGTGGTAGTATCTGAACCTTAAATCACGCATACAGATCTCAGTTCTTATGGACGGCCTCAATGAAACAACCCACCATGTACTCCTACATGGCCTCTCATCGATACCTTTCCCAAAACATGTTCAACACATTCCTCATATTACCGACATAAGCATTTCACTCTAGCCCATCACCCAGATGAACCAGACCTGACACAACTCTAAGCATAGCAGGCATAGCAAGGTAGGAATCACATACATGGCTCAATCAACTCCTACACATGCTAGTGGGTTTCATCTAGTTACTGTGGCAATGACAGGTCATGCAGAGGATAAGGGTTCAACTACCGTAGCACACAGCAGTTTGAATTGCGTTGTCTTAATGCAGTAAACAAGAGCAGAAGCGAGAACATGGGTTTGTATCGGAATGATCAATGGGTTGCTTGCCTGATGGAGTGGTAGTGGGATACTGCCCTTCCGTTGGATACTCGTGAATATCCTCGGAGGCAGAACCTACCACGAAGAACACATCGGACACAATCAACACATGACGATATGCAACAATATGATGCATGCTATGACATGGCAATATGAATGTGTCTTGGCCTAATGCAAGCTATAACAGAAAGGAATGAACTCATTTGAATCAAAGATTCAAATATTAGCTCATTAAACATGGCCTTAATAGTGCATTTCCTTATTCTGCTTAAACAGAAAGGTAAACTTGTTTTGTCATTCATGAAACCATTACACATGGATAGATTGAATTTTTCTGATCATTTTTCATATATAAATCTTTGCATTTGGAGCTATGGTTGATTTTCTATGATTTTTAGAAGTTTTAAACATTTTCTGGAATTTCCTGTATAAGAATAATTCTAGTAATTTAATTACTGCGTCAGCATTACGTCAGGGTGACTTCAGTGGTCAACGGGGACGTCCAGGTCAAGCCTGATTGGTGGGTCCCGCGTGTCAGTAGTTAATTAAACTAATTATTTTTAGTTAAAACTAATTTGATTTAGTTAGCAGAGGGGGACCCACTTGTCATTGACTCAGGGGAGTCAAACTAGGGTCAAACCCCTGGTCAGCGGGGCTAATCCCGCCGGCGTTGAGTCGCCGGCAAGGCCGAGACGGCGGAGGGCTTCGGATTTGGTCCTTCGGTGACCAAATCGACGGCGGAGAGGTGCTACGCGAAGCTGGGGCTCGTGCACATCTAGTGGGGCAAGTGGGAGGAGCTGGGGTGGAGCGAGCTCACCGGAATCGAGCTCGTGGTGGCGGCCGGAGTTCGGACGGGGTTGGTTTCAACGCTACGGTGCACGGGAGAAAGAACTGGTGGTGGCTACGGGCTCCTGGTGCTGCACTGAGCACAACTGTAACACCCCGGATATGATTTTCCCAATATGTAATCAACTCTTGCCGTTTCCGGCATTAAGTTATATTTATTTCTCAGGTTCGGGTCTTTGTCTCCGTGTGTTGTTATCATTGTCATGCATCTCATATCATGTCATCATGTGCATTGCATTTGCATACGTATTCATCCCATGCATTCGAGCATTTTCCCCGTTGTCCGTTTTGCATTCCGGCACTTCGTTCTCCTCCGGTGGTCATTTCTAGCTTTCTTTCGTGTGTGGGGATTAAATATTTCTGGATTGGACCGAGACTTGCCAAGCGGCCTTGGTTTACTACCGGTAGACCGCCTGTCAAGTTTCGTACCATTTGGACTTCGTTTGAAACTCCAACGGTTAACCGAGGGACCGAAAAGGCCTCGTGTCTGTTGGAGCCCAACACCCCTCCAATTTGGCCCAAAACCCACCTAACTCTGCTCCATCACCTAGAGCGTTCGATCACGATCACGTGGCCGAAAACCGCACCTCGTTTGGACTTTCCTAGCTCCTCCAATGCCTATAAATAGACCCCCCGAAATTCGGATCTCTCTCCCTCTCTGAAACCCTAAATCCACCTCACGCCGCGCCGGACGTGTCCGTTCCGGCCGGACACGCCGCAGCTGCCGCCCGCAGCCAGTGGCAGCGCGCCACGTGGCCTCCCCGCGCCGCCTCCTCCGCCGGCCCGCCGCGGCCCATCGCGGGCCCTCCCCGCCACCACTCGGGCCCGTGTGCTGTCGCCATCCGCCGCTCCCCGCCGCCTGCCCAAGCCGTCGCGCCACCGCGGGACCCCGCCGCCCGACGCGCCGCCCCGTCGTCCGAGCCGCCGCCTCCTTGGATCCCGAGCCCCGCCGTCTTCCTCCTCCCTCCTCCTGGATGCCTCGCCGTCTCTGCGCCCTCCGGCGACCTCCTCCGGCAAGTCCCGCATCGCCGGCGATCTTGAGACCGCCGCTGGTGAACAGTGCCACCCCGATCCAGATCCGGTCCGGCTTGCTACAGTAAACCCTAGCCCGAGGGTTGACTTTCTCCCCCTCTCGCAGATTCATGTTGCCATCTTTGACATGCCATAACTTTGCATCCGTAGCTCCGATTCATGCATATAGCATATCAAAATGTTCATCTCAGAGAGTACATCATTTCATTCCATTGCATCATTTTCATTTGAGGTCATCTTGATGCCCGAAATGCTGTTAGAAGAGGGCTACTTGAGTTAATTGTCAGATCTGCTACTCCATCTTAGACATTTGTCATTTTTGCCATGATTAATGTGTGCATGATATGCCCTGATGCTCTAACTATGTTTTGTTAAGGGTTTTGTTATCTTTCCAGAGGTGCAACCCATGTATTTTTGTGATGTGTGTGGTGCCTAGTGCAAGCTTGCAAAGTGAGGCACCTGGTAACTCTGTTTTCAGGGACTTAGTAATTTCACTAAGTCCTGGGATTGTTTATCTCATGATGCCATATGTTCATGTTGTTTCCTAGTGATCCGTGCCTCTTTTGAGGATGATCAGTAAAGGAGTTTTGTTAATATTGTAGTGCTCTATCCATCCTTGTCTTTGTTTGCATATATGGAGCACCCTAGCTTGAGTCAATCGAGCTCTACTTTTGCTTCATTGTGAATCTGGGCAGATCGTCAACTTGTTTGCGATTTTGCCGATGATGTTGTAGTTGATCCGTGCATGCTATGCCATTGTTCTTGCCATTTCTAGCTTGCATTTTGTGCCTTCTTAATGCATATATGCTTGTCTTGCCATGACTTGCACCGTGGTGAGTGCATCAAGCTCGTAAACATGCCTACTTGAGTTATGTTTCAGCATGTCCCAGTTTTCACTAAGTCTGAAAACTGATTATGTTTTTGCTATGTTCATGTGCTTGTTAGTATATTTTGTGGTCCCTTTTGGCTCAAGGTCACTAAGGGACTTTTGTTAAGCTCTTTGAGTAGCTCCATGCCATGCTTTACTTTGCCATCTTCAGGTCCTGTAGCATGTTGTTTTGTTGCTCCGAACAGTGCTACTTGGTCTGAAATTCCAGACAAGTGTTAATTTCACTAAGTCTGAGATCTGTTTTACCATTTGCATTTTTGCCATGCTTGTTTGAACCTGTTAATGGATGAATTGGCCGTGGCTCAGTGCTAGACTTCTGTTAAGCATCTTGAATGCATCCTTGCCATGTATTTTGTTGCCATGTTTGAGTGTTGTAGCATGTTCATCTCATTGCATTTAGATGACTACTTGTTGTAAATCGCAGATCGGTGTCATATTTGAATCGCTTGCCATTTCCAAACCGTAACTCCGATTCCGGTGATCTTTATATCGTTTTCAAGCAATTTCATCTCATCTTTCCAGTGGCACACTTGGTTTTCCAAGTTGAGGCCAGGTTCATGCATTTCCTGTAATATCTTGCATATGCATCCCGCATCGCATCCCGCATAGCATACCATGTTTGCATCATCTTGCTTGATCCTTGCACGTGGTTGATTGTGTTCTTGTTGCTTGTTTGTCTTGTCTGGGTAGAGCCGGGAGACGAGTTCACTAACGACGAGCCCGTTGAGTTTGCTTTCGAGGATCCAGTCAACTCTGACAACTTTGCAGGCAAGATGATCATACCCTTGAAATCACTACTATCTTTGCTATGCTAGTTTGCTCGCTCTTTTGCTATGGAATGCTTCGATGCCTACCACTTGCTTTCAAGCCTCCCAAATTGCCATGTTCAGCCTCTAACCCACCATTGTCCTAGCAAACCGTTGATTGGCTATGTTACCGCTTTGCTCAGCCCCTCTTATAGCGTTGCTAGTTGCAGGTGAAGATTGGAGACCGTTCCTTGTTGGAACATGTATTTTTATTGTTGGTATATCATTATATTGCCATGTTATCATAATGCATCTATATCCTTGGTAAAGGGTGGAAGGCTCGGCCTCTCGCCTAGTGTTTTGTTCCACTCTTGCCGCCCTAGTTTCCGTCATATCGGTGTTATGTTCCCGGATTTTGCGTTCCTTACGCGGTTGGGTTATAATGGGAACCCCTTGATAGTTCGTCTTGATTAAAGCTTTTCTAGCAATGCCCAACCTTGGTTTTACCATTTTCCACCTAGCCTCTTTTCCCTTTGGTTTCCGGAGCCCGAGGGTCATCTTATTTTAAACCCCCGGGCCAGTGCTCCTCTGAGTATTGGACCAACCGAGCGATGTCCGGGGCTACCAGGGGCAACTCTGGGCTGGCCTACCCGACGTCTTGCTCATCCGGTGTGCCCTGAGAACGAGATATGTGCAGCTCCTATCGGGATTTGTCGGCACATCTGGGTGGCGTTGCTGGATTAGTTTTGACCTGTCGAAATGTCTTGAAGAAGCGAGATACCGAGTCTGATCGGAATGTCTCGGGAGGAGGTCTGTTCCTTCGTTGACCATGAGAGCTTGTCATGGGCTAAGTTGGGACTCCCCTGCAGGGATTGAACTTTCGCAAGCCGTGCCCGCGGTTATGGGCAGATGGGAATTTGCCAATGTCCGGTTGTAGATAACTTGAACTTTAATTTAATTAAAATGAATCAACCGTGTGTGTTACCGTGATGGCCTCTTCTCGGCGGAGTCAGGGAAGTGGACACGGTGTTGGAGTAATGCTTGTGCAGGTTGTCCTCTAGTTTCTCGCTCGCGCTTTGCCTCCTCTTCTCGCTCTCTTTTGCGAATAAGTTAGCCACCATACATGCTAGTCGCTTGCTGCAGCTCCACACATATTTACCTTACCCTGCCTAATAAGCTTAAATAGTCTTGATCGCGAGGGTGCGAGATTGCTGAGTCCCTGTGGCTCACAGATTACTATTACACCAGATGCAGGGCCAGATGATACAGCTCCAGATGGCACGCTTGAGCTCAAGTGGGAGTATGACGAGGACTCTCAGCGTTACTATGTTTGTTTTCCTGATGATCAGTAGTGGTGCCCAGTTGGGGTGATCGGGACCATGTCGCTTGTTGGGTTGTCTTTTATTTTGGTGCCGTAGCCGGGCCATGAGTGTTTGGATGATGTATGTTATTTATGTACTTGATTGACGTGGCGAGTGTAAGCCAACTATGTTATCCCTTTTATCTATATTACATGGGATGTTTGTGATGATTGCCTGACTTGCGACATATGCCTTCAATGCGATTATGCCTCTAAGTCGTGCCTCAACACGTGGGAGATATAGTCACATCGAGGGTGTTACAACAACGGTGAGCTTGGCTTCGAGCCACTATGGCTCTGGCCATGACGGTGCCATGGCCGGCGGCGGGGGAGCTCTCGGGTGCGGTGGAAATGGCGGCTATAGAGGCCAAACGAGCACGGGAGCTAGGGGAAAAGGAAGAGGAGCTCACAACGGAGTCGGAGAGGGGGTCAGCAAGCTCGGGGAAGTCCTGGCGGCGGCGAATCAACCGGAGATGGCTCGGGTGCCCGAGGTTGAAGACGAGGGCGTAGACGGCGTTCGGCGGTGTTTGGGGTCGCGTGGGTCGGCGAAGAGGTCCAGGGCGACGAGGCGGAGCTATTGGACTCGTCGGAGGGGCGAGGGAGTGGCTGTGGTGGCAACTACGGCGATCGGCAGCGAGGTTCGTGGTCGGCCATCGCGGGAGAGAGTGAGGGAGACGAGGGGGAGAGTGATAGAGGATGAGAGGGGGACGTGGGGGTTGCGTGGCATTCCCTGGACGTCTCTAGGGCGTCGGCAGAAGCAGGAGGTGGCCGGCGTGTGGCCGCGGGCGCCGGCCACGCGCTCCGCGTCCTTCTGGCGGGAGGAGGACGACGACAGGCGGAGCCAGGTGGGCTGGCCAGCACAGGTAAGGCCCAGGTGGGCTTCTCCCTCTCTTTTTTTGATTTGTTTCTGTTTTTCTATTTAACTACAACTGTTGGGCTTTAATTAAAATACTAAAACGTTTCCAAAAATCCTGAAAATAATTCTGGGCTCTGTTTGGATTATTTCCAACAGCAAACATTTATTTCCAGAATTATTTGAGCATTTAAATTATTTTATAGCATTTAAATTCCCAAATTCAAATACTTATGATTTAACCCAATGACCTTCTGTTGACCTAGAAAATTGTGCACCAATTTTGCCAGAGGTTCTAACCCAAGACAAAGAGGGTGAACTTTTTAGAAGGGCATTTCAGGTTCATTGAAAATAATTTTAGTAAACCCAAGTTGTTTCCAGGGGGTGTTGGGGGTTTCTGCCTTCCCCAATTCAAATTTAAAAGGAATTTAAACATGATGCACATTCTAATGCTTGAACTAGCTAGGGTGTGACAATGAGTCTATCCCTCTACATGATGTCATCTTGCTTAAGGCGTTACTCTGTTTTTAACTTAATACTCTAGATGCATGCTGGATAGCGGTTGATGAGTGGAGTAATAGTAGTAGATGCAGGAAGGAGTCGGTCTACTTGTCTCGGACGTGATGCCTATATAATGATCATACCTAGATATTCTCATAACTATGCTCAATTCTGTCAATTGCTCAATAGTAATTTGTTCACCCACCGTAGAATACTTATGCTCTCGAGAGAAGCCACTAGTGAAACCTATGGCCCCCGGGTCTATCTTTATCATATTGATCTCCTACTACTTAGTTATTTCCTTTGCTATTTACTTTGCCTTTATTTTACTTTGCATCTTTATCATAAAAATACCAAAAATATTATCTTATCATATCTATCAGATCTCACTCTCGTAAGTGGCCTTATAGGGATTGACAACCCCTATTTGCGTTGGTTGCGAGGATTTATTTGTTTTGTGCAGGTACGACGGACTCGCGCGTAGCCTCCTACTGGATTGATACCTTGGTTCTCAAAAACTGAGGGAAATACTTACGCTACTTTGCTGCATCATCCCTTCCTCTTCGGGGAAAACCAACATAGTGTTCAAGAGGTAGCAAACATCAACCTTAAAACATAACAAAACTTGTTACCTCGTGGGGAAGTTAAGACAACTCCAGCCCCCGAGCCTTCTAGCTGCCTGGATCCATCAAAATGAATAGTCCAATATGTGTTATCTGGCTTCTCTTCAGGCGTCTGCAACTCTGTCCAATCATTAATGAAATCCACAAGTGCTTGAGACTTGATTGCTGGCATATATTTCAACCCATGGGGTCCAAGCTCAATGGCCCACTTGGCTACCCGACCTATGGCTTCTTTGTTTTGAATAATATCCCCTAAGGGAGCAGAACTAACCACAGTGATAGGATGACCAAAGAAATATTGCTTGAGCTTTTGACTAGCCATGAAGACTCCATATACCAGCTTTTGCCAATGTGGATACCTCTGCTTGGATTCAATAAGCACCTCACTGAGATAATAAACCGGCCTCTGAACCGGATGTTCCTTGCATGCTTCCTTTCGTCCTACCACAATAGCTACACTGACAGCTTGGGCATTAGCAGCCACATATAACAACAATGGCTCCTTATCAATAGGAGCAGCAAGGACTAGCGGCTCAGCTAGCTGTTTCTTCAAGGCTTCAAACGCCTCATTAGCAGCATCACTCCAGACAAAGTGATGTGTTTTCTTCATCATCTGGTACAGTGGTATAGCCTTCTCACCCAACCGGCTTAAGGCCGCAATACGACCCGCCAGACACTGAACATCATTGACACACGCCAGTTTAGTCAAGGAAGTAATGGCTTTGATCTTCTCTGGGTTAGCTTCAATACCCCGTTCTGAAACCAGAAAGCCCAAGAGCTTGCCTGCTGGCACACCAAAAACGCACTTGGTCGGGTTAAGCATCATCTTGTAGACCCGGAGATTGTCAAAGGTCTCCTTCAAATCATCTATCAGGGTCTCCTTCTTCCTGGATTTCACCACAATATCATCCACGTAAGCATGAACATTTTGCCCAATTTGATTATGAAGGCAATTTTGCACACATCGTTGGTAAGTCACCTGGGCACTCTTGAGCCCAAAAGGCATTGACACATAACAGAAGGCTCCGAAGGGAGTGATCAAAGCTGTCTTCTCCTAGTCCTTAACCGCCATCTTGATCTGATGATAACCAGAATAAGCATCCAAAAACCTCAAACGCTCACAACCTGCCGTAGCATCAATAATTTGATCAATACGGGGGAGAGCAAAAGGATCAGCCGGACAAGCCTTGTTTAAGTCTGTGTAATCCACACACATACGCCAAGTGACATTCTTCTTAAGTACAAGCATCGGGTTAGCCAACCACTCAGGATGAAAGACTTGAACAATGAACCCAGTCGCTAAGAGCCGGGCCACTTCTTCACCAATGGCCTTACGCCCCTCTTCATTAAAGCAACGAAGTAATTGCTTGACCGGCTTAAACTTCGAATCAATATTAAGAGTGTGCTCAGCGAGTTCCCTCGGTACACCTAGCATATCAGAAGGTTTCCTCGCAAAGATGTCCCGGTTCTCACAGATGAACTCGATGAGCGCGCTTTCCTATTTTGGATCCAGATTAGCACTGATGCTGAACTGCTTGGATGAATCACCAGGAACGAACTCAACTAGCTTAGTGTCATCTGCCGACTTGAACTTCAACAAGGGGTCATGCTCTGTGGTTGGATTCTTCAAAGACGTCATATCTGTCGGGTCAACATTATCTTTGTAAAATTTCAATTCCTCTGTTGCACAAACAGACTCAGCGTAAGCAGCATCGCCTTCTTCACACTCCAAGGCTATCTTGCGACTCCCATGCACCGTGATAGTGCCCTTGTGACCCGGCATCTTAAGCTGCAAATGAACATAACATGGCCTCGCCATGAATTTAGCATAAGCCGTCCATCCAAACAGAGCATGATACAGGCTCTGGATCTTAATAACTTCAAATGTTAAAGTCTCCGCTCTGGAATCATGTTCATCCCCAAAGGCTACTTCCAAAGAAATCTTGCCCACCGGATACGCCGACTTACCAGGCACCACTCCATGGAAAACAGTATTGGACGGTTTAAGATTTTTGTCAGTTAATCCCATGCGACAGAAAGTATCATAGTATAGGATATTGATGCTGCTGCCTCCATCCATGAGTACCTTAGTGAACTTGTACCCACCAACCTGAGGCGCCACCACCAAAGCCAAGTGACCCGGATTATCAACCCGGGGCGGGTGATCCTCATGACTCCACACAATGGGCTGCTCAGACCATCGCAAGTAACGGGGAACCACCGTCTCAACTGCGTTTACTGCCCTTTATGGAGCTTCTGATTTCGCTTGCATAAACTCGTGGTGAAGACATGTTACTGCCCACTGTTCAACTTCTTCGGCTTACTCTGATAACCGGAATGCTGCTGCTGATTACCCTGACCAGATTGTTGATTAAAACCACCTTGATTGCCTTGGCCCTGGAAACCGGAATTAGAACCGCCACGACTGTAACCCGGACCATGAGAGCCGGAACTTGAGCCGCCGCCCGGCCCATGATTGTTATGGAAAAGATTGGATTTTTTTTTACTCCTTCCTAATTAAGCAATCCTTCCAGAGGTGAGCGGCCGGCTTTTCTCATGTACCATGCTTCGGGCAGGGCTGATTCAACATCTCCTCAAGATTGAAACTTGGCCACCCAAACCAAGGAGGTGGCTTTCCCTTACGACACTGACCATTATTCTGCGTGTTGGTATTAGCCACAAAATCCAAACTATTATCAGCCTCTTGCGCTTATTGCCTCCCTGACTCGCCGTGTTATGCTGTTGCCCTTCGGTGTTGCTACTCTTCTTTCCCTTTCCCGGATTTTCATCATCAGACTCAGGGTCCTTGGTACTATCAGAGTCAGCATACTTAACCAGAGCCGCCATTAGCTCCCCCATTAGCTCCCCCATGTCACTGCAGTGGCGCTTGAGCCGCCCTAGCTTCTGCTTAAGGGGCATAAAACGACAATTCTTCTCTAACATCAAGACTGTTGAGCCGACATTGATACGATCTGATGAGTGCAGGATAGTTGAGACCTGGCGCACCCAATGGGTTGTTGACTCGCCCTCTTGTTGGACACAGGTGTCCAAATCCACAATCGACATAGGCTGCTTGCATGTATCTTTAAAATTCTGGATAAACCGGGCTTTTAACTCGGCCCATGACCTAATGGAGTTGGCAGGCAGCCCTTTTAACCAAGTACGGGCCATCCCATCCAGCATCATGGTGAAATACTTAGCACATGCAGCATCACTAACATCCAGCAGCCCCATGGCCATCTCATAACTCTCAACCCACGCTTCAGCGGGTAAGTCAACTGTGTAGTTAGGCACCTTACGAGGACCCTTGAAATCCTTGGGCAAACGCTCATTACGCAGAGCTAGCACTAAACATGGCACACCCAAGGTTCTAGAGGTCACGCATGCTTCTACCGAAGTCGTCGGATAAGCCGGAGAATGTTGATGAGCCGCGTATTGAGCCGCCAGCTCAGCCTCCTGACGCGCTCTACCTTGATCCACCAGAGTCTGAGCATTAGCACTACCATGCGCCGGGTCATGTCCACGAGGTGGGTTACGGTGTTGGTCACTGCTTGAGACCGCCGGGAGTCAATGTGCCTGCTATAACTCCTGCTTGGACGTGGTGTTGAGTGGATACAATCACGACTGTATGAATAAGCCGCCTATTGGGCCACAGCCGTCTGAAGCAATTCTCTGGCTCGTCGTATTTCCATTGCCGCCAGCGATTCACTTTCAACCGGTAGAGCTGCCAGCTGCGTCGCCACAGCAATCATATTATACAAAGGGTTAGGATAATGACCCGGCAGCGTCGGTACATACTGAGGGGGAGTAGTATTCAAACCGGGCGGCTCCGTCGTACGCGGCTGAGCCGGCGCTCCAGCCCCAGGTGCTTTAATCTGGTTTATCTCCGACGGGTTATGATGACCCTGTTGGGGAACGCAGTAATTTCAAAAAATTTCCTACGCACACGCAAGATCATGGTGATGCACAGCAACGAGAGGGGAGAGTGTTGTCTACGTACCAACGCAGACCGACTGCGGAAGCGATCACACAACGTATAGGAAGTAGTCGTACGTCTTCTTCCCGATCCGACCGATCCAAGCACCGTTACTCCGGCACCTCCGAGTTCTTAGCACACGTTCAGCTCGATGACGATCCCCGGGCTCCGATCCAGCAAAGCTTCGGGGAGGAGTTCCGTCAGCACGACAGCGTGGTGACGATCTTGATGTACTACCGACGCAGGGCTTCGCCTAAGCACTACAACGGTACGATCGAGGTGGAATTTGGTGGCAGGGGGCACCGCACACGGCTAAGGAGCGATCTCAAGGATCAAGTTGTGTGTCTTGGGGTGCCCCCTGCCCCCGTATATAAAGGTTGGAGGAGGGGGGCCGGCCGGCCAAGGGAGGGGAGGCGCAGGGGAGTCCTACTCCCACCGGGAGTAGGACTCCTCCCCCCAATCCTAATCCAATTAGGACTCCCGGGGGGGAAAAGAGAGAGAAGGGGGGCCGGCCCCTTATCCTATTCCTAATAGGACTTGGGGAAGGGGGGCGCCGGCCAGCTTGGGCCTTTTCCCTTTTTCTCTTTTTTCCACTAAGGCCCAATAGGCCCATTAGTCTCCCGGGGGGTTCCGGTAACCCTCCCGGTATTCCGGTAAAATCCCGATTTCACCCGGAACACTTCCGATGTCCAAACATAGGCTTCCAATATATCAATCTTTACGTCTCGACCATTTCGAGACTCCTCGTCATGTACGTGATCTCATCCGGGACTCCGAACAACCTTCGGTACATCAAAATGCATAAACTCATAATAACTGTCATCGTAACGTTAAGCGTGCGGACCCTACGGTTCGAGAACAATGTAGACATGACCGAGACACGTCTCCGGTCAATAACCAATAGCGGGACCTGGATGCCCATATTGGCTCCTACATATTCTACGAAGATCTTTATCGGTCAGACCGCATAACAACATACGTTGTTCCCTTTGTCATCGGTATGTTACTTGCCCGAGATTCGATCGTCGGTATCCAATACCTAGTTCAATCTCGTTACCGGCAAGTCTCTTTACTCGTTCCGTAATACATCATCTCACAACTAACATATTAGTTGCAGTGCTTGCAAGGCTTATGTGATGTGCATTACCGAGAGGGCCCAGAGATACCTCTCCGACAATCGGAGCGACAAACCCTAATCTCGAAATACGCCAACCCAACATCTACCATTGGAGACACCTGTAGTACTCCTTTATAATCACCCAGTTACGTTGTGACGTTTGGTAGTACCCAAAGTGTTCCTACGGTAAACGGGAGTTGCATAATCTCATAGTTATAGGAACATGTATAAGTCATGAAGAAAGCAATAGCAACATACTAAACGATCGGGTGCTAAGCTAATGGAATGGGTCATGTCAATCAGATCATTCAACTAATGATGTGACCTCGTTAATCAAATAACAACTCTTTGTTCATGGTTAGGAAACATAACCGTCTTTGATTAACGAGCTAGTCAAGTAGAGGCATACTAGTGACACTCTGTTGGTCTATGTATTCACACATGTATTATGTTTCCGGTTAATACAATTCTAGCATGAATAATAAACATTTATCATGATATAAGGAAATAAATAATAACTTTATTATTGCCTCTAGGGCATATTTCCTTCAGTCTCCCACTTGCACTAGAGTCAATAATCTAGTTCACATCGCCATGTGATTTAGTAGCAATAGTTCACATCACCATGTGATTAACACCCATAGTTCACATCGTCATGTGACCAACACTTAAAGGGTTTACTAGAGTCATTAATCTAGTTCACATCTCTATGTGATTAACACCCAAAGAGTACTAAGGTGTGATCATGTTTTGCTTGTCAGATAATTTTAGTCAACGGGTCTGTCACATTCAGATCCGTAAGTATTTTGCAAAATTCTATGTCTATAATGCTCTGCATGGAGCTAATCTAGCTAATTGCTCCCACTTTCAATATGTATCCAGATTGAGACTTTAGATTCATCTGGATCAGTGTCAAAAACTTGCATCGACGTAACCCTTTACTACGAACCTTTTTGTCATGTCCATAATCGAGAAACATATCCTTATTTCACTAAGGATAATTCTTACCTCTGTCCAGTGATCTACTCCTAGATCACTATTGTACTCCCTTGCCAAATCAGCGCAGGGTATACAATAGATCTGGTACACAGCATGGCATACTTTATAGAACCTATGAATGAGGCATAGGGAATGACTTTCATTCTCTTTCTATCTTCTGCCGTGGTCGGGCTTTGAGTCTTTTACACAACTTCACACCTTGTAACACAGGCAAGAAACTTTTTCTTTGACTGTTCCATTTTGAACTACTTCAAAATCTTGTCAAGGTATGTACTTATTGAAAAACTTATCAAGCGTCTTGATCTATCTCTATAGATCTTGAAGCTCAATATGTAAGCAGCTTTACCGAAGTCTTTCTTTGAAAAACTCCTTTCAAACACTCCTTTTATGCTTTACAGAATAATTCTACATTATTTCCGATCAACAATATGTCACTCACATATACTTATCAGAAATGTTGTAGTGCTCCCACTCACTTTCTTGTAAATACAGGCTTCACCGCAAGTCTGTATAAAACTATATGCTTTGATCAACTTATTAAAGCGTATATTCCAACTCCGAGATTCTTGCACCAGTCCATAGATGGATCGCTGGAGCTTGCATATTTAGTTAACACCTTTAGGATCGACAAAACCTTCTAGTTGCATCGTATACAACTCTTCTTTAGTAAATCCATTAAGGAATGCAGTTTTGTTTATCCATTTGCCACATTTCATAAAATGCGGCAATTGCTAACATGATTCGGACAAACTTAAGCATAGATACGAGTGAGAAAAACTCATCGTAGTCAACACCTTGAACTTGTCGAAAACCTTTTGCGACAATTCTAGCTTTGTAGATAGTAACACTACTATCAGCGTCCGTCTTCCTCTTGAAGATCCATTTATTCTCAATTGCTTGCCGATCATCGGGCAAGTCAACCAAAGTCCATACTTTGTTCTCATACATGGATCCCATCTCGGATTTCATGGCCTCAAGCCACTTTGCGGAATCTGGGCTCACCATCGCTTCTTCATAGTTCGTAGGTTCATCATGATCTAGTAGCATGACTTCCAGAATTAGATTACCGTACCACTCTGGTGCGGATCTCACTCTGGTTGATCTACGTGGTTCAGTAGTATCTTGTCCTGAAGTTTCATGATCATCATCATTAGCTTCCTCACTAATTGGTATAGGTGTCGCAGAAACAGTTTTCTGTGATGTACTATTTTCCAATAAGGGAGCAGGTACAGTTACCTCGTCAAGTTCTACTTTCCTCCCACTCACTTCTTTCGAGAGAAACTCCTTCTCCAGAAAGTTTCCGAATTTTAGCAACAAAAGTCTTGCCTTGTGATAGAAGGTGTATCCAATAGTTTCCTTTGGATATCTTATGAAGACGCACTTCTCCGATTTGAGTTTGAGCTTATCAGGATGAAACTTTTTCATATAAGCATCGCAACCCCAAACTTTAAGAAACGACAACTTTGGTTTCTTGCCAAACCATAGTTCATAAGGCGTCGTCTCGACGGATATAGATGGTGCCCCTTTTTAACGTGAATGCAGCTGTCTCTAATGCATGACCCCAAAAACAATAGTGGTAAATCGGTAAGAGACATCATAGATTGCACTATATCCAATAAAGTACGGTTATGACGTTCGGACACACCATTATGATGTGGTGTTCCAGGTGGCGTGAGTAGTGAAACTATTTCACATTGTTTTAACTGAAGACCAAACTCGTAACTCAAATATTTGTCTCCGCGATCAGATCGTAGAAACTTTATTTTCTTGTCACGATGTTTTTCACTTCACTCTGAAATTCTTTGAACTTCTCAAATGTTTCAGACTTATGTTTCATCAAGTAGATATACTCATATCTGCTCAAATCATTTGTGAAGATCAGAAAATAATGATACCTGTCGCGAGCCTCAATATTCATCGGACCACATACATCAGTATGTATGATTTCCAACAAATCTTTTCTCACTTCATTGTTCCGGAGAACGGCGTTTTAGTCATCTTGCCCATAAGGCATGATTCGCAAGCATCAAGTGATTCATAATCAAGTGATTCCAAAAGCCCATCAGCATGGAGTTTCTTCATGCGCTTTATACCAATATGACCTAAACGGCAGTGCCACAAATAAGTTGCACTATCATTATTAACTTTGCATCTTTTGGTTTCAATATTATGAATATGTGTATCACTACGATCGAGATCCAACGAACTTGTTTCATTGGGTGTATGACCATCGAAGGTTTTATTCATGTAAACAGAACAACAATTATTCTCTGACTTTAATGAATAACCGTATTGCAATAAACATGATCAAATCATATTCATGCTCAACGCAAAAACCAAATAACACTTATTTAAGTTCAACACTAATCCCGAAAGTATAGGGGAGTGTGTGATGATGATCATATCAATCTTGGAACCACTTCCAACACACATCGTCACTTCACCCTTAACTAGTCTCTGTTTATTCTGCAACTCCTGTTTCGAGTTACTACTCTTAGCAACTGAACTAGCATCAAATACTGAGGGGTTGCTATAAACACTAGTAAAGTACACATCAATAACATGTATATCAAATATACTTATGTTCACTTTGCCATCCTTCTTATCCGCCAATCACTTGGGGTAGTTCCGCTTCCAGTGACCAGTCCCTTTGCAGTAGAAGCACTTAGTCTCAGGCTTAGGATCAGACTTGGGCTTCTTCACTTGAGCAGCAACTTGCTTGCCGTTCTTCTTGAAGTTCCCCTTCTTCCCTTTGCCCTTTTCTTGAAACTAGTGGTCTTGTCAACCATCAACACTTGATGTTTTTCTTGATTTCTACCTTCGTTGATTTCAGCATCACGAAGAGCTTGGGAGTTGTTTCCGTTATCCCTTGCATATTATAGTTCATCACGAAGTTCTACTAACTTGGTGATGGTGACTAGAGAATTCTGTCAATCACTATCTTATCTGGAAGATTAACTCCCACTTGATTCAAGCGATTGTAGTACCCAGACAATCTGAGCACATGCTCACTAGTTGAGCGATTCTCCTCCATCTTTTAGCTATAGAACTTGTTGGAGACTTCATATCTCTCAACTCAGGTATTTGCTTGAAATATTAACTTCAACTCCTGGAACATCTCATATGGTCCATGACGTTCAAAACGTCTTTGAAGTCCCGATTCTAAGCCATTAAGCATGGTGCACTAAACTATCAAGTAGTCATCATGTTGAGCTAGCCAAACGTTCATAACGTCTGCATCTGCTCCTGCAATAGGTCTGTCACCTAGCGGTGCATCAAGAACATAATTTTTCTGTGCAGCAATGAGGATAAACCTCAGATCACGGATCCAATCCGCATCATTGCTACTCACATCTTTCAACATAATTTTCTCTAGGACCATATCAAAAATAAACACAGGGAAGCAACAACGCGAGCTATTGATCTACAACATAATTTGCAAAATACTACCAGGACTAAGTTCATGATAAATTTAAGTTCAATTTAATCATATTACTTAAGAACTCCCACTTAGATAGACATCCCTCTAATCCTCTAAGTGATCACGTGATCCAAATCAACTAAACCATAACCGATCATCACGTGAGATGGAGTAGTTTTCAATGGTGAACATCGTTATGTTGATCATATCTACTATATGATTCACGCTCGACCTTTCGGTCTCTGTGTTCCGAGGCCATATCTGCATATGTTAGGCTCGTCAAGTTTAACCTGAGTATTCTGCGTGTGCAAAACTGGCTTGCACCCGTTGTAGATGGATGTAGAGCTTATCACACCCGATCATCACGTGGTGTCTGGGCACGACGAACTTTGGCAACGGTGCATACTCAGGGAGAACACTTCTTGATAATTAGTGAGAGATCATCTTAAAATGCTACCGTCAAACTAAGCAAAATAAGATGTATAAAAGATAAACATCATATGCAATCATAATATGTGACATGATATGGCCATCATCATCTTGCTTCTTTGATCTCCATCTCCAAAGTACTGTCATGATCTATATCGTCATCGGCATGACACCATGATCTCCATCATCTTGATCTATATCAATGTGTCGTCACGTGGTCGTCTCGCCAACACTTGCTCTTGCAACTATTGCTATCGCATAGCGATAAAGTAAAGCAATTATTGGGTGCTTGCATCTTATGCAATAGATAGACAACCATAAGGCTTTTGCCAGTTGCCGATAACTTCAACAAAACATGATCATCTTATACAACAACTTATAACTCATCACGTTTTGACCATATCACATCACAACATGCCCTGCAAAAACAAGTTAGACGTCCTCTACTTTGTTGTTGCAAATTTTACGTGGCTGCTACGGGCTTAAGCAAGAACTCATCTCACCTACGCATCAAAACCACAACGATAGTTTGTCAAATAGACTCCGTTTTAACCTTCGCAAGGACCGGGCGTAGCCACACTCGGTTCAACTAAAGTTGGAGAAACAGTCACCCGCAAGTCACCTGTGTGCAAAGCACGTCGGGGAAACCGGTCTCGCGTAAGCGTACGCGTAATGTCGGTCCGGGCCGCTTCATCCAACAATACCGCCGAACCAAAGTATGACATGCTGGTAGGCAGTATGACTTATATCGCCCACAACTCACTTGTGTTTTACTCGTGCATATAACATCAAACCATAAAACCTAGGCTCTGATACCACTGTTGGGGAACGCAGTAATTTCAAAAAATTTCCTACGCACACGCAAGATCATGGTGATGCACAGCAACGAGAGGGGAGAGTGTTGTCTACGTACCAACGCAGACCGACTGCGGAAGCGATCACACAACATAGAGGAAGTAGTCGTACGTCTTCTTCCCGATCCGACCGATCCAAGCACCGTTACTCCGGCACCTCCGAGTTCTTAGCACACGTTCAGCTCGATGACGATCCCCGGGCTCCGATCCAGCAAAGCTTCGGGGAGGAGTTCCGTCAGCACGACGGCATGGTGACGATCTTGATGTACTACCGATGCAGGGCTTCGCCTAAGCACTACAACGGTACGATCAAGGTGGAATTTGGTGGCAGGGGGCACCGCACACGGCTAAGGAGCGATCTCAAGGATCAAGTTGTGTGTCTTGGGGTGCCCCCTGCCCCCGTATATAAAGGTTGGAGGAGGGGGGCCGGCCGGCCAAGGGAGCGGAGGCGCAGGGGAGTCCTACTCCCATCGGGAGTAGGACTCCTCCCCCCAATCCTAATCCAATTAGGACTCCCGGGGGGGGGAAAGAGAGAGAAGGGGGGCCGGCCCCTTATCCTATTCCTAATAGGACTTGGGGAAGGGGGGCGCCGGCCAGCTTGGGCCTTTTCCCTTTTTCTCTTTTCTCCACTAAGGCCCAATAGGCCCATTAGTCTCCCGGGGGGTTCCGGTAACCCTCCCGGTATTCCGGTAAAATCCCGATTTCACCCGGAACACTTCCGATGTCCAAACATAAGCTTCCAATATATCAATCTTTACGTCTCGACCATTTCGAGACTCCTCGTCATGTCCGTGATCTCATCCGGGACTCCGAACAACCTTCGGTACATCAAAATGCATAAACTCATAATAACTGTCATCGTAACGTTAAGCGTGCGGACCCTACGGTTCGAGAACAATGTAGACATGACCGAGACACGTCTCCGGTCAATAATCAATAGCGGGACCTGGATGCCCATATTGGCTCCTACATATTCTACGAAGATCTTTATCGGTCAGACCGCATAACAACATACGTTGTTCCCTTTGTCATCGGTATGTTACTTGCCCGAGATTCGATCGTCGGTATCCAATACCTAGTTCAATCTCGTTACCGGCAAGTCTCTTTACTCGTTCCGTAATACATCATCTCACAACTAACATATTAGTTGCAGTGCTTGCAAGGCTTATGTGATGTGCATTACCGAGAGGGCCCAGAGATACCTCTCCGACAATCGGAGTGACAAACCCTAATCTCGAAATACGCCAACCCAACATCTACCATTGGAGACACCTGTAGTACTCCTTTATAATCACCCAGTTACGTTGTGACATTTGGTGGTACCCAAAGTGTTCCTCCGGTAAACGGGAGTTGCATAATCTCATAGTTATAGGAACATGTATAAGTCATGAAGAAAGCAATAGCAACATACTAAATGATCGGGTGCTAAGCTAATGGAATGGGTCATGTCAATCAGATCATTCAACTAATGATGTGATCTCGTTAATCAAATAACAACTCTTTGTTCATGGTTAGGAAACATAACCGTCTTTGATTAACGAGCTAGTCAAGTAGAGGCATACTAGTGACACTCTGTTGGTCTATGTATTCACACATGTATTATGTTTCCGGTTAATACAATTCTAGCATGAATAATAAACATTTATCATGATATAAGGAAATAAATAATAACTTTATTATTGCCTCTAGGGCATATTTCCTTCAGACCGACAAGTGTAGGGGATCTATCGTTGTCCTTTCGATAAGTAAGAGTGTCGAACCCAACGAGGAGCAGAAGGAAATGATAAGTAGTTTTCAGTAAGGTATTATATTCAAGCACTGAAATTATCGGTAACACATAGTTTTGTGATAAGGTAATTTGTAACGGGAAACAAGTAATAAAAGTGAATAAGGTGCAGCAAGATGGCCCAATCCTTTTAATAGCAAAGGACAAGCCTGGACAAACTCTTATATGAAGGAAAGCGCTCCCGAGGACACATGGCAATTATTATCAAGCTAGTTTTCATCACGTTCATATGATTCGCGTTCAGTACTTTGATAATCTAATATGTGGGTGGACCGGTGCTTGGATACTGCCCTTACTTGGACAAGCATCCCACTTATTATTAACCCCTATTGGAAGAATCCGCAACTACAAGAGAAGTATTAAGGTAAACCTAACCATAGCATGAAACATATGGATCCAAATCAGCCCCTTACGAAGCAACACATAAAGTAGAGTTTAAGCTTCTGTCACTCTAGCAACCCATCATCTACTTATTACTTCCCAATGCCTCCCTCTAGGCCCAAACAATGGTGAAATGCCATGTAGTCGACGTTCACATGACACCACTAGAGGGATGACAACATACATCTCATCAAAATATTGAACGAATACCAAATTCACATGACTAATTATAGCAAGACTTCTCCCATGTCCTCAGGAACAAATGTAACTACTCACAAAGCATATTCATGTTCATAATCAGAGGGGTATTAATATGCGTAATGGATCTGAACATATGATCTTCCACCAAGTAAACCAACTAGCATCAACTACAAGGAGTAATCAACACTACTAGCAACCCACAGGTGCCAATTTGAGGTTTGGATACAAAGATTGGATACAAGAGATGAACTAGGGTTTGAGATGAGATGGTGCTGGTGAAGATGTTGATGGAGATTGACCCCCTCCCAATGAGAGGATCGTTGGTGATGACGATGGTGATGATTTCCCCATCCGGAGGAAAGTTTCCCCGGCAGAACAGCTCCGCCGGAGCCCTAGATTGGTTCCACCAAGGTTCCGCCTCGCGGCAGCGGATTTTTGTCTCGTGAGCTTGCTTATGATTTTTTCCTTGATGAAAGACTCCATATAGCCAAAGATGGGCATCAAAGGGCCACCAGGGGGCCCACGAGGCAGGGGGCGCGCCCAGGGGGTAGGGCGCGCCCCCACCCTCGTGGACGGTGGGTGGCCCCCACTGGTACTTCTTTCACCCAATATTTTCTATATATTCTGAAAATAATTCTCGTGGAGTTTCAGGACTTTTGGAGATGTGCAGAATAGTTCTCTAATATTTGCTCCTTTTCCAGCCTAGAATTCTAGATGCCGGCATTCCCCCACTTCATGTAAACCTTGTAAAATAACAGAGAATAGGCATAAGTATTGTGACATAATGTGTAATAACAGCCCATAATGCAATAAATATTGATATAAAAGCATGATGCAAAATGGAAAAGAAAGATACTAAACCTAGACTCATTAGATGGGTCCTCTTACTACAATAATTTGATTTGCATATTATTGATAGAAAGGGAGCTGAGAACCCCGTTGTAGGCAACTTGTCTAGGTTAGAGAATGTTTTTGATGACCCACTACCTATTCATGATAGCTTTCCTGATGAACAACTAGCTATCATGAATGCTTCTCGTACTACTCCATGGTATGCAGATTATGCTAATTACATTGTTGCTAAATTTATACCACATAGTTTCACATACCAACAAAAGAAAAAGTTCTTCTATGATTTAAGACATTACTTCTGGGATGACCCACATCTTTACAAAGAAGGAGTAGATGGTGTTATTAGACGTTGTATACTTGAGCATGAACAGGAACAGATCCTACGCAAGTGTCACTCCGAAGCTTATGGAGGACACCATGCTAGAGATAGAACTGCACATAAGGTATTGCAATCCGGTTTTTATTGGCCTACTCTCTTCAAGGATGCCCGTAAGTTTGTCTTATCTTATGATGAATGTCAAAGAATTGGTAATATTAGTAGACGTCAAAAAATGCCAATGAATTATTCACTCATTATTGAACCATTTGATGTTTGGGGCTTCGATTATATGGGACTGTTTCCTTCCTCTAATGGGTATACACATATTTTAGTTGATGTTGATTACGTTACTAACTGGGTAGAAGCTATTCCAACTATTAGTGCTGATCATAACACCTCTATTAAGATGCTTAAAGAAGTTATTTTTCCGAGGTTTGGTGTCCCTAGATACTTAATGACGGATGGTGGTTCACATTTTATTCATGGTGCTTTTCGTAAAATGCTTGCTAAGTATGATGTTTATCATAGAATTGCATCTCCTTATCACCCACAGTCTAGTGGCCAAGTAGAACTAAGTAATAGAGAGCTTAAATTAATTTTGCAGAAGACTGTTAATAGATCTAGAAAGAATTGGTCCAAGAAACTTGATGATGCATTATGGTCTTATAGAACTGCATACAAAAATCCTATGGGTATGTCTCCGTATAAAATGGTTTATGGTAAAGCATGTCACTTACCTCTTGAACTAGAACATAAGGCATATTGGGCCATTAAAGAGCTCAATTATTATTTCAAACTTTCCGGTGAGAAGAGGCTTTTTGACATTATCTCACTTGATGAATGGAGAACCCAGGCCTATGAAAATGCCAAGCTGTTTAAAGAAAAAGTTAAAAGATGGCATGATAAAAGGATACAAAAGCGTGAGTTTAATGTAGGTGATTATGTATTGCTATACAACTCTCGTTTGAGATTCTTTGCAGGAAAACTCCTTTCTAAATGGGAAGGTCCTTACATCATCGAGGAGGTCTATCGTTCCGGTGCCATAAAAATTAACAACTTCGAAGGCACAAATCCGAGGGTGGTAAACGGTCAAAGAATCAAACATTATATCTCAGGTAATCCCATAAATGTTGAAACTAATGTTATTGAAACTGTAACCCCAGAGGAATACATAAGGGACACTTTCCAGAATGTTTCAGACTCCGAAAAGGAACAGGTACGTGGTACGGTAAGTAAACCGACTCCAACACAGTTCTAATGGAAATTTTTCTCCGTTTTGGAATATTTCAGAAAATAGGAAAATAAGGAGCAGACCGGAAAGGACACGAGGCTTCCACGAGGGTGGAGGGCGCGCCCTACCCCCCTGGGCGCTCCCCCTTCCTCGTGGGCACCTCGTGTGCCCTTCGGACTCCGTTTTCTTGCACGACACTTCTTTTGGTCGGTAAAAAAATCATAATATAATCTCCCGAAGGTTTTGACCACCGTATCATGCAAATATCTCCTATTTTTGTTTCGAGCTGTTTTTTGCCAGGGTTGTCAAGGCCAAGCATCATGTCGTCTCCCTCCTCCAACAATGAGGGCAACGATGCTTGGCTAATGAAGATAGAGCTGAAGAGAGAAGAGCCCGAAGGGATCAACAAGGATGATACAATCAAGAAGGCCACGGGGGATCAAGTTCCGATAGTAGTAGAAGAAGACATCCCTCAACCTCACCACAATATCTTTACTCCAACGGAGATTGGATATTTCAAG
Source organism: Triticum monococcum (assembly GCA_034509565.1). NCBI lineage: Eukaryota > Viridiplantae > Streptophyta > Magnoliopsida > Poales > Poaceae > Triticum > Triticum monococcum. The sequence goes on along the minus strand of CM067841.1, from coordinate 37,742,564 downwards.
ATGGTTGAGTTAGCTCGCATTCAAAACAAGTACCTCACAAGTGAAAATATTTTGTTGAAGGAGCATATCATCGCACTCAAAGGCATTATCCGCAAATTGGAGGATCTCTTACGCTCGATGTGCGACTATCCATCATCACCAACACCTTATTCACCAACAAAGAAGAACTGAGCATCGGGTATGGGCACTCCCCTTGGCAACTGCCAAGTTTGGGGGAGTGCCCCGGTATTGTATCACCATCACTTTATTCTTTATCGTTTTTCTTAGTTCGATCCTTTTGGTAATATCTTGATCAAGTAGAATAAAGTTTTAGTATGATCTAGTTTTGAGTTTTGCTCTATGATCCTTCTATGTAATCGAGTCTGTCAGCTTTATATAATAAAGATTAGTGTTGTGTCAAGGGCTTGATTATCTTGCTATGATCTTGAGGGAATAAAAGAAAAGAAAAGAAATAAAGAGATCATAAGGATCTTATGGAGAGTAATGACTTCACATATAAAAGTATGATGAATAAAAGTAGTTGAAAGTTGACAAACATAGTTTTGGTCATAGTTGCAATTAATAGGAAGTAATAAAGAAAGAGAGGTTTTCACATATAAATATACTATCTTGGACATCTTTTATGATTGTGAGCACTCATTAAAATTTGACATGCTAAAGAGTTGACGTTGGACAAGGAAGACAACATAATGGGTTATGTTTTCTTACATCTGAGATAAATTATATTGTCATGGATCATCCAACATGTTGAGCTTGCCTTTCCCTCTCTTGCTAGCCAATTTCTTTGCACCAAGTAGAGATACTACTTGTGCTTCCAAATACCCCTAAACCCAGTTTTGCCATGAGAGTCCACCATATCTACCTATGGACTGAGTAAGATCCATCAAGTAAGTTGTCATCATTGCAAGCAATAAGAATTGCTCTCTAAATATGTATGACTTATTAGTGTGGAGAAAATAAGCTTTATACGATCTTGTGATGTGGAAGAAATAAAAGTGACGGACTGCATAATAAAGGTCCATATCACAAGTGGCAATATAAAGTGACGTTCTTTTGCATTAAGATTTCATGCATCCAACCATAAAAGCACATGACAACCTCGGCTTCCCTCTACAAAGGGCCTATCTTTCATTCTTGTCTTATACTTCATGCAAAGAGTCATGGTGATCTTCACCTTTCCTTTTTACATTTTATCCTTTGGCAAGCACAATGTGTTGGAAAGATCCTGATATATATGGCTAATTGGATGTGGGTTTTCATGAACTATTATTGTTGACATTAACCTTGAGGTAAAATGTTGGGAGGCAAACTATAAGCCCTTATCTTTCTCTGTGTCCGGCTAAAACTTCATAACCATACATATCGCGTTAGTGTTAGCAATTGTGGAAGACTAAATGATAGTTGAATATCTGGACTTGCTGAAAAGCTCTTATCGACTCTTTCCGATGTTATGATAAATTGCAATTGCTTCAATGACTGAGATTGTAGTTTGTTAGTTTTCAATGAAGTTTATGATTCATACTTGAAATTGTGATTGAATTGTTACTTTAACATAAGAGATGGACGTATCAGGGAGGCAAAACTATAAGCCCCTATCTTTCTGTGTGTCCGATTAAAACTTCATAACCATAAATATTGCGTGAGTGTTAGCAATTGTGAAAGACTAAATGATGGTTGAGTATGTGGATTTGCCGAGAAGCTCTTATATTGACTTTTTCCTATGTTATGATAAATTGCAATTGCTTCAATGACCGAGACTACAGTTTGTTAGTTTTCAATGAAGTTTCTGATTCATACTTGAGTATGTGAATGAATTGTTACTTTAGCATAATAGATCATATGAATATATATATATATATATATATATATCTGTGTGTGTGTGTTGCTGTTCTAAGAATGATCATGATGCCCTCATGTCCATATTTTATTTTATCGACACCTCTATCTCTAAACATGTGGACATATTTTTTGATTTCGGCTTTCCCTTGAGGACAAGCGAGGTCTAAGCTTGGGGGAGTTGATACGTCCATTTTGCATCATGTTTTTATATCGATAATTATCGCATTATGGGCTGTTATTACACATTATGTCACAATACTTATGCCTATTCTCTCTTATTTTACAAGGTTTACATGAAGAGGGGGAATGCCGGTAGCTGGAATTCTGGGCTGGAAAAGGAGCAAATATTACAGACCTATTTTTCACATATCCAAAAGTACTAAAACTCTACGAGAGTTATTTTCAGAATATAAAAAAATACTGAGCGAAGAAAGTACCAGAGGGGGCCACCCACTGTCCACGAGGGTGGGGGCGCGCCCTACCCCTCTGGGCGCGCCCCCTGCCTCATGGGCCCCCTGGTGGCCCTCTGATGCCCATCTTTGGCTATATGGAATATTTTATCGAGGAAAAACCATAAGCAAGCTCGCGGGACGAAACTCCGCCGCCACGAGGCGGAACCTTGGCGGAATCAATCTAGGGCTCCGGCAGAGCTTTTCTGCCGGGGAAACTTCCCTCCGGGAGGGGGAAATCATCACCATCGTCATCACCAATGATCCTCTCATCGGGAGGGGGTCAATCTCCATCAACACCTTCACCAGCACCATCTCATCGCAAACCCTAGTTAATATCTTATATCCAATCTTTATATCCAAACCTCAGATTGGTACCTATGGGTTGCTAGTAGTGTTGATTACTCCTTGTAGTTGATGCTAGTTGGTTTACTTGGTGGAAGATCGTATGTTCAGATCCATTATGCATATTAATACCCCTCTGATTATGAACATGAATATGCCTTGTGAGTAGTTACATTTGTTCCTAAGGACATGGGAGAAGTCTTGCTATAAGTAGTCATGTGAATTTGGTATTAGTTCGATATTTTGATGAGATGTATGTTGTCATCTCTCTGTTGGTGTCATGTGAACGTCGACTACATGACACTTCACCATTGTTTGGGCCTAGAGGGAGGCATTGGGAAGTAATAAGTAGATGATGGGTTGCTAGAGTGACAGAAGCTTAAACCCTAGTCTATGCGTTGCTTCGTAAGGGGCTGATTTGGATCCATATGTTTCATACTATGGTTAGGTTTACCTTAAAACTTCTGTTGTAGTTGCGGATGCTTGCAATAGGGGTTAATCATACGTGGGATGCTTGTCCAAGTAAGTGTAGTACCCAAGCACCGGTCCACCCACATATCAAATTATCAAAGTTCCAAACGTGAATCATATGAACGTGATGAAAACTAGCATGATGATAATTCCCATGTGTCCTCGGGAGCGCTTTCCTTTATATAAGAGTTTGTCCAAGCTTGTCCTTTGCTACAAAAGGGATTGGGCCATCTTGCTGCACCTTATTTACTTGCATTGCTTGTTACTCGTTACAAATTACCTTATCACAAAACTATTTGTTACTGATAATTTCAGTGCTTGCAGAGAATACCTTACTAAAAACTGCTTATCATTTCCTTCTGCTCCTCGTTGGGTTCGACACTCTTAGTTATCGAAAAGGCTACGATAGATCCCCTACACTTGTGGGTCATCACTCCCAACATTTTACCTCAAGGGTAATGTTAACAATAATAGTTCATGAAAACCCACATCCAATTAGCCATATATATCAGGATCTTTCCAACACATTGTGCTTGCCAGAGGATAAAATGTAAAAAGGAAAGGTGAAGATCACCATGACTCTTTGCATGAAGTATAAGACAAGAATGAAAGATAGGCCCTTTGTAGAGGGAAGCCGAGGTTGTCATGTGCTTTTATTGTTGGATGCACGAAATCTTAATGCAAAAGAACGTCACTTTATATTGCCACTTGTGATATGGACCTTTATTATGCAGTTCGTCATTTTTATTTCTTCCACATCACAAGATCGTATAAATCTTATTTTCTCCACACTAATAAGTCATACATATTTAGAGAGCAATTCTTATTTCTTGCAACGATGACAACTTACTTGATGGATCTTACTCAATCCATAGGTAGATATGGTGGACTCTCATGGAAAAACTAGGTTTAGGGATATTTGGAAGCACAAGTAGTATCTCTACTTGGTGCAAAGAAATTGGCTAGCAAGAGAGGGAAAGGCAAGCTCAACATGTTGGATGATCCATGACAATATAATTTACTCAAATGTAAGAAAACATAACCCATTACGGTGTCTTCCTTGTCCAACATCAACTCTTTAGCATATCATACTTTAATGAGTGCTCACAATTATAAAAGACGTCCAAGATAGTATATTTATATGTGAAAACCTATCTTTCTTTATTACTTCCTATTAATTGCAACGATGACCAAAACTATGTTTGTCAGCTCTCAACAACTTTTATTCATCATACTCTTTATATGTGAAGTCACTACTCCCCATAAGATCCATATGATCTCTTTATTTCTTTTTATTTCTTCTCTTTTATTCTATTCCCTCAAGATCATAGCAAAATAATTAAGCCCTTGACTCAACACTAATCTTAATTATATATAGCTCACGGACTCGATTACATAGAAGGATCATAAAGCTAAACTAAAAAGTAGATCATACTAAAACTTTATTCTACTAGATCAAGATATTACCAAAAGGATCAAACTAAGAAAAACGGTAAAGATAAAAGTGATGGTGATACAATACCGGGGCACTCCCCCAAGCATGGCAGCTGCCAAGGGGAGTGGCAATACCCATGTGTTTATGTTTCCTTCCTCAGAGGTGGTGATGATGGAGTTGTTGATAATGTAGGCTTGTCGTCTGATACGTCTCCAACATATCTGTAATTTTTGATTGCTCCATGCTATATTATCTACTGTTTTGGACATTATTAGGCTTTATTATCCACTTTTATATTATTTTTGGGACTAACCTATTAACCGGAGGCCCAGCCCAGAATTGCTATTTTTTTGCCTATTTTAGGGTTTCGAAGAAAAGGAATATCAAACAGAGTCCAAACGGAATGAAACCTTCGGGAACGTGATTTTCTCAACGAATAAGACCAGAGACACTTGGACTCTATGTCAAGAAATAAAACAGGAGGCCACGAGGTAGGGGGCGCGCCCACCCCCACCAGGCGCGCCCTCCACGCTCGTGGGCCCCCTGTTGCTCCATCGACGTACTCCTTCCTCCTATATATATCCACGTACCCCCAAACGATCAGATACGGAGCCAAAACCCTAATTCCACCGCCGTAACTTTCTGTATCCATGAGATCCCATCTTGGGGCCTGTTCCGGAGCTCCGCCGGAGGGGGCATCGATCATGGAGGGCTTCTACATCAACCCCCTAGCCTCTCCGATGGAGTGTGAGTAGTTTACCTCAGACCTACGGGTCCATAGTTAGTAGCTAGATGGCTTCTTCTCTTTTTTTGGATCTCAATACAATGTTGTCCCCCTCTCTTGTGGAGGTCTATTCGATGTAATCTTCTTTTTGCGGTGTGTTTGTTGATACCGATGAATTGTGGGTTTATGATCAAGTCTATCTATGAAAAATATTTGAATCTTCTCTGAATTCTTTTATGTATGATTGGTTATCTTTGCAAGTCTCTTCGAATTATTAGTTTGGTTTGGCCTACTAGATTGATCCGTCTTGCAATGGGAGAAGTGCTTAGCTTTGGGTTCAATCTTGCAGTGTCCTTTCCCGGTGACAGTAAGGGCAGCAAGGCACGTATTGTATTGTTGCCATCGAGGATAACAAGATGGGGTTTTCTTCATATTGCATGAGTCTATCCCTCTACATCATGTCATCGTGCTTAAGGCGTTACTCTGTTTTTACTTAATACTCTAGATGCATGCTGGATAGCGGTCGATGAGTGGAGTAATAGTAGTAGATGCAGGCAGGAGTCGGTCTACTTGTCTCGGACGTGATGCCTATATACATGATCATACCTAGATATTCTCATAACTACGCTCAATTATGTCAATTGCTCAACAGTAATTTGTTCACCCACTGTAGAATACTTATGCTCTTGAGAGAAGCCACTAGTGAAACCTATGGCCCCGGGTATATCTTTATCATATTGATCTCCTACTACTTAGTTATTTCCTTTGCTATTTACTTTGCCTTTATTTTACTTTGCATCTTTTATCATAAAAATACCAAAAATATTATCTTATCATATCTATCAGATCTCACTCTCGTAAGTGGCCCTATAGGGATTGACAACCCCTATTTGCGTTGGTTGCGAGGATTTATTTGTTTTGTGCAGGTGCGAGGGACTCACACGTAGCCTCCTACTAGATTGATACCTTGGTTCTCAAAAACTGAGGGAAATACTTACGCCACTTTGCTGCATCATCCCTTCCTCTTTGCAGAAAACCAACGCAGTGCTCAAGAGGTAGAAAGAAGGATTTCTGGCACCGTTGCCGGGGAGGTCTACGCAAAAGTCAACATACCAAGTACCGATCACATACCCTTATCTCCCGCATTACATTATTTGCCATTTGCCTCTCGTTTTCCTCTCCCCCACTTCACCCTTGCCGTTTTATTTGCCCTCTCTCTCTCTATCCTCCCTCTCTATTTGCCTCTTTTTGCTCGCTTGCTTTTTGTTTGCTTGTGTGTTAGTTAGTTTGATTATTGTTATGGCTAGTCCTTTACCTTCTGCCTCTATGTCTGAAATTGGGGAAACTATTGTTGATAACAATTCTGATGCTCCTACTAAAGAACCCACTATCTCACATATAAAAAGATTCTGTGTTGGTAGTGGTAATATTATTGGAAAAGGAGTTATTCAAGATTTCTTTACTTGTGCCGGTGCTTTACCTTCGATGGGTAGTTCTATTCTTCATAGAACTAGTAGTCTTGCGGACGCTATTGCCATGCTTGTAGTTGAACTTGAAAGACAATTCATGCACATGCATCCTTCTATACAAAGGATTTTTCTGGAATTTTCTAATATTGAGCATTCTTCTGTTAACCGTGCCGCTACTATCTTTTTGGATCATGAGTTTAGATTCATAATAAAAGAGGCCAAAGAAATCTTTGCACATTATAGGGTGGACGCTTGCCGTCCTCCCATAGAGGCCATCCTCTTTGATCAAGAAGAAATAATGCGCTTTCAATCTCTAGATTATGTTGCTTTCAATGAAAATCTTAGAAAAAGGGTTCCTACCAATGTTTTAGTTGATAGAATTTCTGAACTTAATGATGATTTGGCTATTCGAAATAATGAAATAGGATATTCTCTTGAATATAGGCTCACAAAGTTCTGTCAAAAGAATGCTTATAATGATTAATTGGTTGTGCAATATGAAGGACCAAAGGAGGAACCTATACCTCCCAAGGTTGATCTTGGGGACTTTCTTCCCATTAAATTTAGCCCTTTTGATTACTTTTGCTTGCCCCAAAGAAAACTTGCTGCCGAACGTAGAGAATATGAAATGATTTTTAATAATCTATCTTACTATTAAGGCAATACCTAGATCCATTCTTGCTTGTTATGCCTAGCTAGGGGCGTTAAACAATAGCGCTTGTTGGGAGGCAACCCAATTTTATTTTTATTCCTTGCTTTTTGCTCCTGTTTATTAATAAATAATTTATCTATCCTCTGTTTTGGTTGTGTTTTTTGTGTTTAATTAGTGTTTGTGCCAAGTAGAACCGTTGGGAAGACTTGGGGAAAGTCTTGTTGAACTTGCTGTAAAAAACAGAAACTTTAGCGCTCACGACAACTGCTGTAATTTTTATTTGGAGAGCGATATTTAGTTAATTCTTTTTGCAGATAATTAATAGATGTATTCCTCACGTCCAGAAATTTATTTTAGATTTTTTGGAGTTCCAGATATTGTGCTAGCTACAGATTACTACAGACTGTTCTGTTTTTGACAGATTCTGTTTTTCGTGTGTTGTTTGCTTATTTTGATGAATCTATGACTAGTAAAATAGTTTATAAATCATAGAGAAGTTGTAATACAGTAGGTATAACACCAATATAAATAAAGAATGAGTTCATTACAGTACCTTGAAGTGGTATTTTATTTTCTTTTGCTAACGGAGCTCACGAGATTTTCTACTTTAAGTTTTCTGTTGTGAAGTTTTCAAGTTTTGGGTAAAGATTTGATGGATTATGGAACAAGGAGTGGCAAGAGCCTAAACTTGGGGATGCCCATGGAACCCCCAAGATAATCTAAGGAGACCTAAAAGCCAAAGCTTGGGGATGCCCCGGAAGGCATCCCCTCTTTCGTCTACTTCTATCGGTAACTTTACTTGGAGCTATATTTTTATTCGCCACATGATATGTGTTTTGCTTGGAGCGTCTTGTATTATTTGAGTCTTTGCTTGTTAGTTTACCACAATCATCCTTGCTGTGCACACATTTTGAGACAGCCATATATGATTTGGAATTTGTTAGAATACTCTATGTGCTTTGCTTATATCTTTTGAGTTATATAATTTTTGCTCTAGTACTTCACTTATATCTTTAAAGCACGGTGGTGGATTTGTTTTATAGAAACTATTGATCTTTAATGCTTCACTTATATTATTTTGAGAGTCTTAAAATAGCATGGTAATTTGCTTAAAATCCTAATATGCTTGGTACACAATATTAATAATAAAACTTTTTATGAGTGTGTTGAATACTATGATAAGTTTGATACTTGATAATTGTTTTGAGATATGGAGATGGTGATATTAAAGTCATGCTAGTTGAGTAGTTGTGAATTTGAGAAATACTTGTGTTGAAGCTTGTGATTCCTGTAGCATGCACGTATGATGAACCGTTATGTGATGAAGTCAGAGCATGATTTATTTATTGATTGTCTTCCATATGAGTGGCGGTCGGGGACGAGCGATGGTCTTTTCCTACCAATCTATCCCCCTAGGAGCATGCGCGTAATACTTTGCTGTGATAACTTGTAGATTTTTGCAATAAGTATATGAGTTCTTTATGAATAATGTTGAGTCCATGGATTATACGCACTCTCACCCTTCCACCTTTGCTAGCCTCTCTAATACCGTGCACCTTTCGCCGGTATTATACACTCACCATATACCTTCCTCAAAACAGCCACCATACCTACCTATTATGGCATTTCCATAGCCATTCCGAGATATATTGCCATGCAACTTTCCACCATTCTGTTTATTATGACACACTCCATCATTGTCATATTGCTTAGCATGATCATGTAGTCGACATCGTATTGGTGGCAAAGCCACCGTTCATAATTCTTTCATACATGTCACTCATGAGTCATTGCATATCCCGGTACACCGCCGGAGGCATTCATATAGAGTCATACTTTGTTCTAAGTATCGAGTTGTAATTGTTGAGTTGTAAGAAAAATAAAAGTGTGATTATCATTATTTTTTAGAGCATTGTCCTAGTGAGGAAAGGATGATGGAGACTATGATTCCCCCATAAGTCGGGATGAGACTCCAGACGAAAAAAAAGAGAAAGAAAAGAGGCCATAAAAAAGGAAAGGCCCAAATATAAAAAAATGAGAGAAAAAGAGAGAAGGGACAATGTTACTATCCTTTTACCACACTTGTGCTTCAAAGTAGCACCATGATATTCATAGTAGAGGGTCTCTCATGTTATCACTTTCATATACTAGTGGGAATCTTTCATTATAGAACTTGGCTTGTATATTCCAATGATGGGCTTCCTGAAAATGCCCTAGGCCTTCATGACCAAGCAAGTTGGATGCACACCCACTTAGTTTCTTTTTGAGCTTTCATATACTTATAGCTCTAGTGCATCCGTTGCATGGCAATCCCTACTCACTCACATTGATATCTATTGATGGGCATCTCCATAGCCCGTTGATACGCCTAGTTGATGTGAGACTATCTTCTCCCTTTTTGTCTTCTCCACAACCACCACTCTATTCCACCTATAGTGCTATATCCATGGCTCACGCTCATGTATTGCGTGAAGATTGAAAAAGTTTTGAGAATGCCAAAAGTATAAAACATTTGCTTGGCTTGTCATCGGGGATGTGCATGATTTAAATATTTTGTGTGGTGAAGATAGAGCATAGCCAGACTATATTATTTTTGTAGGGATAACTTTCTTTGGCCATGTTATTTTGAGAAGAAATAATTTCTTTGTTAGTATGCTTGAAGTATTATTATTTTTATGTCAATATGAACTTTTGTCTTGAAACTTTTGGATCTGAATATTCATACCACAATTAATAATAATTACATTAAAATTATGCCAAGTAGCACTCTGCACCAAAAATTATGTTTATATCATTTACCTACTCGAGGACGAGCAGGAATTAAGCTTGGGGATGCTTGATACGTCTCCAACGTATCTATAATTTTTGATTGCTCCATGCTATATTATCTACTGTTTTGGACATTATTGGGCTTTATTATCCACTTTTATATTATTTTTTGGGGCTAACCTATTAACCGGAGGCCCAGCCCAGAATTGCTGTTCTTTTGCCTGTTTTAGGGTTTCAAAGAAAAGGAATATCAAACGTAGTCCAAACAGAATGAAACCTTCGGGAACGTGATTTTCTCAACGAATAAGACCAGAGAGACTTGGACTCTACGTCAAGAAATAAAATAGGAGGCCACGAGGTAGGGGGGCACGCCCACCCCCACCAGGCGCGCCCTCCACCCTCGTGGGCCCCCTGTTGCTCCACCGACATACTCCTTCCTCTACGTACCCCCAAACGATCAGATACGGAGCCAAAACCCTAATTCCACCACCGTAACTTTATGTATCCACGAGATCCCATCTTGGGGCCTGTTCCGGAGCTCCGCCGGAGGGGGCATCGATCACGGAGGGCTTCTACATCAACACCATAGCCTCTCCGATGAAGTGTGAGTAGTTTACCTCAGACCTACGGGTCCATAGTAAGTAGCTAGATGGCTTCTTCTCTCTTTTTAGATCTCAATACAATGTTCTCCCCCTCTCTTGTGGAGATCTATTCGATGTAATCTTCTTTTTGCGGTGTGTTTGTTGAGACCGATGAATTGTGGGTTTATGATCAAGTCTATCTATGAACAATATTTGAATCTTCTCTGAATTCTTTTATGTATAATTGGTTATCTTTGCAAGTCTCTTCGAATTATAAGTTTGGTTGGCCTACTAGATTGATCTTTCTTGCAATGGGAGAAGTGCTTAGCTTTGGGTTCAATCTTGCGTGTCCTTTCCCGGTGACAGTAAGGGCAGCAAGGAACATATTGTATTGTTGCCATCGAGAATAACAAGATGGGGATTTCTTCATATTGCATGAGTCTATCCCTCTACATCATGTCATCTTGCTTAAGGCGTTACTCTGTTTTTACTTAATACTCTAGATGCATGCTGGATAGGGTCGATGAGTGGAGTAATATTAGTAGATGCCGGCAGGAGTCGGTCTACTTGTCTCGGACGTGATGCCTATATACATGATCATACCTAGATATTCTCATAACTATGCTCAATTCTGTCAATTGCTCAACAGTAATTTGTTCACCCACCATAGAATACTTATGCTCTTGAGAGAAGCCACTAGTGAAACCTACGGCCCCCGGGTCTATCTTTATCATATTGATCTCCTACTACTTAGTTATTTCCTTTGCTATTTACTTTGCCTTTATTTTACTTTGCATCTTTTATCATAAAAATACCAAAAATATCATCTTATCATATCTATCAGATCTCACTCTCGTAAGTGGCCCTATAGGGATTGACAACCCCTATTTGCGTTGGTTGCGAGGATTTATTTGTTTTGTGGAGGTGCGAGGGACTCGCGCGTAGCCTCCTACTGGATTGATACCTTGGTTCTCAAAAACTGAGGGAAATCCTTATGCTACTTTGCTGCATCATCCCTTCCTCTTCGGGGAAAACCAATGCAGTGCTCAAGAGGTAGCATCGTCCATCTTCCAAGGCATAGGCTCACCATTATAGAAGGATGATCGAGTCTCCGGGAACCTGAGATCTGCAGCCAAACTCATCCTCTTGAATCTATATTCATACTCACAGTTTTGGTTTTGCAGGTCATAGATCTGGGCTTGGAGGCACTCGATTTTCTCGTGAAGCTTGAAGATGGCCTGCTCAATGTTCTTGTCATCCAGCTTGTGGTTGTTGGTGAACTCCATGATCATTATAGGATTGGAGTCGAGTCCACGTTCCACCACCTCCTGGCACTTGAAAACTTGTTGATCCAATGCCTCGAGCCTTGTCTCCACGCTTCCGGTCCTCCTTGGTCCCTCCACATCACGGATGTGCAACAAACCCTCACGCATATCAATGGTTTGAGGGTGTTGCAGCACCTCTTCAAGGTAGGGCTTGATGACCTTCTCGAAGAACTTGTCCCTGGGGGCACTTGAAGAAGCCATGGTGATCTAGATCTGTCAGAAAAACTGCTCGAAACAAAGACAGAGGATATTTGCATGATACGGTGGTCAAAACCTTCGGGGGATTATATAATGAATTTTTACCGACCAAAAGAAGTATCGTGCAAGAAAACGGAGTCCGGAGAGCACACGAGGTGCCCACGAGGCAGGGGGCGCGCCCTCCACCCTCGTGGAAGCCTCGTGTCCTTTCCGGTCTGCTTCTTATTTTCCTATTTTCTTAAATATTCCAAAACGGAGAAAAATTGCCATTAGAACTATTTTGGAGTCGGTTTACTTACCATACCACGTACCTATTCCTTTTCGGAGTCTGAAACGTTCTGGAAAGTGTCCCTTATGTATTCCTCTAGGGTTATGGTTTCAATAACATTAGTTTCAACATTTATAGGATTACCTGAGATATAATGTTTGATTCTTTGACCGTTCACCACCCTCGGATTTGTGCCGTCAAAGTTGTTGATTTTGATGGCACCGGAACGGTAGACCTCCTCGATGATGTAAGGACCTTCCCATTTAGAGAGGAGTTTGTCTGTAAAAAATCTTAAATGAGAGGTAAGTGACATGCTTTACCATAAACCATTTTCACCGGCCAATTTGAAGTCATAGTTGAGCTCTTTAATAGCCCTCTTTTCCTTAGTATGGCCTTCTCACCGGCCAGTTTGAAGTCATAGTTGAGCTCTTTAATAGCCCAATATGCCTTATGTTCTAGTTCAAGAGGTAAGTGACATGCTTTACCATAAACCATTTTATATGGAGACATACCCATAGGATTTTTATATGCAGTTCCATAAGCCCATAATGCATCATCAAGTTTCTTGGACCAATTCTCTCTAGATCTATTGCCAGTCTTCTGCAAAATTAATTTAAGCTCTCTATTGCTAAGTTCTACTTGACCACTAGAATGTGGATGATATGGAGATGCAATTCTATGATTAACGTCATACTTAGCAAGCATTTTACGAAAAGCACCATGAATGAAATGTGAGCCACCATCAGTCATTAAATATCTAGGGACTCCAAACCTCGGAAAAATAACTTCTTTAAGCATCTTAATAGAGGTGTTATGATCAGCACTACTGGTTGGAATAGCCTCTACCCACTTAGTAACATAATCAACAACAACCAAAATATGTGCATACCCATTAGAGGAAGGAAATGGTCCCATATAATCAAAGCCCCAAACATCAAATGGTTCAATAACAAGTGAATAATTCATAGGATTTTCTTGACGTCTACTGATGACCCACAAGGATAGGGGATCTATCGTAGTCCTTTCGATAAGTAAGAGTGTCGAACCCAACGAGGAGCAGAAGGAAATGATAAGCGATTTCCAGCAAGATATTCTCTGCAAGTACTGAAATAAGTGGTAACATATAGTTTTGTGATAGGATAATTTGTAACGAGCAACAAGTAACAAAAGTAAATAAAGTGCAGCAAGGTGGCCAATCCTTTTGTAGCAAAGGACAAGCCCGAACAAACTCTTATATGATGTAAAGCGCTCCCGAGGACACATGGGAATATCGACAAGCTAGTTTTCATCACGTTCATATGATTCGCATTCGGTACTTTGATAATTTGGTATGTGGGTGGACCGGTGCTTGGGCGCTGCCCTTACTTGGACAAGCATCCCACTTATGATTAACCTCTATTGCAAGCATCCGCAACTACAACAAAAGTATTAAGGTAAACCTAACCATAGCATGAAACATATAGATCCAAATCAGCCCCTTACGAAGCAACGCATAAACTAGGGTTTAAGCTTCTGTCACTCTAGCAACCCATCATCTACTTATTACTTCCCAATGCCTTCCTCTAGGCCCAAATGATGGTGAAGTGTCATGTAGTCGACGTTCACATAACACCACTAGAGGAGAGACAACATACATCTCATCAAAATATCGAACGAATACCAAATTCACATGACTACTAATAGCAAGACTTCTCCCATGTCCTCGGGAACAAAAGTAACTACTCACAAAGCATAAACATGTTCATAATCAAAGGGGTATTAATATACATATAGGATCTGAACATATGATCTTCCACCAATTAAACCAACTAGCATCAACTACAAGGAGTAATTAACACTACTAGCAACCTACTAGCACCAATCCCGGACTTAGAGACAAGAATTGGATACAAGAGATGAACTAGGGTTTTGAGATGAGATGGTGCTGATGAAGATGTTGATGGAGATTGCCCTCTCCCAATGAGAGGAGTGTTGGTGATGACGATGGCGATGATTTCCCCATCTGGGAGGGAAGTTTCCCTGGCAGAACAGCTCCGTCAGAGCCCTAGATTGTGTGACGCCCCCGATTTAATCGTACACTAATCATACACGCAAACGTGTACGATCAAGATCAGGGACTCACGGGAAGATAACACAACACAACTCTACAAATAAAATAAGTCATACAAGCATCATATTACAAGCCAGGGGCCTCGAAGGCTCGAATACAAGAGCTCGATCATAGACGAGTCGGCGGAAGCAACAGTATCTGAGTACAGACATAAGTTAAACAAGGTTGCCTTAAGAAGGCTAGCACAAACTGGGATACAGATCGAAAGAGGCGCAGGCCTCCTGCCTGGGATCCTCCTAAACTACTCCTGGTCGTCGTCAGCGGGCAGCACGTAGTAGTAGGCACCTCCGGTGTAGTAGGAGTCGTCGTCGACGGTGGCGTCTGGCTCCTGGGCTCCAACATCTGGTTGCGACAACCAAGTAGAAGGGATAGGGGAAAAGAAGGAGAAAGCAACCGTGAGTACTCATCCAAAGTACTCGCAAGCAAGGAGCTACACTACATATGTATGCATTGGTATCAACTGGGATAAGGCTATCATATGTGGACTGAACTGCAGAATGCCAGAATAAGAGGGGGATAACTAATCCTGTCGAAGACTACGCTTCTGGCAGCCTCCGTCTTGCAGCATGTAGAAGAGAGTAGACTAAAGTCCTCCAAGTAGCATCGCATAGCATAATCCTAACCGATGATCCTCTCGTCGCCCTGTGAGAGAGCGACCACCAGTTGTATCTGGCACTTGGAAGGGTGTGTTTTATTAAGTATCCGATTCTAGTTGTCATAAGGTCAAGATACAACTCCGGGTCGTCCTTTTACCGAGGGACACGGCTATTCGAATAGATAAACTTCCCTGCAGGGGTGCACCACATACCCCAACACGCTCGATCCCATTTGGCCGGACACACTTTCCTGGGTCATGCCCGGCCTCGGAAGATCAACACGTCGCAGCCCTACCTAGGCACAACAGAGAGGTCAGCACGCCGGTCCAAATCCTATGGCGCAGGGGTCTGGGCCCATCGCCCTTTGCACACCTGCACGTTGCGTACGCGGCCGGAAGCAGACCTAGCCTAGTGGCTTTCCAGTCCAATCCGATGCGCGCCACTCAGTCGCTGACGTCACGAAGGCTTTGGCTGATACCACGACGCCGAGATACCCATAACTGCTCCCACGTAGATGGTTAGTGCGTATAGACCAAATGGCCAGACTCAGATCAAATACCCAGATCTCGTTAAGCGTGTTAAGTATCCGCGAACACCGACCAGGGCCAGGCCCACCTCTCTCCTAGGTGGTCGGAACCTGTCCTGTCGCTCCGCCTCAAAGATCCACTCGCGGGTGCTCCTACGAGCCTACCCGTCTTTAGTCACCACATGTATCATGTATAAAATATATAGTATATACCCGTGATCACCTCCCGAGTGATCACGGCCCGATAGTATAGCATGGCAGATGGACAAGAATGTAGGGCCACTGATGATAAGCTAGCATCCTATACTAAGCATTAGATTTGCAGGTAAAGGTAACAACAGTAGTAGCAAGGACAGGCTATGCATCAGTATAGGATTAACGGGAAGCAGTAACATGCTACACTACTCTAATGCAAGCAGTATAGAGAAGAGTAGGCGGTATCTGGTGATCAAAGGGGGGCTTGCCTGGTTGCTCTAGCAAGAGAGAGGGGTCGTCAACTCCGTAGTCGTACTGGGTAGCAGCGGCGTCGGTCTCGGTGTCTATCGAGGGAAGAGAGGGAAGAAACAGTAAATATTTAAGCAAGCATATGCATAGTGATGCATGACATGACAAGTAACGGTGCTAGGGGTGCCCTAACGCGGTAATAGGTGATACCGGTGAAGGGGGGGACATCCGGGAAAGTATCCCGGTGTTTCGCGTTTTCGGGCAGAGGAGCCGGAGGGGGAAAGTTGCGAGTTTGCTACGCTAGGGATGCGTGACGGACAAACGGGCTGCGTAGCCGGGTTCGTCTCGCCGATCTGAGCAACTTTCATGTACAAAGTTTTTTCATCCGAATTACGGATTATTTTATATTAATTTATAAAGATTTAATCATTTCCTAGATTTTCTGGATTTAATTTAAAAAACAGAATATACTTTTGTCACCTAGTGCTACCCTAGCATGTGAGTATGACAGTGGGGCCAGTGGGGTTGGGTTTACCCAGTCAAAGGTTGACTGGTCAACATATGAATAGTGTAAGTGGGTCCCGTGTGTCATTGTCTTTTGTTTAATAAAATGGTAAATAACTAGGGTGGTCCCACATGTCATTTACACTATACCTAACCACTACTTAGCCTAACTACTAATTAGCTAACCTACCTAACCAGGATCAACCTCATCCACACACATACACACACACACAACGTGCTCACACACACAACTATGCACACATCATGCACACACACTGGCGCACACGGCCGTGGCCGTGGCCAGTAGCAGCAGGCAACGACGGGCAGCGGCGGCACCTAGTGGCAGCAGTAGTACGAGAGCAGCAGGGGGCACCTAGCGGCAGGAATAGCAGCACGCATCGGCAGTACGCAGCAGCAAGGACGCAGCAGCGGCACAAGCAGTAGCAGGCAACATCGACGAGCACGACGAAGGCGCGACCACGGGGAGGAGCTAGCGGGCGAGCAGGGGCGCGGCCTCGCGCGCGCGTGGGAGCACAGCACGTGTACGCGGGCGTGGCCGGCGGCCGAGCGCGCACACTGGGCGGCCAGGACGCAGGGCTCGAGCGCGGTGAGCGTGACGCGGTCGTGGTGGCCGCAGCCACCGGCCGGAATTTGGGCAGCGCCACAGAGCGACGAACAGAGGGGGAAACGAGGGGAATGGGTGTTGCGCTCACAGGGGAAGGCGGAGGACGCGTCCGACGGGGTGGAGGAGCTCCAGTGAGGTAGATCGGGCGCGGGGCAGCAACGGCCGTAGGCGAGGAAGACGCGTCGATCCCGTCGGTGAGGTGCCGCCGAGCTCGAGGTGGTGGTCGGAGAGGACGAGGCGGACAACGGCGAGGCTCCTGGCGCGGTCCTAGGCAGCGGGGGTGACAGTGAGCACGTAGACGACGACGGCCATGGTGACGGTGGTGGCGGTCTAATGCGGGTGAGGAAGAGAGCGGCGCGTGGGGGAGGAATGAGGTAGCTAGGGTTCGCAGGGGGGTCGATGGCGTCTTATCCATCGGGGAAGCGCAGGATGGCTGACACGCATGCCCAGCGGCAGCCATGGTGGTTGGATGTGTGCCACGACCTCTGTCTCATACAAGGAAAAGGGATGACCCCCATTGGGCTGGGCGAGTGCATAGTAGCGGTTGGGCTAAAGTGAAAGAGATTCTTTTCTTATCTCTGATTTGTATTTTCTCAGATGTTTTGCATTCCTTTGGGTTACTAAATGAATTTAGTAGAATGTATAACTTGTCAAAATAATTATTATGCAATATTCTGCATTGCCTCAAAAAGTTCGAAGATTATTTGAACTCATTTGAATTTGGTTTAAAATGAAAGGATTTATTTTGGGGCTGTTTGGACCAGTTTGAAAATAGTTTAAGGGCATTTTAATAATTCAAATAATGTTGGATTATTCATGACCATTAGTTAGTGAATTTTTGCAACCCAGCCTACATTTTTATTTTATTATTTAAAAATTTAATAATTTGACTTGCATTTGAATTTGAATTCGAGTTCGATTTGGATCAAGGTGAGGTTTAGAAAATTAATCGTGATGACATGGCTCCATTCGTATGTGGTTACTGTAGCTTAACTATCCGGGCGTCACAATTCTCCTCCACTACAAGAAATCTCGTCCCGAGATTTAAGAGGCGCATTAAAGGGGGAAGGTTCTGGTTACGAAATTCTAGCGAGTGTTCTCGGTCTTGGTTGCTCTTCTCGAAGAGGTTGATCCATTACGTGAGGTCTTCATTTTTCTGCTTCGGGTCATCATGATGAAATCGTCATCTTTTCTTCGGAGTCTTCATCGTACATACGAAGGACAAGGGGTAACTCCGGGAAAACGGGCCTCTGCAAGGTTGGCTGTCTGGTTGATAACATCAGGGAAGGTGGTGGAAGTAACTCTCGAATTGATATTGAAGAAATTATCGAGAGCAAAATAAGAAGGTACCATGAGAAGTTTCGAACGGGTAGGCAACCGTTCGATGCCTGAAATAGGGCGTGAAAGGGGCTCAAAGCAATCGCGAATAAGTATTGCGTCTTATAACAGAATAGATCAATAGGCAGGTGGCTCGTGAATTACATACAAAGTCAAGCTCGAGGAATAACTTTGGCAACAGGGCGTACAGGAGAGTCAGGTTTCGATCCCGTGGATCTGTGGGTTATGGGCCCACCATGTGGGTTAAGAGTAGGAAGGCGATGACGTCTTACACGATCATGTAAGCAAGGCATGTTAGAGGGTAGTCTATCAGTTATGTCGGCAACACCATCGGTACCAAGGGCGAGGGACGAAGAGAACCATTTTCCTGCTCGTTGAAACGAGGCGGACCAATAGGCAAAGTTCTCGTCCATCGGTGGTTACCGGAATGTCATCAACAATAGTAACAGGGTGTTGCTGACAGAATTGTACACCGAGGTGTTTACATAAGCAGGAAATTATTACTGCTTAGATCATATAGATCACCAGTAAGGTTAAACAAAACAATGGAAAGGAAAACGGTGATCATTAGATTAAACAGAACAATGGAAAGGAAAACGTGTTTAATCACATAATTCAAAGGTATATCCTTCCCAAGGACAAGCAGAGCAAGATTTCCATGGCAAGATATAATGTAGAAAACTCTCTAGGTAAGGGGAGAGAAATTTCATGGCATTACCCATACAACGGTGTTTGGATAATTGAGCAAGAAAACATTTAGCATTGGGCTTCAAATGTTCTTGTTGAAAAATTGGAGTACCATAGACATGCTTCGAGATAGCATTGACATGGTTAACAGGTGAAGATCAGACTTTGGAAACAAAAAGGATTCATCGGAAACAACTTATAGGATAAGTCCTACAATTTCCTCATGGAAGAATGGATAACCTTGCTGAAAAGGAATCTATATCAATAGGGCCTCCGACCAGGTGTGCTAGGCACAACATCACCTTACCGGGTCACATAAAGACCATTGTTATAACTCTTGGAAATATGTTCCAACCATCATATCTGACCGAGATTCAGATCTGATTGGTGTCAGGATACCTCAAACTCACGATGCTCGAGGAGAAAAGGTGCGACACAAATTGACAAGACGACATTGTAAGATTCTCGGGAAATGAACTATGGAAGCAAGTTCCGAAACAAGAGTTCATCATTAAATCAAGGAGAGGGTGGCTGATGGACTCGGTGATAATTCATCGAGATTTCCAAAAAGATGGATTTCCACAATTGCATGAACACAGAGATATCATTTGTCATATCAAATGACTTAATGATGTATGCTGGAGGAACACATACACAATTAATCATTGGTGGACAGGTGCACTCGAAATATGGGCTGGGTTGCACGACCAATGTTAGAATGATGATTCAATAATCAATAGACTTAGAATGAAACTGTAGACCAATAACTTCAAGCAATAGGGTTGCTAGAAGTTTAGAATTTACACATCACAGACCATTTATCGGTATTCCGGTTAGAAACAACACGGAGACCAAGAAATGAACGCAAAAGGCGAGAGATATTACTATATCAAGAATTCTCAAGAGGTGGTAAAATTACCACGACATTCTTGACATAAAAGGTGGTAACATTCCAAGGTAAAGAAGAACAAATGCTGGATAGCAAGGATCTCAAGGTATAACACAAAACACGAATAAGTTTGTGTTGAACGGAAGGCAATAAAGTGGCCGGTGATAATACAAACCATTGAGGGGCAAGGATGGTATTTCTCATCAAGAATTCGATATATATCTTGGAAGAGCTCAGGATGTTGATGATGACCTCGACACATTTGTCGAGAAATTTCATGAAGATGTAATCGGTTGGCGATGACATCAAGTCAAATGATGATGTAGCGAAAGTCAAATAATACCTGAAGAATAACTCATAAGAAGTTATTTCCATGATAATCTCGAGATAACAGAGGAGGGTAATACTCGATGACGGGTCAAGTAGAGGTTGGCCTAGGGTATTGCTCTACAAAAGACAAGCGCTTAAACTTGCACGCGAAATGGTATTTAAAGGAGAACATGGTCGGAACCACGATTGCAAAAGGCCAGATCCCAGATATAAGATGAACTTATACCAAGGGAGTAATTAATTTAAGAGAAGCATTAATGATAAGATCTACATCGTGTCCATGGGCATGAACACCAAATTCAAGGTCGACTCCCACTTCTTCAATGCATAAACTTTCATTCACTTCTCGCGTTCGATGAAGTTGCAGTGTTGAAATTTTATCTGGCGAAGCACCAGAAGAGTATGACTCGTGAAAACTTTCGGGTTCACACGGTTTAGAAAAGGCATATGTTCAACCCATAATGGCTTCTTAGAAACATATACCACAAGTTTCAAGAGTAAATAACACAAGCTCGAAAGTAGAGCATGGTTGGTCAATCAGAGGATAGGATTTACCAATGGTGAAAGAACTTCCAAAGTTATTGAATATGAAGGATGCTATCGGATAAAATCCAACAAAGGATCCGGTGGTCCTCAAAGGATCTGATGTGAGCATCGGTACTCAACCGGAGGAAGAAACAATGCAAGGAGATCATACTATAGAAACAACTGACAAATTCAAAGCCCAAATGCAAAAGAACTATGATTTCTGATCAAGGGATCAGAAGCAAACACTCAGATTAAGGATAGATAAGTTGTGTATGCTTAGGGGTACAATCGATGGCAATCCGATTGGTCGAGAACCAGCTCATGTTTAAAATGATGTCTGGGCCGGATGGATAAATCCCGAGGATTGCCAGCATCCGCAGCATATCGAATCAATAGACTTTATATGATAATGACAAAGGATGTCAATAAGATTACCAGACTTATTGGATTAACCTTAATGCTAGCAAGCAAGAATTTCAAGAGCATTAGGCTGTTGAGGATTTTCATAAGAACGAACGGTATTACGAAGACTTTTGTGAAGTACCTGAATAAACTAGGGATGAGCGGACACTCGACAAGGGCGAGAAATTATCCGTAGGGATATTCATGTGGCAAGAACTGCAAGGCAGTAGGCACAACGTATTCTCGAAACATTAGAGAGAATTTCGGGGTATCTTGTAATAACAAGATCAACGGGGAGTAATTGCATGAATGGCAAGCGTACTTGGTTATCCATTGGGGTTTATCGATGGAATGGAATTGCAAGAGGGATGGCACAAAGTATCGAGGGAACATCCGAGAGTATTGTCAGAATCTTCTATTGAAGCAGTCGATCATCCGTATTGAAGGGGTCTCCGGCAGGAAGTGGTAATGAGAACCTAGAGTTAGATTTTAGCAAAATCATTTAACCCGAATAGAAGAGAGATCAGAGCCCCAGAGTAATGATCGAGGAGTAAAAGATCCTAATACCACCCAAATGGCGACGTGGGCCCGTAAGCCGCACAGCCATGTTAGTAAAAGTTTTGTAATGTCTAAACTCAACTTCGGCCAAGGAGTTGGAAAGGGGGATTCCTATAGGCAGTCGGCTCTGATACCAACTTGTGACGCCCCCGATTTAATCGTACACTAATCATACACGCAAACGTGTACGATCAAGATCGGGGACTCACGGGAAGATATCACAACACAACTCTACAAATAAAATAAGTCATACAAGCATCATATTACAAGCGAGGGGCCTCGAAGGCTCGAATACAAGAGCTCGATCATAGACGAGTCAGCGGAAGCAACAATATCTGAGTACAGACATAAGTTAAACAAGTTTGCCTTAAGAAGGCTAGCACAAACTGGGATACAGATCGAAAGAGGCGCAGGCCTCCTGCCTGGGATCCTCCTAAACTACTCCTGGTCGTCGTCAGCGGGCAGCACGTAGTAGTAGGCACCTCCGGTGTAGTAGGAGTCGTCGTCGACGGTGGCGTCTGGCTCCTGGGCTCCAACATCTGGTTGCGACAACCAGGTAGAAGGGATAGGGGAAAAGAAGGAGAAAGCAACCGTGAGTACTCATCCAAAGTACTCGCAAGCAAGGAGCTACACTACATATGTATGCATTGGTATCAACTGGGATAAGGCTATCATATGTGGACTGAACTGCAGAATGCCAGAATAAGAGGGGGATAACTAATCCTGTCGAAGACTACGCTTCTGGCAGCCTCCGTCTTGCAGCATGTAGAAGAGAGTAGACTAAAGTCCTCCAAGTAGCATCGCATAGCATAATCCTAACCGATGATCCTCCCCTCGTCGCCCTGTGAGAGAGCGACCACCGGTTGTATCTGGCACTTGGAAGGGTGTGTTTTATTAAGTATCCGATTCTAGTTGTCATAAGGTCAAGATACAACTCCGGGTCGTCCTTTTACCGAGGGACACGGCTATTCGAATAGATAAACTTCCCTGCAGGGGTGCACCACATACCCCAACACGCTTGATCCCATTTGGCCAGACACACTTTCCTGGGTCATGCCCGGCCTCGGAAGATCAACACGTCGCAGCCCTACCTAGGCACAACAGAGAGGTCAGCACGCCGGTCTAAATCCTATGGCGCAGGGGTCTGGGCCCATCGCCCTTTGCACACCTGCATGTTGCGTACGCGGCCGGAAGCAGACCTAGCCTAGTGGCTTTCCAGTCCAATACGGCGCGCGCCACTCAGTCGCTGACGTCACAAAGGCTTCGGCTGATACCACGACGCCGGGATACCCATAACTGCTCCCACGTAGATGGTTAGTGCGTATAGACCAAATGGCCAGACTCAGATAAAATACCCAGATCTCGTTAAGCGTGTTAAGTATCCGCGAACACCGACCAGGGCCAGGCCCACCTCTCTCCTAGGTGGTCGGAACCTGTCCTGTCGCTCCGCCTCAAAGATCCACTCGCGGGTGCTCCTACGAGCCTACCCGTCTTTAGTCACCACATGTATCATGTATAAAATATATAGTATATACCCGTGATCACCTCCCGAGTGATCACGGCCCGATAGTATAGCATGGCAGACGGACAAGAATGTAGGGCCACTGATGATAAGCTAGCATCCTATACTAAGCATTAGGTTTGTAGGTAAAGGTAACAACAGTAGTAGCAAGGACAGGCTATGCATCAGTATAGGATTAACGGGAAGCAGTAACATGCTACACTACTCTAATGCAAGCAGTATAGAGAAGAGTAGGCGGTATCTGGTGATCAAAGGGGGGGCTTGCCTGGTTGCTCTGGCAAGAGAGAGGGGTCGTCAACTCCGTAGTCGTACTGGGTAGCAGCGGCGTCGGTCTCGTTGTCTATCGAGAGAAGAGGGGGAAGAAACAATAAATATTTAAGCAAGCATATGCATAGTGATGCATGACATGACAAGTAACGGCGCTATGGGTGCCCTAATGCGGTAATAGGTGATACCGGTGAAGGGGGGAAACATCCGGGAAAGTATCCCGGTGTTTCGCGTTTTCGGGTAGAGGAGCCAGAGGGGGAAAGTTGCGAGTTTGCTATGCTAGGGATGCGTGACGGACGAACGGGGTGCGTATCCGGGTTCGTCTCGCCGATCTGAGCAACTTTCATGTACAAAGTTTTTTCATCCGAATTACGGATTATTTTATATTAATTTATAAAGATTTAATCATTTCCTAGATTTTCTGGATTTAATTTAAAAAACAGAATATACTTTTGTCACCTAGTGCTACCCTAGCATGTGAGTATGACAGTGGGGCCAGTGGGGTTGGGTTTACCCAGTCAAAGGTTGACTGGTCAACATATGAATAGTGTAAGTGGGTCCCGTGTGTCATTGTCTTTTGTTTAATAAAATGGTAAATAACTAGGGTGGTCCCACATGTCATTTACACTATACCTAACCACTACTTAGCCTAACTACTAATTAGCTAACCTACCTAACCAGGATCAGCCTCATCCACACACATACGCACACACACAACGCGCTCACACACACAACTACGCACACATCATGCACACACACTGGCGCACACGGCCATGGCCGTGGCCAGCAGCAGCAGGCAACGACGGGCAGCGGTGGCACCTAGTGGCAGGAGTAGTACGAGAGCAGCAGGGGGCACCTAGCGGCAGGAATAGCAGCACGCATCGGCAGTACGCAGCAGCAAGGACGCAGCAGCGGCACAAGCAGTAGCAGGCAACATCGACGAGCACGACGAAGGCGCAACCACGGGGAGGAGCCAGCGGGCGAGCAGGGGCGCGGCCTCGCGCGCGCGTGGGAGCGCAGCATGCGTACGCGGGCGTGGCCGGCGGCCGAGCGCGCACACTGGGCGGCCAGGACGCAGGGCTCGAGCGCGGTGAGCGTGACGCGGTCGTGGTGGCCGCAGCCACCGGCCGGAATTTGGGCAGCGCCACAGAGCGACGAACAGAGGGGGAAACGAGGGGAATGGGTGTTGCGCTCACAGGGGAAGGCGGAGGACGCGTCCGACGGGGCGGAGGAGCTCCAGTGAGGTAGATCGGGCGCGGGGCAGCAACGGCCGTAGGCGAGGAAGACGCGTCGATCCCGTCGGTGAGGTGCCGCCGAGCTCGAGGTGGTGGTCGGAGAGGACGAGGCGGACAACGGCGAGGCTCCTGGCGCGGTCCTAGGCGGCGGGGGTGACAGTGAGCACGTAGACGACGACGGCCATGGTGACGGTGGTGGCGGTCTAATGCGGGGGAGGAAGAGAGCGGCGCGTGGGGGAGGAATGAGGTAGCTAGGGTTCGCAGGGGGGTCGATGGCGTCTTATCCATCGGGGAAGCGCAGGATGGCTGATACGCATGCCCAGCGGCAGCCATGGTGGTTGGATGTGTGCCACGACCTCTGTCTCGTACAAGGAAAAGGGATGACCCCCATTGGGCTGGGCCAGTGCATAGTAGCGGTTGGGCTAAAGTGAAAGAGAGTCTTTTCTTATCTCTGATTTGTATTTTCTCAGATGTTTTGCATTCCTTTGGGTTACTAAATGAATTTAGTAGAATGTATAACTTGTCAAAATAATTATTATGCAATATTCTGCATTGCCTCAAAAAGTTCGAAGATTATTTGAACTCATTTGAATTTGGTTTAAAATGAAAGGATTTATTTTGGGGCTGTTTGGACCAGTTTGAAAATAGTTTAAGGGCATTTTAATAATTCAAATAATGTTGGATTATTCATGACCATTAGTTAGTGAATTTTTGCAACCCAGCCTACATTTTTATTTTATTATTTAAAAATTTAATAATTTGACTTGCATTTGAATTTGAATTCGAGTTCGATTTGGATCAAGGTGAGGTTTAGAAAATTAATCGTGATGACATGGCTCCATTCGTATGTGGTTACTGTAGCTTAACTATCCGGGCGTCACAGATTGGTTCTGCCAAGGTTCCGCCTCGTGGCGGCGGAGTTTCGTCCGAGAAGATGGCTTATGATTTTTTTCCCATCGAAAGACTCCATATAGCAGAAGATGGCCACCGGAGGGCCACCAGGGGGCCCACGAGGTAGGGGGCGTGCCCAGAGGGGTAGCGCATGCCCCCCACCCTCGTGGGCAGGTTGTGGCCCCCCTGGTGAGTTTCTCCTGCTGAGTATTTTTTTATATATTTGGAAAACATCTTCCATGAAGTTTCAGGACTTTTGGAGCTGTGCAGAATTGGTCTCTAATATTTGCTCCTTTTCCAGCCCAGAATCCCAACTGCCGGCATTCTCCCTCTTTATGTAAACCTTGTAAAATAAGAAAGAATAGCCATAAGTATTGTGACATAATGTGTAATAATAGCCCATAATGCAATAAATATTGATATAAAAGCATGATGCAAAATGGACGTATCAACACCCCAAGCTTAGACCTCGCTTGTCCTCAAGCGAAAAGCTGAAATCGAAAAATATGTCCACATGTTTAGAGATAGAGGTGTCGATAAAAATAAAATACGGACATGAGGGAATCATGATCATTCTTAGAACAGCAACTCATATAATTCTTTGTCATATAATCTCTAATGCTAGAGTAATAATTCAATCACAATATCAAGTATGAATCATAAACTTCACTGAAAATCAACAAACTACAATCTCAGTCATTGAAGCAATTGCAATTTATCTTAACATAGGAAAGAGTCAATGTATAAGAGCTTTTCAGCAAGTCCACATACTCAACTATCATATAGTCTTTCAGAATTGCTGACACTCACGCAATACTTATGGGTATGGAGTTTTAATCAGACATAGAGAAAGATAGGGGCTTATAGTTTTGCCTCCCAATGTTTTTCCTCAAGGGTAATGTCAACAGTAATAGTTCATGAAAACTCACATCCAATTACCCATATATACCAGGATCTTTCCAAAATATTATGCTTGCCAAAGGATAAAATGTAAAAAGGAAGGGTGAAGATCACCATGACTCTTATGCACTGTAGGAGATAGAAGTAAAAGATAGGCCCTTCGCAGAGGGAAGCAGAGGTTGTCGTGCGCTTTTATGGTTGGATGCACAAAATCTTAATGCGAAAGAACGTCACTTTATATTGCCACTTGTGATATGGACCTTTATTATGCAGTCTGTCGCTTTTATTACTTCCATATCACGCGATCGTAAAAAGCTTATTTCCTCCACACCAATCAATCATACATATTTAGAGAGCAATTTTTATTGCTTGCACCGATGACAACTTACTTAATGGATCTTACTCAATCCATAGGTAGATATGGTGTACTCTTATGGCAAGACTGGTTTAAGGGTATTTGGAAGCACAAGCAGTATCTCTACTTGGTGCAATGAATTTGGCTAGCATGAGGGAGAAAGGCAAGCTCATCATGTTGGAAGATCCAAGACAATATAATTTATCTCAGATGTAAGAAAACATAACCCATTACATTGTCTTCCTTGTCCAATGTCAACTCTTTCACATGTCATATTTTAATGAGTGCTCACAACCATAAAAGATGTCCAAGATAGTATATCTATATGTGAAGACCTCTCTTTCTTTAATACTTCCTATTAATTGCAACGATGACCAAAACTGTGTTTGTCAACCCTCAACAACTTTTATTCATCATACTCTTTCTATGTGAGCTCATTATTGTCCATAAGATTCACATGATCTCTTTGTTTCTTTTTATTTCTTGCTCTTTTATTTTATTCACTTAGGATCATGGCAAAATAATCAAGCCCTTGACTCAACACTAATCTTTATTATATAGCTCACGGACTCGATTACATAGAAGGATAATAAAGCAAAACTCATGACTAAATCATACTAAGAACTTTTATTCTACTAGATCAAGATATTACCAAAAGGATCGAACTAAGAAAAACGGTAAAGATAAAGTGATGGTGATACAATACCGGGGCACTCCCCCAAGCTTGGCAGTTGCCAAGTGGAGTGCCCATACCAGGTACTCAATTCTTCTTTGTTGATGGAGACGGTGGTGATTTTGTTGATGGCGTAGGCTTGTCGTCCTTCCTCCAAGGCATAGGCTCACCATCATAAAAAGATGACCGAGTCTCCGGGATCCTCAAATCTGCAGCCAAACTCATCCTTTTGAATCTATATTCATACTCACAGTTTTGGTTTTGCAGGCCATAAATTTGAGCTTGAAGGTGCTCAATTTTCTCATGAAGCTTGAAGATGGTCTCCCCGATGTTGTGGGCATCCAGCTTGTGTTTGTTGGTGAATTCTGCGATCATCATGTGGTTGGAGTTGAGTCCACGCTCCACCATCCCCTGACACTTGAAAACTTTTTGCTCCATTGCTTCGAGCCTCGTCTTCACGCTTCTGGCCCCCTTCGGTCCCTCAGCATCACGAATGTGCAGTAACCCATCACACATCTCAATGGTTTGAGGGTGTCGCTGCACCTCTCCGAGGTAAGGGTTGACGACCTTCTCAAAGAACTTGTCCTTGGGAGCACTTGGAGACGCCATGATAATCTAGATCTGTCAGAAAAACAGCTCGAAACAAAGATAGGAGATTTTTGCGTGATACGGGAGTCAAAACCCCCGGGAGATTATATAATAAATTTTTACCGACCAAAATACGTGTCGTGTACGAAAACGGAGTCCGGAGAGCACACGAGGTGCCCACAAGGTAGGGGCGCGCCCTCCACCCTCGTGGAGCCCTCGTGTCCTTCCCGGACTGCTGCTTATTTCTCTATTTTTCTAAATATTCCAAAACGGAGAAATATTGCCTTAAAACTGTTTTGGAATCGGTTTACTTACCGTACCACATACCTATTCCTTTTTGGAGTCTGAAACATTCCAGAAAGTGTCCCTTATGTATTCCTCTGGGGTTACGGTTTCAATAACATTGGTTTCAACATTTATGGGATTACCTGAGATATAGTGTTTGATCCTTTAACCGTTTACCACCTTCGGATTTGTGCCTTCGAAGTTGTTGATTTTTATGGCACCGGAACGGTAGACCTCCTCGATAACGTAAGGACCTTCCCATTTAGAGAGAAGCTTTCCTACAAAAAATCTTAAACGAGAGTTGTATAGCAATACATAATCACCTACATTAAACTCATGTTTTTGTATCCTTTTGTCATGCCATCTTTTAACTTTTTCCTTAAACAACTTGGCATTTTCGTAGGCTTGGGTTCTCCATTCATCAAGTGAGCTAATATCAAATAACCTCTTCTCACCAGCAAGTTTAAAATCATAATTAAGTTCTTTAATAGCCCAATAAGCCTTGTGTTCTAGTTCGAGAGGTAAGTGACATGATTTTCCATAGACCATTTTATACGGAGACATGCCCATAGGATTTTTATATGCAGTTCTATAGGCCCATAATGCATCATCAAGTTTCTTGGACCAATTCTTTCTAGACCTATTAACAGTCTTTTGCAAAACTAATTTGATTTCTCTATTACTCAATTCTACTTGACCACTAGACTGAGGGTGATAAGGAGATGCAATTCTATGATTAACATCATATTTAGCAAGCATTTTACGGAAAGCACCATGAATAAAATGTGAACCACCGTCAGTCATTAAATATCTATGGACTCCAAATCTTGGAAAAATAACTTCTTTAAGCATTTTAATAGAAGTGTTATGATCAGCACTACTAGTTGGAATAGCTTCTACCCACTTAGTAACGTAATCAACAGCAACTAAAATATGTGTATATCCATTAGAGGAAGGAAAGGGTCCCATATAGTCAAAGCCCCAAACATCAAATGGTTCAATAACAAGTGAATAATTCATAGGCATTTCTTGACGTCTACTAATATTACCAATTGTTTGACATTCATCACAAGATAAGACAAACTTACGGGCATCCTTGATGAGAGTAGGCCAATAAAAACCAGATTGCAGTACCTTATGTGCAGTTCTATCTCCATCATGGTGTCCTCCATAAGCTTTGGAGTGACACTTGCGTAGGATCTGTTCCTGTTTATGCTCAGGTACACAACGTCTAATAACACCATCCACTCCTTCTTTATAAAGATGTGGGTCATCCCAAAAGTAATGCCTCAAATCATAGAAGAACTTTTTCTTTTGCTGGTATGTGAAACTAGGTGGTATAAACTTAGCAACAATGTAATAGCATAATCAGCATACCATGGAGCAGTATGAGAAGCATTTATGACATTTAATTGCTCGTCGGGAAAGCTATCATCAATAGGTAGTGGGTCATCAAGCACATTTTCTAACCTAGACAAGTTGTCTGCAACGGGGTTCTCAGCTCCTTTTCTATCAACAATATGCAAATCAAATTATTGTAGCAAGAGAACCCATCTAATAAGTCTAGGCTTAGCATCTTTATTTTCCATAAGATATTTAATAGCAGCATGATCAGTGTGAATAGTTACTTTAGAATCAATAATATAAGGTCTAAACTTATCACAAGCAAATACAACTGCTAAGAATTCCTTTTTAGTGGTAGCATAATTTCTTTGAGCATTGTCTAGAGTTTTACTAGCATATTGAATAACATTTAGTTTCTTATCAACTCTTTGTCCTAGAACAACACCTACAGCATAATCACTAACATCACACATAATTTCAAAGGGTAAATTCCAATCAGGTGGCTGACAATAGGTGCAGAGATCATCATCAAAGACAAATGGTATATCTTTTTGTAATAAATTAGTCAGAGGCCGAGAAATTATTGAGAGGTCCTTAATGAACCTCCTATATAAACCGGCATGACCAAGGAAACTTCTTATACCTTTAATGTCCTTGGGACATGGCATCTTTTCAATAGCATCAACCTTGGATTTATAAACTTCAATACCTCTTTCAGAAACTTTATGCCCCAAGACAATACCTTCATTAACCATAAAGTGGCACTTTTCCCAATTCAAGACAAGATTAGTTTCTTCACATCTCTGCAAAACTCGATCAAGGTTGCTCAAGCAATCATCAAAAGAAGATCCATAGACGGAAAAGTCATCCATGAAAACCTCACAAATCTTTTCACAAAAGTCAGAGAATATAGCCACCATGCATCTTTGAAAGGTAGCAAGTGCATTACATAAACCAAAAGGCATACGTCTATAAGCAAAAGTATCAAAAGGTCATGTAAAAGTAGTCTTTGATTGATCATTGGCTGACATAGGATCGCCGTTGGGTGCAGGAGGATCCCCTAGGATTTCAACAGGTAAATTGTTTTTCAGAGTAGGTTCCTGTTTAAAGAATACTTCATCTAATTCCATTCTTTCATTCATAAACATGTCATTTTCATGGTCTAGCAAATATTGTTCTAAAGGATCACTAGGAGGTACGGCAATAGAAGCAAGACCAATAATTTCATCCTTACTAGGTAATTCTTCTTCACAGTGTTGTCTACTGAATTTAGAAAAATTAAATTCATGAGTCATATCATCTAAACCGACAGTAACAATATCTCTTTTGCAATCTATGGTAGCATTAACAGTGTTCAAGAAGGGTCTACCAAATATAATGGGACAAAAGCTATCTTGTGGGGAACCAAGAACAAGAAAATCAGCAGGATATTTAGTTTTCCCACACAAGACTTCAACATCTCTAACAATTCCCATTGGTGAAATAGTATCTCTATTGGCAAGTTTAATTGTGACATCAATATCTTCCATCTCAGAAGGTGCAATATCATGCATAACTTCTTGGTATAAGGAATAAGGTATTGCACTAGCACTAGCACCCATATCATATAAGCCATGATAACAATGATCTCCTATTTTAAAAGAAATAACAGGCATACCTACCACAGGTCTAGGTTTATCCTTATCACGGGGTTTAGCAATTCTAGTAGTTTCATTACAAAAATAAATAACATGCCCATTTATGTTATCAGACAAGAGATCTTTAACAATAGCAATATTAGGTTCAACTTTAACTTGCTCAGGAGGTGTATATGTTTTAATATTGCTTTTACGAACCACAGTTGAAGCTTTAGCATGATCCTTTATCCTAATAGGGAAAGGTGGTTTCTCAACATAAGAACTAGGAACAATAGGATCATTATAAGTGATAGTCTTTTCTTCAACTTTAATAGGTGCAGCTACTTTTACTTCTATGGGAGGATGATATTTAAACCACTTCTCCTTGGGGAGATCAACATAAGCAGCAAAAGATTCACAGAAAGAAGCTACTATCTTAGAGTCAAGTCCATATTTAGTGCAAAATTTACGAAAAATATCGGTATCCATAAACGATTTAACACAATCAAAACTAGGTGGCATACCTCACTCCTTACCATTCTCGAGGTCCCAATCTTCAGAGTTGTGTTTAATTCTTTCCAATAAATCCCATTTGAATTCAATAGTCTTCATCATAAAAGAGCCAGCACAAGAAGTATCAAGCACGGTGCAATTGTTACCAGAAAGCCCAGCATAAAAATTTTGAATAATCATTTCTTTTGAGAGCTCATGATTGGGGCATGAATATAACATTGATTTAAGCCTCACCCAAGCTTGAGCGATGCTTTATCCTTTGCGAGGCCGAAAATTATATATATAATTGCGATCACGATGAACAAGATGCATAGGATAAAACTTCTGATGAAATTCCAATTTCAATCGTTTGTAATTCCAAGACCTCATATCATCACATAGCCTATACCATGTTGATGCATCTCCCCTCAAAGATAAAGGGAAGACCTTCTTCTTAACAACATCTCCGGGTACACCTGCAAGCTTAAATAATCCACAAACTTCATCCACATATATCAAATGTTCATCAGGATGTTTTGTTCCATCTCCTAAAAAAGGATTAGCTAGCAGTTTTTCTATCATACCCGCAGGAACTTCAAAGCAAGCATTTTCATTTTCATTTTAAGTAGGTTCAGTAGGTTGAGGAGCAACTCTTTGCTCTACTAGTTGGGGTGAAGATACCCCGAACAAGCCCCTCAGAGGATTACTTTCCATAGTAACAAGTGACAGTAAATTCCAGCACACTATATAAATTTTTCCTTACCAAATTCCACCTACCAAAGGCGCTTCACTCCCTAGCAATGGCGCCAAAAAAGAGTCTGGATGACCCACAAGTATAGGGGATCTATCATAGTCCTTTCGATAAGTAAGAGTGTTGAACCCAACGAGGAGCAGAAGGAAATGATAAGTGGTTTCCAGCAAGGTATTCTTTGCAAGTACTGAAATAAGTGGTAACAGATAGTTTTGTGATAGGATAATTTGTAACGAGCAACAAGTAACAAAAGTAAATAAAGTGCAGCAAGGTGGCCCAATCCTTTTGTAGCAAAGGACAAGCCTGGACAAACTCTTATATGATGTAAAGCACTCCCGAGGACACATGGGAATATCGTCAAGCTAGTTTTCATCACGTTCATATGATTCGCGTTCGGTACTTTGATAATTTGGTATGTGGGTGGACCGGTGCTTGGGTGCTGCCCTTACTTGGACAAGCATCCCACTTATGATTAACCTCTATTGCAAGCATCCTCAACTACAACAAAAGTATTAAGGTAAACCTAACCATAGCATGAAACATATGGATCCAAATCAGCCCCTTACGAAGCAACGCATAAACTAGGGTTTAAGCTTCTGTCACTCTAGCAACCCATCATCTACTTATTACTTCCCAATGCCTTCCTCTAGTCCCAAATGATGGCGAAGTGTCATGCAGTCGACGTTCACATAATACCACTAGAGGAGAGACAACATACATCTCATCAAAATATCGAACGAATACCAAATTCACATGACTACTAATAGCAAGACTTATCCCATGTCCTCAGGAACAAAAGTAACTACTCACAAAGCATAAACATGTTCATAATCAGAGGGGTATTAATATACATATAGGATCTGAACATATGATCTTCCACCAATTAAACCAACTAGCATCAACTACAAGGAGTAATTAACACTACTAGCAACCTACTAGCACCAATCCCGGACTTCGAGACAAGAATTGGATACAAGAGATGAACTAGGGTTTTGACATGAGATGGTGCTGATGAAGATGTTGATGGAGATTGCCCTCTCCCGATGAGACGAGCGTTGGTGATGACGATGGCGATGATTTCCCCCTCCGGGAGGGAAGTTTCCCCGGCAGAACAGCTCCGCCAGAGCCCTAGATTGGTTCCGCCAAGGTTCCGTTTCGTGGCGGCGGAGTTTCGTCCGAGAAGATGGCTTATGATTTTTTTTCCCATCGAAAAACTCCATATAGCAGAAGATGGCCACCAGAGGGCCACCAGGGGGCCCACGAGGTAGGGGGCGCGCCCAAGGGGGTAGCGCGCGCCCCCAACCCTCATGGGCAGGTTGTGGCCCCCCTGGTGAGTTTCTTCCGCTGAGTATTTTTTATATATTTGGAAAACATCTTCCGTGAAGTTTCAGGACTTTTGGAGCTGTGCAGAATAGGTCTCTAATATTTGCTCCTTTTCCAGCCTAGAATCCCAGCTACCGGCATTCTCCCTCTTTATGTAAACCTTGTAAAATAAGAGAGAATAGGCATAAGTATTGTGACATAATGTGTAATAACAGCCCATAATGCAATAAATATTGATATAAAAGCATGATGCAAAATGGACGTATCATCTACTAATATTACCAATTCTTTGACGTTCATCACATGACAAAACAAACTTACGGGCATCCTTGAAGAGAGTGGGCCAATAAAAAGCGGATTGCAATACCTTATGTGCAGTTCTATCTCCAGCATGGTGTCCTCCATAAGCCTCGGAGTGGCACTTGCGTATGATCAGTTCCTATTCATGCTCAGGTACACAACGTCTAATAACACCATCTACTCCTTCTTTATAAAGATGTGAGTCATCCCAGAAGTAATGTCTTAAATCATAGAAGAACTTTTTCTTTTGCTGGTATGTGAAACTAGGTGGTATAAATTTAGCAACAATGTAATTAGCATAATCAGCATACCATGGAGCAGTACGAGAAGCATTTATGATAGCTAATTGTTCATCAGGAAAGATATCATCAATAGGTAGTGGGTCATCAAGACCATTTTCTATCCTAAACAAGTTGTCTTTAACGGGGTTCTCAGCTCCCTTTCTATCAATATGCAAATCAAATTCTTGTAGCAAGAGAACCCATCTAATAAGTCTAGGTTTACCATCTTTCTTTTCCATAAGATATTTAAGAGAAGCATGATCAGTGTGAACAGTTACTTTAGAATCAACAATATAAGGTATGAACTTATCACATGCAAATACAACTGCTAAAAATTATTTTTCAGTGGTAGCATAATTTCTTTGAGCGATGTCTAGAGTTTTACTAGCATATTGGATAACGTTTAATTTCTTATCAACTCTTTGTCCTAGAACAGCCCCTACAGCATAATCACTAGCATCACACATAATTTCAAATGGTAAATTCCAATCAGGAGGTTGAACAATAGGTGCAGAAACCAAAGCTTTCTTAAGTATTTCAAATGCTTCTACACAATCATCATCAAAGACAAAAGGAACATCTTTTTGTAAGAGATTAGTCAGAGGCCGAGAAATTTTAGAGAAGTCCTTAATAAACCTCCTATAAAAACTGGCATGACCAAGGAAACTTCTTATACCTTTAATGTCCTTAGGACACGGCATCTTTTCAATAGCATCAACCTTAGCTTTATCAACTCCAATACCCCTTTTAGAAATTTTATGCCCCAAGACAATACCTTCATTAACCATAAAGTGGCACTTCTCCTAATTCAAGACAAGATTAGTTTCTTCACATCTCTGCAAAACTCGATCAAGGTTGCTTAAGCAATCATTAAAAGAAGTTCCGTAAACGAAGAAATCATCCATGAAAACCTCAAAAATGTTTTCACAAAAGTCAGAGAATATAGCAGTCATACATCTTTGAAAAGTAGCAGGTGCATTGCATAAAGCAAAAGGCATACATCTATAAGCAAAGGTACCGAAAGGGCAAGTAAAAGTTGTCTTTTCTTGATCTTCTTTTGACACAGGTATTTGAGAGAAACCAGAATAACCATCTAGAAAGCAAAAATGTGTATGCTTGGATAATCTTTCTAGCATTTAATCAATAAATGGTAAAGGGTAGTGATCCTTTTTAATGGCTTTATTTAATTTGCAGAAATCAATTACCATTCTATAACCTGTGACAATTCTTTGTGGGATCAATTCATCTTTATCATTGGGAACAACAGTAATACCTCCCTTCTTAGGGACACAATGGACAGGGCTTACCCACTGACTAT
The DNA here is from genome assembly GCA_034509565.1 of Triticum monococcum. Taxonomy (NCBI): domain Eukaryota; kingdom Viridiplantae; phylum Streptophyta; class Magnoliopsida; order Poales; family Poaceae; genus Triticum; species Triticum monococcum. The sequence goes on along the minus strand of CM067841.1, from coordinate 37,706,361 downwards.
CAGCAACGGGATAAATTATACCTGCCTCCAGAAGCTTTAGTATTTCTTTTCTTACCACTTCTTTCATCTTAGAATTTAACCGTCATTGGTGATCAACAACTAGTTTAGCGTCTTTCTCCAGCTTTATTTTGTGCTGGCATAGAGTGGGACTAATGCCCTTAAGATCATCAAGAGTATATCCAATAGCAATATGGTGCTTCTTCAGAGTTTTCGATAATCTCTTTTCTTCATGCTCTGAAAGGTTATCACTAATAATAACAGGATATATCTCTTTCTCATCAATATAAGCATATTTGAGAGTATCAAGTAAAGGTTCAAGCTTAAACACAGGATCACCCTTAGGTGGAGGGGGGGTCCCCTAAGATTCCAATAGGCAAGTTGTGTTTCAAAATAGGTCCCTGTTTAAAGAATACTTCATCTATTTCCCTTCTTTCATTCATAAACATATCATTTTCATGGTCTAGCAAATATTGTTCTAAAGGATCAGTAGGAGGAACGGCAATAGAAGCAAGACCAATAATTTCATCTTTACTAGGCAATTCTTTATCATGGGGTTGTCTACGAAATTTAGCAAAATTAAACTCATGAGACATATCCCCTAAACCAACAAAAACAATATACTTATTGCAGTCTATCTTAGCATTAACAGTATTCAAGAAGGGTCTACCAAATATAATGGGACAAAAGTCATCTTGTGGGGAACCGAGAACAAGAAAATCAACATGGTATTTAACTTTCCCACACAAGACTTCAACATCTCTAACAATCCCAACTAGTGAAATAGTATCTCTATTGGCAAGCTTAATTGTAACATCAATCTCTTCTATCTCAGCAGGTGCAATATCATGGATAATTTCTTTGTATAAGGAATGAGGTATTGCACTTGCACTAGCACCCATATCACATAAGCCATGATAGCAATGATCTCCTATTTTAACAGAAATAACATGCATGCCTACAACAAGTCTATGTTTATTTTTAGTATCAGGTCTAGCAATTCTAGCAGATTCATTGTAGAAGTAAATAACATGCCCATCAATATTATCGGCCAAGAGATCTTTAACCATAGCAACACTAGATTCAACTTTAATTTTCTCAGGGGGTTTAGGTGTCTTAATATTACTTTTGTTAACCACAGTTGAAGCTTTAGCATGATCCTTTATTCTAACAGGGAAAGGTGGTTTCTCAATATAAGTAGTAGGAACAACATGATCATTATAAGTGATAGTATTTTCTTCAACTTTAATAGGTGTGACTACTTTTACTTCAATGGGAGGATTATATTTAAACCACTTCTCCTTAGGGAGATCAACATGAGTAGCAAATGATTCACAGAAAGAAGCTACTATCTCAGAGTCAAGTCCATATTTAGTGTTAAATTCACGGAAAGCATCGGTATCCATAAAAGATTTAACACAGTCAAACTTAGGTGTAATACCTGACTCCTTACCTTCGTCGAGGTCCAAATCTTCAGAGTTGCGTTTAATTCTTTCTAATAAATCCCATTTGAATTCAATAGTCTTCATCATAAAAGATCCAATACAAGAAGTATCGAGCATGGAGCGATTACTGAGAGAAAGCCGAGCATAAAATTTTTGAATAATCATTTCTTTTGAGAGCTCATGATTGGGGCATGAATATAACATTGACTTAAGCCTCCCCCAAGCTTGAGCAATGCTTTCTCCTTCGCGAGGCCAACAATTATATATATAATTACCATTACGATGAACAAGATGCATAGGATAAAACTTCTGATGAAATTCCAATTTCAGTCATTGGTAGTTCCATGATCCAATATCATCACATAGCCTCAACCATGTCAATGCATCTCCCTTCAAAGATGAAGGGAAGACCTTCTTCTTGATAACATCCTTGGGCATACCTGCAAGCTTAAATAATCCACAAACTTCATCCACATAGATTGGGTGCAAATCGGGATGTAATGTTCCATCACCTGTGAAAGGATTAGCTAGCAGTTTCTCTATCATACCCGAAGGAATTTCAAAGTAAACATTTTCAATAGGTTCAGTAGGTTGAGGAGAAACTCTTTGCTCTACTGGTCGGGGTGAAGATACCCCGAACAAGCCCCTCAAAGGATTATGTTCCATATTAACAAGTGACAGTAAATTTCAGCACACTATATAAATTTTTCCTTACCAAATTCCACCTACCAAAGGCGCTTCACTCCCCGGCAACGGCGCTAGAAAAGAGTCTTGATGACCCACAAGTGTAGGGGATCTATCGTAGTCCGTTGATAAGTAAGAGTGTCAAACCCAACGAGGAGCAGAAGGAAATGATAAGCAGTTTTCAGTAAGGTATTCTCTTCAAGCACTGAAATTATCGGTAATAGATAGTTTTGTGATAAGGTAATTTCTAACGGGTAACAAGTAATAAAAGTAAATAAGGTGCAGCAAGATGGCCCAATCCTTTTTGTAGCAAAGGACAAGCCTGGACAAACTCTTATATGAAGGAAAGCACTCCCGAGGACACATGGGAATTATTGTCAAGCTAGTTGAGGGAGTCCTGGATTAGGGGGTCTCCGGACAGCCGGACTATATCCCTTGGCCGGACTGTTGGACTATGAAGATACAAGATTGAAGACTTCGTCTTGTATCTGGATGGGGCTCTACTTGGCGTGGAAGGCAAGCTGGGCAATACGGATATGTGTATCTCCTCCTTTGTAACCGACCTTGTGTAACCCTAGCCCTTTCCGGTGTCTATATAAACCGGAGGGTTTTAGTCCATAGGACAACATACCATCATACCATAGGCTAGCTTCTAGGGTTTAGCCTCTCCGATCTCGTGGTAGATCTACTCTTGTACTACCCATATCATCAATATTAATCAAGAAGGACGTAGGGTTTTACCTCCATCAAGAGGGCCCGAACCTGGGTAAAACATCGTGTCCCCTGCCTCCTGTTACCATCCGCCTTAGACGCATAGTTCGGGACCCCCTACCCGAGATCCGCCGGTTTTGACACCGACATTGGTGCTTTCATTGAGAGTTCCTCTGTGTCGTCGCCGTTAGGCTTGATGGCTCCTACGATCATCGATAGCGATGTAGTCCAGGGTGAGACTTTTCTCCCCGGACAGATCTTTGTGTTCGACGGCTTCGCACGGTGGGCCAACTCGCTTGGCCATCTGGAGCAGATCAAAATTTACGCCCCTGGCCACCAGGTCAGGTTTGGAAGCTTAAACTACACGGTCGATATCCGCGGAGACTTGATCTTCGACGGATTCGAGCCTCTGCCTTGTGCGTCACGCGGTCACGATGAGTACGATTTAGCTCTACCATCAGACAGTGTTCAGGAGATCGCACTGGCAGCCGCTCCGACCCTGAATTCGGAGCCAGTTGCGCCGTCCATGGACAGGTAGATGGACCCCGCCATGGAAGCCTTATCCTCATCGGTGATCGAGCCGAACATCGACCTTACCCTGCACGAGAGCCGTGTTGTCAAACTGCCGGATCCTTCTCCGATCACGGACTCCGAACCGCCTGCGCCCGTTCCTAGCGAATCCAATTGGGCGCCGATCATGGAGTTCACCTTCGTGGATATTTTTCAGCACTCGCCCTTTGGTGACATACTGAACTCATTAAGGTCTCTCTCCTTGTCAGGAGGATCCTAGCCGAACTATGTCCGGCGGGATTGGGATGCGGACGACAAAGCAATTCGTGGCCCACCCACCACCCACTTAGTAGCCACTATCGATGACTTAACCGACATGCTCGACTTCGACTCCGAAGACATCGACGGTATGGACGACGATGCGGGAGACAAAGAGGAACCACTGCCCACAGGGCACTGGACAGCCACCTCATCATACAATATATACATGGTGGACACACCCAAAGAAGGCAATGGTGACGAGACAGCGGAGGATGACCCCTCCAAGAAGCAACCCAAGCGCCGACGTCAGCGGCGCCGCTCTAAGTCCCGCCAAAGCAAAAGTGGTGATACCAACACAGGAGATAATAACACTCCGGATAGTGCCGAAGACAACAACAATCCCCTCCAGCAAGATTTAGAGCAGGAGGATGGAGGAGCCAGCCCTCCTGAGAGAGCAGCAGACGGAGAGGCGGAGGATGATAATTACATGCCCCCCTCCGAAGACGAGGCAAGCCTCAGCGATGACGGATTCGCCGTGCCAGAGGATCCCGTCGAACAAGAGCTCTTCAAGCGCCGGCTTATAGCCACGGCAAATAGCCTTAAGAAAAAGTAGCAGCAGCTTCAAGCTGATCAAGATCTGCTAGCTGACAGATGGACTGAAGTCCTCACGGTCGAGGAATATAAACTCGAACGCCCCTCCAAGAGTTACCCAAAATGCAAGTTACTACCTCGACTAGAGGAAGAAGCGTATGACGCGGCTGATCGGCCACCTCGTGGCCGCGATAGAGAGGCATTCCAGCCAAAAGCTCAGCCTGCACCCCGATGATATGTCTCCGTCGTATCTACTTTTCCAAACAATTTTGCCCTTGTTTTGGACTCTAACTTGTATGATTTGAATGGAACTAACCCGGACTGACGTTGTTTTTAGCAGAATTGCCATGGTGTAGTTTTATGTGCAGAAAACAAATATTCTCGGAATGACCTAAAACTCCATGGAACATCTTAGAAAAAATAATAAAAAATCCTCGCCAAAGATGAAGACCAGGGGGCCCACACCCTTCTCACGAGGGTGGGGGGCACGCACCCCCCCCCCCCTAGGGCGCGCCCCCTACCTCGTGGGCCCCCTGGATGCCCTCCGACGCCAAGTCCAACTCTATATATTTGCTTTTGGAGAAAAAAATCAGAGAGAAGAAATCATCGCGTTTTATGATATGGAGCCTCCGCCAAGCCCTAAAACCTCTCGGGAGGGCTGATCTGGAGTCCGTTCGGGGCTTCGGAGAGGGGGATTCGTCGTCGTCGCCATCATCAACCATCCTCCATCACCAATTTCATGATGCTCACCACCGTGCGTGAGTAATTCCATCGTAGGCTTGCTGGACGGTGATGGGTTTGATGATATTTATCATGTAATCGAGTTAGTTTTGTTAGGGTTTGATCCCTAGCATCCATTATGTTCTGAGATTGATGTTGCTATGACTTTGCTATGCTTAATGCTTGTCACTAGGGCCCGAGTGCCATGATTTCAGATCTGAACCTATTATGTTTTCATGAATATATGTGAGTTCTTGATCCTATCTTGCAAGTCTATAGTCACCTACTATGTGTTATGATCCGGCAACCCCGAAGTGACAATAATCGGGACCACTCCCGGTGATGACCATAGTTTGAGGAGTTCATGTATTCACTATGTGCTAATGCTTTGTTCCGGTTCTCTATTAAAAGGAGGCCTTAATATCCCTTAGTTTCCAATAGGACCCCGCTGCCACGGGAGGGTAGGACAAAAGATGTCATGCAAGTTCTTTTCCATAAGCACGTATGACTATACAGAATACATGCCTACATTACATTGATGAATTGGAGCTAGTTCTGTGTCACCCTATGTTATGACTGTTACATGATGAACCGCATCCGGCATAATTATCCATCACTGATCTGGTGCCTACGAGTTTTCCATATACTGGTTTACGCTTATTTACTTTCCCGCTGCTACTGTTACAATCACTACAAAATATCAAAAACATTACTTTTGTTGTCTTTACTTTTGTTGCCGCTACCACCACTATCATATTACTTTGCTACTAAACACTTTGCTGCAGATACTAAGTTTCCAGGTGTGGTTGAATCGACAACTCAGCTGCTAATAATTGAGAACATTCTTTGGCTCCCCTTGTGTCGAATCAATAAATTTGGGTTGAATACTCTACCCTCGAAAGCTGTTGCGATCCCCTATACTTGTGGGTTATCAAGACTAATTTCTGGCACCGTTGCCGGGGAGCATAGCTCTATTCTTTGAGTCACTTGGGATTTATATCTGCTGAACACTATGAAGAACTTGAGAGATCCAAAAACCAAGATCTATCCCTCAACTACGAGGGGAGGTAAGGAACTGCCATCTAGCTTTGCACTTGATTCACCTTCTGTTATGAGTAAGTTAGCGACACCTACACCTGCTTTTGCTATTCGTTCCGATATGTCGCATGTTATTGACGATGCCACTTCTGCTATGCATGATAATTATGATGAAACTGCTTCTATGCCTGATACAATTGTGCCCCTTGGTGAATTTCTTGATGAACAAATTGCTAGGGCTAGAGAAAAAGAAATTATTGAATCTGAATATGATGATGATAGTGATGATGAAAATATGCCTGTTATTCCTGAGGGCTATCTTTTTGATATGGAATCCTCTGCCGCTATTTTAGCTTGCAAAGATAGATATGAGCTTAAGAGGTTATTAATTAAATGGAACAAAGAATCACTTAGAGATAAAATGAAACTCGACCCTGCTTTTGCTACTTCACCTATTTGTGTTCCTGATAAGGATTATGAATTCTCTGTTGAGCCTGGTATAATTAATTTACTTGAATCTGATCCGTTTTATGGCTATGAATCTGAAACTGTTGTGGCACATCTTACTAAGTTAAATGATATAGCTGCCCTATTCACTAATGATGAGAGATCGCGTTACTTTTATATACTCAAAATATTTCCGTTCTCATTAAAGGGTGATGCTAAGATATGGTTTAATTCTCTTGATCCTGGTTGTGTGCGTAGTCCCCAGCATATGATTTATTACTTCTCTGCTAAATATTTCCCTGCTCATAAGAAACAAGCTGCTTTGAGGGAAATATACAACTTTGTGCAAATTAAAGAAGAGAGTCTCCCACAAGCTTGGGGAGGCTTCTCAAGTTACTTAATGCTTTGCCTGATCATCCTCTTAAGAAACCTGAAATACTTGATATCTTTTATAATGGACTAACCGATGCTTCCAGAGATTACCTAGATAGTTGTGATGGTTCTCTTTTCAGGGAAAGAACACCGGATGAAGCTGAAATTTTATTGAATAATATGTTGACAAATGAAAATAATTGGGCACCTCCTGAGCCAACTCCTGCTCCAATTACTGAGCCTATTCTTAAACCAACTCCGAAGAAGAGAGGTGTTCTATTCCTCAGTCCCGAAGATATGCAAGAGGCAAAGAAATCTATGAAAGAAAAAGGTATTAAAGCTAAAAATGTTAAGAATTTACCTCCTATTGAAGAAATACATGGTCTTAATATACCGCTTGTTGAAGAAACATATGATCTCAATTCTTTATTTACTGAAGAACCTCCTGATCCCAATATCCCGACACAGGTAGTAAATGTAAATTCTCTCTATAGATATGATAAAGTTGAAGTCCCTCCTACTAAAATTGCTAGTCAGTGCTTGGATGAGTTTGATAACTTTATGTTTAACCAAGACGACTTCAATGCTTATTTTGGTAGACAATTAAACGAAAATGCTTATATGATTAGACGCTTGGGTGATTATATGGCTAATATTAAAGGTGAACTTAAACTTGTTAGCAAACATGCTTCTATGGTTACCACTCAAGTAGAACAAGTACTTAAAGCTCAAAAAGAAGTGCTTGATGAAATGAATAGTAAGAAAAATGATTATGCTGTTAGAGTGGCTACTAAAACTGGTAGAATAACTCAGGAACCTTTGTATCCTGAAGGCCACCCTAAGAGAATCAAGCAAGATTCTCAGAGAAATAATATTGATGTTCCTAGTTCTTCTAAAAAGAAGAAGAAGAAAAATGATAGAACGGTGCAAACTTCTAGTGAACCTATTGCTGAACCACCTAATAATCCAAATGATATCTCTATGTCTGATGCTGAAACACAATCTGGTAATGAACCTAGTGAAAATATTAATGATGATGCTCAACCTAGTAATGACAATGATGTAGAAATTGAACCTGTTGTTGATCTTGATAACCCACAATCAAAGAATCAACGTTATGATAAAAGAGACTTTGTTGCTAGGAAACATGGTAAAGAAAGGGAACCTTGGGTTCAGAAACCCATGCCTTTTCCTCCAAAACCATCCAAGAAAAAGGATGATGAGGATTTGAGCACTTTGCTGAAATGATTAGGCCTATCTTTTTGCGTATGCGATTAACTGATGTGCTCAAAACAAATCCTTATGCTAAATATATGAAGGATATCATTACTTATAAAAGAAAGATACCGGAAGCTGAAATTTCCACCATGCTTGCTAATTAGACTTTTAAGGGTGGAATATCAAAGAAACTTGGAGATCCCGGAGTACCTACTATACCTTGCTCCATTAAAAGAAATTATATTAAAACTGCCTTATGTGATCTTGGAGCAGGTGTTAGTGTTATGCCTCTCTCTTTATATCGTAGGCTTAACTTGAATAAGCTGACACCTACCGAAATATCTTTGCAAATGGCTGATAAATCAACTGCTATACCTGTCGGTATTTGTGAGGATGTGCCTGTTGTGGTTGCAAACGTTACTATTTTAACGGACTTTGTTATTCTTGATATTCCCGGGGATGATAGTATGTCCATTATTCTTGGATGACCTTTTCTTAATACTGCAGGGGATGTTATTGATTGCAACAAAGGCAATGTCACTTTTCATGTTAATGGTAATGAGCATACGGTACACTTTCCAAGGAAACAACCTCAAGTTCATAGTATCAACTCAATTGGAAAAATCCCATCGATTATATTTGGAGGTTTTGAATTTCCTCTCCCTACTGTCAAGAAGAAATATGATATACTTATTATACGGGATGTGCATATCCCCGTTGAGGTAACTTAGTGTTATTCGAAATTTCTCCGGTTTCATGATTATCGGAATGAGTTTGTTAACAAGACTTTATCAACCTTGTTAGTGGATTCTTTTTGATGAGCATGAGATGGATGAAACTAGAAGCACAAACTTCTCTACCCTCTCTATACCTTCTGTTAATTAGTAGAAATAAAGTAAAAATAATATTTTTCTGTCTGTTTCCTGACTTATCCGTGCAATATAAAAATATCCCGAAAATAAAAGTCCTAAGAATGTCATGCCAATTTAATATGATTTTTTCGGGAATATTTGAGGATTTACTGTGCAAAAATTACCACAGGAGGAGCTGCCACCTGGCCACGAGGGTGGTGGGCGCCCCCCCCCCTATAGGGCGCGCCCCCTGCCTCGTGGGCCCACGGTGGCCCTCCTCCACTTATCCCAGCACCCATCTTCTTCCTCTGTCTCACACAAACCCGAAAAACCAACTCAAGCACAAGTTCCAGCCACTTTTGCTGTGATTTTCGATCTCCTTGCTCAAAGCACCTCTCGCAAAACTGCTTGAGGAGATTGTTCCTTGGTATGTCACTCCTCCATTGGTCCAATTAGTTTTTGTTCTAGTGCTTTATTCTTTGCAAATTTGTGTTGCATAGGTGACCATGTTCTTGAGCTAGCATGTCAAATTTATATGGTTCCAAGTAGTTCTAATGCTTGATATAGGCTCTAGGCACTTGTAAGAGTAGTTGCTATCAATATTATTGAAGTTGGTTCACTTTTGTTTGAAGTTACTAAAAAATTCAGATTATTTCAGAAAAATAATGAGGAGATTTTTGAGGGGCTCATCAAGCCAAAGCTCAAAGGAAAAGGCACCGAAGCCTAAGTATAATTTGCCGCGCACCACGGAGATTTGGGCGTGCGAATGGCCTTATGATGATTTCTTGAGAGCAATCGGTATCTATGAAGATTTCCATGAATTGGCTCACAACGCAGGCCTCACCGCTTTCCTCGACGACCAATGCGATCAGTATCTCTTACTCACAAATACCTTTGTCCAAAACTTTCATTTTCATTCTAGGAACTCACCACCTACGGTGGAGTTTCATTTATATGATGAGCATAAGGAAATGTCACTTTATGATTTCTGTCAGATTTTTTTAGTCCCTTTTGAGGGCAAGACAGAAGAACCACATTATGATGATGTGGCTGGGTTTATTGATACTATCATTGTAGGAGAAACTAGAAAGGTTTCTGATGCACAAATCACTAGCATACATTTTCCTATTTTATGCTACTTTGCATTATTTGCTAGTCGTTGTTTAATTGGACGCGGAAACTATGGAAACCTTAGCATCCCTGATATAATTATTCTGCACCACGGTTTATACAGTGATAACACTTTTAGTATGGGCGGTATTATTGCTAGACGGTTAAGTATGAACCGTACTAAGGGTCCCATCTTTGGAGGCGTCTATGCCACATGCCTAGCTGCACATTTTAAGATACCTATTAGGCATGCTGAGAAGGAAGAAAAGGTGTTTCCCCGTGTTTATCTAGATCATAAAAGTATGGTGGCACATGATTTTATTGTTAAGAATAGGGCAGGAGAGCTTAAGTATCAATTGTTCTTTAACAAACATCATCCTGAGACTATTATCCTGCCTGCTCCTTCTTTGTTTAATTTTGTAGGACCCTACCTCGTTACGTGGGCTGCCGTCCAAGCTTACAAGAATCCTGCACCAGCCCCAGAACAGGAACCACAAGATGAGCCTCCACGACAATCTGTTTATTCTTGGGATCCAGAGATGACTGTCAGCCAGTGGCAGTCAGAGTCTTCTTCTTCATCACAGTATGATCCCAACTATTCCTCCTCATCATAGTACGACCCCAACAACTATTATTATGCATATCCGCCAGGCCAGCCGTGGCCATAGACCAACTTAGGCCGAAAGCCTAAGCTTGGGGGAGTATGTATTTCTCACCGACATTACATTTATGTTCACACACACTCATTGCTAGATGTCGGTGCTCATACTTTTTTCACTGTAATATCCATGCTAGTTTAGTTTCCTTTTCCTGCTTTCTTCTTGTGTGTTCGCTAAACCTTAAGAAAACCAAAAAAAAATTAGTAGTAGTTTATTTTTCTGCTGTAGTAGTAATAATTAAAAAGACAACCCAAAAATATTTCCCGTTCTTCTTTTGCTTGTTGGGAGCTTTCCCGTGTAAATAGTTTTATTTCTTTTCCTTTCTTTTGGGGGTCAGTAGGAGAAGACCATAATTAAATTGTTGAAGTGGCTCTTATATGCATTATTGTTGATTTAACCCAGAGCCCATATTGCCTTGTCTTCTCCTATTTTATTAAATGCTCATAGATTCCAGCTTAGTCCAATGCACGTACACTATTATTATTCACACCGTTCGGTCGTGCAAGTGAAAGGTAATTATGATGATATATGATGGGCTGACTGAGATGAGAAAAGCTGGTATGAACTCAACCTCTTTTGTTTTTGTAAATATGATGAGTCCCTCATTCTTGATTTAGCTTATTATGAATAAACATGTTTGCAATGACAATTAGAGATCGTAGTTGCTTGTGCCATGCTTGATTAGCTATGAGTTATAATGGTTTACCTTGTGTGCCAACATGCTATTGAGATGATTATGATGTGGTATGATGGGGTGGTATCCTCCTTTGAATGATTTAAGTGACTTGACTTGGCACATGTTCACGCATGTAGTTGAAACAAATCAACATAGCCTTCACGATATTTATGTTCATGGTGGATTATATCCTACTCATGCTTGCATCCAATGTTTATTAATTTTAATGCATGTACATGGCTGTTGTCGCTCTCTAGTTGGTCGCTTCCCAGTCTTTTGCTAGCCTTCACTTGTACTAAGTGGGAATACTGCTTGTGCATCCAATCCCTTAAACCCCAAAGTTATTCCAGATGAGTCCACTATACCTTCCTATATGCGGTATCTACCTGTAGTTCCAAGTAAATTTGTATGTAAAAAAACTCTAAACCTTCAAATAAACATTCTGTTTTGTATGGTCGAATAGCTCATGTATCAACCAAGGCCGTCCTTATCTTCCGTGTTAGGCGGGTTATTCTCAAGAGGAGTGGACTCCGCTCCTCACTCACGAGAAAATGGCTGGTCACCGGGATGCCCAGTCCCATGCTTTATGCAAACTAAATCAAAATTAATTGCAAACAAAACTGCCCCTAGGACCTGATGTATGTTGGAGGCACTCGTTGTTTCGAGCAAGCCATGGATTGATGTTTGTTGGTGGAGGGGGAGTATAAACTTTACCATTCTGTTTGGGAACCGTCTATAATGTGTTTAGCATGGAAGATATCGCCATATCTTAGTTGTTACGTTGACAATGAAAGTATACCGCTCAAAATACAATTTATCTCTATTTCAAAACCGAGCTCTGGCACCTGTACAAATCCCTGCTTCCCTCTGCGAAGGGCCTATCCATTTACTTTTATGTTGAGTCATCACCCTCTTATTAAAAAGCACTAGCTGGAGAGCACAGCTGTCATTTGCATTCGTCACTATTAATCTATGTTGGGTGTGACTATGATTGGATATCTTTTACCATGAATTACAATGTATCGTCAGTCCTTGATCTTTAAAGGTGCTCTGCATTTATGTTTTGCGGTCTCAGAAAGGGCTAGCGAGATACCATCTTGTTATATCATATTATGATTGTTTTGAGAAAGTGTTGTCATCCGAGATTTGTTATTATGACTTGCTAGTTGATTATGCTATTGATATGAGTAATTATGAGACCTGAGAATTATTGCAAATGTGGTTAGTTATGATCTATGCTGAAAACTTGAATGTTGGCTTGACATAGTTACAATAACAAGAGCAAACAGAGTTTGTAAAACTTTTTCTTTCTTTCTTTCAGTTTGTCAACTGAATTGCTTGAGGACAAGCAAGGGTTTAAGCTTCGGGGAGTTGATACGTCTCCGTCGTATCTACTTTTCCAAACACTTTTGCCCCTGTTTTGCACTCTAACTTGTATGATTTGAACGGAACTAACCCGGACTGACGTTGTTTTCCGCAGAATTGTCATGGTGTTGTTTTATGTGCAGAAAACAAATATTCTCGGAATGACCTGAAACTCCATGGAACATCTTAGAAAAAATAATAAAAAATCCTTGCCAAAAATGAAGACCAGGGGGCCCACACCCTTCTCACGAGGGTGGGGGGCGCCCCCCCCCCCCCCCCTAGGGCGCGCCCCCCTACCTCGTGGGCCCCCTGGATGCCCTCCGACGCCAACTCCAACTCTATATATTTGCTTTCGGAGAGAAAAAATAAGAGAGAAGAAATCATTGCGTTTTGCGATAAGAGAGAAGAAATCATTGCGTTTTACGATCTGAACCTATTATGTTTTCATGAATATATGTGTGTTCTTGATCCTATCTTGCAAGTCTATAGTCACCTACTATGTGTTATGATCCGGCAACCCCGAAGTGACAATAATCGGGACCACTCCCGGTGATGACCATAGTTTGAGGAGTTCATGTATTCACTATGTGCTAATGCTTTGTTCCGGTTCTCTATTAAAAGGAGGCCTTAATATCCCTTAGTTTCCAATAGGACCCCGCTGCCACGGGATGGTAGGACAAAAGATGTCATGCAAGTTCTTTTCCATAAGAACGTATGACTATATACGGAATACATGCCTACATTACATTGATGAATTGGAGCTAGTTTTGTGTCACCCTATGTTATGACTGTTACATGATGAACCGCATCCGGCATAATTATACATCACTGATCCGGTGCCTATGAGTTTTCCATATACTGGTTTACGCTTATTTACTTTGCCGCTGCTACTGTTACAATCACTACAAAATACCAAAAACAATACTTTTGCTGTCTTTACTTTTGTTGCCGCTACCACCACTATCATATTACTTTGCTACTAAACACTTTGCTGCAGATACTAAGTTTCCAGGTGTGGTTTAATTGACAACTCAGCTGCTAATACTTGAAAATATTCTTTGGCTCCCCTTGTGTCGAATCAATAAATTTGGGTTGAATACTCTACCCTCGAAAGTTGTTGCGATCCCCTATACTTGTGGGTTATCACCCGACGCCATTCAAATAAAAACATGGGGAAATACACCAGACCTGCGAGACGTATTGGAGGACAAAGCAAAACATGCAAGATCGATCTACGGATCACGAGGGCGCGCCACTATGCGAGATGTTAAACGTCACGCCGGATACAGTAAAAGTAAATCCGGCCGGGCCGAACATAGCAGGCAAGACCCATTCGAGCTGCGTCGCGATATAGCCCAATACAGAGGCGCCGCACACCCCTTATGCTTCACAGACGAAGTAATGGATCATCAAATCCCAGAGGGTTTCAAACCCGTGAATATAGAATCATACGACGGCACAACAGATCCTGCGGTATGGATCGAGGATTTCCTCCTCCACATCCACATGGCCCGCGGTGATGACTTACACGCCATCAAATACCTCCCACTCAAACTTAAAGGACCAGCTCGACATTGGCTAAAGAGCTTGCTAGCAGAGTCCATTGGCTGTTGGGAAGATCTGGAAGCCGCATTCCTCGACAACTTTCAGGGCACTTACGTGCGACCACCAGACGCCGATTACCTAAGCCATATAATTCAGCAGCTAGAGGAATCGGCCAGGCAATTCTGGACATGGTTCCTAACAAAGAAAAATCAAATCGTTGACTGTCCGGATGCAGAGGCCTTAGCAGCTTTTAAACACAACATCCACGACGAGTGGCTAGCCCGGCACCTTGGTCAGGAAAAGCTGAAATCTATGGCAGCCCTCACGACACTCATGACCCGCTTTTGTGCGGGAGAAGACAGCTAGCTGGCTCGCGGTAATAACTTATCAAAGAATCGTGGTACTTCGGATACCAAGGACGACAACGGCAGGTCACGTCGAAATAAACATAAGCGCCGCATTAACAGCGACAATACCGAGGATACAGCAGTCAATGCCGGATTCAAAGGCTCTAAACCCGGTCAGCGGAAAAAAGCCATTCAAAAGAAGCACTCCGGCCCCGTCCAGTTTGGACCGCATACTCGATCTCTCGTGTCAAATACACGGTACCCCCGACAAGCCAACCAACCACACCAACAGGGATTGTTGGGTGTTCAAGCAGGCCGGCAAGTTAATTGCTGAAGAAAAAGATAAGGGGTCACACAGCGATGACGAAGAGGAGCCCCGGCAGCCAAACACCGGAGGACAGAAGAGGTTCCCCCCACAACTGCGGACGGTGAACATGATATACGCAACCGACATCCCCAAGAGGGAGCGGAAGCGTGCGCTCAGGGACGTATATGCGTTGGAGCCAGTCGCCCCAAAGTTCAACCCATGGTCCTCCTGTCCGATCACCTTCGATCGCAGGGACCACCCCACTAGTATCCATCATGGCAGATTCGCCGCACTGGTCCTAGACCCAATCATCGACGGATTTCACCTCACTCGAGTCCTTATGGATGGCGGCAGCAGCCTGAACCTGCTTTACCAGGACACAGTGCGCAAAATGGGTATAGACCCCTCAAGGATCAAACCCACAAAAACGACCTTTAAAGGCGTCATTCCAGGTGTAGAGGCCCATTGCACAGGCTCAATTACACTCTAAGTGGTCTTCGGATCCTCGGATAACTTCTGAAGCGAAGAATTAATCTTCGATATAGTCCCGTTCCGCAGTGGTTATCATGCACTGCTCGGGCGAACCGCATTTGCGAGATTCAATGCGGTACCGCATTATGCATACCTCAAGCTCAAAACGCCAGGACCTCGGGGGGTCCTCATAGTTAATGGAAACACAGAGCGCTCTCTTCGCATGGAGGAGCACACTGCGGCCCTCGCAGCAGAAGCGCAAAGCAGCCTCTCAAGGCAATCCACCAGTTCGGCGTTTCAAGACCCGGACACCTTCAAGCGCACTCGGAGTAATCGGCAACTAGACCGCCTGGCACGACCTGAGCTTGCGTAGCAATGCGGCCCCAACCCCAGTCCCAGCCAAACGGCGAAATCCGTGCCACGCGTACATAATTACGCATTAAAAATACCATGGGCACAGGTGGGGAGGGGGCACAACTATGGCATGCCCCAAGACGCGGCTTAAACCGCACTAGGGGCTTCCCGCTTTGTTATTTTTCTCTTTCAGGACTTTAATCTCTAGAAACCCTGTCCGGCAGCATGATTGACGAACACATGATGCAGCAACCAAGGAGGCAGAAAGCTACGTCACACCACGGAACTCCCAGGTGGATTACGATAACGAGTGAAATATTTGCTTTAATACTTATTCCTCAGCTTGCCCTTGGAAGGGACATAGTCCTACTTTTTGCTTATCGCATTGCCTGTATCATTCTGCTTTAACGCACATTTTTGAATAAACAATGCATAGCATTAAGACTATTATTGCATTCTTATATGTGTGTGTGTGTGTGTGTGTGTGTGTTCGTTAATAACGCCTTGCAACCGTACACTTTGGTACGGCCAATACACCAAGGGCTTAAGTACCCCACAATATGGTGTGAGAAGTCCGAACACTTTCACAAGTGTGGCACCCCGAACTTATAGCATTATATGCATCAGCTCCGAATCATGTCTTTGGTCAAATGTTGGGTTTGCCCGGCTCCTATGTTTTGGTACCTTATGTTCCGCTCTATCGGCTAAGGTAGCGCTAGGCGAACTACTGCGATTGTGCCCCGGTTCTGCTGGGCTAAGCACCTCAGTAGAGAAAGCTAAAACTAACTGTCATGATAAGGTGAGAGACTGGTCGTTGTTCGGCGAGGTTTTGAGTCCCTAAAGACTTATGCCACTTAGAGCGAGGAGCCGGTCCTGTCCGGCTTAAAGGCGTGTATCGCGCCCCGAATTCGGCCTTCCGACTACCAGGGGCTTCACCGAAATTTAAAATTATAGAATTCTATGGCTAAGTGAGAGTGATAAAGCATTATTAGTCCGGTTGCCTTGTTCGCTGCGCTGAGCACCTCCCTCGAAGGACCCAAAAATGGGAACAAGAGATCTCTAGTTTATCCCGAACACCCCAGCACTCGCGGCATCGGGGCAGAAGCCGAGGACTAGCCATCTCTCAGATTGGATAAACAGCCAAACAGAAGGTAATATTTTAAATTCAAACAAGCGTTGCATAGCGCATATGAAACAAGTTTTCATCATACAGGATCACACGAGCAAGTTTACTCAAATATTACATCATTTGGACATTCGTCCGCTACAAGACGGGCACCCTTCGGGACACCCTCATAATAAATTTCGGGGGTGCGATGCTCCTTGCCCTGCGGCGGTCCTTCCTTGATCAGCTTCACGCCATCTAGCTTGGCCCATTGCACCTTCACACGGGCGAAAGCCCGGCGTGCACCTTCGATGCAGACGGACCGCTTGACGACTTCCAGCCGTGGGCAGGCATCCACAAGCTGCCTCACTAGGCCGAAGTAGCTGTTCGGAAGGGCGTCGCCAGGCCACAGCCGGACTATAAAGCCCTTCATGGCCTGTTCGGCCGCCTTATGTAGCTCGACCAGCTCCTTTAGTTGGTCGCTCAGAGGCATCGGGTGTTCGGTCCTAGTATACTGAGACCAGAACAGCTTCTCTGTTGAGCTTCCCTCCTCGGTCTGGTAAAACTGTGCGGCCTCCGACACGCTGCGGGGCAAATCTGCGAATGCTCCTAGAGAGCTCCGGATTCGGGTAAGTAATAGGTAATTTACTTTCACATGCTTGCATTGCATATAGAATGCCTTACCCGCCGCTATTTTCTTCATCGCGTCAATCTCCTGGAGGGCCTTTTGGGCTTCGGCCTTGGCACTCTTTGCGCTCTCGAGGGCCGCGGCAAGCTCAGACTCTCGCGTCTTCGAGTCAAGCTCCAACGCCTCGTGCTTCGTCACGAGAGCCTGGAGCTCTTGCTGCACCTCGCCCACCCGAGCCTCTTGCCTTTCCCGCTCGGTGCGCTCCTTGGCCGCTTTATCTTCGGCCTCGGATAGCGCTTGCTTTAGGGTCGCAACTTCGGTCGTGGCCCTTGGCAAATTCATGATGATCCTGTCATTTTGCAATTGCATTCTTTTTATACATATCCATATACTAGGTACTACTTACCTTTGTTCTCCTCGAGCTGCCTCTTGGCAAGGCCGAGCTCGTCCTTGGACCCTTTAAGGTCCTGCTTCGGTGCGGCGACCTCCGCAGTCAGTGCGGCAGATGCCAGCAGCGAAGCCTCATATGCATATTGACATACTTATATTAGACTCCTGCGATATTGTTTGATCCTCTGTTCGGCTTTTCTTTGTGAACACCGAACAGAGCATCAGGGGCTACTGTCTATGCAATATTTTTCCTATATTTCAAACACTTACCTCAAAGCCTGTTAGAAGGCTGGCACAGGCTTCAGTCAATCCGCTCTTGGCGGACTGAACCTTCTGGACCACCGCACTCATAATAGTACGGTGCTCCTCGTTGATGCATACGCTCCCAGCAGATTGTCCGGCGCCTCTGGATGGACAGAGGTCACCGGCTCAGGCGTCTTGCCCCTCTTGGAAGGAGACCGCCTTCCCGAGTCCGGAACCACTGGAGGTTCCGCCGCAGTGTTCGGCTGAGGGCCGATCTCGGAGCCCTCAGGGGCCTTGTCCCCTCTACTCCCGGAGTCCGAAAGGTCACCTTGAGGCGCCTCCGGGACTATCTCCCCTCGACCTGGTGCCTCTTGAGACAACACCTCGGCGTCATCCACAGGGCAAGGAGAGGTGGCGGTCGGAAGTGGATCGCTATGCATATACGATGAGCCCAGGGAGCCGTCCGACGATACGTCGATACGGGCTCGTGGCGGTCTGCATAATCATATTCGGTGTTAGGGGAAGCAGTGCGACAAAGGAATGCTATGAGTTACTATGGTATCCGAATACTTACGACTTCCCCAGGGGCTTGGCCCTGGGCAGCCACTCGTCTTCGTCTTCGGCGGCGGTGGTAGAACTGTCCGGAAGGAGAGTCCTTCCCTTCTTGGACCCTTCGTCCTCCCCAATTGGGGCAGCCTTCCTTTTCTTGTCTCCCCCGACTGGAGGGGGAGCGTCTTCATCTTCCTCCTCGTCTTCGTGGGAGGAGTGCGCCGAGGCCTTCTTGGTCTTCTCCGGCGCCTTGTAAGGAGCCAGGGTCAGCATCTCCGTCAGGAGAGCGTCCGCGGTGTCTTCGGGCAGAGGGCAGGACAGTTAATCTGCTCCGACGTCTCCACCCAGACCTGTCAAAGGTACGGGAGCTTAGATCCCGCATAGAGTCAAACTATGAAAAACGAGTATCCTGTAAGAGGTAAAAACAGCTTACTGCGCTGGCTTGGCGCTTCGCACAGAAGCCGCGATCCTTGGTAGTGGGAGGGGGAACCTCGGCGCCCTTGAATAGCACCTTCCAGGCATCCTCGTGTGTTGTGTCGAAGAGCCTGTTCAGAGTTTGGTGCTGGGCCGGATCGAACTCCCACAAGTTGAAAGCCCGTCGTTGACACGGGAGGATCCGGCGGATGAGCATGACCTGGACTACGTTGACGAGTTTGAGCTTCTTGCTCACCATGTTTTTGATACATGTTTGGAGTCCGGTCAGCTCTCCCGAACTACCCCAAGACAGGACCTTCCCTTGCCAGGAGGTGAGCCGCGTGGGGATGCCAGATCGGAATTCGGGGGCCGCTGCCCATTCGGGATCACGCGGCTCGGTGATATAGAACCACCCCGATTGCCACCCCTTTATGGTCTCCACGAAGGAGCCCTCGAGCCAGGTGACGTTGGGCATCTTGCCCAACATGGCACCTCCGCACTCCGCTTGGAGGCCGCTCACTACCTTCGGCTTGACATTAAAGGTCTTCAGCCATAAGCCGAAGTGGGGCTGAATGCGGAGGAAGGCCTCGCACATGACGATAAACGCCGAGATATTGAGGATGAAGTTCAGGGCCAGATCGTGCAAATCCAGGCCGTAGTAGAACATGAGCCCCCGAACGAATGGGTGGAAAGGGAATCCCAGTCCGTGGAGGAAATGGGTAAGGAACACTACCCTCTCATGGGGCCTGGGGGTGGGGATGAGCTGCCCCTCATCTGGGAGCCGGTGCGCGATGTCGTCGGGTAGGTATCCGGCTCTCCTCACCTTCTTGATGTGTCCCTCCGTGACGGAGGAGACCATCCACCTGCCTCCCGCTCCGGACATGGTTGGAGAGCATTGAGGTGGGAAGTGCGGACTTGGGCGTTGGAGCTCGAGTGTGCGAAAATGGATGAGCAAAGGAGGAAGAAGGCATGGATGAAAAGGTGAATCCTTATCCCTTTATATGGGTGGACGAAACTATGTGTCCCCACTAGCCTGGTAAAACTCGCTTATCCCCCAAGTGCCGTAATCGATGGCGCGGTTGGGTTACCCACGCCTGTATTGATGAGAATCCCATAATAAGGGGGACACGATCTCTACTTTGACAAGACATGTCAAAAAACCGCCTCGCGTTATGTGCGGGGCTAGTTAAAGGAAACGGTTCGAATAATCACCGGGCCATGACATAATGTCGTGTTGCCAAAACAAGTTAGCAAATTAGATTTGTTGAAATATTATTCTCTCTACGGTGGTATGTGGAACTTATTTTGCATGGTCGGACACTATCCTTGTATTCAAATTCTTCCGTGATGTATTCGAAGGAGGAACTCGCCTTGCAATGCCGACGACAATATTGCACGCCGGACTCATCGTCATTGAAGCCTGGTTCAGGGGCTACTGAGGAAGTCCTAGATTAGGGGGTCTCCGGACAGCCGGACTATATCCTTTGGCCGGACTGTTGGACTATAAAGATACAAGATTGAAGACTTCGTCTGGTGTCCGGATGGGACTCTACTTGGCGTGGAAGGCAAGCTAGGCAATACGGATATGCGTATCTCCTCCTTTGTAATCGACCTTGTGTAACCCTAGCCCTTTCCGGTGTCTATATAAACCGGAGGGTTTTAGTCCGTAGGACAACATACAATCATACCATAGGCTAGCTTCTAGGGTTTAGCCTCTCCGATCTCGTGGTAGATCTACTCTTGTACTACACATATCATCAATATTAATCAAGCAGGACGTAGGGTTTTACCTCCATCAAGAGGGCCCGAACCTGGGTAAAACATCGTGTCCCCTTCCTCATGTTACCATCCGCCTTAGACGCACAGTTCGGGACCCCCTACCCGAGATCCGCCGGTTTTGACACCGACACTAGTTTTCATCACGTTCATATGATTCGCGTTCGGTACTTTGATAATCTGATATGTGGGTGGACCAGTGCTTGGGTACCGCCCTTACTTGGACAAGCATCCCACTTATGATTAACCCCTATTGCGAGCATCCACAACTACAACAGAAGTATTAAGGTAAACCTAACCATAGCATGAAACATATGGATCCGAAAAAGCCCCTTACGAAGCAACGCATAAACTAGTGTTTAAGCTTCTGTCACTCTAGCAACCCATCATCTACTTATTACTTCCCAATGCCTCCCTCTAGGCCCAAACAATGGTGAAGTGTCATGTAGTCGACGTTCACATAACACCACTAGAGGGATGACAACATACATCTCAACAAAATATCGAACGAATACCAAATTCACATGACTACTTATAGCAAGACTTCTCCCATGTCCTCAGGAACAAACGTAACTACTCACAAAATATATTCATATTCATAATCAGAGGGGTATTAATATGTATAATGGATCTGAACATATGATCTTCCACCAAGTAAACCAACTAGCATCAACTACAAGGAGTAATCAACACTAATAGCAACCCACAGGTACCAATCTGAGGTTTGGATACGAAGATTGGATACAAGAGATGAACTAGGGTTTGAGATGAGATGTGATGTCTACTGCACAACCTTCTTCTTGTAGACGTTGTTGGGCCTCCAACTGCAGAGGTTTGTAGGACAGTAGCAAATTTCCCTCAAGTTGATGACCTAAGGTTTATCAATCCGTAGGAGGCATAGTATGAAGATGGTCTCTCTCAAGCAACCCTGCAACCAAATAACAAAGAGTCTCTTGTGTCCCCAACACACCCAATACAATGGTAAATTGTATAGGTGCACTAGTTCGGTGAAGAGATGGTGATACAAGTGGTATATGGATGGTAGCTAAAGGTTTTTGTAATCTGAAAATACAAAAACAGCAAGGTACTAATGATAAAAGTGAGCACAAACGGTATTGCAATGCGTTGAAAAAAGGCTTAGGGTTCATACTTTCACTAGTAGGGGTGGGCATTCGGTAGAAATCGAAAATTCGGTTTATACTATTCGGTTTTTATTCAATTTCAGTTTACAATATTAAAAACCGAAAATAACCACCAAAAACAACTAACCGAAAATTCGGTTAACCGATAGTTTGGTTTGGTTTTCAGTTTATACCGAATGTTTGGTTATAAAACTGCGAGTCCATCACCTTAGCGCTCCCCCTGCTCACTATATACTCGAGCGCCCTGTCCCCTTGAGCTTAGCTACGCGATGTGGGACTAAACAAGCCGATGCACACATCACGTGCCTTCAGATGCATTAGTTAATGCGTTTGGGCCATGCAAATTACGTACAAGGCCCATGCCTAGACTGGCTTAGCTTGCACGTGGGCCTTTGTACTAGTACGCTGTGACGAGATGCGGACAGGCGCGTGTGGCCATTCGTACGTGGTACACAGGAGACGTGGACAGGCGAGCCGCTAGCGGCTTTGGCGGGATGCGTGACGTGCGGAGATTCCTGCTAATGACTAGTTCGGTTTTTTGTTTCGGTTATACGGTTACCACCGAACCGAGTGATTTGATTTCGGTTTTCACAAGTAAAAACTGATTTTCACTGTACCAACAGCAAAAACCGAAAATTCGGTTTCTTCGGTATCGGTTTCGGTTCGGTATTCGGTTACTCGGTTTTTATGCCCACCCCTATTCACTAGTGCAAGTTCTCTCAACAATAATAACATAATTGGATCACATAACTATCCCTCAACATGCAACAAAGAGTCACTCCAAAGTCACTAATAGCGGAGAACAAACGAAGAGATTATGGTAGGGTATGAAACCACCTCAAAGTTATTCTTTCCAATCAATCCGTTGGGATATTCCTATAAGTGTCACAAACAGCCCTAGAGTTCGTACTAGAATAACACCTTAAGACACAAATCAACCAAAACCCTAATGTCACCTAGATACTCCAATGTCACCTCAAGTATCCGTGGGTATGATTATACGATATGCATCACACAATCTCAGATTCATCTATTCAACCAACACATAGAACCTCAAAGAGTGCCCCAAAGTTTCTACCGGAGAATCACGATGAAAACGTGTGCCAACCCCTATGCATAGGTTCATGGGCGGAACCCACAAGTTGATCACCAAAACATACATCAAGTGAATCACGTGATATCCCATTGTCATCACAGATACGCACGACAAGACATACATCAAGTGTTCTCAAATCTTTAAAGACTCAATCCGATAAGATAACTTCAAAGGGAAAACTCAATCCATTACAAGAGAGTAGAGGGGGTAGAAAACATCATAGGATCCAAATATAATAGCAAAGCTTGCGATACATCAAGATCGTATCACCTCAAGAACACAAGAGAGAGAGAGAGAGATCAAACACATAGCTACTGGTACATACCCTCAGCCCCGAGGGAGAACTACTCCCTCCTCGTCATGGAGAGCACTGGGATGATGAAGATGGCCACCGGAGAGGGATTGCCCCCTCCGGCATGGTGCCGAAATGGGTCTAGATTGGTTTTCGGTGGCTACGGAGGCTTCTGGCGGCGGAACTCCCGATCTATTGTGCTCCCCGATCGTTTTTGGGTATATGGAGATATATAGGCGGAAGAAGTACGTCAGGGGAGCCACGAGGGGCCCACAAGGGTGGAGGGCGCGCCCGGGGGGTGGGCGCGCCCCCCTACCTCGTGGCTTCCTCGAAGCTTCCTTGACGTGGACTCCAAGTCTCCCGGATTGCTTTCCTTCCAAAAATAAGTTCCATGAAGTTTCAGGTCAATTGGACTCCGTTTGATTTTCTTTTTCTGTGATACTCTAAAACAAGGAAAAAAACAGAAACTGGCACTGGGCTCTGGGTTAATAGGTTAGTCCCAAAAATAATATAAAAGTGTATAATAAATCCCATAAACATCCAAAACACATAATATAATAGCATGGAACAATCAAAAATTATAGATACGTTGGAGATGTATCAGCATCCCCAAGCTTAATTCCTGCTCGTCCTCGAGTAGGTAAGTGATAAAAACAGAATTTTTGAGGTGGAATGCTACTTCGCATAATTTCAATTTAATTCTTCTTAATTGTGGTATGCATATTCAGATCCGAAAGTTTCAAGATAAAAGTTCATATTGACATAAAAATAATAATACTTCAAGCATACTAACTAAGCAATTATGTCCTCTCGAAATAACATGGCCAAAGAAAGTTCATCCCTACAAAATCATATAGTTTAGTCATGCTCCATTTTCGTCACACAAGAATGCTCTCATCATGCACAACCCCGATGACAAGCCGAGCAATTGTTTCATACTTTAGTAATCTCAAACTCATAAACCTTCACGCAATACATGAGCGCGAGCCATGGACATAGCACTATGGGTGGAATAGAATATGATGATGGGGGTATGTGGAGAAGACAAAAAAGGAGAAAGTCTCACATCAACGAGGCTAAGCAATGGACTATGGAGATGTCCATCAATTGATGTTAATGCAAGGAGTAGGGATTGCCATGCAACGGATGCACTAGAGCTATAAATGTATGAAAGCTCGACAAAAGAAACTAAGTGGGTGTGCATCCAACTTGCTTGCTCACGAAGACCTAGGGCACTTGAGGAGGCCCATTGTTGGAATATACAAGCCAAGTTCTATAATGAAAAATTCCCACTAGTATATGAAAGTGACAAAACAAGAGACTCTCTATCATAAAGATCATGGTGCTACTTTGAAGCACAAGTGTGGAAAAAGGATAGAAGCATTGTCCCTTTTTTTTATTTCGCCTTTCCCTTTTTTTATTTGGCCTTTCTCTTTTTTTGGGCCTTCCCTTTTTCTGGCCTTTCTCCTTTTTGGGACAATGCTCTATTAATGATGATCATCACACTTCTATTAATTTACAACTCAAATATTACAACTCGATACTAGAACAAAGTATGACTCTATATGAATGCCTCCGGCGGTGTACCGGGATGGGCAATGAATGAAGAGTGACATGTATGATAAATTATGCATGGTGGCTTTGCCACAAATACGATGTCAACTACATGATCATGCAAGGCAATATGACAATGATGATGCGTGTCATAATAAACAGAACGGTGGAAAGTTGCATGGCAATATATCTCGGAATGGCTATGGAAATGCCATAATAGGTAGGTATGGTGGCTGTTTTGAGGGATATATAAGGAGGTTTATGTGTGAAAGAGTGTATCATATCACGGGGTTTGGATGCACCGGCGAAGTTTGCACCAACTCTCAATGTGAGAAAGGGCAATGCACGGTACCGAAGAGGCTAGCAATGATGGAAGGGTGAGAGTGCGTATAATCCATGGACTCAACATTAGTCATAAAGAACTCACATACTTATTGCAAAAATCGACAAGTCATAAAAAACCAAGCACTACGCGCATGCTCCTAGGGGGATAGATTGGTAGGAAAAGACCATCGCTCGTCCCCGACCGCCACTCATAAGGAAGACAGTCAAATAACACCTTATGTTTCAAATTTGTTACATAACGTTTACCATACGTGCATGCTACGGGACTTGCAAACTTCGACACAAGCATTTCTCAAATTCACAACTACTCAACTAGCACGACTTTGATATTATTACCTCCATATCTCAAAACAATCATCAAGCATCAAACTTCTCTTAGTATTCAAAACACTCATAAGAATGTTTTTTACTAATCTTGAATACCTAGCATATTAGGATTATTTAAGCAAATTACCATGCTGTTCTAAAGACTTTCAAAATAATATAAGTGAAGCACTAGAGCAAATGACAAACTACTCGGAAAGATATAAGTGAAGATCAATGAGTAGTCGAATAATTATGCAACTGTGTGAAGACTCTCTAACATTTAAGAATTTCAGATCTTGGTATTTTATTCAAACAGCAAGCAAAACAAAATAAAATAAAATGACGCTCCAAGCAAAACACATATCATGTGGTAAATAAAAATATAGCTCCATGTAAAATTACCGATGAACGAAGATGAAAGAGGGGATGCCTTCCGGGGCATCCCCAAGCTTAGGCTTTTGGTTGTCCTTGAATATTACCTTGGGGTGCCATGGGCATCCCCAAGCTTAGGCTCTTTCCACTCCTTATTCCATAGTCCATCGAATCTTTACCCAAAACTTGAAAACTTCACAACACAAAACTTAACAGAAAACTCGCGAGCTCCGTTAGTGAAAGAAAACAAAACACCACTTAAAGGTACTGTAATGAACTCATTCTTTATTTATATTTGTGTTAACCTACTGTATTCCAACTTCTCTATGGTTTATAAACTATTTTACTAGCCATAGATTTATCAAAATAAGCAAACAACACATGAAAAACAGAATCTGTCAAAAACAGAACAGTCTGTAGTAATCTGTAGCTAACGCAAACTTCTGGACCCCAAAAATTCTAAAATAAATTGATGCACGTGAGTAATTTGTCTATTAATCATCTGCAAAAATAATTAACTAAATAGCACTCTCCAGTAAAAAAAATGGCAGCAATTCTCGTGAGCGCTAAAGTTTCTGTTTTTTACAGCAAGATCAACAAGACTTTCCCCAAGTCTTCCCAACGGTTCTACTTGGCACAAACACTAATCAAACACATAAAACCACATATAAACAGAGGCTAGATGAATTATTTATTACTAAACAGGATCAAAAAGCAAGGAACAAAAAAAATTGGGTTGCCTCCCAACAAGCGCTATCGTTTAACGCCCCTAGCTAGGCATGATGATTTCAACGATGCTCACATAAAAGATAAGAATTTAGACATGAAGAGAGCATCATGAATAATATGACTAGCACATTTAAGTATAACATACTTACTATGCATAGGGATTTTGTGAGCAAACAACTTGTGGGAATAAGAATCAACTTGCATAGGAAGGTAAAACAAGCATAACTTCAAAACTTTAAGCACATAGAGAGGAAACTTGATGTTATTGCAATTCCTACAAGCATATGTTCCTCCCTCATAATAATTTTGAGTAGCATCATGAATGAATTCAACAATATAACCAGCACCTAAAGCATTCTTTTCATGATCTACAAGCATAGAAAATTTACTACTCTCCACATACAAAATTCTTCTCATTCGGGATAGTGGGAGTATCATAAGAGACTTGAATACTACAAATTGTTTCCACATTAAAAGAGTAATGTTCAGGAAAGAGCTAACCATAATCATGACAAGTTTTATAAATATAATTACTACTTTTTATAGCATAAGTATCATCACAATAATTATCATAAGTAGAAGGCATGCTATCATCATTATAAATTTTCATATCAAAACTTGGGAGACTAAAAATATCATCATTAAACATAGCTTCCCCAAGCTTGGGACAAACATTAATTGTAGCAAATATATTCTCAAAAACATCATCTTCATCAAACATAGCATCCCCAAGCTTGGGCCTTTTCATTTCATAAGCATAATCACTCTCATCATTAATAGTATGGATAGCACCAATAGTATAGCAATTATCATATTCTTCCAAGCAAGTGCCATAAAGATTTTCAAGATCATAAGAAGTATAATTATCTTCCACAATTACATTTTCATGACGCACAATAGTAATAGGAGCAGCATTATTTGGGAGAGATATCTTTTTACCTCTCTTCCTTTTTTTTCTTTTCTTCCTCTTCACCACATCATGTGTGGGTTCAATCCTCTTTTTGGAGCTCCTTATTAATGAGATTGGTTGAATAGGAGGCTCCTCCTCGTTACCTGATTCATCATAAGAAATAATAGAAGGGTATTGGGAAGTCTCTTCCCTTTCGTTAGTATTCTCTTCATCTTCTATTTGTTTTGTTTTCTTTACGTAGTTGGCAATATAAGGATTTTCAATACAATTCACCGCGTAATACATATAAATCTTCTCTAGATCAAAATCAAGGAATCTATCAAGATTAAACTTTGGAATACCCTCAGTTATACGTTTCATTTCCTCATACCCAAAAAGAAGACTAATCTCTTGATGATGCTCAATGGTAATCAAATTATCACAATTTTTGGATACGATTCAGTCATGAAACAATTTGCATTGGAGATTTAAATGACCATGTTCATTGAAAAGTTCACAAGGGGCGCGAAAAATATTGAATTTTTCAGCACAAACATCAAGACTTTCTTGCAACAATTTAGTTTCTAAATACTTATGCCTCTTGCAATATCTATCTTCCCTATTTGGTGTGTACTTGCAAACCCAATATTCTCCACAAAAATCGACATGTTTATAGGAGACATTTTCATCATAACTACTTCAATCATCATTAGTATCATGGATATTCAAAGAATTCGTACTAACAACATTGCAATCATGCTCATCATTCACATATTTTATGCCAAGCATTCTATGTAATTCTTCTTCTAGCATTTGAGCACAATTTTCCTTTCCATCATGCTCACGAAAGATATTAAAAAGATGAAGCGTATGAGGCAAACTTAATTCCATTTTTTTGTAATTTTCTTTTATAAACTAAACTAGTGATAAAACAAGAAACTAAAAGACTCGATTGCAAGATCTAAAGATATACCTTCAAGCACTCACCTCCCCGGCAAAGGCGCCAGAAAAGAGCTTGGTGTATACTACACAACCTTCTTCTTGTAGACGTTGTTGGGCCTCCAAGTGCAGAGGTTTGTAGGACAGTAGCAAATTTCCCTCAAGTGGATGACATAAGGTTTATCAATCCGTAGGAGGCGTAGGATGAAGATGGTCTCTCCCAAGCAACCCTGCAACCAAATAACAAAGAGTCTCTTGTGTCCCCAACACACCCAATACAATGGTAAATTGTATAGGTGCACTAGTTTGGCGAAGAGATGGTGCTACAAGTGGTATATGGATGGTATATAAAGGTTTTTGTAATCTAAAAATATAAAAACAGCAAGGTACTAATTATAAAAGTGAGCACAAGCGGTATTGCAATGCGTTGAAACAAGGCCTAGGGTTCATACTTTCACTAGTGCAAGTTCTCTCAACAATAATAACATAATTGGATCACATAACTATCCCTCAACATGCAACAAAGAGTCACTCCAAAGTCACTAATAGCGGAGAACAAACGAAGAGACTATGGTAGGGTACGAAACCACCTCAAAGTTATTCTTTCCAATCAATCCGTTGGGCTATTCCTATAAGTGTCACAAACAGCCCTAGAGTTCATACTAGAATAACACCTTAAGACACAAATCAACCAAAACCCTAATGTCACCTAGATACTCCAATGTCACCTCAAGTATCCGTGGGTATGATTATACGATATGCATCACACAATCTCAGATTCATCTATTCAACCAACACATAGAACCTCAAAGAGTGCCCCAAAGTTTCTACCGGAGAATCACGATGAAAACGTGTGCCAACCCCTATGCATGGGTTCATGGGCGGAACCCGCAGGTTGATCACCAAAACATACATCGAGTGAATCACGTGGTATCCCATTGTGTAACGCCCTCGATGCGGCTATGTCTCCCACGTGTTGAGGCACGACTTAGAGACATAGGCGCATTGAAAGCAATGTCGCAAGTCGGGAATCATTACACAATCCATGTACATATATAATATAAAGGGGAATAATAACATAGTTGGCTTACACTCGCCACGTCACATCAAAGTACATAAATAACATCCATCATACAATCACTCATGGCCCGACTACGGCGCCAAAATGGAAAAGACCCCCAACAAGCGACTAAACCCTGAATCGAACCCCGAAATAGGCATCCCTACTGATCATCAGGAAACGACACATAGTATCGCTGAGAGTCCTCGTCGTACTCCCACTTCAGCTCGAGCGCGCCATCCGGAGAGGTATCATCGGTCCCTGCATCTGGTGTAATAGTAATCTGTGAGCCACAAAGGACTCAGCAATCTCGCACCCTCGCGATCAAGACTATTTAAGCTTAATAGGTAGGAAAGGGTTAATGTAAAGTGGAGCTGCAGCAAGCGACTAGCATATATGGTGGCTAACTTATTCGCAAAGGAGAGCGAGAAGAGGAGGCAAAGCACGAGCGGAAACTATATAGAGCAGCCTACGCAAACATAACTCCAACACCGTGTCCACTTCCCGGACTCCGCCGAGAAGAGGCCATCACGGCAACACACGCAGTTGATTCATTTTAATCATTTAAGGTTCAAGTTATCTACAACCGGACATTATCAAATTCCCATCTGCCCATAACCGCGGGCACGGCTTTCGAAAGATCAATCCCTGCAGGGGGGTCCCAACTTAGCCCATAACAAGCTCTCACGGTCAACGAAGGAATAGACCTCCACCCAGGACCCACCGATCAGACTCGGTATCCCGGTACAACAAGATGATTCGACAGGTCAAAACTAGTCCAGCAACACCGCCCGAATGTGCCGACAAATCCCGATAGGAGCTGCACATATCTCATTCTCAGGGCACACTCAGATGAGCCAGACGTCGGGTAGGCCAGCCCAGAGTTGCCCCTGGTAGCCCCGGACATCGCTCGGTGGGACCAACACTCAGAGGAGCACTGGCCCGTGGGGGCTAAAATAAAGATGACCCTCGGGCTCCGGAAACCCAAGGGAAAGAAAAGGGGGGTAGGTGGCAAATGGTAAAACCAATGTTGGGCATTGCTGGAAAAGCTTTAATCAAGGCGAACTATCAAGGGGTTCCCATTATAGCCCAACCGCGTAAGGGACGCAACAATCCGGGAACATAACACCGATATGACGGAAACTAGGGCGGCAAGAGTGGAACAAAACACTAGGCGAGAGGCCGAGCCTTCCACCCTTTACCAAGTATATAGATGAATAAAGATAACATAGCAATATAGTGATATCCCAACAAGTAAAATAAAGGTTCCAACAAGGAATGGCTCCAATCTTCACCTGCAACTAGAAACGCTATAAGAAGGCTGAGCAAAGTGGTAACATAGCCAATCAATGGTTTGCTAGGACAAAGGTGGGTTAGAGGCTCAATCATGGCAATTGGGAGGCTAACAAGCAAGTGGTAGGCATCGTAGCATTGGCAAAGCAAAAGAGCGAGCAAACTAGCATAGCAAAGATAGTAGTGATTTCAAGGGTGTGATCATCTTGCCTGCACAATTGTCAGAATTGACTGGATCCTCAAAAGCAAACTCAACGGGCTCCTCGTTAGCGAACTCGTCTCCCGGCTCTACCCAACAACACAAACAAGCAACAAGGATACAATCAACCACGTGCAAGGGCAACCAATAACATGCAAAGATGATATGCTATGCGGGATGCGATGCGGGATGCAAAATGCAAGATGTGACAGGAAATGCATGAACCTGGCCTCAACTTGGAAAACCAAGTATGCCACTGGATAGAGGGGAAGAAATCCCCTGAAAACGATATAAAGATCATGGCAAGCGTTTTACGAAACGAACCGATCTGCGATTTATAGCAAGTAGGCTCCTAAATGCAACAAAATGAACATGCTACAGCCACCAAACATCAAAACAAATTGCATGGCAGTGATGTACTCAAGAAGCTTAACAAATCACCAGGACTGAGGCATAGGCAAAATCATCCATTAAGGGCTTCAAACAAGCATAATAAGCAAAACAGATTTCAGACTTAGCGAAATTAACGCTAGTCTGAAATTTCAGACCACGATGCTCTCTTCGGAGCAGCAAAACAACATGAAGCAAAACCTGAACATGGAAAGTAAGAGCATGGCATGGAGCTACTCAACAAGCTTAACAAAACACCCAAAATGACCTGGGGCCAAAAGGGTTCACAAAATACTCTACCGAGCACACGAACATCGATGAAACACAATCAGTTTTCAGACTTAGTGAAAACTGGGACATGCTGAAATAATAACTCACGGAGGCATGTAAACGAGCTCGATGCACTCACTACGGTGCAAGTCATGGCACGTAAAGCATATATCCATTAATAAGGCACAAAATGCTAGCTAGACATGGCAAGAACAATGGCATAGCATGCATGGATCACTAGCAATAGCTCCGGCAAAATCGCAAAAGAGTTCACGATCTGCCCAAAACAACAACTATGCAAAAGTTGAGCTCGATTGAGTCAACCTAGGCTGCTCCAACATAACAAGTAAATACATGGATGGATTAAACACAACAAGCATAACAAATCACTCTTACTGATCATTCTCAAAAGAGGCACGGATCACTAGGAAACAAGCTGGACATATAGCATCGTGAACTAAAACATCCCAGACTTAGTGATTTTCACTAAGTCCCTGAAATCAGTAAACTCAGGTACCCTACTTCGCAAGCTTGCACAAGACAACACACACATCCTAAAAAATGCATGGGAGGCACCTCTGGAAAGAAGACAACATGCTTAACAATTCATCCCAAAGGGGCACAGGCATATCATGCACGGATTAAACATGGCAAAAATGACAAAAGTGCATGATGAACTAACGGATCTGCAATTTAACTCATGATGCCTCCTTCCAACAGCATTTTGGGCACCAAGATGACCTCAAATGCAAATGATGCAATGGAATGAAATGATGTACTCGTCGAGACAAAGATTTTGATATATCATATGCCCAAAACGGAGCTACGGATGCGGAGATACGAGCAGTCAAACATGGCATAAAAAATTAGGGTTTCGAGATAAAAGTCAACCGCGTGATTTTAGATCTGAGATCCAGATCCAGCCGGCGCGGTGCCCGAGGTTCGCCGGAAAAAGCTCGAGGTCGCTGGACTTCTTCGGGAAGGTGGCCGGAGGGGCCGGAGGAGGAGAAGGAGGCCGGCCTCGGCGGAGGGGTGGCGGCGCCGGCCGGAGGCACGGGGCGGCGCGGCGTCCGGTGCGGGGCAGGGCCGGTGAGCTCCGGCAGGGGCGGCGGCGTGGCCCGCGGCGGCGGCGGCGGCCTGAGCCGAGGGAGGCGGCGGCGAGAGGAGACGGCCAGATCGGGCCTCGGGGGCCCCTCCTGGGCCTCCCGGGCCGCGTTGGCGGGGATGTGGGCGCGCCCACGTGGCGATCGGCGGTTGGGCGAGGGGCGCGGCGGCGGACGCGTCCGGCTAGGGGCGGACGTGTCCGTCGGTGCGGGGAGGTTTTTTTTAGGGTTTGGAGAGGGGATCCGGGATTTGGAGGATGGGGGGTCTATTTATAGACCTAGAGGGAGCTAGGAGAGTCCAAATGAGGTGCGGTTTTCGCTCACACGATCGTGATCGAACGACCGAGACGTTGGAGCAGAGTTTGGTGGGTTTGGGCCAAAATGGAGGGGTGTTGGGCTGCAACACACACGAGGCCTTTTCGGTCCCTCGGTTAACCGTTGGAGTATCAAACGAAGTCCAAATGACCCGAAACTTGACAGGCGGTCTACCGGTAGTAAACCAAGGCCGCATGGCAAGTCTCGGCCCAATCCGGAAATGTTTAATCCCCACACATGAAAGAAAGCTAGAATTGGCCACCGGAGGAGAACGAAGCGCCGGAATGCAAAACGGACAACGGGGGAAATGCTCGAATGCATGAGATGAACATGTATGCAAATGCAATGCACGTGACAACATGATAAGAGACGCATGAGAACAAAACAACACACGGAGACAAAGACCCGAACCTGAGAATTAAATATAACTTAATGCCGGAAATGGCATGAGTTGGAGTACAATTCGGGAAGGTTACATATGGGGCGTTACACATTGTCACCACAGATACGCATGGCAAGACATACATCAAGTGTTCTCAAATCCTTAAAGACTCAATACGATAAGATAACTTCAAAGAGAAAACTCAATCCGTTACAAGAGAGTAGAGGGGGGAGAAAACATCATAGGATCCAAATATAATAGCAAAGCTCGCGATACATCAAGATCGTATCACCTCAAGAACACAAGAGAGAGAGAGAGAGAGAGAGATCAAACACATAGCTACTGGTACATACCCTCAACCCCAAGGGAGAACTACTCACTCCTCGTCATGGAGAGCACCGGGATGATGAAGATGGCCACCGAAGAGGGGTTGCCCCCTCCAGCAGGGTGCCGGAATGGGTCTAGATTGGTTTTTGGTGGCTACAGAAGCTTCTGGCGGCGGAACTCCCGCTCTATTGTGCTCCCCGATCATTTTTGGGTATATGGAGATATATAGGCAGAAGAAGTACGTTAGGGGAGCCACGAGGGGACCGTGAGGGTGGAGGGCGCGCCCCCCTACCCCGTGGCTTCCTCAAAGCTTCCTTGACGTGGACTCCAAGTCTCCCGGATTGCTTTCCTTCCAAAAATAAGTTCCATGAAGTTTCAGGTCAATTGGACTCCGTTTGATTTTCCTTTTCTGTGATACTCTAAAACAAGGAAAAAAACAAAAACTGGCACTGGGCTCTGGGTTAATAGGTTAGTCCCAAAAATAATATAAAAGTGTATAATAAAGCCCATAAATATCTAAAACACATAATATAATAACATGGAACAATAAAAAATTATACATACGTTGGAGACGTATCAAGATGGTGTTGGTGAAGATGTTGATGGAGATTGACCCCCTCCCAATGAGAGGATCGTTGGTGATGACGATGGTGATGATTTCCCCCTCCCGGAGGGAAGTTTCCCTGGCAGAACAGCTCCGTCGGAGCCCTAGATTGGTTCCGCCTCATGGCGGCAGAGTTTCATCTCGTGAGCTTGCTTATGATTTTTTCCTCTACGAAAGACTCCATATAGCCAAAGATGAGCATCAGAGGGCCACCAGGAGGCCCACGAGGCAGGGGGCGCGCCCCCACCCTCGTGGACGGTGGGTGGGCCCCCTTTGGTACTTCTTTCGCCCAATATTGTTTCTATATTCTAAAAATAATTCCCTGGAGTTTTAGGAGTTTTGGAGATGTGCAGAATAGGTCTCTAATATTTGCTCCTTTTCCAGCCCAGAATTCCAGCTGCCGGCATTCCTCCTCTTCATGTAAACCTTGTAAAATAAGATAGAATAGGCATAAGTATTGTGACATAATGTGTAATAATATCCCATAATGCAATAAATATCGATATAAAAGCATGATGCAAAAATGGACGTATCAGGTTACTGGTCCCCACTCCAGGCGTGTTGAAGAGGTTTCTCGCCTCATAAACCGAAGGTAAACGAGTCTGATGCCTCCTTCATGACCTCGTTTGAGGTGTTCCGATTCATCGTGAGCCGGAAAGACTCTACCCGAATTCGGTGCGCCTGAGCATCCAGAGCAGCCCGCTCCGTGGCCATCCTGGCGTTCTCTGCGTTCAGCTCCTCCTTGGCCAGTGTTATCTCGTCACACAATTTTGCAACCTCCGCGTTATGCTGAGCTTGATTTGCCGGGTTAACCTCCGTCATAAACAATGTTGTGAGAGTGTCCAACAAGTCGGACAAGACCCGAGCCGGCGAGCGCACAGGGCCTCCTGCCCCGACAGCCGTTGTCGTTGTTCACCCGGAGATCATTGCTGCTGCTGTCGTAGAATTCTGCCCTGGCTGTGTACCGGCCATGAAATCGGGACTCTATTCGGCGGCTCATAGGGGTCCGGTATACTATCGCCATCGGAATAGCCCCCGAGCCGGCCGCCTTGCAGTTGATACAACGACTCAGTCTCGCCGGTGGATAACTCACCATCAGAGTAGATGACCGTCTCACCACCAGACACAAATCTATCCTCAAATTCCGCCCCATGGATGAACCCAACGAAGGTGCGTTTCACGGCGGGCTAAACTCGGGCGGGTCGTGCACGCTGAGCCGTCTCTATGATGTTGGTGCAGGTGTCCGGCTCAGGGCCCGGTTCACCGATCTTGCCGATGAAAACGTGGATTCCGCCGAAGGGGGCCCGGTACCCGTACTCGATTGAGCCGGCCTCGGGGCCCCAGCCTGCATCGTCGATGTAGAGCTTGCCGTGACGACTGTTGGTCACCCGGCCCACAGCGTATCCCTTGATCCCTTCAAAGCTGTCCTTTAAGAACTCGAAACCACTATGCGCTGGCCCCACGGTGGGCGCCAACTGTCGTGGAATTGTCACGGCAGATTCCTAGCAGAAAGACTTAGTCGTGGAGCCATCACAACGAGGTTAGCTTAAAGGGGTTAAATGGGACAAAGGACACAGGGAATTTATACTGGTTCGGCCCCTTGCGGTGAAGGTAAAGGCCTAATCTAGTTTGAGGTGGTATTTCTTGGGTTTCGATTACCAGAGAGCGAATACTAACCTAGTTCTCGATGTCTTGTTTCTTGCCCTAAACCGCCGCCGCGTCCATTTATATACACAGGTTGACGCCCAGCGGCTCACGGAGTCCCGGCCGGCTCATAAACAACGTGTCCGGCTCGGTGACTAATTACACTTTCCTTACAATACAAGTCATATATATATGGCGGTTTACACCTATGGGCCTTAAGTCGCCTTTGGGCTTCGGGCCCATAGCAAGTTTGCTTCATGAACCGCCATCTTCAATCTCTTCATGGGCTTTGTCTTGATGAACCACCATTGGTATAACCCGACCCCTCCTGGGCGGGTCATACCCAATAGTTATATCCTCAACAGTACCCATGTTTGAACTGTGCATCGTGGCAACTAGTCCTCTTTGGTAACCTTTAATTTTTTGTCAATAAGGCAGGAAACCTATGTTTGAACTGTGCATCATGGCGGCTCGTCCTCTTTGGCAACAATGCAAGCTGGCACGGACGCGGGTGTCTCCTGGCGTGCTGATGTAGATCGGACCGCGGGGGTGGCGGGGACGTTTGGGCACGTTTTTGTCCAGGAGGGCTCGATCTGCACTGTGTTAACAAATGTCAGCGACTCTGCCGGTATCACTTAGGCGTCGGGGCGGCGGCCTTGGACATGGCGCTGGCGGCCTCCTCCTTTCGCCGGAGGTGGGCATAGAGATATGGTTGATCTTGGGATCTCATGTCTCGCTAAATAATTAGCCAGGTTGTTACCCTAGTGGTCTTCTTATGAAGTCACCGTTCAATGTGTGATCAGTCCTCTTTGATCTATCCACCGACGAGTTCCAGACTTCTCCTTCGAAGGAAAACAAATACTGGTGCATATGGCGCTCTTTTGATACCTTGATTGGATTGGGGTCAGTCGTGTGCACCCGCAACATCAGCATAATCAGCTCCCCCAGGGTATCGCGAAGCTCTGTTTTGTTGACACCTTGGGACATGTCTGCACCAAGTTTTCCATGGGATCAACACATGCGGAGAATGCCATGGTGGGATTGTAGGACCAGCAAGTAGCGAAGGCGTGGTCTTGGATGCGATGAAGACTTTGCTTCACAGGCAGTTGTTCATACTTGGCTTGCGGGGTATGTTCCTGTCCAGACCGGACACGAGTTCCTATGAGCCCGGTGGTACGTGACTTGTAGTAGTATCCTTCACAAGGGGGGCGGCAACACTGAAGGACTTCTTTGTTGGTGGTGCTCCTTTGATTACGGAGTCATGATTTCCAGAGTGAAAACCCAAGATCTGGCCTCTATTGATTGTGTCTGGCAGTGGCCTTGTAGAAGGCATTGTTTTTAGGAACCTGATCTTTCTCCAAGGTGAAAACCTATGATCTTTGATCGGGCAACGATAACGCTTATGCATTGTTTCTTTCTTAGAGGCGTTGCTTTTGGAAAACCTTCTTTGTAGTCCAGGTGTTGTCTTTGGTTGTGGTTAGAGTGCTACTACCGCAGGTGATTGATCACTGTGGCAGGTTTTTTTCTCTTTTTAATTTATTTTTTTGGTCGTGTGCATTCTGGATGTTTTTATACATCTTGTTCGTGTAGAGGCCGGGTCTAATTGATATCTGCTTGATATTAGTATATTCCCATTTAAAAAATGTAAAGAAAGGAAAAATGAAAGAAAATACTATTTGTGTTATTACTACAGTTGCAGTTTACATGCTTTGGCTAAGTGGATGTATTTCATACCAACGAATGGTGGTGATTCGTGAGTGATACTAATGTTCACTAGATCCTTGATGGCGCGCGTTGCCGCACCCGTCTATTTTGAATGCTATGTGAGAGTGTTAGAAATTTATGTACAAACATAGAGTTCATGTTAGTTTATACAGATAAAAATGTTTTAGTACAAAGTGATAGTATCTCCCATGAAAGCTAATAATAGTTGTTCCACAGGCGTGCGAAGGACTTTATATATCACTACAATATTGTGTTTGATTTCAGTTTTTGTGTGTACAACATGCAGTTGTAACTATTGATGATGCAATAAATTTGTCACGTCAATTGTAGTAGTGTCTCATTGTCTGGGGTAAAAATTTGTCACGTCAATTATGGTGGTGTCTTAACTGTCTGGGGTAAATTCGTTCGCACATTAAGCTATAGCTTCACATAGGGTTTTTTGGTCATTTTAATAAAGAAAGAAAAGATCCCATGGAGGACCAACCAGAGAGAAAATATGTTTGGTTATCAATGTTCTATTGCTTAAATCAACTTTATTTTTTTCCTAATGAAGCATGCTTTCTCTCATGTAAGAATATATTTGATAAATCAAATTCAAGGTCCCAGAATCGTTATGGTGAAAACTTAAATGAAACAAGTGAGCTTTCAGATGAGTGGATATTCAAATCTACCAAACACTTACAAGTACATCACATAAGGAAGGGCACGCTCAGAGATTTGCAAAAAATAGCATTGGAATAGCACAAATAACTTCACATACATGATGTCTTAATAATACTGGAAATATATGATCTGAAACATTACACTCATATTTGGGTAGAGAAAATGCCAAGTATTTGGATAAATTACAGAACTTGCAGCCATTGGGCGACAAAAATATTGAAGGGTTTATTTATTAATATAATAATAGTGCACTCCAAGATGCTATAGTCAATCTTCTTCCTGGAAAACTTCACAAATATCGAAGGCCTTGAGCTTGAAGCGTTATCAAGAGTGCAATGCAAAAGGCCGTTGTCAATCTTGTTCCTGCAAAAAAAAAATCCGATTTAGGAAGTTGGAAATCACGTGAAAATCAACCACGTGAACTATGTAATAGTATTATGTTGAGCACTTAATTTTTTGGTTTAATAGCACACCTCTTGCATCTACAAGGGCTTTCAGTTCTCCAGTCCTGGTATTATCAACGGAACTAATAAAAGTGCTTAGGCAAACATGCCCTGAATCTAGCATGCCAGTTGGCCAACTCCTCCTGCTCGTTGTGCCTCAGGTCATAACTAAAATAGCCTCTCCCCTGCCAAAAGGAAGGTTGTTATGATGTTCTTATGTGATGAACACATGTTACAGGTTCATCCACTTCTTTATGCACACAAATCCGATCACGGACACAGCGGAGAGCACTGAAAAGAACGACATTGCCTGTCCGATGGTCTTCACGTATTTACTACGTGATGCCTTCCCTTGTAAGAAAAATAATGAAATATAGAATGCACTTACTGAACTCTTCCAATGATTTGTTGACATCACTGCCCCCAGACTGAACCAAGTGTATCTTGCATGAAAATATTACATTTCCCATACATCAAGATCTTACAAATGGAAACGAACAAAGCCAAAAATTCTGCAAATAATGAGAATGTCATGAATTCAAAGATGAAAGCACAATCTACTGAGAATGAGGGGAGTCTAAATTAAGCTGCATGAAAGCTACATTAGAGTCCTTGACTCGACAGGCAGCTCCCAGTTGTCTCTCCTTTTATCGAAAAGCCACATGAGCTAGTCTGACTCCCAGTAGGTAGGTCTGTTTTCTAACTAAGCTGCATTCTGCCTGCAGTGAAGCTAAATCTGCAAGCGCAGCAGCAAACTTTTCTTTTGGTTGTGTAGCTGGAATAGGTCCATTGTACTGTACTATTATTTTGCCTGATTGTTTTGTCTCCAATGGGAACATAACACCGATCATGCAAATTTGATGGATATTTTTGTTACCCATTGGTGCATCGTATGGAGAAAATAGAAGAGGTATATCAGTTACTAATATTTAGATTTATGTGCAACTGAACATATATAACTTATTTTTGCTACCCGTTCGTGCTTGCTATGGAAAAAAATAGAGGCATTTCTCCCCCATTTTATTACTTGGTGGTTCCATCAATGATAAACGATAAAGGTTCAATTCTGTAAGTTGGAAAGACCCGCACATGAACATCCCTCAAGATAAAGGCTGCATTTACATGGAAGGCGAAAAAACATGAGCAAATTGTTAAGTATTAGCTTGTCAAGAACTGATAGGTTTCAGTTTTAGGCATGGATCTGAGGTATCTCGAATTAGAGTTCCTTGCACCTTGATTCAAATTCTGTTCACAATATTAATCTAGAAAGAAACTCACCTTATACTTGGAATGATGCAAAGCCTGCAATGTGTCTTGAAAATCCACACACATGCATACTTTCAAATATCGGTAAGATTATTGGGCTTTGCTCACTTCTGCATAGAAGAAGATACTGTGGCTTTACCCCCGTCTATAACAGTATGGCTACATTCTTTTGCGCATATAACTACACTGTTCCACTTAACCTGTTGCGTACAGCAACAAATAGAAGAACCATGGTGTGGATAACAGTTATATGAGTAATCTTCTATGCTGTAAAAACATGGATGGTAAAACATGAATCGATAAAATGAAATCTGGTAGTCCAAGTGAAGTAATTACCTGTCCAGAAGCCATTAGAACTATCACCTAAAGAATTTCAGAAGAAAAAAATGCGAGAACCAGTTTCCAATATCTGGCCGAATCAATCGACCATCTCCCAATTTGAACAATACCTGCACAAAATTAGATTGGGAGGATACAATGTAATCGTTGGGTGGAAGAAGCAAATGTCGTACATGGATGATAAAAAATAAAGATAGAGGGGAACCTAGAAGAGCACCATGCTGATGGATGTTCTCTCGCCGGTGTTAGAAGAGTGAGCATAGAGGGAGCATATATACACAGTGGAAGAATGAGAAACAAAGAGCCAGGCATCCAATAATGACCGCGAGGGGCGCACATCATCCGCCATGAATGGTTGGAGAGAAACTGAAGAGTGATTACTTCCTATAAACCCACGGTAGCAGTTTCAAGAGATGAACAGCCGGACAACGATTCACGGACTGGATGCATTGGATCCTCACTGCGCCTCGGATCCGGAGTGGATGGATTCGATGCGGTCGCTCCCGCTGCGCCTCCAATCGGGATTTTTTTTTTTGGGAAGCAGCGGAATCAGGAGTATGCGGTCGCTCCGCCGCGCCTCGATCGGGATTGGATTAGGGTTTACGGCCGTGAGTGGACGGACCTAACGCAGTCGCTCGTACGCCTCCCAAGCCCAGTAATGTACCTTCGCTTGCCCGGATGGAAGGTAATAGAAGCCCATTAAACTCAATATAACGACAGAGGCCCAAAAAAGTCACCAGAGCAGCGGCCCAGAACGACTGGCGCTCAAAAGTAGCAAATGAAGTGAGCGTACGTGTGATCCAGGGCCAATCCGATGACCGAAAATCACAAAAAGTGACATCGGACGGCTGTGCAGGTTAATGGCCTGGGAGGGCTTGAAAGTTGCTCAGTTATAATGATTCTAAATGTTGGCAAGATCACAGAATAAGAATGCTGGCATTCAGTAATATTCAATGATGGCAGTATAGACCTGTTACAGATTGATGTAAGCTTGTAGACTTTTTGGAGTTCGGGTGTGGGCACCTGGTGGCAGCAAAACTTTACCCTGGAGTGCCAATTTGTTATGCCATCTACTGAATTAAGTTTTATTTCTTTTTATTTTTGCATATGGTGATAATTTGCAGAAATAATATACAGCAGGAGAGTTCCCTCTCATGGAAAACTTGCTGTTCTGAGAACTTGCTTGAACCTTTACCTAGTGGGAGCATGCTAAATACGAATTTTCAAAGTGCTGTGGAAAGCTTCCTCTTCCCTTCCTTTTCCTAGTTGTAGTACAAGAATACTGTTTTGGGGAGGAGGGAGGATTTGGGGAGGGGCTCCTTCTTTCCCCCGCTCTCTCTCTTTCTCTCTCTCTCTCCTCCCTCTCTCCGTGCCTCAGGGTGCAGGGTTTTGCCTTTCTTTTGAAACTAGCTAGGGGGCACGCCCACACACACACGCACACGCACACCAAACCACCGCCACGGCCCCACATTCTGACAAGCTCCATTCACCAATTACAAGCATCTTCAAGTATCGACTGGCAGTTATTATCCTTATTAATTAATAAAAAAAATGAGATCTGGGATTCTTTCACTGAACAAGCTCTTTTCCTTGATAAATTAAACGAGCGGCTGCCACTGTTCACCTGGTTTCTTTACGAGCATGCATTTTTCTTGCCGTGTACCGCCGCTATGTGTGTAGTGTCTTCTCCCACCAGAGCGACGGCCCGTTCAGCCCATCAGCAACTTACTTCAGCAGTTAAATTTTTTTATTTCAACCATAAAATGCTTTCCTAAAAAAAATGCTACCCCTAAAAAAACAATAAAATGCTAGTACATCCCCCGCAAAAAAAGAGAGGTGTCTTGCAAATTATTTCACCAGCCATACGTTGGGCATCAACAAACACCCCCGCCACCCGAAAATGGAGGATAAACCCCGGGATCTTTAGTGACTGATCCACACATTTTATTTATTACTCCCTCTGTAAAGAAATATAATAGCGTTTAGATCATTAAAATAATAATCTAAATGCTGTTATATTTGTTTATAGAGGGAGTACTAATTATTAAATGATGCCAAGCATTGGCATTTAAGAAAATCTAAGGCTGCCACGGTGAGCTTACCTAGCGCTAACATCTCCACAAACCATCACCTATCCTATAACTGTAGACCATAATCAACCGGTTGAGCAGCATGCGACCAACCATAATCCACGTGGCATGACAATGTCTCTTTTGGGCATTGTCATGCCACGTTTGTGGCGGCGGCAACGGAGATGAGCCACTTCAGCGTCCCGATCACCACTGCTCGTTGCAATGGCACGCCGCCATGGTCGACAAACCGTGTGGCAACTCACCGATCCAGGGGTGTCGCCCCACCGCCTGATCCGGCATGCCGATTTTCGAACCTCTCGTTGTGGCCCATTTTTGCTACCGGGCAGGGGCGAGAACATTGCCCCCTGCACCAACCCCCGCGCCACGACATGATCTCCTTGACCAATTGCTTTTTTTTTGGTTCTGAATGATTTGAAGATTGCTCACCACGCCCGCCACGCGGCGAGACCCAGCAACGGCTTGTTGGCATGAAGTCTACAAAAATGGCTAAAAACGAAACAATTGTTTGTTTTTTGTTTTTGTTTTTTGCTGAAGCAAGGAGCCGCATATATAGGGACCAACAAGTTTAATCCATATTGCATTGCACACAACATTAACCAATCCATCCGACCTAGGTAGAGCTGGTAGCGTCGATCAGCTGCAATGTGTCTGGCGGCAGGCATGGCACGCGCGCGCTTGAAATTTTGGAGGCCGTGTGAAGGGACGAGACTTGCCTGCTCCTCTTCTGTGTGCCCATCCGTGCTCCCGCATACGTGGCTTGATTTGATGTTGGAACAAAATAAAACCCGACCCCACCCCCTCAAAATCAGGAGGGAAGAT
The DNA here is from genome assembly GCA_034509565.1 of Triticum monococcum. Classification (NCBI taxonomy): domain Eukaryota; kingdom Viridiplantae; phylum Streptophyta; class Magnoliopsida; order Poales; family Poaceae; genus Triticum; species Triticum monococcum. Next base: position 37,662,978 of record CM067841.1, on the reverse strand, counting down.
GATTAGATTAAAAAAAATACAATCGTTGAATGAGATGAGAGCACGGATGAAAGCATGAAAAGAAAGCAGGCAAGCCGGATCCCGCGCGAAGCAAGCAAAGAAGGGAGACCCGGTTCCACCTGACCTGTTGACGCCTAGCTGGTCCACCAACGGCAGTTCCGAACAGGGAAAGCACCTAATCGGCCTTTCTTGGGCGCAGCCTCTGTGCACCCCTCCATTTCCGGCTCTCCTCCCTGCTTTGCCTGCGCCGCATCGTGGCTTCGCTAGCTACCTTACCTATACGCTACAAAGTACAGTACTACTAGCAGGCAGACGCAGACCGACTTGTGAAGCAACACGCACTAGCTAGCATATGTGATCGTCAAAACAGAGTTACTTTTTGTTCGAGACAAAAAATGTTAGATCAAAATTAGAGTATTACGTGCGCGTCATCGCTCCCTGCAGGCTAACTATTTTGCGTGCATGCAGCGCATCGCCATCGCACTTTTCTCTCGCGGGCCGCCGGCCCATCGCTGCATCGCTCCGCTCCGTCATTAATTTTATTTTATTTTTTATTTTGCAAGGGAAACATCCAATCTATTCATCAACTGTCAAGATAGTACAAAAAACATCAGAAGTCAAAATTACATCCAGGTCCTTAGACCACTTCATTGTATCGTACTTTTGCTCAAAAGAGAAAATAATTGTACTACTTCCTTGTTCTATTTTTTTTAGTGGGGTAATATCATCGGGAGTCATAAAACTTGCGTCGCATGTTCAGTTTGATGTTAGAATTTTAAAAATATGGTGTTGTGGTCACTTCACTTGACTCAAGCGTGAAGATACGGTCACATTGCGTGTATGCAGACATATTCATGTGCATGGCCCCACCGAGTGGCGGCGCTGGCGTGACGTATTTTTACACAAAACACCCTCATAAAAAAATTATTCACTGAAAAAGTCAACCACCGTGACGCACCACGGAGCCCCCTCGCATTTTTTTATTTACACAAAAACCCGACCATAGTACTGCACATGTATGCAAAAATTAACACCACAGTAGACAATCTAACCAATACATAAAAACAATGATGAGTAAATAAGAGCATTTGAATACAGACCTGTGTATTATATAAAATATTTAGTTAACAGGCATAGAAAATGTTTATTAAATTCAAAAAATATATACACTTGCGTCTTATATTTAAATTATACAAAATGATAAGTACAAACATTTACTAAATATTTATGAAATTCACTTGTGTATAAGTTTTACTCATGACTTACATTCAAAAATAATATATAATTTAAATATTAGCCACGATTGAATATTCATATTAATAGTTCAAATTACTAATTATGAATATTTTAATTAGACAAACTTTGAACAATACAAATGTGTGTATAAAAAATAATTCTTCAAAATTATATATTTGAAAGCCAAATATGTAATACACACATTTATATAACACACATGTTTATATTATACTCAGGTTTACAAAATATTTTACTAAATATTTAATATGTATATATATATATATATATTACACACGTTTATATTTAAAAGTTTTTATTTATTAATCATCGTGTATATGTACAATATTTTTAACACAAAAGTATTTGAACATAATTATTGCTTCCAGTTTACTAATGGCTATGCCGGTTCGTGTTAAACTGCTGGTAGTGGCTATGTTGGTTCACCAATTAGCCACGTTGAAAGTGGCCCTGACATATGAAAGGAAGGCTTCTGAAGACTTTTCGTATACTCCAAGATGTTATAAGTCGTCTACAACTCGTCCTCTTTATACGTAGCCGGCTTGGATGTAACCCTAGAACCCTCAATACCTATATAAACCGAGGGGCGGGGCTAGTAGAGGACGCATCCATCACATTGGCACATTTGATGTACACCATGTCCACATTTTTCTACGCCTAATCTCTCTAGTGCATGAAACATTTCTTTTACTTTCAGTTTTTAATTTATGTTATTTAGTTTTTAGGTCATTATTATTCTCGCCGCAACCTACAGTCATTACCTTGGTATATTTGTTTCACGAGACAATAAATATTAAATACCATATGCATATTTTCCAACGGTTACTTGACACAAGACCACTCACAACTTCTGTGTAACCGAAACGTCACCCATAAATACTCTCCTCCGCTCTTCACTGGGACGATCACTATTGGGATACTTACATGAAGGTGCTACACTACCCGGTGTGTCTTGCATGCCATCATATTTGACTTAAACATCTTTTGTATTTGGTTCATGTACAATGTAATCTAGGAGGCCTTGGAGGTGTTGCCATGGCCTCTATTTGCGCCTCTCTTCGACCACCAGGGAACATCCTAGGTTTGATCCTTCGGATTGGACGGCGATGATGCCATGACATTGCTATCCCTCTTGAAAGCATCGTCTTGTGCTCTCATGGCGTCCCTCGCGTTGGACTTCATGGGCATTGGGCGTCACACCAGTTCTAACTACCTCTCAAGCTAGGGGGGTTAGTTGTGTATTTTTCTTATTCGGGCAGAGCATTCCTTGCCTCTCTGCTCTGGTCACCGTGTTCACGTCATCTTTGGTTTGTGCATGTGTTGTACCCTAATGTGTACACATTTTCTTTTCTTCTATCAATAAAAAGTATGCAAGCTTTGCGTACTCGCCAAAAATAACCCGAGGGGACTTTGCCTCCGTGATCTTCTAAAAAAATATGTAAGTTATAGGGTGTTGATTTTTTTCGTGAGGATCTAGGGTGCTAAATTGGTGATCAATTGTAAGGAAATCCCTATCTGTCAGTGTTGCGTCAAATTGTCTCCACTTCGCACAGCCAAGAGCACTAGCGGAAGCATGTGGGTCGACCTATTTAACCTATTTGTTCGTTTAGGTTATTGGAAACTTCTAGAGGTTCATGCCATTTAACCTGTTAGTTCGTTTGGGTTTTGGGGAACTTCTAGAGGTTCATGAACTGTTTTTGAGGTTTTTTTCCGTTCCTTTCCATGTTATTTTTCAAAATATTGTTTTGAAACTTTAAATATTGCTCATAATTCAAAAATTATTCATGTTTTCAAATATCGTTCACAATTTTGTTTTTTTGGAATTTCAACAATTTTGCATGATTTGTCGAATAGTATTCAGATTTATTGAAAATGTTTGATGTGCTAAAAAATGTTTATTTTCAAAATTTGGTCACAATTTTAGAAAAATATTCAATTTCCAATTTTTTTCACATATTCAAAAATTGTTCTTGATTCTTCCAAAACATGTTCGTGCTTGTCCGAATTTGATTGAAATTATAAAAAATGTTACCTTTCCAAATTTTGTTTGTGATCTTCAAAAAATGATTGAAATTTTAAAAAATGTTGCTGTATTTCAAATTTTTACGTATGTGTACAAAAAAATTTGGATTTGTTTCCCTGTTTTTTGAAATTTGTACATTAATTCAAAAAATTCCCATTTTTTAAGTCTGTTAACAAATTGAAAAATAGCTCACCTTCTTACAAACCTTATTCGCATCTGTGAAAAATTGTTTAGAATTGAATTTTTTTCCCTGTTTTAAAAAGTGGTCGTCAATTCAAAAATGTCCTCTTTTAAAAATTTGTGCACAACTTCAAAATTTCATCAAAATTGTTTGTATTTGTAAAAAGTTGTTTTGAATTCTAAAAAATGTTTCTGTTTTTTAATTATTTTACACAAATTCTTAAATCTTCACTTTAAAATTTTGTTCATGAATTAAAAAATAATTCATTTTTTTAATATTGTTCGTGTTTGTAAAAGAAATGTTTGTAATTGGTATAATGTTCCCTTTTGAAAATTTATTCATAATTCCGAAAATGTTCCTGTTTTTAAAAAAATATTCTCAACTTCAAATTTAATCAGAAATCATTCATATTTGTCGAATTTTTGTTGGAATTTTAAAAATATTACTGTTTTTGAGAATTTGTTCACATATGTTCCAAAAATTGTTCGTAAATAGAAATTGGAATTTTAAAAACATTCCTGTTTTTTGAAAATTTGTCAAAAATGTTTGGATTTTTTTTAAAAAAGCCTCTTTTTGGAAACCATTTCACCAATTAGGAATGTACACATTTTTCAAATTTGTTCAGTACTACAAAAGAATTTTTTTGGAAAACATGTCCGGGTTTGTCAAATATTGTTCAGAGCTTTAAAATAATATATTTAGAATTTGAATAAATTTTTGGAAAAAGGAAAAATCTTCGGATATGCCGTTATAGTTATGTCTAAACTATTTGCCCTGCGGCGAGTATTCGTCCCGAACACCGACCAGCTCTAGTTTTTTTAAGGGAAAAGGCCAATTTATTCCTCGAACACCGACCAGCTCTGGTGGTTAGCTACGTGTGTCCACCAGAGGAGTACACCGCTGGCATTTTTCGCGTTGGCCTGCCCAGGCGGGAGACTCACTCCCCTGTGCGAAACCCCGCTTTTCTGCCGCTGTAATGCGGACTTGTGACAAAATATCTGCCCAGGCTTGCAAGCCCATTGCGTGCGATGCGATGCCATCTGTGCTCGGAAGATTCTCTCTCTAAGGAAAAAAAAAAAAGAATTGTGCTCGCAAGAGGAGAAGACGACTGACCGCATCCGCGTACTGTGTGATACAAACTGAATGTACTGTCATCACACAGATTGGAAAGAACGATGGCAATGACTGACTGAACCGAACGATACTGATACTCTGGCGTACGCATAGACAAGCTATTGTTCTCGTGCCGGTGTTTCTTCTTCAGACCTGAAGAATACAGCCAACTGTTTTAGATGCGGTTCAGACTTCAGACATCTGTATTCAGTTCACAACTGTTCGTCAGACTTACAGACATCTGTATTCAGTTTCATAACTGTTCGTTACCACTTGCATCTTTTTGGTTTGTCGGATGTTATTTCGGAAGTACCGCAAATATCGGTGTCGTTCCGGTGATGCCATATTTATTGCTCCCTCCGTCCCGCAATATAAGATCGTACAACTTGAAAAATGATCTTATATTGTGAGACAGATGGAGTATCTTGTGATCAAGTTTCATAGTATTGTGATTATGCCGCATAACACATTTCTCTCTTCACTTTCTGTCGTACAATATACATGTGGAACTTGAGCGCGGGTGATCAGTGGAGTGCGGGGTGCTCAGGCACCGGGAGTCATTACAAATTTACAAGAAAAAAAGACGGGGACCCAGAATGCCCAGTATAATACAAACAACTACGGTAGAGTACACATTTACACGGGCAAAACTAACAGAACACGGCGGCATGCAGTAAAACCTCTGTTCAAAGCTCTGCATCGGAGTTGGGCGCGGCCACCCCCTTCACCGTGTCCTTGGCTACCCCTGCCGCGGTTGCCGCCGCCTGCTCCGCCGTCTCTTTGCCCATCTCCAGGCTCTTCTTCGTCGCCTCCGCTGCCGAGCCGGCGATCCCATTTCCACCAGCATCATACCTTGACACAACAGAATCACATCATACTCAGGATCATCTAGCGAGCGAGCACATCAGGAACATAGTAATACGTACCGAGGATCGTCGGAGCGCGGCCGTTGAAGCTTCATCCACGTCAGCTTCGCCCACGTGCGGAACGCGTCCAGCCGGCTGTTGAACCCAGGAGTGCCGCCATGGCCGACGGCCTGCTCCACCGGCTCGGCGCCCGAGCGGCTGCCACCCCCCACGCCCGGTGCCTCCATCCGGGGCGATGGCGATGATATCAGAAACGCCGCGACGGAGGCCACGAGCAGCGCGAGAAGGACGATGGTGATGGATATGGTCGTGCCGCCTTTCTCCACAGGCAGCGCGGCTGCAGCGCCGCCGCCGTTGTGGTGGTCGTCGGTGCTGGTGACGGCTGTGTCCCTGGCGTCCGCCATGTCGTCGGTTCGGTGAAGAATGCTATGGCGACGAGATCGGGTACTATAGTAGTGCTACAAGTACTGCGGCGCATGCGTGGATGGACACGTGAAGAGCTTCTAGAGCGCAGTGGAGGAGCACGTGTCCGGGACGTGTCGGGCTCAGGAGGTCTGCCCAGGGCTGGCCAACCCGGGCGTCACACGGACGGCCGGATGGACGTGTCCAGTTTGGTTGCAATTTCTTTTTGCGGGTGATAGTAGAGCGTCATCAAGAAAGTATCAGCCGCTCCACGCGCTTATGTGCTACCGTGATGCGAACTCCTGAACAGTTGGATCTTAAATCAAACTGCAGTTGGAGAGCAGCTGGATCTGGACTTCTGCACAGCCCCCGCCCCAGCATCCCAACTCCGCCGCCACGCCGGGCGTCCAGGGGTGTTGTTGCGCCACAGCCGTAAGCCTCCATGCGAGGGTAAGAGGTGAGCCGCGGCGCGGAGAGCACGAGGGAGGAGGGTTGTGGGCGGCGGCTAGGGTTCGCCCGAGCCGCCCTAGTAACAGTTGTCCCAAGATAAATTTGAACAAGTGTTATCAATGGCACACACAAACTAGTGTCCGTCATTGATAAGACAATAGCATTGGCGGATGGGATTTTGCACTCACCACTGCTAATTTATCGGATTATCAATGAAAAGCGCTAGACTGCGATCGCTATTAATGTGAGTTCACCTATAAGCCTTTTCCTATTAGTGATATATGTAATTCATTATTCCAAATTGCATTATATAATTCAGGAAGCTAGATATATAGTTCATGATTCAAAAATGCTTTATACACCAATATTCAATGCAATGTTGTGGAAGATAGTGTCGGTGTCAAAACCAGCAATTCTCAGTTAAGGGGGCCGAGCTGTTAGATCGGGTAACAAGAGAAGAACACACATGGAGTTTACCCAAATTCGGGTCCTCTATGTGGAGGTAAAACCCTACGTCTTGCTCTTGCTTATATTATTGATGTATCGAAGTACAGAGTTGATCTACCTCGAGATCGTAAGTTGTGGTCTAAACCCTAGGGGTATGATGAATGGATCTCTACAAACTAAACCCTCCGATTTATATAGGCACCAGGGATATTTAGGGTTACACATGGTCGGTCGCCATCTAAGTATTTACATGCCGAAGATAATCATACATGCTTAAAGTACACGCCAAGTCTTTGATTGCCACACTTTGAGGGCCTCTGGAGTCCTTCCTCCTTAACGGCATAGCAGTCCGGCCCACACATTACTCTGGCTAGTCTAGGACCCCCTGGTCCAGGACACCCTTAGTAGCCTCCGAACTTGTCTTCGAAGCCGAGGTTGTCAATCTTCACCGGGACATGTCTTCGGTCGGGCGATCTTCGGCTTAGCAGACAAGTTCATGTCTCCGTCATCTTCTACCTCAGATACTGACCTCCTTTCAGCCTGGGCCCACCACGCGCTTCCTTGAGGGCTGCAAATCTAGGGAATCACGCCATCTTTATGACCGGACATCGAAACGTCACTTTCCTTAACTTTATATAACCGGTTCCTGGCCCAAATCCATGTTCAAGCACGTTTTTGCCCATTCCTTTCCCACAACTCACCATCACCCTTCTTCCCCAAAGTTAAGCTTGAGCAGTTCCCGTAATGGCGAACGAAGCTGGCTCTTCCAGGCGTGCACACGACCCACTCGAAGGCGACTGGGGGAACTGCTCCATCACGCGTCTTCAACTAAGCCGCCTCTCGATCCAAGGGTATCTTCTGGATCGTGATCTGGCCTCCACTCATCCGGGGTTAGTATCCGTGGACGGACAGACGCATGCCGATAGCCATCCCGTCCCTCATGGAGATGAACGGGTATGCTTCATCCCTTTCCTCCTCTGTGGGCTAGGATTTCCAATCCACCCTGTCGGTGTCAAAACCGGCGGATCTCGGGTAGGGGGTCCCAAACTGTGTGTCTAGGCCGGATGGTAACAGGAGGCAAGGGACACGAAGTTTTACCCAGGTTCGGGCCCTCTTGATGGAGGTAAAACCCTCCGTCCTACTCGATAGATATTGATGATATGGGTGTTACAAGAGTAGATCTACCACGAGATCAGAGAGGCTAAACCCTAGAAGCTAGCCTACGGTATGATTGTATGTTGTGATTGTTGTCCTACGGACTAAAACTCTTTGGTTTATATAGACACCGGAGAGGGTTAGGGTTACACAAGGTCGGTTACAAAGGAGGAGATATCCATATACGTATTGCCTAGCTTGCCTTCCACGCCAAGTAGAATCCCATCCGGACACGAGACGAAGTCTTCAATCTTGTATCTTCATAGTCTAACAGTCCGGCTGTCCGGAGACCCCCTAGTACAGGACTCCCTCAGTAGCCCCTGAACCAGCTCAATGACGATGAGTCCGACGCGCAGTTGTCTTCGGCATTGCAAGGCGGGTTCCTTCTCCGAATACATTACAGAAGAATTTGAATACGAGGATAGTGTCCGACCCTGCAAAATAAGTTCCACATTCCACCATAAAGAGAATAATGCTTTCGCAGATCTAATCCGCTAGCTTGCTTTGGCAACATGACGTTATGTCATGGCCCGGTGATTATTCGAACCGTTTCTTTTAACCAGCCCCCCACATAACGCGAGGCAGTTTTTTGACACGTCTTGTCAAAGCAGAGATCGTGTCCCCCTATTACGGGGTTCTCATCAATACGGGCGTGGGTAACCCAACCGCGCCATCAATTACGGCGCTTGGGGGATAAGCGAGTTTTACTAGGCAAGTGGGGACGTTTAATTTTGTCCGCCCATATAAAGGGATAATGATTCACCTTTCTATCCACGCCTTCTTCCTCCTCTGCTCATCCGCTCCCGCATACTCGAGCTCTAGCGCCCAAGCTCTCACTTCCACCTCAACCTTCTCCAACCATGTCCGGAGCGGGAGGCAAGTGGATGGTCTCCTCCGTTACGGAGGGAGACGTCAAGAAACTGAGGAGAGCCGGATACCTGCACGACGACATCGCGCACCAGCTCTCAGATGAGGGACAGCTCATCCCCACCCCCGAGCCCCATGAGAGGGTGGTATTCCTCACTCATTTCCTCCGCGGACTTGGATTTCCTCTCCATCCCTTCGTCCGGGGGCTCATGTTTTATTACGGCCTGGATTTCCGCGATCTGGCCCCGAACTTCATCCTCAACATCTCGGCGTTTATCGTCGTGTGCGAGGCCTTCCTCCGCATCAAGCCCCACTTCGGCTTATGGCTGAAGACCTTCAATGTCAAGCCGAAGGTAGTGAGCGGCCGCCAGGCGGAGTGTGGCGGCGCCATGGTGGGTAAGATGCCCAACATCTCATGGCTCGAGGGCACCTTCGTGGACACCATAAAGGGGTGGCAATCGGGGTGGTTCTATATCACCGAGCCGCGCGACCCCGCATGGGTAGCGGCCCCCGAGTTCCGATCTGGCATCCACATGCGGCTCACCTCCTGGAAAGAGAAGGGCCTGTCCTGGGGTAATTCAAAAGAGCTGACCGGACTCCAGTCATGTATTCAGAACATGGTGGATAAGAAGCTCAAGCTTGTCAACATAGTCTAGGTTATGCTCGTTCACCGGATACTCCCGTGCCAACAACAGGAGTTTACCTTGTGGGAGTTCAATCCGGCGTAGCACCGAACTCTGAACAGGCTCTTCGACACGACTCATGAAGATGCCTGGAGGATGCTGTTCAAGGGCGCCGCGGTCCCTCCCCCCATTACTGAGGATCGCGGATTCAGTGCGAAGCGCCACGCCAGTGTGGTAAGTTGTTTTACCTCTTACAGTATATTTGTTTTATATATATATAGATTGTCTCTATGCGGGATCTAAACTCCAGTAATTTTGACAGGACTGGCAGAAGATGGCCGGACAGATCGACTGTCCGGCTCCCTTGCCCAAAGGCCCCGCAGACGCTCTTCTGACGAAGATGCTGACTCCGCCCCCTTATAAGGTGCCGGAGAAGACCAAGAAGGCCAAGGGAGCTCGAAAGAGTTCCCGACGCCAGGCGTCGTCGAACTCACCGTCCGATGACTCTACGGTGCACTCTTCCCCCTGAAGACGAGGAAGAGGAAGAGGAGGCTCCCCCATCGACTGGGGGAGACAAGAAAAGGAAGGGCGCCCCAACTGGGAAGGCCGAAGGGTCCAAAAAGGGAAGGACGCTCCTTCCGGACAGCTCCACCGCCGCCGACGAAAGTGAAGACGAGTGGTTGCCCAGGGGCAAGCCCCAGGGGAGATCGTAAGTATTCGGATACCAAAGTAACCCATAGGATTCCTTTGTCGCATTGCTTTCCCTAACGCCGAACTTAATTGTGCAGGCTGCCCCAAGCCAATATCGAGGTATCCTCGAACGGCTCCCTGGGCGCGTCGGACATGGATAGCGATCCAGTCCCGACGGCCACCTCCCCTCATCCGGCCGACGACACCGAGGTGTTGTTTCAAGAGGCGCCGGATCGGGGGGGGGCAGTCCCGGAGATGCCTCAAGGCGACCTTCCGGACTCCGGGAGCCGAGGGGACGGGGTCCCCGGAAGCTCCGAGTTTGGCGCTCAGCCGAACACCGCGCCGGAGCCTCCAACGGATCTGGGCTCGGGCAGGCGGTCCCCTTCTAAGGAGGGTGAGACACCAGTGCCGGTGACCTCTGTCCACCCAGAGGCGCCGGACACTATGTTGGAAGCACTTCGCAGCGCTTCCATCAAGGAGGAGCACCGCACTATCATGAGTGCGGTGATCCAGAAGGTTCAGTCCACGAAGAGCGGATTGACTGAAGCCTGTACTAGCCTTCTAACAGGCTTCAAGGTAAGTATTTTAAAATGTAGTAGAAGTGTTGCCGCATAGACAGTAGCCCCTGATGTTGTGTTCGGTGTTCATAAAGAAAAGCCGAACAGAGGATCAAGTAATATCGCAGGAGTCTAATATAAGTATGTCAATATGCATATGCAGGCTTCGCTGCTGGCGTCCGCCGCACTAATTGCGGAGGTCGCCGTGCTGAAGGAGGCCCTCGAGGGGTCCTAGAAAGAGCTCGGCCTTGCTAAGAGGCAGCTCGAGGAGAACAAGGGTAAGTAATACCCCATTTGTAGATGAGAAAAAGGAAGCGATTGCTAAATGACAGGATCATTGTATGTTTGCCAGGGGCCACGACCGAGGTGGCGACCCTGAAGCAAGCGATGTCCCAGGCCGAAGAAAAGGCTGCCCAGGAGCGCACCGAGCGAGAGAGGCACGAGGCTCGAGTGGGCGAGGTGCAGCAAGAGCTCCAAGCACTCGTGACGATGCACGAGGCGTTGGAGCTTGACTTGAAGACGAGAGAGTCTGAGCTTGCCGTGGCCCGTGAGAGCGCGAAGAGTGCCAAGGCCGAGGCCCAGAAGGCCCTTCAGGAGATCGATGCGATGAAGAAGATAGCGGCGGGTAAGGCTTTCTATATGCAAAGCAAGCATGCAAGGGTGAATTACCGATTACTTACCCGAATCTGGAGCTCTTCAGGAGCATTCACAAATTTGCCCCACAGTGTGTCCTAGGCCACACTATTCTACCAGGCCGAGGACGGAAGCTCGACGGAGAAGTTGTTCTGGTCTCAGTATGCTGAGGCCGAACATCCGGTGCCAATGAGCAACCAGCTGAAGCAGATGGCCGAGCTACACAAGGCGGCTGATCAGGCCATGAAGGGCTTCATAGTCCGGTTGTGGCCTGGCGACGCCCTTCCGAACAGCTTCTTTGGCCTGGTGAGGCGGCTTGTGGATGCCTGCCCACGGCTGGAGGTCGTCAAGCGATCCATCTGCATTGAAGGTGCACGTCGGGCCTTCGCCCGTGTGAAAACGCAGTGGGTCAAGCTAGACGCCGTGAAGCTTATCAAGGAGGGGCCGCCGGAGGGCAAGGAGCACCGCCACCCCAAGATGTACTACGAGGGTGTTCTGCCGGGCGCCCGTCTTATTGCAGATGAGTATTCACAAAATGTAATATTTGAATGAGACTTGCTAGTTTTTTTATCCTGTGTAATGAAAACTTGTTTCATATGCGGTATGCAACGCTTGTGTGAATTTAAAATATTACCTTCTGTTTGGCTGTTTATCCAATCTGAGAGATGGCTAGTCCTCGGCTTCTGCCCCCATGCCACGAGTGCCGGGGTGTTCGGGATAAACCTGAGCACTCTTGTTCCCATGTTTGGGTCCTTCGAGGGAGGTGCTCAGCACAACGAACAAGGCAACTGGACTAATAATGCTTTATCGCTCTCACTTAGCCATAGAATTCTATAATTTTAAATTTCGGCGAAGCCCCTGGTATTCAGAAGGCCGAATTCGGGGCGCGATACACGCCTGTAAGCCGGACGGAGCCGGCCCCTCGCCCTAAGCGGCATAAGTCTTTAGGGACTCGAAAAACCTCGCCGAACAGCGACCAGTCTCTCGCCTTATCATGACAGTCAGTTTTAGCTTTCTCTACTGAGGTGCAAGGCCCGGCAGAACCGGGGCACAATCACAGTAGTTCTCCTAGCGCTACCTTAGCCGATAGAGCGGAATGTAAGGTACCAAAACATAGGAGCCGGGCAAACCCAACATTTGACCAAAGACATGATTCGGAGCTGATGCATATAATGCTATAAGTTCGGGGTGCCGCACTTGTGAAAGTGTTCGGACTTTTTACACCATATTGTGGGTACGTAAGCCCCTGGTGCATTGGCCGTATCAGAGTGTACGGTTGCTAGGCGTCATTAATGAACACATAGATATGTATACATATAACAAAAGTGCGATAATAATCGTAATGTCATGCATTGTATATTAAAAAATTGCATTAAAGCAGAGTGATACAGATAGTGTAATGAGCAAAAGAGTAGGACTATGTCCCTTCCAAGGGCGAGCTGAGGAATTATGTGAAATCTGTAATCCACCTGGGAATTCCGTAGTCGTCGGCCTCCTTGGTTGCTGTATCATCTGTTCGGCAATAGAGCTGCCGGACAGTGTTTCCAGAGATTGAAGTCCTGAAAGAAAAAGAAAAATAACCAAACAGGAAGCCCCTGGTGCGGTTTAGGCCACATTTTGGGATGTACTGTAGTTGTCCCTCCCCCTCCCCATCTGTGCCCATGGTATTTTTAATGCGTAATGATGTACGCGCGGCACGAACAATGTCGTTGGGCTGGGATTGGGGTGGCCGTCGTATTGCTACGCGAGCTCAGATCGCGCCAGGCGGTCTATTTGCCGATTGCCCCGAGCGCGCTTGAAGCTGTCCGGGCTTTGAAACGCCGAACTGGTAGATTGCCTTGAGAGGCTGCTTTGCGCTTCTGCTGCGAGGGCCGCGGTGTGCTTCTCTGTTCGGAGAGAGCGCTCTGTGTTTCCATTGAATGTAATAACTCCGCGAGGTCCTGGCATCTTGAGCTTGAGGTATGCATAATGTGGTACCGCATTGAATCTAGCGAATGTGGTTCGTCCGAGCAGTGTGTGATAACCACTGCGGAACGGGACTATATCAAAGATTAACTCTTTGCTTCGGAAGTTATCCGAGGATCCGAAGACCACTTCAAGTGTAATTGAGCCTGTGCAGTGGGCCTCTACGTCTGGAATGACGCCTTTAAAGGTCGTCTTTGTGGGTTTGATCCTTGAAGGGTCTATGCCCATTTTGCGCATTGTGTCCTGATAAAGCAGGTTCAGGCTGCTGCCGTCGTCCATAAGGACTCGAGTGAGGTGAAATCTGTCGATGATTGGGTCTAGGACTAGTGCGGCGAATCCGCCGTGACGGATACTAGTGGGGTGGTCCCTACGATCGAAGGTGATCGGACAGGAGGACCAAGGGTTAAACTTTGGGGCGACTGGCTCCAACACATATACGTCCCTGAGCGCACGCTTCCGCTCCCTCTTGGGGATGTGGGTTGCGTATATCATGTTCACCGTCCGCACTTGTGGGGGAAACCTTTTCTGTCCTCCAGTGTGCGGCTGCCGGGGTTCTTCCTAGTCATCGCTATGCGGCCCCTTGTCCTTGTTTTCATCAATTAACTTGCCGGCCTGCTTGAACACCCAACAATCCCTATTGGTGTGATTGGCTGGCTTGTCTGGGGTGCCGTGTATTTGACACGAGCGATCGAGTATACGGTCCAAGCTGGACGGACCCGGCGTACTTTGTTTGAATGGCTTTTTCCGCTGACCAGGTTTAGAGCCTTTGAATCCTGCGTTGACTGCCGTATCCTCGGTACTTTCGCCGTTAATGCGGCGCTTATGCTTGTTGCGACGCGACCTGCTGTTGCCGTCCTTGGTACCTGAGGTACCATGGTTCTTTGATATGTTGTTACTGCGAGCCAACCAGCTGTCTTCTCCCACAAAAGCGGGTCATGAGCGTCATGAGGGCTGCCATAGATTTCGACTTTTCCTGACCAAGGTGCCGGGCTAGCCACTCGTCTCGGATGTTGTGCTTGAAAGCTGCTAAGGCCTCCGCATCTGGATAGTCGACGATTTGGTTTTTCTTTGTAAGGAACCGAGTCCAGAATTGCCTGGCCGAATCTTCTGGTTGCTGAATTATGTGGCTCAAGTCATCGGCGTCTGGTGGTCACACATAAGTGCCCTGAAAGTTGTCGAGGAATGCGGCTTCCAGATCTTCCCAACAGCTAATGGAGTCCGCTGGCAAGCTATTAAGCCAATGTCGTGCTGGTCCTTTGAGTTTTAGTGGGAGGTACTTGATGGCATGTAAGTCATCACCGCGGGCCATGTGGATGTGGAGGAGGAAGTCCTCAATCCATACCGCGGGATCTATTGTGCCGTCGCATGATTCAATGTTTATAGGTTTGAAACCTTCTGGGAATTGATGTTCCATTACTTCGTCTGTGAAGCATAAGGGGTGTGCGGCGCCTCTGTATTGGGCTATATCGCGACGCAGCTCGTATGGGTCCTGCCCGGCCGGATTTGCTTTTACTGTATCCGGCGTGACGTTTACCGTCTCGTAGAGTGGTGCGCCCTCGTGATTCGTAGATCGATCTTGAGTGCTTTGCTTTGTCCTCCAATATGTCTCGCAGGTCTGGCGTATCTCCCCATGCCTTTTTATTTGGATGGCGTTGGGGTGGAGGCTGAGCTTTCGGCAGGAATGCCTCTCTATCGCGGCCATGAGGTGGCCGGTCAGCCGTATCATACGCTTCTTCCTCCAGTCGGGGTAGTAACCTGCGCCTTGGGTAACTCTTGGAGGGACGCTCGAGTTTATATTCCTCGGCTGCGAGGACTTTAGTCCATTTGTCAGCTAGTAGATCTTGATCAGCTTGAAGCTGCTGCTGCTTTTTCTTTAGTCTATTTGCCGTGGTCATAAGCCTGTGCTTGAAGTGCTCTTGTTCGACGGGATCCTCTGGTACGGCGAATTCATCGTCGTCGAGGCTTGCCTCGTCTTCGGAGGGGGGATGTAATTGTCATCATCCTCCTCTCCGCCAGCCGCTTTCTCCGGAGCTGGCACCTTCATCCTCCTGATCTAACTCTTGTCGGAGGGGGTTTTCGTTGTTTTCGGCGCTATCCGGAGTGTTATTATCTCCTGCGCCGGTATCACCACTTTTGCTTTGGCGGGACTTAGAGCGGCGCCGCTGTCGTCGGCGCTTGGGTTGCTTCTTGGAGGGGTCATCCTCCGCTATCTCGTCGCCATTGCCTTTATTGGGTGTATCCACCATGTATATGTCATACGACGATGTGGCTTTCCAGTGCCCTATAGGTTCTGGTTCATGTTCGTCTCCTACATCGTCGTCCATACCGTCGATGTCTTCGGAGTCGAAGTCGAGCATGTCGGTTAAATCATCGACAGTGGCTACAAAGTGGGTGGTGGGTGGGCGTCGAATTTCTTCGTCGTCCGCATCCCAGTCCTGTTGGCCATAATCCGGCCAGGGCTCTCCTAACAAAGAGAGATACCTTAGTGAATTCAGAATATCGCCGAAGGGCGAGTGCTGAAAGATATCCGCGGCGGTGAATTCCATGATGGGCACCCACTCGGATTCGATTGGCAGGGGCGCGGATGGTTCGGGGTCCGGAAGAGAGTCCAGCACCTTGAAGTCACGGGCTGCACAGAGGATTATGCCGGTGTTTGGCTCGATCGCCATCGAGACTGCAGCCCCTGAGGCGGTGTCTAGCCACCCGTCCTCGATTGGCGCAGTTGGCTCCGAGCTAAGGGTCGGAGCTGGTGTGGGCGCGGCCTCTGGAGTACCGTCCGGTGGCAGAGCTAGGTCATGCCCATCGAGACAGTGCGGCGCGCCCGACTGTGGCTCGAATCCGTCGAAGATCAAGGCTCCACGGATGTCGGCCGTGTAGTTCAAACTTCCAAATCTGACCTGATGGCCAAGGGCGTAGCTTTCAATCTGCTCCAGATGGCCAAGCGAATTAGCCCGCAGTGCAAAGCCGCCAAATACGAAGATCTATCCGGGGAGAAAAGTCTCACCCTAGACCGCATCGCTGCCGATGATAGTAGGAGCCATCAAGCCTAACGGCGACGACACAGAGGAACTCTCAATGAAAGCACCAATGTCGGTGTCAAAACCGGCGGATCTCGGGTAGGGGGTCCCGAACTGTGCGTCTAGGCCGGATGGTAACAGGAGGCAAGGGACACGAAGTTTTACCCAGGTTCGGGCCCTCTTGATGGAGGTAAAACCCTACGTCCTGCTTGATTGATATTGATGATATGGATGTTATAAGAGTAGATCTACCACGAGATCAGAGAGGCTGAACCCTAGAAGCTAGCCTACGGTATGATTGTATGTTGTGATTGTTGTCCTACGGACTAAAACTCTTCGGTCTATATAGACACCGGATAGGGTTAGGGTTACACAAGGTCGGTTACAAAGAAGGAGATATCCATATACGTATTGCCTAGCTTGCCTTCCACGCCAAGTAGAGTCCCATCCGGACACGAGACGAAGTCTTCAATCTTATATCTTCATAGTCTAACAGTCCGGCTGTCCGGAGACCCCCTAGTACGGGACTCCCTCAGACCCCTTCCTTCGCGGGCTGCTCAAGTCTATGGGATCCAACTCCGCCATCTGACACCCAATTCGATTTCTAAGGACTTTGCGGGATTAATACTCTTGATTTGAATATTACACATTTGACTGGAATTTTATTATAGTCTAAAAGAACTTGTACAAACCGCTGAGATTGATCACCAGATTAAAAATCTGACGCAATGCTAGTCCAAACCCGTTATAATAATTATAATTTGCACAAAACTTGTATACTTTTTCTAACCTATTTTATCTTGATACATTGTAAACAGAAATATTTTTTGATTTCAAAATTAGTGTAGTTAATAATGTTTGAAAATATTAATTATAATACTTTTGTTATACATATGTAATGTGATCATGAAAAATAAATACTCATGTTGTGCTAAATTTATTTTGTATTTGTTTAAAATCCATGCTAGTTTTGTCCTCTTTCATGTTATCCTTTAGCAAAATCTTGAAAAAGAATTACGCTTGAAGACAAAAGGGAAAAAGCATAGAAAAATTACAGGGCTCCTTGCATTAAGTTTTGATAATTGCATTGTTGTATGGTGTTTATGTACATATTTGTGTGTGTGTGTGTGTGAGAGAGAGAGAGAGCGAGAGAGAGAGAGTTCATATATATTTTAATAACATTAAATATCTTGGTAGATATCTCTAAAATGGAACTAAGGTACGCCCCTTCGCTCCTGCCTCCTGTGACCTCTCAGTTAGGGTTTTCCTACCTCTCGCCGGCGATGCCAGCGGTCCGCCTCGTCTCCTATAGTCCTTGGATCATGGAGGCGCGGTGGATCTCGACCCTTGTCGGTGGGAAGGTTTCGTTTTTAGGTGTGTTTTTGGAGTTTTGTTAGGGTTTGTGTGATGCTCAAAAAGACGAGGCGAAGGCGGCTTCTTAGAAGATGGAATAAGGTTCTCCCAGCCTAGCCCCTGTCCCAGTGATGTTTCTAGCATCGGCGGAGGGCATGTGGAGGTGTGTCTCCGACGGATCTCATGGGATCCGGTCGGCGTTTGTCTTCGGTGGATCCGCTTGGATCCGGTTTGTTCCTTTATGTCTATATATCTGCAGGTTGGATCCTTCCAATCTATACATCCCTTCATCGGCGGCGATGCTGTTCTGGTGTGCTGGTCCTATAGGGGCTTAGCACGATGACTTCTTGACTGTCTACTACAACAATGTTTGCCTGACTCCGATGAGAGAGGGGCCGTGACAGCGGCACGCCTTCGGCTCGCTCTAGTGCTTGTAGTCGTCGCTAGGTGGTCTACAGACCTGAATGTAATTCTTACTTCTAGTGTTCCTTGTAGTACTTGACAGTTGATGAATAGATCAGGAATTTTCTTAGAAAAAAATCTCTAAAATGTATGGCCCAACAAATATATCAATGGATGTTTTTAAATTAATACATTATTATCTGTTTATAGTTTATGATAGAAAGTTTATACCTAAAGTGTAAATTCAATCGTTGGCATATTCAGAACTACAAAGTGATCTATTAATAAAGAGATAATCTAGCGGATAGCCGGCTGAGTGTTATTTTTGTGAGAATGTACGCCACATATCTCGAATAAAATTTATTAGTTATATTTTCACCCTTGTATTGGTGGATTATACGCCAAAAATGCCAAATAGAGACCGAGCCCACGTAGACCTTAATATGAAACTTCAAAAATCAAACTTCCTGGTGTAGAAACATTCTGAAGAAAAAAGGATACACATACACCTAGAGGCTAATGTACATGCGTGAAAATTTTCAGGTCGAAATGCGTTAAATGAGAGCTACAAAAAAAATCCGGGCCTTTTAGCATATGTATAGTTCATTCTCAAAGTCCATGATTTCAATTTTTTGCGCTGCTCATAATTCAAGGTATTTCATCCTGAAATTTTACACACATAGATGTTACATCCTTATATACATATGTGTTATTTTTAGAATTTTTTGAAACTTAAATGTTTGAATTTTGATATATTTTTTTACAAAATTAAGGCTTCCATGGAGCTCGATCTCCAAAATGCCTTACTCAAAACTTAACAACCCAGATTTCAATTCCAATATTTATTCAAGTCACTAAAGACAAGGCGCAAGACAAGAAGATAAATGCACAAGTACAATTCCACAAATACATTTGCTTTGCTTTCGTTGTGTGATGGACATAGAAGAAAAAAATACAATCACTTGTCTTTTCTTGCTAGACGAATATACAATCACTCTTCAGAGCAGAATGTGAGAGCCTGTCCGATGGAGGAGACGTACCTATGGTGGACGACCAGCTGGGTCAATGTCTGTAGTCAACGGAGAGAGAACGGATGAACGGCCCGGGTCATTTTTTAACGATACTTTTATTTGGCAGGCCACACTTTGCTGCAATGATAAGGTTCTGGTTCCCCGCTGCTGAGATCAAAAACCTTTATTCTTGTGCAGTACTATTGCTCTGCTAAGAGACAGTGCATGCATGCTTGCCTTTATTCGCTGGTCATTTTAGTTGTTAGATGTATGGAATGTGATTCTTTGGACCAAAGCGTGGAGTGCGATTCTTACCTTAGCTTGGGCAAACTTCATACCGTCAGATAAAACAAAATTTTGCCATTCACGGTTTCCTTTACACACACCTGGCTTGTTGTAGGTTACACTCAAGAAGCGACAGCAACGGGTGATACTGATCACATGCACTGAGCCATATCTCTCTTTTACAAAAAGTCAAGCGATACAACTTCAAATTATTAAAGCTATCAATTGTCTAGGAAAAAAATGTTAAAAAAATCTGATTAATCATGTCAAATTTGACTTTTTCATGCCAACTTGGCAAACCAACCTATGATTGGATGGTTAAGAGGACAATGTTAGGCTGGTCATAGTGGGGAGTAACTTATACTAGTGTCATGCATATGACACTAATCTAAATTAATATCTTCGTAGTGCAAAGTAACGTACTAGTAGTGTCATATGTAGCTTCATTTAATGGCTTGTAGACTCATCTTGTCTTGGAAAACGCTATGTTATAGTAACATATTATGTTACCATTTCTCATTAACTACATACCACATAAGCAAAAATTTCTCGAAGTGCGCTATGTTACTACCTAAGTTACTCCCACTATGACTAGTCTTAGCCTCAGCCCACAAGGATTCAAGTCCCGACGCTTGCATTATTCCTGAATTTATTTCAGGATTTCCTGCGATGTGCATACAGTGGGGGAAGACGTTCCCGTCGACTACGAGACGCATGTGGTGACTTCATCAATCTCAAGATTATGTCGGCTTAGTCTCCTGGAGGTGCTCATAGGTTAGGGTCTGCATGTGTGTTCATAGGTTAGGGTCTGCATGTGTGTTCATAAGGATGAGTGTATACACTTATATACGAGTGTTTGCGTCTGTACTGTGTTCTAAAAAAACTTATATTGGCATGATAGTATCAAATTTAGTTTATAAGCGCAACAATTTTCTGGTCAAAAAATAAGGACGCCAATAATGCCCATACGTGTGGGCGTTAAGGGGTCTGGCCACACATTTTCTGTTGTGTCTAAGAGAACCAACCCACACACCTACATGTGGGCAAAATAAGTAATGCCCACACGCCTTCTTTTTTGCACCACGGTCCCTCCCACACGTTTACGTGTGTGCGAAATAGATAACGCCCACACACCCGTACGTCAGACCTCCTACCTCATGGTCCCGCACGCCCCGCGTGACATCACCACGCGTTCCCGCAGTTGTCATGGTCCCGGAGCCTCTTCCATGTTCGTTTAACTGCAGTTGTCATGTTACTGAACTACAGTTGCCATGTCGGACAACTACAGTTGCCATGATTGCTCAACTGCAGTTGCCATTTCAGGTTAAGTGCCAGATGCCATTTTTGGACAACTGCGGCTATTGTCATGTGTGGTCTGGTCTACTACAGTTGCCATGATTTGAAAACTTTAGAAGTTGCCACCTACTAACACTAGACAGCTGCCATGTAGCACTACAAAAAGACATGGCAAAATAACATGTTCGGATAAAGAGAGAGTTGGCATCTGCTTACAAGCATATTAGGACAGTTGCCATGTATCCTGCAAAACACATGGCAACTGGTAGCTTTGGGTGTGGGAGAAGAGACAGGCGTGTGGGCGAACTGATAAACGCCCACACACCAGCCTCTCTGTGTGCGTTGAAAACTGGCGTGTGGGCGAATTGCTAAACGCCTACACACCAGCACCTCCGCGTGTGGAAATGCAGGGCCGGCCCTGGGGCATGGGCAGGGGGCGACGGCCCAGGGCCCAGCCCAGGGAGGGGCCCATGACGTAGTGCACATATATAATATACCCAAGCAAAAATAGATGAGAAAAAAATTTATGAGAGAAGAAAAACGAGATGAGGTAGGCCCATCAGATAGCAGGTAGCGATTAGCGAAGCGTCACGCACGCCGCACGGCAGGGCCGCTCGTTTCGATTGTGAAACAAATCAATCGAAGATCTCGCGGACGCCTCGCTCGTCTGTTCGTCCACTCGTCGCTGTGGTCGCCTCGGTCACTGCTGTGCGCGTCGCCCGTCGTGCGGCAATCCAGCAGCCGCAGCCCGCAGCAGTATGTATACGTATGTATGTGAGCAGTGAACACAGCCCACAGCAGTACGTATACGTATCCATGCATAACTCTCTGTATCATGTTCTTGATCCATCCCTGCAAACCCCAATTTCAGTAATTTCTTTTATTTTTTAGAACGTATTCAACTATTCATCCATGATCCATCCTCTAATTTCAGTGTACACGAAGTTCCAAATTTTAATATATAATTTTCGAATTCAATCTTTCATAGTATGTATTCAACCATTCTTTTTTTTGTCATTCTATGCACATGTCTAGGGTTTCAATCATTCAAATCATCCGATGTATAAATTTCTAATTCCTTGAATAATTTTTTCTTCATAATATTAGGACATTAGCCCGCCATGTTGCCTAAGAAGCATTTGTCAGTTGCTCAAACAAGGAGAAAAAAGATAGAAATGGATCTGAAGATTCAACAACTGAAGGGTACTTAAGTATTATTATTGTCGATGTAGTCAGTTGAATTTGGTTCTTATTTGAGGTAATCATATCATGCTACTTTCAATTTTCTATCTTTTTAGTATTTTTGTCGTAATATGGCATTGTCCAACAATTATTATGTTTAAGTTTATGTATCACACACGCGCATACATATATATGATCTTAGGACATAGGGGCACATGGCATCGAATTCGCCTAGGGCCTCCTGAAAGACAGGGCCGGCCCTGTGGAAATGGACATGTGGGCAACCGGATGAATATCCATACACCAGCCCAATCCTACGTGACAAAATCTGGCAAAACATACCAAGATTCGTGCAAACTTAAACCGACGTTGATCCATGTGTGTGGGCGAGATGCAAACACCCACACGTGTGGGCGTTACTATTTCCAAAAGATAAACTGAGATATATTTGTCATGCTCATCAACTAAACTTATCATTCTCGATGAACATTATTTATCATGAAAAATGTTTAATTTATCATGATCAAATATCTAACGTCGGTAATGGGGTCTAAAAATATGTAAAAATTAAAGAGGGCGGATACTACTACGACCACCGGAGAAGGCGACAGCAACGGTGATCATAGCCAGCAATGAGCCATGTCATCTAAGCTCTCACCATGTGACATCAGTATCACGTACGGCAGCACCACGTGATTAACACATTAGCCTTACTCAGTATGGCTTCTTATAAATACACGTACAGAGTTTGCTTGCTGCTTACCGGAAACAAACAACATAAACTATTGTTCCGAGAGAGATGGCCTTCTTCCTGGTGTTCATGTCCTCGCTTCTCTTCATGCTCCTCTCTTCCTACGCGTTGCAGGTGCTTACCGACGTCCGGCGCCGCCTTCCACCTGGGCCGACGCCGCTTCCGGTCATCGGCAACCTCCTCGACGTCGTAGGCAAGCTTCCGCACCGCTCCCTCGCCCACCTCGCCGAACGGTACGGCCCTTTGATGACGCTCCGGCTGGGCACGGTGGTCGTCATCGTCGCCTCCTCCGCTGCCACGGCCCGGGAGGTCCTCCAGACGCACAACACCGTCCTTTCCGGCCGCAACCCGCCGGACGCGTGGAACGGCATGGGGCACGCCGCCAACTCGGTATTCGTCCTGCCGCCGCGCCGCAGGTGGCGCGCGCTGCGCAGGATCGGCGCCGAACACCTGCTGTCGCCCCGGCGGCTCGACGGGGACGCGCTGCGGCCGATGCTTCGGGACGCCGTGCTCGGCATGCTCCGCCGCGTGTCGGAGCTGTCGGCGTCGGGCGCGCCCGTGGAGGTCGGCCACGCGGCGTTCGCGTCCATGATGGACCTCCAGTGGCGCGCCATGTTCTCCGCCGGCCTGGAGGAGGCCACGTCCGGCGAGCTGCACGGCTTCGCGCGGGAGGCCGTGGCGCACTCCCTCAGGCCCAACGTCTCCGACTTCTTCCCGGCGCTCGCGGCCGCCGACCTCCAGCGCGTGCGGCGCGGCTTCGCCACACACGTGGCAAGGGTTTACCGGCTCATCGACCAACAGATCGAGCAGCGGAGGCGCGCACGGCGAGCTGGCGACGGCGATGCGCGCAAGGGCGACCTGCTGGACGTGATGCTCGACATGTCGGAGGAGCAAGGAGGCAAGGACGTCGACGACGGCCTTGTTAACCAGGATTTCATGAGGGCATTTTTCACGGTAAGCAAGCTGCAGAGCACAAGTGCATAATCGAATCGCCTAATTAAGTGGTACTCCCAAGTGCACATGTTGGAGTATATAGTACATAAAGAGTGAAAGTACTTTTTTATTTCCCGGCAAAAAGAAAATAGTCCATACTTTATAGTATAGATTCACTTATTTTGCTTCATTTGATTCATATGTAGTTTATATTGGAATTTTTAAAATGACTTATATTTAAGAACGGAGGAAGTATTATTATTTTTACTGCAGGTAAGTGGAAGTACGTACTACTCTTTGTGGTACTTCCACGTGTTTGCACGTGACATTTCTCTTGATTGATTTACTAATCTTTTGATTCTCTTAAACTCAGTTAACACAAAACTACCTTTCAAAATTTTGTGTATTGTTAGTTTATTTTTTATTTTTTACATAATAAAAGATATTACTATCTTTGGCACGTTGGACATTTAAATGTTCAATATTGGAAATGGAACATTTAAATTCAATATGTGGTTTAAAGAAAATGAATGAAATATAAATAAGCGCATCCAGTTTTAATTAATAAATTTCTTATACTATATAATAATTTTGTATAAGGACATAATTTGCTTTCATATATATAATCCAAGTAAAATAGTTATAGTTTAGACATTGGCATAATTCAGTAAATATTTTATCATTAATTTTGTATGTTAATAGAAAATTCAACATGCCATTTTCATACTACTAATTTTGTGTATTATTAAGTTCATCATTTCTTTTTCCTTTTACAAAAAAGATATTATTACTGGCACGTTAGTTGTTTTAAATGTTAATATATGTAAATGAAACATATAAAGTTCAAATATATGGGATAAGAATAATGAATGAATTATAAATAAGTGCAGCCAGTTAATAACTTATAATAGAAAGTTGTATTAGAATAATTCTGTATAAGGACGTAATATGGCTTTCATATATATAGTCCTAGTAGGTTAGTTGTACGTTTACGCATCGACATAGTTCCAGTAAATATTTCTTTCATTAACTTTTATAGTATGTTAATAGAAAATTCAAAACATAATTTTTGGTTTACAAATTTTATGTATTTTCACTTTGTCAATTATTATTTTTCCTTTTATAGTGAATATATGATTATTAGTAGCTAGGACATTTAAAAGTTTAATATTGTAAATTAATTGTATAAAGTTCAATGATGTTGTTTATGGATGAAGTAAGAATAAGCACTCACAATATTAAATTTAAAAGTTGTACTATAAAATAACTTTGTATAAGGATATAATATCGCTTTCATCATCATGCAGTGGTCGCTCATTACGTATAGAATAACGTAATGGCCACTTATTACATATTTTTTGTGTGGAACATAATAAAATCCCTCCTTCGGTAACATTGTAGTTTTAGGCATTGTCATAGTTCGAGTAAATATTTTAATCATTAACTTTTATATGTTATTGTCAATAGACAATTATAAAAAGAAAATAGTTGTAAAATTGTGTTCCGACAATATTTCAGGACATATTTCTTGCGGCGAACGACACCGTCTCGGGTACAATTGAGTGGGCAATGGCCGAGCTACTACAGGACCCACAGTCCATGACAAAACTACAACAAGAGCTCAAAAGTGTTGTTGGATCAAAGACGCACGTCGAATACTCCGACATCGACCAGCTCCCCTACCTCCAAGCAGTCGTCAAGGAGACGCTCCGTCTGCACGCGGTGGTGCCGCTGGTGCCCAACAAGGCCGAGGCCACAGTGAAGATACAGGGCCACACCGTCCCCAAGGGGAGCACCGTGCTGGTGAACGTGTGGGCGGTCCACCACGACGCCGAGGCGTGGCCGGAGCCGAACAAGTTCATCCCGGAGAGGTTCCTGCAGCACGAGCAGGAGGTGAGTTTCCAGGGCGCGGCGGACTTCAGGTTCGTCCCGTTCAGCGCCGGGAGGCGCACCTGCCTCGGCCTGCCGATGGCGACCAGGATGATCCATGCCATGCTCGGCTCGCTGTTGCACTGCTTTGAGTGGAAGCTGCCACACGAGGTGGAGAGAAGTGGTGTGGATATGTCGGAGAAGGTTGGGATCACCATGGCCATGGCTACTCCCCTCCAGGCTATAGCCCGCAGGAGAATCTGAGGGCTTGGCTTTGGGTGTACTTTGTTGTTTCTTCCGTGGAATATATGTATGCATGTCTGGTGTGCATATAAGCGAATAAAAGTATTAATGGAAAACCGGTATATAATGTTATCTACTTTCTCCGTTCTTAAATATTTCTCTTTTTAGATATTTCAAATGGACTATCACATACGGATGTATATAGATATATTTTAAAGTGTAGATTCAGTCATTTTTACTTCATATGTAGTTATTTGTTGGAATCTTTAAAAAGACAAATATTTAGGAACAGAGGAAGTACCTTGTTGAAAATTAGATGCTTTCTTAATGCGTGTAACGGAGTATAGGTGATTGTACTTGAGAAAACTCTAATATTTCACATAACTTGATGCACCGTTTTTTTTTTTTTGCGTTTTTTATTGACGGAATGGAGCACCACGACTTATGGATCGCCCACGCGTGCTCCGCACCTTTCCGCAACATATAATGTCCATTTATTTTTGTCATCCCAGTATAATAACAATCATCAATAAAGCCTAAAACGCTCAAAAAAAAATACTGCAGCTACGAGGTTAATTAACACTAGTGGCAGGGGCGCGCCCGTGGCGCGCCTCCTCTGCAGTCTTGTGCACACCAATCTAGCTAATGCATTTGTGAACGTGTGTATGCAGTCCAGAAAAAAAAACAAGTTGTTTAAAAAGAGTATACTTAACGGAAGTGCAGAAGCAAAATGTTCAGTCGTCAAAGCATATAGCATGCTAATATATCTATATTAACTGAGAGGTGACATCTTACAAGGTTGATGCCAGAGCACAGCATCGATTGAAATCAAAGTCTAATATGCTCCAAAAGGCGGGCGACCTCCAAAACAGACACATACCTTGTTGAGCATAACACATCTTGGGCTCACATAGCTAGAAAAAAAATCCCCCTCTACTGAACATCGCCTAAATCTCTCTCAACTTCTCTCCTCTAATCTCCCTGATTCATCTCCATAGCATCAGTTAGTTCAACACTTCCTTGCCCACCTCTCTGTTCTTCACACAGCCACCCTGACCATAGTTGCTCGACCTGCCACCCACCTCCCTTTACCTGTAGTTCTGTACCTAGGGCTCCTCTGCATCTCGCCGCCCTGGCCTAAGAGCATTTAAAAAAATGTTGTTTGGGTTAAAAAATTGTAATGATATGGCGAAAATGATCCAATGATTGTAAGTAGTGCCTTATATCATCATTGTTATAAGATAAGCATTCCAGTACTAATATACCATTCTTATTAAATATTGCAAGAGGATCATTATAACTCAAACTCAGGTTCCGGTTTGATGTAATAATCAGATTTCAGAAAAGTGAGTAGGAAGACGTACATCAATTGTAACTCGGCCAAGCCGATATGGTACTTCGGGATATTGCTGCAATGACAGATGGCGAGTAGATAAGCATTGTGTAATGAACCAACATGAGCTCAGCATAAAAGAAGGACATGTTCTCCACCTGCATTGCATTAAACAGAACCAAATAAGATTTCATCGAGTGATGGTAGTCCAGATATCCGACAATAGGACATCTTAGTAGCTAGCCAGCTCATATTTATTACAAATATCTTTAAAAAAATTAATACTCCCTTATGTGAATTTAATTCAAACATATTTGTACAGCGTGTATTCAAATCGAGAAAGATAAATATGAATATGAGGCATGCCCACTTGATGAATATCTCGATCATCAAAAGTATTCCCACCTAAATGTCAATGCACTGGTCCACTATCTGAATGCCAATGCACTGGTCCACTCCCGACACGAGCATATGTAGGAACATGAATATAATTGTTTTCTCGTATGATATTGATGTGTATTAAATGACAAACATCATATTAGCTTAACTTTTCTAGTCAACATATAGTTCCGCAATTAGCAAATGGTAAAAATTATTAGGAGTCCAGACCAGCAAAATCCAATTGATCTCTTCAGCAACTACTCTATTCTGCCAAACCAATATTTTGACAGATCATGTGATTACTCCACAATCTTCAGCAACACCTTTTACCAATCTTATGGTAAACATGCATTATTATTTTCCTTCTCCCGTTTGCAGGGAAAGATTACTGTGAGCACACCATCTGCAAAATAAGGCTTCCTGACAAGAACAAAATGATGAATGAGGCTCACTCGATAACTGACCATTTACAATGTTCACCTGCCCTACACAATTACACAGTACTGCTAACTCTGAATCAGAACCAAAAGGACAAAAAGAAAAGGTTCAGATATAGTAGATCTGGCCTACGTTGAGAAGGCTTTCATGAGGGACATTGAATATCACACTGTGTTCTCTACAGACCTTCCTGAGGAAGGCATACAGGTGATCCACAACAATCCTCTTGATGATCCCTGAATCCCTGCGCGCGCGCACAATGGTGTTGCCGAGGATGTGCACGACGCCGGCGTCCTTGCAGCTGTTGAGGAACTCCAGTTCGTCGCCGTATGTTTGGCTGGAATACCTTGTTACGCTGTTGTTCCCTGTTAGCGGCGACTTGGCCAGCACAATGGAGGAATCATGTGATGAGTAGCTCAGGTCGCTTCCAGCCTTTTCGCTCATCAGCAGTGCGTTAGCGGGTCTCTCGACCTTGTGCTCCGTCATGGTGAAGTCCTCAGAATCAGAATAGCCATCCATCATGCTCTCAAGTCTGACAAAGATCAGGAGCCTGTCAAGAAGCATCTTCTCAAAGTCGTCGTGCTTCTTTTGGATGTCCTTGTACCCGTACCTCGTGACACATCGGAACATGTGAAAGTTCTTTGGCCCGATCCTCTTCATGACAAACCGTTCTTCAACCGGGACAGTGTACACCGGAAGGTACTTGACACACACAAAGACGACCACGGAGTGGATGGCAGGGAGGTTGGTGATGAAATGGGAGAAGATATGCGGAACACCACTCGCCAACTCGGTGTACACAAAGCCGATCCCGGGAACCCTGACAAGTCCGAGGCTCGGCCCGAGTCCTAGAATCCACGCCATGGAAACCTTACTGTGCATCTCAAACTCATACCGCTTCACAGTGCAGAAATGCCACACATACATGATGATAAAGAAGGTGATTGCAACGGCAAGTGGGACCCAACCACCTTCATCCACCTTATTGATGCAGGCTATGAAGTACGGGAACTCCACCATCAACGAGAGCACAAGAAAGGTGACAACAAGGATCCAGTGGCTCTTCCATACTAGCAGCATTATTGGGACCATGAGGAACGTTGTTACCAGCATAACTATCACAACTGCTGTGCCTGTTCAGATAGCATGACATGCAAATAAGTAGGATGTAATCTGCAGAATGCAGGGTGCATTATAAAGGTTCAGCTGCACTTGCCTTTAGAAGCTAATTAGTTGCCAATTTACAGAAGGTTCTTAACAAAAATCAGTTTTTGTTTTGGTTAAGTGCTACTGCTCACTAGTCGATGCTGGCCCACTTCACTTTTCAGAAAAGGAAACCTAATTTATAGACCATAGGGCCATGGCCGGCTTTGTCAATGAGACAAAACGATACACCAGGCAGGCATACCAACCTAACGGAGGGGAGAATAAAAGTTCAAAGCATATAACACATTAACAGAGAGAAACATAGAAACCTAATTTAGCTTAGATTAAGCTTGCAATGGAAACATAGTAAAAAAAATAGGCTAGCCTGACTCGAGCATTACAATCCATGATTCCATGGTGATTGAAAGTCCAGTTAGGATTCTCCAGCTATCAGTTCACACTTCAGTCATTTCTTTTATTCAATTATTATTGTAGAATCGAATGCACTGGACATATTGTGCGACAAAGTTCTGGCATACTGTTAAAAAATGCTGATTCTGTTTGTACAGCTGTCAAATGAAAGATACCCTAGCTATCCTCTGTTTCACAGCAACGTGAAAACTTGATTAACTTACAAACTGAACTGGGTAGCGTTGAAAAGAGAAATAACAAACGTTAGTTTTCCCTATTCAGTTATATGTTCAGAGATGCAAAAGAAGCTGTGAAAAGTAAAGCTCACCGTATGCATTTCCAATCTGGATTTGGTTCTTAAATCCAGCAGTCACAGCAATGCAAAGAATCATAAGTACCCAATTAATGTCAGGGATGTAAATCTGCCCAAGGAATTTTTTTGAAGTGTGCACAACACTGACACGGGGAAAACAACCCAATGCAAGAGCCTGCTTTATAATTGAGTAGGTAGCAGATATGGTGGCTTGACTTGCAACTATTGCTGCAAGAGTTGCAATGACGAAGGCTGGCCAATATATGGTATCTGCAGTGATCAATCATCTTACTATGAGTATATCATAGTGCATACAGCACTAGTAAACAGAAAGAATGCTGGGATATGCACTATGTCAATCTGCATATCGTGGACATGATGCATTGATATTGTTTCTTGACATAAGACGGTAATTTTTGTGTGGGGACCTGGAATGGAGCGATAGAAGGCATCAACTACATGATCCTTGTGGACAATAATATAAGCAGCCTGCCCAGTGTACGCAAGGAGAAGGCAAGGGAACACCACTAGCGTGAAAGCAATCTGCACATAGACATTATTACTTTATCAAAGCAATATATCGATCATAATTGATTTAATGAAGGTTCTCACTACCTGAATAGCCAAAACAGGGAAATGGCATAGATCAGCAAATAATGCTTCGGTCCCTGAAAAGAAAGGTGATACAGGTAATTCTCCTGTTTCTCATGATCACTCCAAAATATGATTAATCAATGGAACGCATATGAGAATTGCTAATGACCTGTGATGCTAAGCATAACTCCTCCAAGAGAGGTCCAGATCTCAGACTTTGCTCGTCGGAGAAACCGGTAGATATAGACTGGATTATATGCTTTTAGAACTGAACTGTTATACTTGTGTATGTTGAATGCCCCGACGCTCCCAATAAGAATAAACCAAAGGAACACTAAAGGTGCGAAGAGCCACCCAACTTTATCTGTACCATAGTGCTGCATGCTGAATAATCCGATTAATATGGTCACCGCGACGATTACAACCACATCTGTCATATATTGAAGAGACAAATATCAAACGATTTCACAACAGTACTAGAACAACGACTCATGTTCCTCGCTAGATCACAATAAAAATGATTGGATCAGTCTAGCTACTGAAATTCGCAATGTTTGTCTATGGATCTTTTTAGATATATGACAGACACTGATTTCTTCCTCTCGTTACGCTCAAGTTCATGTTGTTATATAGTATCACCATAGACCATACAAGCTCCACTTAAAGAATTAAGCAGAATTGCCCACACAACACTTGCGCAAAGATAATCATATAAAAGAACAGATTTACCTGTACTCATCTTCGGATTTTGAACTCGTATTCCACCTGTTGCAGAGAGAACTGCAAAACATGAACATAGAAGTTACGATCCAAGTTCCAGTTGTATTACTTGGGCAAAACTATGTTGCCAAATACCTGATATAGCAGGAGTAAGGATCCCATCTCCAATGGCAGTACAGGTACCAATAAGAACAAGAATAAGAAGACAGTTCTTTTTATATGCGTGTCCCTCTAGCCATCTCTTCACTTTTGCTGCAAGTGAATTCTCCTCATAAGTTTGCCGGCTATATGTCGTTAGTTCTTCATCAGTCTTATGTTGATTGGGTATAGTGCTGACCTTTGCATGCCGGCAAAGTAGAGAATAAAGAGCAAAAGTGCCACCTGTAAATAAAAATAAAGTTGTTAGCTTAAAGTTGTGCAAACAAACTAAGAAACCCAAGGAGACAGTTTAGTAACTGTTGCCCCAGCACAAAATAAAATGCGCTCTGTACTTCACCTCTCAAGATATTCATGATTAGTAAAGTGTTGTGCACCGATAATTGTGGTGTACAATGTTTAATCCTTGTTGATAGAAATCTAATCACCATAATGCTGTCATGTAAATAGATTCCAGCATACAAACCTAATCAATTGATAAAATTGCAGAATCTTTGCATTCACCCATGCTATACTGCATTGAATCTTTAACCCGTTCAGAAACTCTACCATAATTTTTGTTGTGTGACAGTGTATGATTCTACCTTTGCCCATCAAATAAAATGGTAAATTTATAGAAACTTCGCACTTGCCCGTGCTAAACTCCAATTAACTACATGTGCAAATGTTTAAGAACTATCCTTTCTACAATTACACTCATATTCTTGCAAATACCCGAACAATCATAAAAATAGCAAATATGGGTAAGCTTGGGAGAATGTGACATCTCACCTTGACCATTATCATTTGCCCGTAAGACAACAAAGACATACTTCATCAGAGGAATGAGCGTGAGGGTGTAAATGATCAATGAAAGAGCTCCAATAACATCCTCGTCATTGTCGACCCCATGCGGAAATATATTGTAGAAAACATACAATGGCGATGTACCCAAGTCGCCAAAGACTACACCAAGGCTCTGAAATGCGAGCCTTAGTAACAAAACTGATGAAAACTTCTGCATAAACAAAAGGAAGGGTCACTTTAGTTTCAGAAAGGGCAAGAACATGACAGAGATACAGAGGAAATCACAGTTTACACCAGGTAAGATATGGTCCCTGGTCTTCTTTATATTAAAATAGTGCCAGTTACTATCAATTCAACACTATCATTGATACTACTACCAAAGAAGCACTCAACTTTATCAGATGGACACAAAAAGACTTATGAGATGCTCTGTACTCACGAAAGCAGAGTTCACAGAAATATAATATTAAATTCAGCACGCAAGTAGCAATATCCAAATGTACTTACAGACCTTTTCTATGTACATGTTCTTGAGCCTGCTAGCCTCCTCATCCATGGGCACATCAATATCCTGATCGAGCTCCCAAATGCTCCCGGGGTTCGTCGTCTCGATATCTGATGTTGACGCCATGACCCTCTTTCAGGCTCGAAACACCAGGAACTTTCCCAAAGGCCCAAATCGGTCTTTGCAGCAGCACAGCAGAATAAAAGCTTTCAACCCCACCAAAAGAACTCCAGAATCAAGCACCGCTGTTCAATCTCTCACTCGCAATCTTGAAAATACGAGTGTCCCCTTGGTCTAATCAAATGCCGATCTTTGAAGAATGACCAAGAAAGAGAAAAATCGTCCAAGTCAGAATGCCGCTTCAAATCTCTGCAGCAAACTCACCCCTGTCTGACCCCGGAAAGAGCCAGAAATTGGAGGTCTGGACTAAGAACCAGCCCTCCACAAGATTGCGTCTTTGCTGGCCGTTGGGAAATGTGTTTAGCATCGACAATGAAGGGCAGGAGCTAGCAGAAGAATGGACATACCTCGAACCCTCGGTTCGGTGCTCTGCCTCGGAAGGTGGAGAAACAGCGACGCCGGCCGCCGCGATGGGGAGAAGCTGCGCCACCCCCCTCCCCCCACCGGGTTAATTGAGCGGCGGTGGCCCGTCTCAGCCGTGTGCCGGCCGCCTGTTCGTCTCCCGTGGACTCGAGCGGCGGCGGCAGTTGGCGGAGGTGAGGAATCGAGCGGCGGCACCGGTGGAGGTCGAGGACTCGAGCGGTGGCGGGAGGCGACGAATCAAGGACGGCGGCCTCCCATGGTGATCCCTGGACTCAGGCGGAGCCGGCACGCGGGCTCGCGTCGGCGGCGCAGGCAATGCTCGGATCAGGTCTCAGGTGGCGGCGGACACTGGGATTTGGGAGCGAGCACGAGGAGGACCGGAAGCAGAGCGATTCGGAAACCTAGCTCGCGGTGGTTTACTGCAGTAGTACTAGTAGAGTCAATGAGAGCGCGGCCGTCCTCAGCACGGCGACCACCTGGTCTGCTCAATCTCAACTCTCAAGAGTGGCTATTGTTAGTGGGATTCATTTGAATTGAATACAAAAAAAATTGAATCGAATGGAATACAAGCCTCTAGGCAGACTAATTTGTATGATTGGACAAACGGTTTAATTGTAGCATGGGACAGTGTGGGGACATAGTTTGGCTGGCCGACGCAGACTTTTACCGTGTTGGCCGTGGGGCCAAGGCGTAGAAAGAGGATGAGTTCGAAGTATATGAATTATAGGTGAAACCATAGGCTCCATACATGAGATATGTTTACTGCTTATTGCTTACTGCTTACATCAATCTTCAACCTTCTAGGAGGTCACTCGGACAGCGTCGGGGTTCTTGTTATTCGAACGAACTATAACTTGAGGTACTCGGATAGATGAAGTTAATCGGATATGTAAACTACTCGGGGTAAATGAAGCTAAACAGCCAGCAAAGATATATGAGGCGTCAAAATGATAGTGGAACATACGTATTAGTATTACCTCCACCAGTTACCATTTGTAGCGGGTTTAATCAATGTAACACTTTAATCCTCTCTAACGGCGTAGGCTAAATGTTTGGCACACTCTATATAAGCCTCTCTCAAACTCATAGACAGGGGTTCGCATCTCATTGCAATCCTCATCAGACACTGAGAAAGAAAAGCACAGAGCTCGAGACATAGGGTTCTTACCTTTTCGGATAGGGGACATGTGGGAGTCCTGGATTAGGAGGTCTCCGGACAGCCAGACTATCTCCATTAGCCGGACTGTTAGACTATGAAGATACATGATTGAAGACTTTATATCGTGTCCGGATGGGACTCTACTTGGCATGGAAGGCAAGCTAGGCAATATGGATATGGGTATCTCCTCCTTTGTAACCGACCTTGTGTAACCATAACCCTCTCCGGTGTCTATATAAACCGGAGGGTTTTAGTCCATAGGACACAACAACTACAACATACAATCATACCATAGGCTAGCTTTTAGGGTTTAGTCTCTCCGATCTCGTGGTAGGTCTACTCTTGTACTACCCATATCATCAATATTAATCAAGCAGGACGTAGGGTTTTACCTCCATCAAGAGGGTCCGAACCTGGGTAAAACTGTTGGGGAATGTAGCAATTTTAAAAAAATTCCTACGCACACGCAAGATCATGGTGATGCACAGCAACGAGAGGGGAGAGTGTTGTCCACGTACCCTCGTAGACCGAAAGCGGAAGCGTTAGCACAACGCGGTTGATATAGTCGTATGTCTTCACGATCCGACCGATTAAGTACCGAACGCACGGCACCTTCGAGTTCTGCACACGTTCAACTCGATGACGTCCCTCGAACTCCGATCCAGCCGAGTGTTGAGGGAGAGTTTCGTCAGCACGATGGCATGGTGACGATGATGATGTTCTACCGACGCAGGGCTTCGCCTAAGCACCGCTACGATATGACCGAGGTGGATTATGATGGAGGGGGGCACCGCACATGGCTAAGAGATCAAGAGATCAATTGTTGTGTCTTTGGGGTGCCCCCTGCCCCCGTATATAAAGGAGTGGAGGAGGGGGGGGCGGCCCTCTCTATGGCGCACCCTAGGGGAGTCCTACTCCCACCGGGAGTAGGATTCCCCCTTTCCTAGTTGAACCAGGAGCCCTTCCAAGTAGTAGGAGTAGGAGGTAAGGAAAGGGAAGGGAAAAAGGAGAAGGAAGGAAGCCCCCCCCCCTCCCTAGTCCAATTCGGACCAGCCCATGGGGAGGGGTGCGGCCACCCTTTGAGGCATTTCTCTCCTTTCCCGTATGGCCCATTAAGGCCTAATACGAATTCCCGTAACTCCCCGGTACTCCCGGAAATACCTGAATCACTCGGAACCTTTCCGATGTCCGAATATAGTCGTCCAATATATTGATATTTACGTCTCGACCATTTCAAGACTCCTCGTCATGTCCCCGATCTCATCCGGGACTCCGAACTTCTTCGGTACATCAAAACACATAAACTCATAATATAACCGTCATCGAACTTTAAGCATGCGGACCCTACGGGTTCGAGAACTATGTAGACATGACCGAGACACGTCTTTGGTCAATAACCAATAGCGGAACCTGGATGCTCATATTGGCTCCCACATATTCTACGAAGATCTTTATCGGTCAGACTGCATAACAACATACGTTGTTCCCTTTGTCATCGGTATGTTACTTGCCCGAGATTCGATCGTCGGTATCTCAATACCTAGTTCAATCTCATTACCGGCAAGTCTCTTTACTCGTTCCGTAATACATCATCTCGCAACTAACCCATTAGTTGCAATGCTTGCAAGGCTTAGGTGATGTGCATTACCGAGAGGGCCCAGAGATACATCTCCGACAATCGGAGTGACAAATCCTAATCTCGAAATACGCCAACCCAAAAAGTACCTTCGAAGACACCTGTAGAGCACCTTTATAATCACCCAGTTACATTGTGACGTTTGGTAGCACACAAAGTGTTCTTTCGGTAAACGGGAGTTGCATAATCTCATAGTCATAGGAACATGTATAAGTTATGAAGAAAGCAATAGCAACAAACTAAACAATCAAGTGCTATGCTAATGGAATGGGTCAAGTCAATCACATCATTCTCTAATGATGTGACCCCGTTAATCAAATGACAACTCATGTCTATGGCTAGGAAACTTAACCATCTTTGATTCAACGAGCTAGTCAAGTAGAGGCATACTAGTGACATACTGTTTGTCTATGTATTCACACATGTATTATGTTTCCGGTTAATACAATTCTAGCATGAATAATAAACATTTACCATGATATAATGAAATAAATAATAACTTTATTATTGCCTCTAGGGCATATTTCCTTCAGTCTCCCACTTGCACTAGAGTCAATAATCTAGTTCACATCGCCATGTGATTTAACATCAATAGTTCACATCACCATGTGATTAACACCCATAGTTCACATCGTCATGTGACCAACACCTAAAGGGTTTACTAGAGCCAATAATCTAGTTCACATCGCTATGTGATTAATGCCCAAAGAGTACTAAGGTGTGATCATGTTTTGCTTGTGAGGGAAGTTTAGTCAACGGGTCTGTCACATTCAGATTCGTATGTATTTTGCAAATTTCTATGTTAACAATGCTCTGCACGGAGCTACTCTAGCTAATTGCTCCCACTTTCAATATGTATCCAGATTGAGACTTTGAGTCATCTGGATCAGTGTCAAAACTTGCATCGACGTAACCCTTTACGACGAACCTTTTGTCACCTCCATAATCGAGAAACATATCCTTATTCCACTAAGGATAATTTTGACCAATGTCCAGTGATCTACTCCTAGATCACTATTGTACTCCCTTGCCAAACACAGGGCAGGGTATACAATAGGTCTGGTACACAGCATGGCATACTTTATAGAACCTATGGCTGAGGTGAAGGAAATATGCCCTAGAGGCAATAATAAAGTTATTATTTATTTCCTTATATCATGATAAATGTTTATTATTCATGCTATAATTGTATTAACCGGAAACATAATACATGTGTGAATACATAGACAAACTTAGTGTCACTAGTATGCCTCTACTTGACTAGCTCGTTAATCAAAGATGGTTATGTTTCCTAACCATGAACAAGGTGTTGTTATTTGATTAACGAGGTCACATCATTAGTTGAATGATCTGATTGACATGACCCATTTCATTAGCTTAGCACCCGATCATTTAGTATGTTGCTATTGCTTTCTTCATGACTTATACATGTTCCTATGACTATGAGATTATGCAACTCCCATTTACCGGAGGAACACTTTGTGTGCTACCAAACGTCACAATGTAACTGGGTGATTATAAAGGAGCTCTACAGGTGTCTCCAAAGGTAGATGTTGGGTTGGCGTATTTCGAGATTAGGATTTGTCACTCCGATTGTCGGAGAGGTATCTTTGGGCCCTCTCGGTAATGCACATCACATAAGCCTTGCAAGCATTGCAACTAATGAGTTAGTTGAGAGATGATGTATTACGGAACGAGTAAAGAGACTTGCCGGTAACGAGATTGAACTAGGTATTGGATACCGACGATCGAATCTCGGGCAAGTAACATACCGATGACAAAGGGAACAACGTATGTTGTTATGCGGTCTGACCGATAAAGATCTTCGTAGAATATATAGGAGCCAATATGGGCATCCAGGTCCCGCTATTGGTTATTGACCGAAGATGTGTCTCAGTCATGTCTGCATTGTTCTCGAACCGTAGGGTCCGCACGCTTAACGTTACGATGACAGTTATTATGAGTTTATGCATTTTGATGTACCGAAGTTAGTTCGGAGTCCCGGATGTGATCACGGACATGACGAGGAGTCTCGAAATGGTCGAGAGATAAAGATTGATATATTGGACGGCTATATTCGGACACCGGAAAGGTTCCGGGTGATTTCGGAGAAAACCGGAGTGCCGGAGGGGTTACCGGAACCCCCCGTGGAAGTAATGGGCCTTATTGGGCCTTAGGGGGGAGAGAGAGGGCTGCGGCCTAGGAGGTGCCCCCCCACATGGGGAGTCCGAATTGGACTAGGGAGGGGGGCGCGGCCCCTCTTTCCCTCTCCCTGTCCTTCTCTTTCCTTCCCCCTTAAGTTTCCTAATTGGATTAGGAAAGGGGAGTCCTACTCCCACTAGGAGGAGGACTCCCCCTCCCCTTGGCGCGCCCCATAGGGCCGGCCGGCCTCCCCCTTGCTCCTTTATATACGGGGGCAGGGCGGCACCCTAGGACACACAAGTTGATCCACGTGATCGTTCCTTAGCCGTGTGCGGTGCCCCCTGCCACCATATTCCACCTCGATCATATCGTTGTAGTGCTTAGGTGAAGCCCTGCATCGGTAGAACATCATTATCGTCACTATGCCATTGTGCTGACAAAACTCATCCCCGAAGCTTTGCTGGATCGGAGCCCGGGGAGCGTCATCGAGTTGTACGTGTGCTAAGAACTCGGAGGTGCCGGAGTAACGGTGCTTGGATCGGTCGGATCGGAAAGACGTACGACTACTTCCTCTACGTTGTGTCAACGCTTCCACAGTCGGTCTGCGTGGGTACGTAGACAACACTCTCCCCTCTCGTTGTTGTGCATCACCATGATCTTGCGTGTGCGTAGGAATTTTTTTGAAATTACTATGTTACCCAACAGTGGCATCCGAGCCTAGGTTTTATGGTTTGATGTTATATGCACGAGTAGAACACAAGTGAGTTGTGGGCGATATAAGTCATACTGCCTACCAGCATGTCATACTTTGGTTCGGCGGTATTGTTGGATGAAGCGGCCCGGGCCGACATTACGCGTACGCTTACGCGAGACCGGTTCTCCCGACGTGCTTTGCACAAAGGTGCCTTGCGGGTGACTGTTTCTCCAACTTTAGTTGAACCAAGTGTGGCTACGCCCGGTCCTTGCGAAGGTTAAAACAGAGTCTATTTGACAAACTATCGTTGTGGTTTTGATGCGTAGGTGAGATTGGTTCTTACTTAAGCCCGTAGCAGCCACGTAAAACTTGCAACAACAAAGTAGAGGACGTCTAACTTGTTTTTGCAGGGCATGTTGTGATGTGATATGGCCAAGACATGATGCTAAATTTTATTGTATGAGATGATCATGTTTTGTAACCGAGTTATCGGCAACTGGCAGGAGCCATATGGTTGTCGCTTTATTGTATGCAATGCAATCGCGATGTAATGCTTTAGTTTATCACTAAGCGGTAGCGATAGTCGTGGAAGCATAAGATTGGCGAGACGACAACGATGCTACGATGGAGATCAAGGTGTCGTGCCGGTGACGATGGTGATCATGAAGGTGCTTCGGAGATGGAGATCACAAGCACAAGATGATGATGGCCATATCATATCACTTATATTGATTGCATGTGATGTTTATCTTTTTATGCATCTTATCTTGCTTTGATTGACGGTAGCATTATAAGATGATCTCTCACTAAATTATCAAGAAGTGTTCTCCCTGAGTATGCACCGTTGCCAAAGTTCGTTGTAACGCCCCAGATATAACTTTCCCAATTTGTACTCCAACTCTTGCCGTTTCCGGCGTTAAGTTATATTTATTTCTCGGGTTCGGGTCTTTGTCTCCATGTGTTGTTTTCTTTTTATGCATCTCATATCATGTCATCACGTGCATTGCATTTGCATACATGTTCATCTCATGCATTCGAGCATTTTCCCCGTTGTCTGTTTTGCATTCCGGCGCTTCGTTCTCCTCTGGTGGCCATTTCTAGCTTTCTTTCGTGTGTGGGGATTAAACATTTCCGGATTAGACCGAGACTTGCCATGCGGCCTTGGTTTACTACCGGTAGACCGCCTGTCGAGTTTCGTACCATTTGGACTTCGTTTGATGCTCCAACTGTTAACCGAGGGACCAAAAAGGCCTCGTGTGTGTTGCAGCCCAACACCGCTCCAATTTGGCACAAAACCCACCAAACTCTGCTCCATATCCTAGAGCGTTCGATCACGATCGCGTGGCCGAAAACCACACCTCATTTGGACTCTCCTAGCTCCCTCTATGCCTATATATAGCTCCCCCATTTTCGGATCTCGTCTCCCCCGTCCAACCCTAGTTCCAAAAAAAAGAGATCCGCCGCCGACGGACGTGTCCGGGCGGAGCCGGACAACGTCCGTCGCCGCGCCGCCATACCGGGGCCTCGCCGCCCTTGCCGCGGGAGCCCGCCACCGGGGAGCACCGCGCCCGTGCGCCCCCAACCTCCCTCTCCGCCACCCGGAGCTCCGGCCATCTTCCCCATCGCCGGCGTCAAGTTCTTCTCCGGCGAACCTCGGTTCCTGCGCCAGATCTGAGATCCAAAGTATCCTCCTCGGTTGACTTTCGTCCGAAACCCTAGTTTTTATGCATTCTTTGACTGTCGATATCTCCGCATCCGTAGCTCCGTTTTGGACATATTATATATCAAAATCTTCGCCTCGACGAGTACATCTTTTCATTCCATTGCATCATTTGCATTTGAGTTCATTTTGATGCCCAAAATGCTGTTAGAAGGAGGCATCATGAGTTAAATTGCAGATCCGTTAGCTCATCATAGACTTTTGTCATTTTTGCCATGATTATTGTGTGCATGATATGCCTGTGAGTCTTTGGGATGAATTGTTAAGCATTTTGTCTTCTTTCCAGAGGTGCCACCCATGCATTTTTAGGATGTGTGTGGTGACTTGTGCAAGCTTGCAAAGAGAGGCACCTGAGATTCCTGTTTTCAGAGACTTAGTGATTTTCACTAAGTCTGGGATATTTTAGTTCATGATGCCATATGTTCAGCTTGTTTTCTAGTGATCCGTGCCTCTTTTGAGGATGATCAGTAAGGGAGTTTTGACATTTATGTTATGTTCTATCCATCCATGTCTTTGTTTGCATATGTGGAGTGCTCTAGCTTGATTCAATCGAGCTCTAGTTTTGCTTCGTGGTAAATCTGGGCAGATCGTCAACTTGTTTGCGATTTTGCCGATGCTATTGCTAGTGATCCATGCATGCTATGCCATTGTTCTTGCCATGTATAGCTAGCATTTTGTGCCTTCTTTATGGATATATGCTTGCCTTGCCATGACTTGCACCGTAGTGAGTGCATCGAGCTCGTTTACATGCCTTCGTGAGTTATAATTTCAGCATGTCTCAGTTTTCACTAAGTCTGAAAACTGATTGTGTTTCATCTATGTTCGTGTGCTCGTTAGAGTATTTTGTGAACCCTTTTGGCCCCAGGTCACTTTGGGTGTTTTGTTAAGCTTGTTGAGTAGCTCCATTCCATGTTCTTACTTGCCATGTTCAGATTATGTATCATGTTGTTTTGCTGC
This sequence comes from Triticum monococcum, assembly GCA_034509565.1. NCBI lineage: Eukaryota > Viridiplantae > Streptophyta > Magnoliopsida > Poales > Poaceae > Triticum > Triticum monococcum. Next base: position 37,621,777 of record CM067841.1, on the reverse strand, counting down.
TCCGAAGAGAGCATCGTGGTCTGAAATTTCAGACTAGTGTTAATTTCACTAAGTCTGAAATCTGTTTTGCTTATTCATTTTTGCCATGCTTGTTTGAACCTCATAATGGATGAATTTGGCTATGGCTCAGTGCTAGTGACTTGTTAAGCATCTTGTGTACATCCCTACCATGTATTTTCTTTTCATGTTTGGTGGCTGTAGCATGTTCATTTCGTTGCATTTAGGAGCCTACTTGCTGTAAATCGCAGATCGGTTCGTTTCGTAAAACGCTTGCCATTTCCAAACCGTAGCTCCGATTCCTATAATCTTTATATCGTTTTCAGGTGATTTCATCCCCTCTATCCAGTGGCACACTTGGTTTTCCAAGTTGAGGCCAGGTTCATGCATTTCCTGTCACGTCTTGCATTTTGCATCCCACATCGCATCCCGCATAGCATACCATCTTTGCATATTATTGGTTGCCCTTGCACGTGGTTGATTGTATCCTTGTTGCTTGTTTGTGTTGTTAGGTAGAGCCGGGAGATGAGTTCGCTAACGAGGAGCCCGTTGAGTTTGCTTGTGAGGATCCAGTCAACTCTGACAACTGTGCAGGCAAGATGATCATACCCTCGAAATCACTACTATCTTTGCTATGCTAGTTTGCTCGCTCTTTTGCTATGCCATTGCTACGATGCCTACCACTTGCTTGTCAGCCTCCCAATTGCCATGATTGAGCCTCTAACCCACCTTTGTCCTAGCAAACCGTTGATTGGCTATGTTACCGCTTTGCTCAGCCCCTTCTTATAGCGTTGCTAGTTGCAGGTGAAGATTGGAGCCGTTCCTTGTTTGGAACATTTATTTACTTGTTGGGATATCATTATATTGCCATGTTATCTTAATGCATCTATATACTTGGTAAAGGGTGGAAGGCTCGGCCTCTCGCCTAGTGTTTTGTTCCACTCTTGCCGCCCTAGTTTCCGTCATATCGGTGTTATGTTCCCGGATTGTTGCGTCCCTTACGCGGTTGGGCTATAATGGGAACCCCTTGATAGTTCGCCTTGATTAAAGCTTTTCCAGCAATGCCCAACATTGGTTTTACCATTTGCCACCTAGCCTCTTTTCCCTTGGGTTTCCAGAGCCCGAGGGTCATCTTATTTTAACCCCCCCCCCCCCCCCCCGGCCAGTGCTCCTCTGAGTGTTGGTCCGAAACGTCAGCCGCCGGTGGCTACCAGGGGCAACTCTGGGCCTACCGGAAGTTTGGACAATCTGAGTGTGCCCTGAGAAAGAGATATGTGCAGCTCCTATCAGGATTTGTCGGCACATTCGGGCGGTGTTGCTGGACTTGTTTTAACCTGTCGAATCATCTTGTTGTACCGAGATACCGAGTCTGATCGGTGTGTCTTGGGTGGAGGTCTATTCCTTCGTTGACCGTGAGAGCTTGTTATCGGCTAAGTTGGGACCCCCTGCAGGGATTGATCTTTCGAAAGCCGTGCCCGCGGTTATGGGCAGATGGGAATTTGTTAATGTCCGGTTGTAGATAACTTGAACCTTAATTAATTAAAATGAATCAACCGAGTGTGTTGCCGTGATGGCCTCTTCTCGGCGGAGTCCGGGAAGCGGACACGGTGTTGGAGTTATGTTTGCGCAGGTTGCTCTCTAGTTTCTCGCTCGTGCTTTGCCTCCTCTTCTCGCTCTCTTTTGCGGATAAGTTAGCCACCATATATGCTAGTCGCTTGCTGAAGCTCCACTTATACATTACCCCTTTCCTACTTATTAAGCTTAAATAGTCTTGATCGCGAGGGTGCGAGATTGCTGAGTCCCTGTGGCTCACAGATTACTATTACACCAGATGCAGGGACAGATGATACAGCTCCAGATGGCGCGCTTGAGCTCAAGTGGGAGTACGACGAGGACTCTCAGCGTTACTATGTGTCTTTTCCCGATGATCAGTAGTGGTGCCCAATCGGGGTTAGATTCAGGGCCTTATCACATGTTGTGGGTCTTTTCTATTTTGGCGCCGTAGTCGGGCCATGAGTGATTTGTATGATGGATGTTATTTATGTACTTTGATGTGACGTGGCGAGTGTAAGCCAACTATGTTCCTCCCCTTATATTATTTATGTACATGGGATGTGTGATGATTTCCCGACTTGCGACATTGCTTTCAATGCGGTTATGCCTCTAAGTCGTGCCTCGACACGTGGGAGATATTGCCGCATCGAGGGCGTTACATTCGTCGTGCCCAGACACCACGTGATGATCGGGTGTGATAAGCTCTACGTCCATCTACAACGGGTGCAAGCCAGTTTTGCACATGCAGAATACTCAGGTTAAACTTGACGAGCCTAGCATATGCAGATATGGCCTCGGAACACGGAGACCGAAAGGTCGAGCGTGAATCATATAGTAGATATGATCAACATAGCGATGTTCACCATTGAAAACTACTCCATCTCACGTGATGATCGGTTATGGTTTAGTTGATTTGGATCACGTGATCACTTAGAGGATTAGAGGGATGTCTATCTAAGTGGGAGTTCTTAAGTAATTTGATTAATTGAACTTAAACTTATCATGAACTTAGTACCTGATAGTATCTTGCTTGTTTATGTTGATTGTAGATAGATGGCTCGTGTTGTTGTTCCGTTGAATTTTAATGCATTCCTTGAGAAAGCGAAGTTGAAAGATGATGGTAGCAATTACACGGACTGGGTCCATAACTTGAGGATTATCCTCATTGCTGCTCAGAAGAATTACGTCCTGGAAGCACCGCTGGGTGCCAGGCCTGCTGCTGGAGCAACACCAGATGTTATGAACGTCTGGCAGAGCAAAGCTGATGACTACTCGATAGTTCAGTGTGCCATGCTTTAAGGCTTAGAATCGGGACTTCAACGACGTTTTGAACGTCATGGAGCATATGAGATGTTCCAGGAGTTGAAGTTAATATTTCAAGCAAATGCCCGGATTGAGAGATATGAAGTCTCCAATAAGTTCTATAGCTGCAAGATGGAGGAGAACAGTTCTGTCAGTGAGCATATACTCAAAATGTCTGGGTATAATAATCACTTGATTCAGATGGGAATTAATCTTCTAGATGATTGCGTCATTGACAGAATTCTCCAATCACTACCACCAAGCTACAAGAACTTCGTGATGAACTATAATATGCAAGGGATGAACAAGACTATTCCCGATCTCTTTGCAATGCTGAAAGCTGCAGAGGTAGAAATCAAAAAGGAGCATCAAGTGTTGATGGTCAGCAAGACCACTAGTTTTAAGAAAAAGGGCAAAGGGAAGAAGAAGGGGAACTTCAAGAAGAACAGCAAGCAAGTTGCTGCTCAAGAGAAGAAACCCAAGTCTGGACCTAAGCCTGAAACTGAGTGCTTCTACTGCAAGCAGACTGGTCACTGGAAGTGGAACTGCCCCAAGTATTTGGCGGATAAGAAGGATGGCAAGGTGAACAAAGGTATATGTGATATACATGTTATTGATGTGTACCTTACTAGAGCTCGCAGTAGCACCTGGGTATTTGATACTGGTTCTGTTGCTAATATTTGCAACTCGAAACAGGGACTACGGATTAAGCGAACACTGGCAAAGGACGAGGTGACGATGCACGTGGGAAACGGTTCCAAAGTCGATGTGATCGCGGTCGGCACGCTACCTCTACATCTACCTTTGGGATTAATATTAGACCTAAATAATTGTTATTTGGTGCCAGCGTTGAGCATGAACATTATATCTGGATCTTGTTTGATGCGAGACGGTTATTCATTTAAATCAGAGAATAATGGTTGTTCTATTTATATGAGTAATATCTTTTATGGTCATGCACCTTTGAGAAGTGGTCTATTTTTGATGAATCTCGAAGTAGTAACACACATATTCATAATGTTGAAGCCAAAAGATGTAGAGTTGATAATGACAGTGCAACTTATTTGTGGCACTGCCGTTTAGGTCATATTGGTATAAAGCGCATGAAGAAACTCCATACTGATGGACTTTTGGAACCACTTGATTATGAATCACTTGGTACTTGCGAACCGTGCCTCATGGGCAAGATGACTAAAACACCGTTCTCCGGTACTATGGAGAGAGCAACAGATTTGTTGGAAATCGTACATACCGATGTATGTGGTCCGATGAATATTGAGGCTCGTGGCAGATATCGTTATTTTCTCACCTTCACAGATGACTTAAGCAGATATGGGTATATCTACTTAATGAAACATAAGTCTGAAACATTTGAAAAGTTCAAAGAATTTCAGAGTGAAGTTGAAAATCATCGTAACAAGAAAATAAAGTTTCTACGATCTGATCGTGGAGAATATTTGAGTTTCGAGTTTGGTGTACATTTGAAAAATTGTGAAATAGTTTCGCAACTCACGCCACCCGGAACACCACAGCGTAATGGTGTGTCCGAACATCGTAATCGTACTTTACTGGATATGGTGCGATCTATGATGTCTCTTACTGATTTACCGCTATCGTTTTGGGGTTATGCTTTAGAGACGGCCGCATTCACGTTAAATAGGGCACCATCAAAATCCGTTGAGACGACGCCTTATGAACTATGGTTTGGCAAGAAACCAAAGTTGTCGTTTCTTAAAGTTTGGGGTTGCGATGCTTATGTGAAAAAGCTTCAACCTGATAAGCTCGAACCCAAATCGGAGAAATGTGTCTTCATAGGATACCCAAAGGAGACTGTTGGGTACACCTTCTATCACAGATCCGAAGGCAAGACATTCATTGCTAAGAATGGATCCTTTCTAGAGAAGGAGTTTCTCTCGAAAGAAGTGAGTGGGAGGAAAGTAGAACTTGACGAGGTAACTGTACCTGCTCCCTTATTGGAAAGTAGTACATCACAGAAAACTGTTTCTGCGACACCTATACCAATTAGTGAGGAAGCTAAATCATGAAACTTCAGGACAAGATACTACTGAACCTCGTAGATCAACCAGAGCGAGATCCGCACCAGAGTGGTACGGTAAACCTGTCCTAGAAATCATGCTGCTAGATCATGATGAACCTATGAACTATGAAGAAGCGATGGTGAGCCCAGATTCCGCAAAATGGCTTGAAGCCATGAAATCTGAGATGGGATCCATGTATGAGAACAAAGTATGGACTTTGGTTGACTTGCCCGATGATCGGCAAGCAATTGAGAATAAATGGATCTTCAAGAAGAAGACAGACGCTGATGGTAATGTTACTGTCTACAAAGCTCGACTTGTCGCAAAAGGTTTTCGACAAGTTCAAGGGGTTGACTACGATGAGACCTTCTCACCCGTAGCGATGCTTAAGTCTGTCTGAATCATGTTAGCAATTGCCGCATTTTATGATTATGAAATTTGGCAGATGGATGTCAAAACTGCATTCCTGAATGGATTTCTGGAAGAAGAGTTGTATATGATGCAACCGGAAGGTTTTGTCGATCCAAAGGGAGCTAACAAAGTGTGCAAGCTCCAGCGATCCATTTATGGACTGGTGCAAGCCCCTCAGGGTTGGAATAAACGCTTTGATAGTGTTATCAAAGCATTTGGTTTTATACAGACTTTCGAAGAAGCCTGTATTTACAAGAAAGTGAGTGGGAGCTCTGTAGCATTTCTGATATTATATGTGGATGACATATTGCTGATTGGAAATGATATAGAATTTCTGGATAGCATAAAGGGATACTTGAATAAGAGTTTTTCAATGAAAGACCTTGGTGAAGCTGCTTACATATTAGGTATAAAGATCTATAGAGATATATCAAGACGCTTAATTGGACTTTCACAAAGCACATACCTTGACAAGATTTTGAAGAAGTTCAAAATGGATCAAGCAAAGAAAGGGTTCTTGCCTGTGTTACAAGGTGTGAAGTTGAGTCAGACTCAATGCCCGACCACTACAGAAGATAGAGAGAAAATGAAAGATGTTCCCTATGCTTCAGCTATAGGCTCTATCATGTATGCAATGCTGTGTACTAGACCTGATGTGTGCCTTGCTATAAGTTTAGCAGGGAGGTACCAGAGTAATCCAGGAGTGGATCACTGGACAGCGGTCAAGAACATCCTGAAATACCTGAAAAGGACTAAGGATATGTTTCTCGTATATGGAGGTGACAAAGAGCTCACCGTAAGAGGTTACGTTGATGCAAGCTTTGACACTGATCCGGACGATTCTAAATCGCAAACCGGATACGTGTTTACATTAAACAATGGAGCTGTCAGTTGGTGCAGTTCTAAACAAAGCGTCGTAGCGGGATCTACATGTGAAGCGGAGTACATAGCTGCTTCGGAAGCAGCGAACGAAGGAGTCTGGATGAAGGAGTTCATATCCGATCTAGGTGTCATACCTAGTGCATCGGGTCCAATGAAAATCTTTTGTGACAATACTGGTGCAATTGCCTTGGCAAAGGAATCCAGATTTCACAAGAGGACCAAGCACATCAAGAGACACTTCAATTCCATCCGGGATCTAGTCCAGGTGGGAGACATAGAGATTTGCAAGATACATACGGATCTGAATGTTGCAGACCCGTTGACTAAGCCTCTTCCACGAGCAAAACATGATCAGCACCAAGGCTCCATGGGTGTTAGAATCATTACTGTCTAATCTAGATTATTGACTCTAGTGCAAGTGGGAGACTGAAGGAAATATGCCCTAGAGGCAATAATAAAGTTATTGTTTATTTCCTTATATCATGATAAATGTTTATTATTCATGCTAGAATTGTATTAACCGGAAACATAATACATGTGTGAATACATAGACAAATTTAGTGTCACTAGTATGGCTCTACTTGACTAGCTCGTTAATCAAAGATGGTTATGTTTCCTAACCATGAACAAGGTGTTGTTATTTGATTAACGAGGTCACATCATTAGTAGAATGATCTGATTGACATGACCCATTTCATTAGCTTAGCACCCAATCGTTTAGTATGTTGCTATTGCTTTCTTCATGACTTATACATGTTCCTATGACTATGAGATTATGCAACTCCCGTTTACTGGAGGAACACTTTGTGTGCTACCAAACGTCACAACGTAACTGGGTGATTATAAAGGAGCTCTACAGGTGTCTCCAAAGGTAGATGTTGGGTTGGCGTATTTCGAGATTAGGATTTGTCACTCCGATTGTCGGAGAGGTATCTTTGGGCCCTCTCGGTAATGCACATCACATAAGCCTTGCAAGCATTGCAACTAATGAGTTAGTTGCGAGATGATGTATTACGGAACGAGTAAAGAGACTTGCCGGTAATGAGATTGAACTAGGTATTGGATATCGACGATCGAATCTCGGGCAAGTAACATACCGATGACAAAGGGAACAACGTATGTTGTTATGCGGTCTGATCGATAAAGATCTTCGTAGAATATGTAGGAGCCAATATGGGCATCCAGGTCCCGCTATTGGTTATTGACCGGAGATGTGTCTCAGTCATGTCTGCATTGTTCTCGAACCGTAGGGTCCGCACGCTTAACGTTACGATGACAGTTATTATGAGTTTATGCATTTTGATGTACCGAAGTTAGTTCGGAGTCCCGGATGTGATCACGGACATGAAGACACTAGTAGAAAAAGGGTCAAACGTGAAGCACATTAGTGCCGGTTTGTATTTGAGCCGGCACTAATGTGCACATTAGTGCCGGTTCGTGGCGGCGATCAATAGTACCGGTTCGTGGCGAACCTTTAGTACCGGTTCGTGGCACGAACCGATACTAAAGAGGCTGTGTCATCCTGCGGCCAGGCTATGGCCCCACCATCACCATTTAGTGCCGGTTCGTACCACGAACCGGTACTAATGAGCGGTGCCGGTTACGGTAAGCTGTTTTTAGTCCCACCTCGCCAAGAGAGAGGCAGTATGAGCGGTTTATAAGCCGTGAGTGCATAGACAATTACGAAGAGTTGCAATGCTCACCTACATGTTGATTTGCTTCAAGCCTTGCGGAATAGCATAGATTGCACTGAGCTATGTGCAGTGGCTTAGTGCAATCTACACTATTCCGAATGGTTTGAAGCAAATTAACCAGCATTGCACCTCTTTTTTATTTTTAATAACTTATTTAAACTCCGGACTTCTTTTGTGTTCAATATGCAGCATTTAAAGCTTGTTATGCCTCAAGGTTGTTGTGGTTTGGAAATTATGGATTTGACAACCATGAATCATAGCTTTTTGTGTAAGTGACTTGGGAAACTCAAGTTTGGCAAACTCTATTGACTAGTAGAAAAAGGTCAAATGTGAAGCACATTATAGTGCCGGTTTGAATTTGAGCCGGCACGAATGTGACCATTAGTGCCGATTCCAACGGCTAGGCGGGCTGCTACCATTAGTACCGGTTCGTTGCCAATCTTTAGCACCGGTTCGTGGCACGAACCGATACTAATGTGCATCCCACCAATCAGGAAGAATCACACGGATCGTGTGTTTCTTTCTAGCTCTTGCGAGTCGTTGGATCAAGGGTGTGTTTCTTCCTAGCTCATGTGAGTCATTGGATCGAAACTACCACAATCACTTTGTGAGCCAGACGACCCTATATATAGCCCATCTCTCGCCTTCCCTGCATAAGTCTTTCAGTTCATCGACTACATACATCTACCAGTTCATCGACTGCATACATCTACCAGTTCATCGACTGAATACAAATCATTCGGATTCGCCATCATACGCCCAACCGTGCATTTGATATGCATATATATGCATCACGAGCCACGGTAGGGTTGTATGATGGCGATACCGATTGGTTTGTTCTAGATCCGACATAAAAGGTTTGATACAACTTCTTTTTTGTGACATAAGATCTAACATTGTTGCTTCTAGTAGTTCTCTTGATTCCACTAATGATTCTCTTAGCCAAGTTACACTTGAGCAAGAAAATAGCTTATTGAAGGGAAGAATCAAGGTGTTGGTTTTGAACGAAAGTTCAATGCCAATGGAGTTGAGTGGGAAGAAGATCAATACCCCAAGACAAAGTTTGTTCCTCAACAAGAGAAGTATCCTACTTCCTTCAAGGGGACACAAGCTCAAGATGATCTTCTACATGTTGATTAGCTTCAAGCCTTGCGGAATAGCATAGATTGCACTGAGCTATGTGCAGTGCAGTCTACACTATTCCGAATGGCTTGAAGCAAATTAACCAGCATTGCACCTCTGTTACATGGCCACTTCAATGTTTTTTAAACTTATTTGAACTCCGGACTTCTTTTGTATTCAGTATGCAGCATTTAAAGCGACGTCATCAATATCCAACATGTTCTGACATCATTTGTTGTTTTTCGGTCATTTACCTAATTGTTTAGAGAGCTAAATGACCGTGAAATTGAAAATCACTACAAAATGAATCCTGAAAATGTTGAAACTTGGCATGGTATCATCATATCACCCGCATAGCATGCGCGAAAGAGTAGAGAGGGTCACGGCAAAAACTGGACGCACTTCGTGTACAAACTGAACAAACTCTTTCCGAGTATCAGGGTTTCGGACTATGCAAAAATAAGTAATGCAGAAAATAAAAGAACTATACAAAAAATTACTCAAAAATAAATTGAAGAAAAAAAATAATGCAGAAAAAAAACTATATAAAAAACTACTCAAAAATAAATAAAAGAAAATAAGTAATGCAGAAAAGAAAAAACTATATAGCAAATTTGTTGGCGCACTGCCCTGTGGGTCTACCAGACCTAGGGTGTGCAAATGCAGGCCCAGAAGGGCCAGCAGACTCACAGGGCAGCGCGCCCTAATTAATTAGGCCTAGAAGCCTGCTATATAGAGGAGTTCGAAGAGGTAGCCGCGGCTTGGTTTATAAACCAGTGCGGCTGCCCTTCACCGGGCGAGGTGGGACTAAATTTTGGGGTGGCAGCGCAAACTCTAAATACAGCAAAAAACAACTAAAAATAAATAAAACAAAATAAATAAAGCAGAAAAGAAAAAACTAAATGAAAAAAGCCCACCTACTGGGCCACAGCGGCCTGCATACGACTAGAAACCCAACTTGTTGTTGGGCCAGGATGCAGGCCCGCAAGCCCAATAGGCCCCACGGGACAGAGTAGCAGAGGTAGGCCCAGAAGGCCTGCTTTAGAGAGGAGCTCGAGACAGCAGCGGCGGCGGGGCTTATAAGCAGGTGCGAGTGCCCCTCGGCTAACGAGGTGGGACTAAACTTTTGTGCACCGCGGGTGGTAGCGCACCCCCTTTAGTACCGGTTCGTGGCTCCAACCGGTACTAAAGGGGGGCCTTTAGTACCGGTTCGTGGCACGAACCGGTACTAAAGGGGTCGTTTCCCGCCGCTTGGCCTGGGGAAAATAGGCCTTTAGTACCGGTTGGAGCCACGAACCGGTACTAAAGGCCAATCCTATATATACAGCACTTACGAAAATTTCAGTTTCAACTCGCCACTTCGTCTCCAACCTCCGTCGCGCGCGCTGCTCGATCCCGTCGTCGCCGTCCATCGTCATCGTCGCTGTCCCCGCCGCCGCCCGTCGTCGTCGTCGTCTCGCGCGCTGCCGCCCCGAACGCCGCCGCCGTCCGTCGTCATCGCCATGGCCGTACGTCTCTCTCTCGCTCCCGCACACACATACACACACACACACCGGCGGCGCCCCCGCCCCGTACGCCGGCGCCCCCGCTCGTACGTACGGGGCGGCGGCATATGGGGCCGCACACACACACACACATATACCACACATGCACACACACCACTGGTAGAAAACGAGGCTTCCATACGCCCCCATTAGTCCCCAAAACAATCGAACCGCGACCAAAGGGGTCTTTAGTCGCGGTTCGGGAGAAGACCCGCGACCAACTACCTGGGCCCAGCGCGCTCGGTCGACAGCTGGCGGACGGGAGGGGCTTTAGTCCCGGTTGGCGTGGCCAACCGGGACTAAAGGTCCCAGAAGGCCTTTAGTCGCGGTTGGCCAGGCCAACCGGGACTAAAGCCCATCCAGCTGGCGGACGGGAGGGGCTTTAGTCCTGGTTGGCCTGGCCAACCGCGACTAAAGGCCCTATATATACTCAGCTCACTTCACTTCACTCGGCTCACTTCACAATTTTCAGAAGGTGGTGGTGGGGTGGTGGTGGGTTTGCTTTTGGTTTCTCCTATGCACACAAGGTGTTTGATGAAATGCCCGAGAGCCTGAAACAAGCCACATTTGAGCTTTCTCATTTATTTTTCCTCCGCGATCGCGGTTAGCAACTCGAACCTTTCATGTGTCATTGATAAAATACGCATGTGTGTAGTTCATTGTTTAATTTGTATTATTTCTAGCTAGTTAGTTTAACAAATGCATGATGGTTAATTATATACTTTATATAATAATAATGCAGATGAATCGGCAATGGATGTACGGTTCCCGACTCTCCGGCGAGTTCACTACGGGTTTGAAAGATTTCCTCGTAGTGGCAAATGCGAACAAGCAGCAAGGTTTTATTATCTGTCCATGTGCTATCTGTAAGAATGAGAAGGGTTACTCCTCCTCAAGAAGAGTTCACATGGACCTGCTTAAGCATGGTTTCATGCCAAGCTATTATTGTTGGACCAAGCATGGAGAAAGAGGGGTTAGAATGGAAGAAGATGAAGAAGGGGATGATATCGATGACAACTATCGTGATCTTTTCGGTGATACTTTCATGGAGGATGATGCTGAAGGTGTGGAAGGGTTAGGTGAAGGTGAAGAAGAGGCACATGATGAGCCCACTGATGATCTTGGTCGGACCATTGCTGATGCACGGAGACGCTGCGAAATTGACAAGGAGAGGGAGAATTTGGATCGCATGTTAGAGGATCACAAAAAGTCGTTGTATCCAGGATGCGATAATAGTCTGAAAAAGCTGGGCTGCACACTGGATTTGCTAAAATGGAAGGCACAGGAAGGTGTAGGTGACTCATCATTTGAAAATTTGCTGAAAATATTGAAGAATATGTTGCCGAAGAATAATGAGTTGCCCGCCAGTACGTACGAAGCAAAGAAGGTTGTCTGCCCTCTAGGTTTAGAGGTTCAGAAGATACATGCATGCATTAATGACTGCATCCTCTACCGCGGTGAATACGAGAATTTGAATGAATGCCCTGTATGCACTGCATTGCGTTATAAGATCAGAGGCGATGACCCTGGTGACGATGTTGAGGGCGAGAAACCCAGGAAGAGGGTTCCCGCCAAGGTGATGTGGTATGCTCCTATAATACCACGGGTGAAACGTCTGTTCATGAACGAAAAGCATGCCAAGTTGTTGCGATGGCACAAAGAGGACCGTTTGTCCGACGGGCAGTCGAGACACACCGCTGATGGAACGCAATGGAGAAAGATCGACAGAGTTTTCAAAGATTTTGCAGCTGACGCAAGGAACTTAAGATTTGGTCTAAATACTGATGGCATTAATCCTTTTGGCGAGCAGAGCTCCAACCATAGCACCTGGCCCGTGACTCTATGCATCTACAACCTTCCTCCTTAGTTGTGCATGAAGCGGAAGTTCATTATGATGCCAATTCTCATCCAAGGCCCTAACCAACCCGGTAACGACATTGATGTGTACCTAAGGCCATTAGTTGAAGAACTTTTACAGTTGTGGGCGAAACCTGGTGTACGTGTCTGGGATGAGCACAAAGGAGAGGAATTTGACCTACGAGCGTTGCTTTTTGTAACCATCAACGATTGGCCTGCTCTCAGTAACCTTTCGGGACAGAAAAATAAGGGATACAATGCATGCACGCACTACTTACATGAGACTGAAAGTGTACGTTTGGTTAATTGTAAGAAGAACGTGTACCTGGGTCATCGTCGATTTCTTCCCCGAAATCATAACGTAAGAAAGAAAGGCAAGCATTTCAACGGGAAGGCAGATCACCGGCCGAAGCCTGCGGAACGTACTGGTGCTGAGATATTTGATATGGTCAAGGATTTGAAAGTCATCTTTGGAAAGGGTCCTGCCGGACAATCAGTTCCGCGGGGAGTTGGCGGGCACGCACCCATGTGGAAGAAGAAATCTATATTTTGGGAGCTAGAATATTGGAAAGTCCTAGATGTCCGCTCTGCAATCGACGTGATGCATGTTACGAAGAATATTTGCGTGAACCTGCTAAGCTTCTTGGGCGTGTATGGGAAGACAAATGATACAAAGGAAGCACGGCAGGACCAGCAACTTTTGAAAGACCCAGATGACCGGCATCCGGAATGGTTTCAAGGTCGTGCCAGCTACGCTCTTACCAAAGAAGAGAAGGTCATTTTTTTTGAATGCCTGAGCAGTATGAAGGTCCCGTCTGGCTTCTCGTCGAATATAAAGGGAATAATAAACATGCCAGAGAAAAAGTTCCAAAACCTGAAGTCTCACGACTGCCACGTGATTATGACGCAATTGCTTCCGATTGCTTTGGGGGGGCTCCTACCGGAAAATGTTCGAGTAGCCATTGTGAAGCTATGTGCATTCCTCAATGCAATCTCTCAGAAGGTAATCAATCCAGAAGATCTACCACGGTTACAGAACGATGTGGTCCAATGCCTTGTCAGTTTCGAGTTGGTGTTCCCACCATCCTTCTTCAATATTATGACGCACCTCCTGGTCCACCTAGTCGAAGAGATTTCCATTCTCGGTCCTGTATTTCTACACAATATGTTCCCCTTTGAGAGGTTCATGGGAGTATTAAAGAAATATGTTCGTAACCGTGCTAGGCCAGAAGGAAGCATCTCCAAGGGCCATCAAAATGAGGAGGTAATTGAGTTCTGTATTGACTATGTTCCTGACCTTAAGCCGATTGGTATTCCTCAATCGCGGCACGAGGGGAGACTAAGTGGAAAAGGCAAGATCGGAAGGGATACCACGATATGTATGGACGGTCATTCTATGACTGAAGCACACCACACAGTTCTGCAAAATTCCAGCTTGGTGGCTCCGTACTTCGAGCAATACAAGAATATTTTACGCTCGGACAACCCGGGAAAGCCTGAATCCTGGATTAGAAAGGCCCACATGGAGACTTTCGGCAGTTGGTTGCGAAAACATTTAATGAATGGCAATGATGTTGGAGATCAGCTGTACATGTTGGCCAAGAAACCATCTTCGACTATAACGACTTTCCAAGGGTACGAGATAAATGGGAATACATTTTACACCATCGCCCAAGATAAAAAGAGCACCAACCAAAACAGTGGTGTCCGCTTTGATGCAGCAACCGAGAATGGGCAAAAGGTCACATATTATGGTTACATAGAGGAGATATGGGAACTTGACTATGGACCCTCCTTTAAGGTCCCTTTGTTCCGGTGCAAATGGTTCAAGCTAACAGGAGGTGGGGTAAAGGTGGACGAGCAATACGGAATGACAATGGTGGATTTCAACAATCTTGGTTACCTTGACGAACCATTCGTCCTTGCCAAAGATGTCGCTCAGGTTTTTTATTTGAAGGACATGAGTAGCAAACCGAGGAAACGGAAAGATAAGAAAACGATCAGTACATCATGCGATGATCCAAAGCGCCACATTGTTCTTTCAGGGAAAAGAAACATCGTGGGAGTGGAGGACAAGACAGACATGTCAGAAGATTATAATATGTTTGGTGAAATTCCGCCCTTCAAAGTGAACACTGACCCAAGCATTAAGTTAAATGATGAGGATGCTCCATGGATACGGCACAATCGTAAGCAAGCAGGGACGTACAAGGGAAGAATTGATGTGTAATAATTTATTGTACCAAACTTTGTATTTGGTCGAACCTTCAAGGGATTTTAAAATGAATTAGTTTTATTTTTCTGATTTTTTGATATATAATTGTATTTTAAAATGAACCTTCAAGGAAGAAGAAAAAAACAATAAAAAGGAGGAAGAAGAAAAGAAAGAAGAAAAAAAGGAAGAAGAAAAAACAAGAAAGAAAAAGGAAGAAGAAAAAAATGAAAACCAAATAAAAACCAAATGAAAACCAAAAGAAAGAAGAAAGAAAAAGGAAGAAGAAAAAAAGAAGAAGAAAGGAAGAAGAAAGGAAGAAGAAGAAAGAAAGTAAAAAGAAAAAGGAAAGAAGAAGAAAGAAAGAATAGAAAGGAAGAAGAAGAAAGGAAGAAGAAGAAAGAAGAATGAATTAGTTTTATTTTCTGATTTTTTTTTATATATAATTGTATTTTTAAGATTTTAAAATGAATTAGAAACAAAATAATATAAACTTTAATAAAATAAAATAATTATCATAAAGTAAAATAAATAAGTAATTATCATAAAGTAAAAATAAATAAGTAATTAGAAACAAAATAAAATAAAATAAATAAGTTTTTTGTTGTAAGTAGAAACAAAACAAAATAAATAAAGCAAAAATGAAAACAAAAAATAGGCAAAAAATAAATATTATGCCACCTACTGGGCCACCACGGCCTGAATACGACTAGAAACCCATTAATGGGCCAGGATTCAGGCCCGCAGAAGGCCCAGTAGGCCCACAGGCACATAGTAACAGAATAGGCCCGTAAGCCTGCATTCGAGAGGAGCTCGAAGTGGTGAGCGCAGCCGCGCTTATAAACCACTGTCGAAGCCTCTCGGCTAGCGAGGTGGGACTAAACATCCCACCGCACCGCGCCAGTTCAGCACAGACCCTTTAGTCCCGGCTGGGGAGGCGGACCACGACTAAAGGGTACCCTTTAGTCGCGGTTGTTGTCCCCAACCGCGACTAAAGGGTCTTTCTGCGCGGGAAAGGAAGCGGCGCCAAAACCCTTTAGTCGCGGTCCTCCTCCCCAACCGCGACTAAAGGGTACCTTTAGTCGCGGTCCTCCTCCCCAACCGCGACTAAAGGTGCGTCTATATATACACTTAGCCGATCTCCTCTTCTCCCCAACGCCGATCGACGCCGACGCCGAAGCCCTGCCCCGACGCCGACGCCGACACCGAAGCCCTGCCCCGACGCCGACGCCGAAGCCCTGCCCCGACGCCGACGCCGAAGCCCTGCGCGCCGCCGCCCCCGTCCCCAGTGAGCGCCGCCTCCGCCCATGCCTGCCCTTGCTCGCCGCCCTTGCCCGCCGCCCTGCGCCGCCCGCCGCCCGACGCCCTCCGCCCGACGCCCGACGCCCTACCGCCCTCCGCCCGCCGCCCGCCGCCCTGCCTGCCGTCCTCCGCAGGAAGAAAGAAAGAATAGAAAGGAAGAAGAGAAGAAAGGAAGAAGAAGAAAGAAAGAAGAAGAAAGAAAGAAAGAAGAAAGAAAGAAAAAAGAAAAAGGAAGAAGAAGAAAGAAAGAAGAAAGGAAGAAGAAGAAAGAAAGAAGAAGAAAGGAAGAAGAAGAAAGAAAGAAGAAGAAAGGAAAAAGGAAGAAGAAAAAACTCAAGAAAAACAAAAGAAAACAAAAAAACAGAAGAAAAACAAAGGAAGAAGAAAAAAACAAAAGAAAACAAAAAAACAAACAGAAGAAAAAAACAAAAAAAAGGAGGAAGAAGAAAAGAAAGAAGAAAAAAAGGAAGAAGAAAAAACAAGAAAGAAAAAGGAAGAAGAAAAAAATGAAAACCAAATAAAAACCAAATGAAAACCAAAAGAAAGAAGAAAGAAAAAGGAAGAAGAAAAAAAGAAGAAGAAAGGAAGAAGAAAGGAAGAAGAAGAAAGAAAGTAAAAAGAAAAAGGAAAGAAGAAGAAAGAAAGAATAGAAAGGAAGAAGAAGAAAGGAAGAAGAAGAAAGAAAGAAGAAGAAAGAAAGAAGAAGAAAGAAAGAAAAAAGAAAAAGGAAGAAGAAGAAAGAAAGAAGAAAGAAAAAGGAAAGAAGAAGAAAGAAAGAATAGAAAGGAAGAAGAAGAAAGGAAGAAGAAGAAAGAAAGAAGAAGAAAGAAAGAAGAAGAAAGAAAGAAAAAAGAAAAAGGAAGAAGAAGAAAGAAAGAAGAAAGGAAGAAGAAGAAAGGAAGAAGAAGAAAGAAAGAAGAAGAAAGAAAGAAGAAGAAAGAAAGAAAAAAGAAAAAGAAAGAAGAAAGGAAGAAGAAGAAAGGAAAAAGGAAGAAGAAGAAAGGAAGAAGAAGAAAGAGGAAGAAGAAAGGAAGAAGAAGAAAAAAAGAATTTTTACTTAAAGAATCTTATTTTTTAATTCCTCCTCCTCTATGTCCCCTTAATCTTATTTTTTAATTCCTTTATACTTAAAGAATTTTTACTACATGCAGGAGTGACATATGGCGGACGACAGAACCGAGCCGCTTAGGGATCCGGAGGCTGAACGTTATTTAATGGACATCATCAACAACGAGATTCCTTATGTGCCGGGCTCAGAATATGAGCAACAAGAGGATGTAGTCTCTTCTTATATGAACCTTGACGGTGACGATGATCGAGAAGGTGAAGGAACGGACATTGTCAACGGAGGTCAACCGTCAACAACCGACGATCTCCAATTGCAAGAAGCAACCACCTCCGGCGAGGTATATATATACATTGAGAGCCTCTCGTGATACAAACTTACTAAAATGTGAATACATATGTATTAACGCGCGCGACTCTCTTTCTTTTTTTAGCCCTCCGGATCGAGTACGACAAAGCAGCGTGGCAAATCCAAGGCGATGAAAACAGGAGAAACATATGCCATTGAGTCTGTCAGTGAAACCGGCAAGCCCCTACAGCACACCTCAAAGTTTGTCAACCAATGCGGAGTCGTTGTTAGAGACAACGTCCCGATCACCGTCCAGGAATGGAAAGAGCCAAAGAAGGCACATCTTGGTTTCAGTTTTGTCGACAAGAGAACGAAAAAGGATTGCTGGAGAAAGCTTATGGAACATTTCATTCTACCTCCGGAATACAACAAAGTCGATGAATTCGGTAACGAGGTTCCGGGTGGACGTCAGAGGAGGAGGCTAGTTAAAGAGTTCGCTCTTCAGAAGATGGCCGATGCATTCCGGAACTTCAAGAAAAATTTAACCCGTGACTATGTCAACAAGGGCAAGACTCCGGATTTCAATGGACAATATGAGAAACTGAAAGATGATTGGCCAGAATTTGTGAGGCAAAAGCAATCGGACCATTTCAAGGAAATATCGAAAAAAAATAAGGATAATGCGGCTAAGAAAAAGTACCATCATATTATGGGGCCAGGAGGATACCGCCTTGCGGACCCTAGGTGGCAGAAGATGGAGGAGGACCTGAGGGTGCGAGGAATCCCTCTAGGTACAGAGGGATGGGACCCAAGGGCCAAAAGCTGGTGGTACGGGCATGGGGGATCGCTAGACCCGGAGACAGGGGTGTGTGTTCACCGGCATCGACGCTTTGCTCCGACCCAAGCCCTTATTGACGCAATGACCCAAGCTCAAGCGGGCTTGATCAAGTTCAACAGAGAGAAAGACGCACTGACTTTAGCCCTCGGGAATGATGAACACGGAGGACGTGTACGAGGCAAAGGCAAAGTTTCGTGGAAAGTAGGGTTTTCCCAAGACAATGACCCGTACGGTTACAGAAGCCGTAAGAGAAAGACGGACCGGGATGCAGATCTTATGACGAAGTTTGCATCGGAACTCCATGAGTTGAAGCAGACCGTGCATGAACTATTGAAAGAAAAATCGGCTGCAGGGCCGCATGAAGATCATGAAGCGGATTGCGGAAGCCAGCAGCGGAGAAGCAGCGTGGCTTCCACGGATGCCCCGCCTGGTGCTAGTGCACCGATGATCGAGATTCGTGCACCGGAGCCTCACTACCCCATGGATGATGTAAAGAAGATGAAAGACTGTGATCTGCATTATCCCGTGGGGAACGTTTCCACGAAGGTAGCTAGCGGCAGTGCTTTACCCTGTAAACCTGGAGCACTCCACCACAACAACCCCATTCCATATGGCTATGCTTGTGTCACGGTGGAAGACATAGTCCAAGGGTTTGAGGACCTGGAGATTGACAAACCTACACCCGAAGGGGATACCAGACTTGGAGATGTCAAGCGCCAGTTCATTCTATGGAAAAAGAAGTACATAGTGTTTCCAGACGAGGCGCCAAGGCTAGCAAGTCCACCCCCCTCCGATGGTGGTGGTGGTGGTGGCGGTGGTGGTGGTCGTGGTGGTTCACCTACACCTCCTTCACGCCATTCGACGCCGTCCCCCGATCCACAACCTCCGGCGGGTACGACGCCCCCCAATACTCCTTCGGCGGGTACGACGCCCCCCAATCCACCTCCGGCAAAGAAGCAGAAGCAGGCGGACAGCAAGGAAACCTGCTCCTGGACTATTAACCCGGACCCTTATGTACCTAAGACCACAAGGGTACCGGAGCCATCGCTGAAGCCTCTCCTCCCAAGGCCTGGGGAACTTAGTGAAGCTGACCTCACATTGGCCGCGTCTACTGATTATGAGAAATGGAAGGCGGATATGAAGGCGAAAAAAGTGCCTGAGCCCAAGCAAGTATTCACTGAGAAGCAAAAGAAGTGGGCTAAGGATTTTTTGACGACACCGTCCCAAGCCGAGCTGAATATGCCTGACGACTATGGACATGAACTTCGTAGGCAAGCAAAAATATTGAAGGAGGAAGAAAGTAAAAAAAGCGGGAAACAAGTTGACCAGCTCGGGATGCAGAAGAAACAATCGATCCCCCCGCTCATAGTGAAAGCCGGTCCGGAAGAGGACCCCGAGATCATAGCAGCTGCGGCGGCACTTGGATTGACTGTAGCGGCTGCCATGAAACAAGCGTCCGAGATGGGTTTGACTGTTCGTGCCTTCTTAGACCTTGAGGATGCGCCTGCAGGTGAGATAACATTACAATATGTGCGGAAGGGGCCTCTCGTCGAGCCTGAGAAGAAAAATAGTCTACCAACACAAATGCGAAATCTGCTACGTTGGTACAAGCAATTCATAACATGGGTCGACAAAGAATATGTTTATGCGGATGTTACACATGAGCATCACATCAAACGGTACTCTGTAGAAGTTCATATGAGTGAATTATTCCAGCTGTTCAATCTGCGCGCCCTCGACAAATCTATGCTGAGTTGCTACGTTCTGTAAGTGATTTATTTCTACCTCATCTCGTTCTTCATTGCCTGCACTATATATATATATATTGTCCTAACTATATTGTTGCGTACGCTATTATGCAGATTGAAGATTTGGGAATGCAAAATAAGAAACATCCATGATGTTGGGTTCATTGACCCACATATCGTTAATGGACATGTGTTAGAACATCACCCCAAAGACATGGAGAAAGACCTGTACAAGTTTCTTAAAAAGCATCAACTCAAAAGTCATATTCTATTTCCTTACCATTTTGGGTGAGTGTTTCTCTCTTGTGCCCATTCTATTTTGTTTACTCCATGCATGGTATGTCTAATCGATGAGTTATGCATGACTGTGCATGTAACGTGTCCGCAGGTTCCACTGGATTCTGCTAAATATTGAACTTCACACCTCCACAGTTCTAATCATGGACTCTAAGGATTCGGATCCAAAGCGTTGGGCCGACATGAGAAAAATGCTGCAAAAGTAATTATTTTCAATCATTTGAGCTCTATATCGATCGGTCTCTTCATTTCCTAATATCAACTAACCAATAAATCCCTTATTCATTTAATTTTCTTTGCCCTGTAGGGTTTGGAGACGGTTCTTAGAAGAAACTATCGGTGAATTCAAACATGAGCTAGATTTCAGAAAGTTAGTTAATGTGGATAAGCAGCCATCGGGGACCGATCTATGTGGATACTATGTTTGTGAGAACATCCGGAGACAAACCACTGAGCGGAAGGCATCAGCTAGCGTGCGGAACGCGACGGATAACTTGCGGAGGAGGCTTAGTCCAGAAGCTCGCTTCCGACCAATTCAAGAAGAATTAGCAGGATTTTTCATGAGGGAAGTCATCAATCCTAAAGGACAACACTATACCAAGGACGAAGAAATTTATATGCATACCCGAGGTTGAAACTTGTTCGAAGTTGTATATGGTCATCCATCCTAATTGTGTATGGAAACTTGTTCGAAGTTGTATATGGTCACCCGAGATTGAATATATATTATATATTCCTCTTGAATTCTTCTTGTTTGAAATTTCATATGCATGTATATAGAAGCGTAGAATATGTGTACTGAAACTTCATCAAAAATAAAATAAAACACAAAATAAAATATAAAACAAATAAAACACTACAAATTAAAAAGAAACCAGGTTTAGGGGGGCTAAAACCCTAAACCTGCGGAGGAGGCCTTTAGTCCCGGTTGGCCACGAGAGCCGGGACTAAAGGTCCTCGGCCCCGACGGACCACGGGCGCCCACGTGGCGGGCCTTTGGTCCCGGTCAGCCACAAGAACCGGGACTAAAGACTTTTGTCGCGGTCCGTAAGAGCCGCGGCTAAAGGGGGGGGGGTCTTTAGTCGCGCTTATTTAGTCCCGGTTGCACAGCCGGGACTAAAGGCTGTTGCGAACCGGGACTAAAGGGCTTTTTTCTACCATACACATACACACATACATACACACATATACGTATATATACACACACATGCATACACACACATACACACACACAATTTTTTTTTACTTATTTTCTGTTTTTTAGAAAAGTTAATTAGATGATCGAATGTTAGATTAATGTCGAATGTTAGATGAATTAGCTAGCTAGATAGAAAAATTGTCGAACTAGAGATTAGAACTAGTTGAATAATTAATATAACTAGTTTATTTTTAATAAGGAAATTTAGGTATATGAGATTAGAACTAGTTGAATAATTAATATAACTAGTTTATTTTTAATAAGGAAATTTAGGTATATGAGATTAGAACTAGTTGAATAATTAATATAACTAGTTTATTTTTAGTAAGAAAATTTAGGTATATGAGATTAGAACTAGTTGAATAATTAATATAACTAGTTTATTTTTAGTAAGAAAATTTAGGTATATGAGATTAGAACTAGTTGAATAATTAATATAACTAGTTTATTCTTAGTAAGAAAATTTAGGTATATGAGATTAGAACTAGTTGAATAATTAATATAACTAGTTTATTTTTAGTAAGAAAATTTAGGTATATGAGATTAGAACTAGTTGAATAATTAATATAACTAGTTTATTTTTAGTAAGAAAATTTAGGTATATAGAAAATTTAGGTATATAATTATTATTTGTTAATGAATTAGATAGAAAAGTTAAATATATAGTAATGTTAATTGAATATATAGTTAGACATATTAATGTCAAATGTTAGATGAATATATATTTGGCTAGATATAGGTGTTTAATGTTTCACCTATATGAACATAGGAAATGTCATCTGACGACGAAAAAGATTTTATTATGTGCGAACACTGTGAAGACCAGCGCGGCCTGTGCGACCAAAATTTCCTTGTTGATGGTAGGCGCTTCAGCATCAAGCTGGATGAGACATTCGAAGTTGATACAGTAAGTCACTTTGTCAATTATTATTTGAATGAAAAACTTATGCTTCATTTGCTTCAACTTATAATTTTAAATTTTCACTATTCTACTAGTGCATCCCCTGCCATGCAAGAATTTTTGTCTTGGATAAGATAGGTTTCAGTGCTATAGATGATATGGAGGTAAAGAGAGTTTACTTGAAGACGCAGCATGGGTATACTTTCAACGTCAAATTATATAATGGAGACACATACACCCATTTTGAATGCAAAACTTGGCAAGCATTATGCAAGGCTTATGCATTTGAGCCTGATATGGTTATCACCTTTGATATTCGTCCGGAAGATGATATTGAAGGTAATATAGACATCTGGGTCGATGTGCAAACGCCTCCAGTTCTACCATTTGGTGAGTTTTTCTCAACCATGCATGCATATGTTTATGTCTTTTGTACAGTTTATTCAAAAATAGTTGACAACTATTTTGTATTGTCAGCTTATTTCGGTTCAAGCAAACATGTCCGGCGCTTGGTAGACAGGACCTACTACTGCCCCGGGGCTCAACTAAACTGCGAGGAGATAAGTCATTATGTTTCATGGCTTGAGGATCTTAATACTGTCAAGACAAATTTTTTCACTACACTTAGAAATGTTAGTACTCAAAACGTGCGACCAATGGTGATCGTATTGAACTACGGTCACATCTATAATCAAAAGATGGTAAGATTTTAAATATTTGTCCTTAATTAGTGCATCTTTTGCATACATTATTTTTGAAGCTAAACTTTCATTGCTTAGTATATTAATTACTATACGATGTTGTTCAACAGGGACTTCCGATGACAGTTGTGCCTCAGTGGATCGAGACAAAAGGTCGCATGTCAATGGTTAGCTTACGACCAAGATTTCCTACATTGCACATAAGTGCATTAAGGATTTCTAAAAGCGAAGAATGCTTAATAGTGAAAGATTGGAGCAAAATTGTTAACGATCACAGAGAAGTACTAGGGGGCAGTAAGGAGAAGCGCAACCCAAGATTAGGAGACAGATTCATCTGCATGCTCCAGTATGATGAATCAGGAGAGCTATACATGTTCTATGCTATTCTACCTGAGAGGGAGCAGCAGGATCAGTAGCTACTCTTCATGCTCTTAATTAGTACTTGTCTCATGGGTCCGTGTCCTGAACTTTGATGTTGGTGATGATTATGTTGAACTTGATGATATCTCTTTGCTTCTGTTACAAAGTGAATGTTTCCTCTTTAAGCTAGCCAACGTTGATGATGAATTACATAGCTAGCGGTAATGACTATGATGAGTAAATAGTGGTAATTAGACGACCACGATGATTTTTAGCTAGCTAGAGTTTATTTATTTATTAATATGCGATGATGATGATGATGATGACGACTACAACTCATTATAACGTAAAACAATCCTAAATTAAATTGATAACACAAATTTAATTGAAAAATACAAAATAAAACAAAAACCCACAACCATTTAGTACCGGTTGGTGTTACCAACCGGTACTAAAGGGCTCCCGGCCCCCGGAGCTGGCTCGTGCCACGTGGCTCCCCTTTAGCACCGGTTCGTGCTGAACCGGTACTAAAGGGGGGGGGCTTTAGTGCCAAAATAATAGTGCCGGTTCCTAAACCGACACTAAAGGCCCTTACGAACCGGTGCTATTGCCCGGTTTTCTACTAGTGAGAGGAGTCTCGAAATGGTCGAGACATAAAGATTGATATATTGGACGGCTATATTCGGACACCGGAAAGGTTCCGGGTGATTTCGGAGAAAACCGGAGTGCCGGAGGGGTTACCGGAACCCCCCGTGGAAGTAATGGGTCTTATTGGGCCTTAGGGGAGAGAGAGGGCTGCGGCCTAGGAGGTGGCGCCCCCCCCCACATGGGGAGTCCGAATTGGACTAGGGAGGGGGGCGCGGCCCCTCTTTCCCTCTCCCTCTCCTTCTCTTTCCTTCCCCCTTAGGTTTCCTAATTGGATTAGGAAAGGGGAGTCCTACTCCCACTAGGAGGAGGACTCCCCCTCCCCTTGGCGCGCCCCATAGGGCCGGCCGGCCTCCCCCTTGCTCCTTTATATACGGGGGCAGGGGGCACCCTAGGACACACAAGTTGATCCATGTGATCGTTCCTTAGCCGTGTGCGGTGCCCCCTGCCACCACATTCCACCTCGATCATATCGTTGTAGTGCTGAGGCGAAGCCCTGCGTCGGTAACATCATTATCGTCACCACACCGTTGTGCTGATGAAACTCATCCCCGAAGCTTTGCTGGATCGGAGCCCGGGGAGCGTCATCGAGCTGTACGTGTGCTAATAACTCGGAGGTGCCGGAGTAACGGTGCTTGGATCGGTCGGATCGGGAAGATGTACGACTACTTCCTCTACGTTGTGTCAACGCTTCCGCAGTCGGTCTGCGTGGGTACGTAGACAACACTCTCCCCTCTCGTTGCTGTGCATCACCATGATCTTGCGTGTGCGTAGGAATTTTTTTGAAATTACTACGTTACCCAACATGAGGCATAGGGAATGACTTTTATTCTCTCTCTATCTTCTGCCGTGGTCAGGTTTTGAGTCTTACTCAGTTTCACGCCTTGTAACACAGGCAAGAACTCTTTCTTTGACTGTTCCATTTTGAACTACTTCAAAATCTTGTCAAGGTATGTACTCATTGGAAAACTTATCAAGCGTCTTGATCTATCTCTATAGATCTTGATGTTCAATATGTAAGCAGCTTCATCGAGGTATTTCTTTGAAAAAACTCCTTTCAAACATTCCTTTATGCTTTACAGAATAATTCTACATTATCTCCGGTCAACAATATGTCATTCACATATACTTATCAGAAATGTTGTAGTGCTCCCACTCACTTTCTTGTAAATACGGGCTTCACCGCAAGTCTGTATAAAACTATATGCTTTGATCAACTTATCAAAGCGTATACTCCAACTCCGAGATGCTTGCACCAGTCCATAGATGGATCGCTGGAGCTTGCATATTTTGTTAGTACCTTTAGGATCGACAAAACCTTCTGGTTGCATCATATACAACTCTTCTTTAATAAATCCATTAAGGAATGCAGTTTTGTTTATCCATTTGCCATATCTCATAAAATGTGGCAATTGCTAACATGATTCGGACAGACTTAAGCATATATACGATTGAGAAACTCTCATCGTAGTCAACACCTTGAAATTGTCGAAAACCTTTTTGCGACAATTCTAGCTTTGTAGATAGTAACACTGCTATCAGCATCCATCTCCCTCTTGAAGATCCATTTAATCTCAATGGATCGCCGATCATTGGGCAAGTCAATCAAAGTCCATACTTTGTTCTCATACATGGATCTCATCTCAGATTTCATGGCCTCAAGCCATTTCGCGGAATCTGGGCTCATCATCGCTTCCTCATAGTTCGTAGGCTCGTCATGGTCAAGTAACATAACCTCCAGAATAGGATTACCGTACTACTCTGGTGCGGATCTCACTCTGGTTTACCTACGAGGTTTCGGTAGTAACTTGATCTGAAGTTACATGATCATCATTATTAGCTTTCTCACTAATTGGTGTAGTAGTCACAGGAACAGATTCCTGTGATGAACTACTTTCCAATAAGGGAGCAGGTACAGTTATCTCATCAAGTTCTACTTTCCTCCCACTCGCTTCTTTCGAGAGAAACTCCTTCTCTAGAAAGGATCCATTCTCAGCAATGAATATCTTGCCTTCGGATCTGTGATAGAAGGTGTACCCAACATTTTCTTTTGGGTATCCTATGAAGATTTACTTCTCCGATTTGGGTTCGAGCTTATCATGTTGAAACTTTTTCACATAAGCATCGCAGTCCCAAACTTTAAGAAATGACAGCTTAGGTTTCTCGCCAAACCACAGTTCATACGGTGTCGTCTCAACGGATTTAGATGGTGCCCTATTTAACGTGAATGTAGCTGTCTCTAATGCATAACCCCAAAACGATAGTGGTAATCGGTAAGAGACATCATAGATCGCACCATATCTAATAAAGCATGGTTACGACGTTCGGACACACCATTACACTGTGGTGTTCCAGGTGGCGGGAGTAGTGAAACTATTTCACATTGTTTTAACTGAAGGCCAAACTCGTAACTCAAATATTTTACTTCTGCGATCATATCGTAGAAACTTTTATTTTTGTTACGATGATTCTCCACTTCACTCTGAAATTCTTTGAACTTTTTAAATATTTCAGACTTGTGTTTTATCAAGTAGATATACTCATATCTGCTCAAATCATCTGTGAAGATCAGAAAATAATGATACCTGCCGCGAGCCTCAATATTCATCGGACCACATACATCAGTATGTATGATTTCCAACAAATCTGTTGCTCGCTCCATTGTTCCAGAGAACGGAGTCTTAGTCATCTTGCCCATGAGACATGGTTCGCAAGCATCAACTGATTCATAATCAAGTGATTCCAAAAGCCCATCAGCATGGATTTTCTTCATGCGCTTTACACCAATATGACCTAAACGGTAGTGCCACAAATAAGTTGCACTATCATTATTAACTTTGCATCTTTTGGCTTCAATATTATGAAAATGTGTATCACCACGATCGAGATCCAACAAACCATTTTCATTGGGTGTATGACCATAGAAGGTTTTATTCATGTAAATAGAACAACAATTATTCTCTAACTTACATGAATAACCGTATTGCAATAAACATGATCCAATCATATTTATGCTCAACGCAAACACCAAGTAACATTTATTTAGGTTCAACACTAATCCCGAAAGTATAGGGAGTGTGCGATGATGATCATATCAATCTTGGAACCACTTCCAACACACATCGTCATTTCACCCTTAACTAGTCCCTGTTTATTTTGCAACTCCCATTTCGAGTTACTACTCTTAGCAACTGAACCAGTATCAAATACCGAGGGGTTGCTATAAACACTAGTAAAGTACACATCAATAACATGTATATCAAATATAGCTTCGTTCACTTTGCCATCCTTCTTATCCACCAAATACTTGGGGTAGTTCCGCTTCTAGTGACCAGTCCCTTTGCAGTAGAAGCACTTAGTCTTAGGCTTAGGTCTAGACTTGGGTTTCTTCACTTGAGCAGCAACTTGTTTGCCGTTCTTCTTGAAGTTCCCCTTCTTCCCTTTACCCTTTCTCTTGAAACTAGTGGTCTTGACAACCATCAACACTTGATGTTTTTCTTGATTTCTATCTTCGCCGATTTTTGCATCGCGAAGAGCTTGGGAATTGTTTTCATCATCCCTTGCATATTATAGTTCATCACGAAGTTCTACTAACTTGGTGATGGCGACTAGAGAATTCTGTCAATCACTATTTTATATGGAAGATTAACTCCCACTTGATTCAAGCGATTGTAGTACCCAGACAATCTGAGCACATGCTCACTGCTTGAGCTATTCTCCTCCATCTTTTAGCTATAGAACTTGTTGGAGACTTCATATCTCTCAACTCGGGTATTTCCTTGAAATATTAACTTCAACTCCTGGAACATCTCATATGATCCATGACGTTCAAAACATCTTTGAAGTCCCGATTCTAAGTTGTTAAGCATGGTGCACTAAACTATCAAGTAGTCATCATATTGAGCTAGCCAAAGTTCATAACGTCTGTATCTGCTCCTGCAATAGGTCTGTCACCTAGTGGTGCATCAAGGACATAATTCTTCTGTGCAGCAATGAGGATAAACCTCAGATCACGAATCCAATCCACATCATTGCTACTAACATCTTTTAATTTAATTTTCTCTAAGAACATATCAAAAATAAAACAGGGGAGCTAAACACGAGCTATTGATCTACAACATAGATATGCTAATACTCCTAGGACTAAGTTCATGATAAATTTAAGTTCAATTAATCATATTACTTAAGAACTCCCACTTAGAAAGGCATCCCTCTGATCCTCTAAGTGATCACGTGATCCAAATCAACTAAACCATAACCGATCATCACGTGAAATGGAGTAGCTTTCAATGGTGAACATCACTATGTTGATCATATCTACTATATGATTCACGCTCGACCCTTCGGTCTCAGTGTTTCGAGGCCATATATGCATATGCTAGGCTCGTCAAGTTTAACCTGAGTATTCTGCGTGTGCAAAACTGGCTTGCACCCGTTGTAGATGGACGTAGAGCTTATTACACCCGATCATCACGTGGTGTTTGGGCACGACGAACTTTGGCAACGGTGCATACTCAGGGAGAACACTTTTATCTTGAAATTTAGTGAGAGATCATCTTATAATGCTGCCGTCAATCAAAGCAAGATAAGATGCATAAAAGATAAACATCACATGCAATCAATATAAGTGATATGATATGGCCATCATCATCTTGTGCTTGTGATCTCCATCTCTGAAGCACCGTCATGATCACCATCGTCACCGGCGCGACACCTTGATCACCATCGTAGCATCGTTGTCATCTCGCCAATCTTATGCTTCCACGACTATCGCTACCGCTTAGTGATAAAGTAAAGCATTACAGCGCAATTGCATTGCATACAATAAAGCGGCAACCATATGGCTCCTGCCAGTTGCCGTAACTCGGTTACAAAACATGATCATCTCATACAATAAAATTTAGCATCATGTCTTGACCATATCACATCACAACATGCCCTGCAAAAACAAGTTAGACGTCCTCTACTTTGTTGTTGCAAGTTTTACGTGGCTGCTACCGGCTTTAGCAAGAACCGTTCTTACCTACGCATCAAAACCACGCCGATAGTTTGTCAAGTTGGTGATGTTTTAACCTTCGCAAGGACCGGGCGTAGACACACTCGGTTCAACTAAAGTTGGAGAAACTGACACCCACCAGCCACCTGTGTGCAAAGTACGTCGGTAGAACCAGTCTCGCGTAAGCGTACGCGTAATGTCGGTCCGGGCCGCTTCATCCAACAATACCGCTGAACCAAAATTTGACATGTTGGTAAGCAGTATGACTTATATCACCCACAACTCACTTGTGTTCTACTCGTGCATATAACATCAACACATAAAACCAGGCTCTGATACCACTATTGCGGAACGTAGCAATTTCAAAAAAATTCCTACGCACACGCAAGATCATGGTGATGCACAGCAACGAGAGGGGAGTGTGTTGTCCATGTACCCTCGTAGACCGAAAGCGAAAGAGTTAGTACAACGCGGTTGATGTAGTCGTACGTCTTCACGATCCAACCGATCAAGTACCGAACGCACGCCACCTCCGAGTCCTGCACACGTTCAACTCGATGACGTCCCTCGAACTCCGATCCAGCCGAGTGTTGAGAGAGAGTTTCGTCAGCATGATGGCGTGGTGACGATGATGATGTTCTACCGACGCAGGGCTTCGCCTAAGCACCGCTACGATATGACCGAGGTGGATTATGGTGGAGGGGGGCACCGCATACGGCTAAGAGATCAAGAGATAAATTGTTGTGTCTTTGGGGTGCCCCTGCCCCCGTATATAAAGGAGTGGAGGAGGGGGAGGGCCGGCCCTCTCTATGGTGCGCCCTAGGGGAGTCCTACTCCCACTGGGAGTAGGATTTCCCCCTTTCCTAGTTGAACTAGGAGCCCTTCCAAGTAGTAGGAGTAGGAGGTAAGGAAAGGGAAGGGAAAAGGAGAAGGAAGGAAGGGGCCGCCCCCCTCCCTAGTCCAATTCGGACCAGCCCATGGGGAGGGGAGCGGCCACCCTTTGAGGCCTTTCTCTCCTTTCCCGTATGGCCCATTAAGGCCCAATACGAATTCACGTAACTCCCCGGTACTCCCGAAAATACCCGAATCACTCGGAACCTTTCCGATGTCCGAATATAGTCGTCCAATATATCGATCTTTACATCTCGACCATTTCAAGACTCCTCGTCATGTCCCCGATCTCATCCGGGACTCCGAACTCCTTTGGTACATCAAAACACATAAACTCATAATATAACCGTCATCGAACTTTAAGCGGGCGGACCCTACGGGTTCGAGAACTATGTAGACATGACCGAGACACGTCTCCGGTCAATAACAAATAGCGGAACCTGGATGCTCATATTGGCTCACACATATTCTACGAAGATCTTTATCGGTCAGACCGCATAACAACATACGTTGTTCCCTTTGTCATCGGTATGTTACTTGCCCGAGATTCGATCGTCGGTTTCTCAATACCTAGTTCAATCTCGTTACCGGCAAGTCTCTTTACTCATTCCGTAATACATCATCTTGCAACTAACTCATTAGTTGCAATGCTTGCAAGGCTTAGGTGATGTGCATTACCGAGAGGGCCCAGAGATACCTCTCCGACAATCGGAGTGACAAATCCTAATCTCGAAATACGCCAACCCAACAAGTACCTTCGGAGACACCTGTAGAGCACCTTTATAATCACCCAGTTACGTTGTGATGTTTGGTAGCACACAAAGTGTTCTTCCGGCAAACAGGAGTTGCATAATCTCATAGTCATAGGAACATGTATAAGTCATGAAGAAAACAATAGCAACAAACTAAACGATCAAGTGTTATGCTAACGGAATGGGTCAAGTCAATCACATCATTCTCTAATGATGTGACCCCGTTAATCAAATGACAACTCATGTCTATGGCTAGGAAACTTAACCATCTTTGATTCAACGAGCTAGTCAAGTAGAGGCATACTAGTGACATACTGTTTGTCTATGTATTCACACATGTATTATGTTTCCGATTAATACAATTCTAGCATGAATAATAAACATTTACCATGATATAAGGAAATAAATAATAACTTTATTATTGCCTCTAGGGCATATTTCCTTCAAAAACATTATGTCCCCTGCCTCCTGTTACCATCCGCCTTAGACGCACAGTTCATGACCCCCTACCCGAGATCCGCCGGTTTTGACACCGACATTGGTGCTTTCATTGAGAGTTCCTCTATGTCGTCGCCGTTAGGCTTGATGGCTCCTACTATCATCGATAACGATGCAGTCTAGGGTGAGACTTTTCTCCCCGGACAGATCTTCATGTTCGGCGACTTTACACTGCGGGCCAATTCACTTGGCCATCTGGAGCAGATTGAAAGTTACGCCCCTGGCCACGAGGTCAGGTTTGGAAGCTTATAGGGTGCTTGGATCCAAGGGACTATTTTTAGTCTGACTAAAAATAGTCTCTTTTAGAGGCTAAAGTTCCAAGCACCCCTGACTAAAGAGAGGCTAGGACTAATCTTGAGGCTAAAATTTTTTAGTCATAGGAAACCTACTAAAATATGTATTAGCCCTCTCTCTCCTCATTTAATTCCTCTCCTTTAACACATGCGAGTTCTGGACTGGAGGGTTTGGAGGATAATAAATGCTCAATAACTTGATTTTAGCCTTTTTAGTATTTGGATCCAAGCATGGCTGAGGCTAGCAAGTTTTAGTCTCACTACTTTTAGCCATGGGACTAAAATGTATCCAAGCACCCTCTTAAACTACACAGCCGATATCCGTGGAGACTTGATCTTTGACGGATTCGAGCCTCTGCCTTGTGCGTCACGCGGTCACGATGAGTACGATTTAGCTCTACCATCGGACATTGTTCAGGAAATCGCATAGGCAGCCGCTCCGACCCTCAATTCGGAGCCAGTTGCGCCGTCCATGGATGGGTGGATGGACCCCGCCACGGAGGCCTTACCCTCAGCGGCGATCGAGCCAAACATCGACCTTACCTTGCACGAGAGCCGTGTTGTTAAACTGCCGGATCCTTCTCCGGCCACGGACTCCGAGTTGCCTGCGCCCGTTTCTATCAAATACGATTGGGCACCGATCATGGAGTTTACCTCCACGGATATTTTTCAGCACTCGCCCTTTGACGACATACTGAACTCATTAAGGTCTCTCTCCTTGTCAGGAGGATCCTGGCCGAACTATGTCCGGCAGGACTGGGATACGGACGACGAAGAAATTCGCGGCCCACCCACCACCCACTTAGTAGCCACTGTCGACGACTTAACCGACATGCTCGACTTCGACTCCGAAGACATCGACGGTATGGATGACGATGCGGGAGACGAAGAGGAACCACTGCCCACAGGGCACTGGACAGCCACCTCATCATACGATATATAAATGGTGGATACACCCAAACAAGGCAATGGCGACGAGATAGCGGAGGATGACCCCTTCAAGAAGCAACCCAAGCGTCGACGTCAGCGGCGCCCTCTAAGTCCCGCCAATGCAAAAGTGGTGATACCGGCACAGGAGATAATAACACTCCGGATAGTGCCGAAGACAACAACAATCCCCTCCAGCAAGATTTAGAGCAGGAGGATGGAGGAGCCAGCCCTCCTGAGAGAGCGGCAGATGGAGAGACGGAGGATGATAATTACATTCCCCCTCCAAAGACGAGGCAAGCCTCGGCGACGACGAATTTGCCGTGCCAGAGGATCCCGTCGAACAAGAGCGCTTCAAACGCCGGCTTATAGCCACGGCAAATAGTCTTAAGAAAAAGCAGCAGCAGCTTCAAGCTGATCAAGATCTGCTAGCTGACAGATGGACTGAAGTCCTCGCGGCCGAGGAGTATGAACTCGAGCGCACCTCCAAGAGTTACCCAAAATGCAGGTTGCTACCCCGACTGGAGGAAGAAGCGTATGACGCAGCTGATAGGCCACCTCGTGGCCGCGATAGAGAGGCATTCCAGCCAAAAGATCAGCCCGCACCCCGATGCCATTCAAATAAAAAGGCACGAGGAGATACGCCAGACCTGCGAGACATATTGGAGGACAAAGCAAAGCATGCAAGATCGATCTACGGATCACGGGGGCGCGCCACTATGCGAGACGATAAACGTCACGCCGGATACAGTAAAAGTAAATCCGGCCGGGCCGAACACAGCGGGCAAAACCCATTCGAGCTGCGTCGCGATATAGCCCAATACAGAGGTGCTGCACACCCCTTATGATTCACAAATGAAGTAATGGATCATCAAATCACAGAAGGTTTCAAACCTGTAAATATTGAATCATACGACGGCACAACAGATCCCGCAGTATGGATCGAGGATTTCCTCCTCCACATCCACATGGCCCGCGGTGATGACTTACACGCCATCAAATACCTCCCACTAAAGCTCAAGGGACCGGCGCGGCATTGGCTTAATAGCTTGCCAGCAGAGTCCATCAGCTGTTGGGAAGATCTGGAAGCCGCATTCCTCGACAACTTTCAGGGCACTTATGTGCGGCCACCAGATGCCGATGACTTGAGCCACATATTTCAGCAGCGAGAAGAATCGGCCAGGCAATTCTGGACTCGGTTCCTAACAAAGAAAAATCAATTTGTCAACTATCTGGATGCAGAGGACCTAGCGGCTTTCAAACACAACATCCGCGACGAATGGCTAGCCCGGCACCTTGGTCAGGAAAAGCCGAAATCTATGGCAGCCCTCACGACACTCATGACCCACTTTTGTGCGGGAGAAGACAGCTGGCTGGCTCGCAATAATAACATATCAAAGAACTATGGTACTTCGAATACCAAGGACGGCAATAGCAGGTCACGTCGCAACAAACATAAGCGCCGCATTAACAGCGATAATATCGAGGATAAGGCAGTCAATGCCGGATTCAAAGGCTCTAAACCCGGTCAGCGGAAAAAGCCATTCAAACAAAGTACGCCGGGTCTGTCCAGCTTGGACCGTATACTCGATCGCTCGTGTCAAATACACGGCACCCCAGAAAAGCCAGCCAATCACACCAATAGGGATTGTTGGGTGTTCAAGCAGGCCGGCAAGTTAATTGCCAAAAATAAGGACAAGGGGCCACATAGCGATGACGAGGAGGAGCCCCGGCAGCCACACACCGAAGGACAGAAAAGGTTTCCCCCACAAGTGCGGACGGTGAACATGATATACGCAACCCACATCCCCAAGAGGGAGCAGAAGCGTGCGCTCAGGGACGTATATGCGTTGGAGCTAGTCGCCCCAAAGTTCAACCCATGGTCCTCCTATCCGATCACTTTCGATCGCATGGACCATCCCACTAGTATCCGTCATGGCGGATTCACCGCACTGGTTCTGGACCCAATCATTGATGTATTTCACCTCACTCGAGTCCTTATGGATGGCGGCAGCAGCCTGAACCTGCTTTATCAGGACACAGTGCGCAAAATGGGTATAGACCCCTCAAGGATCGAACCCACAAAAACGACCTTTAAAGGCGTCATTCCAGGCGTAGAGGCCCATTGCATAGGCTCAATTACACAGGAAGTGGTCTTCGGATCCCCGGATAACTTCCGAAGCGAAGAGTTAATCTTCGATATAGTCCCGTTTCGCAGTGGTTATCATGCACTGCTCGGGCGAACCGCATTTGCGAGATTCAATGCGGTACCGCATTATGCATACATCAAGCTCAAGATGCCAGGACCTCGCGGGGTTATTACAGTCAATGGAAACACGGAACGCTCTCTTCAAACGGAGGAGCACACCGCGGCCCTCGCAGCAGAAGCGCAAATCAGCCTCTCAAGGCAATCCACCAGTTTGGCGTTTCAAGACCCGGACACCTTCAAGCGCGCACGGAGCAATCGGCAACTAGACCGCCTGGCGCGATCTGAGCTCGCGTAGCAATGCGGCCCCCACCCCAGTCCCAGCCGAACGGCGAAACTCGTGCCACGTGTACATAATTACGCATTAAATATACCATGGGCACAGGTGGGGAGGGGGGCACACTGCGGCACGCCCCAAGACGCGGCTTAAACCGCACTAGGGGCTTCCCGTTTGGTTATTTTTCTCTTTTTTCAGGACCTTAATCTCTGGAAACCCTGTCCGGCAGCACTATTGCCGAACACATGATGCAGCAACCAAGGAGGCAGAAAGCTACATCACACCACGGAATTCCCAGGTGGATTACAATAACGAGCGAAATATTTGATTTAATACTATTCCTCAGCTTGCCCTCGGAAGGGACATAGTCCTACTCTTTGTTTATTGCACCATCTGTATCATTTTGCCTTAACGCACCTTTTTGAATAAACAACGCATAACATTACGACTATTATTGCATTCTTGTTATATATATATATATATGTGTGTGTGTATGTGTGTGTGTGTGTGTGTGTGTTCATTAATGATGCCTTGCAACCGTACACTTTGGTACGGCAAATACACCAGGGGCTTACGTACCCCACAATATGGTGTGAAAAGTCCGAACACTTTCACAAGTGCGGCATCCCGAACTTATAGCATTATATGCATCAGCTCCGAATCATGTCTTTGATCAAATGTTGGGTTTTCCCGGCTTCTATGTTTTGGTACCTTACGTTCCGCTAGCTCTATCGGCTAAGGTAGCGCTAGGAGAACTACTGCAATTGTGCCCCGATTCTGCTGGGCTAAAGCACCTCAGTAGAGAAAGCTAAAACTGACTGTCATGATAAAGCAAGAGACTGGTCGCTGTTCGGCGAAGTTTTCGAGTCCCTAAAGACTTATGCCGCTTAGAGCGAGGGGCTGGCCCTGTCCGGCTTAAAGGCGTGTATCGCGCCCCGAGTTCGGCCTTCCGAATACCAGGGGCTTCGCCGAAATCTAAAATTATAGAATTCTATGGCTAAGTGAGAGTGATAAAGCATTATTAGTCCGGTTGCCTTGTTCGTTGTGCTGAGCACCTCCCTCGAAGGACCCAAACATGGGAACAAGAGTGCTCAGGTTTATCCCGAACACCCCAACACTCGTGGCATGGGGGCAGAAGCCGAGGACTAGCCATCTCTCAGATTGGATAAACAGCCAAACAGAAGGTAATATTTTAAATTCACACAAGTGTTGCATAGCGCATATGAAACAAGTTTTCATCATACAAGATCACACGAGCAAGTTTACTCAAATATTACATCATTGGAACATTCGTCCGCTACAAGACGGGCCCCCTTCAGGACACCCTCATAATAAATTTCGGGTGTGCGATGCTCCTTGCCCTGCGGCGGCCCTTCCTTGATCAGCTTCACAACGTCTAGCTTGGCCCACTTCACCTTCACACGGGCGAAAGCCCGGCGTGCACCTTCGATGCAGATGGACCGCTTGACGACCTCCAACCATGGGCAGGCATCCACAAGCCGCCTCACCAGGCCGAAGTAGCTGTTCGGAAGGGCGTCGCCAGGCCACAGCCGGACTATAAGGCCCTTCATGGCCTGTTCGGCCGCCTTGTGCAGCTCGACCAATTGCTTTAGCTGGTCGCTCAGAGGCATCGGGTGTTCGGTCTCAGTATACTGAGACCAGAACAACTTCTCCGTTGAGCTTCCCTCCTCGGCCTGGTAAAACTATGCGGCATCCGACACGCTGCGGGACAAATCTGCGAATGCTCCTGGAGAGCTCCGAATTCAGGTAAGTAATCGGTAATTTACTTTTACATGCTTGCTTTGCACATAGAATGCCTTACCCGCCGCTATTTTATTCATCGCATCAATCTCCTGGAGGGCCTTTTGGGCTTCGGCCTTGGCACTTTTTGCGCTCTCGAGGGCCGCGGTAAGCTCAGACTCTCGTGTCTTCGAGCCAAGCTCCAACGCCTCATACTTCGTCACGAGAGACTGGAGCTCTTGCTGCACCTCACCCACACGAGCCTCTTGCTTTTCCCGCTCGGTGCGCTCCTTGGCCGCTTTATCTTCGGCCTTGGTTAGCGCTTGCTTTAGGGTTGCCACCTCGGTCGTGGCCACTGGCAAATATACGATGATCCTGTCATTTTGCAATCGGGTCTTCTTTTATATATACATATCTATAGACAGGGTATTACTTTCCCTTATTCTCCTTGAGCTGCCTCTTGGCAAGGCCGAGCTCTTTCTTGGACCCCTCGAGGTCCTGCTTTAGTGAGGTGACCTCCGCAGTCAGTGCGGCTGAGGCCAGCAACGAAGCCTGCATACGCATATTGACATACTTAAATTAGACTCCTGCGATATTGTTTGATCCTCTATTCGGCTTTTCTTTGTGAACACCAAATAGAGAATCAGGGGCTACTGTCTATGAGGTAATATTTTTCAACACTTATCTCAAAACATGTTAGAAGGCTGGCACAGGCTTCAGTCAATCCGCTCTTGGCGGACTGAACCTTCTAGACCACCACACTCATAATAGTATGGTGCTCCTCGTCGATGGAAGCGCTGCGAAGCGCTTCCAGCAGACTGTCCGGTGCCTCTGGATGGACAGAGGTCACCGACACAGGCGTCTTGCCCCTCTTGGAAGGAGGCCGCCTGCCCGAGTCCGGAACCACTAGAGGTTCCGGCGCAGTGTTCGGCTGAGGGCCGAACTCGGAGCTCTCAAGGGCCTTGTCCCCTCGGCTCCCAGAGTCCGGGAGGCCGCCTGGAGGCGCCTCCGGGACTGTCTCCCCTCGACCCGGTGCCTCGTGAGACAGCACCTCGGCGTCGTCTGCAGGATGAGGGGAGGTGGCGGTCGGGATGGGATCGCTGTCCATGTCCGACGAGCCTAGGGAGCCATCCGATGATACATCGATACTGGCTCGTGGTGGCCTGCATAATCATGTTCGGCGTTAGGGAAAGCAGTGCGACAAAGGAATGCTATGAGTTACTCTGGTATCCGAATACTTACGATCTCCCCAGGGGCTTGGCCCTTGGCAACCACTCGTCTTCGCCTTCGTCGGCTGCGGTGGAACTGTCCAGAAGGAGAGTCCTTCCCTTCTTGGACCCTTCGGCCCCCTAGTTGGGGCGGCCTTCCTTTTCTTGTCTCCCCTGCCTGGAGGGGGAGCATCTTCTTCTTCCTCCTCGTCTTCGAGGGAGGATTGTGCCGCAGAGTCATCGGACGATGAGTCCGACAACACCTGGCGCCGGGAACTCTTTCGGGTTCCCTTGGCCTTCTTGGTCTTCTCTGGCACCTTATAAGGAGCCGGAGTTAGCATCTCCGTCAGGAGAGCATTTGCTGGGCCTTCGGGCAAAGGAGCCAGACTGTGGGGACTCCGACTCATAAGTCGTGATCACCGAATGCACGTGTACAGTGATCCCAGAGATCAATGCTCACTGAACACACAGAAGCTGAATAACAAGAGTCTTACATCCATACATACCGTATTACACAAGTAGGACCATTATGGTCAACTCTTGAGTATAACATCGCAACGGAAATCTTCTTCGATAACTTGGACCCATGCCATCTGCCTTAACCCTACAGGCATTCTGACTGGGAAGCGTCCTAGCTCGCATGTTCGTCAACGAAGTATTCTTCATCATATCTTGTTCTTTCATGCTTGGCCAATAAAATAACCAGTGGCAAGCCAATGAGTACTTTGAATGTACTCGCAAGCAACCCATGTTTTGGTTCAAGATACAACAATGCATGATATAGGTAAATTTTTGCGGAAAGCTAGTTTTTGAGTGCAATGACATGTTCAACAACTCGTAAGACATGCATCAGGAGAATTCAAGTAACCATGAGGACAGGTTACAGATATCAACATAAAAAGAGTGGGCACCAACCCAACTCAATCATGTCAAGTCCTTTGACTTGACCCAAGTAGTTCTTCCCACACACACTGGTTTGTAAACAAGTGGACGTAGCCCAAGAGCGGTTACCCAACTGTCCTTGACCGTGGACACGGCTATTCGAATAGTTTTACACTCTGCAGAGGTTGCACACTTTACCCACAAGATCCGGGAAACTTTCGTGTCATCCACGACCCGTGATACCTCAAGTACCCGGGGTAAGCACCCGATCACTACCTTTTCCTAGACGATACTAACATAGAGTCCACTCGATTGGTAGTAACCCCCGTGCCCAACATTTCACAACTTAAAATTGTGGAGCCTCGCTCCCATATTCATCACATACCACTGGCACGGGGTACCAACGGTGTGTCCGGTGCCCCATAAAAATGTTCTTGGCCGCCCTACCTAGCATGACCCCGTCCCGAGAGAGCGCACCAACAACTCTCACGTCACTAGTAATGCGGGCTCCAAGCTAGTATCGGTCTAGGTAATCAATAATGCCCTTTCCCATATAAGGGTAGAGTGGTTGCGCATGTAAGGTTGGAATAACGGTCGCAACTTAAACCAATCCATTTTTGAAAACAACACCCACACTTGCCTTGGTACACCACTTCGTCATCAAGTGGCTACCCAACTCATCATCTCCCTCGGGCATAAGTGGCACCCAACGGGGTTTTCGAAAAGTCCTTTGAAAATACTTTGCCTCCATCACTATGCATATTCCCGTCCCTTTTTGCGTAGCGCTACTTTAGCATCCTATCTACTCCCACCGGCATAACCCTCATAAGGGGGTAGGGTCATGCACAATGCAAGTATCAACGAGGAAGTAACAGAGGCAACCCATCGAAGTGGTTACCTCCTCATCATGATTCCGTTGCAACAATAATATGGTGCTATATGACATGCATAAAAGGGTTTCATAGACATGGTCAAAGGGATGCTTGCCTGTTTTAACAAAGTCTTCGAGGTCTTCAAATATCTCTAGTCCAACTCCGAGCATTTCGTCTATTTCGTCAACTATCGTCGAAAGCAACCACAATAAGCAACACAACAAGGTAGAAAATAAAAGTGCTCTAAAATGAGAGTTGGACTTTTCTAGGATACCGCTGGTCATATGAGGAATGACCAAGGTGATTTCATTGGAAGTGGATCAATGGATATTTCTAAACATTTTGATGTGATTGAATCAAGGGGTTTATGGACTTGCAAGAAGCATACAATAACATATTTTTGAAAAATGAGCTAAGGCACCCATTTAACAAAACATGATTTTAGAAGCATCTAGGAGTTGGTTTCACTGGATTTGGAGTTCAAATGAATTTCCTATGAATTTGCAAAGTTGACAAATATGAAGAAATGGCTCATTATTTTATGTGGTGCAGAAAGTATTAATAAAAATGTTCATAAACTAAGTTATGAACTTAGAAGCATCTGGAAGTTTGAATCATGCCATTTGGATCAAATTTGAGCCCTCTGTGATTTTCTAAAATTTATGACAGAAATGGAAAAATGGTATTTGATAACTATTGGTGAAAGGAATATTTCTGGAAAAATGTGCAAATAGCACCATGAGATATGGCATGATTTTAGGAACTACTAGAAATTTGAATCATCCAATTTGGAGATAATATGAATATTCTATGGATTTTAGAAGCTCACTGGAAAAAGAAAAGGAAAAGGTTTAGGTTTATACCTAAAGCACGCATCGGGCGAAGGATAGCCACTGGGCCAGCCCAGTGGCTCAGCTGCGTGCGGGAAGTGGCCACGTCGAAGGCGTACTCGTGCTAGGGCGTCTTCGCCGCGGGGAAGCGGTGCTCAGGTTGGTACGTTTCCACTTAAATGGGAGGGGCCCGCTGGTGGGTCACTGACCTGCGGGGTCCACCCGTAGGGTCGTCGCCCTCCTCCCGCCCGCGACAGAGGAGGCAGAGGAGGCGGGGCCGAGCGCTTGCCGGCGCCCGTTCCGGTGGCTCCGGCCACCTCCGGCGACCGCCCGGACTCCGGCGAGCTCGGGAGGATGGCCCGCGTCCCTTGGGGACCCAGTTTCTGCCGGGGAGCGCCGGAGCGAGGGAGGCCTCGGCCGCGGCGGGAACAGGCGATGGCGGGGTTCAGCACGGCGAGGAAGGCACGAGGAGGAAGGAAAGATGTGCGGGTGAGGCTCCTTGGGGCCATGGGGGTCCTATGGTATGGTTCAAGGGGAAGGAGAGGGTCGGGACGACGTGAATTTTGGGGATGGACGGCGGCTCGGCTCCGGCCATGGGAAGCGACGGAGCGGCTCTGGAGAGGAGGAGAGGGGTCCGGGCGACATACGGGAGGGAGAGAGGGCGAAGGGGCCCCAGAGAGAGGCCTCGGGCGGCCTTATATGGCGAGGAGATGGTGCACCATGGACGGAGCTCACGGCCGCGGCCCGGGGCATCGCCAGAGGCCAAATGAGCTCTGGTGCGTGCCTGGGGTGCTCGTCGGCGTGGTCCATGGCTCTCTTAGGGGAGAGGAGAAGGAGAGCGAGCTCGAGGAGGTCCCGCACGAGTGCGGCGACTGGCGGACGCGAGCGGCGCTCGGGCACGCGTGTCAGAGGTCGCCGGAGAGAGAAGGAGGAGGGGGCCGACCGTCTTGCGTGTCCCGGACGCCGAGGCAGCCTCGGGGGACACAAGGGGGAGGCCCTAGGTGGTCAGAAGCCTCGGGCAGGACGCGGCTACAGTGCCCTGGTGCACTGTAGCGCGCTCCAGAGCATGCATATGGTTGGCATTGGCATATCTTTGGCGCCCAGGGCGTGGCCACTAGTGTCTAGGGGGTCAGGGGAGGAGTAAACAAATGGGTGGTGGCCTTGGGTGCCCTGGTGAGCCAGTAGTAGAGGAGAGAGGTAGAAGAAGAGGGAGAGGGGGCTGTCCAGGGAGGTAAATGAGGGTATTTTACCCCTCAATCATTGAGCAATGGCCATGGGAGAGTTACTGGCGGTAGGAGAAGACTAGGAGGAGCTGTGGTAAAAAGTTGAGCTCAAGGATATTAGTGGAAGGGGTCAAAATGGTGTTTTTGGAAAAATGGCAGAAGGTGTTTGTTGTTGGTTTGGGCAAGAAAATTAACTCCAATTGACATGATAATTAACAGGATCAAGTGTCACACATAATTGAGGTTGACCACCAAGTTTGAGTCCATTTTGAGAAAGTTGCCAATGCAACTTTTGTAAACCCTAGAAATCAGCAGAAATGGGATTTTCAAGATTTAGTCATCCAAAACTATTCTACTTGATGCACCACTTGTTTTAGTGTCATCATTTGAGGATTTGAACATGTCCACAAAAATTCAGATCAAAAGGACACACTTGGCAATGTAGAGTTGTTCAAATTTGGTTCTGGACAGAAAGGGTTTTGGGGTACTTTGATCAAGATAACATTCTCTCCAACTTGTGCCATTTTGTCTAGATGAATAACTAGACCATTTGAGCATGTTCACAAGGTTTGAGAACATTTGGACATGTTTGGCAATGTAAAGTTGCTCAAACTTCAAAATGGACAGAGATGGTTTTGAGGAGATTTCATGGGGTTATACTATTCTCCATGACATGGTACTTGGCAAGATCATCAAAAATGTCATATGTGACATGTTAGAATTTTCCTGGATTTTTATGAAATATTTCCTGTAGAAATATTCCAAATCCCTGAAATGAGCAGAAATGGTTTTGGGAGGTTTTGTCTAATATTTTGATCATGACCATGTGTTGAAACTCATATATATGGAAAATATATGTCCATTGAGTCTCCCTAATTTTTCTCAAATATTTTTAAAGCTTTAAAATAATTATAACCTATTTAAGACCATTTCTGGCCTTAAGAAAAAGACTTTAAATAAAATAGGAAAATAACTTTTAAAATTATATTTTTATGGTTTCTGGGTATCCTATATCTAATAGGAGTCAAACATATTTTTGGAAAGATTTTTACTGCCCTTAATTAAGTACTTGTAGTGCAAAACTCAATTCAGGGGTTTTTGGAAAACTAATTTTTGAAAATACTATTTGGCCAAATTATTTTGTAAGAAATTATTTTTATGTCCTATACACATGGCATGATCATTGGCTCAAGAGGTTGGAGCAAGGAGATGAAGCATAGGAGTTGGAGGATTTATTTGATTTTTAGAGCACTTGCAAACAACAGACAAAAACCAATCAAGGCAAGGTCCAAAACACATTTTATTATGATTTATTAGCGTAAGTGTTGTGGCATGAAAATCAGGGTGTGACACGGACAGTCGATCTGTCCGGCCATTTCCTGCCAGTCCTGTCAAAGGAACGGGAGCTTAGATCCCGCATAGAGTCAAACTATGAAAAACAAGTATCTGGTAAGAGGTAAAACTTCTTACCACGCTGGCTTGGCGCTTTGCGCAGAATCCACAATCCTCGGTAGTAGGAGGAGGAACCTCGGCGCCCTTGAATAGCACCTTCCAGGCATCCTCGTGTGTTGTATCGAAGAGCCTGTTCAGAGTTTGGTGTTGGGCCGGGTCGAACTCCCACAAGTTGAAGGCCCGTTGTTGACATGGGAGGATCCGGCGGATGAGCATGACCTGGACTACGTTGACGAGTTTGAGCTTCTTGTTCACCATGTTCTGAATACATGTTTTTGGAGTCCGGTCAGCTCTCCCGAACTATCCCAGGACAAGCCCTTCTCTTTCCAGGAGGTGAGCCGCGTGGGGATGCCAGATCGGAACTCGGGGGCCGCTGTCCATGCAGGGTCACGCGGCTCGGTTATGTAGAACCACCCCGATTGCCACCCCTTTATGGTTTCCACAAAGGAGCCCTCGAGCC
The DNA here is from genome assembly GCA_034509565.1 of Triticum monococcum. NCBI lineage: Eukaryota > Viridiplantae > Streptophyta > Magnoliopsida > Poales > Poaceae > Triticum > Triticum monococcum. Next base: position 37,578,312 of record CM067841.1, on the reverse strand, counting down.
ATGTAACGTTGGGCATCTTGCCCACCATGGCGCCTCCGCACTCCGTCTGGTGGCCGCCCACTACCTTCGGCTTGACATTGAAGGTCTTCAGCCATAAGCCGAAGTGGGGCTTGATGCGGAGGAAGGCCTCGCACACGACGATAAACGCCGAGATGTTGAGGATGAAGTTTGGGGCCAGATCGTGGAAATCCAGGCCGTAGTAGAACATGAGCCCCCGGACGAATGGGTGGAGAGGGAATCCCAGTCCGCGAAGGAAATGGGTAAGGAACACTACCCTCTCATGGGGCCCGGGGGTGGGGATGAGCTGCCCCTCATCTGGGAGCCGGTGCGCGATGTCGTCGGGCAGGTATCCGGCTCTCCTCAGCTTCTTGATGTTCCCCTCCGTGACGGAGGAGACCATCCACCTGCCTCCCGCTCCGGACATGGTTGGAGAAGGTTGAGGTGGGAAGTGCGGACTTGGGCGCTAGAGCTCGAGTGTGCGAAAACGGATGAGCAAAGGAGGAAGAAGGCGTGGATGAAAAGGTGAATCCTTATCCCTTTATATGGGCGGACGAAACCATGCGTCCCCACTAACCTGGTAAAACTTGCTTATCCCCCAAGCGCTGTAATCGATGGCGCGGTTGGGTTATCCACGCCCGTATTTGATGAGAATCCCGTGATAAGGGGACACGATCTCTGCTTTGACAAGACGTGTCAAAAAATTGCCTCGCGTTATGTGCGGGGCTAGTTAAAGGAAACGGTTCGAATGATCACCGGGCCATGGCATAATGTCGTGTCGCCAAAACAAGTCAGCAAATTAGATTTGCGGAAATATTATTCTCTCTACGGTGGTATGTGAAACTTATTTTGTAGGGTCGGACACTATCTTTATATTCAAATTCTTCCGTGGTATATTCGGAGGAGGAACCCGCCTTGCAATGCCGAAGACAATACTGCGCGCTGTACTCATCGGCATTGAAAGCCTGGTTCGGGGGCTACTATGGGAGTCCTGGATTAGGGGGTCTCCGGACAGCCGGACTATCTCCATTGGCCGGACTGTTAGACTATGAAGATACAGGATTGAAGACTTCGTCTCGTGTCCGGATGGGACTCTACTTGGCGTGGAAGGCAAGCTAGGCAATACGGATATGGATATCTCCTCCTTTGTAACCGACCTTGTGTAACGCTAACCCTCTCGGGTGTCTATATAAACCGGAGGGTTTTAGTCCGTAGGACACAACAAATACAACATACAATCATACCATAGGCTAGCTTCTAGGGTTTAGCCTCTCCGATCTCGTGGTAGGTCTACTCTTGTACTACCCATATTATCAATATTAATCATGCAGGACGTAGAGTTTTACCTCCATGAAGAGGACCCGAACCTAGGTAAAACATTGTGTCCCCTGCCTCCTGTTACCATCCGCCTTAGACGCACAGTTCGGGACCCCCTACCTGAGATCCACCGGTTTTGACACTGACAGGTCCAAACTCATAAAACTTGTTGTGTCACACTTGCGCCTAGCTAGATCCAGCGTCTCTCGTACTCCTATCTCATTGTTGAAGTCATCCCCATGATAATAGCCAACGTGTATAGTACCACATTTGTAAAGTAATATAAGACATTTTAGATCACTAAAGTAGTGATCTAAATGGTATGATATTAGAGGGAGTAGTTAGTTGCAAATAAGTACTACTTTGTTAATACATGGCACATCTCAACTCTCATGATATTTCTTGGCCCCTTGTTGTAGCTGACTCTTAATCTACAACCTGCTTTCCTTCACTCCCTATTCTCTCACATTCAACTCAACAAGAATATAATATCGTAGTCCTTATAGTCTCCTTACACCCGCTTTTTATCTTTTCTCTTAGGACAACTCCAATGCCGCGCACCAAATCGGCCCTAACTGTCCGAACCGCGCAGACCAGACACTTTTTGCCATCCAACGTTGTGCATCAAAGCATCTACGGCTCTGTCCAAACATCTGAAATCCCGCAAACTAGAAGTAATGCTGGGGAGGTTTGCGACCGTCCGGTTATCTGCCATGTAGGCATCTATCACCTGGGCCCAAGAAAATCAACGGCGGAACTGGCACATTTGATCAATTCCACCACTGTCTTCGTGCGAAAGCCCGCATGTTTTCCACTATCCGCTTTGTTCGCCGCCCACCACCACCCCGCCCCCGTCTGTTTCGCCGTTCACTGCCGTGATGGAGTTGTATTTCCTTTTCTTCCTTTAGCTGTATTTTTATTTCCAATTTTTTTGTGGGTTTTTGTTTTTCTCTTCTAGTTTTTCCCTTTCTTTTTATAGGTTTCATGTACAATAAACATTTTATTAATATATAATTATTGTTTTTAATACATGTTGAACAATTCTTAAATATACATTGACATTTTCTAATGTACTATTTTTTTCTAATATAGGATGGACTTTTGATAAATATTATATATAAGCTAAAATAATAATATTGCGGTTTTTTGAAAATTAACATTTTTAAAATATTTTCCATATTATTCAATATTTTTTTAGAGAAAATCCGACTATAAAACCATAGAGCAAAAACAAAATAAAAACCCAAGTGAGCTCACCAGACTGGGCCGGCCCATTGCGCCTTGCTCAGGAGTAGCCTCAACTCTTTTTTTTTGAATTATCATGAATCCATTCCAATCGAATATTGAATAATCAAATTCTTCAGACGCCAAAGGGCACCAAATAGGAGGTCTCTTGTATCGCACTGGAGGCGCCAGTGCTATATATCGCTAAGTACGAGCCCAAACAAGCACTCGCCTACAACATACCGTGGTGGGCCAGCCCGCTACAATGGCAGTTCTTTTTATATTTTAAGCGCTGGGGTTCCTACATCGTCAGCTAACAGTTCTTCTTCTTCTTCTTCTTCTTCTTCTTCTTCGTCTTCTTCTTCGTCTTCTTCTTCTTCTTCTTCTTCTTCTTCTTCTGTAGTGCTAGTTTTCTTTGGTTTTTTTCTAGCTTTTCTATTTTTCTTCCTTACTTTTTCAACGGTTTTCTTTTGAGTTTGGTTTTTCTGTATCTCTTTATCGGTTATCCTGTTCTTCTTGTTTTTCAACATATGTCTTCTTCTTTCTGTCATATTGTAAATTTTCCGTATACGTCGGGAACCTTTTTAATACATATTAATCATTTTATGGATACATGATTAACATTTTTACACACACACACACACACACACACACACACACACACACACACACACACACACACACACACACACACACACACACACACACACACACACACACACACACACACACACACACACACACACATATATATATATATATTATGTCTGCCATTTTTTCTCATATACATGTGAAACATTATTTTATAAATGTTTAACACTTGTACAAATATATGTTTTGCTTTCAACTTTTTTTATACACATTGTACATTTTTCAAATACATGTGAAACATTTTTTAAACATTTTAACATATTTCTTATACATATTTTTGAATAGTTATATTTTTTACAATTCGTAATTTTTAAATCTGCAAATAATTTCATGATTTTGTTTTTGCAAAATGTGAACAGTTTTGTCAATTTTGAACATCTATTGGAAAACACGTGTTTTTTTAAAAATTGTGTAAAAAATGGAACCAGTTTTTCTTAAAATATCGATTTTTTAAAATTGATTCAAAATTTGAAATTTACGAATTGACAAAAAAATAAGGAAATGAAAATAGGTAAAAATAAAAGAAAAAGGAAATATAGCGCAGAAGGAAAAAGATTATGAATTTATTAGATTAGATTTCATAACCATTTTGGTGAAAGTCATGTACTCCCTCTGTAAAGTAATATAAGAGCGTTTAGATCACTAAAATAGTGATCTAAACATTCTTATATTAATTTACGGAGGGAGTACTTTTTATTGAAACACATGATCATGTACTTTCCATTCCGGCAAACAGACCACTGTGTTTTTTGACAGTTAAATCTTCTTTATTCATTAGACAGGGCTACATCATTTACAGGCAAGGAGCTTATAGCCTCATGAGCTAATTACATCTAGCTAAACTTGCTAATTTGTGGCCGCTGTTGTTTGCCGGCTGCTACCGTCGAATGCTTCATAAAAGGCCAAGTTTGAATCGTTTTTCCACCCTGGTGACTAGTGTGTTGCTAAGTGGGCAGTTTTGGCCTTCAGTCGTTGGTTTCCCTTCGATCAGGAACGGACGATAGATGGGTGGGCGCATGTTACACCATGATTGCGAAGAGGCAAGTCGCTGGATCCCCGTCCCCTCTTTGCACTCCATGCCCCCCATTGGGCACCAAATCCTGCCCAAGGTCTTCATCATGTCCTCCACAAAGATAGGTTTATCCGACATGAGATTGGCAGGGCTTGAAGTTCCATCATTCCCATCTTATTAGATCCAGCCCATCCAATCTTGATGCCCTTATTACTCTCCCTCTCCAAGAGCTTCATGCTCTTCAGCATGCATTCTACCTTTCCAATCTCCGACGCCTCGACACCTGAACAAAAACAATATAAAAAAAACTAGGGAAGAGCAAGTGGTGTCTAGATAACTAAAGTAGTGGTCTAAATATTCTTATATTAGTTTACAGAGAGAGTATTTTTTATTACATGCAGCATTGCCCTCGCGATCTGTCATTGTATTCACATACCAACTTGCTGTGATATTAGAGACTAAAAATTATAGTCAACTTGTAATCCGTGGATTTCATGTCACCCGGTGCCTAGGATCCACCGAAGACGAGGGGAACCCATAAACACAAGTGGCAAAAAGCAAAAAAAAGTTGAAAGAAAAGAAACAATTTTTGATATGAGCAATGCATGAGACTTGTTCCCGTTGATCCAGCCCAATTAATTAAATAAGTATCAACGGCCGCTTGTTGCCGTCGGCCGATTCGCTGGCAAAAAAGAATAGAAGCTCAAAGGACCATTGAAACCCTCGTGCCTCCGCCGTGACCCACACCACATCCACGGCCGGCGGATCCTCGGCTCAGCTGCTCCGCCACGCCGCGCTACACGGCTGATGGAGCCCTCGGAGACCTGCCCAGCCGTCACCACCACCATTGACTCCCTCAAGGACGACAACATCGAGGACATCCTGCTGCGCCTCCCGTCGCCGGCCTCCCTCGCTCGAGCCGCGCTCGCCTCACGCCGCTGGCGCCGCATCGCCTCAAGCTCCCCCTTCCTCCGCCGCTTCCGCGAGCTCCACCCCCGGTCACCCATCCTCGGCCTCTTCGCCTCCCAGCCGGACCTCCAGCAGCTCCCCATCTTCCACCCCGCGGCCGCCGTCCGCTCCGACCCGGACCTCGCAGCCGCCGCGCGCGGGGGCGACTTCCTGCTCACCCGCCTCGAGGACGACCCGGCGTGGCGCTTCCGGGACTGCCGCAACGGGCGCCTCCTCCTCTGCAGAGGCGACTCCCTCTCCCTCTACGACCCCGTCTCCCACCGGCATGTCGCCGTGCCCCGTCCACGGAACGACGAACCCCTCGTCCCTGCACCACCTGGAGCAGCGGAGTACATATCGGACTGCTTGCTGGACGGCCATGGAGAAGACGGCACGGCGGCGTGCTTCCACGTGGTCACCGTGCAGCGAGACGGCCAAAGGTTGCGCGCCATGGAGTACGCCTCCTGCATGCCCGAGTGGCGCATCCACCCGTGGGTGGACGGCATCGACGTGCCTGAGCAGAGCATGCGGCCAATGCACGCCGCAGCGGCCGGGCTCATCTTCTGGAGACGTGACCGGAACTCCTCGCTCTTGCTCGACACCAGCACCATGGCATTCTCCATCGTCCCTCTTCCAGTTCCACATCCACTAGCAACGCAACTGCCGAGGCCGCCGGCAGCGTACGCCGTGGGAGACACCGAGGCCGGTGCTTGTTGCCTTTTGCTTATCCTCGGCACAGGCATGCTGCAAGTGTGGCTACTCAAGAAGAAGGACGGTGGTGGTCATGCGTGGGAGTTGGAGAAGCTGAGCCATTTACGTGGCCTGGACAGCTTGAACCGGCGGTTTTCCGCCCATGTGGTGTCTGCCGGACTAGCAACTGTTTACTGTGCGAGCAGCGAGTTTTCTCACTTCGTCATCGACCTCAAGGACATGAGCCTCAAGAATAAGTTTCGTTGTCATCGTTCCACGGCCTTCACTTTCCAAATGAGATGGCCACCTACCGCGTTGGTGCACACTTCCACTTCCACGTGTGAGCGACCCACCGCACCCTCCAACATATGCTTCCAGAGGTATGAGTGAATTTGATGAAACCCACGATTCAAGATACCACCATTTGGCACTACCAACTGTCTGAATCTTTTCTTACTGATTGAATTGTGTGTTTAATTACCATTTTATCTTACCTTGAACAGATGCTGAATATCAACACGGAGCACCTTGTTTTAGTAGGAAGCGTAAGAGCAATGATGAAATGGCAAGTGGCAAAGAAACAATGGAGCCATGTATCTCCATAGCTTCTTTGAAGAACAAAAAGTCGGAGAATTTTGTTTGCCATGAGACCGGACCGCCCCCGTGAATAAAGAAGGTGATCGACACTCAACACTAACGTTTCAATACCTTGTGAACAAAATACTCCCCACTATTCTTGATATGTGCAAGTTAGAAATAGGATAAACTTCGTACTTAGGAAGGGATTTCTATTTTTTTTAAAGGAGGATGACCCCCGGCCTCTGCATCTGGGAGATGCATACGGCCACTTTATTGATTATTCTCGAGGACCTTACAAAGTATTACAAATAATATATTTGAATCCATCATCTTGGCAACATATGCCGCCACTCCTATTCATATGATGAAGGGATGCTAGCTGGGCCACTACCCAAACCACTCACCTAAACCTAACATCAAAAGCCGGAAGCCCCAGCCGAGCCACATACCAGGTCTGGGGCACAATCCGGTCAGACGCACTCGTGTGTCGTCGCAGCCATCTTCCACAGGTTCGTCTTTAGATTATATTGATGCATCTACCTTGTCTGGCCACTCTGCCATCGACGTCACCATGACGCCAGATAGCTACCTCCTCCTACGCGAGTCCATATCCGCGCATCGGACGCCGAGCCTCCACAGCGCCATGCCGCCGATCTCCGCCGCCATCAATGTGTAAGATGAAGTACCGCTCCACCACGGCAGGTACAAGGTAAGGAAGGGTGAGGTCCCCATCGGAGACACAGCCGGACGGGCCGCCACCAGGAACCAGACAAGCTTGCCATACACGCCCGGCATCCCCATGCCCAAGTCGGTGCCTTCAAGAAGGTGACGACGCTGTGGCGCCACCGCCAATTAGCCACCGGGGCTAGGGTTTTCACCCGGGCGCAGGGGAAAGGGGGAGGCAGGGGAAGTTGAGCCTCGGCGCCGCCACCAAGGAGGGAATGGCGTCCGGTACGCCATCGGTGCCGTGACCGCCACCGGCGGCCAAGGGTTTCCCCCGGCCAAGCACCCTACCGCCACCTCCGAACCAGCCACAACATCAGCAGGCACACGCACGCTGGAGATCCAGGCCGACCGAAGGTCATGCGTCACGAGAGGACCAAAACGCCTCAGATCTGACGAGGGGAGCCCGGGGCCTCCCCGCGCCACGACCAGCGCCCACCAGGACCTCGCTGCCCGCGCAGCTGAGGGGACCCGACCAACCTCACCGATGAGCAGTCCCCGCCGCCGGAGGAGCGCCGTCCGCACCAGCGAGGCCGCCGCCTCAGATCCGGGCCCTCACCACCGAAAGGGAGCGGCCAGAGGCCTCGCCGCCGCCCTCACAGGCAACCGCGCGGGGGGCCTGGCGACCGCCTCCGGCAGCGGCGAGGAGGAGGGGAAGGGGAAGGTGGCGGCATGAGGGAACCCTAGGTCGCCCCCGAGTCGCCCTCGGGAGAGCGACGCGGGGGGGGGGGGGGGGGGGGGATGGCACAGGGATCAGCCTCAGAAGGGATTTCTATTGACAGGAATATATATTCCTTTTGGAGAAACAAGCACCAAAATTTCAATATTATGTTTTTTATACTGAAAATATGTTTGTGCATGGAAGACAAGATTACAAAAAACGCACCTATATAGCAACTTCAAGACAACCAATTGTAGCACCTAATATGCACTACAAGTACGTTAGGGTAATTTGATAGCATTTTCTCGTGAAACATGCATGAACTTGTTGTCAGCGCACACACAGTGCTCAACTATAAGATACATCATCAGTTCATCTTTTGTCTTTGGCCGTACTCATTATGGTTTGTTACTCTGTTGTTAACGTCGGTACTAGATGTTGAGAACTTGAGATACAGCTGACTGGGTGTTGAGCTCCGAGTCTGCCGACCTCTCATGTTGAACAAAGACAATATCACAATAAAGACCGGTTGCTGTTTCCTCATATCTTGTTTCTGTTTGATATTTATATTTTTGACTTCTTCTAATGTAATAGCCTGTAAGGTGGCTTGTATTTCAAAAACAACATTCGAGTGTGTGTTTTAAGAATCGTACTGTCATGTGAGTTGGGAGTAAGAACATTATAAACTACTCCCTCTATCCTAAAATAAGTGTCTCAATCTTAATACAACTTTGTACTAAAGTTCTACTAAGATCGAGACAGGGACGGAGGGAGTATTATTGTTGGTCATGTAGGTGTAAGTTATAGCAGGAATGTTGTCCTAGCTTGCCTCCTTGGCATTGGTGGTTATCCAAGAATAATTATCTTCAACTATTTTAAAATTTATTCTATAATGTCATCTCTAACGCCGACTTGCAAATTTCCTCCGGCATCCGTCTGCAGACAGGGGGAACAGTCCGTGGACACGGATGCGCGAGACCGCCATCCAATGGCATCATGTATATGTTCGCCAGTAAAGGGCAATTTGAAATTCAAATTTAATCTGATCTACACAGCGCGTCGGATCACACCAGCACCGCATTGCATGCCCGATCACAACAAAAAAGAAGCAGGTATGTTAAGTTTTTACATGATCGAATCCAAAAGAATATCAATCCGGCAGTCCGTGCAATTTTTTGCCTTGTCGACCGGCAATCCCAACCATCTGGTCCCCGATCAAGGTGTCGTCGCCACTGCATAGACAGCCTCCACCTTCGTGCCGTCCTCATTGTCTGCCACTATCAGGCCATCTTTTTGCCGCTGCAACATCTGGTAGTTTGACCTACAACAGCCATTACTGGAAGTTTGATCTTCCTAGAGGCAGAGCGATCCTGGACGAGAAGACTACCGACGTAAACATAGGTAAGCCACTTGTACCTCATGTGCTCCCTGTCATGCTCTGTGTGCCCACTTGAGATGAATAAATGTCGTATACAATTCTGTGTACCTGAAAGATATGTAAATAGTTGTGGTTCTTTTTGATGAATAAGTAATGAAACAATAGACGTTATCAGCTTTTATTGTTTTATGCCGTTCATCAAGCTGTCGGCGGCTGTCGTGCCGATGATCTGTCCACCACAATGATGTGGTTGTGATGATCTTTCTTTTCAATGAAATTAGTATCTTGTAGTTCTGTGCTAACTAGTTTGGTCTTTGGTTGTGATTTATCCATTTTGATTTTAGTCATAGATATGCTATATGTCTTCCTGAGAGTCCGTACAGCACAGTTCATGAATTATACTAGATAATGGCTTAGCTTTTGTAGTTATTTAATATACACTTGTTCATAGATTTTGCAAACCATTGTTTTGGTTTTGGTCCTAACTGTCAAGAATATGCTGTTGCACTTTGTTTTATCTCCTGGTTGCTAGAATTAGATGAAGAACTGTGGTACTACAAGGAACTGTTGCTTCTAGTTGCTATTCTCTAGTAGATTATGCTTGATATTTGGTCCTCCTTTTAACGAGGGGTGTGTGCATGTGTTGTGCAATGTGTTCCTTAGATGACAAGGGACGTTCTCTTCCTGAACATGGTATATAATTCTCGTTTGGTCAGTATTATGATTGCTTAAGCTATGTATGGTGTCAAGAGTCTAAATTTTTTCTGTTTTGATGTTCATTTACTAGCATGATTTTGGCTTGTGAACATCTGAATTTCTGCTTTTATGAGTCATCAGATTGAGATTCTACATGTAGATGCAGACTGTTTTTTTGTTCAATGCCTACTTCAGATTGGAGAATGAATTGTGACGATGAACATCCTATCTTTAATGACCTAATACTAGGACGCCCATATATGTATATAGGTTCGAGAAGGATGTGCTCTCTTTTGGCTGCCTTTCAATCGTTTATCTAGAAATTGTCTGGGAACTAATCTTGTTCTTTCTCTGCGCAGGGAGCTTGCCTGACTCGATGGTGAGGATATTAAAAGAGATTTATGCTAGAGATGGTGGACGCGCGGGCACGGGGAAGGTTGTTTTTTATATTGTCGAGGACATCACGAAAATGTTGGGGTGTGTTCCTTTGTATGTTTTCCAGTGTGAATATTGTATATCCGAGCTTGTTGTTTTGAGTTGCTGCTGGATATTGGGGTGATGTTTGTTCCCGTGTATGGATCGGTTATGGCGGCGAGTGTTTGTTTGAAGGATGGACAAGTTATTGTGAAAAGTTGCCAACGCTGGTGCTGGTGCATGTCTCTCTCTTCTTCTTTGGTCTATGTAATGTAATGGCGTGTCACATTCTACAGGCTGTGCTTCAATATATAGAAATAATTCTACACTCTCATTTCTATTATTTTCATCCTAGCCAATGAATGCTCACTTATCATCATAGTTCCGATAATTATGAAACACAACTCCCTATTATTTTCATTTTCTTGCGGAGGCTCTGAGCTTTTATCATTTACTTGCTACTAGATGTTGTTGATTAATTCATGAGAATATATGCTTGCTCTCATGAAGATATATATGCTATATGTTGTAAAATCTAGCTAGCAGACAAACTTGCTTGTGATTCTTGTGAAAATAAGAGCAAAGATACTGCCCATGCCCATCAACATCAAACAAGGCGATGCAGAACAATTAAGCACAATCTGCCTTATGTTGACACTAGATTTTGGCACGGCGAAGAACTTAATTAAGATGGCCTCGAATGAAGAAGTGCTCAAAGTGAGAAAGTTCTCTATCGTCAAAAGGAAAAACTTTGATATTTGGGCTATAGTTATCCGGTCTCATCTCTAAGGCCGAAGTTGTGTTCGCACACGAACACGTCACTGTGTACCCTCGACGCCGGGCTTCACTTAATATTCAAGATTGCTTTTGGGCTCGTTTCCATCCGAGGTCGTTTGTCATCACAAAAAGTGTGTTCGCACACGAACACTTCACCGTGTACCCTCGACGCCGGGGGTGATGCACCGCAGCTCGCGTCGAAGGAGGTCCGACTGGCAGCACGATATGCAGGACAGCCGGCAGACGCTTTTGTAGACCCGAAGCCCCGCTTACCCGGGAGGGACCCCGTCAGGGCTCGCGGCGGCTATGGGCTGCTCCAGGTCGATTCGCTCGCCCCTAGAGCCTTGTGATTCCGCAGCCCTCCGGCATGATGAACTAGCGAAGAACGAGAAGAAAGATACAAGGGAGAGATAAAAAGTAGATGAACATGAAAAAGTAGTAGATGTGTTTGTTCGATTGGTGTTGTTTCAATCGGCCGTCACCCCCAACATATATAAGAGGCGGCTGGACTTCCCGTATAAGCAAAGGATTTATCTAGGCTTTCCTTATAAGAAAATTACATCAGTTCACGTCCAAAACCCTAGTCAAATTCGGACTGGTTTTATCCGAACTTTCAAAACTGTTCGGTTTAAACTAGCTGTACTTTGAGGGTCCTTTTTGTGGTGACAAACGACCTCGGATGGAAACGAGCCCAAAAGCAATATTGACCGTTTCGACGAGACGAACAATGTTTCATGTTGAACGTTTTTCATCAGAGGTCATCTCGAGGGTCAGCTAATTATTCACGCAGCACATCAGACATACCCACATATGTGTCTGGTTCCGGGCATCATATTTTTGCTCACTGGAGGGTCGCGCTGTGCGGGCTCTAACTTTTGCATATGACCTCGGATTGAGACGATATTTATATCAAAATCGATCGTTTCGACGAGACGAAGACAATTCATGTAGATCAGTTTTCAATATGGGGCAGTCTTGGGGGCGTAATCAGCCGAATAGTGTTTTGAATACAAAATCTAAGTAATTCGAACACAACTTCGTCCTTAGAGATGAGACTGGATGAGTATGGCCCAAATATCAATTTTTTTTCTTTTGACGATACAGAACTTTCTCACTTTGAGCACTTCTCCATTTGAGGCCATCTTAATTAAGTTCTTCGCCGTGCCAAAATCTGGTGTCAATACATGCCCCCCTGTTTTTCGGCAAACTTGTGTGCCGAAAAATAACTTGCACAATGCTTTTCTTAAGAACGATGTCAACACTCCATCGACCATTTTATGTGCTTAGGACGATAAGTATATATCGGCCATTTGGATTAGCAACAAAAGTAAAGCTAATCAAACATATGATGATTTGGTAATACTCTTTCATGATGTAAGAAATTATATTGCATCCATGGTTTAAAATAAGCCCATTGAGGGTAACCAATCATACCTGATGAGAAATTCCATGGCATAGGCATCAACGACATTGTTGAAGAAAATGGATAATGTGTGGACCGAAGATGTTGAAACCTTCGGCTTGGTCCTTCATAGTTTTCACTCTTTTCCTTCTTCACATTTGTCGCACTCCTTGTAAAGGAAGCTTGCACATAATTCTTATTTTGAATACTTCCTTTGGGAACCCATGTCATATTCCTTTCTTCAAATTCTTGTGCACTAAGTTTTTGTAATTTCTTCTTTTGCCAATATGATAAGCCGAGTGGGCACCCTGGCTGTGATTTTGTTTGAAGCAATGGCAATTCTTGTTTTACCATGTGCACTCTCAACTTCTTCTCTTCAGATTTGGTACTTGATTGACTTGCCTCATCGCCATTAGTAGCCAATGTCAATACTTTAATTGGCTCCTTCTCATTTGAGATCAAATCTGAAGTAGCACTCTTACGGCCATCTTTTTTAACACGATAAATTTGTTTGACCACCTCTTTCTTGTTCCTTGAGCTCCGGACCGATTCCTTATGATTGAAACGGTCTTTCACATGTGATTGTTCAAATGTTTATCTTTTTGGGGCTGCATAATGTTTGTGAGATGGTCTAAAATAAGATGAAGAATGCACCCTTGTATCATACTTGTCCCACGATGGATATGGATTTACATGATCATAGGAAGGTATCCATGGCATTGGCATTGGCGGCACAAAATATGGATATGAATATACCGCATTAGAATTCTCATTTTGCCAATACCAATCATCGGATTTGCGTCTAGGGGGCGATCTTGATGCTTTTCCATTAGTTGACCGATAAGCACTTTTCTCTTCACTCCTCTTTTGATATTTATCTAATAATTATGCAAAAGTGACCTTGAATTTCTTGCACTTGTGCTTATTGCGGCCTTTATCTCCTTTGTCTTGACTTGAATCGATCTTTGGATTTTCTTGTTGCCCCCCAGTCCTTGGCGTCTTCATTGTATCTTCGATAGAACTCATGCCTTCAAGAATATTTTCATTGTGCTCTTGAACAACTTTTTTACTTGAAAGCTTGATCCTATCACCTGTAGTTTTTACCTTCTCATCTTTAAAGGAATCGTCTTGAAGCAGCCGATTCAAAAACCTTTTTCCATTAGGACCAATCAGAATAGACTGGTCATCCCTTGGTGTTTCAACAAATTTTAATCGTCCTTTATCAATGGCCGATTTAACTATTTGACAAAACATGTTGCAATCCTCAAAATTATGCTTGGACGAATCATGCAACTTGCAATACATTCGTCCTTGGATTGATGGCTTCACATGGTGATCAAGAACTTTAATGTAATTATTTTTTAGCAACAAATCAAATATTTGATCACACATGCTTGAATTGAAGGTATACTTCTTATTTTCTAGCCGATCTTGGTGTGCAAACGGCTTTGGAGTTGAGCAAACGAATGGTTCAGATTTAGAATCTCCCCATTCGGCTATGCATTGTGTTTTACACCCTATCTCCGATGTATTTGGATAAGATATTATATTAGCATCGGATTTTTCAAAAGAATTTAACCTTGACTTTAAATTTCTGAAACGAAAATAGTTAGAATACACATGTCTCAATTGATACCAAGTGCAAGCCAAGTAAGAAACTATTGGGGAACGTAGCAGAAATTCAAAATTTTCCTACGTATCACCAAGATCTATCTATGGAGAAACCAACAACGAGGGGAAGGAGAGTGCATCTACATACCCTTGTAGATCGCTAAGCGGAAGCATTCAAGAAAACGGGGTTGAAGGAGTCGTACTCGTCGTGATCCAAATCACCGGAGATCCTAGTGCCGAACGGACGGCACCTCCGCGTTCAACACACGTACAGCCAGGTGACGTCTCCCATGCCTTAATCCAGCAAGGAGAGAGGGAGAGGTTGAGGAAGACTCCGTCCAGCAGCAGCACGACGGCGTGGTGGTGGTGGAGGAGCGTGGCAATCCTGCAGGGCTTCGCCAAGCACCACGGGAGAGGAGAAGGACTTGGGAGAGGGGAGGGCTGCGCCAGAACATTGGTGCGGATGCCCTCCCACCCCCCACATATATATAGGGGCAAGGGAGAGGGGGGGCGCCCCCCTCAGATCCCATCTGAGGAGGGGGCGGCGGCCAGGGGGTTTGCCTTGCCCCCCAAGGCAGGGGCGCGCCCCCTTTTAGGGTTCCCCCAAAACCCTAGGCGCATGGGCCGTAGGGGAGGAGGCGTCCAGCCCACTAAGGGGCTAGTCCCTCTCCATATACAGCCCATAGGGCCCTCCGGGGCAGGTGAACCCTCCCGGTGGACCCCCCAGAACCCCACTACAAGAAATATGTCAACTTGTGACCACCACTATTGGTCACTGAATGGTCACAAATTTCCATTTATGACCTTTTTGTGACCAAAAACATAAGGTCAAAAGCTGGCCGTCGTAAACTGACTATAGCGACCTTTCTTCTGGAATGGTCGTAGATGTTTATGACCAAAATACGTCTACTGTGGCATTTTGGTCACTAGCAACCTCTCCAGGCCACGTAGGCATCCGACGTGGCAATCTGATGTGGCACAAGAATCGGCCCGGTCCAATTGGGTGTTTATATGGGCCGAGCCCATTAATTCAGCCTTTTAATGTATTTTTTCCCTGTTCATTTTGGTCAGCTACATGGGCCAGGCCCAACAATTCAGCCTTTTATTTTCTAGGCCTTTGGCCTTTTTGCTTCGATTTCTTATTTGGGCCTCAGCCTTTTTACAATCCATTTTGGACCAGGTCCCACTAGTCAGGTCATCTAATTAGGTCACACTTGTCAGTTTTTTTCATTTTAAAGGACCCACGTCTTCTCTATTTGGGCAACAACCAATAACTTGATTCAAACAGAGCCAATAACACATAAAATTTCAAACAACAGCCAAACAAAGTACTTTACAATTAGGTATTCAACAGCCAAACACGTCTTCTCTATTTGGGCAGTACAAACAGCTATTCAACTATAAAATACAGCTGAATATTAACATGACTGGTGGCAGTGTTTGTCGCCCTGGTGAAGATCTGCTGGCTGGACTAGATTGACACCATCCTGATGAGTCCCCTCTCCATCAGGTCCTTGATGGCCCTGCGAGCCAGCGACCCGTTGATCTGCAGCACCATAAAAATCAAACAAACATATGACACACTAATATACATTGTGCATACTTGAAAATGCACGGTGCTCACATCAATCAGTAGTTCTAATGAACAAGGCATGTCAGGCACATATTGTTGACAGTAAGATGCAGGGACATGTTAATTAAGTGTAAAGAAGCAGCATCAAACCACATTTAACTATATGAAACACTACAAATCAATGGCTATGTTGAATATCTGTGACACATGACATAAATGATGACCAGATGGCCATATCAAATCCACTGCACCCTATCTATAACATGGCACACCAAGCAAAATCTGCACAAAAAACTGATGCAGCAGCCGAATCCAGCATCCAATCAATTCATAACACTAGCGCATGGGTGTGTGCTTACAATTGTATAGACTGACCCCAAAACAGAGCATCACAGTAAAGTACTTGACCAGGAGCCATGATGCATCACACACATATCCTACCATCCCCAGATGTCACTTCACATAGGAAGGAAGGAAGCAAGTAAGAATAACAAATCTAGAGGGAGTGCGTTACCTTGAGTCGCTCGGACAGGACGGAGGGCGTGATCTTCTTGTACTTGGGCACCTCGGTGAGCAGCTTGTCATAGGTGGCCTGGTCGAAGATCACCGTGTTGTTCACCTTCTCCTTTTGCTTGCCCTTGCTCCACTTCTTCTGCTTGCCTCCACCCGACTTGGCCGGCTTCGACGACGCGGTGGGTGCTAAACACATTGTTGGGTGCGGTGGGTGCAGGTTTTCTTTGGGATTCTTCTCCTGGAGTTCCTTGTACACCAACTTTTGACGAATGAAGCCCAAAATCTGCGGGTTATAAATCATAAAAGTTAGGAATATAATCAAGTGAAGCCGTGCATATATTTCTGGACAGCAAACTAAATAGACGGCTGCTCTCAAACCGTACATCCAAACGAAGCAAATAAGTACTCTACGGAAACCTTAGAACATGCTTTACAACTCATATGTAGAGGCCAACTTGAAATTATGAGCATAACAAACTCGTTTTTCAGTTAGAAGCTCGCTGCCCTAAACAGTCAGGTAGTGCAGTTTTTTAACTGAACCAAATTCAGTTTAGAGAACAGCCGCAGAAATCCAAAAACAGGATCACTGGACCGAGTAAACTGAAACTGCATAGCCGTCTAGTTTAGAGAACTAAAACTTAGCTAGATGAGGTACAAACTGAAATAGCATTCATTCAGTAGAAAAACAACCACCTTAGCTAGCTAGTCCGTGAGCATTAACCAAGCATGCATCATACAGGAAGGAACAAATATGATATGAACTAAGACCAAGGCCACATACAGGACCTCATCAATCAGGCCACCCTAGTTTGGTTTCACAGCCACAACAGAAACTAGACTACAACATAGCAGCGATAGGAAAAACATCACAGTAAGGATCAAACCTTGTTTGGGGAGTCGATTTCCTCCATCTAAATGGAAGAAACAAGTAAATATGGGCTGACAGACAGAGCTAGCAACAATTTTTACAAACAGAGAAGCTGTCAAATTTTCTGTGATTATAAAATCTTCTTCCATTTAGCAGTTATCTTTTGATTATAATCATTTACTCCCTCCATTCCTAAATATATGACGTTTTGGTAATTCAAATTGAATAACCAAAAGGTCATATATTTAGGAACGAAGGGAGTAGTTCATTGTCCACAAAATAACAGGTCGCAACTAACACTGCTGAATCAAGCAGAGGAATGCAGAGTTTATGTGAGTCAATTCATACAAGCATGATAAACAATTCTTCATGGCACTCAAACCATTCGAGGGGCAACAATTTATTTACGCTGCAGCTCCAAAGTGCTAGATTACTAGAACCTATACCATTCCTTCCTGCTGCAAAGTCTACACTAAATGCGACCGAGAACCAAGAATACAGTAAAGCATGCCGAGAAGTACCTAGCGATGTCGTCTTTCCACCTCCGTTCACTCCCACGATCATGATAACCGCTGGTTTCCTGCCAAAATGACCAAGCACACTCAGACTTCCCAAAATTCAGACACCACTCAACAATGGTAAACTAGTGGCCACTGGCTTCATTCAGTCCAACAGAGGGCAGGCAGAATAGGACATGATGTATAGAGATAACCCATGTATAGTTGCAAAGTAGTACTCCCAGGTTATGACTAGGTAGTATCAGTACTAGTCCTGATGAAGGGCATTGGCTATACAGCTACTGTATGACTCATACAGTATGAGACAAGAGATATTTTGAAGCTTATTGACCAATTTAATACTCGCTCACTTAGCTATTGCATGCCCACAAGTCAAAATAATACAGCACAGCAACTTGCCCACAAGTCAAAAAAATACAGTATGAGACAAGAGATATTTTGAAGCTTATTGACCAATTTAATACTCGCTCACTTAGCTATTGCATGCCCACAAGTCAAAATAATACAGCACAGCAACTAAACAACCTCAGGCATTGTGGATTCCGAGTCTAGTGACGAATGATCAGGCAAGTTTCGTATATACCGAGGTTCTTGTCGAGGGTGCGGGTGAACTGGTGGAGCGCCAGGAGCACCTTGAGGCGCTGCTTGAGGATGCGGCGCTGGCGCTGGATGAGCACGACCTTCGGCCACTTGACGAATCGGTGGAGGTCCTTCTTAGGGGCAGGGTATTCTGGCAGAGTCGTAACCTGTGGAAAAATTAGAACAAATACTGGCTTGAGATACTAAACAGTTTGAACAATAATGACCATAAACATCAATAACTATGACAGGCAATCTTGAACTGCAAAGTTGTTTTTCCCGATAAAAAGAGAATATTAGTTGCGTCAGTATAGAATACTGCTTCAACATTGACCTTTGCTGACCGCAAACACCTAGCCAAAATCACTCTACAATGCAGTATATGGTTTCTACATCAACACAACAGACCATTCCGGGTGGCACAAATTATGTGGCGAAAGCTTCAGCCAAAAATGCAGTATCATCGGCGCTCAACTGCATAGATAGAAGTTGTCTCTGTCGCAGCAGCAAACTACATTACATGTTCACAACTAAGAGATGATGAATCGATGCTTATGTTTGCACTTTGCAGCAGCAATAACAACCAAACCAATGGCATTGAAATGAAAACGGGTCACCTGGACCATGCCGGAGGAGTCGCGGAGGGTGAGGAAGGTGAGGCCGGCGTGGGAGCGGCAGAGGGCGACCCAGCCCCAGAGTCAGACCCGGCGCCCGGCGTCGCCCGCCCCGAGCTCGCAGCAGAGAGCGTCCCTCTGGGTCCACTGCAGAGGCTGCATCCTCTGCAGCTTTGCCTCGGCCGCGGGGAGCGCCGCTGCCTCCTCCGGCGGGGTCGCCGCATCGGTGGCGGACGCTAGGGTTCGGGGCATGGGCGTGGAGCGTGAGGGGGCCGAGGCGGAGCCGGGGAGCAGGAGGAGGCGGCAGAGGTCCGAGGCGGGAGGCCTGCGGTTGAGTGGCCTCAGGCGGGAGAGGAGGGAGAGCGGCGAGGCGCGGAGGAGGGAGGACGCCGTTGGAGGCCGCCAGCGGAACAGATCAGGATCGGGGAGGCAGCGAACGAAACCCTAACGCTTGGTCTTCGGAGGCCGCGCGCGCCGGATCTCGTCGGAGAGGAGGGAAGGGCGGAGCGTGTGGGTCATTTTGGTGTGCTGGTCACCGGGATCGGGCGCCGCAGGTGGCGGCGGCAAGGATGGGCGCCACTAGGGTTCACGCAAGAGAGAGGGAGATGGGTTGGGCGGGGTTCGTGAGAGAGAACGAGGGAGATGGGTTGGGTGGGGTTCACTGCGGTGGAATGGATGGACGGGAGGATGGACAGATGGATGGATGGATGGATCTTTGCCATGTCAGCGATCCATGCCACAACTGATTCCACCAATCAGAATTAAGCTTATGTAATTTTGTTTTTTCTTTTTGTTTCTCTTATATTTTTACCCTCTTATTCAAGGTAAACATTCAATATATTACCCTCTTATAGTTCATCAAAATGAACCAACATTATGCACATGTGTTTATCTTAGGATGACAAACAATGTTGATTTCGAGGGGGTTTCATTTTCTTTGCACACAAAAATCATTTTCCCTTACTATGGCCACATCAATGGCATTGTTTGTTCAAATGATATCATATTTGCACAAGCGTGCATATTGGAATTACAAACGATGTTGCCTAAGGAGGTTTTCATTTTCTTTAGACGAAAGTTTCATTTTTCATCTCTTGAATGCCCCAAATGAGTTTTCTTGTGAAGAACCTACCAAATAAATGTTGTAAAATTGGACGAAATGAATATTCTAAAATACCAGGCCATATTTAATGCATAATTGACCAAATTGTTGGGTGTCAAAAGCTTTGATCCACCTCTGATGAAAAAGACAAATTTCCGCCGATTTAGCTGGAAGCGGGTCAAATTTGAACTGCAACTGCCTCATAGTTTGCTCTATATTTTTTCTAAAAATCATTTTAGGTACAAAAGTATCTATTTAATCAGAGAAACACCAAAAAAACGCCCAAGATTCAACCACTAGCTAGGAACGGTCAAGCCCGTCGTTTTGACCGCATTTTGAAACGGGCATAAAAAATTCAAAAAACTCAAAAAATTGGGAAACCTTCGCATTGTGTCATTATATGTGACCAAGTTACCAGGAAAAATAATAAACTTGTAATATAGCAATTATTTTTAAAATGTGTTCTCAGAAACGAGCTATCACGTGTGGGGATCAATGGCTTTCAAGCCAAATGATCAATCTTATGGCCACATTCATGGCATAGTTTGTTCAAATGATCTCATATTATGCACAAGGATGCATATTGGAATGGCAAACAATGTTGCCTAAGGAAGTTTTCATTTTCGTTGGACGAAAAAACCATTTTCCATTTTTCGAGTGCCCGAAAGGAGGTTTTTTGTGAAGGAACTACCAAATAATTGTTGCAAAATTGGACCAAATCATTTTTATAAAATACTAGGCCATATTTAATGCACAATTGACCAAATGGTTGGGTGTAAAAAGTTTTGATCCACCTCTGGTGAAAAAGACAAATTCCCGCCGATTCAGTTGGAAGCGGGTCAAATTTGAACTGTAGCTGCCTCGTAGTTTGCTCTTTATTTTTTCCAAAAATCATTTCTAGGTACATAAGTATCTTTTTAATCAGAGAAACACCAACAAAATTCCAAGATTCAACCACTAGCTAGGAACGGTCATTCCCGCCGTTTTGACCGCATTTTGAAACGGGCATAAAAAATTCAAAAAAAACAAAAAATTGGGAAACCTTCGCATTGTGTCCTTATATGTGACCAAGTTCCTAGGAAAAATAACAAACTTGTAATACGGCAATTATTTTAAAAAGTGTTCTCAGAAATGAGCTATCATGCGTGAAGAGGCTTTCAAGCCAAATGATCAATCTTATGGCCACATTCATGGCATAGTTTGTTCAAATGATCTCATATTGTGCACAAGGGTGCATATTGGAATGGCAAATAATGTTGCCTAAGGAAGTTTTCATTTTCGTTGGACGAAAAAACCATTTTCTATTTTTCGAGTGCCCGAAAGGAGGTTTTTTTGTGAAGGACCTCCCAAATAATTGTTGAAAAATTGGACCAAATCATTTTTCTAAAATATTAGGACATATTTAATGCACAATTGACCAAATGTTTGGGTGTCAAAAGTTTTGATCCACCTCTGGTGAAAAAGACAAATTCCCGCCGATTCAGTTGGAAGCGGGTCAAATTTGAACTGTAGCTACCTCGTAGTTTGCTCTTTATTTTTTTCCAAAAATCATTTCTAGGTACATAAGTATCTATTTAATCAGAGAAACACCAAAAAATTCAAGATTCAACCACTAGCTAGGAACGGTCATTCCCGCCGTTTTGACCGCATTTTGAAACGGGCATAAAAAAATAAAAAAAAATCAAAAAAATTGGGTAACCTTCGCATTGTGTCCTTATATGTGGCAAAGTTCCTAGGAAAAATAATAAACTTGTAATACGGCAATTATTTTAAAAAAGTGTTCTCAGAAACGAGCTATCATGTGTGGAGATCAATGCCTTTCAAGCCAAATGATCAATCTTATGGCCACATCCATGGCATAGTTTGTTCAAATGATCTCATATTGTGCACAAGGGTGCATATTGGAATGGCAAACAATGTTGCCTAAGGAAGTTTTCATTTTCGTTGGACGAAAAAACCATTTTCCATTTTTCGAGTGCCCGAAAGGAGGTTTTTTTGTGAAGGAACTACCAAATAATTGTTGCAAAATTGGACCAAATCATTTTTATAAAATACTAGGCCATATTTAATGCACAATTGACAAAATGGTTGGGTGTAATTTTTTTTGATCCACCTCTCGTGAAAAAGACAAATTTCCGCCGATTCAGTTGGAAGCGGGTCAAATTTGAACTGCAGCTGCGTCATAGTTTGCTATTTTTTTTTCCAAAAATCATTTCTAGTTACATAAGGACCCATTTAATCATAAATACATGGTTTTGTGGCGATACGTCGAGGTTTGGGCGGTGGCCGAGGGCCCCAACTCTAGAGCGCGTAAACTCGCATGCCCATCGCGTGGTCACCGCGTGACCGTAATGTTGCCATGTGTTCTGGGCGGCCTAGGCATGTCTAGTGGGTTAGGCACTCCCCAGGTTGGTGCTAGGAAGAAAATTACAACATAAGATTCTCTCGAGGAGACCGATCGATGCTCAAACATGAATTAGCAGCCAAGTGTTTGATTAGCAGTACGGGAAATGCACATGGCCAATGGGCGTGAGTTTTGGCTGAGGATGATCATCTACTAAGGAGAATGTCTTCACAAATTTTTAGCTCAAAAGGAGGATCCTAGGTGGTACTTGCTTTGCAAAGTACCACGCTGGACAAAAATATGAATGTTGAAGATGGGCTCAAAATAATGAATGGAGTGAGCTGAAATTTTGTGGAGGATGGTTATTTGGGCATAGGAAAACATTGTAGAAAATTGATACCATTTGGACATGCCAAAGAAGTACTTCCTTCACAATGCTCTTCTATGCACAGAAACTTGGGAAAACTAGTGAGAGAGATTGGATGAATGAAATGATCTCAAAATTGGTGTAGGTAAGTTACTTAGGTATGGTCATGCGCTGGTAAATTTTCAGATCATTTGGGTAAGCCTAGCTAGTACTTACTTCACAAAGCTTCTCTCGAGCTACAAACTTTGGAAATTTCCCGAGAAAGATTTACTAGGAAAATTGAGCTGAATATTATCATGTGGCAATGATTTGGGTATGGAAGAGTGCCCGAAAAGTTTGAGGGTAATAGGAGGGGTCTATATAACACTTGCTTTGCAACGTGCCAATTTGGCCATAAAATATAAATTGAACCTGGGCTCACATAGATGATTTGACTGAGCTACAATTTGGAGGAGGTTGATAATTTGGGCATATGAAGGAACTGTATAAATTTCATGTCATTTAGAGATATAAAAAAGGTACTTCCTTCACAATGCTTCTAGGTGGACAAAAACTTTGGAAATTTGCCGAGGAAGATTTGCTAGGCAAATGGAGCTGAATTTTGTCATGCGGTAATGATTTAGATAGGAAAGAGTGCCCAAAAATTCCGAGGGCAATCAAGAATATATAAATAGCACTTTCTTCATAAAGTGTTGTTGTGAACATAATAGGAAAATGAATATTGTTGAATTAGTTTTGAACTAGGCAAGGAAGGATTTTTAACATATTTGATGAAGATATGCCCCAAAGAATTTATGAGATTTTTTTGGGTATTTTGGGAATGATAGAAATATAGGTTGCTTCACAACCTAGGGCAAAAACTGCCACATGGACATGACATATAGGCAAAACTGATGAGATGGCGCCTAGTCATCACAACCCACCACAATCTACAAGGCTATGACCATCTATATTGGTCATTAACAACTAGAAATAAGGCAGCGGACTAGCACTGTTTGCTTTGTGACCATTTTGTGTAAGGAAATTACGACCTTTTTGACCAAAATGGTCGCAATGGTTTAGGGTTTGGAGCCCCCTGAACAGCTTTTGACCAATTCGTCTAAAATGGTCATAAATTTATGACCAATTCTTCGAGGGTCACTGACAGAAGGTCATAAGTTGACATATTTCTTGTAGTGCCCCTTCGGTGGTCCCGGTACAATACCGGCAACCCCCGAATTATTCCGGTGAACGTATGCTGACTTCCTATATATAAATCTTTACCTCCGGACCATTCCGGAACTCCTCGTGACGTCCGGGATCTCATCCGGGACTCCGAACAATATTCGGTAACCACATACAAACTTCCTTTATAACCCTAGCGTCATCGAACCTTAAGTGTGTAGACCCTACGGGTTCGGGAAGCATGCAGACATGACCGAGACATTCTCCGGCCAATAACCAACAGCGGGATCTGGATACCCATGTTGGCTCCCACATGTTCCACGATGATCTCATCAGATGAACCACGATGTCGAGGATTCGATCAATCCCGTATACAATTCCCTTTGTCTAGCGGTATTGTACTTTCCCGAGATTCGATCGTCGGTATCCCGATACCTTGTTCAATCTCGTTACCGGCAAGTCTCTTTACTCGTTCCGTAACACATCATCCCGTGATCAACTCCTTGGTCACATTGTGCACATTATGATGATGTCCTACCGAGTGGGCCCAGAGATACCTCTCCGTCACACGGAGTGACAAATCCCAGTCTCGATTCGTGCCAACCCAACAGACACTTTCGGAGATACCCATAGTGCACCTTTATAGCCACCCAGTTACGTTGTGACATTTGGCACACCCAAAGTATTCCTACGGCATCCGGGAGTTGCACAATCTCATGGTCTAAGGAAATGATACTTGACATTAGAAAAGCTTTAGCATACGAACTACACGATCTTGTGCTAGGCTCAGGATTGGGTCTTGTCCATCACATCATTCTTCTAATGATGTGATCCCGTTATCAATGACATCCAATGTCCATGGTCAGGAAACCGTAACCATCTATTGATCAATGAGCTAGTCAACTAGAGGCTTACTAGGGACATGGTGTTGTCTATGTATCCACACATGTATCTGAGTTTCCTATCAATACAATTCAAGCATGGATAATAAACGATTATCATGAACAAGGAAATATAATAATAACCAATTTATTATTGCCTCTAGGGCATATTTCCAACAGTCTCCCACTTGCACTAGAGTCAATAATCCAGTTCACATCGATATGTGATTAACACTCAAGGTCACATCCCCATGTGACTAACACCCAAAGAGTTCTGGGTTTGATCATGTTATGCTTGTGAGAGAGGTTTCAGTCAACGGGTCTGCAACATTCAGATTCGTATGTACTTCGCAAATTTATATGTCATGTTGTAGATGCAACTACTTCGCTACATTTGGAGCCATTTCAAATAACTGTTCTACTTGGAGCTATTCTAAATTGTTGCTCCATTATACGTATCCGGTATCTCTACTCAGAGCTATCCGGATAGGTGTTAAGCTTGCATCGACGTAACTCTTTACGTCGAACTCTTTATCACCTCCATAACCGAGAAACATATCCTTATTCCTCTAAGGATAATTTAGACCGCTATCTGGTGATCTACTCCTAGATTACCTTTGTACCCTCTTGCCAGATATGTGGCAAGCCACATGTCAGGTGCGGTACTCAGCATGGCATACCGTATAGAGCCTATGACAAAAGCATAGGGGACGACCTTCGTCCTTCCTCTTTCTTCTGCCGTGGTCGAGCTTTAAGTCTTAACTTCATACCTTACAACTCAGGCGAGAACTCCTTCTTTGACTGATCCATCTTGAACACCTTCAAGATCATGTCAAGGTATGTGCTCATTTGAAACTACCATTAAGCGTTTTGATCTATCCTTATAGATCTTGATGCTCAATGTTCAAGTAGCTTAATCCAGGCTTTCCATTGAAAAACACTTTCCAAATAACCCTATATGCTTTCCAGAAATTCTACGTCATTTCTGATCAACAATATGTCAACAACATATATTCATCAGAAATTCTATAGTGCTCCCACTCACTTCTTTGGAAATACAAGTTGCTCATAAACTTTGTATACACCCAAAATCTTTGATCATCTCCTCAAAGCATACATTCCAACTCCGAGATGCTTACTCCATTCCTTAGAAGGATTGCTGGAGCTTTGCATACTTATTAGCATCTTTCAGGATTGACAAAACCTTCCGGTTGTATCACATACAACCTTTCCTCAAGAAAATCATCGAGGAAACAATGTTTTGACATCCTATCTGCAAGATTTCATAAATAATGCAGTAATCGCTAATATAATTCCAACAGACTCTTAGCATCGCT
This sequence comes from Triticum monococcum, assembly GCA_034509565.1. Classification (NCBI taxonomy): domain Eukaryota; kingdom Viridiplantae; phylum Streptophyta; class Magnoliopsida; order Poales; family Poaceae; genus Triticum; species Triticum monococcum. The sequence continues at coordinate 37,552,372 of CM067841.1, read as the reverse complement.
ACGAGTGAGAAAGTCTCATCGTAGTCAACTCCTTGAACTTGTCGAAAAACATCTTAACGACAAATCAAGCTTTCATAATGGTGATACTTACCATCATTGTCCGTCTTCCTTTTAAAATCCATATGTACCTAACAGCCTTACGACCATCAAGTAGTTCTTCCAAAGTCTATACTTTGTTTTCATATATGGATCCTCTCTCGGATTATATGGCCTCGAGCCATTTTGGAATCCAGGCCCACCATCGCTTCTCCATAGCTCGTAGGTTCATTGTTGTCTAGCAACATGACTTCCAAGACAGGATTACGTACCACTCTGAAGTAGTACGCATCCTTGTCATCCCACGAGGTTTGGTAGTGACTTGATCTGAAGTTTCATGATCATTATCATAAGCTTCCACTTCAATTGGTGTAGGTGCCATAGGAACAACTCCCTGTGCCCTGCCACACACTAGTTGAAGAGACGGTTCAATAACCTCATCAAGTCTCCACCATCCTCCCACTCAATTCTTTCGAGAGAAACTTTTCCTCGAGAAAGGACCCGATTCTAGAAACAATCTCTTATTGCTTTCGGATCTGAGACAGGAGGTATACCCAAATGTTTTGGGTGTCCTATGAAGATGCATTTATCCGCTTTGGGTTCGAGCTTATCAGCCTGAAACTTTTTTCACATAAGTGTCGCAGCCCCAAACTTTTAAGAAATGACAGCTTAGATTTCTCTAAACCATAGTTCATACAGTGTCATCTCATCGGAATTACGTGGTGCCCTGTTTAAAGTGAATGTGGTTGTCTCTAATGCCTAACACATAAACTATCGTGGTAATTCGATAAGAGACATCATGGTATGCATCATATCCAATAGGGTGCAGTTATGATGTTCGGACACACCATCACACTATGGTGTTTCAGGCTGTATTAGTTGTGAAACAATTTCCATAATGTCTTAATTCTGTGCCAAACTCGTAATTCAGATATTCATCTCTATGATCATATCATAGATATTTTATCCTCTTGTTACGACGATCTTTCAACTTCATCCTGAAATTACTTGAACCTTTCAATAATTCAGACTCGTGATTCATCAAGTAAATATACTCAACATCTACTCAAATCATCTGTGAAGTAAGAACATAACGATATCCACTACACGCCTCAACACTCATTGGACTGCACACATCAAAATGTATTACTTCCAACAAGTTGCTTTCTAGTTCCATTTTACTGAAAACGAGGCTTTCAGTCATCTTGCCCATGTGGTATGATTTTCATGTCTCAAGTGATTCAAAATCAAGTGAGTCCAAACGGTCCATTTGCATGGAGTTTCTTCATGCATATACATCAATAGACATGGTTCACATGTCTCAAACTTTTCAAAACGAGTGAGCCCAAAGATCCATCAACATGGAGCTTCTTCATGCGTTTTATACCGATATGACTTACGTGGCAGTGCCACAAGTAGGTGGTACTATCATTACTATCTTATATCTTTTGGCATGAACATGTGTATCACTACGATCGAGATTCAATAAACCATTCATTTTAGGTGCAAGACCATTGAAGGTATTATTCAAATAAACAGAGTAACCATTATTCTCCTTAAATGAATAACCGTATTGTGATAGACATAATTCAATCATGTCTATGCTCAACGCAAACACCAATCTTGATGGTAGAGGGAGCGTGAGATGCTTGATCACATCAAGCTTGGGAAAAACTTCCAACACATATCGCCAGCTCACCTTTAGCTAGTCTCCGTTTACTCCGCAGGCTTTTATTTCGAGTTTACTAACACTTAGCAACCGAACCAGTTTGGAAGAACGACGACTACGAGTTCTGCTGCCCAGCAGAGGCCAGCAAGATGGCGACCACCTGATGATGATGCGTGTGTGAAGATCAATGTGGATGGCGCTATTTCTTGCCGAGGAACCACAGGGGCGGCAGCGGCAGTGTGCAGAGACAGATTTAGAAATTATTTGGGAGCTTCGGCAATTGTTCTTGACGGACTAGTCGATGCACTAAGCCTAGAAACCCATGCATGCAATGAAGCTCTTGTTCTAGCCAGGGATCTCAATATCTCACATGCGATAATAGCCTCGGATTGCATGCAAGTCGTCACAGATATCAAGCGAGGTGCTAGCTCCTCTTATGCTTTTCTGCTTAGAGAGATTAATGAGAGGATGAATGATTTTGTAAAGGTTAGCTTCTGTTTTTGAGAGAAGGGAGTCGAACTTTGAGGCACATGCTTTGGCTAAGGCAGCATCGTCTCTCCCGTCGGGTCGCCACATGTGGCTAGGGATCCTCCCGGATATTATTTATATTCCTTCCGTGTTGAACTTTGAATAAAATCCCTAGTTTTCACCTAAAAAAAGGAATACAGGTCCAAAAATTGGCTAGTAGCACCTATCAAAATGAAAAGGCCCAGTGCATTGGGGTGGCCCAAGGGTTGTGCATCAGGGTCGGCCCTTTTCAGCGACGCATCTGCACTGGCCCAACACAGCAGTACGCATGCGTATGCACCCAGCACTGAAAAATTCTATACGACGCATATTGCATCGAACTGTCGACGCTTGTGCGAGTGAGCCATCGACCGGGCCGGCCCATTTACAGCGCTAAGCACGTTTTAGGTTTTGGGAACCTTCTAAGGTTTCAAGCCGGTTTTAACCTGTTTTGGAACCTCCTAAAGGTTTTCTGGACCGGCTTTTCCTGCTTTTCTATTTATTTTCCTTTTTTGGTTTTATTTTACTTTTTACCGTTTTCTTCTCTTTTTGTTTCTTTTCAAAAAAATAAACCAAAAAACACTTTTTTCTAAAAATGTTCGGGTTTTGGAAATTTTGTTCGGATTTTAAAAATATGTTCGCGATTACAAAATTTGTTCTCAAATTCAAAAACTGTTCACGGTTATAAAATTTGTTCTCAAATTTAAAAAATGTTCACGTTATTGATAATGATGCATCTCGTTACGTGGCCCCAATCAAAATAAGGAAAAAAACGTACTCATCAGGTAGCCTAATCGATACAGCTTCCACTAATAAATTAACTATTCGATCCATCTCCCTCAGAAAAAATAATATTTAATCGTAATCGATCCATTGACCATCGATCGATTAGGTTTATGTAGATGCGTACGGAGCCAGCCACCATAGCATACGCCTGCGGTCGGCCGTCGTGTACACAGGCGGCAGCGGCAGGGCGCCGGACGCCAAACGCCGCAGACCACACGGCGACGACGGTGACGACAGGACGCACGCGAGCGACGCCGCATGCCTTCCGCCGGTCCGGAGCTCGCTAATTTGGCGACCATTCCAAATTCCAATCTTGAATCTTCGTTCCTTTACATGCGTCAATGGATTACAAAAGGCCATGATTGTGGATTTGTGGTAGCGCATTTGTCTAATTCTTTCCTTCCCCAATTTCTTTTACAAACTGCATTAATTAGTCAATTATGTATAAACTTGTATAGCAAATAGAATAAATCACTATGTCTTGGCAAAAGCTTATGGCATTTTCTAGGGTTATAAATTCTATTAGGTATATTTCATTTGCCTATTGCCACTGCTACAGTTGAGAGATGATTTTCATCTATGAAACTGGTTAGAACTCACTTGTGCAATCACCTCAATGATGATAGTTTGAGTGATGATGTTGTTTGTTATGTGGAAAAATAAGAAATGATGGTTGAGTATTTCATGGCTCAGAGGGATAGAACGTACTAAAAGTAACTTTCAACTATTTTTATCCATTTAAGTACTTTCATTTGGGCATTTTATTATATTCTACTAGTAAGGTTAATTCTATTTGTATCTTGTAGGTTATTGAACCTTGTTGTCTGGTGATGTATTTTGAAATTTGGAAATGCAACATCATCTTTTAGAAGTAATTTTTACCCTTGGCTTATTATTATATTAAGCATTTTGATGGCTACATTTTGTTTTTACAATCCGCCTCCTGTTATATCCAATAATGTGTGCTAGAATTTATGAAATACACCTTTATTTAATACATTCGTTGCTCGAAATTTTTAAACCTGATTAAAGTGGTGCATCGGGTAACATTTGGTCCATCTCTGCCCCTGATTTCAGCTGACTACGGATACGGAGATTATGATGGCGGATGCGCTACATATTTCTCCACCGGCAGTTAGTTTTGTGAGGCCTGTTTCGTTGGCCGAAGGGCTCTGCAGGGCGGAGCTGGTAGACCGTGTGTCGGGCCACACGCTGAACTACGCCCAAGACGGACGAGACTTGCCTGCTCCCCTCCCGTGTGCCCATCCGTGCTCCCGCATACGTGGCGTGATTTGATTGGAACAAAATAAGGCCCGGCCCCACCCCCCTTAAAATCAGGGGGGGGGGGGGAGATGATTAGATTAGAAAAGAAAACGAAAAAAAGACAGCCGTTGGATGAGGTGGGAGCACGGATGGGAGCACGGAAAGGGAGCAGGCAAGCCAGATCCGCCCAAGACGGGACCTCCTGGAGCCTTTCCGCTCCCGTAAAATTCATCATTAAGTCGCTATACACTAAATTAACTCGGGGCTCGGTAGTGGGCATTGCCCGGGGGCTTTGGAACACAAGGATCCCGCTGAAATAAAAAAATCCATTTGGCAAATGTTCTGTAATCGTTTACCCACTTCTGACAACGTGGCCAAAAGGAACAGACCCTCTGATGTGACCTGCGCGGTTCGTGGTTTAGGCGAGGACGCCAACCATGTTTTTTTCCAATGTCACATGGCTCGTTTTTCCTGGAGTGCCATTCGCGAGGCCTTCGGGCAGAACTGAAACCCCTCTTCGGGGGCTGATCTCCTAAACATTCTCCGGCCACAACAGGGCGCATTTGCTAGGGTAGTGTGGGGTAGCATGGGGGCGCTGCTTTGGTCATTATGTAAATTAGAAACAAGATTACCATCGAGAAGAATTTCCCGTCTCACCCAGCAGATGTCATTTTCAAATGCCACCTCTTTCTTCAGACTTGGATGCCATTGGAAAAACAGCGGGACGTTGAGCGCATGTAGGAGGCCATGGAGCGGATCAGGTGCATTCAGATCGGGGCATCGTCAAGACTCTTCTCACACCTGATCATATTTTGTTGGAGTTTGTGCACTCCTTCATGGAACTGCGTCTCTAGCCCCTTGTCAGCTGCATTTTGTTTATTGCTGGCCCAGTTTCAGGTTGCTTGTAAGGCACTTTATTTCGGTTGGAGTTTGTAAATTTGCTTTGAACCTTGTTTGGATCCTGTCTGTGGTGGGCTTTATTAGTTTAAAGCCGGACGCTTCTTGCGTTTTTGTTCTAAAAAAAGTATAACGAGCTGCTCCACATCCTAGACCAAGTGGTACATGCAATACCGCAGGTCATGAATGACTCCCCGCCACAGCACCTGAACTGCTTGCATGGAGAGCACCTGGTGTGACCTTTTTTTTCTCTTGTTGCGGCGGTGCGGTTTTCTCCTGTTGGAGAGCTGGTTTGTTTAGCTAGTATTGGAGCAACTAGTTTCCCCCCCTTTATTTTACCTATTGATACGCGCTATCCAAATTGATCACAACAAATTCCGTATGAGGCAATACGGCCTCACGTGTCATCAACACAGCTTGTTAAATGTTTACCCCCGGTACTCCACATCTTCTCATGATTGCCATGGTCTCTCCACCTTCTCCTCTCTCACACACCAAAAATCCCCACCTCGCTCTTATTTTGATTAGGAGAATCAGTGGTGAAAGAAAAGCAAACTCAAATATTCGAAGAACAAATTGTTTGTAGAAGCCCCTAAGACCACCAGAAACATCTTTTGCTGCAGTGACATACATATATATTGACAACACTATTGACAAAGGGCAATAGACAGGTTCATGTTGTATTAACGATGATTGAAGGCCAGTAGGAATAGTTTTGGCCGTGCCTGTGCTTGAAGACATGAATGTACATGAATATGTCCTTCTATTTATTTTAAATAGTGTTCTATCCATAGTTACCATATTCTCTCAGAGAGGCCTCAAACACTGATCTAGATTGTAGTTCCAATGCGCTCAGTTTGATCAGAAAATGTTGCCTGATTCATTGAACTCTTAGGGCATTTCCACCGTCCATATACATCATCGTCCTCACCTCAACCGGCGACGTCCACGGCCAAACAACAGATTTCGGCGAATAGGACACCACTTTTATTTATCAACGAATAATCCCTCCACAACAAAGGATCATGTTTTGCCAGAGAGAGAAATCCACTTCTCAAACCTCAACTATTCACTTAGTTTAAGAATGAACCCTCAACTTCAAAACCGAAACGACTCTAAACTTTCAATACAGTTCGTGAATCAACCCTCGCCTCGGTTGAAGCCGGGTTTCACAGACTGGTCCAGTTTTTTCACCATGTTGACTGTTGAGTCAGCGCTGCCACATCAGCTTTTCACTTTCCTTACATCTGGGGCCCATCTAGGAAATAATGATCTAGTAAAAAAAGAATCACCCAACCAGGGGCACCCTGAACATTGATCATCAATCCTAATAAATTAGTGGCAACAAGAAGCTAGCGATTAATTATGAGATGAACTCAACAAAGGAAGACCTTTCCAACTACTCAACCATCTCGGCTGCAGGCAAAGCTCGCACGTCGCCGGTTCGTCGTGGCCTTTGTTAGGTCCATGTCGATCCTCTCATGCAGCGGGACGAGTGGGTCACTCCCGTCTGGCTTGCGTAGGTACGCTAGCGCAAAACCTTGGCCCGAAGCGAGTCCATTGTGGCGAGATTCAAGACTATATTGCAGCGAGCATGGACCACTCCTGGTAGGAATTAATTGGAAAAAGTCCAAAATAAACCTTAAACTTGTAGACGAAAGATAAATCAAACCCTAAACTTTGAATTTGGCACTCTGAACTTGTCGATCCCGGTCTATTCTAAACCATGTGCCTGTTTTCTACGCCAGAAAAAGAAAACGCAAATTGCTACTCTCACGGACAACACTATCCCCATTTGTCATATCTATCTTCAACCTTCTTTCTCCTCCCAATTTTTCTCTCCCAACCATCCTGTCGCTCGACGCCAACGCAGTTACCCGTCTCTCGTGAAATCAGAGTCTGCGGCTGTACGGTTAGAAGGCGCGGATGTAGGGCTGCCGGTTTTGGCGTCTTTTTGGTTCACATAGAGGACGATGTGGCCGGCGCCAGCGCTGGCGATGCAACGTCAAAGGAAGAACCGAAGCTGTCAAGGCGTGGCCCGCGATGGGGTGGAGGTGGCCGGCGAGCCTGAACGCGTGCGGACGACCTCCGCCATGGCGATGGCCGGCTGGAGGTGCACGACGCTCCGCACACGTACAATGGCAACACGACCTGCTCGGCTTCGTGCTCCAGTCCCTCGGCAATCACATCGTTGGCCACTATGTGGTACAGCGGGCCACGGAAATATGTACAGGTCAGGTGCATGTTCGAAGTGCTCCTTGAGAGCAATGGAAGCTCGGAGCTAGGCAAGCAGGTGGATGGATTTTTTCAGGAGCTAGCTCACGTAGTAACAAGTTGCACGCCACTAGCTTTATCTGTGCATATTGAACGGCGCCGGCACGTGAAGCAGGTCGGCGACTAGGAGCTACATTGCACCGATACGGCGATACAAGTATGGCGATACGGGATACGGCAATTTCTAGAAACAGCAATATGCGATACGTCGAGTATATACAAATAATTAATAAAAGTGACATGTAATAAAAACCAACATAACAAAATGTCCTCGACTCCATTAGTTGCCTGATTGTCTCCAAGCCTCTTTTCTTTTGTCTTGAATGATCCAGGTCCTCAACTCCTCATGGTGTACGCAAAAGAGAAAATACATCAACAGGCAACTCCTCATGGTGCACGCAAAAGAGAAAATACATCAACAAGCAGCAACATCAGCAAGCAATTTTACCCAACAAACATCAACAAGCAGTAATAGATAGAAGTGATAGCCTCCTTTGTGCAGCTATTTCTCTCGGTGTACTAGTACTACGGACGCCAGCAAGCACAGCCAAGCAAGAATCCAACAAGCAAGCAAGCACACATCAGACATCACTCGATGCTCGGGGAAATTTCCTTGCGACGGCCGCGCAGAAGACTTGAGGAGGAGAGGCGATTCTAGGCGGTGGGTGCGGCGGCGGCGAGCCACTCCAGGTGGTGGAGGCGACGACGGCAAGCCACTTCAGGCGGCGGCGGCGGCGAGTCGCTCGAGCCCTTCCTCATGCAGTAGAACAGAGTGCGAAAGAAAGATTAGATTTAGGTGGTCGTGGGCTATTGGGGCTCGCTCGGCCGCTCGGGGCTGTGCTTTGTCGCTCGCCGTGTCCCAGGCGTGTCCCAAGCATGTCGCTGCCTGCCGTATCAGCATTCTTTTTCTTTGCTTTTAAGTAGAAAACCGGAATACTTTGATACGCGTATCCAAGCCGTATCGGCCGTATCTGCGTATAGGAGCTGTCCGGAACGGCGATACGTACGGCACTTTCCTGGCGTATCGGATGCGCCGAGTCCAGAACTTGGCTTTGGCTTCTTGGACCTACGCACATGGCCGGCGGCACGACACATGCTGGGACCTATCCGGCTGTGGCCGGGCGTCCACTACCTAGCGCCTCCACGAGCGCCAGTTCGCCGGCTGCGGGAACACAGGAAGGGGATGGATATGACATGTGGGTTATCCCGGCCTGAATTGTAGGTATGCCAAACAGATCTAGGGTCTGAAATAGACCGCGATTAATAAGTTGGGAGTGCCAATTTCCGAAATTCAAAATTTAGGGTTTGATTTATCTTTCATCTATAAATTAAAGGTTTGTTTTAGACTTTTTTTTTTGAATTAATGGCTCAGAGGTTGGGTGGAAATGAGACGGTGCAGACAACGGGGCGCGACCATGCAGTGCCTAACAATGAAAATGACGAGTTCACCTACTATGTAGGGTTTCCTTGTCGTGGCCCGTGGGTACTGATGGTGCTCAGAGGTCTCATTCTTATGCTCAACTATGGCACAATGAAATTTATATAAAGCACTTATGTGAATAAGTTGATGTGAAATTTATGATACTAGTAAATGTTAGCAGCAGCTGCACCACTATGACTGGCAACTTATATATAATACCACCAATCAAGTATGTCTCCCTCCATGCTTCACATGTCATTTTAGGTAGAGGCAACGCAAGAAAAATACAATTAATACATGACATCAACCGAGTGTGTTTTCTGCATGCTTACTGATTGGGTGTGTTTTCTTCATCCTTGAGAGTCATGGACATATGCAACTTTTTCCTCATACATTTTTTTAGTTGAACCTCATACATTTTTACTTAGGAGAAGTAATGCAAGAACACACAAAAAACTATGAAGCATGTGTAAGAATAGGAGATGTCGGCAAAGGAATGCTCGGTGGCAAGTTGGGATGCAGTACAAAACTTTCAGCTATCTTTGTACGACACCCTGACACCTCTGAACACCAAGTGCACTTGAGATATGTGAAGACTCGGTCTGGCCAGTTGGGCCTGCTAGCCACCATGGGCACCAAGTCCTCAATGGTGAAACTGCCTCCTTTCCTAAGTTTCTGTGAGATGGGGTGGGATCTTGTGGGGTTCTGCCCATCCATAGCTGACTGCATCGTGGATCATTTCCTGTCCTCCTACACATGACGCCCGTGTTCTCAATGAAGCCGCTCGCCACTGATGAGATAGTGGATGAGGAGTCCAAGGTGGGGGTCACTGATGCCCGGCGATTCATGCCTGGTGATGGCTTGCGAAATAGCTCCTCTAGAGGACTTCGTTGTGCGTCCATCATGGTGCTGGTGAAGTCATTGATGCATATATTCCCTATTAAGGCAACAAGTACAACCTGGTGATTGTCACCCCTGCTATGAGCTCGTTGCTAGGCCGCTACATGCTCGGACCCGTGTCGCTCAAGTCATGCCAAACTTAATCTTGCATAGCTTCCCGTAGATTGCTTTTGTCTAATCACTTTACCTGTAATGTTTAAAATTATGGAAAGCCTAAATGTTGACCCACATGAGGTTTTATAGAGTACGATGTAGGGGAGGCTTGGGATATAAGGCAAGTATTTGTGGTTTAAGCTAATGCTATCTATATCTTCAGATTTTTATCAATACTTCATAGCCGTATGTTTATAGTTCTAACCTTCAATTGTAGAATTGGGTCGTTGATGTTGGTTGCTTTTTTGTTTCCTCTATTCAAGGTTGGTTTTCTTAGACCTGTAATCATTCATTTTCCATTTATTGAAAAAGCAAAGCACCTGCCATGGCTATTTATTTTTGTTTTACTCTTCTTCCAGTTTTCTTTTTAAATTATATTTATTTTTCCCGCAACATGGCTATTTTTTGACATTCCTTCTTTTCGAAGAAAATGGCAATCGGGTTGTTCCCACTGGGTCCATAAAAAATGCCTTGTAATCTATAAAATTATTGAGACGTATCACCCCTGCCAACCCTGAAGGGGCACCACGCGTCCCTTGTTGTTTTCTCGTCTGCTGGACATCGACTTTTTTTAGAATCTTTAAGCATTTTATTTTTTTGAGAATCATCTGGCGGACAGCGTCAAGTCTCCCCAGTTCCTTCTTGCCTAACGACGAGTACGCCTGCAAGTTGTTTGAGAAATTTCATCAAGAGTACATTTGATTTCATTTGTGCAAATTCTTTTTGGACTTTGGTGGATAGTAGATACCAGGAGTGAGAATTAGTGGTGGGTTTGACCGCATAACAAGACAGTCATACGTTCTGACTAGAGAGACAATCCATCTGTGTGCGCTAAGTCGGTAAACCCAACATGAAAAGGCCCCTCGTTGCTCACCAAGATCCATCGTAAACTCTCATGGCTACTCCCCCACCGTGACCCTTGGCGGCAAGGGTAACACACTCACCCCTCCTCCCCACAAGACGAAACCCCGGTGATTGGGGGGCCCACGTTCGAGTCCCGAGACTCCGGACTGTTTGCTGGGCCAGATCCTAAGCAATTTTTAGATCGTACTGCAGGCCCATGTGAGAAAGGAAGACAACCACGCTGGTCAGTTCCTGGAGCTTCTATACGCCACACTTTGCGGCAAAATGAGGCTCCCTTGCACAGGATACGCAGTGACTGGCCTGGCCCATGGCAGAGGCCTGTGTGTGCATGTATCGACCGGATGTGATGGGAAGCCCCTGTTGGTTCTGTAGCGCAACAGGGAAAAATAACGAAAATGCAGCGCGCTGTTGAGGAACTGAACTCCAGAACTCTCAGTAGTGAAGTGCTGCCGATAGCAATGCGAGCTGATGAGTGTAAGTGACTTATTTTCACCGCTAATGTCTAAGAACTAAAAACACTGCCAGAACTCAACACTTTTTTTATTTTATTCAAACAAATATATGAAATTATAAAAAAATTAAAAGGAAAGTAATGTTTCAAAGTTCAAACATTTTTGAACAACATGATTATTTTTAAATTCATTTTTTAAATAACACTTTTGAATTTGTCAACATTTCTTGATTCCCAACAATTTTCTCCAATTGTGCACAATTTTTTGAACATGCGAACGTTTATTTAATAATGTGATTTTTTTCAAATTTCATTTTTTTATAAACGCGAACAAAATATGAAAAAGTGATCATTTCTTGAAATTTGGAACACTATCAAAATTCTAATTTTTTTGAAACCCCTAAACATTTTTTAAATTCTCGAATTATTTAACCTGTGAACAGATTTTGAAAACAGGAATATTTTTTGGAATTGAAGAAAATTTGAAACCACGAACATTTTTGGAAAACTCCCAAACATATTCTGAATTTGTGGACTAATTTTAGAAAACTGAAACATTTTTTGGAAAGATGAACTTTTTTAATTTCAAACATTATCAAAACATTTTTTCCAAATTTATGAACAAAATTAAAAAAAGAAGATTTTAAAAATTCTATATTCAAACTTTTCTAAAATAAAAAATTGAAAAATAAAAATATAAAAGAGTAGAAAAAGAAACAAAAAAAGGAAGAAAGAAGAAAATAAACAGAAACAAAAAAAGAAAAAGAAAAGGAAAATCTGAAAAGCCAAACAACCAGTAAATACCGGCTTGGGAGCTCTCTAGAAGGTTCCGAAAACCTGGATCATGTAGTACGTCCACCAGCAATGGGCCGGCCTATGTCGTTTGCTCGGATCTATTCCGTGTGCGTTTCAACGACAGTTTGTCGTCAAATAGGATATTCCGCCAATCTATCTATTTATTAGAATGAGAGGCTCAAGGGGAGCCCAATTTTAAATTAATAAAGCCATCAACCGGCCAGGGATTACACAAGGTCATCGTTACAACCACTAAACAACTGCAAAAAGCCGCTAACAAGAATAGAAAAAAGCAGCAGATACATAATGTTGCTGAAGCAGCTTACAAGCACCAAAGACTACAAGCCCTATAGGGATAAGCAAATTAAGCACTAGGTAGAAGTCGATGCCGTCCACCAAGTGAAGTAGATCAAGCTGAGCAAAACAGAAGGGTTCTTCATACGGAGACAAAGTCCAGCGATGGTAGCATCCTCATCTACACCAAAAGGTGACACCTTGTTCGATCCGCTCCTCTCCAAATCCAGAGGGGACCCCTGCCCCTCGCCTTGGCTCGAAAAGCGCCAGACCGCTGGAATATGGAGAAGCTCACCCTAGAGCCAGGATTGGACACGATGCCGGGCACCATGGGAGATTCTCAACCCAACACAGCGCTGCACGAGAATAACCAGACGAATTGCCACGCCACAGGTCACCGCTACAGCCACCAAGGGGAAAAACTGTGCAAAGGCACTGACACTGAACAAACGAATAGCGAGCACGATGAAGCAACCTTACAGGAAGCAGATCAAGCCCGAATGGATAGGCTCCATGCCCAAGCCACCGCATCAAGTTGCTGCTAGGAAAAGAGAGGAGCCCTATCCCCTCCCTACCCCAGATTGGCGCCGAACCGGCGAGCAAGCAAGCAAGGATCCGACGAGAAAGCCAAAGCAGAGCATCACTGCTACATAAACAGAGCACCAAGCCTCATCTCCCTCGCTGCTGACGTAGCCAACCCGACACCCACCTCACAGCACTCTGCACACTCCTACCATGCCCAAGACGACACCTTCAAGAAGGTGGCGACGCATGATGCACCGTTGTTGTCCAGTCTTGAAAAGACAAGGGTTTTCACCCTGGTCATTGTGACGCCCAGATTCAATCGTACACTAATCATACACGCAAACGCGTACGATCAAGATCAGGGACTCACGGGAAGATATCACAACACAACTCTACAAATAAAATAAGTCATACAAACATCATATTACAAGCCAGGGGCCTCGAGGGCTCGAATACAAGAGCTCGTTTAGAGACGAGTCAGCGAAAGCAACAATATCTGAGTACAGACATAAGTAAAACAAGTTTGCCTTAAGAAGGCTAGCACAAACTGGGATACAGATCGAAAGAGGCGCAGGCCTCCTGCCTGGGATCCTCCTAAACTACTCCTGGTCGTCGTCAGCGGGCTGCATGTAATAGTAGGCACCTCCAGTGTAGTAGTAGTCGTCATCGATAGTGGCGTCTGGCTCCTGGACTCCAACGTATGGTCACAACAATCGGGTATAGGAAAGGGGAAAAAGGGGGAGCAAAGCAACCATGAGTACTCATCCAAAGTACTCGCAAGCAAGGAGCTACACTACATATGTATGCATTGATATCAAATGGAAAAGGGGGGTATCATATGTGGACTGAACTGCAGAATGCCGGAATAAGTGGGGGATAGCTAGTCCTTTCGAAGACTACGCTTCTGGTATCCTCCATCTTGCAGCAGAAGGAGAGAGTAGATGGTAAGTTCACCAAGTAACATCGAATAGCGTAATCCTAACCGATGATCCTCCCCTCGTCGCACTGTGAGAGAGCGATCACCGGTTGTATCTGGCACTTGGAAGGGTGTATTTTATTAAGTATCCGGTTCTAGTTGTCATAAGGTCAAGGTACAACTCCAAGTCGTCCTGTTACCGAAGATCACGGCTATTCGAATAGATTAACTTCCGTGCAGGGGTGCACCACATTTTTCAACACACTCGATCCCCTTTGTCCGGACACACTTTTCTGGGTCATACCCGGCATCAGAAGATCAACACGTCGCAGCCCTACCTAGGCACAACAGAGAGGTCAGCATGCCAGTCTAAATCCTATGGCACAGGGGTCTGGGCCCATCGCCCATTGCACACCTGCACGTTGCGTACGCGGCCGGTGAGCAAACCTAGCAACCTCCATTACGAAGGAAGTTGCGTTACGCGGTCCAGCCCGGCGCGCGCCGCTCAGTCGCTGACGCCATGAAGGCTTCGGCTGATACCACGACGTCGAGTGGCCAGAACTGTTTCCGCGTAGTTGGTTAGTGCATATAGGCCAGTAGCCAGACTCAGATCAAATACCAAGATCCGTTAAGCGTGTTATCTTACAGTAACTACGAACGCCGACCAGGGCCAGGCCCACCTCTCTCCTAGGTGGTCTCAACCTGCCCTGTCGCTCCGCCTCAAAGTAACAGTCGGGGGGCGTCAGTAACTCAGGCCCACCACTACCTGGATGGAGCCACCTACCCCTTCAGCCCCCACATCAGAATCACTTGCGGGTACTCAATGAGCCGACCCGACTTTAGTCACAACATGTAAAGTATGAAGTATAGTATATACCCGTGATCAACACCCAACGTGATCACGGCCCGATAGTATAGCATGGCAGACAGACAAGAATCACTGGTAGAAAAAGGGCCTATAGTCCCGGTTCGTAAGGGCCTTTAGTCCCGGTTCCTGAACCGGGACTAAAGTGTCGGTACTAATACCTCCCACCTTTAGTCCCGGTTCAATCCAGAACCGGGACTAAAGCCCCTCCACGTGGGCAGTATGCAGAGCCCAGTCAGGAGACCCTTTGGTCCCGGTTGGTGGCACCAACCGGGACCAATAGGCATCCACGCGTCAGCATTTCTGTGGCTAGGTTTTTTGTTTTTTTTGAAGGGGGGGGGGGGGTTGGGGGTTTTGGGGGGTTAATTTAGGTGTTTCATATATTGTGTTAGCTAGCTATAATTAATATAGAGAAGTGTCCTCTCTTATGTCCGTGCTTGGTCGACGCTACGTACTATACATACGTATAGAGAGGACTAGACACGCTGGCTAGCTAGTAAAGCAAACGAAGGAAACAGAAGATCGTCATGAACATATATGCATACAGAGAGAAGTGATATCGACCACCTCTCCTTCTCCGAGAGATTGGTCGAACAACAAGTTCTCGTATATCTATCTGACAGTACCGGCTACATATATACAATAATTATCTCTTACAAATATAATCATACGGACTCAGGGTTCACATAGAATTCTCCGTCTTCAGGGATCACATGGTCAAGAAAGAATGCCGCCAATTCCTCTTGAATTGCTCGCATGCGAGCTGGTGCTAGGAGTTCATCCCGCTTCCGAAACATCTAATTTGAAGAAGGGGGTCAATACATACATACACACACACACACACACACACACACACACACACACACATATATATATATATGAATGAATGAAACTCAACACAAATGATGGTAATAAAATAAAATTGTGAATATTGTTATTTACGTACTTCATATTGTTCGTTAGAGTACCCGCCCCGCTCACACATCGTGTGGCGGATGGACTCGCAGATTTAGTATCCACAGAAATCATTCCCTTGTTCCTGCCACAACCACTTTACAAGAAATAGAGGTCAATCAAACTGATAAGCAAGAATGCTAAATGGTATTGATGAAACTAGCGCTTGAATCACTAGGAGATGCGCGGAACATGCTACTATAGTACTTACTTTCGGGTGTCTAAATTCCAGCTCCTTCGGCAGTCCCGGAACTTTTTTGGTGAATTTTCTCCAAACCCTGCCGGACAAAGAAAACAATTACTTGATATCAGGAAATGAACAAAGTTGCTGATATGGTGGATAATGATCGATTTAACTTACTTCTTGAGGATTTCAGTCATGTCTGCATAGTCCTGGGGATCTTTTCGTTTTGAGTCTAAGACGGTTACTAGTCCCTGCTCAAGCTTAATCTCTAGGAGAATATAGTGGAAACTGCACACGCATGCATAACTCATGAATTACATTACTATAACCTTGAGTAATATATAAGGGAAACCGAATACGCACAAGACAGTAACACTCACTTGAAGTTGTAAGGAAAGAGTATTATATCTTTGTTTTGATTTATTACGAACGATTGTAGCAAGTTGGCCTCGGTAGCTGCGGCATGAAGTTTAACCTGGATTGCATCTATGAGATATGTGTTAATGAACCCAATATCACCGACTTGTCTTTTCTTCAATTCGACGATCTTCAATCTGCATAATATAGTGAGGATGATTATAAATACATGCAATGAAAGAGCTAAGCTATATAGAGAAACTTAATGACAGAAGTAGTACTACTTACAGACAGTAGCAGGCGACCGTTGTTTTATCGAGGGCCAATTGATTGAAAAACTGATAGAACTCCTCAAATGGAACAGGCAACAGATCAATTCCAACGAGGTCATGCTCCTTTTTAACTTTCACATACAAAGTACTACTCCCCCCAGAGTCTCTGCAGATTTGCAAGTACCAATCATGCAATCTTCGCATCATCGTTGATAGAGATCTTTCATCTTTGACAAGAGGCTTCCCGTACTCGTATCTTTGCATCTGCACCATGGGTTCATAATGTACTTCGTCGGGCAGGTAATCTGCAAGATTGCTATAACCGGGCACCATCCTCGGATCATTAGCGACGTTGTGGCTAGGCACCTTGAGCGGGGGGCATGATTGCTTCGCTTGTTTGCCGAGCTGGGCAATTTGTTTCCCAGCTCGTCGTTTTTTCAGCCTTTCATCACTGACAGTAGTTCCCGACCGCTCCGCTTCGGCAAATTCCTTTCCAATAATGCGGTCATAGTTTCCTTTCGGCGGATCAGACTTTGGTGGTTTTGTCAGGGCAGCCAGAGTGCGCTTCACTTTCACCCCATCTACCTTCTCCTCCGGAGGTGGATGTTTCTTTGCTTTCACCCCTTCAAAGAATTTCCTCACTTCTTCTCGCGCGATCTCGGCGTTCTCCTCCTGGGTCCTCTCGTATGGTAACTTCTCTGGAGTCTTCAGAGAAGGACCGAATCTGTATGTCCTCCCGCCTCTGGTTGTACTGCTAGACGCCGACCGAGCAGACGAAGCGGGTGTCTTCTTTACTTGCTTAAGAGGCGGAGGAGAAGGACTACGACCCGCCGGAGCAGCTGGAGCGGCGGCAGGTCTCTTCTGCCCTTGCTGAAGAGGCGGAGAAGGAGGAGGTTGGCTGCTCGGGCACGTCGGCGCAGGCGGAGACGGAGGCGGAGTGCCGCCACGCGCCGGAGAAGGAGCCGGCCGAGGGCCCTGATCGTCACTCACCGGAGGAGGAGGCGGTGGAGGAGGCGGAGTGCACTGACTCGCCGGAGGAGGAGGAGGAGGCGGAGGCGTCCAGTTCGGAAGGTTGATGAGGTCCTTCCGCCATAGGCATGTTCAGAGCAGACCCCAGCCGAGTCTCCCCTTCACCGGTAGGGTGGTCAAGCTGGAGGTCCTCAAATCCCTCCGTTATCTCATCCAACATCACCCTAGCATATCCTTCTGGAATCGGCATGCAGTGAAAAGTTGCGCCGGGTTCAGTAGGATAAACAGAGCCAACAGCCGCCTTGACCTTCAAATTCATCCATTGCGTCATAAGGTGGCAATTTTGAGACTCCGTTATAGCATCCACAGGATAGCTGGCAGGAGCCGTCAAGGCATGCTGCAGCTGAAGCTGCTCGGTGGAAGCCACGCTGCTTCTGTGCTGAGATGGCGGGGTAGCTTCGGGGGAGGCTTCGGCAGTACGTTTGCTGCGATTTGCTTCTCGTTCCTCTATCGCTTGTACCCTTGCGTGCAGCGCCTGCAGTTCGGTCTGCTGCACTTTTTTCCTCCTCTCATGGGATTTGTAACCGCCTGCGTCCGGAAACCCAACCTTCCACGGAACGGAGCCTGGCGTGCCTCGTGTCCGTCCAGGGTGCTCAGGATTCCCGAGGGCCATTGTGAGCTCGTCGTGCTCTCTGTCTGGAAAGAACGTCCCTTCCCGCGCTGCGTCGATATAGTGCTTAAGCTTACTGACTGGTATGTCCATTTGTTCGTTCGTCCAAATGCATTTCCCTGTTTCAGGGTCCAAGGTTCCGCCAGCCCCGAAGAATCAAGTCCGGCAACGGTCTGGCCAGTTATTTGTCTCTGGTTCGATCCCTTTATGAACCAGATCATTCTCAACCTTGGACCACTTAGGCCGGGCTACGAGGTAGCCACCTGACCCCGTGCGATGGTGAAGCTTCTTCTTCGCGGTATTATGCTTGTTTGTCGCCGACATCTTCTTACTCTTTTCCGATGTCTTGTAGGCCACAAATGCGGGCCAGTGATCTCTGATCTTCTCATATCTGCCCTTGAATTCTGGTGTCTCTTTTCATCCGAGCTCAACTTTTTCTTCGGGCCTCGTCTCTTTACCGAAGTTGTGCTCGATCCGGAGGGCTAGAAAAAAGAACAAAGACTTAATTAATATGTGTACATACCAAAACAATGAATGCATCAATCAGCTAGTCAGCATAGGCTTAACTAATATATATACCTGGCCAGACTCGGTTCGGTCACCGGAGCCATCATCACGGTCTCCTTCTTGCACCGGCATTGGGTCACTGGCGCCGTCCTCATGTTCTTCTTCTTGCACCGGCATTAGGTCACCGTAGCCATCTTGTTCACCCTCTCCTTCCAGACCATCGATGATATCGTTGAGATAGTACGAGACGGCATCACTTCTTTGTGCGATTATCTCCCTCAACAACGCTTCTTTTGTTGCTTCGTCTAGGGCGGTGTCCATAGTTTCTACAAATATTTACAACATGGCAATTATTATTCAAACATGATAGATGGATATATTAGTGCCAAACGTAGAACTAGCTACCTAATCATAGTAAGCTATCGGGAGGGGGTATATATCGACAACGACGACACTACATCTATATATGTCCCTCGATGACCCTCGTTCCCGATAAAAAAAGAGGAAGAAGAAGAAAAAAAAGAGGAGAAGAAAGAATAGAGGAGAAGAACTCCTCTATTCTTTCTTCTCCTCTTTTTTCTTCTTCTTCCTCTTCTTTTTTTATCCTCTTCTTCCTCTCATGTTCGAGAGGATCGCCTTGGGGTCGGGAGGTTGCCTAGTGTCAAAGGATTCAACAAAACCATGTCTTCATCATTAGGCGAAAGTAACATGTGCATGATGGTAGGAAGCTCTTCAAAGTTGTTCTAGAACGGAGTCCCAGATAGGATAATTCGCTTTTTGGTACAAAGTTCAGCAAGAGCCTTCCGAATATCGCTATTTGGAAGGCCTTTGCTGAATTCGTACCAAAAGGCGGATTATTCTATCCGGGACTCCATTCCAGAACAACTTTGCAGAACTTCGTACCAACATGCCCTGGTTACTTCCAGCTAATGATGAAGGCATGGATTTCTTCAATACTTTGAGACTAGGAAACCTCTCTCGACCCCTCAGCGATTCTTGACCCCTCGAACCCTCAACGACCCTGAAACCCTCGACCCTTGACCCCTTAACGACCCTCGACCCTCTACCCTAGTTCCCGACCCTCCACCAATAGAGGAGAAGAAGAAAGGAATAGCTAGAGGAGAAGATCGAAGAAAAAAAAGAAGAAACAAAAGAGGAGAAGAAGAAAGGAATAGTGGAGAAGAAGAGAAAATAGAATATATTCTATTTTCTCTTCTTCTCCACTATTCCTTTCTTCTTCTCCTCTTCTTTTTCTTCTTCTTATTTATTTCTCCTCTTCTTTTCGGTAGAGGAAACCCTAAATAGCTAGCAACTATCGTGGGTGTGAGATACATGTGGCCTTCGGTGTCGGACACTACATCCACGTCCCACAAGTGACGTGGGCGTCGAAACCCGCGCCACTTGTGGGATGTGGATGTAGTGTCCGACACCGACGGTACATGTATCTCACACCGACGATAATTTCTATTTAGGGTTTCTCCTCTACCACTCGGCGGCCCTCTCGACGACCCTCGTTCCCGATAAAATAAAGAGGAAGAAGAAGAAGAAAAAAGAAGAGAAGAAAGAATAGAGGAGAAGAACCCTCGAACCCTCGAACCCTAGACGACCCTCTTCTTCCTCTCATGTTTGAGAGGATCGCCGAGGGGTCGGGAGGTTGCCTAGTGTCAAAGGAAACCCTAAATAGCTAGCAAGTATCGTGGGTGTGAGATACATGTGGCCTTCGGTGTCGGACACTACATCCACGTCCCACAAGTGACGTGAGCGTCGAAGCCCGCGCCACTTGTGGGATGTGGATGTAATGTCCGACACCGACGGTACATGTATCTCACACCGACGATACTTTCTATTTAGGGTTTCTCCTCTACCACTCGGCGGCCCTCTCGACGACCCTCGTTCCCGATAAAATAAAGAGGAAGAAGAAGAAGAAAAAAGAAGAGAGGAAAGAATAGAGGAGAAGTCTCCTCTATTCTTTCCTCGCCTCTCTCATGAATGTCCGGCGTTCTCGACCCCCCCCTCCCCACGTGTCGAAGAAAAGAAAGAAGAAAAAAAAGAGGAGAAGAAGAAAGGAATAGAGGAGAAAAGAGAAAAATAGAATATATTCTATTTTTCTCTTTTCTCCTCTATTCCTTTCTTCTTCTCCTCTTTTTTTTCTTCTTTTTTCTTCTTCTTATTTATTTCTCCTCGTCTTCCTCTCCCCTCTCGGCGACCCTAGACCCCCTCTCGACCCTCGACCCCTAGGCGACCGTCGACCCCTCTCTTTTTTTTCTTCCTCTTCTATTTTATCCTCTTCTTCCTCTACCGCTCGGCGACCCTCGACGACCCTCGTTCCCGATAAAAAAAGAGGAAGAAGAAGAAAAAAAAGAGGAGAAGAAAGAATAGAGGAAAAAAAGAGGAAGAAGAAGAAAAAAAAGAGGAGAAGAAAGAATAGAGGAGACTCCTCTATTCTTTCTTCTCCTCTTTTTTTTCTTCTTCCTCTTTTTTTATCCTCTTCCTCCTCTCATGTTCGACGACCCTCGACCCCTCGGCGACCCTAGACCCCCTCTTCTTCTCCCTCTTCTAATTCATTTGTTCATATGAATATAAAAACAATTTCATATTTACAATAATTAATATCACCAAAAAAAATCCTAATTTTTCTAAAGAACTATTTTTTGCATATATACATGAACATAGATATATACACAGAGAACATATGTACACATATATATAAAAAACAAGCATATATATGAAAAAATATCTATGAACAGAAAAAAATCCTAATATAGCTATGAACAGAAAAATATCTATGAAAAAAAATCCTAATATAGCTATGAAAAAATATCTATGAAAAAAAAATCCTAATATAGCTATGAAAAAATATCTATGAACAGAAAAATATCTATGAAAAAACAAGCATATATATACATATATTTTTTTTGCATATATACATGAAAAAAAAGCATATAGCAGAAAAAAGCATATAACAGAAAAGGGCGCTGCGGCCGGACCAGAGGAGGACCGCGACGGCGACGATGGGGGCGGGCGGGCGACGGCGACGGCGACGGCGGGGCGGCGCGCGGGAGGGCGACGACGACGGGGCAGGGACGGCGAGCACGGGGCGGCGACAGCGAGCAAGGCGCGCGGGGGCGCGACGAGGACGGCGGGGGCGGCGAGGGCGCCGACGCGCAGGGGCAGGGGCGCGGGGCGACGGCGATGGCGAGCAAGGGGCAGGGGCGCGGGGCGATGACGGGGCAGGGCGCGGCGACGGTGACGAGGAGGACGAGCAGCCTGGCGGCGTCGGCGATGGGGAATGGAGCAGTTGCCGAAAATTTCGCAAGTGCTGTATATATAGGCAGAGCAATGGTCCTGGTTCGTGGCACGACCCGTGACCAATGCCCCCCTTTGGTCCCGGTTGGTGCCACGAACCGGGACCAAAGGCCAATTTTCAGCAGCCCAAAGGGCGGGAAGCGGCGGCCTTTGGTCCCGATTGGTGGCACCAACCGGGACTAAAGGTGGCATTGGTCACGGTTCGTGGCACGAACCGTGACCAATGCCACCTTTAGTCCCGGTTGGTGCCACCAACCGGGACCAATGCCCTTGTGCGCCCCGCGCCCAGAGGTTTAGTCCCACATCGCTAGCTGAAGGGCGCCGATACTGGTTTATAAGCGCTGCTCTGCCTCCCCTTTCGAGCTCCTCTCAAATGCAGGCTTTCGGGCCTAAACTGCTACTGCCTGTGGGCCTATTGGACCTCTGCGGGCCTGAATCCTGGCCCATGTAGGGTTTCTAGTCGTATTCAGGCCGTGGAGGCCCAGTAGGAGGCATTTTTTTGGTTTTTTCTTTTTTGTTTCTATAGTTTTTTATTTTTTTATTTCTACTTACAACTAAATACTTACAGTTTTTTAGTGATTTCTTTTTGCTTTTAGGTCACAAAAATTATAAACTTTCTATTAGTGCCATTAGTTTTAAATTTTAAATAGTTTAAATTTGAATTTTTAAAAATTTGTGTGAATCACTAGTTTATGAATAACTTTACTATAAAATTAGAATTTTTTTCTATTTATTTTTTATTTCTACTTACAACTAAATACTTACAGTTTTTTAGTGATTTCTTTTTGCTTTTAGGTCACAAAAATTATAAACTTTCTGTTAGTGCCATTAGTTTTAAATTTTAAATAGTTTAAATTTGAATTTTTAAAAATTTGTGTGAATCACTAGTTTATGATTTTTTTTCTTCTTTGCTATTTATTTTTTATTTATACTTACAATTAAATACTTATAGTTTGCTTTTAGGTCACACAAATTATATTCTTTTTGCTATTGAAGAATATTATAGTTTTATTTTAGTTGATCATAACATAATATTTTAATTGATTGTTTTTATTTTCATAAAAGTTTTGTAGTTCATTCTGTTTGCTATTAATTCATTCTTTGAGCTAAATGACTCTGAAATTGGAAAGCATTTCAAAATGAACTTTGAAAAGGTTGAAAGTTGGCATGGTATCATCATTTCACCCACATAGCATGTTCCAAAAAGTAGAGAGGGTTACGACAAAAACTTGATGCACTTCGTGTACAAAATGGACAATCACTTTCGAAGTATCAAAGTTTCAAACCATAAGACATGAAAGCATTTCAAATGAACTCTGAAAAAGTTGAAAGTTGGGATGCATGGTATCATAATTTCACCCACATAGCATTTTCTTATTGCGGGAGAAAGTCTTCACTTTTTCTTCGCTTTTGTCATTTGCTTATTGCGCCGTAACCATGGATAATCTTCATTGTTTATCAGGATGCTTGGGTCAGCCTTGACATTGAAGGGAGGAATTTCATGAAACTTTTCATAATCTTCAGACATGTCTGTCTTGGCGTCCACTCCCAGGATGTCCCTTTTTCCTGAAAGAACTATGTGGCGCTTTGGCTCATCGTATGATGTATTCGCTTCCTTATCTTTTCTTTTTCTCGGTTTAGTAGACATGTCCTTCACATAGATAACCTGTGCCACATCATTGGCTAGGACGAACGGTTCGTCAGTGTACCCAAGATTTTTCAGATCCACTGTTGTCATTCCGTACTGTGGGTCTACTTGTACCCCGCCGCCAAACAGAATGACCCATTTGCACTTAAACAAAGGGACCTTAAAATCAGGTCCGTAGTCAAGTTCCCATATGTCCACTATGTAACCATAATATGTGTCCTTTCCGCTCTCGGTTGCTGCATCAAAGCGGACACCGCTGTTTTGGTTGGTGCTCTTTTGATATTGGGCGATCGTGTAAAATGTATTCCCATTTATCTCGTATCCTTTGTAAGTCAATACAGTCAAAGATGGTCCCCTGGACAACAAGTACAACTCATCACAAACAGTGTTGTCACCTCTGAGACGTGTTTCCAACCAACTGCTGAAAGTCCTGATGTGTTCACATGTAATCCAGTTGTCGCATTGCTCCGGGTGTTTGGAGCGCAGACTGTTCTTGTGTTCATCGACATACGGGGTCACCAAGGTAGAGTTCTGTAGAACTGTGTAGTGTGCTTGAGACCAATAATATCCGTCCCTGCATATTATTGAGTCTCTTCCAAGAGTGCCTTTTCCAGTCAGTCTCCCCTCATACCGCGATTTAGGGAGACCTATCTTGTTAAGGCCAGGAATGAAGTCAACACAAAACCCGATAACATCCTTTGTTTGATGGCCCATGGAGATGCTTCCTTCTGGCCTAGCGCGGTTACGGACATATTTCTTTAGGACTCCCATGAACCTCTCAAAGGGGAACATATTGTGTAGAAATACGGGCCCCAGGATGACAATCTCGTCGACTAGATGAACTAGGACGTGCGTCATGATATTGAAGAAGGATGGTGGGAACACCAGCTCGAAAGTGACAAGACATTGCGCCACATCACTCCTTAGCCTTGGTACCATTTCTGGATCGATCACCTTCTGAGAGATTGCATTGAGGAATGCACATAGCTTCACAATGGCTAATCGGACGTTTTCCGGTAAAAGCCCCCTCAATGCAACCGGAAGCAGTTGCGTCATAATCATGTGGCAGTCATGAGACTTTAGGTTCTGAAACTTTTTCTCTGGCATATTTATTATTCCCTTTATATTCGATGAGAAGCCAGTCGTGACCTTCATACTAAGCAGGCATTCAAAGAAGATTTCTTTCTCTTCTTTCGTAAGAGCGTAGCCGGCAGGACCTTTATACTGCTTCGGAGGCATGTCGTCTTTTTCGTGCAAACGTTGCAGGTCCTCCCGTGCCTCCGGCGTATCTTTTGTCTTCCCATACACGCCCAAGAAGCCTAGCAGGTTCACGCAAAGGTTCTTCGTCACGTGCATCACATCGATTGAGGAGCGGACCTCTAGGTCTTTCCAGTAGGGTAGGTCCCAAAATATAGATTTCTTCTTCCACATGGGTGCGTGTCCCTCAGCATCATTCGGAACAGCTAGTCCACCGGGACCCTTTCCAAAGATGACGTTGGGTAAATCATTGACCATAGCAAGCACGTGATCACCGGTGCGCATGGCGGGCTTCTTCCGGTGATCTGCCTCGCCTTTGAAATGCTTGCCTTTCTTTCGACATTGATGGTTGGTCAGAAGAAATCAACGATGGCCCAGGTACACATTCTTCCTGCATTTGTCCAGGTATATACTTTCAGTGTCATCTAAACAGTGCGTGCATGCGTGGTATCCTTTGTTTGTCTGTCCTGAAAGGTTACTGAGAGCGGGCCAATCGTTGATGGTCACGAACAGCAACGCCTTAAGGTTAAATTCCTCCTGTCTGTGCTCATCCCACGTACGTACACCGTTTCCATTCCACAGCTGTAAAAGTTCTTCAACTAATGGCCTTAGGTACACATCAATTTCGTTGCCGGGTTGCTTAGGGCCTTGGATGAGAACTGGCATCATAATGAACTTCCGCTTCATGCACATCCAAGGAGGAAGGTTAGACATACATAGAGTCACGGGCCAGGTGCTGTGATTACTGCTTTGCTCCCCGAAAGGATTAATGCCATCCGCGCTTAAAGCAAACCATACATTCCTTGGGTCCTTTGCAAACTCATCCCAGTACTTTCTCTCGATTTTTCTCCACTTCGACCCGTCAGCGGGTGCTCTCAACTTCCCATCTTTCTTTCGGTTCTCACTGTGCCATCGCATCAACTTGGCATGCTCTTCGTTTCTGAACAGACGTTTCAACCATGGTATTATAGGAGCATACCACATCACCTTTGCAGGGAACCTCTTCCTGAGGGGCTCGCCGTCAACATCACCGGGGTCATCTCGTCTGATCTTATACCGCAACGCACCGCATACCGGGCATGCGTTCAGATCCTTGTATGCACCGCGGTAGAGGATGCATTCATTAGGGCATGCATGTATCTTCTCCACCTCCAACCCTAGAGGGCATACGACCTTCTTTGCTGCGTATGTACTGTCGGGCAATTCGTTATCCTTTGGAAGCTTCTTCTTCAATATTTTCAGTAGCTTCTCAAATCCTTTGTCAGCCACAGCATTCTCTGCCTTCCACTGCAGCAATTCCAGTACGGTACCGAGCTTTGTGTTGCCATCTTCGCAATGGGGTATAACTCTTTTTTGTGATCCTCTAACATGGGATCGAACTTCAGCTTCTCCTTTTGACTAATGCATTGCGTCCTTGCATCGACAATGACCCGGCGGAGATCATCATCATCGGGCACATCGTCTGGTTCCTCTTGATCTTCAACAGCTTCACCCGTGGCAGCATCATTGGGCACATCATTGTCTGGTTCCTCTTGATCTTCACCAGCTCCCCCCGTTGCAGCATCACCGTATTCAGGGGGCACATAGTTGTCATCGTACTCTTCTTCTTCTTCGCCGTCTTCCATCATAACCCCTATTTCTCCGTGCCTCGTCCAAACATTATAGTGTGGCATGAAACCCTTGTAAAGCAGGTGGGAGTGAAGGATTTTCCGGTTAGAGTAAGACCTCGTATTCCCACATTCAGTGCATGGACAACACATAAAACCATTCTGCTTGTTTGCCTCAGCCGCATCGAGAAACTCATGCACGCCCTTAATGTACTCACGGGTGTGTCTGTCACCGTACATCCATTGCCGGTTCATCTGCGTGCATTATATATAATTAAGTGTCCAAATTAATAGAAGTTCATCATCACATTAAAACCAAAGTGCATACATAGTTCTCATCTAACAACATATAGCTCTCCAGAGCATCTAATTAATTAAACCATACATTGAAACTATGTAAAACATTTCAATGCGAAAACAAATGCGATCATAATTGCAACCAAGGTAACAATTGATCCAATGGCATAATGATACCAAGCCTCGGTATGAATGGCATATTTTCTAATCTTTCTAATCTTCAAGCGCATTGCATCCATCTTGATCTTGTGATCATCGACGACATCCGCAACATGCAACTCCAATATCATCTTCTCCTCCTCAATTTTTTTTATTTTTTCCTTCAACAAATTGTTTTCTTCTTCAACTAAATTTAACCTCTCGACAAGGTCGGTTGGCATTTCCGATTCACATACATCCTAGATAAATAAAATCTATGTCACGTTGGTCGGCATAATTTTCACAAACAATAAATGAACCAATAGTTATAAAGATAATATACATACCAAATCCGAATCATAGACAGGACGAGGGCCGACGGGGGCGGATACCAAAACCATCGCACTATATAAGATGCAATAATAAATGTAAGAAAATGATACAAGTATCTATCTAAACATACAAGTAAGAATATTTTTCCTTTCAGAAAGAAGATAAGAATAAGAGGCTCACCACGGTGGTGTCGGTGATGAGATCGGCGCGGGTGATCGACGGCGGTGAAGACGGGGACGGGGCGTGACGGACCGCTAAATCTAGACAAATCTCGAGGAAAATGGAGCTTGGAGGTCGAGCTTCGAGAGGAGAAAGCTTAATTAGTGTTGCTCGGGCATTCCATCGATCACCTCATGTGCATAGGAGGTGAGCTAGAGCACCACAACGGCCTCTCCCCCTCGGCCAGAAAAAACAGAGCACTGTGCTCTGCTCTTGCGCGAGGGGGTATATATAGGCAATTCATTGGTCCCGGTTCGTGGCATGAACCGGGACTAAAGGGGAGCCTTTGGTCCCGGTTCAAGCCACCAACCGGGACCAATGGTGGTGGGCCAAGAGGGAGGCCCTTTGGTCCCGGTTCGTCCCCCCAACCGGGACCAAAAGGTCCATATGAACCGGGACCAATGGCCCACGTGGCCCGGCCGGCCCCCTGGGCTCACGAACCGGGACCAATGCCCACATTGGTCCCGGTTCAAGACTGAACCGGGACTAATGGGCTGAGGCGGCCTGGACCATAGCCCCTTTTTCTACTAGTGAATGTAGGGCCACTGCTGATAAACTAGCATCCTATACTAAGCATTTAGGATTGCAGGTAAGGTATCAACAGCTGTAGCAACAATGACAGACTATGCATCAGAATAGGATTAACGGAAAGCAGTAACATGCTACACTACTCTAATGCAAGCAATATAGAGAAGAGTAGGCGATATCTGGTGATCAAGGGGGGGGGGGCTTGCCTGGTTGCTCTGGCAAGAGAGAGGGGTCGTCAACACCGTAGACAAACTGGGGGTCGCCGGCACTCCCAGGGTCTACCGGAAAGAAGTAACGGAGGGGGAACACAATAAATAACAAAGCAATTAAAGCATCACAAAGCATAACATGGCAATATGATGGGTCGGGTGTGACCTAACGTAGTAGTAGGTGCTACTGGCGAAGGGGGGAACATCCGGGAAAGTATTCCCGATGTTTGATGTTTTCGGACAAACGAACCGGAGGGGGATTGCTGCACGTTCGCTATGCTAGGGATGTGTGATGGAAGAACAGGCTGCGTATCCGGGTTCGTCTCGTCGTTCTGAGCAACTCTCATGTACAAAGTTTTCCCAACCGAGCTACAGTTTATTTTATATTAATTTTAAAAGATTTAAATTAATTTTAGCATTAATTTAATTAATTTAATTAACATTATCCAGAACAGTGCTTGCTGACATCATCATGATGTCAGTAGTTGACTGGGTCAAACTGACGTGTGGGTCCCACATGTCATAGACTGAAGACTAATTATTTGTTAACATTTAATTAGCAGGTTTAATTATAGTTAATTAGTTAACTAAACAGTGTTAATTAAGTTAATTACTTAATTAATTGATTATTATTTATTTAATTAATCCTTTTTATTAGTTTAATTAATTTTTTGTTTATTAATAACTTTTTTTTAAAACGTTTTGTGGGTGGGGCCCCTTTGTCATAGGCCCCTGGGGGGCCTTAACGGGCGCGGTTAGTGGGCGCTAACGCCCAGCCCGAAAGGGGCGCGTGGGGCGGGCGAACCCGGCTGGTGGCTGCGGGTACGGCGACACGAGACGAGCGCGGAGGCCGTCGGGGCGTAGATGAGTGGCGGAGGAAGGCAGCAGGTGGGGCGGCGCGGCAGCAGCGGCGGAATCGGAGTGTGCGGCAGCGGGTGGCGCGGTAGCAACAGCGCGCATCAGCGGCCGTAGGAGGAGTGAGCGACGGCGAGCTCGCCGGGGAGCTACCGGCGACGCAGGCGCGCGCGGCCACGCGCGAGCAGGCCAAGTGGGGAGGCGCCGGGCAAAGCGGGAGGCGTCGGGCGCACACAGCGGGGCGGTGGGCGACTGCGGCAGCGGCGGGCCACGGCGTAGCAGGCGAACGAGGCTGCGAAGCCGCGGGCGTGGCCGGCAATGACGTAGGCGGACTATGGCAGCCGCAGGCACAGCGCGTGCGGCACGAGCGGCCAGAGGCGGAGAGAGCGGAGGCCAGGCGAAGCCGTGACAACGGCATGCGCGGGCGCGGGCACGCGCACGAGTGCGCGCGCACGGGGCGCGGCGAGCACGGCTACCGGAAGGACGATGGGCGCGGTGACCTGTGGGGGAAAGAGGAGGGGAGGACGGGGCTCATCGAACCCTGTAGTTGAGCAAAGCGGGTTCGAGGAGGAGTCTGGGAGGTCCGGCGAGGCGGCACCAGCGATGGAGAGGACGGTGGCGATCCGCGACGGGGTAGGGGCGCTGTGCGTCAACAGCGTGCGACGAGGAGGGGGTGGAGGACCAGCGGCGGAGTCGTAGAGACGGCGCCGACAACGGCGGGTAGCGGGTCGGCTCCGACAGGGGGTTCTGGGCGGCGACGTAGCTAAGGGGGCGACGGCGTCGTTCAGCGACGCCGAGCGGCCTCCGCCCGATCCAATCGGGAGAGAGGGGGGAAGATATTTCGGGGGTGAGGGAAGTGGGGGTGTGTCGGTGAGTGGGGGATTGGGAAAAGGATAAGGGTGCGGGGTGGGCCGCGGCTGGGCCGGCCTGTGGCCTGCTGGGCCGAAGCCCAGGGGGTTGGGTGTCTTCGTCTCTTTTTTTTGTTTATTTTCTCTTTTCTTTTACTTATTCTTTTCTGTTCTATTTAGTTTAAACATTATTTTTAGTTTATAAAAATATGACATTAGCTCCTAAAACAATGTTTCAACATAACCCACTGGCATAAAAGTTTTACCCCGAAATAAAAAATGGTCTAGTATTTTTCAAAGTTTGATAGACATTTATTTAATTGCTTTAACTACTGTTTTAATCATTTTGGAACACTTAAACCTTTTATAAAAACTTGGTTTCTTCACCAACAAAACTTATGATTTATTTGCCATAGTTTACACATTTTAGTTTGACATTTGAAAAGTTTTATTTTTGACTTTATTTTAAGTTTTGAATTTGAACTGTTTTCAAATCAACGAGAGTCTAACAACAGTAAACATGGTGATGTGGCATCATTTATGGGAGATTACTGTAGCTTAACTACCGGGGCATTACAAAGCTCCTCCACTATAAGAAATCTCGTCCCGAGATTTAAGAGGTGGAGTAAGGAGGAAAGCTTTGGTTACGAAATTCTAACGGATCTTCTCGGTCTTGGTTGCTCTTCTCGAAGAGGTCGATCCATAGCGCTGATGTCTTCATTCCTATGCAGCAATGCATCATGATGAGGTTGTCGTCCTTTCTTCAGGAACTCCACCGTACTTACAGTAATGCTAAGGGGTAACTTCGGAAGAACGGGCTTCTACATGGTTGCTCAGCCGGTAGATAACACCAGGGAAGGTGGCGGAAAGTAACTCTCGAGTTGAAACTTAAGAAAACATCGAGAACAAGTAAGACGATGCAATAAGAAGTTTCGAGCAGATAGGCAATCGTTTATTGCCTGAAACAGAGTGGGAAAGGGGTTCAGAGCAACAGGAATAAGTATTGTGTCCGATACCAAAATTGATCACTAGGAAGGTGGCTCGCGAATTACATACGAAACGAAGCGCAAGGGATAACTTCGAAACAGGGATGTACAGGAGAGTCAGGTTTCGATCCTGTGGAACTGTGGGTTATGGGCCCACCATGTGGTTACAAGTAGGAAGGTCGGTGACATCTTGTACGATCATGTAAGCCAGGCATGTCATAGGATAGTCTGTCGGTTATGTCGGCAACAATGTTAGTACCAAGGGCGAGGGACGAAGAGAACCATTTTCGTGCTCGTTGAACGAGGCGGACCAATAGGCAAAGTTCTCGTCCATCGGTGGTTACCGGAATGTCATCAACAAAAGTAACAGGGTCTTTCTGACACAGAGGTACAATGAGGTGTTTATATATTATTGCTTATATAATATAAATCACAAGAAGGATTAAACAAACCAATGGAAAGGAAAAAGTGATTATCAGGTTTAAACAGAACAATGGAAAGGAAAATGTGTTTAAACACATATTTCAAGGTTATATCCTTCCCAAGGACAAGCAGAGCATAATATCCATGACATAATATAATGTAGAAAACTCTTTAGGTAGGGGAGAGAATTTTCATGACATTACCCATACAACGGTGTTTGGATAATTGAGCAGGAAACATTTAGCATTGGGCTTCAAATGTTATTGTTGAAAATTGGAGTACCATAGACATGCATCGAGATAGCATTGATATGGTCATCAGGTGAATGTCAGACTTTGGAGACACAAAGGACCCATCAGGAATAGCTTGTAGAATAAGTCTTACAATTTCCTCATGGAAGAATGGGTAACCTTCACTACTAGGGAAAACCTTATACACAGAAATTTAGCAGTAGCGCGTGTCAAAAAAGGGCGCTAGTGCTAAATAGCAGTAGCGCGTGTCCGTAAACCACGCTACAGATACAATAGTAGGAGTAGCGCGTGCGCATGAAAACGCGCTACCACTAGTATCCCCTTTGCTACCCCCGATAGGCTACGCATAGCAGTAGCGGTCTTGAGGAAACACTAGTGCAGAACCGGGCAATAGCACCGGTTCGTAAGGCCCTTTAGTGCCGGTTAGGTAACCGGCACTA
The DNA here is from genome assembly GCA_034509565.1 of Triticum monococcum. Taxonomy (NCBI): domain Eukaryota; kingdom Viridiplantae; phylum Streptophyta; class Magnoliopsida; order Poales; family Poaceae; genus Triticum; species Triticum monococcum. Next base: position 37,520,499 of record CM067841.1, on the reverse strand, counting down.
AAATTTCGGCACTAAAGCCCCCCCTTTAGTACCGGTTCAGCACGAACCGGTGCTAAAGGGCAACCACGTGGCACGAGCCAGCTCCGGGGGCCGGGAGCCCTTTAGTACCGGTTGGTAACACCAACCGGTACTAAAATGTTTGGGGGGTTTTTGGTTTTATGATTTCTTTTTCATTTAATTTTGTGTTTTCCATTTTAATTCTTTTTCGTTTGCTGGTATTTTACGGTACTACACATTGTACACGTTATGCATATATATATATATATATAAATAGAATTTCTAGTAGAACCAATCATATATATCATCAATCATGTCTCACAAACCACCATATTAATTCACACATACACACATGTATAGCTATATACAATTTCTCCTACATATGCATGTTGCCTTCGGAGCCAGTGGCATTAGCCCGATTGGTGCCTTCGGAGCATGATGACAATTGGAAGTGGTTCATGTCTTTTTCGATGGGGGCGGTAGCGGGTAATAGTATTCTCCCTTCGGATTTATGACCTGGTCGAGCAAAAATCCCGCTATTTCCTCTTGAAGTGCTTCTACGCGCTCCGTTGGTAGGAGCTTGTCCCGCACCTCTTTGAACTGTTAAGAAGGAGATCAATATGCATGTGTATTAGTTGTGTGACTAGATATCGATAATGGTGTAAAAATTGTGAATATTGTTCTGACAAACGTACCCATTCCTGTCTTTGAGATCTGCTCCTTTCGGATGCCATCATGCGAATGTTCTCGCAAACGCAGTATGCACACAGATCAGTCCCCGGCGCCTGCTTCAGGGCCTTTATTACAAGAATGGAATTTAATTTGATCAGATAATAATTAATCAAGCATGATAACTAAAGAGATGGTAGCTAGCTAGCTAGCTAGTACTACTTAATTACTTACCTTGGCTCGAAACCATTTCAGCTTTGGTTTCCATTCGCCTTCCGTGACGCTGATGAACCTTGCCCAAGCCCTGCCCGCCGACGAAGAAAATGAATAAAGGGGTTATTAAATAGTTCATATCATGAAATGACGAACTAAATAGGCCTAGATATATAGTTAATAATGATTGAAATTACCTCTTGACTATCCCAAACAAGATGTTATAGTCAGTATTTGCTTTGAGTAGCGAGTCCAGTATTTCAACTGTTCTGGCGTCAAATTTAATGATACACAAGATCCAGTGAAATCTGCATGCACACACGTTTGCATGTCTTAATTAAGCGGGCATATGTAAGCAAAAACATGTAGCTAGCTAGTAGGCAAAAACAGAGAATTTGTAGTACAAGAAAGTGTGACTCACTCGAAGTTGTAAGGAAGTAGTATATCTTCATTGTATTTGAGGCGCTTGAAGAACTCTAGCATGCTGTCCTCTACCTCTTTTTCATAATATGCATCTAATTTCCATGTGTATTCATTAACGGTGTTTGGGTCAACGAACCCAATGCCATAGCGTCCACCTTTTTTCATTTCATACATCTTCATCCTGCATAATACCACAGGAAAGAATATAGTGAGGATAATTACACGTAATGATTGATCAAAAGGATCACTACAGCTAGCTTGAGACTTAAATTACAGAAAGAAATCACTTACAGACAATAGCAACTGACGATAGATTTGTCGAGTGCGTCTTGATTGTATAACTGAAACTGTTCAGAATACTCAACGGCCACAGCTTTCTCATGGTAGTAATCATCCTTCTTGACATACACCATGAGGGACTCTCGATCGGATCTCTTGCTAATGTCCATGTACCATTGATGCAATTCATACATTCTCGTTGGGAGCTTCTTGACATCTTCTGGCTCGACCAAAGGTTGGCCCCGGACAAATTTCCATTTTATTTCCTCCTCTCTAATCGGAGGCATGTCCTCGATCTCGAGGAGTTGTCCAACAGTGATCTTGAGTTCTTCAGCCTACATTATATGCTCCTGGGTTATTACCACATCGCCCACCTCGGGAACGTAAACCGTTTGGCCACAATAATATTGGGCGCGCGTACTATCACGTGTTGTTGGCGGCACAATAAGCGGGGGGATCGATTGCGCCGCCTGTTTTCCCAGCTAGGCAACGGTTTTCCCGCATTTTTTGACAGCTCCTTGTTGTTTGCTCGAGCTCGAGCTCGCCTCCTTCTGTAGACGTTGTCGATGTAACTTCCTGATGTGGCGCTCATAGTCTGAGTCAACAGGCTTAGGAGCTGGTGGTTGAGCCATACGAATGAAGTGGTCAACTACTTCCATAGGCACTTTCTCCCTTGGCGGCGGTGGCGGTTTCGGTCCAAAATGGGCGTCGACTTCTGCCCGCACTATGGCATTGGTTTGCTCCTCGGTCCTATCGTAAGCCCTCACAGGAAGAGGAGTACTGAGGTTTGGACCATATTTATATCGCTTGCCTCCTCCTGTACTTCCTGTACTATCACCTCGACTCGTACCGCTACGCACCATAGCTGCGGGGTGTCTCTTCTGCGATTGCTGAGGCGGCGGAGACGGCTGACGGGGCTGAGTTGGACAAGGGGGAGTGGCCTGAAGCTGTGCGGGACTTGGAGAAGGACTGGCCTGAGGTTGTGCCGGACTTGGAGGAGGAGTGGACGTCTGACGCTGTGTCGGACTTGGAGGAGGAGTGGCCCGACACTTTGCCGGACTTGGAGGAGGAGGAGTGGCCTCACGCGTTGGTTGACTTGGAGGAGCGGGAGTCTGCTGACTCGGTGACAGACTTCGACGAGGAGTCGGGTGACGCGGTGTCGGTGGCCTTCGAAAGATGATGCAATCCTTTCTCCATAGGATGACACGATGTATGGCCTGTCCCAATGTGTGCTCGTCGTCACCTCCAGGAATGTCAAGCTGTAGCTCCGAATATGGGTCCACCACCTCATCAACCAAGACACGAGCATAGCCCGCTGGAATCGGGTTGCAATGGAAGGTTGCCTCGGGGGAATTTGAAAAAGCAACGGCGTCCGCCACCTTCATGGATATGTTCTTCATTTTGAAGTGTAGCTCGCAGTTAGTGTTCTCCGTGATGTCATCCACGGGGTATCTATCCAGCACTACTGCGTCGCCTGGGGCGGAAGCCACGCTGCTTCTCGGCATGGATGGGGCGGTGGTATCCAATGCTGGATCATCCGCTAGCTGCTGCAGCTGCTGAGACCCCCTTTGCTGGCCAAGTGAGTCGATCTGCTCCTGCTGTCGCTGGAATTTAGCTGCCAATTCCGCTTGACTTGCTTCTAGGCCTTGAAGGCGTTCATAGTCCCGCTTCCTCTGCTCCTCCTCCATCTTCCTCTTCTTCTCCTCCACAATCTTCTTTCTCGCACGGGTTCTGTAGTCGGCGTTCCAGTCCGAAAACCCCTCATACCACGGAATAGTGCCCTTGCCTCGTGTTCTTCATGGGTGTTCAGGATTTCCCAGGGCACGTGTAAGCTCGTCGTTCTCTCTGTTGGGCTGGAACACCCCCGATCGAGCCTCTTCTATTGCAACAAGTAGCGCATCATCGGCTCCGTTCAGACATGCCTTCGTCGAAACATTGCCTGTCTTCGGGTCCAACTCCCCCCATGCGCATAGAACCAAGTCCTGCACATGGGGAGCCATCTCTTAGTAACCGGAGTGACACTTGCATCCTCCATCTCTTTCTCAGACTTATCCCACTTAGGCATTGCCACCGCGTAGCCACATGGCCCCAGCTTATGGAACTTATCCTTTTTTACGGCATTCTTCTTGTTTATTCTCGACCGTTCCTTAGCTAATTCTGAATCCTTGAATTTCACGAAATTGTCCCAATGAGCACTTTGATTCTCTAGTATCCCCTGGAATACTGGAGTCTTCCTTCCTCCCTTGACGTACTTCTCCCACGTCATTCTCTTGTGGTTCTTGAATGCAACCGCCATCTTCCTAAAAGCAGTGTTCTTGACTTTCCGCACATCTGCTTCTGTGAAATGATCTGGTAGGGTGAAATGTTCCATGAGAGTATCCCAAAGCAGATTTTTTTGATTCTCGTCGACATAAGTAACATCTGGACGTGGGTTTGCTGGCTTTCTCCATTCTTGAAGGGAGATCGGGAGTTGGTCCTTCACAAGAACTCCGCACTGACGAACGAACTTGTCCGCAATCTTCTTAGGCGCTAATGGTTCGCCATTAGGTTTGAATGCCTCGATATTGTACTTTACGCCCTCCTTCAACTTTTTGTTCGGGCCTCATTTCGTCCTTTTGCGTGAAGATTTGCTCGATCCGGATGGCTGAAAGAAGAAAGATCGATTCGTTAATATATCTTCAACTCATTTAAAACATGCGATGATCACCAGATTCCTGCTTATATAAATATATATACCCCGCCGGTGTTTGTTGTTTCAGGATCAACATGTTCTTCGTCGTAGTTCATGACTTCATCTTCTCGGTCGTCGCGATCGAATATCATATCACCCTCTCCGGTGTTGTTTAGAAATTCGGAGCCGTCAAAATCTTCTTCATTCTGATCATCATCTCGCCCGCGTATGATATCGAACATGGTCTGTTCTCTCTCTCTGTCGGTATTGTCCGCCATAGCTTTTATTTAACTATGCCAAAAGAAATATAAAACAATTTAGTATAATCTCAAATAATAGATATAATCTCGAATACATCGTCTCGAATAATAGATATAATCTCGAATACATCATCTTGAATAATAGATATAATCTCGAATACATCCTCTCGAATAATATATAATCTCGAATACATCGTCTCGAATAATATATAATCTCGAATACATCGTCTTGAATATTATATATCGAGTACATCACTGGCTAGGTAGCTAATAAAGATCGAATACTATAGAAGAATCTAGGACACTCGCGGTTCCTTCGGCGCGGGCGGTGGACACCCAAAGAGAAGGAACCCTCACAGGATCATAGCTGAAGTGAGATCCCTGAAGAAACCGCCAGGTATTGGAGAACCTGTCGCCCTCTAACGCAACCATGTAGCAATGGACGTGCTCGTACTCCTCCCTGACACGGCGACGTACCTCCTCCGGCGGGGCCGGCTCCCTCCGCACCGAAACTGGCCCACGCGAATGCCACCAAACGAGATCAGGGTCGACGACGGGACCCGGGGCCGGGTTCCTCATCAAGCGGCGCGCCCCTCCAGGCAGCACCTCCCAGTGCCAGCCCGACGGAGTCCCGGACATGGGTTAGCCGGACGTCGTCGCGGACAGGTCGCCGGCGAGGATGCGGGCCGGGCATCATCCAGAACAAATACTAGCTATATGCACGCAAAAAGTAACATTTTTTAATGGTTGGATTTTGATAACTAAAATTTCTAAGATTTCTATATAACTAACATTCCTATAACATTTCTAGCAATGCTATATAACTAACATTTCTATAACATTTCTAATATTTCTATAACTAAAAAACAGAAAACAAAATTTATAACATTTCTATATATATAACTAACATTTGTATAACATTTCTAATATTTCTATAACTAAAAAATAGAAAATTTCTAACTTTTTTATAACTATTTCTATAACTAAAAACAGAAAAAATTTCTAACAATTCTAACTATTTTATAACTATTTCTATAACTAAAAAATAGAAAAATTTCTATCAATTCGAACTATTTTATAACTATTTCTATAACTAAAAAATAGAAAAACTTCTATCAATTCTAACTATTTTATGACTATTTCTATAACTAAAAACAGAAAAATGTGCGTGTGTGTGTGTTCATGCTTGTGTGTGTGTATGGGCTCGGAGAGGGGCGGCGGCCACCGGGGGCGAGGGATCAGAGAGGGGTTAGAGGGGGGAGAGCTCACAGCGGGGCGACGGCCCGGGGCGTGACGGGGCGGCGATGCGGGGACGGTGCGACGGGGACGGGCCCGGGGCGGCGACGGAGACGAGGGCGGCGACGGCGATGGGGGCGGCGACGAGGACGAGGGCGGCGACGAGGATGGGGGCGGCGACGGCAACAGCGCACGACGGGGGCGGCGTAGGACGGGGGCGGCGTTGATCGATCGGGAAGAAACAGAGGGGGAGAATGAAATTTTTTGAAGTGTTGTATATATAGAAGGCACCTTTAGTACCGGTTGGAGCCACCAACCGGTAGTAAAGGTCTGTTTTGGCTAGCCCAAGCGGCGGGAAGCGACCCCCTTTAGTACCGGGTGGTGGATCCAACCGGTACTAAAGGCCCCCCCCTTTAGTACCGGTTGGTGCCACGAACCGGTACTAAAGGGGGGTGCGCTGCCAGGCGAGGGGCGCAAAGTTTAGTCCCACCTTGCCTAGCGAAGGGCAGCCACACTGGTTTATAAACCCAGCCGCGGCTACTCCTTCGAGCTCCTCTGAAATGCAGGCCTTCTGGGCCTATCTCCGCTACTCTGCCCTATGGGGCCTATTGGGCTTGCGGGCCTGCATCCTGGCCCAACAACAGGTTGGGTTTCTAGTCGTATGCAGGCCGCAGTGGCCCGGTAGGTGGGCTTTTTTCATTTAGTTTTTTCTTTTCTGCTTTATTTATTTTGTTTTATTTATTTTTAGTTGTTTTTTGCTGTATTTAGAGTTTCTTTGTGAATATTTTTGATAGTTTTTAGAAACTTTCAGTTAGTGCCGGTAGTTTTTAAATTTGAATAGTTTAAATTTTGAATTATTTGAAATTTGTGTGAATCACTAGTTTGTGAATAACTTAACTTTAAAAATACATTTTCCAGTGATTCTTTTTTCTTATGTTTAATATTAGTGTGTTTTATCATTATATTCAATTTGGTAATGCTTAAGTTATTTAAAAAATGAAATGCCTTTGTAACGGATGAGTTTTCGTCCGAAACCCTGATACTTCGAAACAGATTGTCCATTTTGTACACGAAGTGCATCCACTTTTTGCGGTAACCCTCTCTACTTTTTTGCACATGCTATGTGGGTGAAATTATGATACCATGCCAACTTTCATCCTTTTCTGAGTTCATTTGAAATGCTGTTCAATTTCAAGGTCATTTAGCTGAAAAAATCAGTAAATGCATGAAAGAATTTGCTTGCACATAAAATTTCTTCGCGTTTCAAATGCCAAAACACATAACTAGCTACCCTAACTATTACAAAGATTCCCTCCTGGGTGTGAAACACAGAAGAAAGTGAAACTTTTTCTTCGCGTGTGTCCCTTTGCGTCGTAGCCATGGAAAATCTTCATCATTTAACGGGATGCTCGGGTCAATATCACTGTGAATGGAGCAATTTCATCAAACTTTTCATAATCTTCTGACTTGTCTGTCTTGTCATCCACTCCCACGATGTTTCTCTTCCCAGAAAGAACTATGTGCCGCTTTGGCTCATCGTACGATGCATTCGCTTCCTTATCTTTTCTTTTTCTTGGCTTGGTAGACATGTCCTTCACATAGAAAACCTGTGCCACATCATTGGCTAGGACGAATGGTTCGTCTGCATATGCAAGATTGTTGAGATCCACTGTTGTCATTCCGTACTGCGGGTCTTCCGTTACCCCGCCTCGTGTCATATTGACCCATTTGCACCGAAACAAAGGGACCTTCAAACCACGTCGATAGTCAAGTTCCCATATGTCCTGTATATAACCATAATATGTTTCCTTTCCCGTCTTGGTTTCTGCATCAAATCGGACACCACTGTTTTGGTTGGTGCTCTTCTTATCTTGGGCGATCGTGTAAAATGTATTACATTTATCTCGTACCCTTTGAAAGTCATTATATTCGAAGATGGTAACTGGGATAGCAAGTACAGGTCATCTTCAATAGAGGTGTCATGCATGGTACGTGCTTGCAACCAGCTGGCGAAACTCCTGGTTTGTTCACGTGTAATCCAGTCATCAGACCGCTCTGGGTGTTTGGAGCGTAGCAAATTCTTGTGTTCATCCATATACGGAGCCACCAAGGCGGAATTCTGTAGAACTGTGTAGTGTGCTTCAGTGAGAGAATGTCCGTCCATACATATTATTTGTTCCCCTCCTAGCGTGCCTTTTCCATCCAGTCTGCCCTTATGCCGTGATTCAGGAACACCAATCGGCTTAAGGTCAGGAATAAAGTCAATAAAAAACTCAATGACCTCCTCATTTTGACGGCCCTTGGAGATGCTTCCTTCTGGCCTAGCACGGTTATGAACATATTTCTTTAAGACTCCCATGAACCTCTCAAAGGGGAACATATTGTGTAGAAATACAGGACCCAAAACGTTAATCTCTTCGCATAGGTGAACTAGGACGTGCGTCATGATGTTGAAGAAGGATGGTGGGAACACCAAGTCAAAACTGACAAGACATTGCACCAAATCATTCTGTAACCTTGGTATGATTTTTGGATCGATTACCTTCTGAGAGATTGCATTGAGAAATGCACATAGCTTCACAATGGCTAATCGAACGTTTTCCGGTAGAAGCCCCCTCAATGCAACCGGAAGCAGTTGCGTCATAATCACGTGGCAGTCATGAGACTTTAGGTTCTGGAACTTTTTCTCTGCCATGTTTATTATTCCCTTTATATTCGACGAGAAGCCAGACGGTACCTTAATACTGAGCAGGCATTCAAAGAAGATTTCCATCTCTTCTTTGGTAAGAGCGTAGCTTACATGACCCTGATGTATGCCGTCTTTTCCGTGCATACGTTGCTGGTCCTCCCGTGCCTCAGGTGTATCTTTTGTCTTCCCATACACGCCCAAGAAGCCAAGCAGGGTCACACAAAGATTCTTCGTCACGTGCATCATGTCGATTGCGGAGCGGACCTCGAGGTCTTTCCAATAGGGCAGGTCCCAAAATATAGATTTCTTCTTCCACATGGGTGCGTGTCCGTCAGCGTCATTCGGAACAGGTTGTCCACCAGGACCCTTTCCAAAGACCACCTTCAAATCCTTGACCATATCATGTACATCAGCACCAGTACGGTGGCGAGGCTTCATCCGGTGATCCGCCTCACCTTTGAAATGCTTGCCTTTCTTTCTTACGGGATGCCTGCTCGGAAGAAATCGACGATGTCCCAGGTACACATTCTTATTAGCCAAATATATACTGTCGGTATCATCCAAACAGTGTGCGCATGCGCGGTATCCCTTGTTTGTCTGTCCTGAAAGGTTACTGAGAGCAGGCCAATCATTGATGGTCACGAACAGCAACGCCTTTAGGTCAAATTCTTCCCCCATGTGCTCATCCCACGCATGTACACCTGTTCCATTCCACAGTTGTAAGAGTTCTTCAACTAATGGCCTTAGGTACACATCAATGTCGTTGCCGGGTTGCTTAGGGCCTTGGATGAGCACTGGCATCATAATGAACTTCCGCTTCATGCACAACCAAGGAGGAAGGTTATACAAACATAGAGTCACAGGCCAAGTGCTATGGTTGCTGCTCTGCTCCCCAAAAGGATTAATGCCATCTGCGCTTAGACCAAACCATACACTCCTTGCGTCATCTGCAAACTCCTTCCCGTACTTTCTTTCGATTTTTCTCCACTGCGACCCATCAGTGGGTACTCTCAACTTTCCGTCTTTCTTACGGTCTTCTCTGTGCCATCGCATCGCCTTGGCATGCTCTTTGTTTTGGAACAAACGTTTCAACCGTGTTATTATAGGAGCATACCACATCACCTTGGCAGGAATCTTCTTCCTGGGGCGCCGACCCTCGACATCACCAGGGTCATCGCGGCTGATCTTATAGCGCAATGCACCACATATCGGGCAAGCGTTCAAATCCTCGTACTCACCGCGGTAGAGGATGCAATCATTAGGGCATGCATGTATCTTCTGCACCTCTAACCCTAGAGGGCAGACAACCTTCTTTGCTTCGTACGTACTCTCGGGCAATTCGTTGTCCTTTGGAAGTATATCCTTTATCATTACCAGCAACTTTCCAAATCCCTTGTCAGATACACCGTTCTCTGCCTTCCATTGCAGCAATTCCAGTGTGGTGCCCATCTTTTTCTTGTCACCTACGCAATTCGGGTACAACAATTTTTTGTGATCCTCTAACATGCGCTGCAACTTCTTCTTCTCCAAATCACTTGCGCAGTTTCTCTTTGCATCGGCAATGGCCCGGCCTAGATCATCAACGGGCTCATCTGATGCCTCTTGTTCAGCTTCTTCCAGCATTACCGGCTCAGCTTCTTCCCCCATTGTTGTATCATCGTATTCAGGGAACCCATGGCCAAGATAGCTGTCGTCATCCTCTTCTTCTTCATTGTCTTCCATCATAACCCCTCTTTCTCCGTGCTTGGTCCAAACATTATAATGGGGCATGAAACCGGACTTAAACAGGTGGACGTGAATGGTTCTTGACGTAGAGTAATTGTTACCATTCTTACAGCGAGCACATGGACAAGGCATAAAACCATCCGCCCGCTTGTTTGCCTCAGCCGCAAGCAGAAAAGTATGCACGCCCTCAACGAACTGGGGAGAGCATCGGTCATCGTACATCCATTGCCGGCTCATCTTCATTACACAACACCGAATAGACCAAATTAATACAAGTTCATACATAAAGTTCATACAATACTTAAATGCAACAAACAAATAACTCTCTAGCTAAAGCATTTAAATGCAACAACAAAAACGATCAAGATCGCAACTAAGGTAACAATGGATCCAACAGCATAATGATACCAAGCCTCACTATCGATGGCATATTTTCTAATCTTTCTAATCTTCAAGCGCATTTTCTCCATCTTGATCTTGTGATCATCGACGACATCGGCAACATGCAACTCCAATTCCATCTTCTCCCCCTCAATTCTTTTCAACTTTTCTTTCAAGTACTCGTTTTCTCTTTCAACTAAATTTAACCTCTCGGCAATAGGGTCGGTTGGAATTTCCGGTTCACATACCTCCTAGAAAAAATTTCTATGTCAACTTCATGGGCATAATTTGTCATAAACACAAAATGCAACTAGTTTTAAAAGAGAATATACATACCACATCCGAATCATAACAAGGACTAGGGCTGACGGGGACGGATATCAAAACCATGGCACTATATGTATAACAAACAACGTACGGGTAAGATAATTATACGAGTAACTATATATCCAAATCACACAAACATCAATTTTTATATAAAATTTCATGAACAAGAGGCTCACCACAAGGTGGTGCCGGCGACGGGACGGTGCGGGCGATCGACGGTGGCTACGATGGAGATTTAGAAGGCACTAAGTAAACCACACCTACACATGCAAACTAAGTGTTATTTTTGACCTCAAATTGCATATAAATCAAATACTAGCATATATATATATATATCCTCCCAAATTACTAAACTCACAAATTAATCACTATATAAAGCATTGCAAGAGCTAATCTAGCAATGAGAGATGAAAGGACAAAGTTGCTAACCTTTGTGATCATTTGAATGGATGGGGGCCTTCAAATCTTGACAAATTTTGGGCAAAATGTGTGATGAGCTCGAGAGGAAGAGGGGAAGAACAGAGAGGAGAGGGGAAAGGGGAAGAACAGAGCGAGCTCGGGTGGACGAAGGGTCTATGTAGGACGACCTTTAGTACCGGTTCGTGCCAAGAACCGGTAGTAAAGGGGCTGGAGGGGCCCCATTCTGATAACATCCTGCCACCACTCTCATTAGTACCGGTTCGTGGCACGAACCGGTGCTAAAGGTTCACCACGAACCGATAGTAATGAAAGCGGCCCGGCTAGCCGTTGGAACCGGCACTAATGTATACATTAGTGCCGGCTCAAATACAAACCGGCACTAATGTGCTTCACGTTTGACCCTTTTTCTACTAGTGAAAGCACACTACCGCTAGCATATAAGTAGCAACGCATTTCACGCGGAGAGTGCTACTGCTAATGGAAATAAAATAAAATAAAAAACAAATGGAAAAGTAAATGAAAATAAAGAAATAGAAAAAGGAGAAAGGAAAAAATAAAATGTAGAGCAAAATAAATGAGAAAGCGGAAAAAGGAGAAAGACATAGCAGTAGCGTTTGTTCGTAAGAGGCGCTATAGCTAACGTAGCTGCAGCGCATTTCCTAAACCCCCACTGTAGAAACAGAAAAGGAAATAAGAAGGATGAAGGAAATTACATAGCTATAGCAGTAGCGCGTTTTGTGAAAATCGCTATAGCTAACTTAGCTATAGCGTGTTTCGCGAAAAGCGCTACCGCTAAGTTTGACTTAACAAAAAAACCGTTTCCCCCCGGCCACCACTTCTCCCCGAAATCCCTCGACCCACCCTGCCGCCGTCTGCCCTATTCACCGTCGCCCCACTTCGCTGCCGTCTCCTGCCAACGTCGACTCCCCCGGAGCCACCAGAGCCGCGCGCCATCGACACCACCGGAGCGGCGCGGCCTCATCAACGCCACCGGAGCCTCCCTCGCCGTCAGCGGAGACGCCCCCGCCTCCGTCGCCATCACTGCCTCCCGCGCCACCACCGGAGCCATCCTCTATAAGCCCCCACCCCTCCTCTCTCTCTATCTCTAAATTAGTTAGGTTAATTTAGTTAGGAAAATAATTTAGTGAGGCTAATTTAGTTAGGTTAATTACTTAGGTTAATTTGACAGAGATGCCTCTGCCTTCCTCGCTGTAGGAAAAAATTGTATATGCTTAACTAGGGCAGTAGGGTTAGGGTTATAGTGTTTAATTAAAAATGTTAGGAAAGTAAGGTTTAACTAGATGTTAACTAGGGTGGTAGGATTTAGTTTAGAGAAAAAATCAATATAAAAATATAAATTTCTATTAGTGTTGCAAGTCTAGTAGGTTCTTAATTTTTAGTGAATTTTTATTAGGACAAAAATGTAGGACATAATTTGAGTTCTAGGTTCATAATTTGAGTTCTAGGGTTCATACACTAGGAGATGCAAATTTGAAGTGGTCATGATATATGAAAAATCCTCAATTGTGTTTGCTCATTGATCATAATCGACATTGGAGTGGTTCGATTGTGCCCAAGTGGCCTTTTGTTGTTTCCCGGGAATGAAACCGAGTGGCCTATGTTTTGCCAGAATGTTGATTCATTTCTGTTCCGGCAAATTTCAGGTTCTTGATTTGTCCACTTTTTAGCAAAGGTCATGCCAAAATTTTCCGTGAATTTCGGCATGACTTGTGCTACAAACTAGGACATATCGAGTGCCCGGGATTTGCCGCACCGAGAAGGAGTCAACGTTCCTGCAAAACAATAGGCCTTTTCTATGTCATTATTCATTTTATTAGGTCTAGAATTAATTGACTAGATTTAATCGTAGGAAGCTAGCAACGATGAAGGACATGGTTCTGGTGAATGCGACGATGTCTACCGGGTGGCAGACGAATTTTTTAGCCTTGCCGACATCGAGACCGGAGCTGAGACTTAGACCGGCATTGAGACTGAGACTGAGACCAGCGCTGAGACTCAGACCGGCATCGAGACGGCGCTTTGACTGAGACCGGCGCGGAGACTCAGACCGGCATCGAGACCGGCGCTGAGACTGAGACCGTTGCTGCCTCGGGGAGCGGAGCTAGTGTAGAACTGAAAGCAAAGAGGCAACGACCTCTTAACAAACTGAGGACTACTAAACTGGTGGTCATGAAGGTGGACGACGGCAATTTTAAGCCAAAGGCACCCGAGGAAGCGCGTCGATGCTACGGCAATCAGATAGGCTGCATCGTACGGACAACCGCCACCATCAACAATGAGAAACTATAGAAGATAGAAAATAATAGGAGCTCCCTCCTAAAGAAGTTTCACCAGATATTCTTGTTCCCGGGCCGGAATGAGAAGAATTATAAAGATCCAGATGAGGACCCCGCAATGAAGAAGATAAACAAACACGTCATGACCAAGTTTAGCGACGTGTTGGCCGCCTGGAAAAATCGAGTGAAAGCAAAGATCATCGACAAGAAGGAACCCTACTCCGAGATTGTAAAGGATAATCCCACAATCACGGAAGAGCAGTCTCAAATATTCAAGGAGGCTTGCGAGGCCGAAGCTGCCAAAAAAAGTCTAAGTACATGAAGGGGCTTCAAGAGAGGAACATTGGGAGCCACCACCTCGGAAGCCGTGGTTACGGCGGAAAGAGGTCCAAATGGGCCAAGGAGGACGCGGATGCCGCGAGTCTAGGCATCCCAGACCCCTTGGCGGATTTCACCATCCCGCAGGAGCATGACGTCCTCAGGTCCTGGCACCATTGGGACGCAGTGAAGAAGGTTTACGAGACAAAATCGATCATTATGGAGTTCATGAGATTGCTGGTAATTTAATTTCTGATCAATTCGACTGCACACGTTAGTCATATTTGTAAACGATCCTTGTGCCTTTTGCAGAGAGAGCATCACTAGATTGCGGCCGAAAGCGACTCGCCGTCTGAGGCATTGGCGAGGCCCAAGTGGGACACTCCATTCAACCGGGCGTTGAACATATTGAAACGACAATTGGTGGATACTCGACCGTCGTATGGACGCGTGCACGGTGTCGGAGACGGCGCCACGTGGAAGAAGTACTACCATGAGACCACGAAGGAGAGAAAGAAAGATGGAGGTTAACTGAAGAAAACATCGACAAGAAGGTTGAGATTGTGGTTGAGAAGAAATCTTCTCAGACAGTCGCAACAGCGGTAGCTGCCGCAAAACAGGTGGTTGCAGATTTGTCTACTTCCTTGGTGACGGGCATTTTCACTTGGACAAGGCAACATCCAGAAAAAAATGCAGACGACTTTCCCCTTGCTGACTTCTTGGGGAGCAGCTCGACTAGCGTTGCACCAGCACCTGCTCCCGCACTGGCTCCCGCACCGGACATGCTCGGTGGTGCTTCGTCTTTGGCTGAGCTCGACGCCCTCACGGTATCTGTCACACCAGCCCCCTTCAATATAAATGTATAATCTCCCGTTTTCGTTGCCTTTCGGATGTCTCACATCGCAGACTTTTCTTTGCAGGCCGACGAAACCCCGTGGACCATATTGTACACCATCGGCGACCAGAAGGTGGACGTCGGGAAGACGACGATAATGAAGCCGAAGGAACCATTGTTCCACAGCCGGCCGATCCCCCCGAACGTCTTCAAGGTTTCCGTGGCCAGTGTCAAATCGGGCCATGAGAATTTCCCTCCTCCAATACTAGCGGGGGATGACGACAAGACACCGCGGCGGCTTGGTGATTGTTGCAATGGGTGGGTCCTGTTGTGGCCAAATAGTCTGCTTCGTCTGGAGGCGGCCGGGAGCACACCCACGAGCACGCAGCCTCAACAAGGTATGAACATCAACACCCCACCTACCCAATTAGCGTCGGGTGTCGGGTTGGGTGATAGCGGACGTGGTAAGGAGGAGGTTCCATTAGTCGCTGATGACGTCACCATGGATGAGGATGAGGACGATGATGGCGCTGAATAGTATGTCTATACTGGCGCCTCCTCAGGGTTTGAGCGTCATGAGTCGGTGCCTGAATTGTCATCTTAACGTATTATGGACGACCTTCCGGTAGTAAAGAAGTCTAGGAAGAGAGCGAGGAAAGGCAAAAAAGCTGATTCTATGATCCAGCCGCCTCAGCAGCCTCGGCTTCAGGACCGTATAGATATCCCCGATGCGGATTAATGGCATATCCCCGGTCAACCAATCCTACCTGCAACAGCACTACGGGCTAGATTCAGCGATCTAAGGAGACTTCATGACGATGTGCTGCGGGTAGAGAAAGGCCTCATCGCCTCGAAAGATCCAGGATACCCACTCTACGTGGTTAACGTTCCGCGGCAAATGTCATACGTCGACAGCTTCCCCGCGGATAAGTTCTTCCTCCGATTCGATTACATATTCGACATGTTTCACGTGAAGAAGCTGGATTTTACGTTTGTCCGCCTTTATGCCTTGCACATGAACTACATCATCGAGGTTGAGCAGATATCTCATATCTGTGTCCCTGAGCCGTACTACATGCACGAGGGCTTCTTGGGAGTCTGCGCAAAGCACTGTGAATACGCGAGGGATTACATCATCAATTTCATGCTCGCCAATAAGGACAAGGAGGCGATTCTCGTGCCTTATCATCCCATGTAAGTCATCCACGCTGCTATCCTTCCTTCGATTTCAATCATTCATTTGCATAGTGGAGGCTAATTAATTTGAGGTGTACTTATTTTGTGCAGCGGCGGGCACGCCGTCCTCATCATCCTCTACCCCCGATTCTCCCATGCTCTTTACTTGGACTCGTCGAAGAACATTCACAAAAAGGATTACACCCACATCAGGGATGTTCTTGACAGTGCTATGTTTTACTACCAAGCAAGGGGTGGAGAGGCCAGGGACAAGAAGACAAGGGGCGGCAGGGCCGCCTTCGGCCATAAGACCGACTTCTGCTGCATCCAGCAACCGAACGATTCTCTTAATGATGGATTCTATGTCCTACACCACATGCTGGAGTATAGACGGGATCACCAGAACCTTCGCATGTCACCTAGATCCGGCGATGCCTATATTCTGCAATGGGCAAAGGACATAGGAGGTATCGAGGATCATCGACTTCGAGCTGAGTTTTATAACATCCAGCACGAACTTGCCCAAATCATCATGAAGGAGGTCGTCGGAAAAACAGGGATGTTCTACGGAGAAGGACAAATGTCGCGGGAAGACGTCCGAACATGGATAGCCTCTCAGCGTCTCGACATGAAGCCTTTCACTAAGCTCAAGGACTATCTCTCTGACTTGGATGGATGGAATGACATGTTGGAGTGATTGTCGATATATGACAATGTGTCCGTTTAGTCCATACTTTCTGTATGAAAAAACTTTGAGTTGCACGGTGAAACTTTATTTGTGATGAAATTAAACCGTCCTCCTCCTCGACTAGCGAAAATCACTCTAGTTAGGGCATTTTGGGGTACAATGAACTTTGTTATTTATGCTTATGATATGTTGTTTCTATTTTTGCCAAGTCTGTCTCTTTCTGTTGCTCAACTATATATGTTGCATATCATCGAGCCATGTGACGATGCAGGTGCATAGATCATAGATGGCGAAGAAGTGCTACGCCAGGAGTATATATACGACAAGTGGCCGGAGTGTCAGGCCCAGGTGTACTGGATTCTGGTTTCCGAGCGACAGGCAGTAGTTAGTTTAGGTTCACGCTAATGCGAGAGAGGGATACGAACTCATGTACTCAAAGTGATAGCTCTTCTTGCGTATATCATTGTTTAGATGGATGACGATGTATTTGCAAGTAATCGAGACTTGTATCGATATGTTCGAGATGATGACGAGAGACCACTTTGTGTTGGATGATGATTTTGATGATGACATGATTTGATGAGACTAATTGTATGTATATGCTATGATTACATTTGTATGTGTATGATATGCTAAAGATTATTGTATAAAGCCTATTCAAATACAAAACAAATACAAAACAAAATATGCAAGGAAAAAAGCTAATAAAACTAGTAGTAGCGAGGGGGGAAATTTAGCAGTAGCGCCGCCTTACCAGTAGCTCTTCCTAGCAAACATCGCTACAGATAATATCAGCACCACCCTTTTCTAAAGAGCGCTACAGCTATTCATGTATAGCAGCAGCGTGGGACAACAGGCGCTACTGCTATACGTTAGCGGTAGCGCCGGTTCCCGCGCTACTAATAGGCCCAAAACCCGCGCTGCCGCTAGGCTTTTCCCTAGTAGTGCTTGCTAAAAAAGCAACTATAACAATAGGCCCTCCAGCCAGGTGTGCTAGGCATGACATCACCTTACCGGGTCATATGAGGACCAATGATATAACTCTCGAAAATACGTTCCAACTATCATAACTAACCAAGATTCAGATCTGATTGGTGTCAGGATACCTCAGACTCAGGATGTCTCAGAAGAAAAAGGTGCAACACAAATCTGACGAGATGTCATTGTAAGACTCTCGGGAAATGAACTATGGAAGCGAGTCTCGAAACAAGAGTTCCTCATTAAACCAAGGAGAGGATGAGGAGGTGACTGATGAACTCAGCGACAATTCATCAAGATTTCCAAAAAGATCAAATGGTATAATGATGTATGCTCAAGGAACACATATACAATTTAACAATGATAGAAAGGTGCACCCTGAAATCTAGATTGGGTAGCACGGTTAATGTTTGAATTATGATTCAATAAGAAATAAATTTAGAATGAAACTATCGACCAATAACTTACAAGCACTAGGGTTGCTAGAAGTTTTGACTTCACACATCATAGTTAAATGGTTGGTTTCCCGGTTAGAATCAACACGGGGACCAAGATATGAACGGAGATGGCTAGAAATATTACTATATCAAGAATTATTAAGAGGTGGTGAAATTCTCACGACATTCTTGACATAAAAGATGGTAATACTCCAAGGCAAGGAAGAACAAATGCTGGATAGCAAGGATCTCAAGGTACAACACAAAACATGAACAAGTTTGGTTTGGAGGGAATGCAAGAATGTTGTCGTTGTTAATACCAATCATCGAGGGGAAAGGATGGTATTTCCCATCATGAATTTGATTCAAACTTGGAAGAAGGCATATCATTGTTGATGATGAACACGACACATTTGTCGAGAGATTTCCCGCAGATGTAATCGATCGGTGATGACATCAAGTCAAATGAATGATGAAGCGAAAAGTTATTGGAACCATGGGTGCAGCACAAACTCGAAATCAAGCTTGCTGTTCAAGGCGAAACAATATGACGAGGCAGATCATTATAAGCTTAGCTCATCGTCGAAAATTTGCTCCAAGAAGAAGGGCCATGTAGCATAGTTAAAATTTTGCACGATAATGATATAGCCAAACAGGCTAGGAATGACATGATTAGGTACAATCTCGTACGTAAATAAGATTACTAAGAGTTTTTGAACCGTAGTGCAGGCTTGGTTCGGTTATCAGTGTCTTTGAGTGTTCAATAACTCAGAGCCTGTGAAAAATTAGAATCGGTGAAAATGTAGCACTTCATGAAGAACTCATAAGAAGTTATGCAGTTCCATGATAATCTCGAGATATCAGGGGGTAATAATCGATGACAGATTAAGGTAGAGGTTGGACTAGGGTATTGTTCTGTAGGAGACAAGTGCTTCAACTTGTCCGGGAAATGGGATGAAGGAAGAATAATATGGTCGGAACCATAGTGATACGTCTCCAACGTATCTATAATTTTTGATTGCTCCATGCTATATTATCTACTGTTTTTGACATTATTAGGCTTTATTATCCACTTTTATATTATTTTTGGGACTAACCTATTAACCGGAGGCCCAGCCCATAATTGCTTTTTTTGCCTGTTTTAGGGTTTCGAAGAAAAGGAATATCAAACGAGTCCAAACGGAATGAAAACTTCGGAAACGTGATTTTCTCATCAGATAAGATCCAGGAGACTTGGACCCTCCGTCAAGAAAGCCACGAGGTGGTCACAAGGGTATGGGCCCCTCGAAGCTCCACCGATGTACTTCTTCCTCCTATATATATCCACGTACCCCCAAACGACTGGGGACGGAGCCAAAAACCTAATTCCACCACCGCAACTTTCTGTATCCACGAGATCCCATCTTGGGGCCTGTTCCGGAGCTCCGCGGAAGAGGCATCAATCACGGAGGGCTTCTACATCATCATCCAAGCCCCTCCGATGAAGTGTGAGTAGTTTATTTTAGACCTACGGGTCCATAGCTAGTAGCTAGATGGCTTCTTCTCTCTTTTTGGATCTCCATACAATGTTCTCCCCCTCTCTCGTGGAGATCTATTCAATGTAATCTTCTTTTTGTGGTGTGTTTGTTGAGACCGATGAATTGTGGGTTTATGATCAAGTCTATCTATGAATAATATTTGAATTTTCTTTGAATTCTTTTATGTATGATTGGTTATCTTTGCAAGTCTCTTCGAATTATCAGTTTGGTTTGGCCTACTAGATTGGTTGTTCTTGCCATGGGAGAAGTGCTTAGCTTTGGGTTCGATCTTGCGGTGTCCTTTCCCAGTGACAGAAGGGGCAGCAAGGCACATATTGTATCGTTGCCATCGAGGATAACAAGATGGGGTTTTTATGTCATCTTGCTTAAGGCGTTACTCTGTTTTTAACTTAATACTCTAGATGCATGCTGGATAGCGGTCGATCAGTGCAGTAATAGTAGTAGATGCATAATCGTTTCGGTCTACTTGTCTCGGACATGATGCCTATATACATGATCATACCTAGATATTCTCATAACTATGCTCTTGCTCAACAGTAATTTGTTCACCCACCGTAGAATACTTATGCTCTTGAGAGAAGCCACTAGTGAAACCTATGGCCCCCGGGTCTCTTTCTCATCATATCAATCTCCATCACTTTAATATTGCTTTGCTATTACTTTGCTTTTACTTTATTTACTTTGCATCTCTATACCAAAAATACCAAAAAAATATTATTTATCATCTCTATAAGATCTCACTTTCGTAAGTGACAGTGAAGGGATTAACAACCCCTAAGCGCGTTGGTTGCGTTGAGCTATTGTTTTTGTGTAGGTACGATGGACTCGAGCGTAGACTCCTACTGGATTGATACCTTGGTTCTCAAAAACTGAGGGAAATACTTACACTACTTTGCTGCATCATCCCTTCCTCTTCGGGGAAATCCAACACAGTGCTCAAGAGGTAGCAAGAAGAATTTCTGGCGCCGTTGCCGGGGAGGTCTACGCAAAAGTCAATATACCAAGTACCCATCACATACCCTTATCTCCCGCATTACATTATTTGCCATTTGGCTCTCGTTTTCCTCACCCCCACTTCACCCTTGCCATTTTATTCGCCCTCTCTCTCTCTCTATCCTCCCTCTCTTTCTCTATTTGCCTCTTTTTGTCCATTGCTTGTTTGCTTGTGTTACCATGTGCCTTCCATTTGCTTGCATCTTTTCTTGCTAATAATCTATTGACATGGATCTACTTAAAGTGTTCTACTTGGATCATCTTCGATCCTTATGCGCTCGTGCTGAAACCCCAACTAGCCTAGTTGATGGGAAATCTTTAGATGAGCATGCTCATTTTGTGCGCCACCGTTTGTCTGAAAAAGGGAGACTCTTATGGAATCAAATAAATAGATTGCTGTGTTATGCTTGGAATCTTTGTGAAATTTGTGATTTTACTTGTTGCTCTAAGAACCATAAAAAACACCTCCCCTACCTATGTGAGTTGAATGATATTGAAATCTTATCTTCTTATGCAAAGGGTGTTTATAGTTACTACAATATTGAAAAAAATTGAAGAATTTGTTGCTTTTAAGGGTGCTTATGAAGTTGCTTCTTTGATTGAAAAGTATGATATTACTCTCTACGAATCTGAAAATTTCGACATACTTAAATATTTCTATGAAAACTATGCTCATAATGTCTATGTCAAAGAATTTATTGAAAGAATGACCACTGCTTTGAAAGAAAATAATGAAGGAAATATGCCCTAGAGGCAATAATAAAGTTATTATTTATTTCCTTATATCATGATAAATGTTTATTATTCATGCTAGAATTGTATAAACCGGAAACATAATACATGTGTGAATACATAGACAAACAGAGTGTCACTAGTATGCCTCTACTAGACTAGCTCGTTAATCAAAGATGGTTAAGTTTCCTAACCATGAACAATGTGTTGTTATTTGACTAACGAGGTCACATCATTAGTTGAATGATCTGATTGACATGACCCATTTCATTAGCTTAGGACACGATCGTTTAGTATGTTGCTATTGCTTTCTTCATGACTTATACATGTTCCTATGACTATGATGAAGGAAATATGCCCTAGAGGCAATAATAAAGTTATTATTTATTTCCTTATATCATGATAAATGTTTATTATTCATGCTAGAATTGTATTATCCGGAAACATAATACATGTGTGAATACATAGACAAACAGAGTGTCACTAGTATGCCTCTACTTGACTAGCTTGTTAATCAAAGATGGTTATGTTTCCTAACCATGAACAAAGAGTTGTTATTTGATTAACGAGGTCACATCATTAGTTGAATGATCTGATTGACATGACCCATTCCATTAGCTTAGCACCCGATTGTTTTGTATGTTGCTATTGCTTTCTTCATGACTTATACATGTTCCTATGACTATGAGATTATGCAAATCCCGTTTGCCGGAGGAACACTTTGGGTACTACCAAACGTCACAACGTAACTGGGTGATTATAAAGGAGTACTACAGGTGTCTCCAATGGTAGATGTTGGGTTGGCGTATTTCGAGATTAGGGTTTGTCACTCCGATTATCGGAGAGGTATCTCTGGGCCCTCTCGGTAATACACATCACATAAGCCTTGCAAGCATTATAACTAAGATGTTAGTTGTGAGATGATGTATTACGGAACGAGTAAAGAGACTTGCCAGTAATGAGATTGAACTAGGTATTGGATACCGACGATCGAATCTCGGGCAAGTAACATACCGATGACAAAGGGAACAATGTATGTTGTTATGCGGTCTGACCGATAAAGATCTTCGTAGAATATGTAGGAGCCAATATGGGCATCCAGGTCCCACTATTGGTTATTGACCGGAGACGTGTCTCGGTCATGTCTACATTGTTCTCGAACCGTAGGGTCCGCACGCTTAACGTTACGATGACAGTTATTATGAGTTTATGCATTTTGATGTACCGAAGGTTGTTCGGAGTCCCGGATGTGATCACGGACATGACGAGGAGTCTCGAAATGGTTGAGACATAAAGATTGATATATTGGAAGCCTATGTTTGGACATCGGAAGTGTTCCGGATGAAATCGGGAATTTTACCGGAGTACCGGGAGGTTGCCGGAACCCCCCGGGAACCAAATGGGCCTTATTGGGCCTTAGTGGAAAGGTGAAAGGGGCAGCCCAAGGTGGGCTGCGCGCCACCCCCCTCCCCTAGTCCTATTAGGACTAGGAGAGGTGGCCGGCCACCTCTCTCCCTCTCTTTCCACTTGGGAGTCCTATTAGGAATAGGATTGGGGGGGGGGGAGTCCTACTCCCGGTAGGAGTAGGACTACTCCTGCGCCTCCCTAGCTTGGCTGGCCAGCCCTCCCCCTCTCAACCTTTATATACGGGGGCAAGGGGCACCTCTAGACACACAAGTTGATCCTTGAGATCGTTCCTTAGCCATGTGCGGTGCCCCCTGCTACCAAATTCCACCTCGATCATATCGTTGTAGTGCTTAGGCGAAGCCCTGCGTCGGTAGTACATCAAGATCGTCACCACGCCGTCGTGCTGACGGAACTCTTCCTCGACGCTTTGCTGGGTCGGAGCCCGAGGATCGTCATCGAGCTGAACGTGTGCTAAGAACTCGGAGGTGCCGGAGTAACGGTGCTTGGATCGGTCGGATCGGGAAGAAGACGTACGACTACTTCCACTACGTTATGTCAACGCTTCCGTTGCGATCTACAAGCGTGCGTAGATCAGACTCTCCCTCTTGTTGCTATGCATCACCATGATCTTGCGTGTGCGTAGGAATTTTTTTGAAATTACTACATTCCCCTACAGTGGCATCCGAACCTAGGTTTTTATGGTTTGATGTTATTTGCATGAGTAGAACACAAGTGAGTTGTGGGCGATACAAGTCATACTGCCTACCAGCATGTCATACTTTGGTTCGGCGGTATTGTTGGACGAGACGACCCGGACCAACCTTACGCGTATGCTTACGCGAGACCGGTTCCCTCGACGTGCTTTGCACATAGATGGCTTGCGGGCGACTGTCTCTCCAACTTTAGTTGAACCGAGTGTGGCTACGCCCGGTCCTTGAGAAGGTTAAAACGGAGTCTATTTGACAAACTATCGTTGTGGTTTTGATGCGTAGGTGAGATGAGTTCTTGCTTAAGCCCGTAGCAGCCACGTAAAACGTGCAACAACAAAGTAGAGGACGTCTAACTTGTTTTTGCAGGGCATGTTGTGATGTGATATGGTCAAGGCATGATGCTGATTTTATTGTATGAGATGATCATGTTTTGTAACCAAGTTATCGGCAACTGGCAGGAGCCATATAGTTGTCGCTTTATTGTATGCAATGCAATCGCGATGTAGTGCTTTACTTTATTGCTAAGCGGTAGTGATAGTCATGGAAGCATAAGATTGGCGAGACGACAACGATGCTACGATGGAGATCAAGGTGTCGTGCCGATGACGATGGTGATCATGACGGTGCTTCGGAGATGGAGATCACAAGCACAAGATGATGATGGCCATATCATATCACTTATATTGATTGCATGTGATGTTTATCTTTTATGCATCTTATCTTGCTTTGATTGACGGTAGCATTATAAGATGATCTCTCACTAAATTATCAAGAAGTGTTCTCCCTGAGTATGCACCATTGCGAAAGTTCTTCGTGCTGAGACACCACGTGATGATCGGGTGTGATAGGCTCTACGTTCAAATACAACGGGTGCAAAACAGTTGCACACGCGGAATACTCAGGTTATACTTGACGAGCCAAGCATATACAGATATGGCCTCGGAACACGGAGACCGAAAGGTCGAGCGTGAATCATATAGTAGATATGATCAACATAATGATGTTCACCGATGAAACTACTCCATCTCACGTGATGATCGGACATGGTTTAGTTGATTTGGATCACGTGATCACTTAGAGGATTAGAGGGATGTCTATCTAAGTGGGAGTTCTTAAGTAATATGATTAATTGAACTTAAATTTATCATGAACTTAGTACCTGATAGTATCTTGCTTGTTTATGTTGATTGTAGATAGATGGCTCGTGCTGTTGTTCCGTTGAATTTTAATGCGTTCCTTGAGAAAGCAAAGTTGAAAGATGATGGTAGCAATTACACGGACTGGGTCCGTAACTTGAGGATTATCCTCATTGCTGCACAGAAGAATTACGTCCTGGAAGCACCGCTGGGTGCCAGGCCTGCTGCTGGAGCAACACCAGATGTTATGAACGTCTGGCAGAGCAAAGCTGATGACTACTCGATAGTTCAGTGTGCCATGCTTTACGGCTTAGAATCGGGACTTCAACGGCGTTTTGAACGTCATGGAGCATATGAGATGTTCCAGGAGTTGAAGTTAATATTTCAAGCAAATGCCCGGATTGAGAGATATGAAGTCTCCAATAAGTTCTATAGCTGCAAGATGGAGGAGAACAGTTCTGTCAGTGAGCATATACTCAAAATGTCTGGGTATAACAATCACTTGATTCAGAGTCTAGGAGTTTCTCTCGAAAGAAGTGAGTGGGAGGAAAGTAGAACTTGACGAGGTAACTGTACCCGCTCCCTTATTAGAAAGTAGTACATCACAGAAAATAGTTTCTGCGACACCTACACCAATAAGTGAGGAAGTTAATGATAATGATCATGAAGCTTCAGAACAAGATACTACTGAACCTCGTAGATCAACCAGAGCAAGATCCGCGCCAGAGTGGTACGGTAATCCAGTTCTGGAAGTCATGCTGCTAGATCATGATGAACCTACGAACTATGAAGAGGCGATGGTGAGCCCAGATTCCGCAAAGTGGCTTGAAGCCATGAAATCTGAGATGGGATCCATGTATGAGAACAAAGTATGGACTTTGGTTGACTTGCCCGATGACCGGCAAGCAATTGAGAATAAATGGATCTTCAAGAAAAAGACTGACGCTGACGGTAATGTTACTGTCTATAAATCTCGACTTGTTGCAAAAGGTTTTCGACAAGTTCAAGGGGTTGACTACGATGAGACCTTCTCAGCCGTAGCGATGCTTAAGTCTGTCCGAATCATGTTAGCAATTGCCGCGTTTCATGATTATGAAATATGGCAGATGGATGTCAAAACTGCATTCCTAAATGGATTTCTGGAAGAAGAGTTGTATATGATGCAACCAGAAGGTTTTGTCGATCCAAAGGGAGCTAACAAAGTGTGCAAACTCCAGCGATCCATTTATGGACTGGTGCAAGCATCTCGGAGTTGGAATAAACGCTTTGATAGTGTGATCAAAGCATTTGGCTTTATACAGACTTTTGGAGAAGCCTGTATTTATAAGAAAGTGAGTGGGAGCTCTGTAGCATTTCTGATATTATATGTGGATGACATATTGCTGATTGGAAATGATATAGAATTTCTGGATAGCATAAAGGGATACTTGAATAAAAGTTTTTCGATGAAAGACCTCGGGGAAGCTGCTTACATATTAGGCATAAAGATCTATAGACATAGATCAAGACGCTTAATTGGACTTTCACAAAGCACATACCTTGACAAGATTTTGAAGAAGTTCAAAATGGATCAAGCAAAGAAAGGGTTCTTGCCTGTGTTACAAGGTGTGAAGTTGAGTCAGACTCAATGCTCGACCACTGCAGAAGATAGAGAGAAAATGAAAGATGTTCCCTATGCTTCAGCCATAGGCTCTATCAAGTATGCAATGCTGTGTACCAGACCTGATGTGTGCCTTGCTATAAGTTTAGCAGGGAGGTACCAAAGTAATCCAAGAGTGGATCACTGGACAGCGGTCAAGAATATCCTGAAATACCTGAAAAGGACTAAGGATATGTTTCTCGTATATGGAGGTGACAAAGAGCTCACCGTAAGAGGTTACATTGATGCAAGCTTTGACACTGATCCGGACGATTCTAAATCGCAAACCGGATACGTGTTTACTTTAAACGGTGGAGCTGTCAGTTGGTGCAGTTCTAAACAAAGCGTCGTAGCGGGATCAACATGTGAAGCAGAGTACATAGCTGCTTCGGAAGCAGTGAACGAAGGAGTCTGGATGAAGGAGTTCATATCCGATCTAGGTGTCATACCTTGTGCATCGGGTCCAATGAAAATCTTTTGTGACAATACTGGTGCAATTGCTTTGGCAAAGGAATCCAGATTTCACAAAAGGACCAAACACATCAAGAGACGCTTCAACTCCATCCGGGATCTAGTCCAGGTGGGAGACATAGAGATTTGCAAGATACATACGGATCTGAATGTTGCAGACCCGTTGACTAAGCCTCTTCCACGAGCAAAACATGATCAGCACCAAGGCTCCATGGGTGTTAGAATCATTACTGTGTAATCTAGATTATTGACTCTAGTGCAAGTGGGAGACTGAAGGAAATATGCCCTAGAGGCAATAATAAAGTTATTATTTATTTCCTTATATCATGATAAATGTTTATTATTCATGCTAGAATTGTATTAACCGGAAACATAATACATGTGTGAATACATAGACAAACAGAGTGTCACTAGTATGCCTCTACTAGATTAGCTCATTAATCAAAGATGGTTAAGTTTCCTAACCATGAACAATGTGTTGTTATTTGATTAACGAGGTCACATCATTAGTTGAATGATCTGATTGACATGACCCATTTCATTAGCCTAGCACACGATCGTTTAGTATGTTGCTATTGCTTTCTTCATGACTTATACATGTTCCTATGACTAGGAGATTATGCAACTCCCGTTTGCCGGAGGAACACTTTGGGTGCTACCAAACGTCACAACATAACTGGGTGATTATAAAGGAGTACTACAGGTGTCTCCAATGGTAGATGTTGGGTTGGTGTATTTCGAGATTAGAATTTGTCACTCCGATTATCGGAGAGGTATCTCTGGGCCCTCTCGGTAATACACATTAT
Organism: Triticum monococcum; assembly: GCA_034509565.1. Lineage (NCBI taxonomy): Eukaryota > Viridiplantae > Streptophyta > Magnoliopsida > Poales > Poaceae > Triticum > Triticum monococcum. Next base: position 37,493,048 of record CM067841.1, on the reverse strand, counting down.
ACAAGCCTTGCAAGCATTGCAACTAATGAGTTAGTTGCGGGATGATGTATTACGAAACGAGTAAAGAGACTTGCCGGTAACGAGATTGAACTAGGTATTGGATACCGACGATCGGATCTCGGGCAAGTAACATACCGATGACAAAGGGAACAACGTATGTTGTTATGCGGTCTGACCGATAAAGATCTTCGTAGAATATGTAGGAGCCAATATGGGCATCCAGGTCCCGCTATTGGTTATTGACCGGAGACGTGTCTCGGTCATGTCTACATTGTTCTCGAACCGTAGGGTCCGCACGCTTAACGTTACGATGATAGTTATTATGAGTTTATGCATTTTGATGTACCGAAGGTTGTTCGAAGTCCCGGATGTGATCACGGACATGACGAGGAGTCTCGAAATGGTCGAGACATAAAGATTGATATATTGGAAGCCTATGTTTGGACATCGGAAGTGTTCCGGGTGAAATCGGGAATTTTATCGGAGTACCGGGAGGTTACCGGAACCCCCCGGGAACCAAATGGGCCTTATTGGGCCTTAGTGGAAAGGTGAAAGGGGAAGCCCAAGGTGGGCTGCGCATCACCCCCCTCCCCTAGTCCTATTAGGACTAGGAGAGGTGGCCGGCCACCTCTCTCCCTCTCTTTCCACTTGGGAGTCCTATTAGGAATAGGATTGGGGGGAGTCCTACTCCCGGTAGGAGTAGGAATCCTCCTGCGCCTCCACAGCTTGGCCGGCCAGCCCTCCCCTGGCAACCTTTATATACGGGGGCAGGGGGCACCTCTAGACACACAAGTTGATCCTTGAGATCGTTCCTTAGCCGTGTGCGGTGCCCCCTGCCACCAAATTCCACCTCGATCATATCGTTGTAGTGCTTAGGCGAAGCCCTACATCGGTAGTACATCAAGATCGTCACGACACCGTCGTGCTGACGGAAGTCCTCCTCGAAGCTTTGCTGGATTGGAGCCTGGGGATCGTCATCGAGCTGAACGTGTGCTAAGAACTCGGAGGTGCCGGAGTAACGGTGCTTGGATCGGTCGGATCGGGAAGAAGACGTACGACTACTTCCTCTACGTTGTGTCAATGCTTTCGTTGCGATCTACAAGGGTACGTAGATCAGACTCTCCCCCTCGTTGCTATGCATCACCATGATCTTGCGTGTGCGTAGGAATTTTTTTGAAATTACTACGTTACCCAACAAATAATGATATGCATGAATGTATGGATAATTATGATTCCGATGATTTGATTGAAATATCCCTTGATGAACATGATGCTTGCTATTCTTGTGGCCATGATGCCAATATTTATGAAGATGAATTTGCTATAGTTCCTTATGTTAAACATGAGATCGTTGCTATTGCACCCATACTTGATAGTTCCTTTGATGAAAAGCATGATTGCAATGATGTTATTATAAATTCTCTTAATGTCAGTTGTGTTAATGATATGCAAAACCCTAAGCTTGGGGATGCTAGTTTTGCTATGACTACTATTTGTTTCAATGATCATGATTGGGGTGATTCTTCTTTTGATCTTGAAAATTTATTTAAGCCCCATGATGAATACAAGATTGATAATAGTGTTTGCAATATTATTGAAAGTGGGTTTGGAAGAGTGTCAACTTTAGATCCCACATATTTGGAGAATGTTCAATCTTATGAAATTTTTGATAAAAGTGGGTTTGGAGAGGTCATGACTTTAGTTAATGTTAATCCCACTATTTTGGAAGAGTGTCAACTTTGCATGCATGTGGATCATGTTGAAAATATTTTATGTGATAGATATTTTGTTGAATTTGCTTATGATCCTACATGTAATTATTATGAGAGGAAAATATGGTGGTAGAAATTTTCACGTTACTAAATTACCTCTCGTTATGTTGAGATTGCTATTGTTTCTTTCCGCTTCCTTGCATATGCTAGTTTTTGCTTGCCTTGATAATTTGTTTGCCTATAAGATGCCTATGCATAGGAAGTATGTTAGACTTAGATGTGTTTTTCACGTGTTTTATGATGCTCTCTTTGTGCTTCAATTCTTGTCTTTCATGTGAGCATCATCAAAATTATCAATGCCTAGCTTTAAGGATTTAAAGAAAAGCGCTTGTTGGGAGGCAACCCAATTTTATTTTTATTCCTGTTTAGTAATAAATAAATTATCTAGCCTCTGTTTTGGTTGTGTTTTTTGTGTTTAATTAGTGTTTGTGCCAAGTAAATCTGAGAGTGGGTGGGCAACCAAACCAAACCTGAACTGAACCCATGTGTTGACATTTCAGAAACCAAACCAAACTGAACCCACGTAATTGGCATTGGCACCCAGCCCAAACTATACCATATGACAGATTCACCAAAACCAAACTAACCCATTCTAGGAACTATGGTTGTAGCCTATGGTTCTAGATCAGTTCCCCACCCATACATGTAAAGTATCGGTATATGTACAATCAGAACAAGAATGCACCTGACAGTTAAAATTTCATTCAGGTTGAGATCAGATGCTTGGAGTTCACGTCCATCATAACAAGAATAACATTTTCTTCAAAGGTTCAAAACTTGATTACAGAGGATAATAGTAACTCCTGCATGTCATGGGCTCATGGCGACCATGATATAGACTAGACTACCACTTCAGTGCTGATGGCTCCATGTTTCAACTTGGAGCCATTGTTCTTCAGATTAACCGAAAATGTCATGCCGGGTGCTTCTAAACTTGTTGAAAGAGGGATTTCTAGGCAAGAGAAGAACTAGAATAGTCTGCACCAACACAAAAGAGAGATGCCCGGAGTTTTGTCAGTCACACAAACCAATCCCCTCCTGTTGGAAAAAATGTTGTTGCAGAAGCCACTACTGGACTCAAAATGTTTACCCATATATGCCTTAACAAGTACATAAAATAGTACAAATATATTTGGCCGTACATGGTCATAGTATTGTCTCAGCCTGAATTAAATTTTAACAACTTGATATTTTAGAGCAACTCCTAACACCTAAATCCAAAACGAAGAGAACATATTCTATTCTATTCCTCGACAACCTTCAGAAAAATTAACAGACTAAAGAAAGGACACCAAAGAGGTGCCACTAACTTGTGCAACATCAGAAAAAAGGTAGACTAATAAATATAACAATTTGCTACCAAATTGGCCAACTATTAATTCTTCTAAAGAGCCAACTAATAAACATAAACAAACATAACAGTAGACTAATAAATTGCTTATATATAACGATGATCAAGATTATATTATTACCTTTTATTGGCTCCAAATTTTTAGCTGCATCCTTACTGTCCATCTCCTGCAAATGAAATAAAAAATTAATTTAAAGGCATATCAACACTTCTATACTACATGTTTTATATATCACATTCTACACAAGTAGTAGAACCAAAATGTAAGCGATTAACTCACCCTCCTTTGGTTTGAACAACCAATCTTTAGCACAAACAAGCGCTTCTAGCATTTCAGGGGTCAAAGAACTTCTCGTATCGCCAAGTATCCTCTTACCACAACTGAAGGCTGATTCGGATGCCACTATGCTCAAAGGAATTGCGAGAAAGTCACGGGCCATCGATGCCAATATAGGAAACTTCTCAGCATGCCTCTTCAACCAACCCAAGACATCAAAGTCAGCACAATCCTGCTCCCTTGCTTCTTCCAAGTATGTGTCAAGTTCTGATTTGTGTACACGTGACCTCCGACGAGACTTGTGCTGGACAAACTCTTCTTCCAGATTTCTTTTCCCTGCAATAGGTGATCCAATAGTGGTATTGCCTTGACTAGAAGGTGTCGAGTGTGCAGTGCTTGTCACTGCAAGTAGCTCATATTCCTTGACATACTTTCTCACCCATTCTAAAGCAATCTCCACTTATTTTGAAACCTGCTCCTCGTTAGTAGACAACTTGCAATAGAAGAAATCCAAATAATCTTCTTTCCTCCTTGGATCTAGGAATGTAGCAATGACAAGTGAGTGGTTAAACTCAATGCCCTTGCTTTTTCTACAACGGTTAGGATCTGCATTCTCCTTCTCCTCGGGATCCCAATATTTATCGAGCTTTGTTTGCATTGCTGCCGCCAATTCCTTCAACACATCAGAGGTTTGCCAACCTGGATCTTTTAATGCATGGCGAATATAAAGCACAACCGGCAGAAACTTATGTGCAGTTGGCTTCCTATGAGCTGAAACGATTAAGGTAAGCTCTTCAAAAGCTTTTAGAAACTCACAAATAGCTGTTGCCCTTTCCCATTCTTGCTCACTTGGAGATTCTACCATCTTCCGAGTGGCATAACTGTTGGGGAACGTAGTAATTTCAAAAAAATTCCTACGCACACGCAAGATCATGGTGATGCATAGCAACGAGAGGGGAGATTGTTGTCTACGTACCAACGCAGACCGACTGCGGAAGCGATCACACAATGTGGAGGAAGTAGTCGTACGTCTTCCCGATCCGACCGATCCAAGCACCGTTACTCCGGCACCTCCGAGTTCTTAGCACACGTTCAGGTCGATGACGATCCTCGGGCTCCGATCCAGCAAAGCGTCGAGGAAGAGTTCCATCAGCACGACGGCGTGGTGACGATCTTGATGTACTACCGACGCAGGGCTTCGCCTAAGCACTGCAACAATATGATCAAGGTGGAATTTGGTGGCAGGGGGCACCACACACGGCTAAGGAACGATCACCAAGGATCAACTTGTGTGTCTATGGGGTGCCCCCTGCCCCCGTATATAAAGGAGCAAGGGAGGAGGGGCGGCCGGCCTAGGAGTTGGCGCGCCAAGGGGAGTCCTACTCCCACCGGGAGTAGGACTCCTTCTTTCCTAGTCCAACTAGGAGAAGGGGGGAAAGGAGGGAAGTGGAGAAGGAAGGGAGAGGTGGGCCGCGCCCCAAATCCCTTGTCCAATTCGGACTGGACTTGGGAGGGGCGCGCGCCACCTCCTGGCTCCTTCCCACTAAAGCCCATTAAGGCCCAATACTCTTCCCCGTATTCCCGTAACTCCCCGGTACCTCCGAAAATACCCGAATCATTCGGAACCTTTCCGATGTCCGAATATAGTCGTCCAATATATCGATCTTTACGTCTCGACCATTTCGAGACTCCTCGTCATGTCCCCGATCTCATCCGGAACTCCGAACTCCTTCGGTACATCAAAACTCATAAACTCATAATATAACTGTCATCGAAACCTTAAGCGTGCGGACCCTACGGTTCGAGAACAATGTAGACATGATCGAGACACGTCTCCGGTCAATAACCAATAGCGGGACCTGGATGCCCATATTGGCTCCTACATATTCTACGAAGATCTTTATCGGTCAGACCGCATAACAACATACGTTGTTCCCTTTGTCATCGGTATGTTACTTGCCCGAGATTCGATCGTCGGTATCCAATACCTAGTTCAATCTCGTTACCGGCAAGTCTCTTTACTTGTTCCGTAATACACCATTTCGCAACTAACTCATTAGTTGTAATGCTTGCAAGGCTTAAGTGATGTGCATTACCGAGAGGGCCCAGAGATACCTCTCCGACAATCGGAGTGACAAATCCTAATCTCGAAATACGCCAACCCAACATCTACCTTTGGAGACACCTGTAATGCTCCTTTATAATCACCCAGTTACATTGTGACGTTTGGTAGCACCCAAAGTGTTCCTCTGGCAAACGGGAGTTGCATAATCTCATAGTCATAGGAACATGTATAAGTCATGAAGAAAGCAATAGCAACATACTAAACGATCGGGTGCTAAGCTAATGGAATGGGTCATGTCAATCAGATCATTCAACTAATGATGTGACCTCGTTAATCAAATAACAACTCTTTGTTCATGGTTAGGAAACATAACCATCTTTGATTAACGAGCTAGTCAAGTAGAGGCATACTAGTGACACTCTGTTTGTCTATGTATTCACACATGTATTATTTTTCCGGTTAATACAATTCTAGCATGAATAATAAACATTTATCATGATATAAGGAAATAAATAATAACTTTATTATTGCCTCTAGGGCATATTTCCTTCAGTCTCCCACTTGCACTAGAGTCAATAATCTAGATCAGATCACCATGTGATTAACATCGATAGTTCACATCATCATGTGATTAACACCCATAGTTCACATCGCCATGTGACCAACACCCAAAGGGTTTACTAGAGTCAGTAATCTAGTTCACATATCTATGTGATTAACACCCAAAGAGTACTAAGGTGTGATCATGTTTTGCTTGTGAGAGAATTTTAGTCAACGGGTCTGTCACATTCAGATCCGTAAGTATTTTGCAAATTTCTATGTCAACAATGCTCTGCATGGAGCTACTCTAGCTAATTGCTCCCACTTTCAATATGTATCTAGACCGAGACTTAGAGTCATCTAGATTAGTGTCAAAACTTGCATCGGCGTAACCCTTTACGATGAACCTTTTTATCACGTCCATAATCGAGAAAAATATCCTTATTTCACTAAGGATAATTCTGACCGTTGTCCAGTGATCTACTCCTAGATCACTATTGTACTCCCTTGCCAAATCAGTGCAGGGTATACAATAGATCTGGTATGCAGCATGACATACTTTATAGAACCTATGGCCAAGGCATAGGGAATGACTTTCATTCTCTTTCTATCTTCTGCCGTGGTCGGGCTTTGAGTCTTACTCAACTTCACACCTTATAATACAGGCAAGAACTCTTTCTTTGACTGCTACATTTTGAACTACTTCAAAATCTTGTCAAGGTATGTACTCATTGAAAAAACTTATCAAGCATCTTGATCTATCTCTATAGATCTTGAAGCTCAATATGTAAGCAGCTTCACCGAAGTCTTTCTTTGAAAAACTCCTTTCAAAAACTCCTTTATGCTTTACAGAATAATTCTACATTATTTCCGATCAACAATATGTCATTCACATATACTTATCAGAAATGTTGTAGTGCTCCCACTCACTTTCTTGTAAATACAGGCTTCACCGCAAGTCTGTATAAAACTATATGCTTTGATCAACTCATCAAAGCGTATATTCGAACTCCGAGATGCTTGCACCAGTCCACAGATGGATCGCTGGAGCTTGCACATTTTGTTAGCACCTTTCGGATTGACAAAACCTTCTGGTTGCATCATATACAACTCTTTTTTAATAAATCCATTAAGGAATGCAGTTTTGTTTATCCGTTTGCCAGATTTCATAAAATGCGGCAATTACTAACATGATTCGGACAGACTCAAGCATAGATACGAGTGAGAAGCTCTCATCGTAGTCAACACCTTGAACTTGTCCAAAACCTTTTGCGACAATTCTAGCTTTGTAGATAGTCACACTACTATCAGCGTCCGTCTTCCTCTTGAAGATCCATTTATTCTCAATTGCTTGCCGATCAACGGGCAAGTCAACCAAAGTCCATACTTTGTTCTCATACATGGATCATATCTCAGATTTCATGGCCTCAAGCCATTTATCAGAATCTGGGCTCATCATCGCTTCCTCATAGTTCGTAGGTTCGTCATGGTCAAGTAACATGACCTCCAGAATAGGATTACTGTACCACTCTGGTGCGGATCTCACTCTGGTTGACCTACAAGGTTTGGTAGTAACTTGATCTGAAGTTACACGATCATCATCATTAGCTTCCTCACTAATTGGTGTAGGAGTCACAAGAACAGATTTTTGTGATGAACTACTTTCCAATAAAGGAGAAGGTACAATTACCTTATCAAGTTCTACTTTCCTCCCACTCACTTCTTTCGAGAGAAACTCCTTCTCTAGAAAGGATCCATTATAAGCAACGAATGTCTTGCCTTAGGATCTGTGATAGAAGGTGTACCCAACAGTCTCCTTTTGGGTATCCTATGAAGACATATTTCTTCGATTTTGGTTTTGAGCTTATCAGGATGAAATTTTTTCACATAACCATCACAACCCCAAACTTTAAGAAACGACAACTTTGGTTTCTTGCCAAACCATAGTTCATACAGTGTCGTCTCAACGGATTTAGATGGTGCCCTATTTAACGTGAATGCAACTGTCTCTAATGCATAACCCCAAAACGATAGTGGTATATCGGTAAGAGACATCATAGATCGCACCATATCTAATAAAGTATGGTTATGACGTTCAGACACACCATTACATTGTGGTGTTCCAGGTGGCGTGAGTAGTGAAACTATTTCACATTGTTTTAACTGAAGACCAAACTCGTAACTCAAATACTCTTTTCCACTTCACTCTGAAATTATATGAACTTTTGAAATGTATCAGACTTCTATTTCATTAAGTAGATATACCCATATCTGCTCAAATCATCTGTGAAGGTCAGAAAATAATGATACCCGCTGCAAGCCTTAAATATTCATCGGACCACATACATCAGTATGTATGATTTCCAACAAATCAGTTGCTTGCTCCATTGTTCCGGAGAACGGCGTTTTAATCATCTTGCCCAAAAGGCATGGTTCGCAAGCATCAAGTGATTCATAATCAAGTGATTCCGAAAGCCCATCAGCATGGAGTTTCTTCATGTGCTTTATACCAATATGACCTAAACGGCAGTGCCACAAATAAGTTGCACTATCATTATTAACTTTGCATCTTTTGGTTTCAATATTATGAATATGTGTATCACTACAATCAAGATCCAACGAACTTGTTTCATTGGGTGTATGACCATCGAAGGTTTTATTCATGTAAACAGAACAACAATTATTCTCTGACTTTAATGAATAACCGTATTGCAATAAACATGATCAAATCATATTCATGCTCAACGCAAAAACCAAATAACACTTATTTAAGTTCAACACTAATCCCGAAAGTATAGGGGAGTGTGTGATGATGATCATATCAGTCTTGGAACTACTTCCAACACACATCGTCACTTCACCCTTAACTAGTCTCTGTTTATTCTGCAACTCCTGTTTCGAGTTACTACTCTTAGCAACTGAACCAATATCAAATACTGAGGGGTTGCTATAAACACTAGTAAAGCACACATTAATAACATGTATATCAAATATACTTTTGTTCACTTTGCCATCCTTCTTATCCGCCAAGTACTTGGGGCAGTTCCGCTTCCAGTGACCAGTCCCTTTGCAGTAGAAGCACTTAGTCTCAGGCTTAGGACCAGACTTGGGCTTCTTCACTTGAGCAACAACTTGCTTGCTGTTCTTTTTTTTGAAGTTCCCCTTCTTCCCTCTGCCCTTTTCTTGAAACTAGTGGTCTTGTCTACCATCAACACTTGATGTTTTTCTTGATTTCTACCTTCATCGATTTCATCATCATGAAAAGTTCGGGATTCGTTTTCGTCATCCCTTGCATACTATAGTTCATCACGAAGTTCTACTAACTTGGTCATGGTGACTAGAGAATTCTGTCAATCACTATCTTATCTGGAAGATCAACTCCCACTTGATTCAAGCGATTGTAGTACCCAGACAATCTGAGCACATGCTCACTAGTTGAGCGATTCTCCTCCATCTTTTAGCTATAGAACTTGTTGGAGACTTCATATCTCTCAACTCGGGTATTTGCTTGAAATATTAACTTCAACTCTTGGACCATCTCATATGGTCCATGACGTTCAAAACATCTTTGAAGTCCCGATTCTAAGCCGTTAAGCATGGCGCACTAAACTATCAAGTAGTCATCATATTGAGCTAGCCAAACGTTCATAACGTCTGCATCTGCTCCTGCAATAGGTCTGTCACCTAGCAGTGCATCAAGGACATAATTTTTCTGTGCAGCAATGAGGATAAACCTCAGATTACGGATCCAATCCGCATCATTGCTACTAACATCTTTCAACACAATTTTCTCTAGGAACATATCAAAATAAACACAGGGAAGCAACAACGCGAGTTATTGATCTACAACATGATTTGCAAAATACTACCAGGACTAAGTTCATGATAAATTTAAGTTGAATTAATCATATTACTTAAGAACTCCCACTTAGATAGAAATCCCTCTAATCATCTAAGTGATCACGTGATCCAAATCAACTAAACCATGTCCGATCATCACGTGAGATGGAGTAGTTTCATCGGTGAACATCATTATGTTGATCATATCTACTATATGATTCACGCTCGACCTTTCGGTCTCCGTGTTCCGAGGCCATATCTGTATATGCTTGGCTCGTCAAGTATAACCTGAGTATTCCGCGTGTGCAACTGTTTTGCACCCATTGTATTTGAACGTAGAGCCTATCACACCCAATCATCACGTGGTGTCTCAGCACGAAGAACTTTCGCAACGGTGCATACTCAGGGAGAACACTTCTTGATAATTTAGTGAGAGATCATCTTATAATGCTACCGTCAATCAAAGCAAGATAAGATGCATAAAAGATAAACATCACATGCAATCAATATAAGTGATATGATATGGCCATCATCATCTTGTGCTTGTGATCTCCATCTCCGAAGCACCGTCATGATCACCATCGTCACCGGCGCGACACCTTGATCTCTATCGTAGCATCGTTGTCGTCTCGCCAATCTTATGCTTCCACGACTATCACTACCGCTTAGTAATAAAGTAAAGCATTACATCGCGATTGCATTGCATACAATAAGGCGACAACTATATGGCTCCTGCCAGTTGCCAATAACTTGGTTACAAAACATGATCATCTCATACAATAAAATTTAGCATCATGCCTTGACCATATCACATCACAACATGCCCTGCAAAAACAAGTTAGACATCCTCTACTTTGTTGTTGCAAGTTTTACGTGGCTGCTACGGGCTTTAAGCAAGAACCAATCTCACCTATGCATGAAAACCACAACGATAGTTTGTCAAATAGACTCCGTTCTAACCTTCTCAAGCACCGGGCATAGCCATACTCGGTTCAACTAAAGTTGGAGAGATAGTCGCCCACAAGCCATCTATGTGCAAAGCACGTCGAGGGAACCGGTCTCGCGTAAGCGTACGCGTAAGGTTGGTCCGGGTCGTCTCGTCCAACAATACCGCCGAACCAAAGTATGACATGCTGGTAGGCAGTATGACTTATATCGCCCACAACTCACTTGTGTTCTACTCATGCAAATAACATCAAACCATAAAACCTAGGCTCGGATGCCACTGTTGGGGAACGTAGTAATTTCAAAAAATTTCCTATGCACACGCAAAATCATGGTGATGCATAGCAACGAGAGGGGAGAGTGTTGTCTACGTACCAACGCAGACCGACTGCGGAAGCGATCACACAATGTGGAGGAAGTAGTCGTACGTCTTCCCGATCCGACCGATCCAAGCACCGTTACTCCGGCACCTCCGAGTTCTTAGCACACGTTCAGGTCGATGACGATCCTCGGGCTCCGATCCAGCAAAGCGTCGAGGAAGAGTTCCATCAGCACGACGGCGTGGTGACGATCTTGATGTACTACCGACGCAGGGCTTCGCCTAAGCACTGCAACAATATGATCAAGGTGGAATTTGGTGGCAGGGGGCACCACACACGGCTAAGGAACGATCACCAAGGATCAACTTGTGTGTCTATGGGGTGCCCCCTGCCCCCGTATATAAAGGAGCAAGGGAGGAGGGGCGGCCGGCCTAGGAGTTGGCGCGCCAAGGGGAGTCCTACTCCCACCGGGAGTAGGACTCCTTCTTTCCTAGTCCAACTAGGAGAAGGGGGGAAAGGAGGGAAGTGGAGAAGGAAGGGAGAGGTGGGCCGCGCCCCAAATCCCTTGTCCAATTCGGACTGGACTTGGGAGGGGCGCGCACCACCTCCTGGCTCCTTCCCACTAAAGCCCATTAAGGCCCAATACTCTTCCCCGTATTCCCGTAACTCCCCGGTACCTCCGAAAATACCCGAATCATTCGGAACCTTTCCGATGTCCGAATATAGTCGTCCAATATATCGATCTTTACGTCTCGACCATTTCGAGACTCCTCGTCATGTCCCCGATCTCATCCGGAACTCCGAACTCCTTCGGTACATCAAAACTCATAAACTCATAATATAACTGTCATCGAAACCTTAAGCGTGCGGACCCTACGGTTCGAGAACAATGTAGACATGATCGAGACACGTCTCCGGTCAATAACCAATAGCGAGACCTGGATGCCCATATTGGCTCCTACATATTCTACGAAGATCTTTATCGGTCAGACCGCATAACAACATACTTGTTCCCTTTGTCATCGGTATGTTACTTGCCCGAGATTCGATCGTCGGTATCCAATACCTAGTTCAATCTCGTTACCGGCAAGTCTCTTTACTTGTTCCGTAATACATCATCTCGCAACTAACTCATTAGTTGTAATGCTTGCAAGGCTTAAGTGATGTGCATTACCGAGAGGGCCCAGAGATACCTCTCCGGCAATCGGAGTGACAAATCCTAATCTCGAAATACGCCAACCCAACATCTACCTTTGGAGACACCTGTAATGCTCCTTTATAATCACCCAGTTACGTTGTGACGTTTGGTAGCACCCAAAGTGTTCCTCTGGCAAACGGGAGTTGCATAATCTCATAGTCATAGGAACATGTATCAGTCATGAAGAAAGCAATAGCAACATACTAAACGATCGGGTGCTAAGCTAATGGAATGGGTCATGTCAATCAGATCATTCAACTAATGATGTGACCTCGTTAATCAAATAACAACTCTTTGTTCATGGTTAGGAAACATAACCATCTTTGATTAACGAGCTAGTCAAGTAGAGGCATACTAGTGACACTCTGTTTGTCTATGTATTCACACATGTATTATGTTTCCGGTTAATACAATTCTAGCATGAATAATAAACATTTATCATGATATAAGGAAATAAATAATAACTTTATTATTGCCTCTAGGGCATATTTCCTTCAATAACTAGTGAGGACAGATTTGTATACGAATGCTTCTACAAGCATTTTCCATGTTGAGTTGCATCTGGTTGGTGTATCAACAGAGATACCTTTCTTTGAAGGCAGACCCATCCCACTTGCAATTGTATTGAAATCTTGAAGTCTTGAAGGAGAAGAGTCAATAAATTTCAGCAACTCTCGTATCATGTCAATAGCTTCATGGATTATCTTCATTCCATCCTGAACCAAGATATTGAGAATGTGTGCACAACACCTCACATGCAAATGTTGACCTTCAAGGAGCAGCTCATGTTTGTGATATTTTATTAACTCATCACATGCATTAGTATTATTACTGGCATTATCTAGTGTCAAAGTGAACAGCTTGCCCCTTATGCCCCATTCTGTTAGGCAACCAACAAGTTCCTCTTCTATCGCATAGCCCGTGTGAGGATACTTCACCTCTGCGAAACTTATGATCTTCTTCTTGTAGATGAATTGTGCATTGATATAGTGGGCGGTGATGGACATGTAGCCCAAGCTCTGTGATGAAGTCCACATATCAGATGTTAAGGAAATGCGAGAATCCAAATTTTGTAACTCAACTTCGATATCTTTCTTCATTCCCTTGTACATCTTCACTGCATCATCGCGAATCGTGTGACGACCCATGACTTGAAATGCTGGCTGCATTGAGTCAATCCATGGTTGAAGGTATGGATCTTCAAACTTAAGAAAGGGGATCTCAGCATGGATGCAAAACTTGACCATGAGATCACGGCAAACTTTTTGATCAAACACAAACGGGCCTTCGGAAGTTGTTTTTTTCATAGTCAACAGAAAACTCTTCCTGCAACCATCCTCAATTGATTTGCAAGACTCTGCAATATGGGTTCTCAAACTCGTAGTACCAAACTTGGTGTGAAGTTGTGTCCCACAATATTTGCACACAGCCTTGAGATCACCATGTATGCGAACCAGATCTTGTTCATAATGCTCCCACACCTTGGACCTTCTAACACATGGTACTTGACTCATATCCTCGATCATCCATGGAATCGACACTCTCAGAAACCTCTGAGGTAGACCTGCTTCAAATTCAGAGCACACTGCATGTGAAAATACATATGGAAGATTACTGTCAGAAAATGCTAGAATAGTTTCTATAATTCATATGGAAAATACATATGGAGATAGTATGTTGTTAGGTGATATTACAGTCATGGAACTAAAAGTGTAGCATTCAAACAATCAACAGTACAGTTTGCCAAGGATGTCCAGAAATATGTCATTGTTAATGAAAATGATCTTGAAACAGCTAATGATCTTGAAGCTATTTGTTCACTATTACAGGAATTTGCAAAGGATGTCTAGTAGATTGTAAAATTCATGCGTTTAGTGCCACACTAACATGTTAATTACAGTAACTCCAAATCCTAATCAAGCAGAATTGAGCAACTAATAGTAGTTCTCTGTTCTTGAAACGGTAACCCATGAACATTAACCAAATGCCTGCTACTTGTGTTGTTCATGAACAGCAACCCATGTACCTTAGTTTGTAATTTACAAAGTGGTCTACTGCACTGAATAATCAAGATACCACCGAGATCTACTTCGGGTTGACTTCCAAAGAACATGAATTTCTGGAGTAAAATGAGAGACGAATGGAGGGGGGAGGGGGATCTGGAGGAAGTGACCTTGAGGAGGCGCTCGCGGGATCGTTGTAGCCTTGTAGATGAGCGGGACGGCGCGGGCTCTGCCGGCCTCGACGAACTTGACTTAGGAAGCGCCGATGTAGGAGGTGGAGGTGTCGTCGCCCTGCTACACTGTAGGAGGCTCTGATCCTCCAGGCCGCGCTGTCGCCCCTTGCCCGGGTGCGTGACGATGACGGGGCTGCGATAGACGGCTGGGTCAGTCGGCGCGACGCTGGCATCGGCGCGTGCCAGCCGGGTGATGCACGACGCACCCGACGAGGACGTCGAGGAGGGGACGAGGAAGGCGAGCTGGAGGAGGAGGGGGCGCACTGATCTGTGAGGGGAGGGGGAGGGGGAGAGGGAAAGGGCGTAGGCCGACGAGGTGTGAGGGAGACAAGGCGGTGGTTGGCAGCGGCGGCGGCGGTGGAGGGCTCGACCGCTCGGGAATGAGTAGGTTTAGCTCGACGCCTCGACCCCTCGATGGGGCTCTTTTTTGTTTTCTCAGTTGTGCTCCAGGGCGAAGAACCGGGTTGGAACCCATAGTTTTCAGCGGTTAGGCCCAAACTCTTTAAGCCCGAAACCAATTATACCCAAATTGGCTTTTCTATGTACCCAAACCAAACTTGAACCAAAAAAAACTGAACCCAATAAAACCTCAACCAATTAAGCCAAGAGTAAAAACCAAACCATTTTAGCCAGTTTTTTAAAAACTGTTCTCAGATTAAGTGCCAAGTAGAACCGTTGGGAAGACTTGGGGAAAGTCTTGTTGAACTTGCTGTAAAAAACAGAAACTTTAGCGCTCACGAGAACTTCTGCCATTTTTATTTGGAAAGTGATATTTAGTTAATTATTTTTGCAGATGATTAATATATAAATTCCCCACGTCCAGAAATTTATTTTAGAATTTTTGGGATTCCAGATCTTGCGCTATCTACAGATTACTACAGACTGTTCTGTTTTTGACAGATTCTGTTTTTCGTGTGTTGTTTGCTTATTTTGATGAATCTATGGCTAGTAAAATAGTTTATAATCCATAGAGAAGTTGGAATAAAGTAGGTTTAACACCAAAATAAATAAAGAATGAGTTCATTACAGTACCTTGAAGTGGTCTTTTGTTTTCTTTCGCTAACGGAGCTCACGAGTTTTCTACTTTAAGTTTTGTGTTGTGAAGTTTTCAAGTTTTGGGTAAAGATTTGATGGATTATGGAACAAGGAGTGGCAAGAGCCTAAGCTTGGGGATGCCCATGGCACCCCCAAGATAATCTAAGGACACCTAAGAGCCAAAGCTTGGGGATGCCCCGGAAGGCATCCCCTCTTTCGTCTACTTCTATCGGTAACTTTACTTGGAGCTATATTTTTATTCACCACATGATATGTGTTTTGCTTGGAGCGTCTTTTATGATTTGAGTCTTTTCTTATTAGTTTACCACAATAATCCTTGCTGTACACACCTTTTGAGAGAGCCATACATGATTTGGAATTTGATAGAATACTCTATGTACTCCACTTATATCTTTTGAGCTTTATAGTTTTGCTCTAGTGCTTCACTTATATCTTTTAGAGCACGGTGGTGGATTTGCTTTATAGAAACTATTGATCTCTCATGCTTCACTTAGATTATTTTGAGAGTCTTAATATCATGGTAATTTGCTTAAAATCCTAATATGCTTGGTATGCAAGATTAATAATAAAACTTTCGTATGAGTGTGTTGAATACTAAGAAGAAATTGATGCTTGATAATTGTTTTGAGATATGAGGATGGTGATATTAGAGTCATGCTAGTTGAGTAGTTGTTAATTTGAGAAATGCTTGTGTTAAAGTTTGTGATTCCCGTAGCATGCACGTATGGTGAACCGTTATGTGATGAAGTCGGAGCATGATTTATTTATTGATTGTCTTCCTTATGAGTGGCGGCCGGGGACGAGCGATGGTCTTTTCCTACCAATCTATCCCCCTAGGAGCATGCCCGTAATACTTTGCTTTGATAACCTCTAGATTTTTGCAATAATTATATGAGCTCTTTATGACTAATGTTGAGTCCATGGATTATATGCACTTTCCTTCCTTCCACCATTGCTAGCCTCTCTAATACCGCGCACTTTTCGCCAGTATCATACACCCACCAAATACCTTCCTCAAAACAGCCACCATACCTACCTATCATGGCATTTCCATAGCCATTCTGAGATATATTGCCATACAACTTTCCACCGTTCCGTTCATTATGACACGCTCCATCATTGTCATATTGCTAGCATGATGATGTAGTTGACATCGTATTTGTGGCAAAGCCACCGTTCATAATTCTTTCATACATGTCACTCTTGATTCATTGCATATCCCGGTACACCGCCGGAGGCATTCATATAGAGTCATATTTTGTTCTAAGAATCGAGTTGTAATTCATGAGTTGTAAGTAAATAAAACTGTGATGATCATCATTATTAGAGCATTGTCCCAGTGAGGAAAGGATGATGGAGACTATGATTCCCCCACAAGTCGGGATGAGACTCCGGACGAAAAAAAAGAGGCCATATAAAAAAGAGAAAGGCCCAAACAAATAAAAAAATATGAGAGAAAAAGAGAGAAGGGACAATGTTACTATCCTTTTACCACACTTGTGCTTCAAAGTAGCACCATGATCTTCATGATAGAGAGTCTCTCATTATGTCACTTTCATATACTAGTGGTAATTTTTCATTATAGAACTTGGCTTGTATATTCCAATGATGGGCTTTGATGACCCACAAGTATAGGGGATCTATCGTAGTCCTTTCGATAAGTAAGAGTGTCGAACCCAACGAGGAGCAGAAGGAAATGATAAGCGGTTTTCAGCAAGGTATTCTATGCAAGTACTGAAATAAGTGGTAACAAATAGTTTTGTGATATGATAAATTGTAACGAGCAACAAGTAACAAAAGTAAATAAAGTGCAGCAAGGTGGCCCAATCCTTTTGTAGCAAAGGACAAACCGGAACAAACTCTTATAATAGGAAAAGCGCTCCCGAGGACACATGGGAATATCGTCAAGCTAGTTTTCATCACGTTCATATGATTCGTGTTCGATACTTTGATAATTTGATATGTGGGTGGACCGGTGCTTGGGTGCTGTTCTTACTTGAAAAAGCATCCCACTTATGATTAACCTCTATTGCAAGCATCCACAACTACAAAAAAAGTATTAAGGTAAACCTAACCATAGCATGAAACATATGGATCCAAATCAGCCCCTTACGAAGCAACGCATAAACTAGGGTTTAAGCTTCTGTCACTCTAGCAACCCATCATCTACTTATTACTTCCCAATTCCTTCCTCTAGGCCCAAATAATGGTGAAGTGTTATGTAGTCGATGTTCACATAACACCACTAGAGGCTAGACAACATACATCTTATCAAAATATCAAACGAATACCAAATTCACATGACTACTCATAGCAAGACTTCTCCCTTGTCCTCAGGAACGAACGTAATTACTCACAAAGCATATTCATGTTTATAATCAGAGGGGTAATAATATGCATATAGGATCTGAACATATGATCTTCCACCAATTAAACCAACTAGCATCAACTACAAGGAGTAATCAACACTACTAGCAACCTACTAGCACCAATCCCGGACTTTGAGACAAGAATTGGATACAAGAGATGAACTAGGGTTTGGAGATGAGATGGTGCTGGTGAAGATGTTGATAGAGATTTCCCTCTCCCGATGAGAGGAGCACTGGTGATGACGATGGTGATGATTTCCCCCTCCGGGAGGGAAGTATCCCTGGCAGAACAGCTCTGCCGGAGCTCTAGATTGGATCCGCCAAGGTTCCGCCTCGTGGCGGCGGAGTCTCGCCCGAAAAGTTCCTTCTTATTTTTTTCTCTTTGAAAGACCTCATATAGGAGAAGATGGGCATCGGACAGCCACCAGGGGGCCCACGAGATAGGGGGGTGCGCCCTAGGGGGGGGGCGCCCCCCACCCTCGTGAGCAGGGTGTGGGCCCCCTGGCCTTCATCTTTGGCGGGGATTTTTCTTTATTTCTTTTAAGATGTTCCGTGGAGTTTCAGGACTTTTGGAGTTGCGCAGAATAGGTCTCTAATATTTGCTCCTTATCCAGACCAGAATTCCAGCTGCCGGCATTCTCCCTCTTTATGTAAACCTTGTAAAATAAGAGAGAATAGCCATAAGTACTATGATATAAAGTGAAATAACAGTCCATAATGCGATAAATATCGATATAAAAGCATGATGCAAAATGGACGTATCAACACCCCCAAGCTTAGACCTCGCTTGTCCTCAAGCGAAAAGCCGATAACAATAAATATGTCCTCATGTTTAGAGGTAGAGGCGTCGATGAAAATAAAATACGGACATGAAGGCATCATGATTATTCTTATAACAGCAACGTATATAGATTTTGTCATATGATTACTTATGTTCAAGTGATGATCTATTCACAATGCAAGAGTATAAATCATAATCTTATTGGGCTCCAACAAACTATAATCTCAGTCACTGAAGCAATTGCAATTTATCATAACATCGGAAAGAGTCTATGTCAGATCTAAAAAGCAAGTCCACATACTCAACTATCATTCAGTCTCCCATTAACACTCACGCAATACTTGTGGTTACGGAGCTTTAATTGGACACAGAGAAAGATAGAGGCTTATAGTTTTGCCCCACAACCTTTTACCTCAAGGCTAATGTCAACAATAATGGTTCATGCTCCCCTACATCCAATTAGATATATATATATATATATATATATATATATATATATATATATATATATATATATATATATATATATATATCATGTTCTTTCCAACATGCTGAGCTTGCCAAAGGATAAAATGAAAAAGGAAAGGTGAAGATCACCATGACTCTTGCATAAGGTAGGAGATAATAATAAAGGATAGGCCCTTTGCAGAGGGAAGCAAAGGTTGCCATGCGCTTTTATGGTTGGATATATATAAAATCTCAATGCGAAAGAACGTCACTTCATATTGCCACTTGGGATATGCACCTTTTGAAGGAAATATGCCATAGAGGCAATAATAAAGTTATTATTTATTTCCTTATTTCATGATAAATGTTTATTATTCATGCTAGAATTGTATTAACCGAAAACATAATACATGTGTGAATACATAGACAAACAAAGTGTCACTAGTATGCCTCTACTTGACTAGCTCGTTAATCGAAGATGGTTATGTTTCCTAACCATAGACATGTGTTGTCATTTGATTAACGGGATCACATCATTAGGAGAATGATGTGATTGACATGACCCATTCCATTAGCTTAGCACCCGATCGTTTAGTATGTTGCTATTGCTTTCTTCATGACTTATACATGTTCCTATGACTATGAGATTATGCAACTCCCGTATGCCGGAGGAACACTTTGTGTGCTATCAAACGTCACAACGTAACTGGGTGATTATAAAGGAGCTCTACAGGTGTCTCCAAAGGTACATGTTGGGTTGGTGTATTTCGAGATTAGGATTTGTCACTCCGATTGTCGGAGAGGTATCTCTGGGCCCTCTCGGTAATGCACATCACATAAGCCTTGCAAGCATTGCAACTAATGAGTTAGTTGCGAGATGATGTATTACGAAACGAGTAAAGAGACTTGTCGGTAACGAGATTGAACTAGGTATTGAGATACCGACGATCGAATCTCGGGCAAGTAACATACCGATGACAAATTGAACAACGTATGTTGTTATGCGGTCTGACCGATAAAGATCTTTGTAGAATATGTGGGAGCCAATATGAGCATCCAGGTTCCGCTATTGGTTATTGATCGGAGACGTGTCTCGGTCATGTCTACATTGTTCTCGAACCCGTAGGGTCTGCACGCTTAAGGTTTCGATGACAGTTATATTATGAGTTTATGAGTTTTGATGTACCAAAGGAGTTCGGAGTCCCGGATGAGATCGGGGACATGACGAGGAGTCTCGAAATGGTTGAGACGTAAAGATCGATATATTGGACAACTATATTCGGACATCGAAAAGGTTCCGAGTGGTTCGGGTATTTTTTGGAGTACCGGGGAGTTACGGGAATACGGGGCAAGAAGTATATGTGCCTTATTGGGCTTTAGGGGAGAGGGAGAGGCAGGCCGCGCCCCCCCAAGGCCTAGTCCGAATTGGACTAGGGGGAGGGGCTGCGCCCCCTCCTTCCTTCTCTTCCCTCTTCCCTTCCTTGTCTCCTACTCCTACTACATGGAAGGACTCCTAGTTGGACTAGAAAAAGGGGAATCCTACTCCCGGTGGGAGTAGGACTCCCCTAGGGCGTGCCATGGAGAGGGCCGGCCCTCCCCTCCTCCGCTCCTTTATACACGGGGGCAGGGGGCACCCCATAGACACACAAGTTGATCTTCGTGATCGTTCTCTTAGCGGTGTGCGGTGCCCCCCTCCACCATAATCCTCGATAATATTATAGCGGTGCTTAGGTGAAGACCTGCGACAGTAGAACATCAAGATCGTCACCATGCCGTCGTGCTGACGGAACTCTGTCCCGACACTTTGCTGGATTAGAGTCCGAGGATCGTCATCGAGCTGAACGTGTCCTAGAACTCAGAGGTGCCGTAGTTTCGGTGCTTGATCGGTCGGGCCGTGAAGACGTACGACTACATCAACCGCGTTGTGCCAAGGCTTCCGCCTGCGGTCTACAAGGGTACGTAGACAACACTCTCCCCTCTCGTTGCTATGCATCACCATGATCTTGCGTGTGCATAGGAATTTTTTTGAAATTACTATGTTCCCCAACAGTGGCATCCGAGCCAAGTTTTATGCGTTGATGTTGTGCACAAGTAGAACAAAAGTGAGTTGTGGGCGATATAAGTCATACTGCTTACCAGCATGTCATACTTTGGTTCGGCGATATTGTTGGATGACGCGAGACTGGTTCTACCGACGTGCTTTGCACATAGGTGGCTGGTGGGTGTCAGTTTCTCCAACTTTAGTTGAACCGAGTGTGGCTACGCCCGGTCCTTGCGAAGGTTAAAACAGCACCAACTTGACAAACTATCGTTGAGGTTTTTGATGCGTAGGTAAGAACGGTTCTTGCTAAGCACGTAGCAGCCACGTAAAACTTGCAACAACAAAGTAGAGGACATCTAACTTGTTTTTGCAGGGCATGTTGTGATGTGATATGGTCAAGACGTGATGAGGTATAAGCTGTTGTATGAGATGATCATGTTTTGTTGAAGTTATCGGCAACTGGCAAAATCCTTATGGTTGTCTCTCTATTGCATAAGATGCAAGCGCCCAATAATTGCTTTACTTTATCGCTATGCAATAGCAATAGTTGCAAGAGCAATTGTTGGCGAGACGACCACGTGACGACACATTGATATAGATCACGATGATGGAGATCATGGTGTCATGCCGGTGACGATAGAGATCATGACAGTACTTCGGAGATGGAAATCAAAGGCGCAACATGATGATGGCCATATCATGTCACATATTTTGATTGCATATGATGTTTATCTTTTATACATCTTATTTTGCTTAGTTTGACGGTAGCATTTTAAGATGATCTCTCACTAATTATCAAGAAGTGTTCTCCCAGAGTATGCACCATTGCGAAAGTTCTTTGTGCTGAGACACCACGTGATGATCGGGTGTGATAGGCTCTACGTTCAAATACAACGGGTGCAAAACAGTTGCACACGCGGAATACTCAGGTTATACTTGACAAGCGAAGCATATACAGATATGTCCTCGGAACACGGAGAATGAAAGGTCGAGCGTGAATCATATAGTAGATATGATCAACATAGTGATGTTCACCAATGAAACTGCTCCATCTCACGTGATGATCAACATGGTTTAGTTGTTTTGGATCACGTGATCACTTAGAGGATTAGAGGGATGTCTATCTAAGTGGGAGTTCTTAAGTAATATGATTAATTGAACTTCAATTTATCATGAACTTAGTCCTGGTAGTATTTTGCAAATTATGTTGTAGATCAATAGCTCGCGTTGTTGCTTCCCTGTGTTTATTTTGATATGTTCCTAGAGAAAATTGTGTTGAAAGATGTTAGTAGCAATGATGCAGATTGGGTCCGTGATCTGAGGTTTATCCTCATTGCTGCACAGAAGAATTATGTCCTTGATGCACCGCTAGGTGACAGACCTATTGCAGGAGCAGATGCAGACGTTATGAACGTTTGGCTAGCTCAATATGATGACTACTTGATAGTTTAGTGCACCATGCTTAATGGCTTAGAATCGGGACTTCAAAGACGTTTTGAATGTCATGGACCATATGAGATGTTCCAGGAGTTGAAGTTAATATTTCAAGCAAACACCCGAGTTGAGAGATATGAAGTCTCCAACAAGTTCTATAGCTAAAAGATGGAGGAGAATCGCTCAACTAGTGAGCATGTGCTCAGATTGTCTTGGTACTACAATCGCTTGAATCAAGTGGGAGTTAATCTTCCAGATAAGATAGTGATTGACAGAATTCTCTAGTCACCATCACCAAGTTAGTAGAACTTCATGATGAACTATAGTATGCAAGGGATGACGAAAACGACTCCCGAGCTTTTCATGATGATGAAATCGATGAAGGTAGAAATCAAGAAAGAGCATCAAGTGTTGATGGTTGACAAGACCACTAGTTTCAAGAAAAGGGCAAAGGGAAGAAGGGGAACTTCAAGAAGAATGGCAAGCAAGTAGCTGCTCAAGTGAAGAAGCCCAAGTCTGGTCCTAAGCCTGAGACTGAGTGCATATGCTGCAAAGGGACTAGTTACTGGAAGCGGAACTACCCCAAGTGATTGGCGGATAAGAAGGATGGCAAAGTGAACATAAATATATTTGATATACATGTTATTGATGTGTACTTTCCTAGTGTTTATAGCAACCCCTCAGTATTTGATACTTGTTCAGTTGCTAAGATTAGTAACTCGAAACGGGAGTTGCAGAATAAATAGAGACTAGTTAAGGGTGAAGTGACGATGTGTGTTGGAAGTGGTTCCAAGATTGATATGATCATCATCGCACACTCACTATACTTTCGGATTAGTGCTGAACCTAAATAAATGTTATTTGGTGTTTGCGTTGAACATGAATATGATTTTATCATGTTTATTGTAATACGATTATTCATTTAAGTAAGAGATTAAATTGTTGTTCTGTTTACATGAATAAAACCTTATATGGTTACACACCCAATGAAAATAGTTCATTGGATCTCGATCATAGTGATACACATAATCATAATATTGAATCCAAAAGATGCAAAGTTAATAATGATAGTGCAGCTTATTTGTGGCACTGCCGTTTAGGTCATATTGGTGTAAAGCGCATGAAGAAACTCCATGCTGATGGGCTTTTGGAATCAATTGATTATGAATCAGTTGATGCTTGCGAACCATGCCTCATGGGTAAGATGACTAAGACTCCGTTCTTCGGAACAATGGAGCGAGCAACAGATTTGATGGAAATCATACATACTGATGTATGTGGTCCGATGAATATTGAGGCTCGCGATAGGTATCATTATTTTCTGATCTTCACAGATGATTTGAGCAGATATGAGTATATCTACTTGATGAAACACAAGTTTGAAATATTTGAAAAAGTTCAAAGAATTTCAGAGTGAAGTGGAGAATCATCGTAACAAAAATAAAAGTCTCTACGATATGATCGCGGAAATAAAATATTTGAGTTACGAGTTTGGCCTTCAGTTAAAACAATGAGAAATAGTTTCACTACTCACGCCACCTGGAACACCACAGTATAATGGTGTGTCCGAACGTCAGAACCATGCTTTATTAGATATGGTGCGATCTATGATGTCTCTTACCGATTACCACTATCGTTTCAGTGTTATGCATTAGAGACAACTACATTCACATTAAATAGGGAACCATCTAAATCCGTTGAGACGACACCGTATGAACTGTGGTTTGGCGAAAAACCTAAGCTGTCGTTTCCTAAAGTTTGGGACTGCGATGCTTATGTGAAAAAATTTCAACTTGATAAGCTCGAACCCAAATTGGAGAAGTAAATCTTCATAGGATACCAAAAGAAAATGTTGGGTACACCTTCTATCACAGATCCGAAGGCAAGTTATTCATTGCTGAGAATGGATCCTTTCTAGAAAAGGAGTTTCTCTCGAAAGAAGTGAGTGGGAGGAAAGTAGAACTTCATGAGGTAACTGTATCTGCTCCCTTATTGGAAAGTAGTTCATCACAGCAATTCTGTTCCTGTGACTACTACACCGATTAGTGAGGAAGCTAATGATGATGATCATATAACTTCAGATCAAGTTACTACCGAACCTCGTAGGTGAACCAGAGTGAGATCCGCACCAGAGTGGTACGGTAATCCTGTTCTGGAGGTCATGTAACTTGACCATGACGAGCCTACGAACTATGAGGAAGCGATGATGAGCCCAGATTCCGCGAAATGGCTTGAGGCCATGAAATCTGAGATGGGATCCATGTATGAGAACAAAGTATGGACTTTGGTTGAATTGCCCGATGATCGACAAGCCATTGAGATTAAATGGATCTTCAAGAGGAAGACGGACGCTGATAGTAGTGTTACTATCTACAAAGCTAGACTTGTCGAAAAAGGTTTTTGACAAAGTTCAAGGTGTTGACTACGATGAGATTTTCTCACTCGTATCGATGCTTAAAGTCTGTCCGAATCATGTTAGCAATTCCTGCATTTTATGAAATCTGGTAAATGGATAACAAAACTGCAATCCTTAATGGATTTCTTAAAGAAGAGTTGTATATGATACAACCAGAAGGTTTTGTCAATCCTAAAGGTGTTAACAAAATGTGCAAGCTCCAGCGATCCATCTATGGACTAGTACAAGCATCTCGGAGTTGGAATATACGCTTTGATGAGTTGATCAAAGCATATAGTTTTATACAGACTTTCGGTGAAGCCTGTATTTACAAGAAAGTGAGTGGGAGCACTACAGCATTCTGATAAGTATATGTGAGTGACATATTGTTGATCGGAAATAATGTAGAATTATTCTGTAAAGCATAAAGAAGTGTTTGAAAGGAGTTTTTCAAAGAAAGACCTCGGTGAAGCTGCTTACATATTGAGCATCAAGATCTATAGAGATAGATCAAGATGCTTGATAAGTTTTTCAATGAGTACATACCTTGACAAGATTTTGAAGTAGTTCAAAATGGAACAGTCAAAGAAAGAGTTCTTGCCTGTGTAACAAGTTGTGAAATTGAGTAAGACCAAAAGCCCGACCACGGCAGAAGATAGAAAGAGAATGAAAGTCATTCCCTATGCCTCAGCCATAGATTCTATAAAGTATGCCATGCTATGTACCAGATCTATTGTATACCCTACACTGATTTTGGCAAGGGAGTACAATAGTGATCTAGGAGTAGATCACTGGACATCGGTCAAAATTATCCTTAGTGGAATAAGGATATATTTCTCGATTATGGAGGTGAAAAAAGGTTCGTCGTAAAAGGATTATGTTGATACAAGTTTTTGGCACTGATCCGGATGACTCTAAGTCGATACAAATAGCTGTTGCCCTTTCCCATTCTTGCTCACTTGGAGATTCTACCATCTTCCGAGTGGCATAACTGTTGGGGAACGTAGTAATTTCAAAAAAATTCCTACGCACACGCAAGATCATGGTGATGCATAGCAACGAGAGGGGAGATTGTTGTCTACGTACCAACGCAGACCGACTGCGGAAGCGATCACACAATGTGGAGGAAGTAGTCGTACGTCTTCCCGATCCGACCGATCCAAGCACCG
This sequence comes from Triticum monococcum, assembly GCA_034509565.1. NCBI lineage: Eukaryota > Viridiplantae > Streptophyta > Magnoliopsida > Poales > Poaceae > Triticum > Triticum monococcum. The sequence goes on along the minus strand of CM067841.1, from coordinate 37,466,812 downwards.
TTACTCCGGCACCTCCGAGTTCTTAGCACACGTTCAGCTCGATGACGATCCTCGGGCTCCGATCCAGCAAAGCGTCGAGGAAGAGTTCCGTCAGCACGACGGCGTGGTGACGATCTTGATGTACTACCGACGCAGGGCTTCGCCTAAGCACTGCAACAATATGATCAAGGTGGAATTTGGTGGCAGGGGGCACCGCACACGGCTAAGGAACGATCACCAAGGATGAACTTGTGTGTCTATGGGGTGCCCCCTGCCCCCGTATATAAAGGAGCAAGGGAGGAGGGGCGGCCGGCCTAGGAGTTGGCGCGCCAAGGGGAGTCCTACTCCCACCGGGAGTAGGACTCCTTCTTTCCTAGTCCAACTAGGAGAAGGGGGGAAAGGAGGGAAGTGGAGAAGGAAGGGAGAGGTGGGCCGCGCCCCAAATCCCTTGTCCAATTCGGACTGGACTTGGGAGGGGCGCGCGCCACCTCCTGGCTCCTTCCCACTAAAGCCCATTAAGGCCCAATACTCTTCCCCGTATTCCCGTAACTCCCCGGTACCTCCGAAAATACCCGAATCATTCGGAACCTTTCCGATGTCCGAATATAGTCGTCCAATATATCGATCTTTACGTCTCGACCATTTCGAGACTCCTCGTCATGTCCCCGATCTCATCCGGAACTCCGAACTCCTTCGGTACATCAAAACTCATAAACTCATAATATAACTGTCATCGAAACCTTAAGCGTGCGGACCCTACGGTTCGAGAACAATGTAGACATGATCGAGACACGTCTCCGGTCAATAACCAATAGCGGGACCTGGATGCCCATATTGGCCCCTACATATTCTACGAAGATCTTTATCAGTCAGACCGCATAACAACATACGTTGTTCCCTTTGTCATCGGTATGTTACTTGCCCGAGATTCGATGGTATCCAATACCTAGTTCAATCTCGTTACCGGCAAGTCTCTTTACTTGTTCCGTAATACATCATTTCGCAACTAACTCATTAGTTGTAATGCTTGCAAGGCTTAAGTGATGTGCATTACCGAGAGGGCCCAGAGATACCTCTCCGACAATCGGAGTGACAAATCCTAATCTCGAAATACGCCAACCCAACATCTACCTTTGGAGACACCTGTAATGTTCCTTTATAATCACCCAGTTACATTGTGACGTTTGGTAGCACCCAAAGTGTTCCTCTGGCAAACGGGAGTTGCATAATCTCATAGTCATAGGAACATGTATAAGTCATGAAGAAAGCAATAGCAACATACTAAACGATCGGGTGCTAAGCTAATGGAATGGGTCATGTCAATCAGATCATTCAACTAATGATGTGACCTCGTTAATCAAATAACAACTCTTTGTTCATGGTTAGGAAACATAACCATCTTTGATTAACGAGCTAGTCAAGTAGAGGCATACTAGTGACACTCTGTTTGTCTATGTATTCACACATGTATTATGTTTCCGGATAATACAATTCTAGCATGAATAATAAACATTTATCATGATATAAGGAAATAAATAATAACTTTATTATTGCCTCTAGGGCGTATTTCCTTCAGTCTCCCACTTGCACTAGAGTCAATAATCTAGATCACATCACCATGTGATTAACATTGATAGTTCACATCATCATGTGATTAACACCCATAGTTCACATCGCCATGTGACCAACACCCAAAGGGTTTACTAGAGTCAGTAATCTAGTTCACATATCTATGTGATTAACACCCAAAGAGTACTAAGGTGTGATCATGTTTTGCTTGTGAGAGAATTTTAGTCAACGGGTCTGTCACATTCAGATCCGTAAGTATTTTGCAAATTTCTATGTCAACAATGCTCTGCATGGAGCTACTCTAGCTAATTGCTCCCACTTTCAATATGTATCTAGACCGAGACTTAGAGTCATCTAGATTAGTGTCAAAACATGCATCGGCGTAACCCTTTACGACGAACCTTTTTATCACGTCCATAATCGAGAAAAATATCCTTATTTCACTAAGGATAATTCTGACCGCTGTCCAGTGATCTACTCCTAGATCACTATTGTACTCCCTTGCCAAATCAGTGCAGGGTATACAATAGATCTGGTATACAACATGACATACTTTATAGAACCTATGGCCAAGGCATAGGGAATGACTTTCATTCTCTTTCTATCTTCTGCCGTGGTCGGGCTTTGAGTCTTACTCAACTTCACACCTTATAATACAGGCAAGAACTCTTTCTTTGACTGCTCCATTTTGAACTACTTCAAAATCTTGTCAAGGTATGTACTCATTGAAAAAACTTATCAAGCATCTTGATCTATCTCTATAGATCTTGAAGCTCAATATGTAAGCAGCTTCACCGAAGTCTTTCTTTGAAAAACTCCTTTCAAAAACTCCTTTATGCTTTACAGAATAATTCTACATTATTTCCGATCAACAATATGTCATTCACATATACTTATCAGAAATGTTGTAGTGCTCCCACTCACTTTCTTGTAAATACAGGCTTCACCGCAAGTCTGTATAAAACTATATGCTTTGATCAACTCATCAAAGCGTATATTCCAACTCCGAGATGCTTGCACCAGTCCACAGATGGATCGCTGGAGCTTGCACATTTTGTTAGCACCTTTCGGATTGACAAAACCTTCTGGTTGCATCATATACAACTCTTCTTTAATAAATCCATTAAGGAATGCAGTTTTGTTTATCCGTTTGCCAGATTTCATAAAATGCGGCAATTACTAACATGATTCGGACAGACTCAAGCATAGATACGAGTGAGAAGCTCTCATCGTAGTCAACACCTTGAACTTGTCGAAAACCTTTTGCGACAATTCTAGCTTTGTAGATAGTAACACTACTATCAGTGTCCGTCTTCCTCTTGAAGATCCATTTATTCTCAATTGCTTGCCGATCAACGGGCAAGTCAACCAAAGTCCATACTTTGTTCTCATACATGGATCATATCTCAGATTTCATGGCCTCAAGCCATTTATCAGAATCTGGGCTCATCATCGCTTCCTCATAGTTCGTAGGTTCGTCATGGTCAAGTAACATGACCTCCAGAATAGGATTACCGTACCACTCTGGTGCGGATCTCACTCTGGTTGACCTACAAGGTTTGGTAGTAACTTGATCTGAAGTTACACGATCATCATCATTAGCTTCCTCACTAATTGGTGTAGGAGTCACAAGAACAGATTTCTGTGATGAACTACTTTCCAACAAAGGAGAAGGTACAATTACCTTATCAAGTTCTACTTTCCTCCCACTCACTTCTTTCGAGAGAAACTCCTTCTCTAGAAAGGATCCATTATAAGCAACGAATGTCTTGCCTTAGGATCTGTGATAGAAGGTGTACCCAACAGTCTCCTTTTGGGTATCCTATGAAGACATATTTCTTCGATTTTGGTTTTGAGCTTATCAGGATGAAAAATTTTCACATAACCATCACAACCCCAAACTTTAAGAAACGACAACTTTGGTTTCTTGCCAAACCATAGTTCATACAGTGTCGTCTCAACGGATTTAGATGGTGCCCTATTTAACGTGAATGCAACTATCTCTAATGCATAACCCCAAAACGATAGTGGTATATCGGTAAGAGACATCATAGATCGCACCATATCTAATAAAGTATGGTTATGACGTTCGGACACACCATTACATTGTGGTGTTCCAGGTGGCGTGAGTAGTGAAACTATTTCACATTGTTTTAACTGAAGACCAAACTCGTAACTCAAATACTCTTTTCCACGATCAGATCGTAGAAACCTTATTTTCTTGTTACGATGATTTTCCACTTCACTCTGAAATTATATGAACTTTTGAAATGTATCAGACTTCTATTTCATTAAGTAGATATACCCATATCTGCTCAAATCATCTGTGAAGGTCAGAAAATAATGATACCCGCTGCAAGCCTTAAATATTCATCGGACCACATACATCAGTATGTATGATTTCCAACAAATCAGTTGCTTGCTCCATTGTTCCGGAGAACGGCGTTTTAATCATCTTGCCCAAAAGGCATGGTTCGCAAGCATCAAGTGATTCATAATCAAGTGATTCCGAAAGCCCATCAACATGGAGTTTCTTCATGTGCTTTATACCAATATGACCTAAACGGCAGTGCCACAAATAAGTTGCACTATCATTATTAACTTTGCATCTTTTGGTTTCAATATTATGAATATGTGTATCACTACAATCAAGATCCAACGAACTTGTTTCATTGGGTGTATGACCATCGAAGGTTTTATTCATGTAAACAGAACAACAATTATTCTCTGACTTTAATGAATAACCGTATTGCAATAAACATGATCAAATCATATTCATGCTCAACGCAAAAACCAAATAACACTTATTTAAGTTCAACACTAATCCCGAAAGTATAGGGGAGTGTGTGATGATGATCATATCAGTTTGGAACTACTTCCAACACACATCGTCACTTCACCCTTAACTAGTCTCTGTTTATTCTGCAACTCCTGTTTCGAGTTACTACTCTTAGCAACTGAACCAATATCAAATACTGAGGGGTTGCTATAAACACTAGTAAAGCACACATTAATAACATGTATATCAAATATACTTTTGTTCACTTTGCCATCCTTCTTATCCGCCAAGTACTTGGGGCAGTTCCGCTTCCAGTGACCAGTCCCTTTGCAGTAGAAGCACTTAGTCTCAGGCTTAGGACCAGACTTGGGCTTCTTCACTTGAGCAACAACTTGCTTGCTGTTCTTTTTTTTTGAAGTTCCCCTTCTTCCCTCTGCCCTTTTCTTGAAACTAGTAGTCTTGTCTACCATCAACACTTGATGTTTTTCTTGATTTCTACCTTCATCGATTTCATCATCATGAAAAGTTCGGGATTCGTTTTCGTCATCCCTTGCATACTATAGTTCATCACGAAGTTCTACTAACTTGGTCATGGTGACTAGAGAATTCTGTCAATCACTATCTTATCTGGAAGATCAACTCCCACTTGATTCAAGCGATTGTAGTACCCAGACAATCTGAGCACATGCTCACTAGTTGAGCGATTCTCCTCCATCTTTTAGCTATAGAACTTGTTGGAGACTTCATATCTCTCAACTCGGGTATTTGCTTGAAATATTAACTTCAACTCTTGGACCATCTCATATGGTCCATGACGTTCAAAACATCTTTGAAGTCCCGATTCTAAGCCGTTAAGCATGGTGCACTAAACTATCAAGTAGTCATCATATTGAGCTAGCCCAACGTTCATAACGTCTGCATATGCTCCTGCAATAGGTCTGTCACCTAGCGGTGCATCAAGGACATAATTTTTCTGTGCAGCAATGAGGATAAACCTCAGATTACGGATCCAATCCGCATCATTGCTACTAACATCTTTCAACACAATTTTCTCTAGGAACATATCAAAATAAACACAGGGAAGCAACAACGCGAGTTATTGATCTACAACATGATTTGCAAAATACTACCAGGACTAAGTTCATGATAAATTTAAGTTGAATTAATCATATTACTTAAGAACTCCCACTTAGATAGACATCCCTCTAATCATCTAAGTGATCACATGATCCAAATCAACTAAACCATGTCCGATCATCACGTGAGATGGAGTAGTTTCATCGGTGAACATCATTATGTTGATCATATCTACTATATGATTCACGCTCGACCTTTCGGTCTCCGTGTTCCGAGGCCATATCTGTATATGCTTGGCTCGTCAAGTATAACCTGAGTATTCCGCGTGTGCAACTGTTTTGCACCCGTTGTATTTGAACGTAGAGCCTATCACACCCGATCATCACGTGGTGTCTCAGCACGAAGAACTTTCGCAACGGTGCATACTCAGGGAGAACACTTCTTGATAATTTAGTGAGAGATCATCTTATAATGCTACCGTCAATCAAAGCAAGATAAGATGCATAAAAGATAAACATCACATGCAATCAATATAAGTGATCTGATATGGCCATCATCATCTTGTGCTTGTGATCTCCATCTCCGAAGCACCGTCATGATCACCATCGTCACCGGCGCGACACCTTGATCTCTATCGTAGCATCGTTGTCGTCTCGCCAATCTTATGCTTCCACGACTATCACTACCGCTTAGTAATAAAGTAAAGCATTACATCGCGATTGCATTGCATACAATAAGGCGACAACTATATGGCTCCTGCCAGTTGCCGATAACTTGGTTACAAAACATGATCATCTCATACAATAAAATTTAGCATCATGCCTTGACCATATCACATCACAACATGCCCTGCAAAAACAAGTTAGACATCCTCTACTTTGTTGTTGCAAGTTTTACGTGGCTGCTACGGGCTTTAAGCAAGAACCAATCTCACCTACGCATGAAAACCACAACGATAGTTTGTCAAATAGACTCCGTTCTAACCTTCTCAAGGACCGGGCATAGCCATACTCGGTTCAACTAAAGTTGGAGAGATAGCCGCCCGCAAGCCATCTATGTGCAAAGCACGTCGAGGGAACCGGTCTCGCGTAAGCATACGCGTAAGGTTGGTCCGGGTCGTCTCGTCCAACAATACCGCCGAACCAAAGTATGACATGCTGGTAGGCAGTATGACTTATATCGCCCACAACTCAATTGTGTTCTACTCATGCAAATAACATCAAACCATAAAACCTAGGCTCGGATGCCACTGTTGGGGAACGTAGTAATTTCAAAAAATTTCCTACGCACACGCAAGATCATGGTGATGCATAGCAACGAGAGGGGAGAGTGTTGTCTACGTACCAACGCAGACCGACTGCGGAAGCGATCACACAATGTAGAGGAAGTACTCGTACGTCTTCCCGATCCGATCGATCCAAGCACCGTTACTCCGGCACCTCCGAGTTCTTAGCACACGTTCAGCTCGATGACGATCCTCGGGCTCCGATCCAGCAAAGCGTCGAGGAAGAGTTCCGTCAGCACGACGGCGTGGTGACGATCTTGATGTACTACCGACGCAGGGCTTCGCCTAATCACTGCAACAATATGATCGAGGTGGAATTTGGTGGCAGGGGGCACCGCACACGGCTAAGGAACGATCACCAAGGATCAACTTGTGTGTCTATGGGGTGCCCCCTGCCCCCGTATATAAAGGAGCAAGGGAAGAGGGGCGGCCGGCCTAGGAGTTGGCGCACCAAGGGGAGTCCTACTCCCACCGGGAGTAGGACTCCTTCTTTCCTAGTCCAACTAGGAGAAGGGGGGAAAGGAGGGAAGTGGAGAAGGAAGGGAGAGGTGGGCCGCGCCCCAAATCCCTTGTCCAATTCGGACTGGACTTGGGAGGGGCGCGCGCCACATCCTGGCTCCTTCCCACTAAAGCCCATTAAGGCCCAATACTCTTCCCCGTATTCCCGTAACTCCCCGGTACCTCCGGAAATACCCGAATCACTCGGAACCTTTCCGATGTCCGAATATAGTCGTCCAATATATCGATCTTTATGTCTCGACCATTTCGAGACTCCTCGTCATGTCCCCGATCTCATCCGGGACTCCGAACTCCTTTGGTACATCAAAACTCATAAACTCATAATATAACTGTCATCGAAACCTTAAGCGTGCGGACCCTACAGTTCGAGAACAATGTAGACATGACCGAGACACGTCTCCGGTCAATAACCAATAGCGGGACCTGGATGCCCATATTGGCTCCTACATATTCTACGAAGATCTTTATCGGTCAGACCGCATAACAACATACGTTGTTCCCTTTGTCATCGGTATGTTACTTGCCCGAGATTCGATCGTCGGTATCCAATACCTAGTTCAATCTCGTTACCGGCAAGTCTCTTTACTTGTTCCGTAATACATCATCTCGCAACTAACTCATTAGTTGTAATGCTTGCAAGGCTTAAGTGATGTGCATTACCGAGAGGGCCCAGAGATACCTCTCCGGCAATCGGAGTGACAAATCCTAATCTCGAAATACGCCAACCCAACATCTACCTTTGGAGACACCTGTAATGCTCCTTTATAATCACCCAGTTACGTTGTGACGTTTGGTAGCACCCAAAGTGTTCCTCTGGCAAACGGGAGTTGCATAATCTCATAGTCATAGGAACATGTATCAGTCATGAAGAAAGCAATAGCAACATACTAAACGATCGGGTGATAAGCTAATGGAATGAGTCATGTCAATCAGATCATTCAACTAATGATGTGACCTCGTTAATCAAATAACAACTCTTTGTTCATGGTTAGGAAACATAACCATCTTTGATTAACGAGCTAGTCAAGTAGAGGCATACTAGTGACACTCTGTTTGTCTATGTATTCACACATGTATTATGTTTCCGGTTAATACAATTCTAGCATGAATAATAAACATTTATCATGATATAAGGAAATAAATAATAACTTTATTATTGCCCCTAGGGCATATTTCCTTCAATAACTAGTGAGGACAGATTTGTATACGAATGCTTCTACAAGCATTTTCCATGTTGAGTTGCATCTGGTTGGTGTATCAACAGAGATACCTTTCTTTGAAGGCAGACCCATCCCACTTGCAATTGTATTGAAATCTTGAAGTCTTGAAGGAGAAGAGTCAATAAATTTCAGCAACTCTCGTATCATGTCAATAGCTTCATGGATTATCTTCATTCCATCCTGAACCAAGATATTGAGAATGTGTGCACAACACCTCACATGCAAATGTTGACCTTCAAGGAGCAGCTCATGTTTGTGATATTTTATTAACTCATCACATGCATTAGTATTATTACTGGCATTATCTAGTGTCAAAGTGAACAGCTTGCCCCTTATGCCCCATTCTGTTAGGCAACCAACAAGTTCCTCTTCTATCGCATAGCCCGTGTGAGGATACTTCACCTCTGCGAAACTTATGATCTTCTTCTTGTAGATGAATTGTGCATTGATATAGTGGGTGGTGATGGACATGTAGCCCAAGCTCTGTGATGAAGTCCACATATCAGATGTTAAGGAAATGCGAGAATCCAAATTTTGTAACTCAACTTCGATATCTTTCTTCATTCCCTTGTACATCTTCACTGCATCATCGCGAATCGTGTGACGACCCATGACTTGAAATGCTGGCTGCATTGAGTCAATCCATGGTTGAAGGTATGGATCTTCAAACTTAAGAAAGGGGATCTCAGCATGGATGCAAAACTTGACCATGAGATCACGGCAAACTTTTTGATCAAACACAAACGGGCCTTCGGAAGTTGTTTTTTTCATAGTCAACAGAAAACTCTTCCTGCAACCATCCTCAATTGATTTGCAAGACTCTGCAATATGGGTTCTCAAACTCATAGTACCAAACTTGGTGTGAAGTTGTGTCCCACAATATTTGCACACAGCCTTGAGATCACCATGTATGCGAACCAGATCTTGTTCATAATGCTCCCACACCTTGGACCTTCTAACACATGGTACTTGACTCATATCCTCGATCATCCATGGAATCGACACTCTCAGAAACCTCTGAGGTAGACCTGCCTCAAACTCAGAGCACACTGCATGTGAAAATACATATGGAAGATTACTGTCAGAAAATGCTAGAATAGTTTCTATAATTCATATGGAAAATACATATGGAGATAGTATGTTGTTAGGTGATATTACAGTCATGGAACTAAAAGTGTAGCATTCAAACAATCAACAGTACAGTTTGCCAAGGATGTCCAGAAATATGTCATTGTTAATGAAAATGATCTTGAAACAGCTAATGATCTTGAAGCTATTTGTTCACTATTACAGGAATTTGCAAAGGATGTCTAGTAGATTGTAAAATTCATGCGTTTAGTGCCATACTAACATGTTAATTACAGTAACTCCAAATCCTAATCAAGCAGAATTGAGCAACTAATAGCAGTTCTCTGTTCTTGAAACGGCAACCCATGAACATTAACCAAATGCCTGCTACTTGTGTTGTTCATGAACAGCAACCCATGTACCTTAGTTTGTAATTTACAAAGTGGTCTACTGCACTGAATAATCAAGATACCACCGAGATCTACTTCGGGTTGACTTCCAAAGAACATGAATTTCTGGAGTAAAATGAGAGACGAATGGAGGGGGGAGGGGGATCTGGAGGAAGTGACCTTGAGGAGGCGCTCGCGGGATCGTTGTAGCCTTGTAGATGAGCGGGACGGCGCGGGCGCTGCCGGCCTCGACGAACTTGACTTAGGAAGCGCCGATGTAGGAGGTGGAGGTGTCGTCGCCCTGCTACACTGTAGGAGGCTCTGATCCTCCAGGCCGCGCTGTCGCCCCTTGCCCGGGTGCGTGACGATGACGGGGCTGCGATAGACGGCTGGGTCAGTCGGCGCGACGCTGGCATCGGCGCGTGCCAGCCGGGTGATGCACGACGCACCCGACGAGGACGTCGAGGAGGGGACGTGGAAGGCGAGCTGGAGGAGGAGGGGGCGCACTGATCTGTGAGGGGAGGGGGAGGGGGAGAGGGAAAGGGCGTAGGCCGACGAGGTGTGAGGGAGACAAGGCGGTGGTTGGCAGCGGCGGCGGCGGTGGAGGGCTCGACCGCTCGGGAATGAGTAGGTTTAGCTCGACGCCTCGACCCCTCGATGGGGCTCTTTTTTGTTTTCTCAGTTGCGCTCCAGGGCGAAGAACCGGGTTGGAACCCATAGTTTTCAGCGGTTAGGCCCAAACTCTTTAAGCCCGAAGCCAATTATACCCAAATTGGCTTTTCTATGTACCCAAACCAAACTTGAACCAAAAAAAACTGAACCCAATAAAACCTCAACCAATTAAGCCAAGAGTAAAAACCAAACCATTTTAGCCAGTTTTTTAAAAACTGTTCTCAGATTAAGTGCCAAGTAGAACCGTTGGGAAGACTTGGGGAAAGTCTTGTTGAACTTGCTGTAAAAAACAGAAACTTTAGCGCTCACGAGAACTGCTGCCATTTTTATTTGGAAAGTGATATTTAGTTAATTATTTTTGCAGATGATTAATATATAAATTCCCCACGTCCATAAATTTATTTTAGAATTTTTGGGATTCCAGATCTTGCGCTATCTACAGATTACTACAGACTGTTCTGTTTTTGACAGATTCTGTTTTTCGTGTGTTGTTTGCTTATTTTGATGAATCTATGGCTAGTAAAATAGTTTATAATCCATAGAGAAGTTGGAATACAGTAGGTTTAACACCAAAATAAATAAAGAATGAGTTCATTACAGTACCTTGAAGTGGTCTTTTGTTTTCTTTCGCTAACGGAGCTCACGAGTTTTCTACTTTAAGTTTTGTGTTGTGAAGTTTTCAAGTTTTGGGTAAAGATTTGATGGATTATGGAACAAGGAGTGGCAAGAGCCTAAGCTTGGGGATGCCCATGGCACCCCCAAGATAATCTAACGACACCTAAGAGCCAAAGCTTGGGGATGCCCCGAAAGGCATCCCCTCTTTCGTCTACTTCTATCGGTAACTTTACTTGGAGCTATATTTTTATTCACCACATGATATGTGTTTTGCTTGGAGCGTCTTTTATGATTTGAGTCTTTTCTTATTAGTTTACCACAATAATCCTTGCTGTACACACCTTTTGAGAGAGCCATACATGATTTGGAATTTGATAGAATACTCTATGTACTCCACTTATATCTTTTGAGCTTTATAGTTTTGCTCTAGTGCTTCACTTATATCTTTTAGAGCACGGTGGTGGATTTGCTTTATAGAAACTATTGATCTCTCATGCTTCACTTAGATTATTTTGAGAGTCTTAATATCATGGTAATTTGCTTAAAATCCTAATATGCTTGGTATGCAAGATTAATAATAAAACTTTCGTATGAGTGTGTTGAATACTAAGAAGAAATTGATGCTTGATAATTGTTTTGAGATATGAGGATGGTGATATTAGAGTCATGCTAGTTGAGTAGTTGTTAATTTGAGAAATGCTTGTGTTAAAGTTTGTGATTCCCGTAGCATGCACGTATGGTGAACCGTTATGTGATGAAGTCGGAGCATGATTTATTTATTGATTGTCTTCCTTATGAGTGGCGGCCGGGGACGAGCGATGGTCTTTTCCTACCAATCTATCCCCCTAGGAGCATGCCCGTAATACTTTGCTTTGATAACCTCTAGATTTTTGCAATAATTATATGAGCTCTTTATGACTAATGTTGAGTCCATGGATTATATGCACTTTCCTTCCTTCCACCATTGCTAGCCTCTCTAATACCGCGCACTTTTCGCCAGTATCATACACCCACCAAATACCTTCCTCAAAACAGCCACCATACCTACCTATCATGGCATTTCCATAGCCATTCTGAGATATATTGCCATACAACTTTCCACCGTTCCGTTCATTATGACACGCTCCATCATTGTCATATTGCTAGCATGATCATGTAGTTGACATCGTATTTGTGGCAAAGCCACCGTTCATAATTCTTTCATACATGTCACTCTTGATTCATTGCATATCCCGGTACACCGCCGGAGGCATTCATATAGAGTCATATTTTGTTCTAAGAATCGAGTTGTAATTCATGAGTTGTAAGTAAATAAAACTGTGATGATCATCATTATTAGAGCATTGTCCCAGTGAGGAAAGGATGATGGAGACTATGATTCCCCCACAAGTCGGGATGAGACTCCGGACGAAAAAAAAGAGGCCATATAAAAAAGAGAAAGGCCCAAACAAATAAAAAAATATGAGAGAAAAAGAGAGAAGGGACAATGTTACTATCCTTTTACCACACTTGTGCTTCAAAGTAGCACCATGATCTTCATGATAGAGAGTCTCTCATTATGTCACTTTCATATACTAGTGGTAATTTTTCATTATAGAACTTGGCTTGTATATTCCAATGATGGGCTTTGATGACCCACAAGTATAGGGGATCTATCGTAGTCCTTTCGATAAGTAAGAGTGTCGAACCCAACGAGGAGCAGAAGGAAATGATAAGCGGTTTTCAGCAAGGTATTCTATGCAAGTACTGAAATAAGTGGTAACAAATAGTTTTGTGATATGATAAATTGTAACGAGCAACAAGTAACAAAAGTAAATAAAGTGCAGCAAGGTGGCCCAATCCTTTTGTAGCAAAGGACAAACCGGAACAAACTCTTATAATAGGAAAAGCGCTCCCGAGGACACATGGGAATATCGTCAAGCTAGTTTTCATCACGTTCATATGATTCGTGTTCGATACTTTGATAATTTGATATGTGGGTGGACCGGTGCTTGGGTGCTGTTCTTACTTGAACAAGCATCCCACTTATGATTAACCTCTATTGCAAGCATCCACAACTACAAAAAAAGTATTAAGGTAAACCTAAACATAGCATGAAACATATGGATCCAAATCAGCCCCTTACGAAGCAACGCATAAACTAGGGTTTAAGCTTCTGTCACTCTAGCAACCCATCATCTACTTATTACTTCCCAATTCCTTCCTCTAGGCCCAAATAATGGTGAAGTGTTATGTAGTCGATGTTCACATAACACCACTAGAGGCTAGACAACATACATCTTATCAAAATATCAAACGAATACCAAATTCACATGACTACTCATAGCAAGACTTCTCCCTTGTCCTCAGGAACGAACGTAATTACTCACAAAGCATATTCATGTTTATAATCAGAGGGGTAATAATATGCATATAGGATCTGAACATATGATCTTCCACCAATTAAACCAACTAGCATCAAATACAAGGAGTAATCAACACTACTAGCAACCTACTAGCACCAATCCCGGACTTTGAGACAAGAATTGGATACAAGAGATGAACTAGGGTTTGGAGATGAGATGGTGCTGGTGAAGATGTTGATGGAGATTGCCCTCTCCCGATGAGAGGAGCATTGGTGATGACGATGGTGATGATTTCCCCCTCCGGGAGGGAAGTATCCCTGGCAGAACAGCTCTGCCGGAGCTCTAGATTGGATCCGCCAAGGTTCCGCCTCGTGGCGGCGGAGTCTCGCCCGAAAAGTTCCTTCTTATTTTTTTCTCTTTGAAAGACCTCATATAGGAGAAGATGGGCATCGGACAGCCACCAGGGGGCCCACGAGATAGGGGGGCGCGCCCTAGGGGGGGGGCGCCCCCCACCCTCGTGAGCAGGGTGTGGGCCCCCTGGCCTTCATCTTTGGCGGGGATTTTTCTTTATTTCTTTTAAGATGTTCCGTGGAGTTTCAGGACTTTTGGAGTTGCGCAGAATAGGTCTCTAATATTTGCTCCTTATCCAGACCAGAATTCCAGCTGCCGGCATTCTCCCTCTTTATGTAAACCTTGTAAAATAAGAGAGAATAGCCATAAGTACTGTGATATAAAGTGAAATAACAGTCCATAATGCGATAAATATCGATATAAAAGCATGATGCAAAATGGACGTATCAACTCCCCCAAGCTTAGACCTCGCTTGTCCTCAAGCGAAAAGCCGATAACAATAAATATGTCCTCATGTTTAGAGGTAGAGGCGTCGATGAAAATAAAATACGGACATGAAGGCATCATGATTATTCTTATAACAACAACGTATATAGATTTTGTCATATGATTACTTATGTTCAAGTGATGATCTATTCACAATGCAAGAGTATAAATCATAATCTTATTGGGCTCCAACAAACTATAATCTCAGTCACTGAAGCAATTGCAATTTATCATAACATCGGAAAGAGTCTATGTCAGATCTAAAAAGCAAGTCCACATACTCAACTATCATTTAGTCTCCCATTAACACTCACGCAATACTTGTGGTTACGCAGCTTTAATTGGACATAGAGAAAGATAGGGGCTTATAGTTTTGCCCCACAACCTTTTACCTCAAGGCTAATGTCAACAATAATGGTTCATGCTCCCCTACATCCAATTAGATATATATATATATATATATATATATATATATATATATATATATATATATATATATATATATATATATCATGTTCTTTCCAACATGCTGAGCTTGCCAAAGGATAAAATGAAAAAGGAAAGGTGAAGATCACCATGACTCTTGCATAAGGTAGGAGATAATAATAAAGGATAGGCCCTTCGCAGAGGGAAGCAAAGGTTGCCATGCGCTTTTATGGTTGGATATATATAAAATCTCAATGCGAAAGAACGTCACTTCATATTGCCACTTGGGATATGCACCTTTTGAAGGAAATATGCCATAGAGGCAATAATAAAGTTATTATTTATTTCCTTATTTCATGATAAATGTTTATTATTCATGCTAGAATTGTATTAACCGAAAACATAATACATGTGTGAATACATAGACAAACAAAGTGTCACTAGTATGCCTCTACTTGACTAGCTCGTTAATCGAAGATGGTTATGTTTCCTAACCATAGACATGTGTTGTCATTTGATTAACGGGATCACATCATTAGGAGAATGATGTGATTGACATGACCCATTCCATTAGCTTAGCACCCGATCGTTTAGTATGTTGCTATTGCTTTCTTCATGACTTATACATGTTCCTATGACTATGAGATTATGCAACTCCCGTATGCCGGAGGAACACTTTGTGTGCTACCAAACGTCACAACGTAACTGGGTGATTATAAAGGAGCTCTACAGGTGTCTCCAAAGGTACATGTTGGGTTGGTGTATTTCGAGATTAGGATTTGTCACTCCGATTGTCGGAGAGGTATCTCTGGGCCCTCTCGGTAATGCACATCACATAAGCCTTGCAAGCATTGCAACTAATGAGTTAGTTGCGAGATGATGTATTACGAAACGAGTAAAGAGACTTGCCGGTAACGAGATTGAACTAGGTATTGAGATACCGACGATCGAATCTCGGGCAAGTAACATACCGATGACAAAGGGAACAACGTATGTTGTTATGCGGTCTGACCGATAAAGATCTTTGTAGAATATGTGGGAGCCAATATGAGCATCCAGGTTCCGCTATTGGTTATTGATCGGAGACGTGTCTCGGTCATGTCTACATTGTTCTCGAACCCGTAGGGTCCGCACGCTTAAGGTTTCGATGAGAGTTATATTATGAGTTTATGAGTTTTGATGTACCAAAGGAGTTCGGAGTCCCGGATGAGATCGGGGACATGACGAGGAGTCTCGAAATGGTTGAGACGTAAAGATCGATATATTGCACGACTATATTCGGACATCGAAAAGGTTCCGAGTGGTTCGGGTATTTTTCGAAGTACCGGGGAGTTACGGGAATATGGGGCAAGAAGTATATGTGCCTTATTGGGCTTTAGGGGAGAGGGAGAGGCAGGCCGCGCCCCCCAAGGCCTAGTCCGAATTGGACTAGGGGGAGGGGCTGCGCCCCCTCCTTCCTTCTCTTCCCTCTTCCCTTCCTTGTCTCCTACTCCTACTACATGGAAGGACTCCTAGTTGGACTAGAAAAAGGGGAATCCTACTCCCGGTGGGAGTAGGACTCCCCTAGGGCGCGCCATGGAGAGGGCCGGCCCTCCCCTCCTCCACTCCTTTATACACGGGGGCAGGGGGCACCCCATAGACACACAAGTTGATCTTCGTGATCGTTCTCTTAGCCGTGTGCGGTGCCCCCCTCCACCATAATCCTCGATAATATTATAGCGGTGCTTAGGTGAAGACCTGCGACAGTAGAACATCAAGATCGTCACCACGCCGTCGTGCTGACGGAACTCTGTCCCGACACTTTGCTGGATTAGAGTCCGAGGATCGTCATCGAGCTGAACGTGTCCTAGAACTCGGAGGTGCCGTAGTTTCGGTGCTTGATCGGTCGGGCCGTGAAGACGTACGACTACATCAACCGCGTTGTGCCAAGGCTTCCGCCTGCGGTCTACAAGGGTACGTAGACAACACTCTCCCCTCTCGTTGCTATGCATCACCATGATCTTGCGTGTGCGTAGGAATTTTTTTGAAATTACTATGTTCCCCAACAGTGGCATCCGAGCCAAGTTTTATGCGTTGATGTTGTGCACAAGTAGAACAAAAGTGAGTTGTGGGCGATATAAGTCATACTGCTTACCAGCATGTCATACTTTGGTTCGGCGATATTGTTGGATGACGCGAGACTGGTTCTACCGACGTGCTTTGCACATAGGTGGCTGGTGGGTGTCAGTTTCTCCAACTTTAGTTGAACCGAGTGTGGCTACGCCCGGTCCTTGCGAAGGTTAAAACAGCACCAACTTGACAAACTATCGTTGAGGTTTTTGATGCGTAGGTAAGAACGGTTCTTGCTAAGCACGTAGCAGCCACGTAAAACTTGCAACAACAAAGTAGAGGACATCTAACTTGTTTTTGCAGGGCATGTTGTGATGTGATATGGTCAAGACGTGATGAGGTATAAGCTGTTGTATGAGATGATCATGTTTTGTTGAAGTTATCGGCAACTGGCAAAATCCTTATGGTTGTCTCTCTATTGCATAAGATGCAAGCGCCCAATAATTGCTTTACTTTATCGCTATGCAATAGCAATAGTTGCAAGAGCAATTGTTGGCGAGACGACCACGTGACGACACATTGATATAGATCACGATGATGGAGATCATGGTGTCATGCCGGTGACGATAGAGTTCATGACAGTACTTCGGAGATGGAAATCAAAGGCGCAACATGATGATGGCCATATCATGTCACATATTTTGATTGCATATGATGTTTATCTTTTATACATCTTATTTTGCTTAGTTTGACGGTAGCATTTTAAGATGATCTCTCACTAATTATCAAGAAGTGTTCTCCCTGAGTATGCACCATTGCGAAAGTTCTTTGTGCTGAGACACCACGTGATGATCGGGTGTGATAGGCTCTACGTTCAAATACAACGGGTGCAAAACAGTTGCACACGCGGAATACTCAGGTTATACTTGACAAGCGAAGCATATACAGATATGTCCTCGGAACACGGAGAATGAAAGGTCGAGCGTGAATCATATAGTAGATATGATCAACATAGTGATGTTCACCAATGAAACTGCTCCATCTCACGTGATGATCAACATGGTTTAGTTGTTTTGGATCACGTGATCACTTAGAGGATTAGAGGGATGTCTATCTAAGTGGGAGTTCTTAAGTAATATGATTAATTGAACTTCAATTTATCATGAACTTAGTCCTGGTAGTATTTTGCAAATTATGTTGTAGATCAATAGCTCGCGTTGTTGCTTCCCTGTGTTTATTTTGATATGTTCCTAGAGAAAATTGTGTTGAAAGATGTTAGTAGCAATGATGTAGATTGGGTCCGTGATCTGAGGTTTATCCTCATTGCTGCACAGAAGAATTATGTCCTTGATGCACCGCTAGGTGACAGACCTATTGCAGGAGCAGATGCAGACGTTATGAACGTTTGGCTAGCTCAATATGATGACTACTTGATAGTTTAGTGCACCATGCTTAATGGCTTAGAATCGGGACTTCAAAGACGTTTTGAATGTCATGGACCATATGAGATGTTCCAGGAGTTGAAGTTAATATTTCAAGCAAATACCCGAGTTGAGAGATATGAAGTCTCCAACAAGTTCTATAGCTAAAAGATGGAGGAGAATCGCTCAACTAGTGAGCATGTGCTCAGATTGTCTTGGTACTACAATCGCTTGAATCAAGTGGGAGTTAATCTTCCAGATAAGATAGTGATTGACAGAATTCTCTAGTCACCATCACCAAGTTAGTAGAACTTCATGATGAACTATAGTATGCAAGGGATGACGAAAATGACTCCCGAGCTTTTCATGATGATGAAATCGATGAAGGTAGAAATCAAGAAAGAGCATCAAGTGTTGATGGTTGACAAGACCACTAGTTTCAAGAAAAGGGCAAAGGGAAGAAGGGGAACTTCAAGAAGAATGGCAAGCAAGTAGCTGCTCAAGTGAAGAAGCCCAAGTCTGGTCCTAAGCCTGAGACTAAGTGCATATACTGCAAAGGGACTGGTTACTGGAAGCGGAACTACCCCAAGTGATTGGCGGATAAGAAGGATGGCAAAGTGAACATAAATATATTTGATATACATGTTATTGATGTGTACTTTCCTAGTGTTTATAGCAACCCCTCAGTATTTGATACTTGTTCAGTTGCTAAGATTAGTAACTCGAAACGGGAGTTGCAGAATAAACAGAGACTAGTTAAGGGTGAAGTGACGATGTGTGTTGGAAGTGGTTCCAAGATTGATATGATCATCATCGCACACTCACTATACTTTCGGATTAGTGCTGAACCTAAATAAATGTTATTTGGTGTTTGCGTTGAACATGAATATGATTTTATCATGTTTATTGTAATACGATTATTCATTTAAGTAAGAGATTAAATTGTTGTTCTGTTTACATGAATAAAACCTTATATGGTTACACACCCAATGAAAATAGTTCATTGGATCTCGATCATAGTGATACACATAATCATAATATTGAATCCAAAAGATGCAAAGTTAATAATGATAGTGCAGCTTATTTGTGGCACTGCCGTTTAGGTCATATTGGTGTAAAGCGCATGAAGAAACTCCATGTTGATGGGCTTTTGGAATCAATTGATTATGAATCAGTTGATGCTTGCGAACCATGCCTCATGGGTAAGATGACTAAGACTCCGTTCTTCGGAACAATGGAGCGAGCAACAGATTTGATGGAAATCATACATACTGATGTATGTGGTCCGATGAATATTGAGGCTCGCGATAGGTATCATTATTTTCTGATCTTCACAGATGATTTGAGCAGATATGAGTATATCTACTTGATGAAACACAAGTTTGAAATATTTGAAAAAGTTCAAAGAATTTCAGAGTGAAGTGGAGAATCATCGTAACAAAAATAAAAGTCTCTACGATATGATCGCGGAAATAAAATATTTGAGTTACGAGTTTGGCCTTCAGTTAAAACAATGAGAAATAGTTTCACTACTCACGCCACCTGGAACACCACAGTATAATGGTGTGTCCGAACGTCAGAACCATGCTTTATTAGATATGGTGCGATCTATGATGTCTCTTACCGATTACCACTATCGTTTCAGTGTTATGCATTAGAGACAGCTACATTCACATTAAATAGGGAACCATCTAAATCCGTTGAGACGACACCGTATGAACTGTGGTTTGGCGAAAAACCTAAGCTGTCGTTTCCAAAAGTTTGGGACTGCGATGCTTATGTGAAAAAATTTCAACTTGATAAGCTCGAACCCAAATTGGAGAAGTAAATCTTCATAGGATACCAAAAGAAAATGTTGGGTACACCTTCTATCACAGATCCGAAGGCAAGTTATTCATTGCTGAGAATGGATCCTTTCTAGAAAAGGAGTTTCTCTCGAAAGAAGTGAGTGGGAGGAAAGTAGAACTTCATGAGGTAACTGTATCTGCTCCCTTATTGGAAAGTAGTTCATCACAGCAATTCTGTTCCTGTGACTACTACACCGATTAGTGAGGAAGCTAATGATGATGATCATATAACTTCAGATCAAGTTACTACCGAACCTCGTAGGTGAACCAGAGTGAGATCCGCACCAGAGTGGTACGGTAATCCTGTTCTGGAGGTCATGTAACTTGACCATGACGAGCCTACGAACTATGAGGAAGCGATGATGAGCCCAGATTCCGCGAAATGGCTTGAGGCCATGAAATCTGAGATGGGATCCATGTATGAGAACAAAGTATGGACTCTGGTTGAATTGCCCGATGATCGACAAGCCATTGAGATTAAATGGATCTCCAAGAGGAAGACGGACGCTGATAGTAGTGTTACTATCTACAAAGCTAGACTTGTCGAAAAAGGTTTTTGACAAAGTTCAAGGTGTTGACTACGATGAGATTTTCTCACTCGTATCGATGCTTAAAGTTTGTCCGAATCATGTTAGCAATTCCTGCATTTTATGAAATCTGGTAAATGGATAACAAAACTGCAATCCTTAATGGATTTCTTAAAGAAGAGTTGTATATGATACAACCAGAAGGTTTTGTCAATCCTAAAGGTGTTAACAAAATGTGCAAGCTCCAGCGATCCATCTATGGACTAGTACAAGCATCTCGGAGTTGGAATATACGCTTTGATGAGTTGATCAAAGCATATAGTTTTATACAGACTTTCGGTGAAGCCTGTATTTACAAGAAAGTGAGTGGGAGCACTACAGCATTCTGATAAGTATATGTGAGTGACATATTGTTGATCGGAAATAATGTAGAATTATTCTGTAAAGCATAAAGAAGTGTTTGAAAGGAGTTTTTCAAAGAAAGACCTCGGTGAAGCTGCTTACATATTGAGCATCAAGATCTATAGAGATAGATCAAGATGCTTGATAAGTTTTTCAATGAGTACATACCTTGACAAGATTTTGAAGTAGTTCAAAATGGAACAGTCAAAGAAAGAGTTCTTGCCTGTGTAACAAGTTGTGAAATTGAGTAAGACCAAAAGCCCGACCACGGCAGAAGATAGAAAGAGAATGAAAGTCATTCCCTATGCCTCAGCCATAGATTCTATAAAGTATACCATGCTATGTACCAGATCTATTGTATACCCTACACTGATTTTGGCAAGGGAGTACAATAGTGATCTAGGAGTAGATCACTGGACATCGGTCAAAATTATCCTTAGTGGAATAAGGATATATTTCTCGATTATGGAGGTGAAAAAAGGTTCGTCGTAAAAGGATTACATCGATACAAGTTTTTGGCACTGATCCGGATGACTCTAAGTCTTCATCTAGATACATATTGAAAGTGGGAGCAATTAGCTAAAGTAGCTCCGTGCAGAGCATTGTTGACATAGAAATTTGCAAAATACATATGGATCTGAATTTTGGCAGACTCGTTGACTAAGCTTCTCTCACAAGCAAAACATGATCACACCTTAGTACTCTTTGGGTGTTAATCACATATAGATGTGAACTAGATTACTGACTCTAGTAAACCCTTTGAGTGTTGGTCACATGACGATGTGAACTATGGGTGTTAATCACATGGTGATGTGAACTATTAGTGTTGAATCACATGGCGATGTGATCTAGATTATTGACTCTAGTGCAAGTGGGAGACTGAAGGAAATATGCCCTAGAGGCAATAATAATGTTATTATTTATTTCCTTATTTCATGATAAATGTTTATTATTCATGCTAGAATTGTATTAACCGGAAACATAATACATGTGTGAATACATAGACAAACAAAGTGTCACTACTATGCCTCTACTTGACTAGCTCGTTAATCGAAGATGGTTATGTTTCCTAACCATAGACATGTGTTATCATTTGATTAACGGGATCACATCATTAGGAGAATGATGTGATTGACATGACCCATTCCATTAGCTTAGCACCCGATCGTTTAGTATGTTGCTATTGCTTTCTTCTTGACTTATACATGTTCCTATGACTATGAGATTATGCAACTCCCGTTTGCCGGAGGAACACTTTGTGTGCTACCAAACGTCACAACGTAACTGGGTGATTATATAGGAGCTCTACAGGTGTCTCCAAAGGTACATGTTGGGTTGACGTATTTCGAGATTAGGATTTGTCACTCCGATTGTCTGAGAGGTATCTCTAGGCCCTCTCGGTAATGCACATCACATAAGCCTTGCAAGCATTGCAACTAATGAGTTAGTTGCGAGATGATGTATTACAAAATTAGTAAAGAGACTTGCCGGTAACGAGATTGAACTAGCTATTGAGATACCGACAATCGAATCTCGGGCAAGTAACATACCGATGACAAAGGGAACAACGTATGTTGTTATGCGGTCTGACCGATAAAGATCTTCGTAGAATATGTGGGAGCCAATATGAGCATCCAGGTTCCGCTATTGGTTATTGACCGGAGACGTGTCTCGGTCATGTCTACATTGTTCTCGAACCCGTAGGGTCCGCATGCTTAAGGTTTTGATGACAATTATACTATGAGTTTATGAGTTTTGATGTACCGAAGGAGTTCGGAGTCCCGGATGAGATCGGGGACATGACGAGGAGTCTCGAAATGATCGAGACGTAAAGATCGATATATTGGTCGACTATATTCGGACATCGGAAAGGTTCCGAGTGGTTCGGGTATTTTTCGGAGCACCGGGGAGTTACGGGAATACGGGGGAAGAAGTATATGGGCCTTATTGGGCTTTAGGGGAGAGGGAGAGGCAGGCCGTGTGCCCCCCCCCCAAGGCCTAGTCCGAATTGCACTAGGGGGAGGGGCTGCGCCCCCTCCTTCCTTCTCTTCCCTCTTCCCTTCCTTGTCTCCTACTCCTACTACATGGAAGGACTCCTGGTTGGACTAGGAAAAGGGGAATCCTACTCCCGGTGGGAGTAGGACTCCCCTAGTGCGCGCCATAGAGAGGGCGAGCCCTCCCCTCCTCCACTCCTTTATATATGGGGGCAGGGGCACCCCATACACACACAAGTTGATCTTCGTTATCGTTCTCTTAGCCGTATGTGGTGCCCCCCTCCACCATAATCCTCGATAATATTGCAGCGGTGCTTAGGCGAAGCCCTGCGATGGTAGAACATCAAGATCATCACCACGCCGTCGTGCTGACGGAACACTTCCCCGACACTTTGCTGGATCGGAGTCCGGGGATCGTCATCGAGCTGAACGTGTGCTAGAACTCGGAGGTGCCGTAGTTTCGGTGCTTGATCGGTCGGGCCGTGAAGACGTACGACTACATCAACCGCGTTGTGCCAACGCTTCCGCCTGCGGTCTACAATGGTACGTAGACAACACTCTCCCCTCTCATTGCTATGCATCACCATGATCTTGCGTGTGCGTAGGAATTTTTTTGAAATTACTACGTTCCCCAACACCTTTATTATGCAGTCTGTCGCTTTTATTACTTCCACATCGCAAGATCGCATAAAGCTTATTTCTCCCACACCAATGAATCATACATATTTAGAGCAATTTTTATTGCTTTGCACCGATGAAAACTTACTTGAAGGATCTTACTCAATCCATAGGTAGATATGGTGGACTCTCATGGCAAAACTGGTTTAGGGATATTTGGAAGCATAAGTAGTATTTCTACTTGGTGCTGAGAATTTGGCTAGCATGAGGGGGAAAGGCAAGCTCAACAAGTTAGAGGAACCATGACAACATACTTTATTTCAGATATAAGAAAGACATAACTCATTACGTTATCTTCCTTGTCCAATATCAACTATTTAGCATGTCATATTTTGATGAGTGCTCTCAATCATTAAAGATGTCAATGATAATGTATCTATATGTGAAACCTCTCTTTCCTTATTACTTCCTAATAATTTCAACAATGACCAAAGCTATGTCTGCCAACTCCCAACAACTTTTAATCATCATACTCTTTCTATGTGAAGTCATTACTCTCAATAAGATCAATATGAACTTTTTTGTTTCTTTTATTCTTTTCTCTTTTCTTTCATTCACCCAAGCTCATGGCAAAATAATCAAGCCCTTGACTCAACACTAATCTTTATTATATATAGCTCACGGACTCGATTACATAGAGAGATCATAAAGCAAAACTCAATACTAGATCATGCCATAAGCTTTATTCTACTAGATCAAGATACTACTAATAGGATCGAACTAAGAAAAACGGTAAAGACAGGAGTTGTGATTGTGATACGATACCGGGGCACCTCCCCCAAGCTTGGCAGTTGCCAAGGGGAGTGCCCATACCCAGATACTCAATTCTTCTTTGTTGGAGGAGATGGTGGAGGTGACGGATAATCACACATCGAGCGTAAGAGTTCCTCCAGCTTGCAAATAATGGCCTTGAGTACGACAATATGCTCCTTCAACAAAATATTTTCTTGTGTGAGATATTTGTTTTGTATATGAGCTAACTCAATCATCTTGAAAGCTTCGATCTCAGTTGGGGTAAGAAGGTTATGATCAAGTTGAAGGATGTATTTTGCTGCCGAAGCTTGATCCTCCCTGGCCTTGTTGATCCTTTCATCCTTGTTGACCCTCGTGGGTTCTTCCCTCTTCAGATCTATCTTCATTAGCCAAGCATCATTGTCACCATTGTTGGAGGAGGGAGACGACATGATGCCTAGCCTGGAAAACCCTGACAGAAAATAGCTCGAGACAAGAACAGAAGATTTTTGCATGATATGGGAGTCAAAACCCCCGGGGGAATATATAATGAATTTTTCCTGACCAAAATACGTATCGTGCAGGAAAACGGAGTCCGAAAGGCACACAAGGCGCTCACGAGGTAGGGGGGCGCGCCACGGGGGGTAGGGCGCGCCCACCACCCTCGTGAGGCCCTCGTGTCCTTCCCGGACAGCTACTTATTTTTCTATTTTTCTAAATATTCCAAAACGGAGAAATATTGCCTTAAAACGGTTTTGAAGTCGGTTTACTTACCGTACCACATACCTATTCCTTTTCAGAGTCTGAAATGTTCCGGAAAGTGTCCCTTATGTATTCCTCCGGGGTTACGGTTTCAATAATATTGGTTTCAACATTTATGGGATTACCTGAGATATAATGTTTAATTCTTTGACCATTTACCACCTTTGGATTTGTGCCTTCGAAGTTGTTGATTTTTGTGGCACCGGAATGATAGAGCTCCTCGATAACATAGGGGCCTTCCCATTTAGAGAGAAGTTTTCCTGCAAAAAATCTTAAATGAGAGTTGTATAGCAATACATAATCACCTACATTAAACTCACGCTTTTGTATCCTTTTGTCATGCCATCTTTTAACTTTTTCTTTAAACAACTTGGCATTTTCATAAACTTGGATTCTCCATTCATCAAGTGAGCTAATATCAAATAACCTGTGCTCACCGGCAAGTTTAAAAATCATAATTAAGCTCTTTAATAGCCCAATATGCCTTATGTTCTAGTTCGAGAGGTAAGTGACACGCTTTTCCATAAACCATTTTATACGGAGACATACCCATGGGATTTTTGTATGCAGTCCTATATGCCCATAATGCATCATCAAGTTTCTTAGACCAATTCTTTCTAGACCTATTAACAATCTTTTGCAAAATTAATTTGAGCTCTCTATTGCTCAACTCTACTTGACCACTAGACTGTGGGTGATAAGGGGATGCGATTCTATGATTAACATCATATTTAGCAAGCATTTTACGGAAAGCACCATGAATAAAGTGTGAACCACCATCAGTCATCAAATATCTAGGGACTCCAAACCTCGGAAAAATAACTTCCTTAAGCATTTTAATAGAAGTGTTATGATCAGCGCTACTAGTTGGAATAGCTTCTACCCACTTAGTAACGTAATCAACATCAACTAAAATATATGTGTATCCATTAGAGGCAGGAAAAGGTCCCATATAATCAAAGCCCCAAACATCAAACGGTTCAATAACAAGTGAATAATTCATAGGCATTTCTTGACGTGTACTAATATTACCAATTGTTTGACATTCATCACAAGACAAGACAAACTTACGAGCATCCTTGAAGAGAGTAGGCCAATAAAAACCAGATTGCAATACCTTATGTGCAGTTCTATCTCCAGCGTGGTGTCCTCCATAAGACTCGGAACGACACTTGCGTAGGATCTGTTCCTGTTCATGCTCAGGTACACAACGTCTAATAACACCATCTACTCCTTCTTTATAAAGATGTGGGTCATCCCAAAAGTAATGTCTCAAATCATATAAGAACTTTTTCTTTTGTTGGTATGTGAAGCTAGGTGGTATAAACTTAGCAACAATATAATTAGCATAATCAGCATACCATGGAGTACTACAAGAAGTACTTATAACATTTAATTGCTCATCAGGAAAGTCATCATTAATAGGTAGTGGGTCATCAAGAATATTTTCTCACCTAGGCAAGTTGTTTGCAACGGGGTTCTCAGCTCCCTTTCTATCAACAATATGCAAATCAAATTCTTGTAGCAAGAGAACCCATCTAATAAGTCTAGGTTTAGCATCTTTCTTTTCTGTAAGATATTTAATAGCAGCATGATCTGTTTGAATAGTTACTTTGGAATCAACAATATAAGATCTGAACTTATCACAAGCAAATACAACTGCTAAAAGTTCTTTTTCAGTAGTAGCATAATTTCTTTGAGCATTGTCTAGAGTCTTACTAGCATAATGAATAATATTTAATTTCTTATCGACCCTTTGCCCTAGAACAACACCTACAGCATAATCACTAGCATCACACATAATTTCAAAGGGTAAATTCCAATCAGGTGGCTGAACAATAGGTGCAGAGACTAATGCTTTCTTAAGTATTTGAAATGCTTCTACACAATCATCATCAAAGACAAATGGTATATCTTTTTGCAATAAATTAGTCAGAGGCCGAGAAATTTTTGAGAAGTCCTTAATGAACCTCCTATAAAACCCGGCATGACCAAGGAAACTTCTTATACCTTTGATGTCCTTGGGACATGGCATCTTTTCAATAGCATCAACCTTGGCTTTATCAACTTCAATACCTCTTTCAGAAACTTTGTGCCCCAAAACAATACCTTCATTAACCATAAAGTGGCACTTTTCCCAATTCAAGACAAGATTAGTTTCTTCACATCTCTGCAAAACTCGATCAAGATTGCTCAAGCAATCGTCAAAAGAGGAACCATAGGCAGAAAAGTCGTCCATGAAAACCTCACAAATCTTTTCACAAAAGTCAGTGAATATAGCCATCATGCATCTTTGAAAGGTAGCAGGTGCATTACATAAACCAAAAGGCATACATCTATAAGCAAAAGTACCAAAAGGGCATGTAAAAGTAGTCTTTGATTGATCTTTAGCGGACACAGGTATTTGAGAGAAACCAGAATAACCATCTAGAAAGCAATAGTGTGTGTGTTTGCATAATCTTTCTAGCATTTGATCAATAAAAGGTAAGGGGTAATGATCTTTCTTAGTAGCTTTATTTAATTTGCGGAAATCAATTACCATCCTATAACCTGTGATAATTCTTTGTGGAATCAATTCATCTTTATCATTAGGAACAATAGTAATACCTCCCTTCTTAGGGACACAATGGACATGACTTACCCACTCACTATCAGCAACGGGGTAGATTATACCTGTCTCCAAAAGCTTTAGTATTTCTTTTCTTACCACTTATTTCATTTTAGGATTCAAATGTCGTTGAGGATCACGAACTGGTTTGGCATCTGCTTCCAAATTTATTTTATGTTGGCATAGAGTGGGACTAATGCCCTTAAGATCATCAAGAGTATATCCAATAGCAGCACGATGCTTCTTCAGAGTTTTCAATAATCTTTCTTCTTCAAGCTCTGAAGGTTAGCACTAATAATAACAGGATATATCTTCTTTTCATCAAGATAAGCATATTTAAGATTATCAGGCAAAGGTTTGAGCTCGAACACGGGATCACCCTTGGGTGGAGGAGGATCCCCTAAGATTTCAACAGGCAAGTTGTGTTTCAGAATAGGTTCCTGTTTAAAGAATACTTCATCTATTTCCCTTCTTTCATTCATGAACATATCATTTTCATGGTCTAGCAAATAGTGTTCTAAAGGATCACTAGGAGGTACTGCAATAGAAGCAAGACCAATAATTTCATCCTTACTAGGTAATTCTTCCTCACGATGTTGTTTACTAAATTTAGAGAAATTAAACTCATGAACCATATCATCCAAGCCAATAGTAACAACATTCTTTGTGCAATCTATGGTAGAATGGACCGTATTTAAGAAGGGCCTACCAAATATAATGGGACAAAAACTATCTTGTGGGGAACCAAGAACAAGAAAATCAGCAGGATATTTAGTTTTCCCACACAAGACTTCGACATCTTTGACAATTCCCATTGCTGAAATAGTATCTCTATTGGCAAGTTTAATTGTGACATCAATATCTTCTAACTCAGCAGGTGCAATTTCATTCTTAATTTCTTCATATAAAGTATGCGGTATAACACTAGCACTAGCACCCATATCACATAAGCCATGATAACAATGATCCCCTATTTTAACAGAAATAACAGGCACACCTACCACGGGTCTATGTTTATCTTTAGCACAAGGTTTAGCAATTCTAGCAGTTTCACCTTCGAACTGAATAACATGCCCATCAATATTATTAGACAAGAGATCTTTAACAATAGCAATATTAGGTTCTACTTTAACTTGTTCACGAGGTGTATAAGTTCTAATATTGCTTTTACGAACAATAGTTGAAGCTTTAGCATGATCCTTTATTCTAACAGGGAAAGGTGATTTCTCAATATAAGAAGTAGGAACAATAGGATCATTATAAGTGACAGTCTTTTCTTCAACTTTAATAGGTGCAGCTACTTTTACTTCTATGGGAGGATGATATTTAAACCACTTCTCCTTAGGGAGATCAACATAAGTAGCAAAAGATTCACAGAAAGAAGCTACTATCTCAGAGTCAAGTCCATATTTAGTGCTAAACTTATGGAAAATATCGGTATCCATAAAAGATTTAACACAATCAGACTTAGGTGTCATACCTAACTCCTTACCTTCGTCGAGGTCCCAATCTTCAGAGTTGCGTTTAATTCTATCCAATAAATTCCATCTGAATTCAATAGTCTTCATCATAAAAGAGCTAGCACAAGAAGTATCGAGCATGTTGCGATTGTTTTCGGAAAGCCGAGCATAAAAACTTTGCATAATTATTTCTCTCGGGAGCTCATGATTGGGGCATGAATATAACATTGATTTAAGCCTCCCCCAAGCTTGAGCGATGCTTTCTCCTTCGCGAGGCCAGAAATTATATATGTAATTGCGATCACGATGAACAAGATGCATAGGGTAATACTTTTGATGAAATTCCAACTTCAATCTTTTATAGCCCCAGAATCTCATATCATCCCATAGCCTATACCATATCAATGCATCTCCCTTCAAAGATAAAGGGAAGACCTTCTTCTTAGCAACATCATCGGGTATACCTGCAAGCTTAAATAATCCACAAACTTCATCCACATATATTAAGTGCTCATCGGGATGCTTTGTTCCATCTCCTGTAAATGGGTTAGCTAGCAGTTTTTCCATCATAGCCGCAGGAAATTCAAAAGCAGTTTCATTTTCAATAGGTTCAGTAGGTTGAGGAGCAACTCTTTGCTCTACTGGACGAGGTGAAGATACCCCGAACAAGCCCCTCAGAGAATTACTTTCCATAGTAACAAGTGACAATAAATTTCAGCACACTATATAAAATTTTCTGTACCAAATTCCATCTACCAAAGGCGCTACACTCCCCGGCAACGGCGCCAGAAAAGAGTCTTGATGACCCACAAGTAAGGGTCTCTATCGTAGTCCTTTCGATAAGTAAGAGTGTCGAACCCAACGAGGAGCAGAAGGAAATGATAAGCGGTTTTCAACAAGGTATTCTCTGCAAGTATTGAAATAAGTGGTAACAGATAGTTTTGTGATATGATAAATTGTAACGAGCAACAAGTAACAAAAGTAAATAAAGTGCAGCAAGGTGGCCCAATCCTTTTGTAGCAAAGGACAAGCCGGAACAAACTCTTATAATAGGAAAAACGCTCCCGAGGACACATGGGAATATCGTCAAGCTAGTTTTCATCACATTCATATGATTCGCGTTCGATACTTTGATAATTTGATATGTGGGTGGACCGGTGCTTGGGTGCTGTTCTTACTTGAACAAGCATCCCACTTATGATTAACCTCTATTGCAAGCATCCGCAACTACAACAAAAGTATTAAGGTAAACCTAACCATAGCATGAAACATATGGATCCAAATCTACCCCTTACGAAGCAATGCATAAACTAGGGTTTAAGCTTCTGTCACTCTAGCAACCCATCATCTACTTATAACTTCCCAATTCCTTCCTCTAGGTCCAAATAATGGTGAAGTGTTATGTAGTCGACGTTCACATAACACCACTAGAGGCTAGACAACATACATCTTATCACAATATCAAATGAATACCAAATTCACATGACACTACTCATAGCAAGACTTCTCCCTTGTCCTCAGGAATGAACGTAATTACTCACAAAGCATATTCATGTTCATAATCAGAGGGGTAATAATATGCATATAGGATCTGAACATATGATCTTCCAGCAATTAAACCAACTAGCATCAACTACAAGGAGTAATCAACACTACTAGCAACCTACTAGCACCAATCCCGGACTTTGAGACAAGAATTGGATACAAGAGATGAACTAGGGTTTGGAGATGAGATGGTGCTGGTGAAGATGTTGATGGAGATTGCCCTCTCCCGATGAGAGGAGCGTTGGTGATCACGATGGTGATGATTTCCCCCTCCGGGAGGGACGTATCCCCGGCAAAATAGCTCTATCGGAGCTCTAGATTGGATTCGCCAAGGTTCCGCCTCGTGGCGGCGGAGTCTCGTCCCGAAAAGTTCCTTCTTATTTTTTCTCATCGAAAGACCTCATATAGGAGAAGATGGGCATCGGAGAGCCACCAGGGGGCCCACGAGATAGGGGGGCGCGCCCTAGGGGGGCACCCCCACCCTCATGAGCAGGGTGTGAGCCCCCTGGCCTTCATCTTTGGCGTGGATTTTTCTTTATTTCTTTTAAGACGTTCCGTGGAGTTTTAGGACTTTTGCAGTTGCGCAGAATAGGTCTCTAATATTTGCACCTTATCCAGACCAGAATTCCAGCTACTGGCATTCTCCCTCTTTATGTAAGCCGTGTAAAATAATAGAGAATACCCATAAGTATTGTGATATAAAGTGAAATAACAGTCCATAATGCGATAAATATCGATATGAAAGCATGATGCAAAATGGACGTATCAGGCTTCCTCAAAATGCCCTAGGTCTTCATGAGCAAGCGAGTTGGAGGCACACCCACTTAGTTTCTTTTGAGCTTTCATATACTTATAGCTCTAGTGCATCCGTTGCATGGCAATCCCTACTCACTCACATTGATATCTATTGATGGGCATCTCCATAGCCCGTTGATACGCCTAGTTGATGTGAGACTATCTTCTCCACAACCACCATTCTATTCCACCTATAGTGCTATATCCATGGCTCACGCTCATGTATTGCATGAAGATCGAAAAAGATTTGAAAATGTCAAAAGTATGAAACAATTGCTTGGCTTGTCATCGGGGTTGTGCATGATTTAAATACTTTGTGTGGTGAAGATAGAGCATAGCCAGACTATATGATTTTGTAGGGATAGCTTTCTTTGGCCATGATATTTTGAGAAGACATAATTGCTTTGTTAGTATGCTTGAAGTATTATTGTTTTTATATCAATATGAACTTTTGTATTGAATCTTTCGAATCTTAATATTCATACCACAATTAAGAAGATTTACATTGAAATTATGCCAAGTAGCACTCCACATCAAAAATTTTGTTTTTATCATTTACCTACTCGAGGGCGAGCATGAATTAAGCTTGGGGATGCTTGATACGTCTCCAACGTATCTATAATTCTTGATTGCTCCATGCTATATTATCTACTGTTTTAGACATTATTGGGCTTTATTATCCACTTTTATATTATTTTTGGGACTAACCTATTAACCGGAGGCCCAGCCCAGAATTGCTGTTTTATTGCCTGTTTTAGGGTTTTGAAGAAAAGGAATATCAAACGGAGTCCAAATGGAATGAAACCTTCGGAAACATGATTTTCTCATCAGATAAGATCCATAAGACTTGGACCCTCCATCAAGAAAGCCACGAGGTGGTCACGAAGGTAGGGGGCGCCCCCCTAGGGTGCGCCCCTCGAAGCTCCACCGACGTACTTCTTCCTCCTATATATATCCACGTACCCCCAAACGATCAGCGACGGAGCCAAAAACCTAATTCCACCGCTGCAACTTTCTGTATCCACGAGATCCCATCTTGGGGCCTATTCCAGATCTCCACCGGAGGAGGCATCGATCACGGAGGGCTTCTACATCATCATCCAAGCCCCTCAGATGAAGTGTGAGTAGCTTATTTCAGACCTACGGGTCCATAGCTAGTAGCTAGATGGCTTCTTCTCTCTTTTTGGATCTCAATACAATGTTCTCCCCCTCTCTCGTGGAGATCTATTCGATGTAATCTTCTTTTTGCGGTGTGTTTGTTGAGGCTGATGAATTGTGGGTTTATGATCAAGTCTATCTATGAATAATATTTGAATTTTCTCTAAATTCTTTTATGTATGATTGGTTATCTTTCCAAGTCTCTTCAAATTATTAGTTTGGTTTGGCCTACTAGATTGGTTGTTCTTGCCATGGGAGAAGTTCTTAGCTTTGGGTTTGATCTTGCGGTGTCCTTTCCCAGTGACAGAAGGGGCAGCAAGGCACGTATTGTATCGTTTCCATCGAGGATAACAAGATGGTTTTTTTATCATATTGCATGAAACTATCCCTCTACTTCATGTCATCTTTCTTAAGGCGTTACTCTGTTTTTAACTTAATACTCTAGGTGCATGCTGGATAGCGGTCGATGAGTGGAGTAATAGTAGTAGATGCAGAATCGTTTCGGTCTACTTGTCTCAGACGTGATGCCTATATACATGATCATACCTAGATATTCTCATAACTATGCTCAATTCTGTCAATTGCTCAACAGTAATTTGTTCACCCACCATAGAATACTTATGCTCTTGAGAGAAGCCACTAGTGAAACCTATGTCCCCTGGGTCTCTTTCTCATCATATCAAACTCCATCACTTTATTATTGCTTTGCTATTAATTTGCTTTTACTTTATTTACTTTGCATCTCTATACCAAAACTACCACAAAAATATTATTTATCATCTCTATCAGATCTCAGTTTCGTAAGTGACCGTGAAGGGATTGACAACCCCTAAGAGCGTTGGTTGCGTTGAGCTATTGTTTTTGTGTAGGTATGAGGGACTCGAGCGTAGCCTCCTACTGGATTGATACCTTGGTTCTCAAAAAGTGAGGGAAATACTTATGCTACTTTGCTGCATCATCCCTTCCTCTTCGGGGAAATCCAATGTAGTGCTCAAGAGGTAGCACATAGCTACAGTGGATCCAATTTAAGGACACCGAAAGAATTACCCAAATGATTAACTATTTTGCAAGAAGCTCCCATTGTAAGTTCCACATTGGGTCCATGGGCATGAACACAAGTTCAAGGTCGACTCCCACTTCTTCAATGTCTAACCTTCCATTCACCTCTTGCCTTTTGAAAATGTCTTTAGTTGTTGAAAGTTTTACCTGGTGCAATACCAGATAAGTATGACCCATGAAATCTTTCGGGTTCACATAGATTAAGGAAGGCATAGGTTCAACTCCTCGGGGCATCATAGAAACATATAGCACAAACTTCAGGAGTAAATAATACAAGCTCAGGAGTAGAGCATGGTTGACAAAAGCAGGGGATACAATTTACCAAAGGTATTATGTATCTGAAGAAAAGCTCACAATGTTTAATGAATATGAAGGGCGGTGTCGAACAAAATCCAACAAAGGATCTGGTGGTCCTCAAGGGATCTAATGTGAGCATCAGTACTCAACCAGAGGAATAAGGAATGCAAGGAGATCAGTTTATAGAAACAACTGACTAACTCAAAGTTCAAATGCAAAGGAATTATAAATTCCAAGACAAGGGATCAGAAGCAATGCTCTGATTAGGGATGGATAAGTTGAATAGACTTAGGGGTACAATCGATGGCAAAATTTGATTGGTCGAGATCCAGCTCATGTTAAAAATGACGTCTGAGTCGGAAGGATAAATTCCAGGGAACAACTGATGATTGTGTCCATTCACACACATGTTGAATCAAAAGGATCAAAATGACAATCACAAAGGTTTTTAAAGTAAATTGCTAGACCAATGGAATTAACCGGAATGCAAGTATGCAAGAAGTCCAAGAATAACAGGTTGTTGAGGATTTTCGAAAGATCAAATAGTATTTCGAAGTCTTTTGCGGAACACAAGAACAACCGGGAGTGAGTGGATACTCGATAATTCCGAGGAATTATCCATAGGGGAATTTCTGCGGCAGGGAACTACCAGACAGTGGTACAAGGGATTCTTAAATGTCGAAGAGCAATTCGATGCATCTTGTAACAACAAGAGAATCTCGGAGTAATTGTATGAACAACAAGTGTATGTCGTTATCCATATGGATATATTGGATATATCGGTAGTAGGGAATTGAAAAGGCAGAGGTCACAAGGGTCTCGGGAATGATCGAAGAGTATCTTCAAAATCTTCTAGTGCAGTGGGCGATCATCTGTGATAAGGGGCTCTCCGAGAGAAGTAGTTACGAGAACCTAGAGTCAGATTTAGTAAAATCATTTAACCCGAATAGAAGAGAGTTCAGAGTCCTAGAGTAAGGATCGAGGAGTAAAAGATCCTAATACCACCCAAATGGTGACGTGGGCCCGTAAGCCACACAATCATGTTAGTAAAAGTTTTGTAATGACTAGACTCAACTTCGGCCAAGGAGTGTGGAAGGCGGATTCCTACACGCAGTCGGCTCTGATACCAACTTGTGACGCCCAGATTTAATCGTACACTAATCATACACGCAAATGTGTACGATCAAGATCAGGGACTCATGGGAAGATATCACAACACAATTCTACAAATAAAATAAGTCATACAAGCATCATATTACAAGCCAGGGGCCTCGAGGGCTTGAATACAAGAGCTCGATTAGAGACGAGTCAGCGAAAGCAACAATATCTAAGTACAGACATAAGTTAAACAAGTTTTCCTTAAGAAGGCTAGCACAAACTGGGATACAGATCGAAAGAGGCGCAAGCCTCCTGCCTGGGATCCTCCAAAACTACTCCTGGTCGTCAGCGGGTTGCACGTAATAGTAGGCACCTCCAGTGTAGTAGTAGTCGTCATCGACAGTGGCGTCTGGCTCCTGGACTCCAACGTCTGGTCGCAGCAATCGGGTATAGGAAAGGGGAAAAAGGGGGAGCAAAGCAACTGTGAGTACTCATCCAAAGTACTCGCAAGCAAGGAGCTACACTACATATGTATGCATTGGTATCAAATGGAAAAGGAGGGTATCATATGTGGACTGAACTGCAAAATGCCGAAATAACAAGGGGATAGCTAGTCCTTTCGAAGACTATGCTTCTAGTATCCTCCATCTTGCAGTAGAAGGAGAGGGTAGATGGTAAGTTCACCAAGTAACATCGCATAGCATAATCCTAACCGATGATCCTCCCCTCGTCGCCCTGTGAGAGAGCGATCACCGGTTGTATCTGGCACTTGGAAGGGTGTATTTTATTAAGTATCCGGTTCTAGTTGTCATAAGGTCAAGGTACAACACCAAGTCGTCCTGTTACCGAAGATCACGGCTATTCGAATAGATTAACTTCCCTGCAGGGGTGCACCACATTTCCCAACACGCTCGATCCCCTTTGTCCGGACACACTTTTCTGGGTCATGCCCGGCCTCAGAAGATAACACGTTGCAGCCCTACCTAGGCACAACAGAGAGGTCAGCACGCCGGTCTAAATCCTATGGCGCAGGGGTCTGGGCACATCGCCCATTGCACACCTGCACGTTGCGTACGTGGCCGGTGAGCAGACCTAGCAACCTCCATTACAAAGGAAGTTGTGTTACGCGGTCCAACCCGGCGCGCGCCGCTCAGTCGCTGACGTCACAAAGGTTTCGGCTGATACCACGACGCCGAGTGTCCATAACTGTTCCCGCGTAGTTGGTTAGTGCATATAGGCCAGTAGCCAGACTCAGATCAAATACCAAGATCTCGTTAAGCGTGTTATCTTGAAGTAACTACGAACGCCGACTAGGGCCAGGCCCACCTCTCTCCTAGGTGGTCTCAACCTGCCCTGTCGCTCCACCTCAAAGTAATACTCGAGGGCCGTCGGGAACTTAGGCCCACCACTACCTTGATGGAGCCACCTGCCCCTTCAGCCCCCACATCAGAATCACTTGTGGGTACTCAACGAGCCGACCCGACTTTAGTCACAACATGTAAAGTATGAAGTATAGTATATACCCGTGAACACCACCCGACGTGATCACGGCCCGATAGTATAGCATGGCAGACAGACAAGAATGTAGGGCCACTGATGATAAACTAGCATCCTATACTAAGCATTTAGGACTATAGGTAAGGTATCAATAGCTGTAGCAACAATGACATGCTATGCATCAGAATAGGATTAACGGAAAGCAGTAACATGCTACACTACTCTAATGTAAGCAGTATATAGAAGGTTAGGCGATATCTGGTGATCAAGGGGGGGCTTGCCTGGTTGCTCTAGAAGAGAGTGGGGTCGCCAACACCGTAGATGAACTGGGGGTCGCCGGCAGTCTCAGGGTCTACCGAAAAGAAGTAACGGAGGGGAACACAATAAATAACAGAGCAATCAAAGCATCACAAAGCATAACATGGCAATATGATGGGTAGGGTGTGACCTAACGTAGTAGTAGGTGCTACTGGCGAAGGGGGGAACATCCGGGAAAGTATTCCCGATGTTTGATGTTTTCGGACATACAAAATGGAGGGGGATTTTTGCACGTTCGCTATGCTAGGGATGTGTGATGGAAGAACGGGCTGCGTATCGGGATTCGTCTCGTTGTTCTGAGCAACTTTCATGTACAAAGTTTTTCCAACCGAGCTACGGTTTATTTTATATTAATTTTAGCATTTATTTAATTAATTTAATTCAACATTATCCAGAACAGTGCTTGCTGACGTCATCATGATGTCAGCATGACATCAGCAGTTGACTGGGTCAAACTGACGTGTGGGTCCCACATGTCATAGACTAAAGACTAATTATTTGTTAACATTCAACTAGCAGGTTTAATTAGAGTTAATAAGTTAACTAAACAATGTTAATTAAGTTAATTACTTACTTAATTTATTTATTTAATTCTTTTTATTAATTTAATTAATTTTTTTGTTTATTATTAACTTTTTTTTAAAAACGTTCTGTGGCGGGGCCCCTTTGTCATAGGCCCCTGGGGGGCCTTAACTGGCGCGGTTAGCGGGCGGTAACGCCCAGCCAGAAAGGGGCGCGCGGGGTGGCCGAACCCGGCCGGTGGCTGCGGGTACGGCGACGCGAGACGAGCGCGGAGGCCGTCGGGGCGTAGGCGAGTGGTGGAGGAAGGCAGCAGGTGGGGCGGCGCGGCAGCAGCGGCGGATGCAGCAGCGAGGCGCGGTAGCAGCAACGTGCATCAGGGGCCACAGGGGGAGCGAGCGACGGCGAAGCGGGAGGCGGCGGGCGCGTACAGCGGGGCGGTGGGCAACTGCGGCAGCAGCGGGCCATGGCGCAGCCGGCGAGCGAGGCTGCGAAGCCGCGGGCGTGGTCGGCAACGGTGTAGGCGGACGACGGCAGCCGCAGATGCCGTAGCAGCAGCAGGCACATCGCGGGCGGCATGAGCGGCCAGATGCGGAGGGAGCGGAGGCCAGGCGAAGCCGCGGCAAGGGCATGCGTGGGTGTGGGCGCGGGCGCGTGCGCGCGCGAGTGCGCGCGCACGGGGTGCGGCGAGCACAACTATCAGAAGGACGATGGGCGCGGTGACCTGTGGGGGAAAGAGGAGGGGAGGACGGGGCTCATCGAGCCCTGTAGTTGAGCAAAGCGGGCCCGAGGAGGAGTCTGGGAGGTCCGGCGAGTCGGCACCGGCAACGGAGAGGACGTCGGCGATCCGCGACGGGGTAGGGGTGCCGTGCGTCGACAGGGTGCGACGAGGAGGGGGGGAGGACGAGCGGCAGAGTCAGAGAGACGTCGCCGACGACGGCGGGTAGCGGGGCGGCTCCGGCGGGTGGTTCCGGGCAACGACGTAGCTACGGGGGCGACGACGTCGTTCGGCGGCGCCGAGCGGCCTCCTCCTCCTGATCCAATCGGGAGAGAGGAGGGAAGATATTTCGGGGGTGGGGGAGGTGGGGGTGTGTCGGTGAGTGGGGGAGTGGGGAAAGGATAAGGGTGCGGGGTGGGCCGCAGCTAGGCCGGCCTGTGGCCTGCTGGGCCGAAGCCCAGGGGGTTGGGTGTCTTCATCTCTTTTTTTGTTTATTTTCTCTTTTCTTTTACTTATCTTTTCTGTTCTATTTTAGTTTACACATTATTTTTAGTTTATTAAAATATGACATTAACTCCTAAAACAATGTTTCAACATAACCCACTGCCATAAAAGTTTTACCCCGAAATAAAAATGGTCTAGTATTTTTCAAAGTTTAATAGACATTTTTTTAATTGCTTTAACTACCGTTTTAATCATTTTGGAACACTTAAACCTTTTATAAAAACTTGGTTTCTTCACCAACAGAACTTATAATTTATTTGCCACAGTTTACCCATTTTAGTTTGACATTTGAAAAGTTTTTTTTGACTTTATTTTAAGTTTTGAATTTGAACTGTTTTCAAATCAACAATAGTCTAACAACAGTAAACGTGGTGATGTGGCATCATTAGTGGGAGATTACCGTAGCTTAACTACCGGGGCGTTACAGTCATTGAGCAGGAGGGAGAGGAAACGAACTTCGATGAAGCCTCCGAGGAGGAAAACGGCACCTGTGTGTGCCACCGATGCCGTGGCCGGAGAACCAGCCAAGGATTTCTCCCGGTCCAGTTCCACAGCTCCAGGCAACCCCACCAACCACGGATCAGGCGCCCAGAGGCCGCCGGCGACCAGATCCGGCGAGGAGGAGCACTCTGAGGGGAAGTAGAAGCCGCCTTCAGATCCAGACGCGAACAGGGGAGCCGCGCCCTCGCTGCGACCGGCGCCAGCGCCCGCCACCACTCACCGCCCTCGTGACCAAGGAGACAGGGGACAACACCCGCGACACCGCTCGCCGTAGAAACGGCGCCGCCGCAGCACCTGAGGCCGCAGCCTCGGCGCCCTAAGCCCTCTGCGAGGAACGAAGCAGCTAGATCCTCGCCGCCGCCGTCCTGGGAGACCACGCGGGCTTCGCCGGAGGCCTCCTCGGGCGGCGGCAAGGGGGGAGGAGGGGGAAGGGGGCCGGCGGCTATGGTTTTGGTCGCCACCCGAGTCACCCCGAGCGGAGCGACGTGGGGGCCTACAATGCTTCTCAATCTATCTATCTATATCTATCTATCTATCTATCTATCTATCTATACCTATTCTAATTACACACTCCTCAGAAATTCCCACATTAATTAGAAATTACCGGCTGTTAATCTGGTGGAACCGAGTTATAACGGTGCAGATCGAATCATTTATTCCTTGCAATCTAAGAAAAAACCAACTTGACGCGGCTGTAAAAAATCAATCAAGGGTACCTGTAATGTAAAGAAAACCAATCAATCATACTTCTCCTACACAATCAATCCTTCCCCAAAGAATCCTCACGCAAAATAATCCTTGGGCAATATTTTTCTCCCTGTGGCTCCTCATACTATGAAAATTGTTGCGGATGAACATGAAACTCGATTTGATATCTAGAGGAGGTAGAGAAGGACAGCGGCATGAAGATCCTAACAAGGACCATGGCATTCCGAAGGCAAGAGGTGGCTGCTGGCTGGCTGCTCCTGGCATGACTGAACTCCCACTAGTAGAAAAGGGGGGAACAGTCCAGGCCGGGTCAGCCCATTAGTCCCGGTTTAGTGCAGAACCGGGACCAATGGGGGCATTGGACCCGGTTCGTGAGCCCAGGGGGCCGGCCGGGCCACGTGGGCCATTGGTCCCGGTTCATCTGGACCTTTTGGTCCCGGTTGTTGGGACGAACCGGGACCAATGGGCCTCGCTCCAGGCCCACCACCATTGGTCCCGGTTGGTGGCTTGAACCGGGACCAAAGGCTCCCCTTTAGTCCCGGTTCATGACACCAACCGGGAACAATGAGGTGCCTATATATACCCCCTCGCGTAAGAGCAGAGCACACTGATATGTTTTTTTCTGGCCGAGGGGGAGAGGGCTTGGTGGTGCTCTAGCTCACCTCCTATGCACACAAGGTGTTCGATGGAATGCCCGAGCCACACTACTTAAGCTTTCTCCTCTCCAAGTTCGACCTCCAAGCTCCATTTTCCTCAATATTTGTCTAGGTTTAGCGGTGCATCACGCCCCGTCCCCGTCTTCACCGTTGTCGATCACCCGCACCGAGCTCATCGTCGGCACCACCGTGTTGAGCCTCTTGTTCTTATCTTCTTTCTGAAAGGAAAAATATTCTTACTTGTATGTTTACATAGATACTTGTATTATTTTCTTACTTTTATTATTGCATCTTATATAGTGCGATGGTTTTGGTATCCGCCCCCGTCGGCCCTCGTCCTGTCTATGATTCGGATGTGGTATATATATTATCTTTATGACTATTGGTTCATTTATTGTTTACGAAAATTATGCCGACCAACGTGACATAGATTTTATTTATGTAGGATGTATGTGAATCGGAAATGCCAACCGACCCTATTGTCAAGAGGTTAAATTTAGTTGAAGAAGAAAACAATTTGTTGAAGGAAAAAATAAAAAAAATTGAGGAGGAGAAGATGATATTGGAGTTGCATGTTGCGGATGTCGTCGATGATCACAAGATTAAGATGGATGCAATGCGCTTGAAGATTAGAAAGATTAGAAAATATGCCATTCATACCAAGGCTTGGTATCATTATGCCGTTGGATCAATTGTTACCTTGGGTTGCGATTATGATCGCATTTGTTTTCGCATTGAAATGTTTTACATAGTTTCAATGTATGGTTTAATTAATTACACGCTCTGGAGAGCTATATGTTGTTAGATGAGAACTATGTATGTACTTTGGTTTTAATGTGATGATGGACTTCTATTAATTTGGACACTTAATTATATATAATGCACGCAGATGAACCGGCAATGGATGTACGGTGACAGACACACCTCCAAGTACATTAAGGGCGTGCATGAGTTTCTCGATGCGGCTGAGGCAAACAAGCAGAATGGTTTTATGTGTTGTCCATGCACTGAATGTGGGAATACGAGGTCTTACTCTAACCGGAAAATCCTTCACTCCCACCTGCTTTACAAGGGTTTCATGCCACACTATAATGTTTGGACGAGGCACGGAGAAATAGGGGTTATGATGGAAGACGGCGAAGAAGAAGAGTACGATGATAACTATGTGCCCCCTGAATACGGTGATGCTACAACGGGGGGAGCTGGTGAAGATCTAGAGTTACCAGATGATGTGCCCAATGATCCTCCAACGGGTGAAGCTGCTGAAGATCAAGAGGAACCGGACGATGTGCCCGATGATGATGATCTCCGCCGGGTCATTGTCGATGCAAGGACACAATGCGAAAGTCAAAAAGAGAAGCTGAAGTTCGATCGCATGTTAGAGGATCACAAAAAAAGGTTGTACCCCAATTGCGAAGATGGCAACGGAAAGCTCGGTACCGTACTGGAATTGCTGCAGTGGAAGGCAGAGAATGCTATGGCTGACAAAGGACTTGAGAAGCTACTGAAAATATTGAAGAAGAAGCTTCCAAAGGATAACGAATTGCCCGACAGTACATACGCAGCAAAGGTCGTATGCCCTCGAGGATTGGAGGTAGAGAAGATACATGCATGCCCTAATGACTGCATCCTCTACCACGGTGCATACAAGGATCTGAACACATGCCCGGTATGCGGTGCACTGCGGTATAAGATCAGACGAGATGACCCTGGTGATGTTGACGGTGAGTCCCCCAGGAAGAGGGTTCCTGCGAAGGTGATGTGGTATGCTCCTATAATACCACGGTTGAAACGTCTGTTCAGAAATGAAGAGCATGCCAAGTTGATGCGATGGCACAGTGCGGACCGGAAGAAAGACGGGAAGTTGAGAGCACCCGCTGACGGTTCGTAGTGGAGAAAAATCGAGAGAAAGTACTGGGATGAGTTTGCAAAGGACCCAAGGAATATATTGTTTGCTTTAAGCGTGGATGGCATTAATCCTTTCGGGGAGCAGAGCAGCAATCACAGCACCTGGCCCGTGACTCTATGTATGTATAACCTTCCTCCTTGGATGTGCATGAAGCAGAAGTTCATTATGATGCCAGTTCTTATCCAAGGCCCTAAGCAACCCGGCAACGACATTGATGTGTACATAAGGCCATTAGTTGAAGACCTTTTACAGCTGTGGAATGGAAATGGTGTACGCACGTGGGATAAGCACAGACAGGAGGAATTTAACCTAAAGGCGTTGCTGTTCGTGACCATCAACGATTGGCCCGCTCTCAGTAACCTTTCAGGACAAACAAACAAAGGATACCACGCATGCACGCATTGTTTAGATGACACTGAAAGTATATACCTGGACAAATGCAGGAAGAATGTCTACCTGGGCCATCGTCGATTTCTTCCGACCAGCCATCAATGTCGAAAGAAAGGCAAGCATTTCAAAGGCGAGGCAGATCACTAGAAGAAGCCCGCCATGCGTACCAGTGATCACGTACTTGCTATGGTCAATGATTTACACGTAATCTTTGGAAAGGGTCCCGTCGGACTAGCTGTTCTGAATGACGTTGAGGGACACGCACCCATGTGGAAGAAGAAATCTATATTATGGGACCTACCCTACTGGAAAGACCTAGAGGTCCGCTCCTCAATCGACGTGATGCACGTGACGAAGAACCTTTGCATGAACCTGCTAGGCTTCTTGGGCGTGTATGGGAAGACAAAAGATAAACCTGAGGCACGGGAGGACCTGCAACATTTGCATGAAAAAGACGACATGCCTCCGAAGCAGTATAAAGGTCCTGCCAGCTATGCTCTTA
Source organism: Triticum monococcum (assembly GCA_034509565.1). Lineage (NCBI taxonomy): Eukaryota > Viridiplantae > Streptophyta > Magnoliopsida > Poales > Poaceae > Triticum > Triticum monococcum. Next base: position 37,423,378 of record CM067841.1, on the reverse strand, counting down.
CGAAAGAAGAGAAAGAAATCTTCTTTGAATGCCTGCTCAGTATGAAGGTCATGACTGGCTTCTCGTCGAATATAAAGGGAATAATAAATATGCCAGAGAAAAAGTTTCAGAACCTAAAGTCTCGTGACTGCCACGTGATTATGACGCAACTGCTTCCGGTTGCATTGAGGGGGCTTCTAACGGAAAACGTCCGATTAGCCATTGTGAAGCTATGTGCATTCCTCAATGCAATCTCTTAGAAGGTGATCGATCCAAAAATTGTACCAAGGCTAAGGAGTGATGTGGCACAATGTCTTGTCAGTTTCGAGCTGGTCTTCCCACCATCCTTCTTCAATATCATGACGCACGTGCTAGTTCATCTAGTCGACGAGATTGTCATCCTGGGGCCCATATTTCTACACAATACGTTCCCCTTTGAGAGGTTCATGGGAGTCCTAAAGAAATATGTCCGTAACCACGCTAGGCCAGAAGGAAGCATCTCCATGGGCCATCAAACAGAGGATGTTATCGGGTTTTGTGTTGACTTCATTCCTAGCCTTAAGAAGATAGGTCTCCCTAAATCGCGGTATGAGCGGAGACTGACTGGAAAAGGCACTCTTGGAAGTGACTCAATAATATGTAGGGACGGATATTCTTGGTCTCAAGCACACTACATAGTTCTACAGAACTCTACCTTGGTGACCCCGTATGTCGATGAACACAAGAACAGTCTGCGCTCCAAACACCCGGAGCAGTGCGACGACTGGATTACATGTGAACGCATCAGGACTTTCAGCAGTTGGTTGGAAACACGTCTCAGAGGTGACAACACTGTTTGTGATGAGCTATACTTGTTGTCCAGGGGACCATCTTTGACTGTATTGACATACAAAGGATACGAGATAAATGGGAATACATTTTACACGATCGCCCAAGATCAAAAGAGCACCAACCAAAACAGCGGTGTCCGCTTTGATGTAGCAACCGAGAGCGGAAATGACACATATTATTGTTACATAATGGACATATGGGAACTTGACTACGGACATGATTTTAAGGTCCCTTTGTTTAAGTGCAAATGGGTTAATCTGTCAGGCGGCGGGGTACAGGTAGGCCCACAGTACGGAATGACAACAGTGGATCTGAAAAATCTTGGATACACTGACGAACCGTTCGTCCTAGCCAATGATGTGGCACAGGTTATCTATGTGAAGGACATGTCTACCAACCCAAGAAAAAGAAAAGATAAGGAAGCGAATACATCATACGATGAGCCAAAGCGCCACATTGTTCTTTCAGGAAAAAGGGGTATCCTGGGACTGGAGGGCAAGACAGACATCTCTGAAGATTATGAAAAGTTTCATGAAATTCCTCCCTTCAATGTCAAGGCTGACCCAAGCATCCTGATAAACGATGAAGATTATCCATGGTTACGACGCAATAAGCAAATGACACAAGCAAAGGAAAAGTGAAGACTTTCTCCCGCAACTATTATGATGATACCATGCCAACTTTGTAACACAAGAGTATGCTATGCCAACTTTTTCAGAGTTCTTTTGAAAACTATGAATTTAGGTCGAATTTTCTCTATAGGTTCCTCTATGTTCATTTTTAGTAAAGTTAATCACAAACTTGTGATTCACACAAATTTCAAAGAATTCAAATTTTAACTATTCAAATTTGAAAACTAATGGCACTAACAGAAAGTTTATAATTTTTCTAAAACTAATGGCAATAACAAAAAATTTATAATTTTGCTGACCTAAAAGCAAAAATATTTAAAAAATAAAGCAAAAAACAAAAGAAAATAAATAATACAGAAAACAAAACAAAAAAAATGAAAAAAATAAAAATAGCAACAATAAGTATTTTGTTGTAAGTAGAAACAAAATAAAATAAATAAAGCAACAAAGAAAACTAAAAAACTAAAAAAGTGTTTTCAAATTTGAAAACTAATGGCACTAACAGAAAGTTTATAATTTTTCTAAAACTAAAAGCAAAAAATAATTAAAAAATAAAGCAAAAAAACAAAAGAAAACAAATAATGCAAAAAGTTTATAATTTTTGTGACCTAAAAGAAAAAATAAATCACTAAAAAACTATAAGTATTTTGTTCTAAGTAGAAATGAAAAATAAATAGCAAAAAAGAAAAAAAATGCCAATAATATTTGTTATGACTAACTAAAATTACCAAATTGAGTATAATGATAAGACACAATAATATTAAATAGCAGGAAAAAGAATGACTCAAAAATCAATTTTTATAGTGAAGTTATTCATAAACTAGTGATTCACACAAATTTAAAAAAATTCAAATTTAAACTATTCAAATTTTAAAACTAATGGCACTAACAGAAAGTTTATAATTTTTGTGACCTAAAAGAAAAAATCACTAAAAAACTATAAGTATTTAGTTCTAAGTAGAAATGAAAAAACAAATAGTAAAAAAAATGCCACCTACTGGGCCACCATGGCCTGAATACGACTAGAAGCCCATCCATGGGCCAGGATTCAGGCCCGCAGAAGGCCCAGCAGGCCCACAGGCATAGCGGTGTGAGATTAGGCCCAAAGGCCTGCAGTTCTGAGGAGTTCAATGGAGAGGGCGGGGCAGCGCTTATAAACAGGTGCGGCCGCTCCTCAGCTAGCGAGGTGGGACTAAACATCCCACCGCACCGCAGCTTTGGCAGGCGCAGGCCTTTGGTCTCGGTTGATGGCACCAACCGGGACTAAAGGGGGCATTGGTCACGGTTCGTGGCACAAACCGTGACCAATGCCCCCCTTTAGTCCCGGTTGGTGCCACCAACCAGGATCAAAGGCCGCTGCTTCCCGCCCTTTGGGCTGCTGAAAAGAGGCCTTTGGTCTCGATTGGTGGCACCAACCGGGACTAAAGGTGGCATTGGTCCCGGTTGGTGCCACGAACCGGGACCAATGCTCTTGGTATATAACCAGGACTTGTGAAAATTTCAGTTTCTCATCGACCATTTGCCCCCGACGACGCCGCCAGGCTGCCCCAACGCCGTCCGCCGCCCCTGCAGTTGCCCCCGACCGCGCCGTCGCCGTCGCCCGTGCCTCGCCGTCGGCCGTGCCCTCGCCCGACGCCGCTCGCCGCCCTGCCCCAGCGCGCGTCGCGCGCCCCGGCCCACCCGACGTCGTCGCCCTGCCCCACCCGTCGTCGTCGCCCTGCCCCGCCCGTCGTCGTCGCCCTGCCACGCCCGTCGTCGTCGCCCCGCCCCGCCCATCGCCGTCGCCCTGCCCCTCCGTTGGTCCGCCCCCTGTTTTTTTCATATATTATATGCTTGTGTATATTGTGTATATTGCTTCTTTGTGTATATTATGTATATATGTCAGTATATATATTGTGTATATTGCTTCTTTTCAGATTTTTTTCATATATATGTTTGTATTTTGTATTTTGCTTTTTTATAAAAATGTATATATGTTTGTATGTTCTCTGTGTATATATGTTCATATATGCAAAAGTTAGATTTAAATATTTACAAAAGGATTATCTATATATGTTCTCTGATTTAGTACATTTTAGGTTAGTTTCATTTCTAGAAAAGTTTTATATATTTAGGAGAGGAAAAAGGAAAATAAGAAGAGGAAAAAGGAGAAGAAGAGGAGAGGAAGAAAAGGAAGAGGAGAAGAAGAGGAGAGGAAGAATAGGAAGAGGAGAAGAAGAAAAAAATAGAAATTTTTTCTATTTTTTCTTCTTCTCCTCTATTCCTTTCTTCTTCTCCTCCTTTTTTTCTTCGATCTTCTCCTCTTTTTATTTCTTCTTCGTATTCTTATGTTTTATCGGGTCTGTAGTCGTCGATATACCCCTCCCGATAACTTCAACACGAGGGAGGGTCGATATGCCCCCTCCCAATAACTTCAACACAAGGGGGGTCGATATATATACCACTTCCCGATAACTTCAACACAAGGGGGGGGGGTCGATATACCCTAAATAGCAAGTATCGTCGGTGTGAGATACATGTGGCTGTCGGTGTCGGGCAGTACATCCACGTCCCACAAGTGACGCGTGCGTCGACCCGCGTCACTTGTGGGACGTGGATGTAGTGTCCGACACCGACGGCCACATGTATCTCACACCCACGATACTTGCTATTTTTGGTTTCCTCTACTGCTCGGCGACCCTGACCCTCGACGACCCTCGTTCCCGATAAAAAAAGAGGAAGAAGAAGAAAAAAAAGAGAAGCAGCGTCGAGGCCACTAATTACTATTAGTTCTATGTTTGCCACTAATATATCCATCTGTCATGTTTGAATAATAATTGCCATGTTGTAAATATTTGTAGAAACTATGGACACCACCCGAGACGAAGTACAAGAAGAGTTGTTAGGGGACATAATCGCACGAGGAAGTGATGCCGTCTGCTCGTTGTTTCTCAACGACACCGATGGTCTGGAAGCAGCTGGCTATGATTATGATGACTTCGGTGACCTAATGCCGGTGCAAGAAGGAGACCGTGAGGACGGCTCCGGTGACCCAATGCCGGTGCAAGAAGGAGACCGTGATGACGTCTCCGGTGACCGAACCGAGTCCGGCCAGGTATATATATTAGTTAAGCTTCTGCTGACTAGCTAATTGATGCATTCATTGTTTTGGTATGTGCACATATTAATTAAGTATTTGTTCTTTTTTCTAGCCCTCCGGATCGAGCACAACTTCGGTAAAGAGACGAGGCCCGAAGAAAAAGTTGAGCTCGGATGAAAAGTTTGAGATCATAGCAATCGCGCCCGATGGCCAACAGATTGAACCCCTCCGGACAAAGAGCGCATTTGTTGCTCAGTGCGGGGTTTTGGTTAGGGACAAGATCCCGATCAGCATCCAGCAATGGTTAAAGCCGGCTACAGAAGACCCTGAGTTGTCTTATGTCAATGATATGCAGAAAAATGATCTTTGGACTGAGCTGAAGTCAAATTTCACCCTACCGCCAGAGGATGATCTGCAGAAGCTTGTTAAAGAGTAATTAATCAAGTCTTTTGCTCCTAAGAGGATGGCAGAACTATTCAGGAGGTGGAAGAAAGAGCTGAATAAGTTTGTCGAAAATAAAGAGACACCAGAATTCAAGGGCAGATATGACAAGATCAGAGATCACTGGCCCGTATTTGTGGCCCACAAGACATCGGAAAAGAGTAAGAAGATGTCGGGGACAAACAAGCAAAATGCTGCGAAGAAGAAGCATCACCATCGCACGGGGTCAGGTGGGTACCTCGTAGCCGGCCTAAGTGGGCCAAGACTGAGAATGATCTGGTTGATAAAGGGATCGAACCAGAGACAATTAACTGGCCAGACCGTTGCCAGACTTGGTTCATTGGGGCTGGCGGAACCTTGGACCCTGTATCCGGGAAGTGCATTTGGACGAACGGTCAAATGGACATACCCGTCAAGAAGCTTCAGCAGTATATCGAAGCAGCGCAGCAAGGGACGTCCGTTCCAGACAAAGAGAACGACGAGCTCACAATGGCCCTCGGGAATCCTGAGCACCCTAGACGGACACGAGGCACGCCAGGCTCCATTCCGTGGAAGGTTGGGTTTCCGGACGCAGGCGGTTACAAATGCCATGAGAGGAGGAAGAAAGTGGAGCAGACCCAACTGAGGCGCTGCACGCTAGGGTAGAAGCGATAGAGGAATGAGAAACAAATCGCAGCAAATGAACTGCCGAAGCTTTCCCCGAAGCTACCCCGCCATCTCAACGGAGAAGCAGCGTGGCTTCCACCGAGCTGCTTCAGTCGGAGCATGTCTTGACGGCTCCTGTCAGCTATCCCGTGGATGCTATCACGGAGTCTCAAAATTTCCACCTTATGATGCAATGGATTAATATGAAGGTCAAGGCGGCTGTTGGCTCTGTTTTTCCTACTGAACCTGGTGCAACTTTTCACTGCCGGCCGATTCCAGAAGGATATGCTAGGGTAATGGTGGATGAAATAATGGAGGGATTTCAGGACCTCCAGCTTGACCACCCTACCGGTGAAGGGGATACTCGGCTGGGTTCTGCTCTGAAGACTCCATGCCTATGGCAGAAGGAGCTCATCAACCTTCCAAACTTGATGCCTCCGCCTCCTCCTCCTCCTCCGGCGAGTTAGGGCACTCCGCCTCCTCGACCACCTCCTCCTCCGGCGAGTGACGATCAGGGCACTCGGCCGACTCCTTATCCGGCGCGTGGCGGCACTCCGCCTCCTTCTCCGCCTGCGCTGGCACGCCCGAGCAGCCAGCCTCCTCCTTCTCCGCCTCGTCAGCAAGGGCGGAAGAGACCTGCCGCCGCTCCGGCTGCTCCGGCGCGTCGTAGTCCTTCTCCTTCGCCTCGTAAGCAAGTAAAGAAGACAACCGCTCCGTCTGCTCTGCCGGCGTCTAGCAGTACAGCCAGAGGCGAGAGGACATACAGATTCGGTCCTTCTGTGAAGACTCCAGAGAAGTTACCATACGAGAGGACCCCGGAGGAGAACTCCGAGATCACGCGAGAAGAAGTGAGGAACTACTTTGAAGGGGTGAAAGCAAAGAAACATCCATCTCCGGAGGAGAAGGTAGATCCGGTGAAAGCAAAGCGCACTCTGGCTGCCCTGACAAAACCACCCAAGTCTCCGCCGAAAGGAAACTATGAGCGCATTATTGGAAAGGAATTTGCCGAAGCGGAGCGGCCGGGAAGTACTGTTAGTGATCAAAGGCTGAAAGAACGACGAGCTGGGAAACAAATTGCCCAGCTCGGCGAACAAGCGAAGCAATCGTGCCCCCCGCTCAAGATGCCTAGCGACATCGTCGCTAATGATCCGAGGATGGTGCCCGGTTATAGCAATCTTGGAGATTACCTGCCCGACGATGTACATTATGATTTCATGGAGGTGCGAATACAAAGATACGAGTACGGGAAGCCTCTCGTCAAAGATGAAAGATCTCTATCAACGATGATGCGAAGATTGCATGATTGGTACTTGAAAATCTGCAGAGAGTCTGGTGGGAGGAGTACTTTGTATGTGAGAGTTAAAAAGGAGCATGACCTCGTTGGAATTGATCCGTTGCCTGTTCCATTTGAGGAGTTCTTTCAGTTTTTCAATCAATTGGCCCTCGATAAAGCAACGGTCACCTGCTACTGCTACTGTCTGTAAGTAGTACTACTTCTGTCATTAAGTCTCTCTATATAGCTCAGCTCTTTCATTGCTTGTATTTATAATTATCCTCACTATATTATGCAGATTGAAGATCGTCGAATTGAAGAAAAGACAAATCGGTGATATTGGGTTCATTAACACATATATCATAGATGCAACTCGGGTTAAATTTCATGCTGCAGATACCGAGGCCAACTTACTACGATCATCGGTAATAAATGAAAACAAAGATATAATACTCTTTCCTTACAACTTCAAATGAGTGTTACTGTCTTCTGCGTATTCGGTTTCCCTTATATATTAGTCAAGGTTATAGTAATGTAATTGATGAGTTATGCATGCGTGTGCAGTTTCCACTATTTTCTCCTAGAGATTAAGCTTGAGCAGGAACTAGTAACCGTCTTAGACTCAAGACGAAAAGATCCCCAGGACTATGCGGACATGACTCAAATGCTCGAGAAGTAAGTTAAATCGATCATTATCCACCATATCAGCAACTTTTTTCATTTCCTGATATATCAAGTAATTGTTTTCTTTGTCTGGCAGGGTTTGGAAAAAATTCACCAAAAAAGCTCCGGGACTCCCGAAGAAGCTGCAATTTAGACACCCGAAAGTAAGTACTATAGTAGCATGTTCCGCGCATCTCCTATTGATTCAAGCGCTAGTTTTATCAATACCATTTGGCATTCTTGCTTATCAGTTTGATTGACCTCTATTTCTTGTAAAGTGGTTGTGGCAGGAACAACGAAATGATTTCTGTGGATACTACGTCTGCGGGTCCATCCGCCACACGACCTGTGAGCGGGGTTACTCTGAAGAACAATATGAAGTGCGTAAATAACAATATTCACAATTTTATTTTATTACCATCATTTGTGTTGAGTTTCATTCATTCATATATATATATATATATATATATATATATATATATATATATATATATATAAATGTATTGACCCCCTTCTTCAAATTAGATGTTTCGGAAGCGGGATAAACTCTTAGCACCAGCTCACATGTAAGCAATTCAAGAGGAATTGGCGGCATTCTTTCTTGACCACGTGATCGCTGAAGACGGAGAATACTATGTGGACCATGAGTCCGTATGTTAGGAGATTATATTTGTAAGAGATAATTATTGTATATATGTAGCCGGTAGTGTCGGATAGATATACGAGAACTTGTTGTTCGACTAATCTCTCGGAGAAGGAGAGGTGGTCGATATCACTTCTCTCTGTATGTATATATGTTCATGACAATCTTCTGTTTCCTTCGTTTGCTTACTAGCTAGTTAGCGTGTCTAGTCCTCTCTATACGTATGTACAGTATGTAGCGTCGACCAAGCACGGACATAAGAGAGGACACTTCTCTCTATTAATTATAGCTAGCTAACATAATATATGAATCACCTAAATTAACCCCCCAAAACCCTCAACCCCTCCCCCCCTTCAAAAAAAAAACCCCAGCCACAAAAATGCTGACGCGTGGATGCCTATTGGTCCCGGTTAGTGCCACCAATCGGGACCAAAGGCCCTCCTGCCTGGGCTCCGCGCACAGGCCACGTGGAGGCCCATCTGTCCCGGTTCTGGATTGAACCGGGACTAAAGGGACAGGGCATTAGTACCGACCCTTTAGTCCCGGTTCAGGAACCGGGACAAAAGGCTCTTACGAACCGGGACAATAGGCCCTTTTTCTACTAATGTCCTCGAATGATAGATCGTATAACAGCGCATGCGTTCCTGCTTCTCCTTGCTTGAGGAGGGTCAACGGGGAATATCTGGCGGAGAGGATATCAGATGAAGGCGATATTGCAGAGAGGATTGAGTAGAAGATGATGTTCGTGTTGCTCTTGGTCCTCGCTGCAGGATGGTAGGAGGATGCACAAAGGAGGTCGGGGAGGATGGAGGGAGGAAAAAATTGCCTTAGACATATGCTGCTGCAGGTCTGTGGTAAGGGAAATCGATTAGTTGGGAAATTGATTAAGCTGATGGTGATTATCCTAATGGTGCTCTTCACAATCAATGGAGTCTGGACAATTTTCAGTTCATACCGGAGTTCAAGATCAATAAGGATGTCTACGTGTCTTCTTAGACAAAACAGGTAGCAGCAACTTCATGGAGAGCATGGTCTGTAACGAGGTCAGACATGCCCTTGATCCTGCACCGCTAAACCTATTTAGGCTGTCTTGACTCCCGAGATGCTCACAGGTAAAGTAATTGATTTTATCAACCAGGTTTGATCTACACAACACTGGCAGCGTTAGCGGCACGAAGAAACTCATCTATTACGTGTACTTACGTATGATCCTAGCGTATCTACCTGGAATCAATCAACCTCTTTGTAAAAGTCAGCTTTCTTTTTCTCTGTATAACTCCCATCCGGATCCTCTATCTCTTTACTACTGCTGGTAGCTAACTCCTGAGGGATTCTGACATGGCATCACCGCACATATACCTGCTGATCAGTGGTGCTAGCGGTGCTTCAGCGTAGAAGGCAACATCTGCTGGCCCTGAAACTAGCTATGAGCTGGTTGGTGTTACGGCACAGGTGTAGGCGGGATGGTGAGATGCTTCAACGTGCTTTTTCTGCTTTATTTTTTCATGGCCGAGTAGGAAGTAGTGCAGACTGTTATTAATTAGGAGAGGAGACCCAGCGTATTAGCATAATGGGATTTAGATTTCAGAATACACTAGCGTCTTCCTTAAGGAGCTCGGGAAGAGTAACCAAAGTACTCAGCTTTGAGTTGCGGCTTCAAGTTGCTTTGTTCGAGACATTGGAGGTTTGTTTAATTATTTTGTAGTCTGTACATAATTCGCCATGCATGGACTGACGTACATGAAAAGAAATTGTGAGCTTCAGAAACTCTATTGATTATTTCACTTATTGTATGGGGAATGATGTATGTTGCTCTGCATATATGATGACCTGCAGTCAGTATGTGCTAGCGTACTGCAAGATGCATAATTAAACTTTGAAAGGACTACATGAGCTTGGTTCCATCAGTTCCTCATCCTGACCCTTCCGTGTTACCTAGGTTGCTCTCCCTTCAATAACAAAACAGATGCAAAGCACGCAGGCGAGCACACATGGCCGCCAGAGACAAGCCTTACTTTTTGGAGTCCTGCTGCTAGGGGTGATGTCCTATATATTGCTGGAGAAAGAATAGTAGCAACAACATCCTTTTGTCCAGAGATAATCTCATATGTGTGGTTCATAGTCAAGAAAGGTACTCGCTGCATTTTATTACATCTACAGTTTTATCTTTGTAGCTGTTTATAGATGAAACTCATTACGTATTACATGCATGACTCAGTTCTATGTATTTTACACATAGTGTCTTGGACTTCTATTTCTTACACTATGGTAACATTGTCTGTCAGACCTTTCTCTTAGTTAGCTTCTTTCTAAGATAATTGTGTAGTTGATCCCAAGCTTCAAATAGGCAAAAATTTCGAAAAACAAATCAAATCCCTCTAAAATTTCAGTAAATCTTGATTTGTTTCCCACATGTAAACGCCCATTATGTATATGTGTAGGATCAAAAATATATTTTCTTAGTCTTTTAGTGTAGCATACAAAATAAATCCTAATAATCATTAATTAGAGGGTACACATCTCAATGTATATGATGGAACTTAAAATACACTTTTTCTGTATTTGTTAGCCGAGCTGAAAGGAGCCATTCAGGGTTTCTGCCCAATATCATCATATATTAATGTGATTGAGCAGTAGACAGTGGGGTTGGCAAGCAAACAAAGTTTTCAATCGCATTATTAGTAAAAGGAGAAAGATAGTATTTTGTGATGAAAATACATTTAAGCGTTTTAGGGCAACCCATGTTACCAAATAAATTAGGGCCAGAGGAGATCCAAATCGCACATATATAGATGAAAAAGTTGATGAATATCATACTATTGTTGAAGCACATGTACGATTTCATGTTTTAACTTAAATACATTACGTCAAGCGTGTATTACTTGGAGTATAAAGATATCTTTCAACATGCACGCACCGAACGCTTGAGCTAGACATTGCCGTTGTTGATCCGTGGCGGCTAGGCAGTAGCACCATCAACTTAACAATAACCTAAAATTAGCTCCGTGAGCAATAGATCTTTAATCTGTAGTCTCGATACAAACACATCAAGGAATGCACTACCATCCATTGATGCATGGAGATCCGTTTGCAATGGCAACATTGAAACCAACAATTTGTATCCATAGATTGATCTATAATTTCCTTTTTGTATTGAGGGTTGATATATAATTTCACTTTTTTCTGCCAGTGCTTGTGGCAAAATTGAAGTTTTTTATGTGTCGACTTCACATGCATTGTGTTTTGCTGCAGCACATGCATGGCAAGGACACATGGCTCATTGATGCTTAGGGGTCAAATTAGTATGTAGTGATATCATCCTCATATATATTTCTACAAGTAGTTGATACAAGCCTCAAATCGACCAAATTAGTATGTAGTGTTCTACAAGTAGTTGATACAAGCCTCAAATCACTAATTCCCAATAAATCTTCTCTCCTTCCAGTCTCTATAATCAGTTGCTTCAAATATCTATAGTATGTAATGACTTTGACACCGAAAAAACATAAACACGGCAAAAATAAATTATAATTATTTTGTTGAGCACATATCGAATATACAAAGAAGCAACGTTATTGAAAAAAACAAAAATAAACGCCAAAGAGTTAGAAGAAATTATTTGAATCATATTCTGTCATTTAGAATTGAATTAATAAAAAAACGAAAAAAATGGAGACACCCGACATGTGCTTGAGTTTGACTTGGATGGATGGGTGTTTCACTTTTTTCCTTTCATGAAAGATATTAATTATGCCAAAATAAATGCATAAAACTTATTGACTAGCCCGTGCGAATGCACGGGTTGACGACTAATTCCTATTAAGTGCTTATACTCCATTTCCTACTGTTTTTACAACTTGGTGCACAACTAGACACGATCCATTTTTTTTTCAATTTCTTCTTCCTTGTTTGTACCGTGCGTCAATTGTATGTCGTGTTTGCCAGGTTTTCACGAGATGGTGGCGGATTCCAATTTGGAAGCTTCAAGATGCTTCTAGTCTGGTTTTTCTGTTTCCTTTCCTCTTCTTTTTTTCCTTTTTTTCCCTATGCTTTTCTTTGTTACAATTATTTTTGTCAGCATATTTAAAATCTATGGTATTTTTTCAAATTCCTACTCCCTTCGTACCGGTGCATTAGGCACATTACGAAAACCAAATAATTCCAAAACGCTTAGGCGCGGCGCATTAACTTTTATCTTGTTTCTCGTTTTTTGACATGCATATAGGAATCAACCTATAAGAGATGTGTGCCATGTATGCTTTCAATGACTTGAGACTACCTAGCATGGCAGGCAGTGGTCAGTTCATTGCATTCAACATTATGTTCTTCCATTTTCACGTCTGTCTTGGTCAAGGTGCACTACCTAAGATGACTAATGCACCGGTACGGAGGGATTACTATTTTTTTTCAAATTCATGAATATTTGTCAAATATGTATCCATTCAGCGAACACATGTCACTCGTTCGTCCTGTTAAAATCTTGTGTGTCACTGAATATGTAGCAATGAGAAAGAAAAATGATGGTAAAAGCATTAAATATAATTTTATAGTTGTCCTAACCATGTAATTTAGTGCCATATCTATTGTTCGTTTACTTAATATCGGTGTCACATTGCTCGAGCTATACATTTGGCAAAAGAAGTAACTAAGGACCACCATATACGCGTGAATTTTACAAAAAAAATGAACATTGCGAACAAAGAAATTGATGAAAGTTGGTCAAAATTATAAACAATAAATTTAAGCGGTATCATAGATGTAATTTGGCTCCTAATCATTTTCATGTAAAACTCTACAAATATACATCCATACTGAACGAATCTCGATAAAAATTACATTCAAACACCGTAGTCTTTTTTCTCAAGACTTAAGTCGCAGAACTCAGGTTTGTAAATAGACCAAAAATTGTTATTGAACATGTTGCTGTCGATGAATTTGAATCCTAGAAATAAATGGCTATTTTGTTTTGTTAAAGCTCAGAGTTAATTCGATCCTTTGTACAACACAATACAACCACATCGTTCTTTATATTTTCCCTTGTTGCGTCCCATCACATACAATTAATGATGAATGTCTTACAGTGTGAAAAAATCTGGGGATGTTGATCTGAGATAAATGTTCTTAGAAACTACACCATCCACGATTGGCAACTTATATATCACCAAGGATTTACTCCCTCCATCTCATAATGTAAGACATATTTTTGACACTAGTGTAGTGTCAGAAAATGTCCTACATTAGGGGACGGAGGGAGAGCCATCGAACACCGTTCTCTTATATACCACTTATCGGCCCAAAAAATTATAGAAAATCAGTTGACCACCAATCCATTGTGTTCGGTGTATATTCTAGAGACACTGAGGTAAATTCTCTTTCTCTCATACACCTGTTGTGAGAAGAAAATATAAAGAGAAGTGTACTTGTGAATTGGAGACATCGGGAAGAAGACACTTAGTCCAACAGGGTACTTCAGAGTACCATGATTGAGACTAGCCATCTTCAGATGCAAATCGTCGATGCGGTGGCAACGGATGATCCCTTGTGCCCCTTCACATCTCCCTAATCATCCTCCCCATTGTTTTCCATGCCAAACCTATCGATCATCACCACTATGGAAAAGAATGTGATGCCCAAGACCGTGTGCTAGGTTGCACGCCCCATCGCGGTGGTACCAATGTCCCAGCTCGCCACTCTTTGCCTTGTCCGATAGTTGGGTATCCTCGGACCCAAGGATCAACTCACCATGAAGGCAGTAGAGTCTATGGTGTCTAGTATGTATATGGAGTCACAAATGGACAAGTTTCCCCATAAGTTTGAACCCCAACATTTTCTCAAAAACTTAGATGCTCGGTTATGAAAACAAGTCCAAGGTTTGAAATGGTTTCGCCAGTCTGATTATTCTTGGGGCATAAGTAAAAATATCTATAGATGACTCTTCTTGATTAAGCTTTAGTATCAAGCTTTTGAGCAAGGATATTAGCACCTAGAAGAAAACACTAAAGGCAGACGTGTCTCATTTTGACAGTGTCGGTGGCCTTCCTCCATTATAAACCTTTATCCCATGTGTGACGCCAACCTTCATCGCTCAGAGCCTTTGAGGGCAACAAGCTCCTGTCATACTTCGTTCTTGCGCAAGCATGGTCTTCACTTGCATGCCTACTCACGTCAAAACAATGCAAGACACAAAGCTGTTGGGCTGAAAGAAAGTGTTTGTGACAATACATTATGACTACCATTTGGTGGTGCTTCGCAGTACCCATTCTTGAGCTACGGGTAAAAAACCTAGGTCTGACACAAGCAATGGTAGTTTTTTTTCATCTGTATTTTGTTTAACGCATTGCTCGGATTTTCCTAGATATAATCTTAAGGGTAAAACAGAGGATATGATCATCGGTGCTTGTATTTGGTGATGGTGGCGATTGAGTGTCGTTTCCATACTATTGGCATTGATGTCGGAGAATCTAACGCGTTGTGTATGTGATGTAAAGAGATGATCGGTGTGGATGGTCATTGTTTTAGTTGATATATCATTGTTCTGATTGCTTCAGAGATTTTTCTGTTCCTTTTTTTCCTGCATCTAAGCATAGCTTTGGTCTTGCATAACTTTGCTATTTTTCTGCATGATTCTTTTTATGTGCATTGGTGTTGGATGTGTGCTTCCTAGTCGATCAAAGGTCCTCTGCATGCTTATTGTGTTTGTATCCACTTGATTTTGCATTTTGAGTCAATAAAACCTCCCCTTCGTCAAAAAAATGATTTAGGTAACACGACATTTAAATCGTTTTTTGACAATGTAGTTTGTCGGTGTACTGCTTGTTTGAGTTGTAACTGATGAATTGTACTGACCAAACTCTATTATTGGTTTCTGTTAATAGAAATAGGTGGACACACAATACTATTTTATCTGAAAAGATAAAAGAAATATATATATGCTAGAATAAAGAAGAGTCAAACCATGGCCTCTCATAGTTTGATTCATAGGATTCTTCAGACATTTTGGAGGACATGAACTAATTATGAACTTCTAGGTGAGTTGTTTAGCTTATAGCATTGAGTCTCATATGAATTTTCATGAAAAAAATCTTCTACTCTATATTCGTAAGAGATATTTCAAGGACTTAAACCTATTTGAAATAATTACTTTTCACTGCATTAAACCAAACAAAACTTCCGCACACGATACATCATGTGGGATACCAGTGTTGCATGACACTACAATTCTATGCTTTTTAAATTCGGTGAATTAAGGAGGTGCTAAACTAACAAGATCACTGATTTTGTACCACCAATGTTTTATAGTGCATCCTCTTAAGAAAAAAAAGGATGTCTCCACAAGCCAAGCAGGTAAAAGAACAATTTTTTGGTCCATCACTTAATCTGCCTGTGCTACACGTGCGATAGCTGTTTCCCTCCTTTGTGCCATTTCATCCATTTATCCATCCATTTCCGAGTAATAAATATATCATGAAATTAATAGGAGATGAATGTTGTGAACAACCAGTCTACACGGCCAACAATATATATGGCACTACTGGTTGAATACATCAGTCACCAAGGCTAAATACCCCTGATGCACACGCCGTTAGCAAAAAACAAAAGAAGAAATGGTAAAATGTTTTTAGCATGAGGATAGGAGATGTTAGGAAGAGATAGCTTAGCATTAACAGAACATTATGCTTAGTCTGCAACGAAGATGGGTGCTGAACCGTATGATGGTCTGATTTAACAACCTCAGAAGAACCAAGAAAACGGGGTCTAGTAGCAACTCAGGAGCTATCCATGTCTTCGACTTTTGGGGATTGCTTTGCGTCTACATGTCTACGTCCTGTATTGCAATTCTTATAAGGAAAAATTTGCACATGCTGAAATGTAAGGAAAGAAAGCAATATTTTCCTTTATAGAGGTGGTTTGCTGTTCACATTTCTTGCCATAGCCCCCAAGTCCACTCACACTACTGCTCAACTACTAGTAGTCATCGAATTCCTCGGTTCCTCCTTTCCATTCTAGTATTGCACTAATCTATCCCCTAATCAGTAGCACTGCACGACTATTCTCGGTGTGCTTGCTACTCGTGTGATAGACTGATGGCGGCGGCGACAGCTCGGATGAAGGTGTTCGTAACGGCGCCAGTGAGTGCCCTCCCTGCACACTTCCCCGCAACCCTCCGGATGCAAGATTATTCTCGAGTTCACATGATTTGTCCGTGTCCAGGGTCCGGGCTCCCGTTGTTTCATTTGTGCCCGTGCCTCCTGCCCAGGTGCAGCTCGCGGGGTCCTGTGAAGTAGTTTGAGTATCTCTTACACGCTAACTCAGTTTTGGAAATCCTTTCCTTGCTAATGCAGACCGGGTGTTGTTTGACTCTACTTTTGCTTCCGTTTTTACTTCCCTTTGTACTTGTCCTGAAATTTATAACAATAATCCTACACTTACGGGGCATTGGACACGGGAAAGAGGTTACGTGCTAACGTGCCTGCTCTTGATTAATCTCTTCCACCTTGAATTTCGTTGAGGGTCCCACCACTAACCAACCACAGATTTGCACTTCCATCCGTAACTCCTTTCGTGTCAAAACAGTCCGTAAGTGTAGCATTTCCCAATTTATAATGTTTTCTAGATGAAGACTATGAAGTTCACTAACGTTTTCTTGAATGCAACTCTGCAAGACATTAAGAAGTTTACTTGAGGGCTGCATGGTGGCTGGGTGGTAAATAAGGACGTATAGGTGGGGGTCTGCCTGGAATGTTTCATTCAACAGTAGAGGACTTATAAGAAGCCTCACCTGATATGTTGTTCATATCAACACTGCTTATTAGCGATAGGCTATGGCAGCTATCACTATTGGTTTTCATCAAACCTGCAAGCCGTGGGGTGTCAGTTGTAAGTGGTTCTTTTGTAGTGCATAAAATCCTTTCATGACGAGGTACGTACGTGAGTACATCCTGCCTCGGTGAGGTAGGCGTGTTGACGATCTAGTGTACGTATGTCCCTCATGCTTGAGAGTCATCGTGGTTCATCACCTTCCTCCAATACTCTGGTTGCTAGATAGAAGATTGCAAGAATAGAAGAGTGCAAGAAGAATCCAAGAAGAAAGAAAATGTACAGTATGTGAGAATCGGAGGCCTTGGGAAGGGAATCAATGTTGGGCATCATGTAAGATCTGACACTTCATGCTAGGACGCGTCAATGCCACAACATGTTGCCTCTGACTACCGTGTGGGCATGATGTCTGCTGTGACGCACTCTGACCAACCGGACATACAAAAGGCAATATCGCCATATGCCGCTCCTTCCACGTCCAGCTCACACCGTTAGGGATCTCAAATGATAAGTCCCACACACCATATTTGTGGCATTCTGACCCTAACATTTTTTATGGCAATTCTAGTTACTCAAGGACGGCAATTTTCAGTGACACATGACAAGTTTTTGTCAAAATAAAACTCAAGAACGAAAGTTGCCATGCTTGTCAACTAAAGTTCCTATCCTCGTGTTACTAAACTTGCCGTTGAAAACGTACGAAGTTGCCATGTGCTTATCAGAGTCCTTCGGAATATCTGTTGAGCCCCTCGCTCCATGGAACTTAGGAACATGACGGATGTGTTGGACAATTGTCAATGAAGCCACTTATGGTAGGTGAGATAGCAGAAGAGGAAAGCGGGGAGGCGGATGCCATATGACACCGTTGTGCCAGAGGCAGTGCCAACAACAAATAGATGTAGGTTCAAGTGCACTAATCTCTCTAAAATTTCTCAATTTTTTTGCAAAAATATGAATAAAACTAAGCTTTGAATATACAAAGATGTGGGGTTAGTTAACGCCACAGCTTACACATAGAATCGCCCCTGCGTTGTGCTATTTCCATGGGGTGAGGATGCATGGTTCCTGGCGAGGAGTTTGTCATGGTTCCCGCATGTGAGTATCGTACTTCATTTTGTAATGTGTTGCGGGAATGTAAGATAAAAAAATTGTGGGCTTATTCGATTGACATTCTATGAATGCTCATAGCTTTGAAGTAATCTTCTTTCCAGAATCCAAACTCCGAAATTTTTCACAACTCTGTTTCTGCTTACTTTGACACTGGAACGCACAAATTGAATGTGTTCTCATTAAGATATTGCCATACTAAACTTTACATAGGTTGCACCAATCACTTCTGAGTGACAACATTCACCCGCAAAACTATGACATTCATAAATGAAGATAAATGCGAAATTTCAAATGGTTTTGTGAGTCTAGTTAGGTGGGCAGGGTGCATAAATACAAGAACTGCAGATGAGGCTTCTAGGTCTAGCTTTACAGTAACGATTTTGAGGAAGAAAGTAGCACCCGAGGAGAAATCACTGTACCAAATTTACTTGGGTATTCCTTTGTTTTATTCAGGATGGTAAACCTTTCGTAGAATAAAAAATTATGTTTTGGGCCTTAGTGATGAGAAATATTCAACCTTTGATCCACTTGGTCGTTGTGGAGGCTCGGCAAGGCGACAAGGTGAACATGTGTGTTCATGGTGATGAGGATACTAGACTTTGTCACTCATGAGCTTCGGCCTGGCTGTGGGTCAATCTGATTAAGCCTACTCACAACTTAGAAGGGCTCACTATCTCTAATCTAGATCTGAGTATTTTACAACTCCACTATGTGTTCTTGAATGTCATGGCAATTTGGTCTGTCATATCAACATATTTAGAAAACTCACATGAAATTTATGTCAAATAGATGCGCACAACCACCGCACCTTCCACAGCTAACATTTTATTATATCACTCTGATGCAGTGTGCCTCTCTCCATGGTTCACCAGTCAATTTAGCACTTTCCTCTGCATTACCGGTTGCAAGTAGAAACAATGCAAGAAAATTCCAATTCATACACACGATTGGCCTGTCGTCAAATGTGTTTTCTTCACCATTGAGACCCATCGAAATTCATCACTTAATTTGATACGGTGACTGACAACAATGTGTTACGAGAAGAAAGTAAAATGAAAAAGGAGGTGAGAACGGGAGACATCATGAAGCGGAGGGAACTAAGGGTCGGTAGCTAGTCAAGAGATAGTAATACATGTGGAGATGCTTCGCTCGCCACACCATGCCACCATGGACAACCATGTGGTCATGAGGTTTGCGATGACGCGCTCTCACAAGCTTTTTGTCGTAATGGTTGTCATGTCTTTATCTAATTCCTCTTTCTGGAGGAAGGTCGTAGCGAAGCCTGCAACACGTTGCTAGGGGCATTGACGGAAGTAGTCTTATCCGATGCCATGGAAGTGACTGATGCTGTGCATGCACCAGAGGCGGGACTGGAGGAATGGTGGCACCTCACTTGCAGCAGGAAGCGTATGATGCCAGTGTTACATTAGCAATCTTTGACATCTAGAACTGCAACCACCTCCATTTTGACTTTTGTTGAGAACAGACCTGTCAAGCAACTTAGAGTGTACTCAAGTAATTATTCCTTTCAGACTGCGCGCATACTGGATTGTAGAGCTTAACCTAAAAAACGAAACCGTGTTTGGTCTTAAGGTCAGCTTTCTTCGTCTCCGTACTCTCCTTATCTTCAAAATCAAGCTTCTCCAAGACATACGGTCTTGCATAGCAGGGGATGCACTATTCAAATTGTAAAAGAATAAAAACTAAGCGTGAAAATAAAAAACACAAGTCATGCTTAATTACGAAGGTCTCCTTCAGCGTGAGGGTGAAGCACCTATCATTATCCATGTGAGGCCTGTCGCACATACCCCCATCATCGATGCAGTAATCACATTCAGGGATCCTATCGTCGCCGGACATTTCCTGTGTTCATAATTCAATAATTACAAATCGACGGCAAATAGCAGTAACTCAACACAGATCACTATTTAGCACCGGTTGACTTTCGGTCTGTCGAGTCTTAAAGTCTCATCTCTTGTGATGTATATGGTGGCACTCCCTGTCTGATATTGCGACCGTCGGTGATGGTCGTTTCCCCCTCTCTCTCGTTCATTACTAAGATATATCACGAGAAGAATAAGTGGGCAACGACCCCAAGACAACAGTCGGGATCATTCCTTCTAGAACAGACAAAAAGTCACACAAGAAGCCCCAACTAACTGAAAGTCAACCCTAAGTATCAGTGAATTAACATTACATATGTCGAGTAATGACATAAAATATGGACTATGTTTTGCCGGAATGTCGTTTAATTCCGGTTCCGGTAAATCACAGGCACTTGATATGTCCTACATTCTAGCACATGTCATGCCGAAATTCACGAAACTTTTTGGCATGACCTTTGCCAAAAAGAGTGACATATCCAGCGCCTGAAATTTGTCGGAACGGAAATGAATCAAGATTCCGGCAAAACCTGGGCCACTCGGATCGGTTTCCCTGCAAAGATATAAAGTGGCCACTTGCTTTGACATCACAAACCTGATACAAATGATATGATGATACAAAGTGGCCATCGAGAGCAGTATAAGCTCTTCCAAATGATTCTCAAAATTGTCGCTGTCCATACAGAGAATGCCATTGTGTGGGGTGGGATGCTCACTATATGGATGTCGAGGATGCGGGTGTCGTAGCGGCACGTCGGTGATCTTCCCTGCACACAGAAAAGTAACTATGTGACCTATGCTTGATATGCTATCCAAATCTCCAAATGGCTAGTTAATAACAACCTATGAGAATATTTGATTTGATTCCTAATAAAATTTCTACTGTCTACAATTTGATTCCTACTGTCTACTTGTTGAACCCTATAAAAATGCTAATTTTTTTACCTACTGTCTTTTATATGTAGTTGAAAATAATTGCTGCTAGTATATAAATTATTTTTACCTATTTTCGTCTATATATATATATATATATTTCACAATATAACTTCGAGTTCGATTGCTGAAATATATTTGAAAATATACCATGATCCTCACATACACTTGCTACAAAATCTGAATAGCACGTTAAGATTAACAAGTATAGGACATTTATTGACATTTGAGACTAAAAACAATTTGACAGCGAGTTAACTGAATTTTTTGACATTGCCCTAACTGAATTTTTTCGATAGTCTCTTAACTGATTTTTTGACATTTATCTTACCTAATTTTTTTTGACATTGTCTTAACTGAATTTTATATAGTTTCAGTTACAATCCTCTATTAAGAATTAAAGCTTATAGTTATGTTTGGTTAATTAAAATTGATCCCCCAATTTCGGATGAACCCTAATTTTCAAATTAGGATTGATTTTGCTCAAATTCTCAATCTATTCAATAACTACCCTAGCAAAATCTGGCAGCACGTAGGCAAAAATGAAGAGAACGAACCCTAAGCAAACTTAAGGAGAGGGGAGGAGATTGAAGGGGTCGGTGTAGGCGTGGTCACCTTGGGCGTCGGCGGAGGCGTGGAGGAGGAGGAGGTCGGACGGCCGAGGCGCGGCGGAGGCGTGGCGGAGGTCGGTGTCGAGTGTGGGCGCGGTGTCGACGTCGGGACTTGGGCGACGACGAGGCCGGGGCGCCGGGGCTTGGGTGACGGTGAGGAAGGGGAGGAGTTCGGGGGATGGCAGCAATGCAGCGACAACGGCGATGACGTGAGGAGGACGGTCATGACGGTGTGTGTGTGTGAGAGAGAGAGAGAGGAGAGAGGAGATGGAGAATGAGGCGGAGGGAGGATAATTTCACATTAGCAGTATCGCGGGGCCCATGCTACTCCTAAGCGCAGTAGTTATAGCGCGGGTATTATGTACTACGCTGCTGCTAAGTGGGGTCCACCAGATAGCCCCGTTTGACCGTAGCAGCAGCGAGGGCTATGGACCGCTCGCTGTTGCTATCAGTTTAGTTGTAGCACGGGTTTTGTACCAGGCGCTGATACTATGGCTTGACTCAGAGGTACCGTGGGGCCCCTTAGCTGTAATGCGTTGTGCACCCGCCCGTGCTACTGCTAAACTATACCAGTAGCGTGTGATTCTTGCCCGCGCTACTACTATTTACCAATAGTGGTTGACAATTATCCTGCGCTGTTGTTACTAGTCTACCTATAGGGGTTTTCCTAGGAATGATATCTTTCTTTACAAAGTTTCATACACATATGTTTGTAATGTTGTACTGTTTTCTGGGACGAAGGACAAGATGGCTAATGATCTAATATACCACTATATCATGGGCTAGATTTAACTAGTACTCCTTAGCAATCGGGGTACCAGAGAACGCTCAGTCGACGCTGAGTACTAGAGAACCATATAACTTCTCATGGAAGATGAAGCTGTTTTTTTAGAATAAGAAGATGAAGCTGTTTTTTTAGAATAAGAAGATGAAGCTGGTTGAGGTGTCTCACCGAGCTTTGTAAGTTTGAGAGATCCCTTGGGCACAATAGGACTCATAAATAAGTTAGGGAAACCCCCCAAGCTCAAATAGTTTGCATATGTAGATTAGGTGTTGTTTGGCTTTCATTTCCTTCCCCTTTTATGTCCCTTTTACTTATTCTGAAATTTGTAATGTTCTCTAGATGAAAACTATGAAGGTTCCTTCGGTATAACCATGCAAGACATTAATGAGAATCACATGAGTGCTGCACGGTGGCTAGGTGGTGGATATGGACGTGCAGGTGGGGTCCAAAATGTTTTCTTGAACACTAGCGGGCAAATAAAAGGCCAAACGTCTGAGACGTTGCACATATGACACACTGCCGGTGATGCCTCACTTGAGACATACCACTGGTGGTTTTCATCAACCTGCCAGTGGTTCAGTGTCAGTTATAAGCCATTCTAAAGTAGTGTGCCCAGGCGCAAAAAAAATTCTCGACGTGATATGTCTTGCATCCATGACCATGAGTGTCATCAAGGTTTATCATCCCCCTCTCATAAATCTGGTCATGAGCAAAAAGAGTTTGAGAATAAACAAAATATACAGGAGGTGGGAATGAGAGACCTCGTAAAGGGGATCAACACTGGGCAGCATGTCAACACAGCTGAAATTTCATCCAGGGATGTTTGAGTGCCACAGCCTGCCGCATCTGACCATCACGTATAATTGAGCTCCGCGGCGATGCGCTCTCACTAACCGGCCGTGCCCATGCTCTTGCCGACATGGTGTACGGTGATGTGGCGGCACCGACAGCGGCAGCGCGGCTTTCCCGCGGCGGAGGCGCCCCTTTGGCGGCGGCCGGAGTCTCGGATCTCGCCGGGCCCATATGGACTTTGGCGGGCCGATGAATCTAGTACGTGGTGGCAGGTTGGCGTGATGGGCTTGGCAAAGTCGGCTGCTTTAGCACTGTGGTGGTGCCGCGTCCAGTTAGGCGGCTGGATCCTTGTGGTCCAGTCCCCGACAGAGAAGGCGGTGATCCACGCACAAGAAGCTGGATGGAGTTCTTGGAACAAATCTGGGTGGAAACATACTCTCGGCTAGATGCCAAGGTTGGCGATGGCGGCGCTCTGTGGTGTCGTTCCCTTGTTGAAGGCATCGTCGTGGAGAAATACTAGACCACTATTTACTACCTCCGGGGGAAACCCTAGATTGGAAGACGGCGGCGCTCTCGTGTCGTTTACCCCTTGGGCTCGAGGGACCAGTGGACGACATCTTTGGTGGAGTCGTGCTTCCTCCTACACATTGATGGCGATGGATCTCGACGGCGTGGCGCTCTGGAGATTCGATGTCCGGTGTGCGACAATGGACTCGCGCAGGAGGATGACGTTGTCTGTCGCCGTGGTGGTGTCGATGGTAGAGAGGCCTGGCACGGTCGATGTGTCAGTTTTTGCCTTGAAGATGGATCGATGGGAGACAGTGCTGATGGGCCTTGCATTGTGTGCATGTGGTGCCTACTATGAAGTGCTGGACCGGTTTATGACCCAATCCAGATATGTGCCTACGCTGGGGCATCCGGCTTTAGGTGTTAGGCTTTGGTGCGATGTCTCTTTGGTATTAGGATCGGACATTTGGTACCTCTTCATCAAAGGGATAGGACATAGGAGTAGCAATAGGTGTTGCCAAGATGATGGCTTCAACATACTGATGTATTACTTTATAAGATCTTTATGAGTAATTAATAAAATGGATGGATACATTAGCCAGATACAGAGACCGGGGTACATTCTCCTTTTCAAATAAAAAACTGCTCCTGCCGACACCGTCACATGGTCACCTCTTTCTCGCCGTCCACACCGCGCCCAGACAAGCTGGCGGTGAGACATTCTCCATTCCCTTTTGGCACTGCTGCCTTCCGTGCTCCGATCCTGTCCGACATCGAGACTTCAAGCTTCTGTTTGACGAAATGGTTGTAAGCCGCAGCATGTTAATCTTTTTCTGAAGCTAAAACGCTATCCAACTCTTTATTCATTAGGCGCTAGCATGTCTGACAAATAATCAGTCAGCCATCTACGGATTGTATCATATAAATGCATAAACACAGAAAGTTTTAAAGAGTGCCTAGCTAAACGGTGTGCCGCCACATTAGTCCGACGACATGCAAACCGTAGCCTAAATCCCTGCAACGAAGTAGACATCTCCTTCATCTTCGTAATGAGATGAAAACACGTCGATCTCTGAGGTACATCCCAGAGTCGTTGGATCTCCTGACAATCCGTTTCCAACACAACTTGTTGAAGCCTATCTCCTGTGCCATTAGAATCGCGTCTCTGCATGCAAGTAGCTCAATGGAAAAAGGGTATGTTACCCCATCGTACCTTGAGCCTCCAGCTCTAACGAGAGCTCCCTGATGATCTCGAGCAATGAAGCCCGCTCCTCCACATATAAGACCCGTATCCGTAGCTCCATCAGTGTTGATCTTTATCCATCCCTCCTCCGGTGGCAACCACCTCAGGGGGACTATAGCTTGGGTCTTCCTCCTTTCCGGTATCTCAAGTGCCCGGACAATCTCCTCGATAATCACCATGGATTTCACCGGCCGATACACCATCTCACCATGAGCGTAGTTGTTCCTGGCATGCCAAACAGCCCACATCATAGTAATCATAATAGCCGCCACCTCCTTTTTGTACAATCTTTGATCTAAAAGATCTCGAGACCATGACAATGGATGTAACCGTGGTATGCCAATACCAAAGAAACGTTCCGCTGCTTCCCAACAACTCCTTGCATGGTCACATTCCATCAATGAGTGAAATAACGTTTCATTATCATGACCGCACATCGGGCAATTTGGTAGCTCCTTAATATGCCTCCTCTGAAGCTCGCCATAGGATGCCAAGAAATTCTTTAGCACTCGCCACCAGAAAACCCGGATCTTTGGAAGTACATTGATCTTCCACAACGCCTTCCACATGGCTGACTCTCCAGATGATGAACCAACTGTTTCTGTCAGCTGAAGCTTAGTTTGCATCTCATGCCTGTATGCCGACCTGACCATGAAGAGGTCGGACTTCTCCCTTGCCCATGCCCACACATCCGCCCCTCCCACTCGTGGTCTTGACATGGAAAGAATAGCTGCCACATCTGGGGGTAAAAAAATACCCTGAACGAGCTCCGTATCCCATTGGTTTGACACCACGTCAATCAGGTCCGATACTAACTGGATCGAGTTTGGCTTGAGAGCTCCCATCGGTTTCATTAATATGCTACCATCTATCCACTGATCATGCCACACTTCGGTGGTATCTCCATTTCCAATCCGTCGAGCCCTCTCTTCAACAACTCTCTCCCTTGGACAATTGCTTTCCAAGTCTTGGGGGCACTAGCGGGGCAACCCGTAGTTAGAAAATCCTCATTAGGGAAATATCATGCATTAAGCACTCGTGCACACAGACTATTTGGATTCTCAAGTAATCTCCATGCTTGCTTTGCTAACATCGCATCATTGAAAGTTTCCCGGTCTCGGAATCCCAATCCTCCTTGTGACTTTGCAATGCACATCTTATCCCAAGATTGCCGATGCATTCCTTTTTTTGTCACGTGATCCAGCCCACCAATATTTTGACATATTTGTCGTCAATTTCTTGCACAAACCTTTTGTGAGTTTGAAGCAACTCATAGAGTAGGCCGGTAGAGTTTGGACCACTGACTTCAAAAGAACTTCTCTTGTTGCACATGACATTTTCCTTTCACACCACCCTTGCATCCTTCCCCTTGATCTTTCATTAATATGTTCAAAACTTTGCTCTGTGATTCTCCCCGCAGCTATTGGCAGGCCAAGGTACTTCTCCGACATAGCTTCTCTTTGGATTTGTAAGGCCGCTTTGACCCCCATCTTAATTGAAGCGCCACTGTTAGGGCTAAAAACCACGGAGCTTTTCAACTTGTTTGCACACCGTCCAGAACCAATGCTGTATTGCTGCAAAATTTCATTCAGTCTTATGGCATTCCTGGAATCAGCCTTCATAAAGATTAAACAATCATATGCAAATAATAGATGGTAAATCCACGGGGCAGTATTGCTCACTCTGATCCCCCTATCAATCCAACCCCCATCATAGTTTTGCAGCATACAAGAGAGACCCTCTCCACATAGCAGAAACATATATGGTGAGATCGGTCCCCCTGACGGAAACCTCTCGACGGTGAGAATACCAACAGCAACTCCCCATTGACCTTCACCTGGAAGCTCATTGTCGTCACACATGACATGACAAGGGCTATCCACCGCTCGTGGAACCCAAGTTGGCGCATTATCCCTTCCAGATACTCCCATTCGACTCGGTCGTACACCTTGATCATATCGATCTTAACCGCACACCAACCTTGCTTTCCTCTCTTCCTTTTCATCGAGTGTATGCACTCATATGCCACTAGGACATTGTCGGTGATCAGACGTCCCGGGACAAAAGCACTCTGTTCCTTTGCAATAATCTCATCAAGAATCTCCCTCAAACGATTAGCGAGTACTTTAGAACATATTTTGTAGATAACATTGCACAATGAGATCGGCCTATACTGTGTAATGTTTTGCGGATTTTTTACCTTTGGTATAAGCACAATCACCATGTTGTTCACCATCTCAGGCATGTGTCCTCCATTCAAGAAACCGAGGACCGCCGCCGTAACATCCGGGGCTATCAACTCCCATGGCACTGATAGAAGCCAACATGGAAACCATCACATCCGGGCGCCTTCATAGGCCCCATAGCAAAGAGCACAGCCTTAACTTCTTCTTCTTTGAATGGCCTAGTCAGTCGTTCATTCATTGGTTCTGTTATTTTATGTGGTACATGGTGAAGCACTGCCTCCACATCCATATAATCTTGCGCCGTGTACAGGCCGGTATAGAACTGCTGCACCTCGGCATGAATCTCCTCTTTGGTCTCACAAATCCCTCTATCCGCAGTTTGAAGGCTGTAATCCGATTTCTGCTCTTGCGCGCCGCCGCACGTGCATGACAAAAGCTCGTGTTACGATCACCTGCCTTTAGCCAATCAGCCCTCGATCTCTGTCGCACCAAGATCTCTTCCTTATGAAGGAGCTCTGAGAGCTGGCAGGATATGTCTTTCTCTTTCCTGGTCGGCCCCTGAAACAACGAGTTGGACCTCTCCTTTTCATACTCCTTACGTACTTTCTTAATTTTCCTCTTCACATCTCCAAACTTCTTTGTTTTCCAGTACGTAAGGTGCACTTGCATGGCCGAAAGGGCCTGTTCTATGCCCTGCAATCCTTGCATTCTGACCCCCTTGTGCCAGCCATGTAAAACAGCGGCATCATATGATTCTTCCTATTGCCACGCCTTCTCATACATAAACCTGCGCTGATACCCTTCCTCTGCCAATGTCATTCCCTTCATCTTCACCACGAGCATGCAATGATCAGACTTTGGCGTTGGGCAGTGTCTCGCGAAGGAAGCTGGGTACATTGACATCATCGCCGGGTTCACTAAGAACCTATCAAGCCCAACCTTCACATTTGAGTCACCGTGCTGCATATTATCCGACGTAAAAGGTACACCATGGAAACCCAAATCTTGTAGGTCACAATCATCCACACATTGCCGAAAACGCTCCATCTGCCACTCAGGGCGATCATGAGCTCCAAAGTACTCTGAATTATCTAGAATTTTATTAAAATCACCCCCGCATAACCACGGGGCATCACTTTGAGCCTTCAACCCTCTCAACAAATTCCAACTTTCTGCACATTCACTTTGTCTAGCTTTCGCATAGAAACCAGTAAACCGCCACTTTTTATTATCACCTCCTACATTCTTAACCGACACATCAATGTGGCGATTTAAGAAATTATTAAGAGTTACATCAACGTCTTTTGACCAAAACAAAGCTAGTCCACCACTGAGGCCGTCGGTATTAACATGATAGCAACCCTCAAAACCAAGTCGGGCAGTGAGATCACTAGCCCTTTTTCCCTCAATCTTCGTCTCCGATACAAAGACTAGGGCGGGAACTTCTCTCTTCACTAAGTCGTGAAGTTCACGAACTGTCTCTGGGTTCCCAAGCTCGCGATAGTTCCACGTTATGCAATTCATTGCTCCCCGCGGGGCTGGTGCCCAGCCTCCGCGAGGTCCTTTGCTTCTTCTTCCTCCGCCTTCTTCCTCTTCGAGTCCCCGCCGTCCTCCCGTGACCTGTAAGACTCATCCTCCTCATTTTGCCTCTTCCTCATCATAGTATCATTATCTTGTAGGAGCATAGGGCCGCTACCCCCGCCTTTCACAGTTGAAGTGTTCATGTCGACCCTGTGATAGACTGAAGCTGCCCCTCGTCCCATCCTACCTCCTCGACCGTTTGCACCTCTTGCCTTGCATTAAATTGATAGACCGTGTTTTTTACTCTGCCAGTGGGAGGATTTTCAGGCGAGTTCACTTCCAATCCTGGCTCAACATCTTGATCTCCTTATCCTGCCTCCTTCTGCCTCCCCATGTCACCGGCAGCCTCTTGCTTGTAAGTTGGTGCTCTGCCCCAACTCCTGTTTTTTGCAAGCTAAGAATTTGAGAGCCTCCCGGTACGGCGGCCTACGTACCATGCCCATCTCTCCCAGTGGTCCTAGGGCACATTAGTTCAGCATGTCCCAACAACACACATGAAAAGCAAAAGTAGGATACGTTTTCATATTGGATCTCAAAGAACTCAGACTCCTTTGTTTTTGACTTCTCCAATTGCACCCAACGGATCAACGGTTCATCTACCTTGATCCAAGCCCTGAATCCGAGGCAATCCCCAAAAGCAAAACCCTTCTCATCCGCATGCAGCGCTACCACATCGCCCACCATGCTTGCAATGCGCTTTGGCCACGGCGGACATAGCGCGTTAAAGGGGAGGTTGATCACCCGTGCCCAAATTTTGATCATGTCGAACTTGAGCTCCGGAGGGCGCGATCTGATGTTAAACCACTCCAAAACCACACAGTGCTTCCCCACCATCCATGGACCTCCCTCAAAGATCCGATCACAGTCCCGCTTGATGGCAAAACTAGCCAGAAAAACATTCTCTCCCTTCGTTCGGAAGTTCAGCCCCCTCGGGTTGCCCCACGCCGGGCACAGAGGCTCCTCAATGGTGTTCACGTGAAAAGCCTTCTGATACAAAACCTTCCCGATGAGTGCATAGGGGTCTTCAACTCTCTCCTCTTCCTCCTCATCGATGACAAGCTTCATCTTCTCCTTATCCGTTAGATCTAGCCGATCCATCATCTGCTCCACCGTCTCAGCCTCCTTCGTGTTTTCCCTCTTCCCTCCCTTGGCACTCAACTCCGCCATCAGTTTGCCCGGCCTCCCCCCAATCCCCTCACCCATAGTGCCGCCAAGGGTGGGAAAGGACGCAGGGTCCCCCCTTGATCACCCCGAGTACACTGGTAGAAAAAGGGGCTATAGTCCCGGTTCGTAAGGGCCTTTAGTCCCGGTTCCTGAACCGGGACTAAAGTGTCGGTACTAATGCCCCGACCCTTTAGTCTCGGTTCAATTCAGAACCGGGACTGATGGGCCTCCACGTGGGCAGTGCGCAGAGCCCGGGCCGGAGACCCTTTGGTCCCGGTTGGTGGTACCAACCGGGACCAATAGGCATCCACGCGTCAGCATTTCTGTGGCTGGGGTTTTAGTTCTTTTTTGAAGGGGGGGGGGGGGTTGGAGGTTTTGGGGGGTTAATTTAGGTGTTTCATATATTGTGTTAGCTAGCTATAATTAATAGAGAGAAGTGTCCTCTCTTATGTCCGTGCTTGGTCGACGCTACGTACTATACATACGTATAGAGCAGACTAGACACGCTGGCTAGCTAGTAAGCAAAGGAAGGAAACAGAAGATCATCATGAACATATATGCATACAGAGAGAAGTGATATCGACCACCTCTCCTTCTCCGAGAGATTGGTCGAACAGCAAGTTCTCGTATATTTATCTGACACTACCGGCTACATATATACAATAATTATCTCTTACAAATATAATCATACGGACTCAGGGTCCACATAGAATTCTCCGTCTTCAGGGATCACGTGGTCAAGAAATAATGCCGCCAATTCCTCTTGAATTGCTCGCATGCGAGCTGGTGCTAGGAGTTCATCCCGCTTCCGAAACATCTAATTTGAAGAAGGGGGTCAATACATACATACATACATACATACATATGTATATATATATATATATATATATATATGAATGAATGAAACTCAACACAAATGATGGTAATAAAATAAAATTGTGAATGTTGTTATTTACGTACTTCATATTGTTCGTCAGAGTACCTGCCCCGCTCACAGGTCGTGTGGCGGATGGACTCGCAAACATAGTATCCACAGAAATCATTCCCTTGTTCCTGCCACAACCACTTTACAAGAAATAGAGGTTAATCAAACTGATAAGCAAGAATGCCAAATGGTATTGATGAAATTAGCGCTTGAATGACTAGTAGATGCGCTTAAAATGCTACTATAGTACTTACTTTCGGGTGTCTAAATTGCAGCTCCTTCGGCAGTCCCGGAGCTTTTCTTGTGAATTTTCTCCAAACCCTGCCGGACAAAGAAAACAATTACTTGATATATCAGGAAATGAACAAAGTTGCTGATATGGTGGATAATGATTGATTTAACTTACTTCTCGAGTATTTTAGTCATGTCTGCATAGTCCTGGGGATCTTTTCGTGTTGAGTCTAAGACGGTTACTAGTCCCCGCTCAAGCTTAATATGTAGGAGAATATAGTGGAAACTGCACAAGCATGCATAACTCATCAATTACATTACTATAACCTTGACTAATATATAAGGGAAACCAAATACGCACAAGACAGTAACACTCACTTGAAGTTGTAAGGAAAGAGTATTATATCTTTGTTTTGATTTATTACGAATGATCGTAGCAAGTTGGCCTCGGTAGCTGCGGCATGAAATTTAACCTGAGTTGCATCTATGAGATATGTGTTAATGAACCCAATATCACCGACTTGTCTTTTCTTCAATTTGACGATCTTCAATCTGCATAATATAGTGAGGATGATTATAAATACATGCAATGAAAGAGCTAAGCTATATAGAGAAACTTAATGAGAGAAGTAGTACTACTTACAGACAGTAGCAGGCGACCGTTGTTTTATTGAGGGCCAATTGATTAAAAACTGATAGAACTCCTCAAATGGAACAGGCAACAGATCAATTCCAACGAGGTCATGCTCCTTTTTAACTTTCACATACAAAGTACTCCTCCCCCCAGAGTCTCTGCAGATTTTCAAGTACCAATCATGCAATCTTCGCATCATCGTTGATAGAGATCTTTCATCTTTGACGAGAGGCTTTCCATACTCGTATCTTTGTCTCTGCATGTCCATGGGTTCATAATGTACTTCGTCGGGCAGGTAATCTGCAAGATTGCTATAACCGGGCACCATCCTCGCATCATTAGCGACGTTGTGGCTAGGCACCTTGAGCGGGGGGCACGATTGCTTCGCTTGTTCGCCGAGCTGGGAAATTTGTTTCCCAGCTCGTCGTTCTTTCAGCCTTTGATCACTGACAGTACTTCCCGACCGCTCCGCTTCGGCAAATTCCTTTCCAATAATGTGCTCATAGTTTCCTTTCGGCGGAGACTTGGTTGGTTTTGTCAGGGCAGCCAGAGTGCGCTTCGCTTTCACCGGATCTACCTTCTCCTCCGGAGGTGGATGTTTCTTTGCTTTCACCCCTTCAAAGAAGTTCCTCACTTCTTCTCGCGCGATCTCGGCGTTCTCCTCCGGGGTCCTCCCGTATGGTAACTTCTCTAGAGTCTTCAGAGAAGGACCGAATCTGTATGTCCTCCCGCCGCTGGTTGTACTGCTAGACGCCGACCGAGCAGACGGAGCAGTTGTCTTCTTTACTTGCTTATGAGGCGGAGGAGAAGGAGTACGACGCGCCGGAGCAGCTGGAGCGGCGGTAGGTCTCTTCCGCCCTTGCTGACGAGGCGGAGAAGGAGGAGGCTGGCTGCTTGGGCACGTCGGCGCAGGCGGAGAAGGAGGCGGAGTGCCGCCACGCGCCGGAGAAGGAGCCGGCCGAGGGCCCTGATCGTCACTCGCCGGAGGAGGAGGTGGTGGAGGAGGCGGAGTGCCCTGACTCGCCGGAGGAGGAGGAGGAGGCGGAGGCGTCCAGTTCGGAAGGTTGATGAGCTCCTTCCGCCATAGGCATGGAGTCTTCAGAGTAGACCCCAGCCGAGTCTCCCCTTCACCGATAGGGTGGTCAAGCTGGAGGTCCTCAAATCCCTCCGTTATCTCATCCACCATCACCCTAGCATATCCTTCTGGAATCGGCCGGCAGTGAAAAGTTGCGCCGGGTTCAGTAGGATAAAAAGAGCCAATAGCCGCCTTGACCTTCAAATTCATCCATTGCGTCATAAGGTGGCAATTTTGAGACTCCGTGATAGCATCCACGGGATAGCTGGCAGGAGCCGTCAAGGCATGCTCCAGTTGAAGCAGCTCGGTGGAAGCCACGCTGCTTCTGCGCTGAGATGGCGGGGTAGCTTCGGGGGAGGCTTCGACAGTACGTTTGCTGCGATTTGCTTCTCGTTCCTCTATCGCGTCTACCCTTGCTTGCAGCGCCTGCATTTGGGTCTGCTGCACTTTTTTCCTCCTCTCATGGGATTTGTAACCGCCTGCGTCCGGAAACCCAACCTTCCATGGAATGGAGCCTGGTGTGCCTCGTGTCCGTCCAGGGTGCTCAGGATTCCCGAGGGCCATTGTGAGCTCGTCGTTCTCTCTATCCGGAAAGAACGTCCCTTCCTGCGCTGCTTCGATATACTGCTTAAGCTTACTGACTGGTATGTCCATTTGATCGTTCGTCCAAATGCACTTCCCTGTTACAGGGTCCAGGGTTCCGCCAGCCCCGAAGAACCAAGTCCGGCAATGGTCTGGCCAGTTAATTGTCTCTAGTTCGATCCCTTTATGAACCGGATCATTCTCAGTCTTGGACCACTTAGGCCGGGCTACGAGGTAGCCACCTGACCCCGTGCGATGGTGAAGCATCTTCTTCGCAGCATTTTGCTTGTTTGTCGCCGACATCTTCTTACTCTTTTCCGATGTCTTGTGGGCCACAAATGCGGGCCAGTGATCTCTGATCTTCTCATATCTACCCTTGAATTCTGGTGTCTCATTATTTTCGACAAACTTATTCAGCTCTTTCTTCCACCTCCTCAATAGTTCTGCCATCCTCTTCAGAGCAAAAGACTTCATTAATTTCTCTTTAACTGGGTTCTCTGGATTATCCTCTGGCGGTAGGGTGAAATTTGACTTCAGCTCAGTCCAGAGATCATTTTTCTGCATATCATTGACATAAGACACCTCAGGGCCTTCTGTAGCCGGCTTAAACCATTGTTGGATGCCTATCGGGATCTTGTCCCTAACCAGAACCCCGCATTGAGCAACAAATGCGCTCTTTGTCCTGGGGGGTTCAATAGGTTGGCCATCGGGCGCGATTGCTATGATCTCAAACTTTTCATCCGAGCTCAACTTTTTCTTTGGGCCCCGTCTCTTTACCGAAGTTGTGCTCGATCCGGAGGGCTAGAAAAAAGAACAAAGACTTAATTAATATGTGTACATACCAAAACAATGAATGCATCAGTCAGCTAGTCAGCATAGGCTTAACTAATATATATACCTGGCCGGACTCGGTTCGGTCACCGGAGCCGTCATCACGGTCTCCTTCTTGCACCGGCATTGGGTCACTGGAGCCGTCCTCATGTTCTTCTTCTTGCACCGGCATTAGGTCACCGTAGCCAGCTTGTTCACCCTCTCCTTCCAGACCATCGGTTTCATTGAGAAACAACGAGACGGCATCACTTCCTTCTGCGATTATGTCCCTCAACAACGCTTCTTTTGTTGCTTCGTCTAGGGCGGTGTCCATAGTTTCTACAAATATTTACAACATGGCAATTATTATTCAAACATGACAGATGGATATATTAGTGCCAAATGTAGAACTAGCTACCTAATCATAGTAAGCTATCGGGAGGGGGTATATATCGACAACGACGACACTACATCTATGTCCCTCGACGACCCTCGTTCCCGATAAAAAAAAGAGGAAGAAGAAGAAAAAAAAAGAGGAGAAGAAAGAATAGAGGAGAAGATCTCCTCTATTCTTTCTTCTCCTCTTTTTTTCTTCTTCCTCTTCTTTTTTTATCTTCTTCTTCCTCTTCTTTTTTTACCCTCGACCCTCGACCCTATAGAACCCTCGAACCCTCGACCCTGAAACCCTCAACCCTTGACCCCTTAACGACCCTCGACCCTCTACCCTAGTTCTCGACCCTCGACCCCTCGGCGATCCTCGACACCCTCGTTCCCGATAAAAATTAAGAAGAAGAAGAAGAAGAAGAAGAAGAAGAAAATTGTAACTTTTCCTCTCCTCTTCTTTTTTCTGAAGTGTGTTCTATGTTCCTCGTTCCGGACCCTCGACCCCTCGGCGATTCTTCTTTTTTCTTCTTATTTATTTCTCCTCTTCTTTTCCTCTCCTCTTCTTCTTTCTTTCCTCTTCTTATTTTCTTCTTTCCTATCCTTCTCTTTCTAAAATTGTAACTTTTGCATATATAAAACGTTTCTAACATTGTAACTTTCTATATAAAACTTTCCTATCGGGAGGGGGAGAAGATTGAAGAAAAAAAGAAGAAAAAAAAGAGGAGAAGAAGAAAGGAATAGAGGAGAAGAAGAAACAATAGAAGAAAAAATAGAATTTTTTCTATTTTTTCTTCTTCTCCTCTATTCCTTTCTTCTTCTCCTCTTCCTTTTCTTCCTCTCCTCTTCTTCTCCTTTTTCCTCTTATTATTTTCCTTTTCCTCTCCTAAATATATAAATTTTTGTAAAAA
Organism: Triticum monococcum; assembly: GCA_034509565.1. NCBI lineage: Eukaryota > Viridiplantae > Streptophyta > Magnoliopsida > Poales > Poaceae > Triticum > Triticum monococcum. The sequence goes on along the minus strand of CM067841.1, from coordinate 37,388,032 downwards.
TGAAACTAACCTAAAATGTACTAAATCAGAGAACATATATAGATAATCCTTTTCTAAATATCTAAATCTAACTTTTTTGCATATATGAACATATATACACAAAGAACATACAAACATATATACATTTTTATAAAAAAGCAAAATACAAATCATCATATGTATGAAAAAAAATCTAAAAAGAAGCAGCATACACAATACATATACTCACATACAAACATATATATATATATATATATAATCTGAAAAAAACAAGCATATAATATATGAAAAAAAGGAACAGGGGAGGGGCGGCGTCGGCCGGACCAAGGGAGGGGCAGGGGTGCGGGTTAGGCGGCGAGGACGGCGACGGGGCAGGGGGCGCGCGTTCGGCGGCGAGGAATGGGGCGGGACAGGGCGACGGCGATGACGGGGGCGCGCGGGCCGGGGCGCGCGACGCGCGTCGGGGCAGGGCGGCGATCGGCGACGGCGTCGGGCGAGGGCACGGGCGACGGCGAGCGGGCGGCGACGGCGACCTCGGGCGGCTAGGGAAGGCGACGACGACGACGGCGTCGAGGAGCAGCGCAGCAGCCTGGCGGCGTTGGAGAGAAGAATGGCGGTTGGCCAAAATTTCACAAGTGTTGGCTTATATAGCCAGAGCAATGGTCCCGGTTCGTGCTACGACCCGGGACTAATGCTCCCTTTAGTCCCGGTTGGTTCCACGAACCGGGACCAAAGGCCAATTTTCAGCAGCCCAAAGGGCGGGAAGCGGCGGCCTTTGGTCCCGGTTGGTGGCACCAACCGAGACTAAAGGGGGGCATTGATCACGGTTGGTGCCACGAACCGTGACCAATGCCCCCTTTAGTTCCGGTTGGTGCCACCAACCGGGACCAATGGCGTTGTGCTGCCCGCGCCCAAAAGTTTAGTCCCACATCGCTAGCTGAAGGGCGCCGACACTTGTTTATAACCGCTGGTGTGCCTCCCCATTCGAGCTCCTCTCTAATGCAGGCTTTCGGGCCTAAACTTGCTACTGCCTGTGGGCCTATTGAGCCTTCTGCGGCCCTGAATCCTGGCCCATGTAGGGTTTCTAGTCGTATTCAGGCCGTGGAGGCCTAGTAGGTGGCATTTTTTGGTTTTTTCTTTTTTATTTCTACATTTTTTTGGTTTTTTATTTTTTATTTCTACTTAAAACTAAATACTTACAGTTTTTTAGTGATTTCTTTTTGCTTTTAGGTCACAAAAATTATAAACTTTCTGTTAGTGCCATTAGTTTTAAAATTTGAATTTTTAAAAATTTGTGTGAATCACTAGTTTATGAATAACTTTACTATAAAAATAAATTTTTTCAATTTATTTTTTACTTATACTTACAACTAAATACTTATAGTTTTTAGTGATTTCTTTTTGATTTTAGGTCACAAAAATTATAAACTTTCTGCTAGTGCCATTAGTTTTAAAATTTTGAATAATTTAAATTTGTATTTTTTAAAATTTGTGTGAATCACTAGTTTATGAATAACTTTACTATAAAAATAGAATTTGCTTTATTTTTTAATTCTTTATGCTTTTAGTTTTAAAAAAATTATAAACTTTCTGTTAGTGCCATTAGTTTTCAAATTTGAAAACACTTTTTTAGTTTTTTTGTTTTCTTTGTTGCTTTATTTATTTTATTTTGTGATTAACTTTACGATAAAAATACTTTTTTCCTGTTTTTTTATTTGTTTTTTGCATTATTTATTTTCTTTTGTTTTTTGCTTTAATTTTTAATTCTGTTTGCTTTTAGGTTAGCAAAATTATAAACTTTCTGTTAGTGCCATTAGTTTTCAAATTTGAAAACACTTTTTTAGTTTTTTGTTTTCTTTGTTGCTTTATTTATTTTATTTGGTGATTAACTTTACTATAAAAATAGTTTTTTCCTGTTTTGTTATTTGTTTTTTGCATTATTTTTTTTGTTTTTTTCTTTAATTTTTAATTCTGTTTGCTTTTAGGTTAGCAAAATTATAAACTTTTTGTTAGTGCCATTAGTTTTAGAAAAATTATAAACTTTCTGTTAGTGCCATTAGTTTTCAAATTTGAAAACACTTTTTGTGATTAACTTACTCAAAAAATGAGAATAAATGAGCTTATAGAGAAAACTTGATGCACTTCGTGTACAAAATGGACAATCACTTTGAAATGAACTCTGAAAAAGTTGAAAGTTGGGATGATATCATAATTTCACCCACATAGCATGTGCATGTACAAAACGGACAATGGTAGCATGTTCGTGTGTTACAAAGTTGGCATGGTATCATCATAATAGTTGCGGGAGAAAGTCTTCACTTTTTCTTCGCTTGTGTCATTTGCTTATTGCGCCGTAACCATGCATAATCTTCATTGTTTATCAGGTTGCTTGGGTCAGCCTTGACATTGAAGGGAGGAATTTCATGAAACTTTTCATAATCTTCAGACAGGTCTGTCTTGCCGTCCACTCCTAGGATGTCCCTTTTTCCTGAAAGAACTATGTGGCGCTTTGGCTCATCGTATGATGTATTCGCTTCCTTATCTTTTCTTTTTCTCGGTTTGGTAGACATGTCCTTCACATAGATAACCTGTGCCACATCATTGGTTAGGATGAATGGTTCGTCAGTGTACCCAAGATTTTTCAGATCCACTGTTGTCATTCCATACTGTGGGTCTACCTGTACCCCGCTGCCTAACAGATTGACGCATTTGCACTTAAACAAAGGGACCTTAAAATCAGGTCCGTAGTCAAGTTCCCACATGTCCACTATGTAACCATAATATGTATCCTTTCCGCTCTCGGTTACTGCATCAAAGCGGACACCGCTGTTTTGGTTGTTGCTCTTTTGATCTTGGGCGATCATGTAAAATGTATTCCCATTTATCTCGTATCCTTTGTAAGTCAATATAGTCAAAGATGGTCCCGTGGACAACAAGTACAACTCATCACAAACAGTGTTGTCACCTCTGAGACGTGTTTCCAACCAACTGCTGAAAGTCCTGATGTGTTCACATGTAATCCAGTCGTCGAACTGCTCCGGGTGTTTGGAGCGCAGACTGTTCTTGTATTCATCGACATACGGGGTCACCAAGGTAGAGTTCTGTAGAACTGTGTAGTGTGCTTGAGACCAAGAATATCCGTCCCTGCATATTATTGAGTCTCTTCCAAGAGTGCCTTTTCCAGTCAGTCTCCCCTCATACCGCGATTTAAGGAGACCTATCTTGTTAAGGCCAGGAATGAAGTCAACACAAAACCCAATAACATCCTCTGTTTGATGGCCCATGGAGATGCTTCCTTCTGGCCTAGCGCGGTTACGGACATATTTCTTTAGGACTCCCATGAACCTCTCAAAGGGGAACATATTGTGTAGAAATACGGGCCCCAGGATGACAATCTCGTCGACTAGATGAACTAGGACGTGCGTCATGATATTGAAGAAGGATGGTGGGAACACCAGCTCGAAACTGACAAGACATTGCGCCACATCACTCCTTAGCCTTGGTACGATTTCTGGATCGATCACCTTCTGAGAGATTGCATTGAGGAATGCACATAGCTTCACAATGGCTAATCGGACGTTTTCCGGTAGAAGCCCCCTCAATGCAACCGGAAGCAGTTGCGTCATAATCACGTGGCAGTCATGAGACTTTAGGTTCTGAAACTTTTTCTCTGGCATATTTATTATTCCCTTTATATTCGACGAGAAGCCAGTCGTGACCTTCATACCGAGCAGGCATTCAAAGAAGATTTCTTTCTCTTCTTTCATAAGAACGTAGCTGGCAGGACCTTTATACTGCTTCGGAGGCATGCCGTCTTTTTCGTGCAAACGTTGCAGGTCCTTCCGTGCCTCAGGTGTATCTTTTGTCTTCCCATACACGCCCAAGAAGCCTAGCAGGTTCACGCAAAGGTTCTTCGTCACGTGCATCACGTCGATTGAGGAGCGGACCTCTAGGTCTTTCCAGTAGGGTAGGTCCCAAAATATAGATTTCTTCTTCCACATGGGTGCGTGTCCCTCAGCGTCATTCGGAACAGCTAGTCCACCGGGACCCTTTCCAAAGATTACGTAGTGTAAATCATTGACCATAGCAAGCACGTGATCACCGGTGCGCATGGCGGGCTTCTTCCGGTGATCTGCCTCGCCTTTGAAATGCTTGCCTTTCTTTCGACATTGATGGTTGGTCGGAAGAAATCGACGATGGCCCAGGTACACATTCTTCCTGCATTTGTCCAGGTATATACTTTCAGTGTCATCTAAACAGTGCGTGTATGCGTGGTATCCTTTGTTTGTCTGTACTGAAAGGTTACTGAGAGCGGGCCAATCATTGATGGTCACGAACAACAATGCCTTAAGGTTAAATTCCTCCTGTCTGTGCTCATCCCACGTACGTATACCGTTTCCATTCCACAGCTGTAAAAGTTCTTCAACTAATGGCTTAGGTACAAATCAATTTCGTTGCCGGGTTGCTTAGGGCCTTGGATGAGAACTGGCATCATAATGAACTTCCGCTTCATGCACATCCAAGGAGGAAGGTTATACATACATAGAGTCACGGGTCAGGTGCTGTGATTGCTGCTCTGCTCCCCGAAAGGATTAATGCCATCCGCGCTTAAAGCAAACCATACATTCCTTGGGTCCTTTGCAAACTCATCCCAGTACTTTCTCTCGATTTTTCTCCACTGCGATCCGTCAGCGGGTGCTCTCAACTTCACATCTTTCTTTCGGTTCTCACTGTGCCATCGCATCAACTTGGCATGCTCTTCATTTCTGAACAGACGTTTCAACCGTGGTATTATAGGAGCATACCACATCACCTTCGCAGGAACCCTCTTCCTGAGGGGCTCGCGGTCAACATCACCAGGGTCATCTCGTCTGATCTTATACCGCAATGCACCGCATACTGGGCATGCGTTCAGATCCTTGTATGCACCGCGGTAGAGGATGCAGTCATTAGGGCATGCATGTATCTTCTCCACCTTCAATCCTAGAGGGCATACGACCTTCTTTGCTGCGTATGTACTGTCGGGCAATTCGTTATCTTTTGGAAGCTTCTTCTTCAATATTTTCAGTAGCTTCTCAAATCCTTTGTCAGCCACAACATTCTCTGCCTTCCACTGCAGCAATTCCAGTACGGTACCGAGCTTTGTGTTGCCATCTTCGCAATTGGGGTATAACCCTTTTTTGTGATCCTCTAACATGTGATCGAACTTCAGCTTCTCCTTTTGACTAATGCATTTCGTCCTTGCATCGACAATGACCCGGCGGAGATCATCATCATCGGGCACATCGTCTGGTTCCTCTTGATCTTCAGCAGCTTCACCCGTGGCAGCATCATTGGGCACATCGTCTGGTTCCTCTTAATCTTCACTAGCTCCCCCCGTTGCAGCATCACCGAATTCAGGGGCACATAGTTGTCATCGTACTCTTCTTCTTCGCCGTCTTCTATCATAACCCCTATTTCTCCGTGCCTCTTCCAAACATTATAGTGTGGCATGAAACCCTTGTAAAGCTAGTGGGAGTGAAGGATTTTCCGGTTAGAGTAAGACCTCGTATTCCCACATTCAGTGCATGGACAACACATAAAACCATTCTGCTTGTTTGCCTCGGCCGCACCGAGAAACTCATGCACGCCCTTAATGTACTCGCGGGTGTGTCTGTCACCATACATCCATTGCCGGTTCATCTGCGTGCATTATATATAATTAAGTGTCCAAATTAATAGAAGTTCATCATCACATTAAAACGAAAGTGCATACATAGTTCTCATCTAACAACATATAGCTCTCCAGAGCATCTAATTAATTAAACCATACATTGAAACTATGTAAAACATTTCAATGCGAAAACAAATGCGATCATAATCGCAACCAAGGTAACAATTGATCCAACGACATAATGATACCAAGCCTCGGTATGAATGGCATATTTTCTAATCTTTCTAATCTTCAAGCGCATTGCATCCATCTTGATCTTGTGATCATCGACGACATCCACAACATGCAACTCCAATATCATCTTCTCCTCCTCAATTTTTTTATTTTTTCCTTCAACAAATTGTTTTCTTCTTCAACTAAATTTAACCTCTCGACAATAGGGTCGGTTGGCATTTCCGATTCACATACATCCTAGATAAATAAAATCTATGTCACGTTGGTCGGCATAATTTTCATAAACAATAAATGAACCAATAGTTATAAAGATAATATACATACCACATCCGAATCATAGACAGGACGAGGGCCGACGGGGGCGGATACCAAAACCATCGCACTATATAAGATGCAATAATAAATGTAAGAAAATGATACAAGTATCTACCTAAACATACAAGTAAGAATATTTTTCCTTTCAGAAAGAAGATAAGAATAAGAGGCTCACCACGGTGGTGTCGGTGATGAGATCGGCGCGGGTGATCAACGGCGGTGAAGACGGGGACGGGGCGTGACGGACCGCTAAATCTAGACAAATCTCAAGGAAAATGGAGCTTGGAGGTCGAGCTTCGAGAGGAGAAAGCTTAAGTAGTGTGGCTCGGGCATTCCATCGAACACCTCATATGCATAGGAGGTGAGCTAGAGCACCACAAAGCCCTCTCCCCCTCGGCCAGAAAAACAGAGCACTGGGATGCTCTGCTCGCGAGCGAGGGGTATATATAGGCACCTCATTGGTCCCGGTTGGTGACATGAGCCGGGACTAAAGGGGAGCCTTTGGTCCCGGTTCAAGCCACCAACCGGGACCAATGGTGGTGGGCCAGGAGCGAGGCCCATTGGTCCCGGTTCGTCCCACCAACCGGGACCAAAAGGTCCAGACGAACCGGGACCAATGGCCCACGTGGCCCGGCCGGCCCCCTGGGCTCACGAACCTGGACCAATGCCCACATTGGTCCCGGTTCTAGACTGAACCGGGACTAATGGGCTGACCCGGCCTGGACCAAAGCCCTGTTTTCTACTAGTGGTAGGCAGACTGCAGAGATCCGGCGACCGGAGAGCAGATGAGCCGGTGATTGCCTCGTGACTCCGAGATTGCCTCGTGTGCCGCCTTGCCACTCGAAACCCTAGAAAAAGGGTTCGGGGCTTCCCTCCCTCCCTCCCTCCACTGTTAGAGAATTATTCCATGCAAGATTTCATCTTTGGAAAGTGAATGTAGGGAACTTCCTGAAAACTAACTATCCAAAGTCGAAATTAAATCAGTTTTTGCCCCGTCGCCAATTTCCCTCTTTCCGGTCTAGTACACACCACAAACACTATAAGCCTGCTATTTCTGCTATGAGCACTCGACTTCCTTGTTGTTTCGGATCAGTTAGCCTAATATTGAAATGTTTTTTTTTCGATAAGAGGATATTGCCCGGCCTTGGAATAATGCTCTTACGTTTTAAGGCATACAGGAGAAATGAGTATGGCTATATGCCTAGCAAGCAAATAGGAAAGTGAGTTTGATACAAGGATAACACTGGCCCATCTCGTGATGCAGCGTGGAACCCAATTGCAGATGTGTGGCGCCGACACGACAAAAACACGAAGACGAAGAAGTTGCACCCAAGGGCCAAAGCCACCCCAGCTTGTAGTACGTGTCCTTAATGCCGCACGGAGTTGGGTACACTTGGCGTTAAGGTTGGTGATGATCATGTCAAGCCTCACACAGTCCCGTCGTATTGCTGTTAATTACGTAATCTTAAAATAAGGTCAGCTGGGTGTTTGAAGATGATGCATGGTATTAATATATGATACTCCTCATTACAGACAGCCTAACCAAGCCACTCTAGCATCCTCCTGTTCGTATTGCTAATAACATGGAAGAGATTGGCGAAGCCAAATGGGTTCCAGTCACAACATGTGGCCTTGCGGGTGACAACCGGTGTGAACCACTATCATGTGACTGATTTATGACTCCAAAGAGTAGCATGTTTACTATAATTAGTTCAAGACATGGAAATATTCAATTCATAATTATCTTCTAATTTATCTAATTGACTCACTCCGGCATCATGTCATTTTCCATTTAGAATATTAAAATATTTTTGAAATCTGAAAACAATTCAATAGACTGGTTCAAGAAATGTGCCAAGTAACTACTATTCTTTACAAAAAAAAGAGTAGATTCTTTTTAGATGGAAAGCGCACATTTTTTAGAGATTAATGATCTACTTCCTCTTGTCCTTTTTAGCTCTAACTAGGTACAATATTTTTTAATTGCGCCTAAGAAAATGAATCGCATTGTGCATCATCCACTGATTTGGTAGCGCATCCATTATCACGAGGTGTTTGATGCAAAGAATTTTCATGACAATCAACGATCAAAATCCTTCGAAATATTTTTTGTGAATTGTTTGCTTTGCAGATTTCATCCACTCAAACATCATGGACAGAATGCTTGGGTTTCTAGGATGCAGTCAAACAGCTCCCATCTAAATTCATGTTCTATAAGACTCAAGTGGCATTACATTAAATCCTTGCTATTCTATATTCATGTGTATTTTGAATCGTGCAGACAAATAATCCATCTCTCTCTCTCTCTCTCTCTCTCTCTCTCTCTCTCTCTCTCTCTCTCTCTCTCTCCATTTTGTTCAATTACATGCACGGGACATGGATAAGACCTTTCCGAGTAAAATATCTCGTGAAATTAATATGAGATAAATGGTCTCGCCAACCACATCTGCAGGACTAATGATTTATGCACCACCACTTTCTGACTACATTCTCTCCATGCTCTAAGTTCACGGATGTTCAAGGCCTCTCATACACACTCCCTTAGCAAAAAAAGCTGCGTAACAATGGGAAGAGGAAATGGTAGGTTAGTTTGAGAATAGGAGATGTTCAGAAGGGAACACTTCACAATTGTTGAAGACATGGTGTGGGATGTGAAGGGTGTGTTTGGTAAAGTGCATGGAGGACGCATGAGCTCAAAAATTCTCTCCTCGACCCACTTTTGAGTGTTTGATAGCCTGCACAAGGCCTCGTCAACATGCACGAGCTCAACCTAAATACCCTCATAGCTTGCACGAAGAGAGAATACCCCAGCAGCCGTTCGCTGGTTAGCATGCATGAGCGAAGCGAGCGGCAACGTGCTTTCAAAAATGTTCAGAATTTCTAAAAAAATATTCAAAGAATGTTCAAAATACCAAAAATTCTTGGGATTTTGAAAAGTTGTTCAAATTTTCAAAAACGGATTTCTATTACTGTGCCCCTGGTACTTAGTTGTGCTTAGTTTTCCCAAGGCATCTAACTTACCTCACTTTTCCCCTCCACTACTCGCCGCATCCTTGCAAAAGCCCAAACAGAGCCTTGCCGTCGGGTCAAAGCACTTGACTGTTACGGATGGAGATCTTCGTAACTGTGGGCCACATATGACAGGTGGGCCATGTCCATGACTGCCTATGATGAGTGGGACCTGGGCAGGGTGAGCTAGCCTTTCTTTTTTCAAAATTATCCTGACCCAAGCGACCAGCAGCATCCCCCACACACATCCACGCAGCTGCCGCGGCCGTGGCCCTAGCAGCCCCGCTGCCCCCGTGCCCCTAGCAGCCCCATCGCCCACTCCGACTGTCCGCCTGACCTCCGATGGCGAAGTGACCGGGTGCTACGGTGCAACCATTCGGCACATCTATAGGAACCGTGCATTATAGTTGGGCGGCCGGTACATTTCTAATCGAAACCCTTGCAATTAGGATTCTTTTATCAGTTGATCGAATGGGTAATTGAAGAATTGAATTTTTGCTTCGATGTTTATTTAGGATCGGATTTGTGCAATTAGAACTCGTGGCAACTAGTTTGGAAATAGAAAATCCTAGAAATTATGATTATTTCATAACAAACAATTATAGTTCCTTTTTAATTATTTGTTTTGTAAATTTTGTTTTTGATTGATGGCTAGCAGTTCCTGGTTGGAAGAGGGCGATGGAACATTGTTGCGCCAGAGATGAGAAGATGATGGCGAAGTGCAAGGTAATATGCTCCTGGTTTCCAAGTATGCTCTGGGCCTGACATGGGAAATGGCCAAGGATGAGCTGAAGCAGATGGTTCCTGGAGACAAGGGGGCAATCTCAATGAAGATTCTCCTCTGGGCAATGAGGAGGAGGAGGTCACCGGAGAGGAGTTCACTGAAGCATCGGAGAGGAGGAAGGAGAAACCATGAGGAAATGGGAGGAGAGGAGGGAGGAGGAGCTCACCGGAGAGGAGGGAGGAGAAACCGTGAGGGGAGGGGATGAAAGGAGGGAGGAGGAGGTTCCCGGAGAGGAGGAGGTCGCCGGAGAGGAGGAGGAGGAGGTCGCCGGAGAGGAGGAGGTGGCCGGAGAGGAGAAGGAGGTCGCCGGAGAGGAGGAGATGGAGTGGAGGAGAGGAGGAGATGGAATGGAGGAGAGGATGAGAAGGAGTGGAGGAGAGGAGAGGAGGAGATGGAATGGAGGAGAGGTGGAGTGGAGGAGGTGCGCCTAGCCATGTATACGACATAGTAATGGCGCACCTGGCCACGGTGCGCCATTACTATTTTTTTATTTTTTTTTATTTTGAATTTTGAAGGCGGGAAGATACTAATGGCGCACCGTGGGCAGGTGCGCCATTAGTAACTCTTTTTTTTATTTTTTTGACGTATTTTGAATTTTGAAGGCGGGAAGATACTAATGGCGCACCGTGGGCAGGTGCGCCATTAGTAACTTTTTTTTATTTTGTTGACTTATTTTGAATTTTGAAGGCGGGAAGATACTAATGGCGCACCATGGGCTGGTGCGCCATTAGTAAATTTGATTTTTTTTAAATTTTTTTACCTCCAGATCTTAAAAGCCCCGTATCTTTTTTTCTGTTAGGTTTTTGAGGATTTTGAAAATGTTTAACGGGGTTCCCCAGTTAAATTTGGATGTAACTTTTCGAGTAGATGATTTTTCATATAAATTTTTTTTTCATCCGAGTTAGTATGCAAAAGTTATGCCCATTTTTACAAATTCTCGAGAGATTTTGCAAATGAAGTCGAAATTCATATTTGCAAATTTTCCCAACAACTAGACCACATATCACATGGGAAACTTATTTTCTTTTATTTTTTTGACATTTTCATCATTTTCTTTTATTTTTTTAAACTGAAAAGGCGATCCACGGGGAGGGGGGTGCATTCGGTGGAAGTGGTGGCCAAGGTACTAATGGCGCACCGTGGCATGGTGCGCCATTACTAGTTGAACTAGTAATGGCGCACCATGCCACGGTGCGCCATTAGTAGTTTTGAAAAAAATTAAAAAAATTCAAAAAAAAAAATTTACTAATGGCGCACCGTGGATGTGGTGCGCCATTACTAGTTGAACTAGTAATGGCGCACCACTCCCACGATGCGCCATTAGTAGTTTTGAAAAAAATTAAAAAAAATTTTTACTAATGGCGCACTGTGGATGTGGTGCGTCATTAGTATTTGGACACTAATGGCGTACCAACACATGGTGCGCCATTAGTATATAGTAATGACGCACCACATGTCTGGTGCGTCATTAGTGTCAATTCCATCTATAGCCCTTTTCCTAATAGGGGGGGGATTCATACACGATCTTATAATGCCTTGTATGTAAAAAGAAAGTAGATGTGCTTGGGCACCGAATCGCTGCACTCCAATTACTGGAGCCAATGTATTTTATTTTGCAGAATATTTTGCAAAAATGAGCAGTGAAGCTCCCATGAGTTGTTGTATTAGCAAACTAAAATATAAATGATGGGCGCTGAAACTCCCATGGATTCAGCAGAGGAAAATAACTCTAGGAGTGATGGATGCTCCTTTGGCAGCTCCATCACATGCTAGCTACAAAATGCAGTGGGCAGTGAATACTTGCCTATGTTTGGAGTAGCTGTATTATATGTCTATATGCGTACTAAATCAGTTAATTGCTTTAACTCTATAGTACCGCTGGTTGGTCTGTTCTCTTGCTTTTTACCATGGTAACTTGGTAAAGTTCAGGAGTCATAAGGTTGGCTGCACGGGCACTCCACACTAAGCAGTGGACTTGCTAGCTTTGCCGTTGGCCGAAGTGAAGTGGCTTCTTCTTCCATGCCTGCTCTGCTCTAGTGGTCATAGTGATGCATTTTCCTCACTCAGTTTTATTTTTCCTTTCACTGGGATGTATAATATTTTGATCTCCCTTGTTTTTTCTTATGAACATATTTTTTTCTGTGGAAAAAATAGGTCTTGCAGCAGCGTGCCCGCAAGGATACAGAGACCACGCCACTCTCCGGCGACCGGCCCTTCTTCACCGCCGTGATGTGCAAGACCCACGTCCAGAAGCCTTATCTACTGGTATGATACTACGCTGCAAGCCTGCAACAATGTCGGCTAGCTCCATAATCAATTGGTCATGCCCTGCTTCTTGCGCTGGAGCATGCAGATAATCCCGGCTCATTTCCAGCGCCGGCTGCTGCCGGAGAGGCGCACGGCGGTGGTCCTCCGGTGCCGCGTGAGCTCGTGGATCATGAGCTACTGTGGCCACACCAAGCTGAAGATGTAGTTGCCGGAGTGGCGAGTTAGATCGCCGGAGAGTAAGAAGAACGAGCGAGAACGAACAGCAGACGGTAGTTTTTGCCTCGCCTGAACCTACGCGAGTCTTTCTGTTATTCCTTTGAATGTGTAGCTCAATTACAATGGATCTCAGCTAACAAACCTCCGGTCAGACTGCCCACGATTTGCGTGATGCCACGCCATCCCACGACTGCATCCATGTGCCTTACTAACCGGAGGACTAAAACAAAGAAATAAGCAAATAAAAACAACCTGGACGTGCTACAAGCACTCCCAGTATACTAGCTACGTGCATGCAGATGTCACATCGGCCATGCACCACATTATTCTGAACAAGGAAACAGCGATGAGTTTATCCAGCAGAAGAACCTTGACGCGGGCTGGGAGGACTTCGCCGTCGACAAGCAGCCGCAAGTTGGAGACGCGTGCGTGTTTGAGCTGGTGTCCTGGGATGCCGAAGATGATGGCAAGGGGTAAGTGTGCACGTGCTTTGTAGGGTCATAAGAAAAGCTCGAGGCTCGTGAGCCGCTTGAGATCGACTCGTATTTTAGCTCGACTTGAGATCGACTCGAAAAGAAATGGTCTGGCACATTCTCGCCGAAATGGAGGAAGAGTTCGATCCTGTGGTGTCGGCCATGTGCTCACGGGTCAAACCTGTGACTATCCCGAAGCTGTACTCGCAGCTTCTGAGCTTCGAGATGCGTATGAATCTTCGCAGGGGAGCCTCCCAGTCCTTCGCCAATGCTGCATCACGCGGGCGCTTCAACAACTCCAACAGCAAGCAGAACGGCAACGGCGGTGGTGATCGCGGTCGCGTCTTCAACAACAAACAAGGTGGCGGTGGTGGTGACCGCGGCCAGAACTTCAACAACAAGCCCAACGGCGGTGGCAGCCATGGCAACCCAGGAGGAAACGGCGGCGACTTCAACAACAATTCCGCCGCCAAACCAACGTGCCAGATCTGTGGCAAAGTTGGGCACATGGCATGGAAGTGCTGGAAGCGCTACGACTCCTCTTACCAGGGAGGGGAAGAGCGCTCGGCGAATATTGCTGCTCCTCAATATGGCATTGATACAAACTGGTATATGGACAGTGCTGCAACTGACCATATCACCGGTGACTTGGAGAAGCTCACAGTCCAGGAGAGGTACACCGGCAATGAGCAGATTCACACCGCCAACGGATCAGGTATGGAAATTAATCATATTGGTCATACAACTATCTCTACCCCAGATCGTGATCTTCACCTAAATGATGGTCTTCACGTTCCGGAGTCCACTAAAAGTTTGATCTCTGCAAGTAAACTTGCATTTGATCATGACACTTTCGTTGAAATTCACCCTCATTTTTTTCTTGTCAAGGATCTGGAAACGAAGAGGGTTCTACTTCGCGGCAGGGGTAGGAGAGGTCTCTATCCTCTCAAACACATCGGGAGAAACGTCACGAAGCATGTGCTAAGTGTCACGAAGCCATCTTCGGACAGGTGGCACCGACGTTTAGGTCACCAATCTTCCAATGTTGTTAGGAAGATCATTAGTGAAAATAAACTCCCGTATGTTAGCAATGATGATAATAAACTTGTATGTGACGCATGCCAAAAGGGCAAAAGTCACCAGCTACCATATCCTCAATCTATGAGTGAATCAAAATTTCCTTTGGAACTTATCTTTTCTGATGTGTGGAGCCCTGTTGTTGAAACCGTAGGTAGAAAGAAATACTATGTGAATTTTATAAATGATTTCAGTAAATTCACATGGATCTACCTTATCAAACATAAGTCTGAAGTTTTCCAAAAATTTCATGACTTCCAAAATCTTGTTGAAAGACAATTTGGTCGAAAATCTTAGCTCTCCAAACAGATTGGAGAGGGGAGTATGAAAAGTTGAATTCCTTTTTCACCAAAATAGGAATTTCTCACCATGTTTCATGTCCCCATGCTCATCAGCAAAACGGGTCAGCTGAACATAAACATCGTCACATCGTTGAAGTTGGTCTATCCTTGCTTTCTCAAGCCTCGCCATACCCTTAAAATTTTGGGATGAGGCCTTCATTGCTGCTACCTATTTAATTAATAGGATGCCAAGCAAAGTCATAAACTCTGAGACTCCCCTCACTAGGTTATTCGGTGACACACCAAATTATTCTTCTCTGGGCATATTTGGGTGTGCATGTTGGCCGAATCTAAGACCCTACAATACACATAAACTCTAATTTAGATCCAAACAGTGTGCCTTCCTAGGATACAGTAATCTCCACAAGGGGCATAAATGCCAAGATATATCTACCGGAAGAGTCTATATTTCCAGAGATGTGGTGTTTGATGAGAACAGTTTTCCCTTTTCCACCTTGCATCCTAATGCAGGTGCACGGCTGAGAGCCGAAATCCTTTTGTTACCACCGGAGCTTTTGAATCCTACTGATTAGGGGGGTGATAGTGTTGATCATATGATTAACGGTGCTACTAATCCGAGTCATGATGCTGCCGGAAACAGTGAAAAAATGTGGCAGAAAATGGCAATTTGCAACATGATTTTATGCAGCACATCAGTCTAAACCCAACCAGCGCAGAGCACGAGGACGATCATGCTGCTGATGTCGATCCCGAGAGATCTGACGGCGCAGGACCCTGCGCGCCTGCGGCGGCAGGTGCTGATTTGCTGCCTCCCTCGGCTGGCAGGTCCGCCGCTGGCGCCTCCGCGCGTAACACGTGTCCTGGTGGGACCGGCGCGGGCGTGTCGCCTAGCCCTGCCGCTTCCCCGCGCAATCATGACTCTGGCGGCCGTGTCCACGGGCGTGTGTCGCATGTCCGCCAACCCAACGTGTCGCATGTGCGGGCGCGCGATCCCACGCTCGACCACACCACAGCCGAGGCGGATCGGCCCGTCCTATCGCCTATGCGGGCACGTGATCCCACGCCCGACCGCATCACAGTCGAGGACGATCAGCCAGTTTTCCCGATCGCCACCCGAGGGACTGGATCCGCCGCGGCTGGTGGATTGTCTGTTACTACCAATCCTGTGTGTCCCAGTACACGGGCTCAAAAAGGTATTTTTAAATCATTGGTTCCTAAAGATGGGACGGTCAGTGATAACCCACAAGTATAGGGGATCGCAACAGTTCTCGATAAGTAAGAGTGTCGAACCGAACGAGGAGCTAAAGATAGAACAAATATTCCCTCAAGTTCTATCGACCACCGATACAACTGTACGCACGCTTGACGTTCGCTTTACCTAGAACAAGTATGAAACTATAAGTACTTTGTAGGTGTTGTTGGATAGGTTTGCAAGATAATAAAGAGTACGCAAATAAAACATAGGGGATGTTTAGATAAAGAAACAATAAAGTAAATATAGCGAGTGTGAAAAAGTGGTGGTAGGAGTTGCGAAATTGCCCCTAAGCAATTGACTACTTTACTAGACCGATAGCAAGTATTATATGGGAGAGGCCACTGCTAGCATGTCATCCCTGACTTGAAATTCTATGCACTTATGATTGGAACTATTAGCAAGCATCCGCTACTACTAACGTTCACTAAGGTAAAACCCAACCATAGCATTAAGATATATTGGTCCCCCTTCAATCCCGTATGCATCAATTTCTATGCTAGGTTGAAGTTTCTGTCACTCTTGCCCTCCAATACATAGTCCTATCAACATACAACTAACCCTATGGTGTGATCCATGCGCGCTCTCATATGATGGGCACCAAAGGACAGCAACATAACCACAAGCAAATTAAATCAATCATAGCAATTCATCAACAACCAATAGGACAATGAAAAGCTACTCAGGCATCATAGGATGGCAACACATCATTGGATAATAATATGAAGCATAAAGCACCATGTTCAAGTAGAGGGTACAACGGGTTGCGGGAGAGTGGACCGCTGTAGATAGAGGGGGGAACGTGATGAAGATGTTGGTGAAGATGTCGGAGGTGTTGGTGTAGATCGCGATGATGATGATGGCCCCTGGTAGCACTCCGGTGCCACCGGAAGCGAGGGGGAGAGAGCCCCCCTCTTTCTTCTTCTTCCTTGACCTCCTCCCTAGATGGGAGAAGGGTTTCCCCTATGGTCCATGGCCTCCATGGCACGGGAGGGGCGAGAGCCCTTCCGAGATTGGATCTGTCTCTCTGTCTCACTCTGTTTCTGTGTTCTCAGATTCTTCCCTTTCACCGTTTCTTATATTCCCGGAGATTTGTAACTCCGATTGGGCTGAAATTTTGACACGATCTCTATCCGGAAATTAGCTTTATTGCGGCGAAAGAAGGGCGTCAACCGCCTTACGGGGGCCCACGAGGGACAGGGGCGTGCCCCCCTACCTCGTGGCCACCTCGGGCACCGTCTCGCGTGAATTTTTCTTCCCAAAAATCATATATATTCTAAAAAAATCTCCGTCAGTTTTTATTCCGTTTGGACTCCGTTTGATATGGATATTCTGCGAAACAAAAAACATGCAACAAACAGGAACTGGCACTGGGCACTGGATCAATATGTTAGTCCCAAAAATAGTATAAAAAGTTGCCAAAAGTATATGAAAGTTGAACAATATTGGCATGGAACAATCAAAAATTATAGATACAACAGAGACGTATCTGCATCCCCAAGCTTAATTCCTGCTCGTCCTCGAGTAGGTAAATGATAAAAAAGATAATTTTTGATGTGGAATGCTACCTAGCATAATCTTGATCACATATCTAATCATGGCATGAATATTAAGACACGAGTGATTCAAAGCAATAGTCTATCATTTGACATAAAAACAATAATACTTCAAGCCTACTAATAAAGCAATCATGTCTTTTCAAAATAACATGGCCAAAGAAAGTTATCCCTACAAAATCATATAGTCTAGCTATGCTCCATCTTCACCACACAAAATATTTACATCATGCACAACCCCGATGACAAGCCAAGCAATTGTTTCATACTTTTGACGTTCTCAAACCTTTTCAACTTTCACGCAATACATGAGCGTGAGCCATGGACATAGCACTATAGGTGGAATAGAATATATTGGTGGAGAAGACTAAAAGGAGAAGATAGTCTCACATCAATTAGGCGTATCAACGGGCTATGGAGATGCCCATAAATAGATATCAATATGACTGAGTAGGGATTGCCATGCAACGGATGCACTAGAGCTATACTTGTATGAAAGCTCCAACTGAAACTAAGTGGGTGTGCATCCAACTTGCTTGCTAATGAAGACCTCGGGCATTTGAAGAAGCCCATCATCGGAATATACAAGTCAAGTTCTATAATGAAAATTCCCACTAGTATATGAAAGTGATAACTCAAGAGACTCTCTATATGAAGAACATGGTGCTACTTTGAAGCACAAGTGTGGAAAAAGGATAGTAGCACTGCCCCTTCTCTCTTTTTCTCTCATTTTTTTAATTATTTTTTTATTTTTTGGTGGGCTTCTTTGGCCTCTTTTTTTTATTTGGGCTTCTTTGGCCTCTTTTATTTTTTTGTAAAGTCCGGAGTCTCATCCCGACTTATGGGGGAATCATAGTCTCCATCATCCTTTCCTAACTGGGGCAATGCTCTAATAATGATGATCATCACACTTTTATTTACTTACAACTCAATATTACAACTCGATACTAGAACAAAGATATGACTTTATATGAATGTCTTCGGCGGTGTACCGGGATGTGCAATGATTTAGCGTAGCAATGGCATCAAAAAACGGACAAGCCATGAAAACATCATGCTAGCTATCTTACGATCATGCAAAGCAATATGACAATGAATGCTCAAGTCATGTATATGATGATGATGGAAGTTGCATGGCAATATATCTCGTAATGGCTATGGAAATGCCATGATAGGTAGGTATGGTGGCTGTTTTGAGGAAGGTATATGGTGGGTTTATGGTACCGACGAAAGTGCACGGTACTAGAGAGGCTAGCAATGGTGGAAGGGTGAGAGTGCGTATAATCCATGGACTCAACATTAGTCATAAAGAACTCACATACTTATTGCAAAAATCTATTAGTCATCAAAACAAAGTACTACGCGCATGCTCCTAGGGGGATATATTGGTAGAAAAAGACCATCGCTCATCCCCGGTCGCCACTCATAAGGAATACAATCAATAAATAAATCATGCTCCGACGTCATCACATAACGGTTCACCATACGTGCATGCTACGGGAATCACAAACTTCAACACAAGTATTTCTACTAATCCACAACTACCCACTCGCATGACTCTAATATCACCATCTTTATATCGCAAAACTATTGCAAGGAATCAAACATATCATATTCAGCGATCTACAAGTTTTATGTAGGATTTTATGACTAACTATGTGAATGTCCAATTCCTGTCATCTCTCTAAATAGATATAAGTGAAGCAAGAGAGTTTAATTCTTTCTACAAAAGATATGCCCATTCTCTAACAAATCTAAGGGAAGCAAAAGAGCATTCTACAAATGGTGGTTGTCTATGTAAAGAGAAACAGGTAATCCAAACTTCAAATGATATAAGTGAAGCACATGAAGCATTCTATAAAGCCATACTCAAAAGATATAAGTGAAGTGCATAGAGCATTCTATAAATCAACCAAGGAATATCTCATACCAGCATGGTTCATAAAAGAAAAATGAAAACTAAATGCAACAGACGCTCCAAGATTGCACATATCGCATGAACAAAACGAATCCGAAAACATACCGATACTTGTTGAAGAAAGAGGGGATGCTTTCCGGAGCATCCCCAAGCTTAGACGCTTGAGTCTCCTTGAATATTTACTTGGGGTGCCTCGGGCATCCCCAAGCTTGAGCTCTTTCCTCTCTTCCTTCTTCTCACATCAAGACCTTCTTGATCATCGAACACTTCATCCACACAAAACTTCAACACAAAACTCGGTAAGATCCGTTAGTATAATAAAGCAAATCACTACTCTAAGTACTGTTGCAAACCAATTCATATTTTGTTTTTGCATTGTGTCTACTGAAATATAACTTTTTCATGGCTTAATACACTGATATAAATTGACAGTTTCATCAAAACAAGCAAACTATGCATCAAAAACAGAATCTGTCTAAAACAGAACAGTCTGTAATAATTTGAACATTCACCATACTTATGATACTTGAAAAATTCTACCAAAATTAGTAAAAATAAAACATTTTTATAGGAATACAGTGCAAAAAGAATCAGAATCATTTGACGTTCCAGCTAAATATGTAAAATCGTGCACTACAGACAAAGTTTCTGTCCTGCACCGTACAAACCATCAAGCAAATGTAAACATCCTAAAGGCAAACCTTGGCACATTATTTTTATTTATAAACTTTATAAAAGTAAACAACAGAAATAAATGACTCTCTAAAACTTCCGGGTTGTCTCCCTGGCAGCGCTTTCTTTATAGCCATTAAGCTAGGCATATAGTGCTCACTTAATGAATCCACCCGGATCCCAAGGTATATCAAAGCCAATTTTAATTAACAATGATTTGTAATTTAGTGGTGAGCACAAGATAACATATATCATGTAATGACGAAGTCTAACTCTCTTCATATGCATCGGCATGTCATAAAAGAACAATTCATGCACACAAAGTAAAGGCCAATGCATAGTATAAACAGTTTCTTGCAATTTTATCATGTGGGAAGCAGAGAGAGGTGGACATATAGTTCCTCTCTCATAATAATTGCAAGTAGGAGCAGCAAGCACATGCATATTATATTCATCAAAATCATCATGTGCAACGATAAAAGGCAACCCATCAATATAATCCTTAATAAGTGCACACTTCTCTGATATAGTGTAGTTGGGAGAATTCAAAAAGATAATAGGACTATCATGCGTGGGTGCAATAGCAACAATTTCATGTTTAACATATGGAACTATAGCAAGTTCATCTCCATAAGCATAACTCATATTGGCATCTTGGCCACAAGTATAATCAAAAAGGGATATTTCAAAAGAATCCAAGGGATCATAACAGTCATCATAGCAATCATCCTTCGGTAAGCACGAAGGGGAATTAAACAATGTATGAGTTGAAGAGTTACTCTCATTAGAAGGTGGGCACCGGTGATCAATCCGCTCTTCCTCCTTTTGTTCTTCGCTCTCTTCCTCATCTTTTTCATCCAATGAGCTCATAGTTTCATCAATTTCTTCTTCCATAGATTCCTGCAAAATATTAGTCTCTTCTTGGACAGCGGAGACTTTCTCAATAAGTGCATTAATTTCAGAATTGTATTCATAATTCTCATAGCAATATTTGAGGATAGCTAAATTTTCAGATCTATAAACAGCATCATCAAAATCTTCAAACTCTTTACACATAGAATCAATTTCATAAGCACCCATAAAAGCAATAAATTCTTCTATTTGTTCCACATCATAGTAATCATATATACCATTAGCATAAGAAGCTAAGGTTTTATTATCATTGAATTTGCATGAAAAGGGAAGGTGTGGAGCCTTCATCCTAGAGCAACAAGTATAATCATAACTCACACATAATTGCCAAGCAGACCACTTCAATATATGAATTTGATCCCATAATAGTTTCCCTTTTTGCGTCAAGCAATAATCCCTAAAGTATTCACGTTGATCCAACGTTACTCCCATTACATAATTGAATGGGGTTTTCTCAGGATTATTAAAGTAGTACATAATATCTTTCACATAACCAGCATCGAGGGTTTTAGGAGGTTCCCCATCTCCATGAGCAGAAAGTACACCTAATTTTTTTGGTATTTCGTGTTCCATATCCATAACTAAAGATAAAGAGCAACTAAGAACAGCAAATAAAAATTACTTAGTGATAAAGCAAACAAGCACAAACGAGAATATTCACCCCACGCTATTGCTCCCCGGCAACGGCGCCAGAAAAAGGTCTTGATAACCCACAAGTATAGGGGATCGCAACAATTTTCGATAAGTAAGAGTGTCGAACCCAACGGGGAGCTAAAGGTAGAACAAATATTCCCTCAAGTTCTATCGACCACTGATACAACTCTACGCACGCTTGACGTTCGCTTTACCTAGAACAAGTATGAAACTAGAAGTACTGTGTACGTGTTGTTGGATAGGTTTGCAAGATAATAAAGAGTACATAAATAAAAAATAGGGGCTGTTTAGATAAAGAAACAATAAAGTAAATATAGCGAGTGTGGAAAAGTGGTGGTAGGAGTTGCGAAATTGCCCCTAAGCAATTGACTACTTTACTAGACTGTCGGTGTACTAAAGTAGGGGTACCTTAGTATCCCGAACTTGTGCACGGGTAGTTGCAGCGTCCCGCGGCAAGGCTTGCCAGGTGACCGCCAAGTTCCTTCATGGTTCCTTTGGAGCCATTCAAGAACAAAGTATCCAAACCAAGGAAACAAGGCCCCGGCAAGAGGAGCTTGCCGGGAAAGGAAACAAGGCCCCGGCAAGAGGAGCTTGCCGGGAAAGGAGACAAGACCCCGGCAAGAGGAGCTTGCCGGGGAGGCCAACCAAGGCATCTTAAGGAACTTGCCGCAGCGCACCATGTGTCCCGGCGAGACCCAGTGAGCGACAAGCTCCTGGACACGACAAGATAATAACCGCGGCAAGGCACTTGCCGCGGCAAGCTTCCATCCTGTACCTGCGCTCCAGCACATCCACCAACGTGTCGCTCTGGGACCCTTCCAGGCGTATGTGGCGGAAGGCTGTGCAGCCAGAGGTACACGGTGGCGAGTGGCGCTGACGAGATAGCCATCGTGGCAAGCAGTGGCCTCCCTAGCGGTCCCTTTCTGCACCGTCTAGGCGACGCAGACAGGCATTTAATGCCTTTGTCCCCTGCCGCTTAGGTTAGGTATGATAACACTGTAGTAGGCGGTGGTGTCCACCACCACGTCTTTTCCTTTTTTACCCTCGTCTATGTTGCCACCTGTCGGTGACCCCTTTGACATATAAAAGGAGGCCCATGCGCAACGTAGAGGGGGTCGGACGATCATTCTCACACTCGGTCTGGCTAGCTACTGGTATGTACTGTAGCAATCAGCGCTCCCGAGCAAGAACTCAATACAACCACAAAGAAGGAGTAGGGTTTTACGCATCCGTGCGGCCCGAACCTGGGTAAACTGATCGCGTCGCTCGTGCATTTTGCCTCGATCTGCTCTTCGTGCACTCTCCGCCCCCCTGCCGAACCGAAAGGGGCCTCGGTCCGCCGTGGTCCCATAGGTGTCCGTGGGATCAGCACCCCAGACATCTTTGGCGCGCCAGGTAGGGGGTGCGTCGAGGCTGTGTGAATCTGATCCGGCGTTCGCACGAGCCGAATCTTCATCATCTTCATCAACATGCCACCGAAGAAGAATGCTTCGGAGGCAGCTGCTCCGTCCGCGCCGAGTCCACCACCGCAAGAGCGAACGGCTGGTGGGGTAGACGCCGGTGGGAGAACGGGCACCGACGAGGAGGCTCGTGGTGCTGCCAGGTCCAAGGACAAGACTGCGCTGCACATCGGCGGCGCGGTCGGCTCCCACAACGACCGAGCGCACTCCAAGACCTCGGCGTCCGTACACGCACCGCGCCCATCTCAGGAAGCGCGGGACCACCAGCGTCATGGTACTCACGGTACCATATGTTTGCTGGGTCAAGATCAAGCTGGCGGATCCCGGAGTGCTCGAGACCAGCATACACGCCAGCATGCTGGCGCGAGCGTGGCACGGTCGCCTGGGCGAGATACTGCTCCTTCTAATGTAGTTAGAAGTCCGAGCATATCCCGTTCATCGCGATGTTCGCCACCGCCGCCCGCCACTCCGGCAGAAGCTTTAGCACGAGCTCAACTGCTCCTAGATTACCCTCCAGCGCCAGAGAAGATCGATGACTGGAGGGCCACTATCCAGAGCCTCATCGGCTTCGCCAACGGCGACAACCCGCGGCAGCCGAGCGCATCGCAGCCGCGGCAAGTCAGTCAGGCGCGAGCCGGTGGCGACAAGACCGGGGAGGGTGCAACCACTGTGCACTCTCCGCCTAGAAGGCCAAGATCGCCGAGTCGCCGGATCCACCTCGACAGCGACTCCACCGCGTCATCAGATCCGCGAGCTCGTCGCGATCAGCGCCAAGTTCTTCATGAGAGACAGCAAGAAGACGCTCGAACACGCATCGAGCACCGAAGAGAAGCGCGGCGACAATCAGACCTGCGCGCTGGGCCTTCTGTTGACATGCATGCGCCCGGAGAACCAGGCGACTTGCCGTACGCGGTAGGTTGCCCTGCGTTTACCCGTGAGCTGCGGCAAGTCCAGTGGCCCAGCCAGAAGCATTTCAAGCCAGATGTACCGGAGAAGTACGACGGCAAGTTGCACCCGTCAGAGTTCCTCAGCATCTACACCATTGCGGTGCAAGCTGCCGGGGGGCGAGACGACAAGGTCCTTGCCAACTACTTCCCGCTGGTGCTCAAGCCTGAAGTCAGGTCCTGGCTCATGCACTTGCCGGACAACTCCACATCCTCTTGGGCAGACCTTTGCCATCAGTTTGTTGGCGCCTTTACAAGCGGCCACAAACCACATGGCCAGGAAAGTGATCTTCACCTGCTTGCCCAGAAGGAAGGAGAGCCCCTGTGCAAGTATATTCAGAGGTTCAGCCGTGTGCAGCGCAACATCCCAGATATCCACCCTGCCGCGGTTATTAGCGCGTTCCATCAGAACGTGCATAATCGCAGGATGCGGGAGGAGATGGCGATGAGCAGGATCAGAGACGTCAGTGAGCTATATGCCCTGGCCGACAAGTGCGCACGCGCTAAGGAAGGGAGGAAACTCCCCGGAGAGACTGCAGGAGCAGGAGGGTCTGACAGTGAGGATGCCGCCCCGGCAAAGAAAAATTGGCGGCGCAACAGGAAGAAGAAGGGTAAAGAGGTGCTAGTCGTTGAGCAGTCCGGCAACGACGGTGGCGCCAAGCAAGCCAAAGTCGGTGGCTCCGGCAAGGAGATTGCCGCGTGCACCAACTGCCAGGCTGTGGCAGCTGCCGACAAGCAGGACGGCACCGACAAGCAGTATTGCAAGATCCACCGCACCAAGGGCCATGACCTCCAGAGCTGCAAGAAGGTCGAGCAGCTTGTCCAGTAGCAAAAAGCTGAGTATGAGCGGCGCGACAAGGAGATGCCCAAGGAGGCGGTGGAGAAGCCGGCAAGAAACGTGCCGGCTGTGGGGGACGCCGCGGCAAGGCCAACTAGCGGCAAGGAGACAGACCTCCCCGCGGCCGCGACAAAGATGAAGACGAAGATGACGACGAAGACATGGATGATGTCGAGAACAGTGAGCAGGAGTTTCAGAAAGCTACAGAAGTCTTGTGCGTTGACGGCGGTGCTTCTCTGCATACTTCCCACCGCCAACTCAAACAGTGGCTGCGGGAAGTTAATGCGGCAGAGCCACCTGTCGAGTCGCGCAAGCTTCTGAAATGGTCCAGCACGCCTATCATCTTTGACATTGAGGACCACCTTGATCGCACAACTGCGGTCGGGTGCTTGCCGTTGTTGGTTTCGCCAACAATCCGCAACCTCAAAGTCACTAAGATGCTAGTTGATGGCGGGGCCGGTTTAAATCTGATCTCCTCCGCTGTGCTCCAGAAACTCCAGATCCTGGACAGCGAGCTCGAAGAGACCGGTACGTTCCAAGGAATTAACCCGGGAAGGAGCAAGCCGAAAGGGAAGGTCACGTTGCCGGTGACATTTGGCAGCGAGCTGAATTTCAGAATGGAGAGGGTAACTTTTGACGTTGCCGATTTCCCATTGCCTTACAATGGGATACTTGGCCGTCCAGCACTCGCCAAGTTCATGGCAGCCTCTCACTATGCATACAACATGCTCAAGATGCCAGGCCCGATAAGCGTCATCTCTGTCCCTGGCGACAAGAAGGATGCCCTTATCTGCGCCGACAAGATCTACTGGGAAGCAGCAGCTGCAACAGATCGCAGGACACTTGCCGCTGAAGCTACCGGGAGGAAGAAGAAGACCAAGTCCGGCAAGAGCTCTGATGCCCACTCCGGCAAGCGCACCTCCTTGGAGTGCTGCGCTGCCGTCGAGGACGCACCATCGAGCTCCACCGGCAAGTGTAAGAAGGCAATGGCAGTTCCACCACATACCAGGAAGGTGTCTGCCAAGGAAGACGGCACTGGTGGTACCTTCACCATCAGTGCCACGCTTGACCCTAAATAGGAAAGCCCGCTCGTTACTTTCCTACGGGCGAATGTCGACGTGTTTGCATGGCAACCGTCTGATATCCCCGGTGTTCCCAGGAAAGTAATTGAGCACCATCTTGCCGTTTGTCCTCATGCGCGGCCCGTCAAGCAGAAGGTCAGGAAACAAGCAGTGGAGTGCCAAGAATTCACAGCAGAAGAAATCAAGAAATTTGAAGCAGCAGGCCTTGTTAGAGGAGTGCTCCATCCCACATGGTTGGCCAATCCTGTTGTAGTGCACAAGGCAAATGGAAAATGGAGGCTTTGTATTGACTTTACTGATGTTAATAAAGCGTGTCCCAAAGACCCATTTCCCTTGCCGCGCATTGACCAGATTGTTGACTCCACAGCCGGATGTGATTTGCTTTCATTTCTTGACGCATATTCAGGATACCATCAGATCTTCATGGCAAAAGAGGATGAGGAGAAAATAGCATTCATTACTCCACGTGGCACATACTGTTTCATACGGATGCCTTTCGGATTAAAGAATGCTGGTTCAACATTTTCAAGAGTAGTCCATGTCGCCTTGAAGCCACAGATACACAGAAATGTAGAAGCCTACATGGATGACATAGTGGTCAAGAGCAAAGACAGGGCAACCTTAATTCAAGATTTAGACGAGACCTTTGCAAATCTGCGCAAGATCAACCTCAAGCTCAACCCCGAGAAGGGTGTGTTTGGAGTCCCTTCCGGCAAGCTTCTCGGGTTCTTTGTGTCTCAGCGGGGGATTGAAGCCAATCCCGACAAGATCAAGGCCATTGAGCAGATCGAAGCACCAAAGCGCGTCAAGCATGTACGGAAGCTTGCCGGTTGCGTGGCTGCTCTCAGCAGGTTTATTTCTCGGTCTGCTGAGCGCGCCCTGCCGTTTTTCAAAATTTTGAAAAAAGCAGGTCCAATGAAATGGACTCCAGAAGCGGAGGTTGCGCTGCAGGACTTGAAGAGATACCTGTCCTCCACTCCAACATTTGTCGCACCTAAACCGCAAGAGAAGTTGCTGCTGTATATAGCGGCAACCAATCAAGTGGTTAGTGCTGCGTTAGTGGCAGAGAGGGAGGCAGATGACGAGCCAGCAACCACGGCAAGCGCATCCAGCGACAAGCAGGGGGCTTCCCCGACAAGCTCTGGTCCCGACAAGGATGGATCTGCACAGGCTTGCGAAGAGGTGCAAAAGAGAATGGTGCAGCGCCCAGTTTACTTTGTCAGTTCCCTTTTGCAGGGGGCTAGGTCAAGGTACTCTGGCGTGCAGAAGTTGCTTTTCGTCCTTCTTATGGCCTCGAGAAAGCTGCGCCATTACTTCCAGGCACATGAGATCACAGTTGTCACTCGCTTTCCGCTGAAGAGGATACTACAGAATCCAGAAGCGACAGGCAGGATTGTCGAGTGGGCATTGGAACTGTCAAGCTTTGGTCTCAAATTTGAGAGCACTTCAACTATCCAAAGCAGAGCATTGGCAGAATTCATAGCAGAGTGGACGCCAACACCAGATGAAGAAATTCCGGAGACGAGCATCCCCGCCAAGGAAACAAACAAGGAGTGGCTCATGTACTTTGACGGTGCCTTCTCGCTGCAAGGCGCCGGTGCTGGTGTGCTGCTTGTCGCACCCACCGGAGAGCACCTCAAGTACATAGTCCAGATGCACTTTCCCAAGGAGCAAGCGACAAACAATACTGCAGTGTATGAAGGCTTGCTTGCCGGTCTCAGGATCGCGGCAGAACTTGGGATTAAGAAGCTCATTGTCAGGTGACTCGCAGCTTGTCGTCCGCCAAGTAAATAAGAATTACCAGAGTCCTTTGATGGAAGCCTATGTTGACGAAGTAAGAAAGCAAGAAGAGGAAGTTGGTTTCTGGCGACTATTTTCCGGCAAAGCTTCCCGAAGCTGCCACCAAAAAGGTCCCCAAGATCAACACCAACAGTGCTGAGGAGCAGTCTGCTCAGGCAAGCCCCAGGGTTTGTTCCGTTGAAGCAGACGCTCCCGGCAAGTTTTGCTCCGGCAAGCTTGCCGGGGAACGTCAAGCTCCGGCAGAGCTGCAGGCTCTTGCCGTAGAAGCGGACGTTCCCGCAGCAGCAGATATGCCTTTAGTCCTTGAGGTCGAGCCACAAGCTCCAGCATGGGCGCAGCAGATTGTTCATTTCCTTCAGACAGGAGAACTTCTCGAAGAACAAGAAGAAGCAGAAAGAGTAGCCCGGCAGTCTAATATGTACCAGTTTGTTGATAACATACTGTGCAGAAGAAGACTCAACGGTGTGCAATTGAAGTGCATTCTCCGGGAAGATGGACAAAATCTGTTGGCAGAGATACATGGAGGCATATGTGGTCACCACATTGGCGCAAGAGCACTTGTCGGCAAAGCATTCCGGCAAGGTTTCTTCTGGCCGACAGCCTTCCAGGATGCAACTGCACAAGTAACCAAGTGTGAAGCGTGCCAGTTCCATTCCAAGCAGATACACCAGCCAGCTCAAGCTCTCCAGACGATCCCTTTATCCTGGCCATTTTCGGTCTGGGGGCTCGACATCCTCGGCCCCTTTCCCCGAGCTGTCGGGGGCTTTGAGTACTTGTACGTTGCGATCAACAAGTTCAAAGATGTCGGGGGTGCTGATCCCACGGACACCTATGGGACCACGGCGGACCGAGGCCCCTTTCGGTTCGGCAGGGGGCGGAGAGTGAACGAAGAGCAGATCGAGGCGAAACGCACGAGCGACGCGATCAGTTTACCCAGGTTCGGGCCGCACGGATGCGTAAAACCCTACTCCTGCTTTGTGGTTGTATTGAGTTCTTGCTCGGGCACAAGTTTGCCGGGGGGGAGGAGAAGATACGGTATGGACCAGGCGTTGTTCAAAGAGGTTTCGCCTTGCCGGGAAGCAAACAACAGAAAAGATAAGTTTGCCAAAGTTTGAGCAATCAGATTCATTAAATTCATAGAGTTATCTTCCTTGAACGACCGTCCTTTGTATGGAAAACCTGTGCGCGGAGGAACCAACTCATAGCTAGTTGCGCCCTTACTGTTGTTTCGAGCCCGCTCAACAACTTAAGTGAGCTGCAACTGGCTCTGCGACAAGGTTTCTTGTCGGCCGCGGCACCGCCTGCAGGCTACTAACGTTCCGCACTCAGCACTCGCGGCAAAGGTGCTCGCGCCGGCAAGTTCCCTAAAAGCGTAGGGTAAAGAAAAACATACAAGGGAAGGAATCAAGTAAAGGAAATAACATTGCAATCATAGCACAAGATAGAATATATTACAAAATCGCTTGTCGCAGCTCTAATAGACTGTTTTTCATAACATGATTAACAGCGACAAGGAAAGAAGGAAACAGATGGATGGCCTAGTCTACGCGGTCACCTTCGACCCTCCTGATTCCGCTCACCCTGTCCACAATAGGTGCGACAAGGGCCTTGAGCTCCTCCAGATCAGCATCTGGCGGCAAGCTTCGGAGGACGTTGGTAAGGCGGAGACCTGGGTTGGGGAAGGCCACCTTCATCAGCACCTTCTGGAGTGCTCCCGCGCAAATCTTGCGCGACTCGTCGGCAAGAAGCTTTGGGATCTGCTCCCGGAGTCGCTGAAGCGCCGTTGCCACGCCTTTGAAGAACAGAGTCAGCTTAGCGCTAGGTTGGAGGTTCTCCTCGGAGGAGTACCCGAGATCCACCATCCCCAATTGCGCCAACTCCTTGTCGACGTCGGCGGCGACGTTCACCAGACCCTCCGTCCAGTGCTCCACGTTCTCCGACAAAGTCTTCTGGGCGGCAGCAGCATTCGCCAGCAACACCTTGCCGGCCTCGACTTCCTCCTTCAAGGCCGCCTCTTGCTCCTTGGCACCGTCCAGAGATTGCGTCAGAGCCACCAGCTTCGCTTCGAGATCAGCGTTGGAGTTCTTGGCGGCGTCAAGTTCCTTGTCCTTCTCGGCGAGATGGGCCTGCAGCTCTGAGTAGCTGTTGGCGTCCCTCTCCCGCTCAAGTTCGAGCGCGGCAAGCTCGTCACCGTTCGCCTTGAGACTTGCCTCCAACTGCGCCACCTTCAGCTCCAGCTCGTTCTTGGCGGCCTCGGCGGCTGCGGCGGTGTCTTCAGCTTGCTTAAGGGCCCCGCCAACTGCCCGCTCGCGCGTGGCAAGTTCCTCCTCGTGGCTGTCGAGGTTGACCTTCCGCTGCGCCAAGTCACCCTCCTGCGAAGACAACTTCTCCGCGGCAAGCCGTTGGCGCTCTTCGACGTCGGCCTTCTCAAGGAAGAAGACCTGCTGCGCTTCGGCAAGTTGCTCCCGCTCCTTTGCCAGGGAGCGGAGAGCTTCCTGATTGGCGCCCCGGAGCTCTTCTGCGCGCTTCTCGATATCATCACTGGCCTTCGCAACAAGCGCTTCGCGGGACTCCAGCTTGGCCTGCCGGGCGCGGTAGAGCGCCACTAGCTTCCGCAGCAGGCGCTCCTCTTCAGGTTCACTGCTGCTGCTGCTTGGCGCGTCGACCAGCTTCAGCCCAGCGGAGGCAAGCACCTCTCCGTCAAGCATTTCTCCCTCGACCGGCGCCCTGGAGCTCGACGCCCAGGGGAGGTTGATGAACATGTCGTCGCCTGCCTTCAGATAGACGCCAGGCTGGGGCTCTTCGGAGACTGGCGCGGCAGCAGCTGCGGAGGAGTCGGTGGTCGGAACAGCGCCTGGCGCTCCTGCAGCCTCCGAGTCATCAGTACGACCGCCAGACTCCCCGCTTGCTTCCGCGGCGGCAGCCCTGGCGGCTTCCTCGCCGGCGCCGGCTGCTTCCTCAGCGGCAACAGCATCGTCGGCGGCGACTTCCGTCTCCATCGGCTCTGCAACAGATGGATCTGGTAGCCGAAAGAGGGGAGAAGATTCAAGCAAAATTCAAGCAAAATCCAAAAGAAGAAGAAGCCAAGGGGAGTTTTGGAATAAGGGAGTTACCTATGCCAAGGTCTGCAGCTGTGGTCTCCGTTGCCGGGGGATCGCTGACGCGGTCCCTTGCCGGAGATCCCTCCCTTGTCGGGGGCTCCTCCCTTGCCGGAGCCTCCTCCCTTGCCGGGGCCTCCTCCCTTGCCGGAGTCTCCTCCCTTGCCGGAGAGCTCTCCCTTGCCGGACACCTCTCCCTCGCCGGAGGACTTTCCCTTGGCGCTTCGGGGGCGGCCTCCAGGCTCTCCTGATGAGGCTGCTCTGCTCCTGCACAAGTCAATAAACAAACATCAGCAAAGCAAGGATCTTCGTGCGCGCCCGACAGCGGAAGACGAACAAGACACTTACGCTGGGGGCTGCTCTGAAGATCAGCCGCTGGGTCCGACAAGTTCGTCTCAGGCGCGTCCCCTGTTGACGCAGTGGGTTCGTCCTCGATGACGATCACCGGCGCCTTGGCTCTCTTTGCCGCTCTCTGCGCCAGAGTCCTAAAAAGAAACAGATACAGGGAAAGGCAAGTGAGAAACAAGACAAGACAAAAACAGCAAAAATCAAAGAATTACAAGTACAGTAAGAGAAACTTACTCTTCCTCTTCTTCCTCGTCGGAGCTGAACGCGGAGAAGTCGAAGTCAGGCCTGCCTCCGGCGCGGGAAGGTAGAGGAGTGGGCTCCCTTGGTCGCTTGGTGGGAGCGGAGGCAGCAGTCCGAGAAGACCCCGCTCCAGTTGTTGCGGCAGCGTGGGGCGCTCCCGCGGCAACGGTGCTTGCCGCGGTGGAGCGTGTCGCGCGGCGCGGCGACTATCGATGTGCCTGCCGCCTCGCTGCATCCCCAACCTTGCGGAGACGCCTTCTTGGTGGAGACGGAGGCGCAGCTGGTGGCGTGCTGTCTGAGGATGCAGTGGAGGAAGAGCCGATCTCCAACGAGCCGCTCGCATCCTCGGCAGGCTCGCTCGGTTCGGCGTCATGCCCGGCAGCCTTGCTCGTTTCGGCATCGCGCCCGGCAACCTCCTTCTTGCCGGCAAGATCTTCCCGCTCGACGCGGTTTGCCGCCTCTGCTGCCGCTGCCTCCTCCAAGGTGAAGCCGAACTCGCCCGCCGCGGCAGCTGCCGCCGCCTCCTCCAACCTGGTGGCGATGCGCTTCAGCTCCGCCTCGGTGGTGTCGCGGGTGAGGCCGTCCTTCTCGTCGGCGCGGATTGGCACTTCCACCAAGTCGTCGAAGAACTGCTGCACGACCTCGTCTTCTGGCTCTTGCCAGGTTGGCACGATTCCGTGCGAATCGCACAGTGGCATCATCGCCCTGATGCGGTCGAGCGCCGAATTGTTGCATAGCGGGACGACGCCCTGCGGCAACCTCAAGACTTCTGGGTGGTCAGGGTCATATTTGAAGAGCTCCTGCAGCATTGCGTTGAGCTCCAAGACGGTGAAATTGTAGTTGAGCCCCGGGCGCAGCCTCATGATGTCTGCCGCGTTCTTGGACTCCCAGGCAGGCCTTCCCCGTTCTTGCAGGGGGGCGATGCGGCGGCGAAGGAAGTCTGCGCCAACGGCGCCTACGGTGAGTCCGGCAAGCCTGAGGCGCTGGATCCTGGTGACAGCAATCCTTAGCCTGCTGTCCTCCGGGGCCACGTCACTCCAGTCGCTGCCGCGTACCGCTGCTACTTAGCGCCGGGCGGTGAACGGCTGTGGGCTCTCCTCGACAATCCAACACCAATCTGCCCTCCACTCCTCCCACTTGCCGCGGAACTCACCCTCTAAATAGGAATCCTTCTTGCCGGTCCTAGAGACCCAGGCGATTCCGCCGGGCAAGGGCTCTCCTCTCTCTACCCGGGGAATGAAGAAATGGCGGAAAAGGGCTACGCTAGGGTGGACTCCGACAAAGTTCTCGCAAAGGTGTGCGAAAACGGCCATGGTGAGGACAGCGTTGGGAGTGAAGTCAAGGAGGCAGAGATTGTAGGTATTCATGATGTCACAGAAGAACTCGGAAAAGGGCGGGCAGAGCCCGCAGTAGAAGAAGACAGCAAAAAAGGGGTATCCTTGCGGAGTAGTTTTGTGAGAAGCAGCTGGGAGTACCTTGGTGCCCGGGTGAGCTCGCGTCTCCGTCGACCAAAACAGGTAATAGTACTCCCTCAGCTCCTTCGCGGCGAGCTTTGGGGGGGAAAATGGCTCGCTCCTTCCGCAGCGCCGCAAGCCGCTGCACCTCGGACGACTTCACGGCTTTCCGCTTGTCGCCTTTCGGAGCCATGGCGGAAGCGGTGGAGGAGGTCGACGGCGTTTGTGGTGCTGGTGGCGATGTGGGGGGCAGGGAGCTGCGCTCTGTTTGCTTTGGGAAGATGGAGGCGGGGCGGAGTTTTTCAGGATTGGAGCGGAAAGGGGGCGAGTGGACGCACTACCCCTGCTTCCCCTTGCTTATAAAGGGGGAGTGGGCGGACGTTCTGCCTTTCCGAATAAAGCAACCACCCACGATCTCGCCCACGATGCCGCGTTCGACGCGTGCCGTGCGGGGAGGGCGCGGTGGATGCGGAGTGAGCTACGGCGTAACCTAGGCCGCGCGTGCCCGTGCCCTGTTTTGGGCCTGGCCCAACAGCGCTCGGCACAGTGTATGGCCCAGGCCCGGGGGCTCCTGTCGGTGTACTAAAGTAGGGGTACCTTAGTATCCCGAACTTGTGCACGGGCAGTTGTAGCGTCCCGCGGCAAGGCTTGCCAGGCGACCGCCAAGTTCCTCCATGGTTCCTTTGGAGCCATTCAAGAACAAAGTATCCAAACCAAGGAAACAAGGCCCCGGCAAGAGGAGCTTGCCGGGAAAGGAAACAAGGCCCCGGCAAGAGGAGCTTGCCGGGAAAGGAAACAAGGCCCCGGCAAGAGGAGCTTGCCGGGAAAGGAGACAAGACCCCGGCAAGAGGAGCTTGCCGGGGAGGCCAACCAAGGCATCTTAAGGAACTTGCCGCAGCGCACCATGTGTCCCGGCGAGACACAGTGAGCGACAAGCTCCTGGACACGACAAGATAATAACCGCGGCAAGGCGCTTGCCGCGGCAAGCTTTCATCCTGTACCTGCGCTCCAGCACATCCACCAACATGTCGCTCTGGGACCCTTCCAGGCGTACGTGGCGGAAGGCTGTGCAGCCAGAGGTACACGGTGGCGAGTGGCGCTGACGAGATAGCCATCGTGGCAAGCAGTGGCGTCCCTAGCGGTCCCTTTCTGCGTCGTCTAGGCGACGTAGACAGGCATTTAATGCCTTTGTCCCCTGCCGCTTAGGTTAGGTATGATAACACTGTAGTAGGCGGTGGTGCCAACCACCACGTCTTTTCCTTTTTACCCTCGTCTATGTTGCCATCTGTCGGTGACCCCTTTGACATATAAAAGGAGGCCCATGCGCAACGTAGAGGGGGTCGGACGATCATTCTCACACTCAGTCTGGCTAGCTACTGGTGTGTACTGTAGCAATCAGCGCTCCCGAGCAAGAACTCAATACAACCACAAAGTAGGAGTAGGGTTTTACGCATCCGTGCGGCCCGAACCTGGGTAAACTGATCGCGTCGCTCGTGCGTTTCGCCTCGATCTGCTCTTCGTGCACTCTCCGCCCCCCTGCCGAACCGAAAGGGGCCTCGGTCCGCCGTGGTCCCATAGATGTCTGTGGGATCAGCACCCCCGACATAGACCGATAGCAAGTATTATGTGGGAGAGGCCACTGCTAGCATGTCATCCCTGACTTGGAATTCTATGCACTTATGATTGGAACTATTAGCAAGCATCCGCAACTACTAACGTTCATTAAGGTAAAACCCAACCATAGCATTAAGATATATTGGTCCCCCTTCAATCCCGTATGCATCAATTTCTATGCTAGGTGGAAACTTCTGTCACTCTTGCCCTCCAATACATAGTCCTATCAACATACAACTAACCCTATGGTGTCATCCACGCGCGCTCTCATATGATGGGCACCAAAGGACAGCAACATAATCACAAGCAAATTAAATCAATCATAACAATTCATCAACCACCAATAGGACAATGAAAATCTACTCACACATCATAGGATGGCAACACATCATTGGATAATAATATAAAGCATAAAGCACCATGTTCAAGTAGATGGTACAACGGGTTGCGGGAGAGTGGACCGCTGTAGATAGAGGGGGGAAGGTGATGGAGATGTTGGTGAAGATGGCGGAGGTGTTGGTGTAGATCGCGGTGATGATGATGGCCCCCGGTGGCACTCTGGTGCCACCGGAAGCGAGGGGGAGAGAGCCCCCCTCCTTCTTCTTCTTCCTTGACCTCCTCCCTAGATGGGAGAAGGGTTTCCCCTCTGGTCCGTGGCCTCCATGGCACGGGAGGGGCGAGAGCCCCTCCAAGATTAGATCTGTCTCTCTGTCTCTCTCTGTTTCTGCGTTCTCAGATTCACAATTTTGATATGATCTCTATCCGGAAATTAGCTTTCTCGCGGCGAAAGAAGGGCATCAACCGCCTTACGGGTGACCCACGAGGGTCAGGGGCGCGCCCCCCTACCTCGTGGCCACCTCGGGCACCATCTCGCGTGGATTTTTCTTCCCAAAAATCATATATATTCCAAAAAAAATCTTCGTCAGTTTTTATCCCGTTTGGACCCTGTTTGATATGGATATTCTGCGAAACAAAAAACATGCAACAAACAAGAATTGGCACCGGGCACTGGATCAATATGTTAGTCCCAAAAATAGTATAAAAAATTGCCAAAAGTATATGAAAGTTGAATAATATTGGCATGGAACAATCAAAAATTATAGATACAACAAAGATGTATCAGTCAGGTATGATAAAAAATTAAATTTGCAAACATTGTTGTTGCTCAAGAACCTAGAAGCGTGGCAGAAGCTCTAGGAGATAAAAACCAGCAGCGTGCTATGAAAACAGAATATAATGCTCTTATGAAAAATAGAACTTGGCACTTGGTTTCTCCAAAGTCAGGGAGGAATATTATAGATTGTAAGTGGGTGTACAAAATTAAAAGACACTCTGATGGCACTTTAGATAGATACAAAGCTTGGCTTGTTGCTAAAGGTTTCAAGCAACGCTATGGCATTTATTATGAGGACATATTTAGTCCAATTATTAAAGCTGCCACCATTAGACTTGTTTTGTCTATTGCTGTCACCAGGGGATGGAGTCTTCGTCAACTGGATTATATGCTCATTTATGTAGATGACATAATTGTTGCTAACTCCTCACAAGAGGCTACCTCAGCTTTACTAAAAAAATTGAAAAATGAATTTGCACTTAAGGACTCTGGGAGAGTTACATTCACTACACCACAACATCGATGCAAGAACAGAAAAACTGCCGGGACAAGTCACTTACAAGGGCAGTCAAACTGCCGGGAATGATTTTCTCCTAGCAGATAGAACTGCCACAAGAATGGCTGCCGGGGATTACAATTCCCGGCGGATTGAGATGTGCCGGCAGTTTCTCTGCCCTCATGTTCAGAATTCTCCCGGCAGTTCCTATTCTCCCGGAAGACATTTTCTGCCAGCAATCAACAGCTTTCCCGGCAGATGATCTGCCGGTGGTGCCAAGTAACCCAATTAACAAGGCTATTTATACTGTAGTATTGCATTCACTTCACATTTACATACACACTGACGATTCACATGATGTTGCATCCATTCAAATAAAGCAAGAGGATTCTGCAGATGCACTTCACATATATATTGTAAAATCTCATCATCAAACATTTTACAATGTATACAATTAATTGAGTACACCTGAAGACTTCCTCATAATTTAGCATTTGCAGTTCCTAGACATCCGAGCAGTACAAAATGTAACAAACACAATGAGTAAAGCTTGGCAGGTCTTCTGTGTGAGCTCAACACATATGGTTACAGCAAGGTGTCTTAACCAGTCTTGCAGGAACATTTTCAACCTGGACAGGAAGTGACCAAATAACAAGTACATGTGTTAGAAAAAATAATCTCCATTACATTTATTACGATACTCAAAGAATTTACAGAGGGCTCCACCCCCATTTTTCATAAGAAAAACATCTACATAATCAAGAGATTTTCTCAACAAATTTCCCTTCAAGGCATTAAATGAACATTCGATTTAATAAGAAACCAACAAATGTCAATAGTTTCAAGTTTGGGCGCATGATTTAAGCACATCAAGTTACCCTTCCTGGAAAGCATGACAACAGTTTCAGGTCTGGACAGATAATGAAACCCATATGGCATGGTCTGATTACCTCTGGTATTAAGTTTACTTTCCAGAAAGTGAAGAATCATCAAATTTGTCTGTACATAGGACAAAATAGGGACAACGTTCAAGAAAAAGGAAGTGACATCCACAACCTGTATGAATTTTTTACATCACTGGATCTTATCTTTTTGTATAAGCACACAAAGGCAAGTAGGCTTAACTCAAAAGAACATACATAGCTTTTTCACAAGCATATATAATGATATTCAGGTGTGAGCTTCTGAGAGGAAATACAAGGACATTTTCAAATAATGCTACTATATATAGAGAGAAAAAAGACATGTAGGATATAAATGAATCGTGCAAAACACCTCTTTCACCAATCATATCACAAATTAGTACCCTGATTCTTGAAGAACACCAACCAACATGCAAATTAGATTTCAAGTAAAGATGAACCTGTAACCATTGCAATGAAACTCCCATGGATTCAGCAGAGGAAAATAACTCTACGAGTGATGGATGCACCTTTGGCAGCTCCATCACATGCTAGCTACAAAATGCAGTGAGCAGTGAATACTTGCCTATGTTTGGAGTAGGCGAGTAGCTGTATTATATGTCTATATGCTTACTAAATCAGTTAATTGCTTTAACTCTATAGTACCGCTGGTTGGTCTGTTCTCTTGCTTTTTACCATGGTAACTTGGTAAAGTTCAGGAGGCATAAAGTTGGCTGCATGGGCACTCCACACTAAGCAGTGGGGTTGCCAGCTTTGCCGTTGGCCGAAGTGAAGTGGCTTCTTCTTCCTTGCCTGCTCTGCTCTAGTGGTCATAGTGATGTATTTTCCTCACTCAGTTTTATTTTTCCTTTCACTGGGATGTATAATATTTTGATCTCCCCTGTTTCTTCTTATGAACATATTTTTTTCTGTGGAAAAAATAGGTCTTGCAGCAGCGTGCCGGCAAGGATACGGAGACCATGTCACTCTCCGGCGACCGGCCCTTCTCCACCGCCGTCATGTGCAAGACCCACGTCCAGAAGCCTTATCTACTGGTATGATACTACGCTGCAAGCCTGCAACAATGTCGGCTAGCTTCATAATCAATTGGTCATGCCCTGCTTTTTGCGCCGGAGTGTGCAGATAATCCCGGCTCACTTCCAGTGCATGCTGCCGGAGAGGCGCATGGCAGTGGTCCTTGTCAGACGATAGGATTGTCACGATTGTAATTGTGTGCGTGTGTGTTATCTTGTAAACCAAGGCAGGTGGTTAGTGGCGAGCCCAATTTCTTGTAGATACCTTGTATAACTTGGATTAGGGGCCAAGCCCAAAACCACCTGCCGAATCTTGTATCCTGTTGATTATATAAGCACGCACGCGTCCCTTTGAGGAGGCATACGCTTCACACCAAACCTCTAAGTTTTACGTGGTAATCAAAGCCTATCTCGGATTCATCCATGGCGAGCTTATCCGCAAATACGTTCCCCTCATCTCCTTTTGCACACATCGCCGCAGAGAAGCTCTCGAGAGGGAACAAAGCTCTCTGGCGCGCCATCGTCCTCTCTGCCATCAGGGGACGCAGATGGCGGGCTTCCTCGATCCGGAGCAGGTGGTGCCGCCCATGTCGATTGAGGTCACTAGCGACGACGGCAAGACCAAGCTGAAGGCCCCCAACCCTAAGTTCGGCATCTGGTACGCTTGTGATCATCAGGTCTTCTCCTACCTGCTGACTACGCTACCACGTGAGATGGCCATCCAAGTGGCGACTTGCCACACCGCAGCAGAGCTGTGGAACACCGTGCAAGGGATGCTCACCTCGCATACCCGAGCGCAGTCTGTCAACGTCAGGATCGCGCTGGCGAATCTTCAGAAGGGCAACTCCACCATTACAGAGTATATTGGTAAGATCAGAACCCTTTGTGATGAGTTGGTTGCCTAAGGGAAAATGGTGGACGAAGAAGATGTGGTCTGGCACATTCTCGCCGAAATGGAGGAAGAGTTCGATCCCGTGGTGTCGGCCATGTGCTCACGGGTCGAACCTGTGACTATCCCGGAGCTGTACTCGCAGCTTCTGAGCTTCGAGATGCGTATGAATCTTCGCAGGGGAGCCTCCCAGTCCTCCGCCAATGCTGCATCACGCGGGCGCTTCAACAACTCCAACAGCAAGCAGAACGGCAACGGCGGTGGTGATCGCGGTCGCGTCTTCAACAACAAACAAGGTGGCGGTGGTGGTGACCGCGGCCGGAACTTCAACAACAAGCCCAACGGCGGTGGCAGCTGTGGCAACCTAGGAGGAAACGGCGGTGACTTCAACAACAATTCCGCCGCCAAACCAACGTGCCACATCTGTGGCAAAGTTGGGCACATGGCATGGAAGTGCTGGAAGCGCTACGACTCCTCTTACCAGGGAGGGGAAGAGCGCTCGGCGAATATTGCTGCTCCTCAATATGGCATTGATACAAACTGGTATATGGACAGTGGTGCAACTGACCATATCACCGGTGACTTGGAGAAGCTCACAGTCCGGGAGAGGTACACCGGCAATGAGCAGATTCACACCGCCAACGAATCAGGTATGGCAATTAATCATATTGGTCATACAACTATCTCTACCCCAGATCGTGATCTTCACCTAAATGATGGTCTTCACGTTCCGGAGTCCACTAAAAGTTTGATCTCTGCAAGTAAACTTGCCTTTGATAATGACACTTTCATTGAAATTCACCCTCATTTTTTTCTTGTCAAGGATCTGGAAACGAAGAGGGTTCTACTTCACGGAAGGGGTAGGAGAGGTCCCTATCCTCTCAAACACATCGGGAGAAACGTCACAAAGCATGTGCTAAGTGTCACCAAGCCATCTTCAGACTGGTGGCACCGACGTTTAGGTCACCCATCTTCCAATGTTGTTAGGAAGATCATTAGTGAAAATAAACTCCCATGTGTTAGCAATGATGATAATAAACTTGTAGGTGACGCATGCCAAAAGGGCAAAAGTCACCAGCTACCATATCCTCAATCTATGAGTGAATCAAAATTTCCTTTGGAACTTATCTTTTCTGATGTGTGGGGCCCTGTTGTTGAAACCGTAGATAGAAAGAAATACTATGTGAATTTTATAGATGATTTCAGTAAATTCACATGGATCTACCTTATCAAACATAAGTCTGAAGTTTTCCAAAAATTTCATGACTTCCAAAATCTTGTTGAAAGACAATTTGATCGAAAATCTTAGCTCTCCAAACAGATTGGAGAGGGGAGTATGAAAAGTTGAATTCCTTTTTCACCAAAATAGGAATTTCTCATCATGTTTCATGTCCCCATGCTCATTAGCAAAACGGGTCAGCTGAACGTAAACACCGTCACATCGTTGAAGTTGGTCTATCCTTGCTTGCTCAATCCTCGCCATACCCTTAAAATTTTGGGATGAGGCCTTCATTGCTGCTATCTATTTAATTAATAGGATGCCAAGCAAAGTCATAAACTCTAAGACTCCCCTCACTAGGTTATTCGGTGACACACCAAATTATTCTTCTCTGGGCATATTTGGGTGTGCATGTTGGCCGAATCTAAGACCCTACAATACACATAAACTCCAATTTAGATCCAAACAGTGTGCCTTCCTAGGATACAGTAATCTCCATAAGGGGCATAAATGCCTAGATATATCTACCGGAAGAGTCTATATTTCCAGAGATGTGGTGTTTGATGAGAACAGTTTTCCCTTTTCCACCTTGCATCCTAATGCAGGTGCACGGCTGAGAGCCGAAATCCTTTTGTTACCATCGGAGCTTTTGAATCCTACTGATCAGGGGGATGATAGTGTTGATCATATGATTAACGGTGCTACTAATCCGAGTCATGATGCTGCCAGAAACAGTGAAAAAATGTGGCAGAAAATGGCAATTTGCAACATGATTTTATGCAGCACATCAGTCTAAACCCAACCAGCACAGAGCACGAGGACGATCATGCTGCTGATGTCGATCCCGAGAGATCTGGCGGCGCAGGACCCTGCGCGCCTGCGGCGGCAGGCGCTGATTTGCTGCCTCCCTCGGCTAGCGGGTCCGCTGCTGGCGCCTCCGCGCGTAACACGTGTCCTGGTGGGACCGGCGCGGGGCGTGTCGCCTAGCCCTGCCGCTTCCCGCGCAATCATGACTCTGGCGGCCGTGTCCACGGGCGTGTGTCGCATGTCCGCCAACCCATCCTGTCGCATGTGCGGGCACGTGATCCCACGCTCGACCGCACCATAGCCGAGGCGGATCGGCCTGTCCTGTCGCCTATGCGGGCGCGTGATCCCACGCCCGA
The DNA here is from genome assembly GCA_034509565.1 of Triticum monococcum. Lineage (NCBI taxonomy): Eukaryota > Viridiplantae > Streptophyta > Magnoliopsida > Poales > Poaceae > Triticum > Triticum monococcum. Next base: position 37,347,063 of record CM067841.1, on the reverse strand, counting down.
CCGCATCACAGTCGAGGAGGATCGGCCAGTTTTCCCGATCGCCACCCGAGGGACTGGATCCGCCGCTGCTGGTGGATCGTCTGTGACTGCCGATCCTGTGTGTCCTAGTACACGGGCTCAAAAAGGTATTTTTAAACCATTGGTTCCTAAAGATGGGACGGTCAGTGATAACCCACAAGTATAGGGGATCGCAACAGTTTTCGATAAGTAAGAATGTCGAACCCAACGAGGAGCTAAAGGTAGAACAAATATTCCCTCAAGTTCTATCGACCACCGATACAACTCTACGCACGCTTGACGTTCGCTTTACCTAGAACAAGTATGAAACTAGAAGTACTGTGTAGGTGTTGTTGGATAGGTTTGCAAGATAATAAAGAGTACGTAAATAGAAAATAGGGGCTGTTTAGATAAAGAAACAATAAAGTAAATATAGAGAGTGTGGAAAAGTGATGGTAGGAGTTGCGAAATTGCCCCTAAGCAATTGACTACTTTACTAGACTGATAGCAAGTATTATGTGGGAGAGGCCACTGCTAGCATGTCATCCCTGACTTGGAATTCTATGCACTTATGATTGGAACTATTAGCAAGCATCCGCAACTACTAACGTTCATTAAGGTAAAACCCAACCATAACATTAAGATATATTGGTCCCCCTTCAATCCCGTATGCATCAATTTCTATGCTAGGTGGAACCTTCTGTCACTCTTGCCCTTCAATACATAGTCCTATCAACATACAACTAACCCTATGGTGTCATCCACGCGCGCTCTCATATCATGGGCACCAAAGGACAGCAACATCATCACAAGCAAATTAAATCAATCATAGCAATTCATCAACCACCAATAGGACAATGAAAATCTACTCACACATCATAGGATGGCAACACATCATTGGATAATAATATGAAGCATAAAGCACCATGTTCAAGTAGAGGGTACAACGGGTTGCGGGAGAGTGGACCGCTGTAGATAGAGGGGGGAAGGTGATGGAGATGTTGGTGAAGATGGCGGAGGTGTTGGTGTAGATCGTGGTGATGATGATGGCCCCCGGTGGCACTCCGGTGCCACCGGAAGCGAGGGGGAGAGAGCCCCCCTCCTTCTTCTTCTTCCTTGACCTCCTCCCTAGATGGGAGAAGGGTTTCCCCTCTGGTCCATGGCCTCCATGGCACGGGAGGGGCGAGAGCCCCTCCGAGATTGGATCTGTCTCTCTCTGTTTCTGCGTTCTCAGATTCTTCCCATTCACAGTTTCTTATATTCCCGGAGATCCGTAACTCCGATTGGGCTGAAATGTTGACACGATCTCTATCCGGAAATTAGCTTTCTCGCGGCGAAAGAAGGGCATCAACCGCCTTACGGGTGGCCCACGAGGGTCAGGGGCGCGCCCCCCTACCTCGTGGCCACCTCGGGCACCATCTCGCGTGGATTTTTCTTCCCAAAAATCATATATATTCCAAAAAAAATCTTCGTCAGTTTTTATCCCATTTGGACTCCGTTTGATATCAATATTCTGCGAAACAAAAAACATGCAACAAACAGGAACTGGGACTGGGCACTGGATGAATATGTTAGTCCCAAAAATAGTATAAAAAGTTGCCAAAAGTATATGAAAGTTGAATAATATTGACATGGAACAATCAAAAATTATAGATACGACGGAGACGTATCAGTTAGGTATGATAAAAAAATTAAATTTGCAAACATTGTTGTTGCTCAAGAACCTAGAAGCGTGGCAGAAGCTCTAGGACATAAAAACCGGCAGCGTGCTATGAAAACAGAGTATAATGCTCTTATAAAAAATAGAATTTGGCACTTGGTTTCTCCAAAGTCAGGGAGGAATATTAGAGATTGTAAGTGGGTGTACAAAATTAAAAGACACTCTGATGGCACTTTAGATAGATACAAAGCTAGGCTTGTTGCTTAAGGTTTCAAGCAACACTATGGCATTGATGATGAGGACACATTTAGTCCAGTTATTAAAGCTGCCACCATTAGACTTGTTTTGTCTATTGCTGTCACCAGGGGATGGAGTCTTCGTCAACTGGATTATATGCTCATTTATGTAGATGACATAATTGTTGCTAACTCCTCGCAAGAGGCTACCTCAGCTTTACTAAAAAAATTGAAAAATGAATTTGCACTTAAGGACTTGGGAGAGTTACATATTTCTTAGGCATTGAGGTGAAAAAGATACCTAATGGGATTTTGTTGACTCAAGAGAAGTATGCCACTGATATTCTCGGACGTGTGGGCATTAAGGGGTGTAAATCTTGTAGTACTCCGTTGTCTACTACAGAAAAGTTGTCCTTACATGAAGGGGAGCCATTGAGTCCAGAATAATGAACTAAGTATAGAAGTGTTGTTGGTGCACTTCAATATCTAACATTGACAAGACCTGGTATATCTTTCTCGATTAATAAAGTTTGTCAATTTTTGCATGCTCCTACTTTCATGCATTGGACAGCTGTTAAAAGGATATTGCGTTATATCCAAGGGAGTGTTGGAATAGGACTGAAAATATGTAAGTCATCGTCAACCACAGTAAGTGCCTTTTCTGATGCAGACTGGGTAGGATGTCTTGATGACAGGAGATGTACTGGTGGGTTTGCTGTTTTCCTTGGTTCTAATCTCATCTCATGGAATGCCAAGAAACAAGCAACTGTCTCTCAATCTAGCACAGAGGCAGAATACAAGTCACTAGCGAATGCAACTGCTGAGTTAATGTGGGTAGAAACTCTGCTTGATGAATTAGGAGTTGAAAGACCACATGTCTCTTGTCTATGGTGCGATAATCTTGGAGCAACGTATCTTTCTGTCAATCCTATGTTTCATCCAAGAACAAAACACATAGAGATTGATTTTCATTTTGTTTGAGAAAGAGTTGCAATAAAGCTTTTGGAAATCAGGTTTATACCAACTGGAGATCAAGTTGCTGATGGTTTCACAAAGCCTTTACAAGCTCGACAACTTCAAGCCTTCAAGAACAATCTTAACCTTGACATGTTTAGATTGAGGGAGGATGTTAGACGATAGGCTTGAGTTGTAACGTGACAATGTCACGATTGTAATTGTGTGCGTGTGTGTTATCTTGTAAACCAAGGCAGGTGGTTAGAGGTGAGCCCAATCTCTTGTAGATATCTTGTATAGCTTGGATTAGGGGCCAAGCCCAAAACCACCTGCCGAATCTTGTATCATGTTGATTATATAAGCACGCACGCGTCCCTGCCAGGAGGCATATGCTTCACACCAAACCTCTAAGTTTTACAGTCCTCCGGTGCCGCGTGAGCTCATGGATCATGAACTACTATGGCCACACCAAGCTGAAGAACCTTGTCGCGGACTGGACGGACTTCGCTGTCAACAAGCGGCCGCAAGTCGGAGATGCGTGCGTGTTTGAGCTGGTGTCCTGGGATGCTGAAAATGATGGCAAGGGGGAAGTGGTGCTCGAAGTGCACGCGCTCCCTAGGGCTACAAGAAAAGCTTGTGGCTTGTGAGCCGCTTGAGATCGACTCGTATTTTAGCTCGACTCGAGATCGACTCGAAAAGAAATGAGCCGATAATGAGCACATTATATAGCTCGATCGAGAAATGAGCCGATCTTGAGTCAGCATTGGCTCGCTCGATTTTAGCTCGATAGCTCGATATCACATAAGTATATTAAATAATCTTCATGTCTATTACGAAGAATTAGGATCATCCATTGCCATTATGTTTTGTGTGATTGTTTTTCTTCATTTTACCTACTAGCAAACATGGAAATAAGCATGGAGAAAATTTGGCCTCAATGTGCCACGTGGTCAACCGCATGTTCAATATCTTGTTATTTTGGCCAAAGTTTGAGCGCAGACACACCTTCATTGTCTTCTATCCATGATATTTTATTATTAATTATTAAATACTAGTCTTTAGTTCAGAAAGAACTAGTTGATTTTATAGTGATTTTTTTGTGGCCTATCTTGCTTTAAAAATTGCCTTAAAATAATTTTAACAATCATCTTATTTAGCTCGAGATCGTCTCAAGATTGTTACAAGCTGAGCACGAGCCACTTTCTATAGCTCGCCCTTGAGCTTCGCACATTTTGAGCTCGCTCGAATTTTAGTATGAGTTGAGTTGAGCCTAGACCAACTCGCTCGAACTCGACTCGTTTGCAGCCGTAGCTCCATGGTGCTGACCTACCCGGAGGTGGAGGATCTTGCTACCAAAGGAGACACCACCGACGAGCCCATTGTCATCATGGACAAGTCATCTTTAGACGTTAGTGCGAGCTAAGCTTCACTTGTTGCTGGTGCAAGTCGATTCAATGTCTTGTAAGCCATCGACCACCATATTATTACCTTGCATTTCTTCTTGTAATTTGGTCAAGAAGTATTCAGTTTGCTCAAGACCGACTATTTCATCATTCCTCACGTCTATTCTTGGATAGTTATTTGCTCAAGACCAGCCCTGCACAGACTATTCATCACTTCCACTCTCTTTCCTCATTTCTTCTGATGGCCGCATGTGCGCACCTCAATATTTATGAAGGTTTTTCCACGCAAAAAAATCTAGTACAATAGACAGCAGAAAAACATTTGAGCAAAGAAGACAGAAGGAGCAATTTCTTACAGCCACCTGTCAATGTTTTCTCTCTATGCTCTGCGTCTTATTTATACACCTTCCTCTTTCTCCCATACAACAATTGTCTATCGAAGCAATGCAAGAAAAAGCAATTTATATACGACTGACAAATGAGTGTTCTCTCCATGCTTCAAGCTCAACACCTTGCTCCTACATACCAATTGTTAGCAAAACCAACAAGGAAAGTAAAAAGAGAACGGTGGTGAGAATTGGAGACATCGGAAATGAAAAGTCTCACATGCGCAGTGTGGCATAGTTCGACCTGGATAGACTTCGTTGTCCACAACCGGTCCCTGGTCAAAGAATGTGTCTAGGTAGCTGATGCGTGTGACTGCACAGTGAGACAACGGCCAGAAGCTAGGGCTGCGGCGGCCGGTGGCTACTATGTACCTCTGTTGCTGGGGGTGTGGATGGCGGCTGTTGTACTGCTCACTTGTGCACTGCGACGACCTGGAGTTCAGGCTGGGCTAGTTGTAACTTATTATTTTACTCCAACCACTCGGTTCATCACGGCCCAGTCAGCTTTGCCGTAGCTCCGCCAGTGTTTGCCATACCAGGGCGCAGTAGTGGCATTGTTTTAGGTTTTCTTGTTTGCCATACAGGGAGCAATGGTCGCATATGGTTTCCTTGTCAAAGCTGTAACTGATAGTCTTGAGCAGGGAGAAGCCAACAGCCGTGGTGTTTCTACAAATATGATATCGGTGAGGATGGCGCTGGACAAGGCAGTTATATATATGGCAGTAATCGACTTCATCAGCAGGAAATTGTTTTTTGATCTTTACTACCACAATGTTGTTCTGGGTTCCACAAATTGGGGAAGCCTGAATTTATTGTTTGATGTATGATGTTTCCTCGGGGTTTATGGTCACAATTTTACATTCTCGTAACCGCCTATGTAAAAAAAAATCTTACCAATTACTTGGAGCCATTCTATGGCATTTTGTAAAATTTTACAAAACTGTGCAACATAGCGAAGTCCAGCTTAATATGTGTTGCATTGTTATACTGAAGTAATATCATGGGCACGGCGTTGGAACTCTCATGGATTCAGCTCAGGGAAAACATCTCTATGGTTGACGGATGCACCTTGGCAGCTCCATCACATGCTAGGAAGGTTTCCAAATGCAGCAATTAGTATTAAAGGTACTCATTTTCGGGAGAAGCTGTACTATATGTGTGATGAATCAGTTAACTGCAAGAAATCTACTTTGCTATTACTTTTTCGACAAATTTTGAATTATGTTTGACTCAAACTAAAGCATCAAGTGGATACAAACACAAACACAATGAGCACACACCCGGCCACTATATAGCTAGGACGCACACAATCAACACCAAAGCACACATACAAATAAACAACACGGTAATTAAATAGCAAAGTCATATTTTTTGAGAATAAAATAGCAAAAGTCATATAATACCAAAAAGAAAAGAAAATATCCGAACTGACTAGTGAATGAAAAACTACAACAATGATCATATCCGCACCAATCATCTCTTGACATCACAAGTACGGCGAGGTTGCTTCAACATCATTGCCTTCATTAAGGTAGCAATGCTCAAGTGTCACCATTATTGGATCCAACCACCAAAGGCTAGAATCAAGGTGTTTACCCTGAATAACATGTCTGGGCATATCAGAGCAATGTCTTCACCAAGGTAACGGCACAGAAATATCGTCATCGTCAGGTATAACCAACTCGAGTTAGCCCTAAGTTTCCACTCCCAAGCTCGAGACCATGTACTGGAGAAGCACCACCAAATCGAAGACAATCGTGTCATGTCGCTAGGGGCGGAGCCAGGATTTCACCATGGGGGGGGGGGGGGGGGGGGGGGGGCGAAGAACACATTGAAGCACACAGGAGACATAACACAAAAATATTTCAAGTAACATGTAACAGTATAAGCTTTACAATAAAAAGACTACATTTCTACTAGTTTGAATGCAGATCTACGCCCCCCAGCCGGTCGATCAAACAAATCAATAATCTCATTAACATTGAACTTTGCAGATATTTCCTTCCCAATGTATACAACCATGTAAGGTCGAAGAAAATCGTCATCCATTTTACTTCGGAGACGCGTCTTGATAATCTTCATTGCTGAAAAAGCTCTCTCCGCAGTTGCAGTTGACACCGGGAGAGTGATGACCAAGCGCAATAATCTATCAACCATTGGATACACAGAGGCTTTACCTGTTTTATGCAATGCAACGGTCAAATCAGCCAGTGATGACGAAGAATTCAGCTCTGGATGGTTGCAAACATCTAACTGATAGTGTGGAAGTTGTGACTCCAGGCGAGCCTGCTCTTGACTAGAAAAATCCGCTGGATAGAATTTGTCCACAAGCATGCAAATCTTTGATATGTCAAATGAGTCATGCCTTGGATCCAAGGATGCACAGTGTCATTAGCTCTGTAGTCTGAACGCTAAAACAGTCATTTAACTCAACCAGGTGTTGATCTATCGCTACATTGAACACATCTGCTTTGTAGTGGTGAAGCACCGTGATGTTATTATGTTTATTCCGAGACTTAGTCACATCAACATACCTGTATATTACAAATACAGTATATGTGTTAGAGTAAAGCATATGTGATTAATATTATTCTATTATACAGTAGAGGAAAGGGACATACTTGCGACTCATATCTGGGATCTCAATTTCATGCTTCACACAAAAGGTCTTAACCTCCTCTATGAGAGGTTCCCATCCTTCCTCTCTTAGATCAGCGAGGAGCACCTTAGGCGTTGTTTGGATAAGAGGAATATAGAGAACGCAATCTACGTAAGCCAAGGAAACTGCCTAACCGTAAAAAATCTTATTTGGCTCGTCCAACAACCCCGTGGATAGGGGAAACTCGTTTCCCGAAAACCCATAATTCCGGGTTTGTGGGAAAACTAGTATTACTCGTTTTTCCACAAACGCGATTAGCATATACAGATGCAACTGTCTTTCTCCGCCCCTCGCCTATTCCTCAACAACCTCAGATGGCGCCAATTCTGCTTTTTGCGTCTCACCTGGCGCCCTTTTCACTACCTATAGAAGACATACTTTGTTTTCCGCATGTTATACACCCAGATCGCAAAGGGTTGGCTGTGATCCCCGTGACAGGCACCGGATGGGAGACGTTGACCTTGGATCTGAAGTTGGTCATCTTCAATAAGGCTCCACATCTCCTTCAGGCTTTCCGTGCATCGTCTTCCCACCTTCAACCAGTCTTCCCATCTTCAATCAGGTTACATGCCTTCACCATCCTACACAGCAGTACGAATTTGTATTTGTAAATATTTTCATGGTACTGTTGATTGAATTAATCTATTTGGTAGTGAACCCTATTTTGAATAAAACCTCTGATAATTTCATATGGGCAATTCCTAGGACATAGTAGATCCAACAACCTGGTAATCTGTTAATCTAAATGATAACACGTACTGTTGAAGGAAAAATTAGAGGCAACTCTGATTAGGGAGTATTGTAAATATGAACATGTGGCACATAAGAGAATCAGATTGCACTATGAATGCCTATGTAAATACTAAAATGATCTAACACCGGACCACAATTAGATTATCGATGACTATATATATCAAGTGCAGTAGTTAATTTTTCATGACAAGGATGCAGTTTAAAGCACACTGTAAGGATAATTTCCCATAAGTATCAATCGTATTTATCCAGAATATATAGTGTGCAGTAAGAGCTAAGCAGTAAGCAGATGAAGATTAGAATACCTTGTGATATCATCTGATGTTGATAGCAGTACTTGGGGCAAGCGAGACCAGATTTAATAGCAAATTAAAGATCTTGGCAGCAACCTAGGAAAATAACTGATAAGGGATGTGAACATCCCGTTAGACAGACAAGCGACAAAAATTCAAGTGTCCAGTCATAGCATGAACAAAAGATTAGTGGCATGCTCATTTTCTTCCACTCCGTAGATTTATTCCTTTTGAACCAAATGACTCATCTTCCATTATTGCTTCATGTATCCCCTCTGTAGAAAAATATGGATGATGAGAAGGAAAAAAATTAAGAAGGAAAACACAGATAAAGCTAAGCGCCATGTATGGAAATCTTCAGTGGACAAAATACTGCTGAATTTACTAAAAGATCAAAGCCTACATGGAGGAAAAGAAGGAACAGGTTACACAAAGAAAGCATGGCGTGATATCTTAGAACAATTCAATGATTCAAGGGTAGAAAAACTTGAATTGCAACAACTGAAAAATCGTCATAAGAACTACAGGAGTTGCTACAGCACCATGGACAGACTTCTAAAACTCACGGGATTTGGTTGGGATGACGATGACAAAATGATAAAAGCTCCAGAAGATATTTGGGAAGAACTAATTAAGGTAAGTTTGTTCAAGTAGAATTCATATAAAGTTTCCATATCCTATTATTCACAAAAACATTAAACAACTTGCATAAGGATAAGGCTATCCAAGAATATCGAGATAAGGTGTGGCCTAGTTGGATAGATCTTCAAGCCATATGTGCTAGTTCAACAGCATCTGGAGCTGGTGCTGTATCTAGCAAAGGAAAAGATGGTGCATGTACGACCAAATCTTCACAAATTGATCTCAATACGGAAGTTGAAGTACATGACATTGATTCTGATGAAATCAATGCTTCCCTTGGTGTCTTCACCAAGAAGTCAACTACCATTGAGACAGAAAAAAAGAAGTCCCCTGGAAGTGGATCCAAGGAAACTGCAAGAGGACAAAAACGGACAGCCAATGATGCCATAATAGCAATTGATCGCCTTGCAGATGCATCACTTAGCATTGCTGAAGCAAAGAAAACAGTAGCACAACAAACTGAAGCTTACTCGGTTAAATCTTGTATGGCAATACTAAATAGTATGAGTAATCTAGATCCCAATGAGAAACTAAAAGCGGTAAAGGCATTTACAGATGGTGATAAACAGGCCATTTTCATTGAGATGGATGAAGAGATGCGGAAGCTCTGGATTCTTGATCCTTAGAATTTTTGTAATACACCTTTGAGCATAGTATTTTATTTCAGTCGCTGTCGCACTTTACAAGATTCAGAAAACAATTTCACTTATATTTTGTCAGTTTGTGTGAAGTAATAAATATTGTTTTCAGTTTGGCATTGTTCATTGTTCAGTTCAGCACTATTACATTTTAAAACAATTATCCAGAGATGATATGGTCAACTGTGCAAATCGTGCAGGGATCTATGAACATTTCGGATGTGCCAGATGATGAACTTTCTGATTCCAAGCAAGTGCTTATTAATAACATTTCTGTAGTGTCCTTGTTTCGCGATGTGTTGTTCACAAGGTTATTCAGAACGCCCCGTAACACTTGTATATTAACTAGTGCTCAGAAAACGATAGAGTTTTTAGAGGGACATCCAGTTAGATTTTACAAACAACTTCGTCTTGAGAAGCACACATTCTACTTGTTGCCGGATGCTTTGTGCCAGAGGAAGTTACTTAAGGATACAATTCGAATGACAGTGGACGAACAACTACTCATGTTTCTATATACAATTGGTCACAATGTTAGAAACCGTGTCATCCAAGATAGATATCAACATTCTGGCGAACCAATCAGCCGACACTTCAACAAAGTTTTAGACGCCATAAATGGTTTGCGTGATGTTTGCATAACAGATTCAAGCAATCAAGTCCCATAAAAAATATTGGGTGACGCAAGATTCTACCCATATTTCAAGGTATGTTTGCTATTAGAAGCAGATACTCTTTTACATATGATTTTCATAAATAGAAGGTCGACACCATTTAAACTTTATTTTTTGACTAACAAAAAATCCCAACAGAACTGCCTAGGAGCAATTGATGGGACACATATTGAGGCAAAAGTCAGGCTTGATAAGCAAACTCCTTATAGAAACACACATGGTTATCCATCTCAAAATGTAATGGCAGTAGTGTCATTTGACATGACATTCTCTTATGTCGCTGCTGGATGGGAGGGTTCTGCATCGGATCAAGCTGTTCTAAGATGGGTTGTGACTAGCGGGGGTTTAGTTGTTCCTGCTGGTAAAGTACAATTATTTGTGTATCTACAATATATATAAAGATGAGATCGCTATCATACTGCTTCTTTTCGTGGAAGTAATCAGCGATATACTAGTGAGAAGGACGTGTTCAACCATCTACATGCACAACTACGGAATGTTATTGAACGAACTTTTGGTGTTCTAAAAGCTCGTTTTCCAATTCTAAGTAGGAAATGAGGAATTCCTTATCCACACAGGACTCAAGTGAAAATTGTTATGGCTTGTTGCATTATCCACAACTTCATAAGGAAGGATAATCATCCTGATGAGTTATTCGAGCTTTGTGAGCATGGGGAAACAGAACAAAATACTGACCATGGTGATCAACAAGTTCATGGGCAAGCAAGAGAAGATGATAGAGTTGCTGGTGAGAGAGTCCGTGCTGCCATCGCCCGAGAGTTGTGGACTAAACATCAATAACGTAGTGCTCAACCAGAAGATGATTAAATACTATAATATTTGTTTTCCATCTTCAATTGCAGATATATCTGCATAATTATTGTTGCAACTTTTAATTCTTTATATGGACATGAACTTCCCATTCTTTTATAGGCTTATATGCTCTATCTCTCTATCTCTCTCACCCTCTACCTCTCCCTCTCTATCTGGAGCTACAAGATGAAATGTTATTGTCTACCAATCTTTTCAGCAACTAAAGCATGTTGGGAAACGTAGTAATTTCAAAAAAATTCCTACGCACACGCAAGATCATGGTGATGCATAGAACCGAGAGGGGAGAGTGTTGTCTACGTACCCTCGTAGACCGAAGCGGAAGCGTTGACGCAACATAGAGGAAGTAGTCGTACGTCTTCCCGATCCAAGCACCGTTACTCCGGCACCTCCGAGTTCTTGGCACACGTACAGCTCGATGACGCTCCCCGGGCTCCGATCCAGCAAAGCTTCGGGGATGAGTTCCGTCAGCACGACGGCGTGGTGACGATCTTGATGTTCTACCGTCGCAGGAATTCGCCTAAGCGCTGCTACAATATGACCGAGGTGTAATATGGTGGAGGGGGGCACCACACACGGCTAAGGAACGATCATGATGATCAACTTGTGTGTTCTAGGGTGCCCCCCTGCCCCCGTATATAAAGGAGCAAGGGGTAGGCCGGCCGGCCCTTGGGGCGCGCCAAGGAGAGGGGGGAGTCCTCCTCCTAGTGGGAGTAGGACTCCCCTTTCCTAGTCCAACTAGGAATAGAGAGGGGGGAGGAAAGAGAGGGAGAGGGAGAGGAAAAGGGGGGCCGCCCCCCCCCTCCTAGTCCAATTCGGACTCCCCATGAGGGGGGGCGCCACCTCCTGGGCTGCTGCCCTCTCTCTCCCCTCAGGCCCACTAAGGCCCATTACTTCCCCGGGCGGTTCCGGTAACCCCTCCGGCACTGCTGTTTTATCCGAAATCACCTGGAACAATTCCGGTGTCCGAATATAGTCGTCCAATATATCGATCTTTATGTCCCGACCATTTCGAGACTCCTCGTCATGTCCATGATCACATCCGGGACTCCGAACAACCTTCGGTACATCAAAATACATAAACTGATAATGAAACTGTCATCGTAACTTTAAGCGTGCGGACCCTACGGTTCGAGAACAATGTAGACATGACCGAGACACGTCTCCGGTCAATAACCAATAGCGGGACCTGGATGTCCATATTGGCTCCTACATATTCTACGAAGATCTTTATCGGTCAGACCGCATAACAACATACGTCGTTCCCTTTGTCATCGGTATGCTACTTGCCCGAGATTCGATCATCGGTATCCAATACCTAGTTCAATCTCGTTACCGGCAAGTCTCTTTACTCGTTCCGTAATACATCATCCCGCAACTAACTCATTAGTTGCAATGCTTGCAAGGCTTAAGTGATGTGCATTACCGAGAGGGCCCAGAGATACCTCTCCGACGATCGGAGTGACAAATCCTAATCTCGAAATACGTCAACCCAACATGTACCTTTGGAGACACCTGTAGAGCACCTTTATAATCACTCAGTTACGTTGTGACGTTTGGTAGCACACAAAATGTTCCTCCGGTACACGGGAGTTACATAATCTCATAGTCATAGGAACATGTATAAGTCATGAAGAAAGCAATAGCAACATACTAAACGATCGGGTGCTAAGCTAGTGGAATGGGTCATGTCAATCAGATCATTCAACTAATGATGTGATCCCGTTAATCAAATGACAACTCTTTGTCCATGGTTAGGAAACACAACCATCTTTGATTAACGAGCTAGTCAAGTAGAGGCATACTAGTGACACTTTGTTTGTTTATGTATTCGCACATGTATTATGTTTCTGGTTAATACAATTCTAGCATGAATAATAAACATTTATCATGATATAAGGAAATAAATAATATCTTTATTATTGCCTCTAGGGCATATTTCCTTCAGTCTCCCACTTGCACTAGAGTCAATAATCTAGATTATACAGTAATGATTCTAACACCCATGGAGCCTTGGTGCTGATCATGTTTTGCTCGTGGAAGAGGCTTAGTCAATGGGTCTGCCACATTCAGATCCGTATGTATCTTGCAAATCTTTATGTCTCCCACCTGGACTAGATCCCGGATGGAATTGAAGCTTCTCTTGATGTGCTTGGTTCTTTTGTGAAATCTGGATTTCTTTGCCAAGGAAATTGCACCAGTATTATCACAAAAGATTTTCATTGGACCTGATGCACTAGGTATGACACCTAGATCGGATATGAACTCCTTCATCCAGACTCCTTCGTTTGCTGCTTCCGAAGCAGCTATCTACTCCGCTTCACATGTAGATCCCGCCATGACGCTTTGTTTAGAACTGCACCAACTGACAGCTCCACCGTTTAATGTAAACATGTATCCGGTTTGCGATTTAGAATCGTCCGGATCAGTGTCAAAGCTTGCATCAACGTAACCGTTTACGATGAGCTCTTTGTCACCTCCATATACGAGAAAAATATCCTTTGTCCTTTTCAGGTATTTCAGGATGTTCTTGACCGCTGTCCAGTGATCCACTCCTGGATTACTTTGGTACCTCCCTGCTAAACTTATAGCAAGGCACACATCAGGTCTGGTACACAGCATTGCATACATGATCCAACTTCACACCTTCACACCTTGTAACACAGGCAAGAACCCTTTCTTTGCTTGATCTATTTTGAACTTCTTCAAAATCTTGTCAAGGTATGTGCTTTGTGAAAGTCCAATTAAGCATCTTGATCTATCTCTATAGATCTTTATTCCTAATATGTAAGCAGCTTCACCGAGGTCTTTCATTGAAAAACTCTTATTCAAGTATCCCTTTATGCTATCCAGAAATTCTATATCATTTCCAATCAGTAATATGTCATCCACATATAATATCAGAAATGCTACAGAGCTCCCACTCACTTTCTTGTAAATATAGGCTTCTCCGAAAGTCTGCATAAAACCAAATGCTTTGATCACACTATCAAAGCGTTTATTTCAACTCCAAGAGGCTTGCACCGGTCCATAAATGGATCGCTGGAGCTTGCACACTTTGTTAGCTCCCTTTGGATCGACAAAACCTTCTGGTTGCATCATATACAACTCTTCTTCCAGAAATCCATTCAGGAATGCAGTTTTGACATCCATCTGCCAAATTTCATAATCATAAAATGCGGCAATTGCTAACATGATTCGGACAGACTTAAGCATCGCTACGGGTGAGAAGGTCTCATCGTAGTCAACCCCTTGAACTTGTCGAAAACCTTTTGCGACAAGTCGAGCTTTGTAGACAGTAATATTACCGTCAGCGTCAGTCTTCTTCTTGAAGATCCATTTATTCTCAATTGCTTGCCGATCATCGGGCAAGTCAACCAAAGTCCATACTTTGTTCTCATACATGGATCCCATCTCAGATTTCATGGCTTCAAGCCATTTTGCGGAATCTGGGCTCACCATCGCTTCTTTATAGTTCGTAGGTTCATCATGATCTAGTAGCATGATTTCCAGAACAGGATTACCGTACCACTCTGGTGTGGATCTTACTCTGGTTGATCTACGAGGCTCGGTAGTAACTTGATCTAAAATTTCATGATCATTATCATTAAATTCCTCACCAATTGGTGTAGGTGTCGCAGAAACCGATTTCTGTGATGAACTACTTTCCAATAAGGGAGCAGGTACAGTTACCTCATCAAGTTCTACTTTCCTCCCACTCATTTGTTTCGAGAGAAACTCCTTCTCTAGAAAGGATCCATTCTTAGCAACGAATGTCTTGCCTTCGGATCTGAGATAGAAGGTGTACCCAACAGTCTCCTTTGGGTATCCTATGAAGACATATTTCTCCGATTCGGGTTCGAGCTTATCAGGTTGAAGCTTTTTCACATAAGCATCGCAGCCCCAAACTTTAAGAAATGACAACTTTGGTTTCTTGCGAAACCATAGTTCATAAGGTGTCGTCTCAACGGATTTTGATGATGCCCTATTTAACGTGAATGCGGCCGTCTCTAAAGCATAACCCCAAAACGATAGCGGTAAATTAGTAAGAGACATCATAGATCGCACCATATCTAGTAAAGTACGATTACGACGTTCGGACACACCATTACGCTGTGGTGTTCCGGGTGGCGTGAGTTGTGAAACTATTCCGCATTGTTTCAAATGTACACCAAACTCGTAACTCAAATATTCTCCTCCACGATCAGATCGTAGAAACTTTATTTTTTTGTTACGATGATTTTCAACTTTACTCTAAAATTCTTTGAACTTTTCAAATGTTTCAGACTTATGTTTCATTAAGTAGATATACCCATATCTGCTTAAGTCATCTGTGAAGGTGAGAAAATAACGATATCTGCCACGAGCCTCAATATTCATCGGACCACATACATCTGTATGTATGATTTCCAACAAATATGTTGCTCTCTCCATAGTACCGGAGAACGGTGTTTTAGTCATCTTGCCCATGAGGCACGGTTCGCAAGTACCAAGTGATTCATAATCAAGTGGTTCCAAAAGTCCATCAGTATGGAGTTTCTTCATGCGCTTTACACCGATATGACCTAAACGGCAGTGCCACAAATAAGTTGCACTATCATTATCAACTCTGCATCTTTTGGTTTCAACATTATGAACATGTGTATCACCACTATCGAGATTAATTAGAAATAGACCACTCTTCAAGGGTGCATGACCATAAAAGATATTACTCATATAAATAGAACAACCATTATTCTCTGATTTAAATGAATAACCGTCTCGCATCAAACAAGATCCAGATATAATGTTCATGCTCAACGCTAGCACCAAATAACAATTATTTAGGTCTAATACTAATCCCGAAGGTAGATGTAGAGGTAGCGTGCCGACCGCGATCACATCGACTTTGGAACCATTTCCCACGCGCATCGTCACCTTGTCCTTTGCCAGTGTTCGCTTAATCCGTAGTCCCTATTTCGAGTTGCAAATATTAGCAACAGAACCAGTATCAAATATCCAGGTGCTACTGCGAGCTCTAGTAAGGTACACATCAATAACATGTATATCACATAGACCTTTGTTCACCTTGCCATCCTTCTTATCCGCCAAATACTTGGGGCAGTTCCGCTTCCAGTGACCAGTCTGCTTGCAGTAGAAGCACTCAGTTTCAGGCTTAAGTCCAGACTTGGGTTTCTTCTCTTGAGCAGCAACTTGCTTGCTGTTCTTCTTGAAGTTCCCCTTCTTCTTCCCTTTGCCCCTTTTCTTGAAACCATTGGTCTTGTTGACCATCAACACTTGATGCTCCTTTTTGATTTCCACCTCCGCAGCTTTTAGCATTTCGAAGAGCTCAGGAATAGTCTTATTCATCCCTTGCATATTATAGTTCATCACGAAGCTCTTGTAGCTTGGTGCCAGTCATTGGAGAATTCTGTCAATGACGCAATCATCTGGAAGATTGACTCCCATATGAATCAAGTGATTATTATACCCAAATATTTTGAGTATATGCTCACTGACAGAACTGTTCTCCTCCATCTTGCAGCTATAGAACTTATTGGAGACTTCATATCTCTCAATCCTGGCATTTGCTTGAAATATTAACTTCAACTCCTGGAACATCTCATATGCTCCATGACGTTCAAAACGTCGTTGAAGTCCCGATTCTAAGCCGTAAAGCATGGCACACTGAACTACCGAGTAGTCATCAGCTTTGCTCTGCCAGACGTTCATAACATCTGGTGTTGCTCCAGCAGCAGGCCTGGCACCCAGCGGTGCTTCCAGGACGTAATTCTTCTGTGCAGCAATGAGGATTATCCTCAAGTTACGGATCCAGTCCGTGTAATTGCTACCATCGTCTTTCAACTTTGCTTTCTCAAGGAACGCATTAAAATTCAATGGAACAACAGCACGGGCCATCTATCTACAATCAAACATACATAAGCAAGATACTATCAGGTACTAAGTTCATGATAAATTTAAGTTCAATTAATCATATTACTTAAGAACTCCCACTTAGATAGACATCCCTCTAATCCTCTAAGTGATCACGTGATCCAAATCAACTAAACCATAACCAATCATCATGTGAAATGGATTAGTTTTCAATGGTGAACATCATTATGTTGATCATATCTACTATATGATTCACGCTCGACCTTTCGGTCTCCGTGTTCCGAGGCCATATCTGCATATGCTAGGCTCGTCAAGTTTAACCTGAGTATTCCGCGTGTGCAAAACTGGCTTGCACCCGTTGTAGATGGACGTAGAGCTTATCACACCCGATCATCACGTGGTGTCTAGGCACGACGAACTTTGGCAACGGTGCATACTCAGGGAGAACACTTCTTGATAATTTAGTGAGAGATCATCTTATAATGCTACCGTCAATCAAAGCAAGATAAGATGCATAAAAGATAAACATCACATGCAATCAATATAAGTGATATGATATGGCCATCATCATCTTGTGCTTCTGATCTCCATCTCCGAAGCACCGTCATGATCACCATCGTCACCGGCGCGACGCCTTCATCTCCATCGTAGCATCGTTATCGTCTCGCCAATCTTATGCTTCCACGACTATCTCTACCGCTTAGTGATAAAGTAAAGCATTACAGCGCGATTGCATTGCATACAATAAAGCGACAACCATATGGCTCCTGCCAGTTGCCGATAACTCATTTACAAAACATGATCATCTCATACAATAAAATTTAGCATCATGTCTTGACCATATCACATCACAACATGCCCTGCAAAAACAAGTTAGACGTCCTCTATTTTGTTTGTTGCAAGTTTTACGTGGCTGCTACAGGCTTAAGCAAAAACCAATCTTACCTACGCATCAAAACCACAACGATAGTTTGTCAAGTTGATGCCGTTTTAACCTTCGCAAGGACCGGGCGTAGCCACACTCGGTTCAATTAAAGTTGGAGAAACTGACACCCGCCAGCCACCTGTGTGCAAAGCACGGCGGTAGAACCAGTCTCGCGTAAGCGTACGCGTAATGTCGGTCCGGGCCGCTTCATCCAACAATACCGCCGAACCAAAGTATGACATGCTGGTAGGCAGTATGACTTATATCGCCCACAACTCACTTGTGTTCTACTTGTGCATATAACATCAAACCATAAAACCTAGGCTCGGATGCCACTGTTGGGAAACGTAGTAATTTCAAAAAAAATCCTACGCACACGCAAGATCATGATGATGCATAGCAACGAGAGGGGAGAGTGTTGTCTACGTACCCTCGTAGACCGAAGTGGAAGCGTTGACGCAACGTAGAGGAAGTAGTCGTACGTCTTCCCGATCCGACCGATCCAAGCACCGTTACTCCGGCACCTCCGAGTTCTTGGCACACGTACAGCTCGATGACGCTCCCCGGGCTCCGATCCAGGAAAGCTTCGGGGATGAGTTCCGTCAACACGACGGCGTGGTGACGATCTTGATGTTCTACCGTCGCAGGGCTTCGCCTAAGCGCTGCTACAATATGACCGAGGTGTAATATGGTGGAGGGGGGCACCGCACACGGCTAAGGAACGATCACGATGATCAACTTGTGTGTTCTAGGGTGCCCCCCTGCCCCCGTATATAAAGGAGCAAGGGGGAGGCCGGCCGGCCCTTGGGGCGCGCCAAGGAGAGGGGGGAGTCCTCCTCCTAGTGGGAGTAAGACTCCCCTTTCCTAGTCCAACTAGGAATAGAGAGGGGGAAGGAAAGAGAGGGAGAGGGAGAGGAAAAGGGCCCCCCTCCTAGTCCAATTCGGACTCCCCATGAGGGGGGGCGCGCCACCTCCTGGGCTGCTGCCCTCTCTCTCCCCTCAGGCCCACTAAGGCCCATTACTTCCCCGGGCGGTTCCGGTAACCCCTCCGGCACTGCTGTTTTATCCGAAATCACCCGGAACAATTCCGGTGTCCGAATATAGTCGTCCAATATATCGATCTTTATGTCTCGACCATTTCGAGACTCCTCGTCATGTCCATGATCACATCCGGGACTCCGAACAACCTTCGGTACATCAAAATACATAAACTGGTAATGAAACTATCATCGTAACTTTAAGCGTGCGGACCCTACGGTTCGAGAACAATGTAGACATGACCGAGACACGTCTCCGGTCAATAACCAATAGCGGGACCTGGATGCCCATATTGGCTCCTACATATTCTACGAAGATCTTTATCGGTCAGACCGCATAACAACATACGTCGTTCCCTTTGTCATCGGTATGCTACTTGCCCGAGATTCGATCGTCGGTATCCAATACCTAGTTCAATCTCGTTACTGGCAAGTCTCTTTACTCGTTCCGTAATACATCATCCCGCAACTAACTCATTAGTTGCAATGCTTGCAAGGCTTAAGTGATGTGCATTACCGAGAGGGCCCAGAGATACCTCTCCGACGATCGGAGTGACAAATCCTAATCTCGAAATACGTCAACCCAACATGTACCTTTGGAGACACCTGTAGAGCACCTTTATAATCACCCAGTTATATTGTGACGTTTGGTAGCACACAAAGTGTTCCTCCGGTACACGGGAGTTACATAATCTCATAGTCATAGGAACATGTATAAGTCATGAAGAAAGCAATAGCAACACACTAAACGATCGGGTGCTAAGCTAGTGGAATGGGTCATGTCAATCAAATCATTCAACTAATGATGTGATCCCGTTAATCAAATGACAACTCTTTGTCCATGGTTAGGAAACACAACCATCTTTGATTAACGAGCTAGTCAAGTAGAGGCATACTAGTGACACTTTGTTTGTTTATGTATTCACACATGTATTGTGTTTCCGGTTAATACAATTCTAGCATGAATAATAAACATTTATCATGATATAAGGAAATAAATAATATCTTTATTATTGCCTCTAGGGCATATTTCCTTCAAGGCAACCAATAAACTACTTCAAATTGGTGCATTTTTATGTGACATTCAAGTGTTCCCCTTGTACCCTACGCACCAGGTTCTTCAATGGACCAAGTAGATATGTAGCTAATTGCTAGGTCCTCTCAGTTATGAAGTAGTATACTCTTTGCAAGTGCGTGATGTAGACCATGAAAACATGCTAAGAAACCAAAAGGGGAGATAACTGTATCTTCTCTCGTCAAGTGCACGATGTAGTTCATGTTAATTTACTAGTACAAAACTTGAAAATAATAATCAAACATACCTGCTCCTCTGAATCCCCATCCGCTAGCTTGGAATCCCCATCCGCTGCAGCTGCGTGCTGCCCCCGGCGCCGCCGACACAAGCTGATGTCGGTGCAGCCTGCACGCCCGGCGTTGAGGGGAGGCAGGCCTGTGCGTTGACCTGAAGCAGGACCGCTCGCTAGGTATAGCTTGTGCGGGGTCGACGGCCGACGAAACGGAGTACGCCTGGGGACCTAGCCGTCCAGGGGAGGGGAGGCGAGCAGCAACCAACATCCAGGCGGCGGAGGCACGTAGTAGTAGGCATCCGCGCGCGGCGGCGTGTACCTGGCGACCTGGGAGTCCAGCAGCAACCGGTGTCCAGGACGGCGGAGGCGCGACGTACCCGGCGTCCGCACGCGGATTCTTCCACGGGAGAGACGAGGGAGCATCGGTGTGAGCGAGCGGAGAAGGAATCGGAGGGCAGCGGCAGCTCAACGAGCTTGGATGGATGAGGCCATGGTGTGCGATTTGGGGAAAGTGAGTCACTCACGGGAGGAGAATAGGAATAGGAGCAGCTAGTAGTCGTGGGCATCCAAACAAGGAACTGGGCCGACCAGTTTTCCAAATTTCCATACCAAACGTAGTTATTTATAAACTGGTTATTCATAAAAACTGACGTAAAACGGGTTTTCCTAGAAATCGGCTAAAAACTCATTTTCTATAATCCTATCGCTAATCTTCACTATCCAAACAACGCCTTAGTGTTAGAGAGTGTACCTAATGCATTCAAAATGTCCATAGATTTCTTCTGGAGTGTTTGGCACAAGACATCTGTGATTTTCATAATACTCTCCATGAGGTGCAAAATGAACACAAAATCAAAAGAAACAATTATCCTTAGGGCGCCTCCAGCATCTCCACGGGAATATTGTGTCACCGAACGATCATTCGCTATACTTCGTAGGACTATAATTGTGGCACCAAACATCTTCCTCAAGCTCCGAATTGACTTGAAGTGCGAACTCCATCTAGTGTCTGCTGGTCTCTGTAAAGAACCTATCTGGTTTGCCCCTTTTCCCGTATCAAGATCCCCCAGTTCAATTTCACGTGCAATTTCGGCGGCTTGATTTGCTAGTAACTCATCATTGCGTTTAGGTGAAGCACTAACAACGTTTATGACAAAATTGGCATGTTGAAAAAAAGTATGCACTTCATGTACCTCTCATGATGCTGCAACAAGGGCCAATTGAAGCTGATGCGCCATACAATGAATGTAATATGCATAAGGCATGCCTTCAGAATTAAAGCCTTCAATCTGTTCCATTCCCCTCGCATATTACTGGCCCTCTGATATCTTTCACATTTAAATTGTTATCTTCTAGAACAGTGCAAATTGTCTTCTTGAGAGTCAATGCAAGTGTCATTCACATGAATGACATCAATAAAACGCTCATGTATGAATCCTTTAGTGTCAGGAAACCGGAGGACCAACGCCATTTGCTCTTTCTTGGATTCATCGCGAGCTTCGTCAACCATTATACAAAATTTGCTATCACCAATTTCTTCTCTAATTGTTCTTTGCACCTTTCAAGAAAGTATAGCAAGAATTTCCTCTTGAACCTGATGAGATGTGTACTTTGCGTTTCCAGGAGCATTTTCCAAGACAACATCTTTCACCTCCTTGTTATAAGAAGCCAAAAGTTTTACCAGTTCTAGGAAATTACCCCGGTTAATGGATCCCGGAGATTCATAATGCCCTCTAAAAGCACAAGCCTGGAATGTTAACCACCTGCATCATATCATATAATTGTTTTATTAGGATACTACAACATACAATATTTTAATTATTGTAACATAAGATGGAAGAAAAATATTGCTTACCGGATAGAATCAATTGTTACTTTGAGCTTCAGCCTTGCATCTAAAATCGTTTTTGCGGTTGCTTTCCCATACACCTTATCAATATGAGTCGTGCTGTTTTTAAAATTATCATAACAACGAACTGAGAAGTTATGGGCTGAACCAGCATCTTACCCATATGAGTTAAAAAAGCACTCTTTCCCATTATTCACCTTCTTCCACCTATCAAAGCCCAAAACAGTAAATGTTTCCGAGCCGCACTTCCCAATCGGCTTTCTTGAGAAGAGGAAACAATGGAAGCAATATGCACGCTTTGTGTAAGGTGAAAACTCGAGCCATTCAAAATCCTTGAACCAACTGTACTGGAAACGCCGACGATGTTTCGGTGGATCATCATTATACGGATACTCTCTCATGTATGGCATGTATCGGCCTTCAGAAATATAGAATTGGCGTGCTTCATGCGGACGAAAGAGTCCAGGTCTCCAGGAAGCTAGTCACGTGCGTGTCGTTCATCGTTGATCGATTGAGATGTGGATGGGTACCAGCGTATACATGCGTATTATGCAGGCTGCAGCCTTGGCCCTTGGCCCTTCTTGACATGAGTTTAGCCCATGCACTAATGGCCTGATGGCCGGATAATTATGCCTAAACTATTAGTACTACTCCCCGCTGGCGCCTCTGCATGTCGCCACCACTTCTTCAGGATCCCAGCTGCACAACCATACCTTTTGTGTAAAGTTATTGTCATAGATTGTATCTGATTGCCGAAGGCAAACTGGCCGGAGCGAGAGCCATCAAAACTCACAAAGTAGCCCTCTAATGCATCCCACAATGACACCAGTACGAGCAACCTAAAGAGACCACAGATCTGGAGAGTCGAATTCTCACGAGGATTATTCGGCGGCCACCACAATCTGTAGGAAGGCTGTCGCCCCAGCCCGGAGTGGCCATCACACGAAACAACACTGTGGCGGAGCACAACACCGCCGTGCATCACCTGAACCAAGAGGGAGGGCTACCATGGGGCCAAACCTGCGTAGCCCACCACCTCCACAGCTCAAGCGCCAGAAGCCTTAACCCCCCAGCCATCACAACCGCGCTACCATGCATGGAGGGAGCCAGATCGGGCTAGCGGTCACGCAACCGATGAAGGCTAATCGGCCGAAGTTAGCTAGATCCAGCAAGTCGGTGGAGGAACTCATGGGAGAGACCAAGTAAACCATGCCAAGTATTACTGGGAGAGGTCGCTCCCCACTGGCGATGCCATCACATTACCCGTCGACTGTTGTGCCGCGCAGTCATGAAAAAAATTGTCGTTGTCGGTCGAGCGGAGCGCCCCGCCACCACCATCGTAGGATTCCGTGCAAACGTCGCCTTTTTTTAATTTTTTTATTTTTTAAAA
Source organism: Triticum monococcum (assembly GCA_034509565.1). Classification (NCBI taxonomy): domain Eukaryota; kingdom Viridiplantae; phylum Streptophyta; class Magnoliopsida; order Poales; family Poaceae; genus Triticum; species Triticum monococcum. Next base: position 37,323,555 of record CM067841.1, on the reverse strand, counting down.
AAAGAGGATGACCCCCGGCCTCTGCATCTGTACGATGCATACAGCCACTTTATTATTATTCTCACAAAACCTTATGAAGTCATACAACAGCAAGACTAAAGCCACCGTCTAAGCAATAGTTGTCGCTACACCTATCCAATTGATGAAGGGGCGCAGATAGTCTGGACCTAATACCAAACAGACATCGCAGCCAAACCTAAACATCTAAGATCTGAGGTCTCAACCAGGACGCCTGCCGGATATGGGGCACCTACCAGTCCGGCGCACTCCTCAACCAGGACGCCTGCCGGGTATGAGTCCGCCGCAGCCACGTGCCATCAATCCATCTTCAGAACTGTAATGTTGCATGAACCGTGCCAGGTCTCTCTGCCATCGACGCCACCACGACGCCAGACAGCGCCACCATCCTGCGCTCGTCCATCATCACACGCCCACCGGCGAGACCCCCACTGCTCCATGCCGCTGAGACCCACCATTGTCGACGTGCCAGATGCCACGCCGCTCCTCCAACGCGAACACCAAAAACAGGAAACGCCCGAAAGCCGACGGCCAAAGCCCCCACCTTCATCAACCCACACCCGAATCCTAGCTCCCCAGGCAACGCCTCCAAGGAGGGGATGACGCCCATGGCGCCACCGCTGCCCAATCCAGGCCGGATTTTGGGTTTTCACCTGGGAGAGTACCGGAGGTGGCAAGAATAGGGACCACGACACCGCCTTCAGGAAGGATGCGTCGCCCGAAGCCGATGCCGCTGTCGAGCCGAACCAACCGGCCTAGGGTTTCCCCCGGTCCCAATCTGCACCACCATCCCCAGAAGCACCGGATCCAGCAGCAGCCGCCGGCATCCAGCGCAAAGGGGAAGGAGCGGGAACGAGGGAGCAGTAGGCCTCCAGATCTAGCGAGGACGAAGGCCCCCGAACTGCCGCCACCAAGCGACGACGCCCCACCACCCGAGCGGTCGAGGACGCCGGGCAGAGTCCCCGCGCACACCGTCCAGGGTGCGAACGGCGGCACCGCACCAGCAGGGTCCGCCGCCCATGGATCCGAATCTCCGCGAAAAGGACGACGAAGGCCTCGCCGCCACCGTCACTGGTGGCCGCACGGGCTTGTCCGGCGCCCTCCTCGGGTAGCGGCGAGGAGGAGTAGAGGAGATGTAGGTGGCGGAGCTCGAAACCCTAGTCGCCGCCCGAGTCGCCCAAGCAGGCGACGCGGGGGCCGGGGGATGGAAAAGAGTCTGCAAACTTCGCCTACGCTTCACCTTTCCATTGTTCTTTATGCTTCTTCGAAGTCGGCAACTACCTAGACAAACCTTATTTATATCTGAGCAACTTATTCTGGCTAATCCTGACGGTGATGTCGTGGATGTGATGGACGACACGTAATAAAATGGTAATTGAGCAGGTCTTCCTATGGCAGGCCTCTGACTCGTTCTTCAAATTCATTCCGTTCTTGTAGCACTGACACCCGTTTTCTAGGTACACTAGTAGAAAAAGGGTCAAACGTGAAGCACATTAGTGCCGGTTTGTATTTGAGCCGGCACTAATGTATACATTAGTGCCGGTTCCAACGGCTAGCCGGGCCGCTTTCATTAGTACCGGTTCGTGGCAAATCTTTAGCACCGGTTCGTGCCACGAACCGGTATTAATGAAAGTGGTGGCAGGATGTTGTCAGAATGGGGCCCCTCCAGCCCCTTTAGTACCGGTTCTTGGCACAAACCGGTACTAAAGGTCGTCCTACATAAACCCTTCGTCCACCCGAGCTCGCTCTGTTCTTCCCCTTTCCCCTCTCCTCTCTGTTCTTCCCCTCTTCCTCTCGAGCTCATCACACATTTTGCCAAAAATTTGTCAAGATTTGAAGGCCCCCATCCATTCAAATGATCACAAAGTTTAGCAACTTTGTCCTTTCATCTCTCATTGCTAGATTAGCTCTTGCAATGCTTTATATAGTGATTAATTTGTGAGTTTAGTAATTTGGGAGGATATATATATATATATATATATATATATATATATATATATATGCTAGTATTTGATTTATATGCAATTTGAGGTCAAAAATAACACTTAGTTTGCATATGTAGGTGTGGTTTACTTAGTGCCTTCTAAATCTCCATCGTAGCCACCGTCGATCGCCCGCACCGTCCCGTCGCCGGCACCACCTTGTGGTGAGCCTCTTGTTCATGAAATTTTATATAAAAAATGATGTTTGTGTGATTTGGATATATAGTTACTCATATAATTATCTTACCCGTACGTTGTTTGTTATACATATAGTGCCATGGTTTTGATATCCGTCCCCGTCGGCCCTAGTCCTTGTTATGATTCGGATGTGGTATGTATATTCTTTTTTAAAACTAGTTGCATTTCGTGTTTATGACAAATTATGCCCATCAAGTTGACATAGAAATTTTTTCTAGAAGGTATGTGAACCGGAAATTCCAACCGACCCTATTGCCGAGAGGTTAAATTTAGTTGAAAGAGAAAACGAGTACTTGAAAGAAAAGTTGAAAAGAATTGAGGGGGAGAAGATGGAATTGGAGTTGCATGTTGCCGATGTCGTCGATGATCACAAGATCAAGATGGAGAAAATGCGCTTGAAGATTAGAAAGATTAGAAAATATGCCATCGATAGTGAGGCTTGGTATCATTATGCTGTTGGATCCATTGTTATCTTAGTTGCGATCTTGATCGTATTTGTTGTTGCATTTAAATGCTTTAGCTAGAGAGTTATTTGTTTGTTGCATTTAAGTGTTGTATGAACTTTATGTATGAACTTGTATTAATTTGGTCTATTCGGTGTTGTGTAATGAAGATGAGCCGGTAATGGATGTACGACGACCGATGCTCTCCCCAGTTCATTGAGGGCGTGCATATTTTTCTGCTTGCGGCTGAGGCAAACAAGCGGACGGATGGTTTTATGCCTTGTCCATGTGCTCGCTGTACGAATGGTCACAATTACTCTACGTCAAGAACCATTCACGTCCACCTGTTTAAGTCCGGTTTCATGCCCCATTATAATGGTTGGACCAAGCACGGAGAAAGAGAGGTTATGATGGAAAACAATGAAGAAGAAGAGGACGACGACAGCTATCCTGGCCATGGGTTCCCTGAATACGATGATACAACAATGGGGGAAGTAGCTGAGCCGGTAATGCGGGAAGAAGCTGAGCCGGCAATGCGGGAAGATGCTGAAGAAGAGGCATCAGATGAGCCCGTTGATGATCTAGGTCGGGCCATTGCCGATGCAAAGAGAAACTGCGCAAGTGATTTAGAGAAGAAGAAGTTGCAGCGCATGTTAGAGGATCACAAAAAATTGTTGTACCCGAATTGCGTAGGTGACAAGAAAAAGCTGGGCACCACACTGGAATTGCTGCAATGGAAGGCAGAGAATGGTGTATCTAACAAGGGATTTGGAAAGTTGCTAGTAATGATAAAGGATATGCTTCCAAAGGATAACAAATTGCCCGAGAGTACGTACGAAGCAAAGAAGGCTGTCTGCCCTCTAGGGTTAGAGGTGCAGAAGATACATGCATGCCCTAATGATTGCATCCTCTACCGCGGTGAGTACGAGGATTTGAACGCTTGCCCGGTATGTGGTGCATTGCGCTATAAGATCAGCCGCGATGAGCCTGGTGATGTCGAGGGCCGGCGCCCCAGGAAGAAGATTCCTGCCAAGGTGATGTGGTATGCTCCTATAATACCACGGTTGAAACGTTTGTTCCAAAACAAAGAGCATGCCAAGGCGATGCGATGGCACAGAGAAGACCGTAAGAAAGACGGAAAGTTGAGAGTACCCGCTAACGGGTCGCAGTGCAGAAAAATCGAAAGAAAGTACGGGAAGGAGTTTGCAGATGACGCAAGGAGCGTATGGTTTGGTCTAACCGCAGATGGCATTAATCCTTTTGGGGAGCAGAGCATCAACCATAGCACCTGGCCTGTGACTCTATGTTTGTATAACCTTCCTCCTTGGTTGTGCATGAAGCGGAAGTTCATTATGATGCCAGTGCTCATCCAAGGCCCTAAGCAACCCGGCAATGACATTGATGTGTACCTAAGGCCATTAGTTGAAGAACTCTTACAACTATGGAATGGAACAGGTGTACGTGCGTGGGATGAGCACATGGGGGAAGAATTTGACCTAAAGGCGTTGCTGTTCGTGACCATCAATGATTGGCCTGCTCTCAGTAACCTTTCAGGACAGACAAACAAGGGATACCGCGCATGCACGCACTGTTTGGACGATACCGACAGTATATATTCGGCTAATTGTAAGAAGAATGTGTACCTGGGACATCATCGATTTCTTCCGAGCAGGCATCCCGTAAGAAAGAAAGGCAAGCATTTCAAAGGTGAGGCGGATCACCGGACGAAGCCTGGCCACCGTACTAGTGCTGATGTACATGATATGGTCAAGGATTTGAAGGTGGTCTTTGGAAAGGGTCCTGGTGGACAACCTGTTCCGAATGACGCTGACGGACGCGCACCCATGTGGAAGAAGAAATCTATATTTTGGGACCTTCCCTATTGGAAACACCTAGAGGTCCGCTCCGCAATCGATGTGATGCACGTGACGAAGAATCTTTGTGTGACCCTGCTTGGCTTCTTGGGCGTGTATGGGAAGACAAAAGATACACCTGAGGCACGGGAGGACCAGCAACGTATGCACGGAAAAGACGGCATACATCAGGGTCATGCAAGCTACGCGCTTACCAAAGAAGAGAAGGAAATCTTCTTTGAATGCCTGCTCAGTATTAAGGTACCGTCTGGCTTCTTGTCGAATATAAAGGGACTAATAAACATGGCAGAGAAAAAGTTCCAGAACCTAAAGTCTCATGACTGCCACGTGATTATGACGCAACTGCTTCCGATTGTATTGAGGGGGCTTTTACCAGAAAATGTTCGATTAGCCATTGTGAAGCTATGTGCATTTCTCAATGCAATCTCTCAGAAGGTAATCGATCCAGAAATCATACCAAGGTTACAGAATGATTTGGTGCAATGTCTTGTCAGTTTCGAGTTGGTGTTCCCACCATCCTTCTTCAACATCATGACGCACGTCCTAGCTCACCTATGCGAAGAGATTAACGTTTTGGGTCCTGTATTTCTACACAATATATTCCTCTTTGAGAGGTTCATGGGAGTCTTAAAGAAATATGTTCATAACCGTGCTAGGCCAGAAGGAAGCATCTCCAAGGGCCGTCAAAATGAGGAGGTCATTGAATTTTGTATTGACTTTATTCCTGACCTTAAGCCGATTGGTGTTCCTGAATCGCGGCATAAGGGCAGACTGGATGGAAAAGGCACGCTAGGAGGGGAACAAATAATATGTATGGACGGACATTCTCTCAAGCACACTACACAGTTCTACAGAATTCCGTCTTGGTGGCTCCGTATATGGATGAACACAAGAATTTGCTACGCTCCAAACACCCGGAGCGGTCTGATGACTGCATTACACGTGAACAAACCAGGAGTTTCGCCAGCTGGTTGCAAGCACGTACCATGCATGACACCTCTATTGAAGATGACCTGTACTTGCTGTCACAGTTACCATCTTCGAATATAATGACTTTCAAAGGGTACGAGATAAATGGTAATACATTTTACACGATCGCCCAAGATAAGAAGAGCACCAACCAAAACAGTGGTGTCCGCTTTGATACAGAAACCAAGACGGGAAAGGAAACATATTATGGTTATATACAGGACATATAGGAACTTGACTATCGACGTGGTTTGAAGGTCCCTTTGTTTCGGTGCAAATGGGTCAATATGACACGAGGCGGGGTAACGGAAGACCCGCAGTACGGAATGACAACAGTGGATCTCAACAATCTTGCGTATGCAGACGAACCATTCGGCCTAGCCAATGATATGGCACAGGTTTTCTATGTGAAGGACATGTCTACCAAGCCAAGAAAAAGAAAAGATAAGGAAGCGAATGCATCGTACGATGAGCCAAAGCGGCACATAGTTCTTTATGGGAAGAGAAACATCGTGGGAGTGGACGATAAGACAGACAGGTCAGAAGATTATGAAAAGTTTGATGAAATTGCTCCATTCACAGTGAATATTGACCCGAGCATCCCGTTAAATGATGAAGATTTTCCATGGTTACGGTGCAAAGGGACACACGCGAAGAAAAAGTTTCACACCCAAAGATCTGGGATGTGATCGGCTTCACTAGCTATCATCACTTTCTTCTGTGTTTCACACCAGAAGGGAATCTCTATAATAGTTAGGGTAGTTAATTATGTGTTTTGGCATTTGAAACGCGAAGAAATTTTATGTGCAAACAAATTCTTTCATGCCTTTACTGATTTTTAAAGTTAAGTTATTCACAAACTAGTGATTCACACTAATTTCAAATAATTCAAAATTTAAACTATTCAAATTTGAAAACTACGGGCACTACCAGAAAATTTGTAATTTTTTGTACCTAAAGCAAAAATATTCACAAAGAAACTCTAAATACACAAAAAAAACAACTCAAAAATAAATAAAGCAAAAAAATAATAAAAAAGCCCGCCTAGACGGCTAGAGCGGCCTGGATACGAATAGAAACCCAACCCGTTGTTGGGCCAGGATGCAGGCCCGCAAAGGCCCGGTAGGCCCACGGGGCAGCACAGCACAGGTAGGGCCACAAGGCCTGCATTTGAGAGGAGCTCGAAGGAGCAGCCGCGGCTGGGTTTATAAACCAGTGCGGCTGCCCTTCGCTAGGCGAGGTGGGACTAAACTTTGCGCCCCTCGCCTGGCAGCGCACCCCCCTTTAGTACCGGTTCGTGGCACCAACCAGTACTAAAGGGGGGGGGGCCTTTAGTACCGGTTGGAGCCAGGAACCGGTACTAAAGGGCGGTGCTTCCCGCCGTTTGGCCTGGCCAAAACAGGCCTTTAGTACCGGTTGGTGGCTCCAACCGGTACTAAAGGTGTTTTCTATATAAGAAAACACTTCGAAAAATTTCGTCAGTTTCCTCTGCTTCATCGCCGCCGCCTAGTCCCGTACCGTCGCCACCCCCGTCGCGTTGTCCCCGTCGCACCGTCTCCACCCCTGTCGTGACGTCCCCGTCGTGCCGCCCCTGTCCTCGCCGCGCCGCCCCCGTCATGCCGTCCGCGTCACCAGCCCATCCCCGTCCCCGCACCGGCCCGCGTCCACGTCCCCGCACCTGCCCGCGTTGCCGTCGCCATCGTCGTCGCCTCGACCTCTCGCCCGCGCTGTGAGCCCCTGTGCCCCCTCTCCTCCCTCCAATCGAAGCCGTCGCGCCGTCGACGCCGTTGCCTTGGCTCGCCGTCGCCGTCGCCTTTGCACACACGCATGCATACACAAACACACACATACACACAAACACACACACACACATACAATGTTTTTAGTTTTTCTGTTTTTAGTTTTTAGTTTTTAGTCAAATGTTATAGAAATGTTAGTTATAGCTAGATTAATTAATTAATTAGATTAGATTAATGTCAAATAGTATGTAGAAATGTTAGTTATAATATATATAATGTCAAATATTATAGAAATGTTAGTTATATAGAAATGTTAGAAATTTTGGAAATGTTAGTTTTAGCTAGCTAGATGAATTAGATTAATTTCAAATTGTTAGACGATGATCGATGTTTTTTTAGTTTCTTATATTTTTAGTTATAAAATTTATAATTTGCATATATGAAATCATCACAATCCATCATTTAAAAAATGTTACTTTACTTTTGCGGCATATAGTATTTTGTTGTCGACGATGCCCGGCCCGCATCCTCGCCGTCGACACGTCCGCGACGACGTCCTGCTTCAGAGGACCCATGTCCGGGACTGGGCTCCGCCGGGCTGGCACTGGGAGGTGCTACCTTCAGGGACGCGACGCTTGGTGAGGAACCCAGCCCCGGGTCCCGTCGTCGACCCTCATCTTCTTTGGTGGCATTCGCGTGGGCCACTTTCGGTGCGGAGGGAGCCGGCCCAGCCGGAGGTGGTACGTCGCCGTGTCAGGGAAGAGGACGAGCACGTCCATCGCTACATGGCTGCTATGGGCGTCAGGTTCTCCAATACCTGGCAGGTTCTTTAGGGAGATCACCCGAGCTATGATCCAGTGATGGTTCCTTCACTTTGGTTGTCCACCGCCTAGATTACTCTCTAGTATTCGATCTTTATTAGCTAGCTAGCTAGCTAGTGATGTATTCGATATATAATATTCGAGATGATTTATTCGAGATTATATATATTATTCGAGACGATGTATTCGACGAGATTATATCTATTATTTGAGACGACGTATTCGAGATTAAATCTATTATTCGAGACGATGTATTCGAGATTATATCTATTATTCGAGATGATGTATTTGAGATTATATCTATTATTCGAGATTATACTAAATTGTTTTATATTTCTTTTGGCATAGTTAAATAAAAGCTATGGCGGACAATACCGACAGAGAGAGAGAACAGACCATGTTCGATATCATACGCGGGCCAGATGATGATCAGAATGAAGAAGATTTTGACGGCTCCGAATTTCTAAACAACACCGGAGAGGGTGATATGATATTCGATCGCGACGACCGAGAAGATGAAGTCATGAACTACGACGAAAAACATGTTGATCCTGAAACAACAAACACCGGCGAGGTATATATATTTATATAAGCAGGAATCTGGTGATCATCGCATGTTTTAAATGAGTTGAAGATATATTAACGAATCGATCTTTCTTCTTTCAACCATCCGGATCGAGCAAATCTTCAGGCAAAAGGACGAAACGAGGCCCGAACAAAAGTTGAAGGAGGGCGTAAAGTACAATATCAAGGCAATCACACCTAATGGCGAACCATTAGCGCCTAAGAAGATTGCGGACAAGTTCGTTCGTCAGTGCGGAGTTCTTGTGAAGGACCAACTCCCGATCTCCCTTCAAGAATGGAGAAAGCCAGCAAAGCCACGTCCAAATGTTACTTTTGTCGACAAGAATAAAAAAACTGCTTTGGGATACTCTCATGGAACATTTCACCCTACCAGATCATTTCACAGAAGTAGATGTGCGGAAAGTCAAGGACACTGCTTTTAGGAAGATGGCGGTTGCATTCAAGAACCACAAGAAAACGACGTGGGAGAAGTACGTCAAGGGAGGAAGGAAGACTCCAGTATTCGAGGGGATACTAGAGAATCAAAGTGCTCATTGGGACGATTTCGTGAAATTTAAGGATTCAGAATTAGCTAAGAAACGGTCGAGAATAAACAAGAAGAATGCCGAAAAAAAGGATAAGTTTCATAAGCTGGGGCCAGGTGGCTACGCGGTGGCAATGCCTAAGTGGGATAAGTCTGAGAAAGAGATGGAGGATGCAAGTGTCACTCCGGTTACTAAGAGATGGCACCCCAGGTGCAGGACTTGGTTCTATGCGCATGGGGGGGAGTTGGACCCGAAGACAGGCAATGTTTCAACGAAGGCATGTGTGAACGGAGCCGACGATGCGCTACTTATTGCAATAGAAGAGGCTCGATCGGGGGTGTTCCAGCCCAACAGAGAGAACGAAGAGCTTACGCGTGCCCTGAGAAATCCTGAACACCCGGGAAGAACACGAGGCAAGGGCGCTATTCCGTGGTATGAGGGGTTTTCGGACTGGAACGCCGACTACAGAACCCGTGCGAGAAAGAAGATTGCGGAGGAGAAGAAGAGGAAGATGGAGGAGGAGCAGAGGAAGCGGGACTATGAACGCCTTCAAGGCCTAGAAGCAAGTCAAGCGGAATTGGCAGCTAAATTCCAGCGGCAGCAGGAGTAGATCGACTCACTTAGCCAGCAAAGCGGGTCTCAGCAGCTGCAGCAGCTAGCGGATGATCCAGCATTGGATACCACCGCCCCATCCATGCCGAGAAGCAGCGTGGGTTCCGCCCCGGGCGACGCACTGCTGGATAGATACCCTGTGGATGATATCGCGGAGAACACTAACTGTGAGCTACACTTCAAAATTAAGAACATATCCTTGAAGGTGGCGGACGGTGTTGCTTATACAAATTCCTCCGATGCAACCTTTCATTGCAACCCGATTCCAGCAGGCTATGCTCGTGTCGTGGTTGATGAGGTGGTGGACCAATATTCGGGGATAGAGCTTGACATTCCTGGACGTGACGAGGAGCACACACTCGGAGATGCCAAACATCGTATCATCCTATGGAGAAAGGATTGCATCATCTTTCGAAGGCCACCGACACCGCGTCACCCGACTCCTCGTCGAAGTCCGCCATCGAGTCAGCAGACTCCCGCTCCTCCAAGTCTACCAACGCGTGAGGCCACTCCTCCTCCTCCAAGTCCGGCAAAGTGTCAGGCCACTCCTCCTCCAAGTCCGACACAGCGTCAGACGTCCACTCCTCCTCCAAGTCCAGCACAACCTCAGGCCACTCCTCCTCCAAGTCCGGCACAACTTCAGGCCACTCCTCCTCGTCCAACTCAGCCCCGTCAGCCGTCTCCGCCGCCTCAGCAATCGCAGAAGAGACACCCCGCAGCTATGGTGCGTAGCGGTACGAGTCGAGGTGATAGTACAGGAAGTACAGGCGGAGGCAAGCGATATAAATATGGTCCAAACCTCAGTACTCCTCTTCTTGTGAGGGCTTACGACAGGACCGAGGAGCAAACCAATGCCATAGTGCGGGCAGAAGTCGACGCCCATTTTGGACCAAAACCGCCACCGCCGCTAAGGGAGAAAGTGCCTGTGGAAGTAGTTGACCACTTCATTCGTATGGCTCAACCACCAGCTCCTAAGCCTGTTGACTTAGACTATGAGCGCCACATCAGGAAGTTACACCGACAACGTCTACAGAAGGAGGCGAGCTCGAGCTCGAGCAAACAACAAGCAGCTGTCAAAAAATGCGGGAAAACCGTTGCCCAGCTGGGAAAACAGGCGGCGCAATCGATCCCCCCGCTTGTTGTGCCGCCAACAACACGTGACAGTACGCGCGCCCAATATTATTGTGGCCAAGTTTACGTTCCCGAGGTGAGCGATGTGGTAATAACCCAGGAGCATATAATGCAGGCTGAAGAACTCAAGATCACTGTTGGACAACTCCTCGAGATCGAGGACATGCCTCTGATTAGAGAAGAGGAAATAAAACGGAAATTTGTCCGGGGCCAACCTTTGGTCGAGCCAGAAGATGTCAAGAAGCTCCCAACGAGAATTTATGAATTGCATCAATGGTACATGGACATTAGCAAGAGATCCGATCGAGAGTCCCTCATGGTGTATGTCAAGAAGGATGATTACTACCATGAGAAAGCTGTGGCCGTTGAGTATTCTGAACTGTTTCAGTTGTACAATCAAGACGCACTCGACAAATCTATCGTCAGTTGCTATTGTCTGTAAGTGATTTCTTTCTGTAATTTAAGTCTCAAGCTAGCTGTGGTGATCCTTTTGATCAATCATTATGTGTAATTATCCTCACTATATTCTTTTCTGTGGTATTATGCAGGATGAAGATGTATGAAATGAGAAAAGGTGGACGCTATGGCATTGGGTTCATTGACCCAAACACCGTTAATGAATACACATGGAAATTAGATGCATATTATGAAAAAGAGGTACAGGACAGCATGCTAGAGTTCTTGAAGCGCCTCAAATACAATGAAGATATACTACTTCCTTACAACTTCGAGTGAGTCACACTTTCTTGTACTACAAATTCTCTGTTTTTGCCTACTAGCTAGCTACATGTTTTTGCTTACATATGCCCGTTTAATTAAGACATGCAAACGTGTGTATATGCAGATTTCACTGGATCTTGTGTATCATTAAAGTTGACGCCGGAACAGTTGAAATACTGGACTCGCTACTCAAAGCAAATAGTGACTATAACATCTTGTTTGGGATAGTCAACAGGTAATTTCAATCATTATTAACTATATATCTCGGCCTATTTAGTTCGTCATTTCATGATATGAACTATTTAATAACCCTTTATTCATTTTCTTTGTCGGCGGGCAGGGCTTGGGCAAGGTTCATCAGCGTCACTCCAGACGAATGGAAACAAAAGCTGAAATGGTTTCGACCCAAGGTAAGTAATTAAGTAGTACTAGCTAGCTAGCTAGCCGCCATCTCTTTAATTATCATGCTTGATTAATTATTATCTAATCAAATTCCATTCTCGTAAAGGCCCTTCAGCAGGCGCAGGGGACTGATCTGTGTGCATACTGCGTTTGCGAGAACATTCGCATGATGGCGTCCGAAAGGGGCAGATCTCAAAGACAGGAATGGGTGCATTTGTCAGAACAATATTCACAATTTTTACACCATTATCGATATCTAGTCACACAACTAATACACATGCATATTGATCTCCTTCTTAATAGTTCAAAGAGGTGCGGGACAAGCTCCTACCAACGGAGCGCGTAGAAGCACTTCAAGAGGAAATAGCGGGATTTTTGCTCGATCAGGTCATAAATCCGAAGGGAGAATACTATTACCCGCTACCGCCCCCATCGAAAAAGACATGAACCACTTCCAATTGTCATCGTGCTCCGAAGGAACAATCAGGCTAATGCCACTGGCTCCGAAGGCAACATGCATATGTAGGAGAAATTGTATATAGCTATACATGTGTGTATGTGTGAATTAATATGGTGGTTTGTGAGACATGATTGATGATATATATATATATATATGATTGGTTCTACTAGAAATTCTATTTATATATATATATGCATAACGTGTACAGTGTGTAGTACCGTAAAATACCAGCAAACGAAAAAGAACTAAAATGGAAAACACAAAATTAAATGAAAAAGAAATCATAAACCGGTACTAAAGTGCAACCACGTGGCACGAGCCAGCTCCGGAGGCTGGGAGCCCTTTAGTACCGGTTGGTAACACCAACCGGTACTAAAATGTTGGGGGATTTTTGGTTTTATGATTTCTTTTTCATTTAATTTTGTGTTTTTCATTTTAATTCTTTTTCGTTTGCTGGTATTTTACGGTACTACACATTGTACATGTTATATATATATATATATATATATATATATATATATATATAAATATAATTTCTAGTAGAACCAATCATATATATATCATCAATCATGTCTCACTAAAGGGCCTTACGAACCGGTGCTATTGCCCGGTTCTGCACTAGTGGTAACCTGACCATGACCCGGTTGGGCTCATGTTGGATGCGCTTCTGGCTACTGCGCATCGCTTATCTTCTTTGTAGGGTCGCCTTATCGACTCTCACGCTCGGTGGCTTTTTCCCTATATCTTATATGTTTTTTTTGGCATGATTGTGCTATTACCCTAGCCGTTTTATCTGTTATAACTCTTGAGATTTGGTTGTATGGATACTTGCTTTATCTATAAAACGGTTCGAAAGCCTATTTCGAGAGTTTACTGACCGGCGGTGGATTTGGTGCAATTTGTGATGGGGTCGGGCTGTTAGGTCCGACGTGGCGGGTGTGCCCGGATGCGTCCATATCTGCCTATATTTAGGTCGGATATAAGGGATGCCGGCCAGCCCGGTTATTTGAGGCCCGTTTGAGGAGGCCGTTTGGGTTGAAAAATCACGACAGGACCAGGCGGCCTGCCCGGGCGTATGAGGTGGGTTTAGGCGCCTGGCTATAGATATGAGTACGCAAGTGCTTTCTGCTGATGATAAAGTGAACTGCAGGCTGTCGTAAGTTTAAGGTTAAGGCCCCGTTCAGATCTCCACCGGCTTCCCAAAATAGCTGGATTCTCTGCTTCTCGCCGGCTTCTAGCTTCTCGGTAGAGCAGCGACTCGTTCGGCTGTATGTGCTCAGCTCCTCACGTACGCATGGATTGGTAGCCCAGGAAATCAGGCTAAGGCCTGTTCGGACGTGGCTTGGGCCAGGTCATATTGGCCCAGTTCGATGGATGAAACAGGTTCTAGCGATCGAAACGTATGTGAGATCACTTCGGAAGGGCAGCGGAATGTAATTTCGATCAACTCCTGGGTTCCATGTGTGAGGGCCAGCTTGAAGCGATCGAAACAGTACGTAAGGTTCACTTCGGAAGGGCACTCCCATGTAATTCCGATCAACTTCTGCTTCTCGATTTCGCGAAGCTGGTCTAGGGCTGCTCCTCGTCTCCGTCAAAATTGAACTACGTATTCCTTGTCTCCGCCGAGCCGGTCCTCGGAGCAGAGCCGTTCGGCTGGCTTCTCGGACCGATTTTAGGAAGCCAGCTCCTGGAGAGCTTCTGAACGGAGCCTAAATATCAAATGAAATCTGCAGGTATCGGGACTTCAGGTTTGAACTTCTCGCTCCGTCCACTTGCTCCGAAAATATATCAACCGACATAGCAAGACCCGTTGATTTTTTTTTTTTTGATATCCAAGTCCGTGGATTTTATCTGTACAAGTTCGGCACGACGATTTTACTTCTGGGTGTTTGGCATGTTTCAGAGTATGCAATGTCCACTTTCAGTTAATTTCAAGAGGCCGGCTCCAGAATGTTCTAAGAAAAAAAAACTCCGACTCCTAATCACTTATGATTGATAGCCACCAAGCAAGACCTGATTATGCTCCGTGATTAGTCAGCAGGTTGGCTCTGGCGTCCGTACGTTAAGGAAGCTCGCGGGAAGCAGAGGTTCAGTTAGTTTACAGAGAGGACAGACACTAGCGTCGAACCAGAGATCGATCGAATCATTTCATTAGCCTCTTATAATCACCAAATTACTCTAACGAGGACCTCAAATGCAGATCTAGATAGCCGTCTCTTTTTGTAGTGTAGAGAACAATACTCACCATTCCCATCATATGATCAATTACGAGTAACTAGTACACTAACTGTCAGATTCATCCCCCGGATAAAAAAAGTCAGATCCATGAATCAGTTCTAGCTGGCCGCATCCCATCGCCTTTCAGTTTTTCTCAATATCTCCCTCGGTTGTACGGTGCTGATCACGTTAAATGGAGCCAAACAATGCTAGCTTTGTAGCTTTGGAATAACAACTTTTACTTTTATGCCACGATTAGATTGGAGCAGGCTGCTCAAGAGATCGAGAGATCACACGCCATGTGTTAGTGTTGGACAATCAAGATTGGTTAAGTGAGCTGAGGGACGAGCGCGGCGGTTCGATGGAGCCAGGGGTAAACAGGAAGCCTCGTCTTGGCCGTCCGATCGCTGTCAGCGCTCACCGGCTTTGTGCTCCTTCGATCATGGTTTCCCATTGGACTTGTCCAGGAAAATATAACACTTCGGCTCATGTTTCATCATCCGTACACAGTATGTACAACCATTTGCCGTGCGAAAAGGGGATTAATCCATCACATTCACTTCCAAATCATAAGTCCAACATGTGACATTTGCACGTGTGTGTGTTTACATTTGCACCCGATGTTTTTTTATTAGTAATTTCGAGTCATGACATGACTACGACATGACATGAATTTGGCTATACGGTTTTTTCTTTTTTTAGAAGCGCATAACACCGTGAGTTGTACTCTAATGTACGGAAGCTGGTTTAGGTCCCATCTCACTCGCTTAGGGAAAGACAGTTTTTTTGCATTCATTTGCATGTTCGGTTTCACCGCGACCACATAAAATGAATGTGTGGATGCCCCTAGGGCTCTTTTTCCTCTACCATCTTGGATGTGACATTGGCTAGGGAGGGAAATGGTTACATCAACAACCCCGGGTCAGTAACTCAATGATCGGCAATGTTCAACAATGGTGGAGCTATGATGGCAAAAATGTATAGGCAACCATCGAGCGATGGCGAAGCTAATAAAGAAGATGTGGAAGACGGGAGTATTAACGTCAGTGCTGCTTGTATGAAGAAGAACGGGAGGAGCAGGAGGGCTAATAAAGATGTGGAAGACGGAAGTATTAATGTCAGTGTTGCTCGTATGAAGAAGAACGGGAGGAGCAGGAGGTAAACACAAAGTGTGAGGTGACTATGACAACACGTTAATCACATTGACATGTGCAAAGAAGATACTGTCACTGGTAGAAAAAAGACCTATAGTCCCGGTTCGTAAGGGCCTTTAGTCCCGGTTCCTGAACCGGGACTAAAGTGTCGGTACTAATGCCCCGACCCTTTAGTCCCGGTTCAATCCAGAACCGGGACTGGTGGGCCTTCACGTGGGCAGTGCGTAGAGCCCAGGCAGAAGACCCTTTGGTCCCGATTGATAGCACCAACCGAGACCAATATGCATCCACGCGTCAGCATTTCTGTGGCTGGAGTTTTTGTTTTTTTTTTGAAAGGGGGGAGGGTTGGGGGTTTTGGGGGGTTAATTTAGGTGTTTCATATATTGTGTTAGCTAGCTATAATTAATAGAGAGAAGTGTCATCTCTTACGTCCGTGCTTGGTCGACGCTACGTACTATACATACGTATAGAGAGGACTAGACACGCTAATTAGCTAGTAAGCAAACGAAGAAAACAGAAGATCGTCATTAACATATATGCATACAGAGAGAAGTGATATCAACCACCTCTCCTTCTCCGAGAGATTGGTCGAACAACAAGTTCTCGTATATCTATCTGACACTACCGGCTACATATATACAATAATTATCTCTTACAAATATAATCATACGGACTCATGGTCCACATAGTATTCTTCGTCTTCAGCGATCACTTGGTCAAGAAAGAATGCCGCCAATTCCTCTTGAATTGCTCGCATGCGAGCTGGTGGTAGGAGTTCATCCCGCTTCCGAAACATCTAATTTGAAGAAGGGGGTCAATTCATATATATATGAATGAAGGAAACTCAATACAAATGATGGTAATAAAATAAAATTGTGAATGTTGTTATTTACGTACTTCATATTGTTCGTTAGAGTACCCGCCCCGCTCACAGGTCGTGTGGCGGATGGACTCGCAGATGTAGTATCCACAGAAATCATTTCCTTGTTCCTGCCACAACCACTTTACAAGAAATAGAGGTCAATCAAACTGATAAGCAAGAATGCTAAATGGTATTGATGAAACTAGCGCTTGAATCACTAGGAGATGCGCGGAACATGCTACTATAATACTTACTTTCGGGTGTCTAAATTCCAGCTCCTTCGGCAGTCCCGGAACTGTTTTGGTGAATTTTCTCCAAACCCTGCCGGACAAAGAAAACAATTACTTGATATCAGGAAATGAACAAAGTTGCTGATATGGTGGATAATGATCGATTTAACTTACTTCTTGAGGATTTCAGTCATGTCCGCATACTCCTGGGGATCTTTTCGTCTAGAGTCCAAGACGGTTACTACTCCCTGCTCAAGCCTAATCTCTAGGAGAATATAGTGGAAACTGCACACACATGCATAACTCATCAATTACATTACTATAACCTGGACTAATATATAAGGGAAACCGAATATGCACAAGACAGTAACACTCACTCGAAGTTGTAAGGAAAGAGTATTATATCTTTGTTTTCATTTTTTTTGAATGATCGTAGCAAGTTGGCCTCGGTATCTGCGGCATGAAATTTAACCTGAGTTGCATCTATGAAATATGTGTTAATGAACCCAATATCACCGATTTGTCTTTTCTTCAATTCGGCGATCTTCATTCTGCATAATATAGTGAGGATAATTATAAATACATGTAATGAAAGAGATGAGCTATATAGAGAGACTTAATGACAGAAGTAGTAGTACTTACAGACAGTAGCAGGTGATCGTTGTTTTATCGAGGGCCAATTGATTGAAAAACTGATAGAACTCCTCAAATGGAATAGGCAACAGTTCAATTCCAACGAGGTCATGCTCCGGTTTAACTCTCGCATACAAAGTACTCCTCCCCCCAGACTCTCTGCAGATTTTCAAGTACCAATCATGTAATCTTCGCATCATCGTTGTTAAAGATTTTTCATCTTTGACGAGAGGCTTCCCGTACTCGTATCTGTGTATCTGCACCTCCATGGTATCATAATGTACATCGTCGGGCAGGTAATCGTCAACATTGCCATAACCGGGCACCATCCTCGGATCGACGATGTCGGTAGGCACCTTGAGGGGGGGGGGGCACGATTGCTTCGCTTGTTCGCCGAGCTGGGCAATTTGTTTCCCAGCTGCTCGTCGTTCTTTCAGCCTTTGATCACTGACTGTACTTCCCGACCGCTCCGCTTTGGCCCATGTCTTTGCAATAATGCGCTCATAGTTGCCTTTCGGCGGAGACTTGGGTGGTTTTGCCAGGGCAGCCAGAGTGCGCTTCACTTTCACCGGATCTACCTTCTCCTCCGGAGGTGGATGTCTCTTTGCTTTCAACCCTTGAAACCAGTCATCCATTTCGGTTCACGCGATCTTCGCGTTCTCCTCCGGGGTCCTCTCGTATGGTAACTTCTCTGGAGTCTTCAGAGAAGGACTGAATCTGTTTGTCCTCCCGCCTCTGGTTGTACTGCTAGACGCCGACCGAGCAGACGGAGCGGTTGTCTTCTTTACTTGCTTAAGAGGCGGAGGAGAAGGACTACGACGCGCCGGAGCAGCTGGAGCGGCGGCAGGTCTCTTCCGCCCTTGCTGACGAGGCGGAGAAGGAGGAGGCTGGCTGCTCGGGCGCGTCGGCGCAGGCGGAGTGCCGCCACGTGCCGGAGAAGGAGCCGGCCGAGGGCCCTGATCGTCACTCGCCGGAGGAGGAGGCGGTGGAGGAGGCGGAGTGCCCTGACTTGCCGGAGGAGGCGGAGGCGTCCAGTTCGGAAGGTTGATTAGCTCCTTCCGCCATAGGCATGGAGTCTTCAGAGCAGACCCCAGCCGAGTCTCCCCTTCACCGGTAGGGTGGTCAAGCTGGAGGTCCTCAAATCCCTCCGTTATTTCATCCACCATCACCCTAGCATATCCTTCTGGAATCGGCCGGCAGTGAAAAGTTGCGCCGGGTTCAGTAGGATAAACAGAGCCAACAGCCGCCTTGACCTTCAAATTCATCCATTGCGTCATAAGGTGGCAATTTTGAGACTTCGTTATAGCATCCACGGGATAGCTGGAAGGAGCCGTAAAGGCATGCTCCGGCTGAAGCAACTCGGTGGAAGCCACGCTGCTTCTGCGCTGAGATGGCGGGGTAGCTTCGGGGGAAGCTTCGGCAGTACGTTTTCTGCGATTTGCTTCTCGTTCCTCTATCGCGTCTACCCTTGCTTGCAGCGCCTGCATTTGGGTCTGCTGCACTTTTTTCCTCCTCTCATGGGATTTGTAACCGCCTGCGTCCGGAAACCCAACCTTCCATGGAATGGAGCCTGGCGTGCCTCGTGTCCATCCAGGGTGCTCAGGATTCCCGAGTGCCATTGTGAGCTCGTCGTTCTCTCTGTCTGGAAAGAACTTCCCTTGCTGCGCTGCTTCGATATATTGCTTAAGCTTCCTGACTGGTATGTCCATTTGATCGTTCGTCCAAATACACTTCCCTGTTACAGGGTCCAAGGTTCCGCCAGCCCCGAAGAACCAAGTCCCTGCAACGGTCTGGCCAGCTAATTGTCTCTGGTTCGATCCCTTTAGCAACCAGATCATTCTCGGTCTTGGCCCACTTAGGCCGGGCTACGAGGTAGCCAGCTGACCCCGTGCGATGGTGAAGCATCTTCTTCGCAGCATTTTGCTTGTTTGTCGCCGACATCTTCTTACTCTTTTCTGATGTCTTGTTGGCCACAAATGCGGGCTAGTGATCTCTGATCTTCTCATATCTGCTCTTGAATTCTGGTGTCTCTTTTTTATCGACAAACCTATTCTGCGCTTTCTTCCACCTCCTGAATAGGTCTGCCATCCTCTTAAGAGCAAAAGACTTGATTAATTGCTCTTTAACTGGCTTCTCCGGATCATCCTCTGGGGGTAGGGTGAAATTTGACTTCAGCTCAGTCCAAAGATCATTTTTCTGCATATCATTGACATAAGACACCTCAGGGTCTTCTGTAGCCGGCTTAAACCATTGCTGGATGCTTATCGGGATCTTGTCCCTAACCAGAACCCCGCACTGAGCAACAAATGTGCTCTTTGTCCGGAGGGGTTCAATCAGTTGGCCGTCGGGCGCGATTGCTATGATCTCTAACTTTTTATCCGAGCTCAACTTTTTCTTCGGGCCTCGTCTCTTTACCGAAGTTGTGCTCGATCCGGAGGGCTAGAAAAAAGAACAAAGACTTAATTAATATGTGTACATACCAAAACAATGAATGCATCAATTAGCTAGTCAGCACAGGCTTAACTAATATATATACCTGGCCGGAATCGGTTCGGTCACTGGAGCCGTCATCATGGTCTCCTTCTTGCACCGGCATTGGGTCACCGGAGCCGTCCTCATGTTCTTCTTCTTGCACCGGCATTAGGTCACCATAGCCAGCTTGTTCACCCTCTCCTTCCAGACCATCGGTGTCGTTGAGAAACAACGAGACGGCATCACTTCCTTCTGCGATTATGTCCCTCAACAACGCTTCTTTTGCTTCGTCTTGGGCGGTGTCCATAGTTTCTACAAATATTTACAACATGCCAATTATTATTCAAACATGACAGATGGATATATTAGTGCCAAACGTAGAACTAGCTACCTAATCATAGCAAGCTACCGGGAGGGGGTATATATCGACAACGATGACACTACATCTATGTCCCTCGACGACCCTCGTTCCCGATAAAAAAAGAGGAAGAAGAAGAAAAGAAAAGAGGAGAAGAAAGAATAGAGGAGAAGAACTCCTCTATTCTTTCTTCTCCTCTTTTTTTTCTTTTTCCTATTCTTTTTTTATCCTCTTCTTCCTCTCATGTTCGAGAGGATCGCCGAGGGGTCGGGAGGTTGCGTAGTGTCAAAGGATTCAACAAAACCATGTCTTCATCATTAGGCGAAAGTAACATGTGCATGATGGTACGAAGCTCTTCAAAGTTGTTCTGGAACGGAGTCCCAGATAGGATAATTCGCTTTTTGGTACAAAGTTCAGCAAGAGACTTCCGAATATCGCTATTTGGAAGGCCTTTGCTGAATTCGTACCAAAAGGCGGATTATTCTATCCGGGACTCTATTCCAGAACAACTTTGCAGAACTTCGTACCAACATGCCCTGGTTACTTCCGGATAATGATGAAGGCATGGATTTCTTCAATACTTTGACACTAGGAAACCTCTCTCGACCCCTCGGCGATCCTCGAACCCTTGACGACCCTGGAACCCTCGACCCCTAGACGACCCTACTGGAACCCTCGACCCTCGGCCCTATAGAACCCTCGAACCCTCGACCCTTGACCCCTTAACGACCCTCGACCCTCTACCCTAGTTCCCGACCCTCGACCCCTCGGCGATCCTCGACACCCTCGTTCCCGATAAAAATTAAGAAGAAGAAGAAGAAGAAGAAGAAGAAGAAGAAGAAGAAGAAGAAGAAGAAGAAGAAGAAGAAGAAGAAGAAGAAGAAGAAGAAGAAGAAGAAGAAGAAGAAGAAGAAGAAGAAGAAGAAGAAGAAGAAGAAGAAGAAGAAGAAGTTAGGTTCCTCTTCTTTTTCTTCTTTTTTCTTCTTCTTATTTATTTCTCCTCTTCTTTTCCTCTCCTCTTCTTCTTTCTTTCCTCTTCTTATTTTCTTCTTTCCTATCCTTCTTTTTCTAAAATTGTAACTTTTGCATATATAAAACTTTTCTAAAATTGTAACTTTCTATATAAAACTTTCCTATCGGGGGGGAGAAGATCGAAGAAAAAAAAGAAGAAAAAAAAGAGGAGAAGAAGAAAAAATAGAAAACTATTTTTTCTTCTTCTCCTCTATTCCTTTCTTCTTCTCCTCTTCCTTTTCTTCCTCTCCTCTTCTTCTCCTTTTTCCTCTTCTTATTTTCCTTTTTTCTCTCCTAAATATATAAAAATTTTCTAAAAATGAAAGTAACCTATAATGTACTAAATCAGAGAACATATATAGATAGTCCTTTTCTAAATATTTAAACCTAACTTTTGCATATATGAACATATATACACAGAGAACATAAAAACATATATACATTTTTATAAAAAAGAAAAATACAAAATACAAACATATATATGAAAAAAATCTGAAAAGAAGCAATATACACAATACATATATGCATAATATACACAAAGAGGTAATATACACAAGCATATATAATATATAAAAAACAGGGGAGGGGCGTCGGCCAAACCAACGGGCAGGGCGACGGCAACGGTGACGGGCGGGGCGGGGCGACGGCGACAGGCGGGGCGGGGCGACGACGACGGGCGGGGCAGGGGCGACGGTGACGAGCGGGGCAGGGGCGACGGCACGGGGGAGGCCGGCGACGCGGCGCAGGGCGACGGGGAAGGGGGCGGAGATGGCGCACGCAGCGATGAGGAGGAGGCCGGCGATGGCGCAAGCAGCGATGGGGACAAGGCCTGCGGCGGCGCGGGGCGACGGCGACGGGGAGCGGGCGACGACGGGCTCGATCGGGGCGGTGATGACGACGACGAACGGCCTGGGGGCGTCGGGGGCGAATGGGAGCGATTGGCGAAATTTTCACAAGTGCTACCTTATATACCCAGGGCAATGGTCCCGGTTCGTGGCACGAACCGTGACCAATGCCCCCCTTTGGTCCCGGTTGGTGCCACGAACCGGGACCAAAGGCCAATTTTCAGCAGCCCAAAGGGCGGGAAGCGGCGGCCTTTGGTCCCGGTTGGTGGCACCAACCGGGACTAAAGGGGGCATTGGTCCCGGTTGGTGCCACGAACCGTGACCAATGCCCCCTTTAATCCCGGTTGGTGCCGCCAACCGGGACCAATGGCCTTATGCTGCCCCGCGCCCAAAAGTTTAGTCCCACAGCGCTAGCTGAAGGGCCTAAACTTGCTACTGCCTGTGGGCCTATCGGGCCTTCTGCGGGCCTGGGGACTTGTTTATAAGCGCTCAAATTTAAAGTTATTCAAAAATTTGTGTGAATCACTAGTTTATGAATAAATTTACTATAAAAATAGAATTTTTTTTCTATTTATTTTTTATTTATACTTACAACTAAATACTTATAGTTTTTTAGTGATTTCTTTTTGATTTTAGGTCACAAAAATTATAAACTTTCTGTTGGTGCCATTAGTTTTAAAATTTTGAATAGTTCAAACTTGTATTTTTTTTAAAATTTGTGTGAATCACTAGTTTATGAATAACTTTACTATAAAAATAGAATATTTTTTCTTTTTTTCTATTTATTTTTTATTTATACTTACAATTAAATACTTATAGTTTGATTTTAGGTAACAAAAATTATATTCTTTTTGCTATTGAAAAATATTATAGTTTTATTTTAGTTGATCATAACATAATATTTTAATTGATTGTTTTTATTTTCATAAAAGTTTTGTAGTTCATTCTGTTTGCTATTAATTCATTCTTTGAGCTAAATGACTCTGAAATTGGAAAGCATTTAAAAATGAACTCTGAAAAGGTTGAAAGTTGGCATGGTATCATCATTTCACCCACATAGCATGTTCCAAAAAGTAGAGAGGGTTACGACAAAAACTTGATGCACTTCGTGTACAAAATGGACAATCACTTTCGAAGTATCAAAGTTTCGGACAATAACTGCGCCACATCATTGGCTAGGACGAATGGTTCGTCTGTGCACCCAAGATTGTTTAGATCCACTGTTGTCATACCGTACTGTGGGTCTACCTGTACCCCGCCTCCTGACATATTGATCCATTTGCCTCAACACATAAAACCTTGAACCATAAGACATGAAAACATTTCAAATGAACTCTGAAAAAGTTAAAAGTTGGGATGGTATCATAATTTCACCCGCATAGCATGTGCATGTACAAAACAGACAATGGTAGCATGTTCGTCTGTTACAAATTTGGCATGGTATCATCATAATAGTTGCGGGAGAAAGTCTTCACTTTTTCTTCACTTGTGTCATTTGCTTATTGCGCCGTAACCATGGATAATCTTCATTGTTTATCAGGGTGCTTGGGTCAGCCTTGACATTGAAGGGAGGAATTTCATGAAACTTTTCATAATCTTCAGACATGTCTGTCTTGCCGTCCACTCCCAGGATGTCCCTTTTTCCTGAAAGAACTATGTGGCGCTTTGGCTCATCGTATGATGTATTCGCTTCCTTATCTTTTCTTTTTCTCGATTTGGTAGACATGTCCTTCACATAGATAACCTGTGCCACATCATTGGCTAGGACGAACGGTTCGTCAGTGTACCCAAGATTCTTCAGATCCACTGTTGTCATTCCGTACTGTGGGTCTACCTGTACCCCGCCGCCTAATAGATTGACCCATTTGCACTTAAACAAAGGGAACTTAAAATCAGGTCCGTAGTCAAGTTCCCATATGTCCACTATGTAACCATAATATGTATCATTTCCGCTCTCGGTTGCTGCATCAAAGCGGACACCGCTGTTTTGGTTGGTGCTCTTTTGATCTTGGGCGATCGTGTAAAATGTATTCCCATTTATCTCGTATCCTTTGTAAGTCAATACAGTCAAAGATGGACCCCTGGACAACAAGTACAACTCATCATAAACAGTGTTGTCACCTCTGAGACGTGTTTCCAACCAACTGCTGAAAGTCCTGATGTGTTCACATGTAATCCAGTCGTCGCACTGCTCCGGGTATTTGGAGCGCAGACTGTTCTTGTGTTCATCGACATACGGGGTCACCAAGGTAGAGTTCTGTAGAACTGTGTAGTGTGCTTGAGACCAAGAATATCCGTCCCTGCATATTATTGAGTCTCTTCCAAGAGTGCCTTTTCCAGTCAGTCTCCCCTCATACCGCGATTTAGGGAGACATATCTTGTTAAGGCCAGGAATGAAGTCAACACAAAACCCGATAACATCCTCTGTTTGATGGCCCATGGAGATGCTTCCTTCTAGCCTAGCGCGGTTACGGACATATTTCTTTAGGACTCCCATGAACCTCTTAAAGGGGAACATATTGTGTAGAAATACGGGCCCCAGGATGACAATCTCGTCGACTAGATGAACTAGGACGTGCGTCATGATATTGAAGAAGGATGGTGGGAACACCAGCTCGAAACTGACAAGACATTGCGCCACATCACTCCTTAGTCTTGGTACGATTTCTGGATCGATCACCTTCTGAGAGATTGCATTGAGGAATGCACATAGCTTCACAATGGCTAATTGGATGTTTTCCGGTAGAAGCCCCCTCAATGCAACCAGAAGCAGTTGCGTCATAATCACGTGGCAGTCATGAGACTTTAGGTTCTGAAACTTTTTCTCTGGCATATTTATTATTCCCTTTATATTCAACGAGAAGCCAGTCGTGACCTTCATACTGAGCAGGCATTCAAAGAAGATTTCTTTCTCTTCTTTCGTAAGAGCGTAGCTGGCAGGACCTTTATACTGCTTCGGAGGCATGCCGTCTTTTTCGTGCAAACGTTGCAGGTCCTCCCGTGCCTCAGGTGTATCTTTTGTCTTCCCATACACGCCCAAGAAGCCTAGCAGGTTCACGCAAAGGTTCTTCGTCACGTGCATCACGTCGATTGAGGAGCGGACCTCTAGGTTTTTCCAGTAGGGTAGGTCCCAAAATATAGATTTCTTCTTCCACATGGGTGCGTGTCCCTCAGCGTCATTCATAACAGCTAGTCCACTGGGAACCTTTCCAAAGATTACGTAGTGTAAATCATTGACCATAGCAAGCACATGATCACCGGTGCGCATGGCGGGCTTCTTCCGGTGATCTGCCTCGCCTTTGAAATGCTTGCCTTTCTTTCGACATTGATGGTTGGTCGGAAGAAATCAACGATGGCCCAGGTACACATTCTTCCTGCATTTGTCCAAGTAATACTTTCAGTGTCATCTAAACAGTGCGTGCATGCATGGTATCCTTTATTTGTCTGTCCTGAAAGGTTACTGAGAGCGGGCCAATCGTTGATGGTCACGAACAGCAACGCCTTAAGGTTAAATTTCTCCTATCTGTGCTCATCCCACGTACGTACACCATTTTCATTCCAAAGCTGTAAAAGTTCTTCAACTAATGACCTTACGTACACATCAATGTCGTTGCCGGGTTGCTTAGGGCCTTGGATGAGAACTGGCATCATAATGAACTTCCGCTTCATGCACATCCAAGGAGGAAGGTTATACATACATAGAGTCACAGGCCAGGTGCTGTGATTGCTGCTCTGCTCCCCGAAAGGATTAATGCCATCCGCGCTTAAAGCAAACCATACATTCCTTGGGTCCTTTGCAAACTCATCCCAGTACTCTCTCTCGATTTTTCTCCACTGCGACCCGTCAGCGGGTGCTCTCAACTTCCCATCTTTTTTCGGTTCTCACTGTGCCATCGCATCAACTTGGCATGCTCTTCGTTTTTGAACAGACATTTCAACCGTGGTATTATAGGAGCATACCACATCACCTTCGCAGGAACCCTCTTCCTGGGGGGCTCGCCGTCAACATCACCAGGGTCATCTCGTCTGATCTTATACCGCAATGCACCGCATACTGGGCATGCGTTCAGATCCTTGTATGCACCGCGGTAGAGGATGCAGTCATTAGGGCATGCATGTATCTTCTCCACCTCCAATCCTAGAGGGCATACGACCTTCTTTGCTGCGTATGTACTGTCGGCCAATTCGTTATCCTTTGGAAGTTTCTTCTTCAATATTTTCAGTATCTTCTCAAATCCTTTGTCAGCCACAGTATTCTCTGCCTTCCACTGTAGTAATTCCAGTACGGTACCGAGCTTTGTGTTGCCATCACTGGTAGAAAAAGGGCCTATAGTCCCGGTTCGTAAGGGCCTTTAGTCCCGGTTCCTGAACCGGGACTAAAGTGTCGGTACTAATACCTCCCACCTTTAGTCCCGGTTCAATCCAGAATCGGGACTAAAGCCCCTCCACGTGGGCAGTGTGCAGAGCCCAGTCAGGAGACTCTTTGGTCTCGGTTGGTGGCACCAACCGGGACCAATAGGCATCCACGCGTCAGCATTTCTGTGGCTAGGGTTTTTGTTTTTTTTTAAAGGGGGGGGTTGGGGGTTTTGGGGGGTTAATTTAGGTGTTTCATATATTGTGTTAGCTAGCTATAATTAATATAGAGATCATCCTCTCTTATGTCCGTGCTTGGTCGACGCTACGTACTATACATACGTATAGAGAGGACTAGACACGCTGGCTAGCTAGTAAAGCAAACGAAGGAAACAGAAGATCGTCATGAACATATATGCATACAGAGAGAAGGGATATCGACCACCTCTCCTTCTTCGAGAGATTGGTCGAACAACAAGTTCTCGTATATCTATCTGACAATACTGGCTACATATATACAGTAATTATCTCTTACAAATATAATCATACGGACTCAGGTTTAACATAGAATTCTCCGTCTTCAGGGATCACGTGGTCAAGAAAGAATGCCGCCAATTCCTCTTGAATTGCTCGCATGCGAGCTGGTGCTAGGAGTTCATCCCGCTTCCGAAACATCTAATTTGAAGAAGGGGGTCAATACATATATATATATATATATATGAATGAAACTCAACACAAATGATGGTAATAAAATAAAATTGTGAATATTGTTATTTACGTACTTCATATTGTTCGTTAGAGTACCCGCCCCGCTCACACGTCGTGTGGCGGATGGACTCACAGATGTAGTATCCACAGAAATCATTCCCTTGTTCCTGCCACAACCACTTTACAAGAAATAGAGGTCAATCAAACTGATAAGCAAGAATGCTAAATGGTATTGATGAAACTAGCGCTTGAATCACTAGGAGATGCGCGGAACATGCTACTATAGTACTTACTTTCGGGTGTCTAAATTCCAGCTCCTTCGGCAGTCCCGGAACTTTTTTGGTGAATTTTCTCCAAACCCTGCCGGACAAAGAAAACAATTACTTGATATCAGGAAATGAACAAAGTTGCTGATATGGTGGATAATGATCGATTTAACTTACTTCTTGAGGATTTCAGTCATGTCTGCATAGTCCTGGGGATCTTTTCGTCTTGAGTCTAAGACAGTTACTAGTCCCTGCTCAAGCTTAATCTCTAGGAGAATATAGTGGAAACTGCACACGCATGCATAACTCATGAATTACATTACTATAACCTTGACTAATATATAAGGTAAACCGAATACGCACAAGACAGTAACACTCACTTGAAGTTGTAAGGAAAGAGTATTATATCTTTGTTTTGATTTATTACGAACGATTCTAGCATGTTGGCCTCGGTAGCTGCGGCATGAAGTTTAACCTCAGTTGCATCTATGAGATATGTGTTAATGAACCCAATATCACCGACTTGTCTTTTCTTCAATTCGACGATCTTCAATCTGCATAATATAGTGAGGATGATTATAAATACATGCAATGAAAGAGCTAAGCTATATAGAGAAACTTAATGACAGAAGTAGTACTACTTACAAACAGTAGCAGGCGATCGTTGTTTTATCGAGGGCCAATTGATTGAAAAACTGATAGAACTCCTCAAATGGAACAGGCAACAGATCAATTCCAACGAGGTCATGCTCCTTTTTAACTCTCACATACAAAGTACTCCTCCCCCCAGAGTCTCTGCAGATTTTCAAGTACCAATCATGCAATCTTCGCATCATCGTTGATAGAGATCTTTCATCTTTGATGAGAGGCTTCCCGTACTCGTATCTTTGCATCCGCATGTCCATGGGTTCATAATGTACTTCGTCGGGCAGGTAATCTGCAAGATTATTATAACCGGGCACCATCCTCGGGTCATTAGCGACGTTGTGGCTAGGCACCTTGAGCGGGGGGCATGATTGCTTCGCTTGTTTGCCAAGCTGGGCAATTTGTTTCCCAGCTCGTCGTTTTTTCAGCCTTTCATCACTGACAGTAGTTCCCGACCGCTCCGCTTCGGCAAATTCCTTTCCAATAATGCGGTCATAGTTTCCTTTCGGTGGATCAGACTTTGGTGGTTTTGTCAGGGCAGCCAGAGTGCGCTTCACTTTCACCCCATCTACCTTCTCCTCCGGAGGTGGATGTTGCTTTGCTTTCACCCCTTCAAAGAATTTCCTCACTTCTTCTCGCGCGATCTCGGTGTTCTCCTCCTGGGTCCTCTCGTATGGTAACTTCTCTGGAGTCTTCAGAGAAGGACCGAATCTATATGTCCTCCCGCCTCTGGTTGTACTGCTAGACGCCGACCGAGAAGACGAAGCCGTTGTCTTCTTTACTTGCTTAAGAGGCGGAGGAGAAGGACTACGACCCGCCGGAGCAGCTGGAGCGGCGGCAGGTCTCTTCTGCCCTTGCTGACAAGGCGGAGAAGGAGGAGGTTGGCTGCTCGGGCGCGTCGGCGCAGGCGGAGACGGAGGCGGAGTGCCGCCACGCGCCGGAGAAGGAGCCGGCCGAGGGCCCTGATCGTCACTCGCCGGAGGAGGAGGCGGTGGAGGAGGAGGAGTGCCCTGACTCGCCGGAGGAGGAGGAGGAGGCGGAGGCGTCCAGTTCGGAAGGTTGATGAGGTCCTTCCGCCATAGGCATGGAGTCTTCAGAGCAGACCCCAGCCGAGTCTCCCCTTCACCGGTAGGGTGGTCAAGCTGGAGGTCCTCAAATCCCTCCGTTATCTCATCCACCATCACCCTAGCATATCCTTCTGGAATCGGCATGCAGTGAAAAGTTGCGCCGGGTTCAGTAGGATAAACAGAGCCAACAGCCGCCTTGACCTTCAAATTCATCCATTGCGTCATAAGGTGGCAATTTTGAGACTCCGTTATAGCATCCACAGGATAGCTGGCAGGAGCCGTCAAGGCATGCTGCAGCTGAAGCTGCTCGGTGGAAGCCACGCTGCTTCTGCGCTGAGATGGCGGGGTAGCTTCGGGGGAGGCTTCGGCAGTACGTTTGCTACGATTTGCTTCTCGTTCCTCTATCGCTTGTACCCTTGCGTGCAGCGCCTGCAGTTCGGTCTGCTGCACTTTTTTCCTCCTCTCATGGGATTTGTAACTGCCTGCGTCCGGAAACCCAACATTCCATGGAACGGAGCCTGGCGTGCCTCGTGTCCATCCAGGGTGCTCAGGATTCCCGAGGGCCATTGTGAGCTCGTCGTGCTCTCTGTCTGGAAAGAACGTCCCTTCCTGCGCTGCGTCGATATAGTGCTTAAGCCTACTGACTGGTATGTCCATTTGTTCGTTCGTCCAAATGCATCCCCCTGTTTCAGGGTCCAAGGTTCCGCCAGCCCCGAAGAACCAAGTCCGGCAATGGTCTGGCCAGTTATATGTCTCTGGTCTGATCTCTTTATGAAGCAGATCATTCTCAACCTTGGACCACTTAGGCCGGGCTACGAGGTAGCCACCTGACCCCGTGCGATGGTGAAGCTTCTTCTTCGCGGCATTCTGCTTGTTTGTCGCCGACATCTTCTTACTCTTTTCCGATGTCTTGTAGGCCACAAATGCGGGCCAGTGATCTCTGATCTTCTCATATCTGCCCTTAAATTCTGGTGTCTCTTTTTTATCGACAAACCTATTGAGCTCTTTCTTCCACCTCCTGAATAGATCTGCCATCCTCTTCAGAGCAAAAGACTTGATTAATTTCTCTTTAATTGGGTTCTCTGGATTATCCTCTGGCGGTAGGGTGAAATTTGACTTCAGCTCAGTCCAAAGATCATTTTTCTGCATATCATTGACATAAGACACCTCAGGGTCTTCTATAGCCGGCTTAAACCATTGCTGGATGCTTATCGGGGTCTTGTCCCTAACCAGAACCCCGCACTGAGCAACAAATGCCCTCTTTGTCCGGAGGGGTTCAATAGGTTGGCCGTCGGGCGCGATTGCTGTGATCTCAAGCTTTTCATCCGAGCTCAACTTTTTCTTCGGGCCTCGTCTCTTTACCGAAGTTGTGCTCGATCCGGAGGGCTAGAAAAAAGAACAAAGACTTAATTAATATGTGTACATACCAAAACAATGAATGCATCAATCAGCTAGTCAGCATAGGCTTAACTAATATATATACCTGGCCGGACTCGGTTCGGTCACCGGAGCCGTCATCACTTTCTCCTTCTTGCACCGGCATTGGGTCACCGGCGCCGTCCTCATGTTCTTCTTCTTGCACCGGCATTAGGTCACCGTAGCCAGCTTGTTCACCCTCTCCTTCCGGACCATCGATGATATCGTTGAGATAGTACGAGACGGCATCACTTCCTTCTGCGATTATCTCCCTCAACAACGCTTCTTTTCTTGCTTCGTCTAGGGCGGTGTCCATAGTTTCTACAAATATTTACAACATGGCAATTATTATTCAAACATGACAGATGGATATATTAGTGCCAAACGTAGAACTAGCTACCTAATCATAGTAAGCTATCGGGAGGGGGTATATATCGACAACGACGACACTACATCTATATATGTCCCTCGATGACCCTCGTTCCCGATAAAAAAAGAGGAAGAAGAAGAAAAAAAGAGGAGAAGAACTCCTCTATTCTTTCTTCTCCTCTTTTTTCTTCTTCTTCCTCTTCTTTTTTTATCCTCTTCTTCCTCTCATGTTCGAGAGGATCGCCTTGGGGTCGGGAGGTTGCCTAGTGTCAAAGGATTCAACAAAACCATGTCTTCATCATTAGGCGAAAGTAACATGTGCATGATGGTAGGAAGCTCTTCAAAGTTGTTCTGGAACGGAGTCCCAGATAGGATAATCCGCCTTTTGGTACAAAGTTCAGCAAGAGCCTTCCGAATATCGCTATTTGGAAGGCCTTTGCTGAATTCGTACCAAAAGGCGGATTATTCTATCCGGGACTCCATTCCAGAACAACTTTGCAGAACTTCGTACCAACATGCCCTGGTTACTTCTGGCTAATGATGAAGGCATGGATTTCTTCAATACTTTGACACTAGGAAAACAAAAGAGGAGAAGAAGAAAGGAATAGTGGAGAAGAAGAGAAAACTATTCCTTTCTTCTTCTCCTCTTCTTTTTCTTCTTTTTTCTTCTTCTTATTTATTTCTCCTCTTCTTTTCCTCTCCTCTTCTTCTTTCTTTCCTCTTCTTATTTTCTTCTTTCCTATCCTTCTTTTTCTAAAATTGTAACTTTTGCATATATAAAACTTTTCTAAAATTGTAACTTTCTATATAAAACTTTCCTATCGGGAAGGGGAGAAGATCGAAGAAAAAAAAGAAGAAAAAAAAGAGAAGAAGAAAGGAATAGAGGAGAAGAAGAAAAATAGAATTTTTTTCTATTTTTTCTTCTTCTCCTCTATTCCTTTCTTCTTCTCCTCTTCCTTTTCTTCCTCTCCTCTTCTTCTCCTTTTTCCTCTTCTTTTTTTCTCCTCTTCTTCCCGACCCTCGCCCCCTCGAACACTTGGCGACCCTCGACCCTCTACCCTAGCTAGTTCCTGACCTAGCTTGTCAAAGTTATCTGGTACACACATATACATACATACACATATACACTACACACATGCATACATACACATACATACACATACATATACACATATCTGCATGCACACACATATACACTGCACACACATACACATACATACACATATATATACACTACACACATGCATACATATATCTCAAAAAAATTAACAGAGGCGGGCGGCGGCGCGGCAAGCGGAGCGCGGCCAGGCGGCGGCGTCGAGGCAGAACACGACGGGCGGCGGCGGCGAACCAGCGGCGGCGCGGCAAGCGGAGCACGTACGGGTAGGGCACGGCGGGCAGCGGCGTCGGGGCGCGGCAAGAGCACGGCGGGCAACGGCGTCGGGGCGCGGC
Source organism: Triticum monococcum (assembly GCA_034509565.1). Taxonomy (NCBI): domain Eukaryota; kingdom Viridiplantae; phylum Streptophyta; class Magnoliopsida; order Poales; family Poaceae; genus Triticum; species Triticum monococcum. The sequence continues at coordinate 37,291,019 of CM067841.1, read as the reverse complement.
TGACGGTGGTGGCCGGGCGCGGCGGGGGGAGAGGAGGAGAGGAGGGGAACGGCACGGCGGCTCACAGTGGGAGCGGCCGGGCCGGGAAGGCGTCGGGGTAGGGCTCGACGGCGGCGGCGAGGACGGCGAAGTGGAGCAGCCTGACGGTGTCGGGGCAGGGCTCGGTGGTGGCGGAGGCGACGATGAGGGGCTCGGCGACGGCGACGGCGACGAGGAGGACGAGCAGCCTGGCGGCGTCGGCGATGGGGAATGGAGCAGTTGGCGAAAATATCGCAAGGGTTGGCTTATATAGCCAGAGCAATGGTCCCGGTTCATGCAACCAACCGGGACTAATGCCCCTCTTTGGTCCCGGTTGGTGCCACGAACCGGGACCAAAGGCCAATTTTCGGCAGCCCAAAGGGCGGGAAGCGGCGGCCTTTGGTCCCGGTTGGTGGCACCAACCGGGACTAAAGGGTGGCATTGGTCACGGTTGGTGCCACCAACCGGGACCAATGCCCCCTTTAGTCCCGGTTGGTGTCACCAACCGGGACCAATGCCCTTGTGCGCCCCGGGTCCAAAAGTTTAGTCCCACATCGCTAGTTGAGAGCGCCCGAGACCAGTTTATAAGGTCTGCTGCCTCCTCCCTCCTGAACTCCTCCAAACTGAAGGCCTATGGGCCTAATTTGACACTGCTTTGCCTGTGGGCCTATTGGGCCTTCTGCGGGCCTGAATCCTGGCCCGTGTAGGGTTTCTAGTCGTATTCAGGCCGTGGAGGTCCAGTAGGTGGCATTTTTTTTTGTTTTTTCTTTTTTATTTCTACATTTTTTTGGTTTTTTATTTTTTTGCTTTTAGGTCACAAAAATTATAAACTTTCTATTAGTGCCATTAATTTTAAATTTTAAATGGTTTAAATTTGAATTTTTAAAAATTTGTGTGAATCACTAGTTTATGAATAACTTTACTACAAAATTAGAATTTTTTTTCTATTTATTTTTTATTTCTACTTAAAACTAAATACTTACAGTTTTTTAGTGATTTCTTTTTGCTTTTAGGTCACAAAAATTATAAACTTTCTGTTAGTGCCATTAGTTTTAAATTTTAAATAGTTTAAATTTGAATTTTTAAAAATTTGAAGAATATTATAGTTTTATTTTAGTTTAATTACTTAAAGTTTTTTAGTGATACTTATAGTTTTATTTTACTTATAATTTAATTTTTTTATTTGTACTAAATACTTATAGTTTTAAAATGCACCATATTTTTTTTACTATGAAGTTAGATCATCTGTTACAAAGGGATTTCATTTTCTTGAACTTATTTGAACTCCATATTTTTTCTGAGTTCAAAATGCACCATTCAAAGACACATCATCAATTTTCAACCCTTTCTGACTTCATTTGTTATTTTTCATGCATTTATTGATTTTTTTGAGCTATAAGACCCTGAAATTGAAAAGCATTTCAAATGAACTCCGAAAAGGTTGAAAGTTGGCATGGTATCATCATTTCACCCACATAGTATGTGCAACAAAGTTGAGATGGTTACGGCAAAAACTGGATGCACTTCGTGTACAAAACGGACAATCTCTTTCGAAGTATCAGGGTTTCGGACGAAAGATCATCTGTTACAAAGGGATTTCATTTTCTTGAACTTATTTGAACTTCATATTTTTTTCTGTGTTCAAAATGCACCATTCAAAGACACATCATCAATTTTCAACCCTTTCTGACTTCATTTGTTATTTTTCATGGATTTATTGATTTTTTTGAGCTACAAGACCCTGAAATTAAAAAGCATTTCAAATGGACTCCGAAAAGGTTGAAAGTTGGCATGGTATTATCATTTCACCCACATAGCATGTGCAACAAAGTTGAGATGGTTACGGAAAAAACTGGATGCACTTCGTGTACAAAACGGACAATCTCTTTCGAAGTATCAGGGTTTCGGACGAAAGATCATTTGTTACAAAGGGATTTCATTTTCTTGAACTTATTTGAACTCCATATTTTTTCTGTGTTCAAAATGCACCATTCAAAGACACATCATCAATTTTCAACCCTTTCTGACTTCATTTGTTATTTTTCATGGATTTATTGATTTTTTTGAGCTATAAGACCTTGAAATTGAAAAGCATTTCAAATGAACTCCGAAAAGGTTGAAAGTTGGCATGGTATCATCATTTCACCCACATAGCATGTGCAACAAAGTTGAGATGGTTACGGAAAAAACTAGATGCACTTCGTGTACAAAACGAACAATCTCTTTCGAAGTATCAGAGTTTCGGACGAAAGATCATCTGTTACAAAGTTGGCATGGTATCATCATAATAGTTGCGGGAGAAAGTCTTCACTTTTTCTTCGCTTGTGTCATTTGCTTATTGCGCCGTAACCATGGATAATCTTCATTGTTTATCAGGATGCTTGGGTCAGCCTTGACATTGAAGGAAGGAATTTCATGAAACTTTTCATAATCTTCAGACATGTCTGTCTTGCCGTCCACTCCCAGGATGTCCCTTTTTCCTGAAAGAACTATGTGGCGCTTTGGCTCATCGTATGATGTATTCGCTTCCTTATCTTTTCTTTTTCTCGGTTTGGTAGACATGTCCTTCACATAGATAACCTGTGCCACATCATTGGCTAGGACGAACGGTTCGTCAGTGTACCCAAGATTTTTCAGATCCACTGTTGTCATTCCGTACTGTGGGTCTACCTGTACGCCGCCGCCAAACAGAATGACCCATTTGCACTTAAACAAAGGGACCTTAAAATCAGGTCCGTAGTCAAGTTCCCATATGTCCACTATGTAACCATAATATGTGTCCTTTCCGCTCTCGGTTGCTGCATCAAAGCGGACACCGCTGTTTTGGTTGGTGCTCTTTTGATCTTGGGCGATCGTGTAAAATGTATTCCCATTTATCTCGTATCCTTTGTAAGTCAATACAGTCAAAGATGGTCCCCTGGACAACAAGTACAACTCATCACAAACAGTGTTGTCACCTCTGAGACGTGTTTCCAACCAACTGCTGAAAGTCCTGATGTGTTCACATGTAATCCAGTCGTCGCATTGCTCCGGGTGTTTGGAGCGCAGACTGTTCTTGTGTTCATCGACATACAGGGTCACCAAGGTAGAGTTCTGTAGAACTGTGTAGTGTGTTTGAGACCAAGAATATCCGTCCCTGCATATTATTGAGTCTCTTCCAAGAGTGCCTTTTCCAGTCAGTCTCCCCTCATACCGCGATTTAGGGAGACCTATCTTGTTAAGGCCAGGAATGAAGTCAACACAAAACCCGATAACATCCTCCGTTTGATGGCCCATGGAGATGCTTCCTTCTGGCCTAGCACGGTTACGGACATATTTCTTTAGGACTCCCATGAACCTCTCAAAGGGGAACATATTGTGTAGAAATATGGGCCCCAGGATGACAATCTCGTCGACTAGATGAACTAGGACGTGCGTCATGATATTGAAGAAGGATGGTGGGAACACCAGCTCGAAACTGACAAGACATTGCGCCACATCACTCCTTAGCCTTGGTACCATTTCTGGATCGATCACCTTCTGAGAGATTGCATTGAGGAATGCACATAGCTTCACAATGGCTAATCGGACGTTTTCCGGTAAAAGCCCCCTCAATGCAACCGGAAGCAGTTGCGTCATAATCACGTGGCAGTCATGAGACTTTAGGTTCTGAAACTTTTTCTCTGGCATATTTATTATTCCCTTTATATTCGATGAGAAGCCAGTCGTGACCTTCATACTAAGCAGGCATTCAAAGAAGATTTCTTTCTCTTCTTTCGTAAGAGCGTAGCTGGCAGGACCTTTATACTGCTTCGGAGGCATGTCGTCTTTTTCGTGCAAACGTTGCAGGTCCTCCCGTGCCTCCGGCGTATCTTTTGTCTTCCCATACACGCCCAAGAAGCCTAGCAGGTTCACGCAAAGGTTCTTCGTCACGTGCATCACGTCGATTGAGGAGCGGACCTCTAGGTCTTTCCAGTAGGGTAGGTCCCAAAATATAGATTTCTTCTTCCACATGGGTGCGTGTCCCTCAGCGTCATTCGGAACAGCTAGTCCACCGGGACCCTTTCCAAAGATGACGTAGGGTAAATCATTGACCATAGCAAGCACATGATCACCGGTGCGCATGGCAGGCTTCTTCCGGTGATCTGCCTCGCCTTTGAAATGCTTGCCTTTCTTTCGACATTGATGGTTGGTCGGAAGAAATCGACGATGGCCCAGGTACACATTCTTCCTGCATTTGTCCAGGTATATACTTTCAGTGTCATCTAAACAGTGCGTGCATGTGTGGTATCCTTTGTTTGTCTGTCCTGAAAGGTTACTGAGAGCGGGCCAATCGTTGATGGTCACGAACAGCAACACCTTAAGGTTAAATTCCTCCTGTCTGTGCTCATCCCACGTACGTACACTGTCTCCATTCCACAGCGGTAAAAGTTCTTCAACTAATGGCCTTAGGTACACATCAATTTCGTTGCCGGGTTGCTTAGGGCCTTGGATGAGAACTGGCATCATAATGAACTTTCGCTTCATGCACATCCAAGGAGGAAGGTTATACATACATAGAGTCACGGGCCAGGTGCTGTGATTACTACTCTGCTCCCCGAAAGGATTAATGCCATCCGCGCTTAAAGCAAACCATACATTCCTTGGGTCCTTTGCAAACTCATCCCAGTACTTTCTCTCGATTTTTCTCCACTGCGACCCATCAGCGGGTGCTCTCAACTTCCCATCTTTCTTTCAGTTCTCACTGTGCCATCGCATCAACTTGGCATGCTCTTCGTTTCTGAACAGACGTTTCAACCGTGGTATTATAGGAGCATACCACATCACCTTTGCAGGGACCCTCTTCCTGAGGGGCTCGCCGTCAACATCACCGGGGTCATCTCGTCTGATCTTATACCGCAGCGCACCGCATACCGGGCATGCGTTCAGATCCTTGTATGCACCGCGGTAGAGGATGCAGTCATTAGGGCATGCATGTATCTTCTCCACCTCCAATCCTAGAGGGCATACGACCTTCTTTGCTGCGTATGTACTGTCGGGCAATTCGTTATCCTTTGGAAGCTTCTTCTTCAATATTTTCAGTAGCTTCTCAAATCCTTTGTCAGCCACAGCATTCTCTGCCTTCCACTGCAGCAATTCCAGTACGGTACCGAGCTTTGTGTTGACATCTTCGCAATTGGGGTATAACCCTTTTTTGTGATCATCTAACATGCGATCGAACTTAAGCTTCTCCTTTTGACTAATGCATTGCGTCCTTGCATCGACAATGACCCGGCGGAGATCATCATCATCGGGCACATCGTCTGGTTCCTCTTGATCTTCAGCAGCTTCACCCGTGGCAGCATCATTGGGCACATCGTCTGGTTCCTCTTGATCTTCACCAGCTCCCCCCGTTGCAGCATCACCGTATTCAGGGGGCACATAGTTGTCATCGTACTCTTCTTCTTCGCCGTCTTCCATCATAACCCCTATTTCTCCGTGCCTCGTCCAAACATTATAGTGTGGCATGAAACCCTTGTAAAGCAGGTGGGAGTGAAGGATTTTCCGGTTAGAGTAAGACCTCGTATTCCCACATTCAGTGCATGGACAACACATAAAACCATTCTGCTTGTTTGCCTCAGCCGCATCGAGAAACTCATGCACGCCCTTAATGTACTCGCGGGTGTGTCTGTCACCGTACATCCATTGCCGGTTCATCTGCGTGCATTATATATAATTAAGTGTCCAAATTAATAGAAGTTCATCATCACATTAAAACCAAAGTACATACATAGTTCTCATCTAACAACATATAGCTCTCCAGAGCATCTAATTAATTAAACCATACATTAAAACTATGTAAAACATTTCAATGCGAAAACAAATGCGATCATAATCGCAACCAAGGTAACAATTGATCCAACGGCATAATGATACCAAGCCTCGGTATGAATGGCATATTTTCTAATCTTTCTAATCTTCAAGCGCATTGCATCCATCTTGATCTTGTGATCATCGACGACATCCGCAACATGCAACTCCAATATCATCTTCTCCTCCTCAATTTTTTTTATTTTTTCCTTCAACAAATTGTTTTCTTCTTCAACTAAATTTAACCTCTCGACAAGGTCGGTTGGCATTTCCGATTCACATACATCCTAGATAAATAAAATCTATGTCACGTTGGTCGGCATAATTTTCATAAACAATAAATGAACCAATAGTTATAAAGATAATATACATACCAAATCCGAATCATAGACAGGACGAGGGCCGGCGGGGGCGGATACCAAAACCATCGCACTATATAAGATGCAATAATAAATGTAAGAAAATGATACAAGTATCTATCTAAACATACAAGTAAGAATATTTTTCCTTTCAGAAAGAAGATAAGAATAAGAGGCTCACCACGGTGGTGTCGGTGATGAGATCCGCGCGGGTGATCGACGGCGGTGAAGACGGGGACGGGGCGTGACGGACCGCTAAATCTAGACAAATCTCGAGGAAAATGGAGCTTGGAGGTCGAGCTTCGAGAGGAGAAAGCTTAAGTAGTGTGGCTCGGGCATTCCATCGAACACCTCATGTGCATAGGAGGTGAGCTAGAGCACCACAAAGGCCTCTCCCCCTTGGCCAGAAAAAACAGAGCATTGTGCTCTGCTCTTGCGCGAGGGGGTATATATAGGCAATTCATTGGTCCCGGTTCGTGGCATGAACCGGGACTAAAGGGGAGCCTTTGGTCCCGGTTCATGCCACCAACCGGGACCAATGGTGGTGGGCCAGGAGCGAGGCCCATTGGTCCCGGTTCGTCCCACCAACCGGGACCAAAAGGTCCAGACGAACCGGGACCAATGGCCCACGTGGCCCGGCCGGCCCCCTGGGCTCACGAACCGGGACCAATGCCCACATTGGTCCCGGTTCAAGACTGAACCGGGACTAATGGGCTGAGGTGGCCTGGACCATAGCCCCTTTTTCTACTAGTGCATCTTCGCAATTGGGGTATAACCCTTTTTTGTGATCCTCTAACATGCGATCGAACTTCATCTTCTCCTTTTGACTAATGCATTGTGTCCTTGCATCGACAATGACCCGGCGGAGATCATCATCATCGGGCACATCGTCTGGTTCCTCTTGATCTTCAGCAGCTTCACCCGTGGCAGCATCATTGGGCACATCGTCTGGTTCCTCTTGATCTTCACCAGCTCCCCCCGTTGCAGCATCACCGTATTCAGGGGGCACATAGTTGTCATCGTACTCTTCTTCTTCGCCGTCTTCCATCATAACCCCTATTTCTCCATGCCTCGTCCAAACATTATAGTGTGGCATAAAACCCTTGTAAAGCAGGTGGGAGTGAAGGATTTTTCGGTTAGAGTAAGACCTCGTATTCCCACATTCAGTGCATGGACAACACATAAAACCATTCTGCTTGTTTGCCTCAACCGCATCGAGAAACTCATGCACGCCCTTAATGTACTCGCGGGTGTGTCTGTCACCGTACATCCATTGCCGGTTCATCTGCGTGCATTATATATAATTAAGTGTCCAAATTAATAGAAGTTCATCATCACATTAAAACCAAAGTGCATACATAGTTCTCATCTAGCAACATATAGCTCTCCAGAGCATCTAATTAATTAAACCATACATTGAAACTATGTAAAACATTTCAATGCGAAAACAAATGCGATCATAATCGCAACCAAGGTAACAATTGATCCAACGGCATAATGATACCAAGCCTCGGTATGAATGGCATATTTTCTAATCTTTCTAATCTTCAAGCGCATTGCATCCATCTTGATCTTGTGATCATCGACGACATCCGCAACATGCAACTCCAATATCATCTTCTCCTCCTCAATTTTTTTTATTTTTTCCTTTAACAAATTGTTTTCTTCTTCAACTAAATTTAACCTCTCGACAATAGGGTCGGTTGGCATTTCCGATTCACATACATCCTAGATAAATAAAATCTATGTCACGTTGGTCGGCATAATTTTCATAAACAATAAATGAACCAATAGTTATAAAGATAATATACATACCACATCCGAATCATAGACAGGACGAGGGTCGACGGGGGCGGATACCAAAACCATCGCACTATATAAGATGCAATAATAAATGTAAGAAAATGATACAAGTATCTATCTAAACATACAAGTAAGAATATTTTTCCTTTCAGAAAGAAGATAAGAACAAGAGGCTCACCATGGTGGTGTCGGTGATGAGATCGGCGCGGGTGATCGACGGCGGTGAAGACGGGGACGGGGCGTGACGGACCGCTAAATCTAGACAAATCTCGAGGAAAATGGAGTTTGGAGGTCGAGCTTCGAGAGGAGAAAGCTTAAGTAGTGTGGCTCGGGCATTTCATCGAACACCTCATGTGCATAGGAGGTGAGCTAGAGCACCACAAAGCCCTCTCCCCCTCGGCCAGAAAAAACAGAGCACTGTGCTCTGCTCTTGCGCGAGGGGGTATATATAGGCACCTCATTGGTCCCGGTTGGTGGCATGAACCGGGACTAAAGGGGAGCCTTTGGTCCCGGTTCAAGCCACCAACCGGGACCAATGGTGGTGGGCCAGGAGCAAGGCCCATTGGTCCCGGTTCGTCCCACCAACCGGGACCAAAAGGTCCAGATGAACCGGGACCAATGGCCCACGTGGCCCGGCCGGCCCCTGGGCTCACGAACCGGGACCAATGCCACATTGGTCCCGGTTCTAGACTGAACCGGGACTAATGGGCTGACCCGGCCTGGACCAAAGCCCTGTTTTCTACTAGTGTGTATCGGCCATGGCAAACATTCGAATACCAAAATGATCAAATTTCACTTGAACCATGGCAAAATTCTCTTCTGCATGAGTCCATGTATCCAAATTGACTTGTAGCGTTGATCTTCCAAATTTTACACCTTTTCAAAGGAACCTTCATGTGCGTACATGTGGGTATTGATCGGCGGTGAGTTTCCACGAAAGCTATCGCTTGGATGATGTTCGACGATGATATAATGTACTCGGGACAACGACCTCTCCAACTAGTAGATCAGAAGTAGGTAGCAAGCATACTGTTGTTGGCACAACTTGTTGCTCACGCCAAACCTCTCTTCTCCACTTTGACAATGACTTGCTTTATGGACATCCAAAACTAATTTGATCTAGATTTCCTGTAGTGGCTCGTTTGAAAAAACAAATCTTCTAAAAGTTAGAAACAAAACATCAATGTTTTGACCATTTCAGCACATCCCAGAGCAAGTTGTGCCTATTTATGCCGGAACAAATTAAAATTGTCGTGGTCCACAGAAACAATTTAAACTAGACAAGATTGCCCCATCTCCCACTTGGATTAACAAACTACATACTCTCAGGAGTACTATTAGTTTTAGCTGACTAATTTTCTCTCAACGTAGTTGGTGTACAATCACCGGGAGCCTCGGAACCTTCGTGGAAACAGCCTCCAGGAATGTATTTCTCCATTCTAAATTAGTCGATCATCAATGGAAACTGCACTAAACTAAACTAAAAGGTTAGCTCTAGTTGTTCACAACTTTCTAGTGTTATTCTGTATATATATACCTGGTCATTTTGTCACACTGATGACACTTTGTTGGTCGCGCAGCAGGCATCTTGTTTCATAGTCTATATGTGCTAGGCCCCTAAATTTTATGGAGTACTCCCTTCATTCTTAAATATAAGTATTTTTAAAGATTTCAGTATGAACTACATATACGGAGCAAAATGAGTGAATGTACAATCTAAATATGTCTATATACATCTGTATGTAGTCTTTATTGAAATCTCTAAAAAAACTTATATTTAGAAACGGAGGGAGTATATGCTCCCGTGATGCTTGATTAGTTAAGTTAAACTAGAGTTTGGGGTTGCGGCATGAAAGGTGGAAACATACACGGGGTGTATGGTAGCTATAGATTGCCATGAAATTGTCGTGCTTGCAAATTAAAGTTGTTATCATCACGTCAACATAAATTGTCATGACATGTAGATTTGCCATGCCTAAAAATCTGACATCGGATTTAGTGTTAAATTAAGATTCATTCCTCAAAAAGCACAACGTATCCACTAGTAATAGTCAAGCACTATACTGGTAGTGGTGCAAATATGATCTGTCTGTGGAAATCTGAATTTTCATATGTTTCTTTTATGTACAAAATGTTAGTAGTAATCTACTTGTTACTGGTGTGTGGGAGTATGTTGGCTCTTGTTCAAAAGCAGGCCACAATATTTGCTATGATGTATTAATCAGGTAGGAGTCATGTATGGTACCTCAAATGCTCCTCCCTCCAATTTCAAATTAATTGACGCAACTCTAAAGTTGTACTAAGGTTGTGCCAATTAATTCAAATCAAAGGAAGTAATAAAACAGGTAGGTTCACAAACAAGCAGACAGACTCCAGAGTGGCAATCATGTGAATATTCTCTGAGGCAAAGGGTGCTATGTCATTCAGCGTGTGATGTGTTTGCATGTTGCATCCACCGACTGATCTTGCGATAATGCATGTCAATCCTTCTGGAAAAGCATGAGCATCTCACAATGCGTGCAACATCTGATACAACCACGAATTAATTTGTTTCATGACAGGCTAGCGGAGAAGCATCGACTCCCGGACATGCCTGCTAAAGCATAGCCTCGGGGAGAGTGATATCTTCTTTGCGTGCTATGGCCCAAAACCCCCCAAAGGGCGATGGTCATGGCTCATGGCCGTTTCTCTCTTGTCGCATTCAGATGGCCACGAGACGACCGACGACGATGATGATGATGAGGTGTTTTAGCATAAGAATTCAGATGGCACGTCGCATTTCTTGCTGTCTCCACCCTTTTATCGGAAGTAAATTACCGGTTTATATTAACTATTCTGTATAACTTGGTACCAAACCTGCGTTAATTAGTATGGATTGCAGCGAGTAGGTTAGTTAGTTGACACATGCCACAGACATGGTCGGCTTGCGGTCATAGAGGGCTAAAACTCGATGCAGCCTGTCTGGAGCGCAGCATGTAGCCTTGTACTCTACTAACGGTGTTGGTTAGTTTAATTAATCTCGCAGCTGACAAGTAGGAGTATAATTCTGTCGACCTGCATCACTAATTGTCCCGCCAAATCTGCTGCGAACGGTGATCTTTATTCGATCTGTTCGTTTCGCTCCGGCAGGCAGGGCCCTGCGGCGCGTGCTTAGCAAGCTGGCTGGCCACCTCACGTGCGTGCGATCTGCGCATATAATCCGCACATAATTAAGTGCAATTACGTCCGTGGTACTCCTTGCATCAATCTGTCTGTACACTGTTCCATTGTTTTTTATGTCTAGTGTGAGCCATCTACGTACATCCCTGCGACGAGCTACAGTATTTCTTAAGAGAGAGAGAGAGAGACACCAAATCATTATTAGTTGATATAATTATATAGCAGGGTTGCCACTCTAATAGCTGACCTTTGGCGTCCTCGCACACGATTAGGAAGCTAGCACGAAGGAGAGCTACAACGAACTGATTAACTAATACTAGGAGCGACAGCATCGAGCAAGAGATCAAAGCTCTAAAGATCATTAAATTAGCCACGCTAACCCTAAAGATCAAAGCTCTGGCGTGCAGACCGACCGATGTATATAGCTTTCTCTTGACTCTGTAGAGAACGATACTAACCATGCCTTTCTTACAACGGTCCAGTTCTGGGCCGATTCTCTCGAAATCTTGAGAATCGACACTACACCCAACTTTTTCTAGAATCTTATACTTGTATTTTTTTTTACAATTCTAGTTGTTCACATCCTAACTAACTAGAATTGTAAAAAAGGGGGGGTTTAAGATTCTGAGAGAAGCTGAGTGGAGAGTCGATTCTCAAGATTATGGAAGAATCAGCCAAAAGAATTGGGTCGCCAACCAACAAATCTTTTGACCCACATTAGTTGTTTCATCGAATTGCCTTTATTTAACTAATTAATTAATTAACAACTGATTATTAGATGCAAAATGGAGATCGGTCCACCTTAATTGCTTGCCCCACCTTTGTGTTTTCTCATATGTCTCATGCTTGTTCAAGTCACCTGTACAGAGCTCAGTCACATTTTATCTTCTTGCCATCTGGATACATTAAGCTGACCGACAATCCGTTAGATTTACACGGTGTGCTGGTTGTGGACAGTCAGAATGAGGGCGGTGGATAGTTGCGGCTATTAGATGCTGACTAGTAATGAACAGAAAGGCTCATGGTAGCCGCTGGATCATTGTCAAAGCTCATCTGATCTTAGTTAAGACAATGTGTTTGATCCCACAATCGGCAGGCCTTTTTACCCATTAATCACTAAATTAGTTATTCCAACGACAATCTAAAAATGCACATCCAATGGCTGTTTCTTTTTGTTGTATAGAGAACAATACTTTCTCCGTCACGGTTTAGAAGGCACGGTTAAATTTGCGTGTGTTTTCACAATAGATAAGGTTTAGGGCGCATTGCATTTATTTCTAGTAGCTAATTAGTACTCCGTATACTATTTCTATATGCATGCGTAGTGTGAATGCTATTTTTTAGCTCACCTCATAACCAATAGATAACCACCTAGGTCCCAGAGAATTTCCAAACGTGCCTTCTAAACCGTGACGGAGAAAGTACTCGCCATTCCTATGTCTAATTATGATTAACCGGTACACTAATTGTCATACACAGGCATCGGTTGTAGCTGTCCGCATCTCATTACCTTTTATCAATTAATTGATTAGGCGCATAATGGAGGTCGATCTGCCTACATCGCTTTCACCATTTCTCAACATCTCCCTATCATTTGTGAGATCTCATCATTTGTAGGGTGACCGATCACATTAAATGGAGCCAAATCATGGTAGCTTTAGACTTTAGTAGCTTTGGAATAATAGCTTTCACTTTTTACTCATTTGCAACGATCAGATTGGAGGAAACTGGTGGAGTGATCGAGGAATGAGACGCAATGTGCTAGTGTTGGACAGTCAGGACCAGATAAGTGAGCGCGGAGGCTCGATCAAGCGAGGAGTATACTGGAAGCCTTCTCATGACCGCCGGATCGTTGTCAGAGCTCACCTGCTCTGTGCTTATTCCATCACCCGTGCCCCATTGACTTACCAAAGAAATAAGGAGAAACACTTCATCTCATGTTTCACCATCGGTACGGCATGTACGGCAAAGCCGTACAAAAAGGATTCATCCATCACATGGACTCCCAAACCAAGTTCAACGGGTGACATGTGTGGGTTTACGTTTTGTGCTTGATGTCTTTATTTACAAAACCGGGCAGGTAGGATTCACGTTTTCTAAAATGACTATGACAGGACATGAATTTGGCAACAAGGTTATTTCCTCTTTTTTTCATTTACAAAAGCGCACTTCACCGTGAGTTTTACTCCAATGCGCGTAATCTGATTTGGGCTGAGGTCCCATCTCACTCGCTTAGGATAAGAAAAATGTTTTTTCTTAAAAAGAAATCACCATTAAAATTCGGTTAAGATGGCTCTCTATGTAGAGAAATTATATTTTGTATTCATTCGTGTGTTGGGTTTAATGTCTAACCAGCAAACACATGAAATGAATGTGCGGTTCTCCCTAGGCCTCTTTGTCTGCTACCATATTGAATTTAAAGAGAGGAAGGATAGGGAATGAAATGGTTGCATCAATGGCTCTAGGTCAGTAAGTCAATGATATGCAATGTTCAATGGTGGTGGCGCTAGGAAGGTATAAATGTAAAGACAACATTGTACGTACTCGACTATTAATACTTGACAGAGAAGTAGGCTTAGAGGGTGCTTGGATACGTTTTAGTCCCATGACTAAAAGTAGTGGGACTAAAACTTGCTAGCCTCAGCCATACTTGGATCCAAATACTAAAGAGACTAAAATCAAGTTATTGAGCATTTATTATCCTCCAAACCCTCCAATCCAGAACTCGCATGTGTTAAAGGAGAGGCATTAAATGATGAGAGAGAGGGCTAATACATATTTTAGTAGGTTTCCTATGACTAAAAATTTTTAGCCTCAAGACTAGTCCTAGCCTCTCTTTAGTCAGGGGTGCTTGGAACTTTAGCCTTTAAAAGAGACTATTTTTAGTCAGACTAAAAATAGTCCCTTGGATCCAAGCACCCTCTTAGAGCACCATCGAGCGATAGTGAATCTAAGGAATTAGATGTGGAAGACTGGAATATTAATGCCCGTGGTTCTCTTATGATGGAGAACAAGAGAATCAAGAGGAAAACACAAGGTGGCAGGTGACCATGGCCATGTATAAAGCATATAGATATGTGGAGAGAAGATAAATTTGATTGACCATGATAAACATTTGAATGTGGAATGACTAAATTTCACTCGAATCACTGTGGGAAATTCCCTTTGTGCACTTGTCCAGGTATCTGGAATTGACTCGTAACGCTAGTCTTCCAAATTTCTACACTTGTTCATAAAAAAAACATATATGTGCATATGTGTGTATATTAATCAGCCTTGGGTTTCCATGAAAGCTATCGTTTCAATGGTGTTTGTCGATGATATGGTGTACTTGATAGCAAACTCTTCACCTAGTAGATTAGAAGTAGGTAGCAAACAAACCGTTCTTGGCCTAACATCCATGTACATCCAAAACTAGCTTGATCTAACTTTCTTGAAGAAACTGCCCTAAAAGTTGAAAACAAGACATCAATGGTTTGATCATTTTGTCATAGAGACGATGGGAGATGACACTTTGTTGGCCACGCAGTAGGTATGTTGTTCCATGGTCTATATAAGCGTCTCAAATGCTAATAAAACTGGTAGGTTCACAAACAGGAGGACTAACTTTAGAGTGGCAGTCATGTGAATATTCTCTCAGGCAGAGGGTGCTTTTCTCATTCGACGCGTGCTTGCATGTTGCACCAACTAACAAATCTTGTGATAATGCATGCCCATCCTTCTGAAATTATGAGCATCTCACAATGCTCGTGGCATTTCATACAACCATGGATTAATTTTTTCCATGACAGGCTAGCCGAAAGGATTGACTCTTGGACATACAGGCTAAAGCATAGCCTTGGCAAGCACAATATGTTCTGTGTGTGCTATGGCCAAAACCCCAAAAGGGTGATTGTCATGGATCATGGTCGTTTCTCTCTCGTCGCGTCCAGATGGCCACGAGACGACAATGATGAGGAGGAGGAGGTGATTTAGCATAAGAATTCAGGTGGCACGTCGCATTTCTCGTGTCCCCACCCTTCTATTGGAAGTAAATTGCTAGTCGTGATTAACTATGTTAATTGGTTGACACATTACCCAAGTTGCTGGCCGTGGATCGGGTGGCTTAGCAGGTGGATAAGGATAGCTATATGCTAGCGGTGCTCCCGGGTAACACGCGACGCTAACGACGTGGTCCGCGACGAATTTGTGTGTGTGTGTGTGTGTGTGTGTGTGTGCGCGTGTGCGTGTGCGTGTGCGTGTGTGCGTGTGCGTGTGCGTGTGCGTGCGTGCGCGTGCGTGTGTGTGTGTGTGTGTGTGTGTGTGTGTGTGGAGGAGGCCTCTCGAGAGATAAAGCAACGCGATGAGTGAATCATTTTTTGTTTGGGTCGGTTGGCTGGCTCTAGAAAATTTGACGGCTAAAACACACCAAGAAGCTGCCTGCCGGGTATTACCGTGGTGAACGATGAGTGTATGTATGAGTGTTTGCGTTTGTACAAAAAGAATCTACACACCCATCACCCCACGTAAATTTCTTAAACGGCAGTAAAAAAATGTGAAAAAAGGAAGCCTAGCCAAAAAAAAAGCCGGCAAATGGTTTAGTGTCAAGACGTGGCAGCTAGTGAAGCACCAACACCAAACACTTCAAATGCTTAGGATCAAGGCTAGCTTAGCCACTTTAATTCTTTTTTATATATACGCCATTCGGTCCTGCACTTGCTCTGCCTTGAGTGATGTCCCACGGCGCGGTGAAATCTCTTGCACCTACTGCGAGCATCTCATATGACAAAACTACTAGAGGTTGTGGCGCCTCCCGAGGCGGGTCTGTGTGCACTTATCTTGTTTTCACATGTTCGGCTGCCATATTTGGTCCGCCTGAGTCAAAGTTGGGGCGGTGCCAAGTGAGAAGCGTTCCTTTTCTCTTTGTTGTTTGCGATTTTATGTCCAGCTGCATAAAAGCAATGCTAGCCTGCTCTCAACATATTTTTATTACAAAGCTTAATCGCATCAGAGTCAAAGGAGTTAATTTGGTACAAGAAAAAGAGCAGGCAGAAAATTCCTCGCCAAAGCCACAAACAGAATTAAATTTAAAATACAGTGCCAGCTACAGGCAAAAAATAGAGGTAAATTGTATAGCTACAACAAGCAAAGATCTTCTAGGATGGCCTTTCTTCTAGGATGGCCTTTCTTAAGACTACTTGACTACTTGCATACTTTCAATCAAGAATACTTGACTACTTGTAGACTGGTTTTTTTTATTGTCAAATATAGCAGCAGACAGTAACACTTGCACCCTCTTGTATAGGGTTACCTCCTTCAGGAGTTTTACAATAGTTCCACCAACTGGATCATTTTTGCGTTTTTGTCAATCCCAGCAATCTGAAGATGCTTATATGTTGTGGTACAAGAAGATGATAAAAATGATCCAATTGGTGGAACAAGAAGATGATAAAAATAGGAAGAGATCGTAGGTTGTTATAATTAAAGTGTTATAGGTAGTATCATGCATGCGAACTAGGCATTTTGGTTTAGGTGGTACACAATTAAATTAGGAGATGGATGATGGAGTATCATGATATTATACTATATCATATTAAATGATGTACTGATATGTGGCATGTATGTCAATAAATAAGGTCACTACGATACCAAGTTATAATACTATGCATTGTGAAGATACTGGTATATGATACTTTCCATTCTGACCGACTAGGGGAGAATATCTGGTGCACCGGTGCACTGAACTCATGATTGCACATTTTAAAATGTTTAAAACTTCTGAAAAAATTAGCACATCCACACAACATTAATGTAGGTTGTTACAAAATTTCAAGTCCAAATTCAAAACATAGCTCTGAAAACAAAAAAGACAAATTCAACACTAAATAGTACTCCCTTCGTTCCTAAATGTAAGAATTTTTGGTAGTTCAATTTGAACTACTAAAACATCATACATTTAGGAACGGAGGTAGTACATAACATAATTTGGGCCTTAGATTTGGCACACTGTCACATTGACATCAAATTTATCATTTTTGCATCTCAAAAACTGTTTGAAATTTTGATACGACATTTGGTGACAACATACATTGATGTTGTGTAATATGTTAGATTTTTTTAAGAATGTTCTACAGCATCCGGTGCATCGGTAGCACCACAGGTTTGGGTGCACTGGATACATGCCCCCGGCTATGGGTCGTGGAAGTTCTGCACTTCTATCTTGTCGCGTCCAGACGGCTACCATGCGTGACACTTCGGCAGTGTAGACTCTGCTTTCGTTTGGACCTGCAGCCGCAAAAGGGTCTTCGAAGACTTGTGGAAGCAAGAGAGATAGATAGGGTTGGTGTTGGTTTGCAAATTCATACTCTTCCGGTGTCCGTCTCTCCCTGTCAATCAATTCCGAAAGAAAATTTGACCCAGAATGTGGAAGCACCCCTACAAGAATTCGGAAGCTACACACACAACCACCGTAGAAATGGATGAGCGTTGGGTTGTCGGGGACAAATCGAGTGCAAGCGCAGAAGCATTCGCCGCATGCATAAAATTCAGAAAGCAGCTCTGGCATTTCTAGCTGTCTCTCAACCTTTCTACATTTCGTTTGATTATTCCGTTGTACGTGCCCGACACGAACAAAACACGATGTCCCCTGGCGCGGACAAATTTGTGGAACCAACACTGAGCGATTACGTTAATTAATCGATTGAGGCCACAGACTGGGTCGACTGGTGGTGATCGAGCCAGCTTGCATTGCGCATTGCACATGCGCTCGATCGCGTGGCTAATTGCACACATCGTCACTGACTTGTAGTACTACCGGTGCTGGTTAAAACAAACTTAAACAGTGCGATTCTGTCAACTTGTACTGGAGTAGTTGTCTTGTCTACTCACATAGGCCCTGTTTGGATCATGGGGTTAGAGCTAGTTTGGGTTTGTTGGAGGCTCAAATAAATCAAAAGTATCCTGCAGGGAGGGTTGGAGTGGGTTAGTTCCATCTAACCCAACTATCCCGATGAAGAGATGCTTATTTGGATTAGAGTGGGCTAGAAAATAACTCTAACTCTAACTGTGTTAGAGTATCCAAACAGAGCCATAGTTTTGTCCGGCCAAATCTTATCTGCCACCGTGTTCAGCTCATCCGGGTGATTTTTATTCGATCTGTTCGTCTCGCTCCGGACAGGCAGGGGCCTGCGGCACGTGCTTCGCTGGCTGGCCGGCCTCACTTTGCTGTCGCCCACATCACGTGCGCGCCATCTGTATATAATCCTCACATGATTAAGTGCAACTAGAGCGTAGGTCGGGCACATGGTCCCGTACTACTACTGGTACTCGTACTGGGGACCTGTGTGGTACATCCGTACAAATGTTAAGGCAAGGTGTGGTGGACGAGCTCCAGTGTTTCTTCAGATTGCTGGTCTCGTTCCTGTTTAGGCGTACATGCTCCAACGAGAAGGTTCCCGATCTCTCCCTCGCCCATGGTTGATGGCCACTCAACACCCAGAGAGACAAACCCACTCAACAGTGTCAAAAAAAATGTCTTACATTTTACTCCATCCATTCCTAAATATAAGTCTTTAGAGAGATTCCATTATGGACCACATACGGAGCAAAATGAATGAATCTATACTTTAAATGCATCTAGATACATCCGTATGTGGTCCATAGTAAAATCTTTACAAAGACTTATATTTAGAAACGGAGGGAGTAGAACGGAAGGAGTACATAATAATTATACCTGTTAGAGTGTTAGTTATATAGCAGGTTAACACTCTTAGCAGCTGACCTTCAGCGTCCGTACGAATAGGAAGCTGGCGCGAAGGAGAGGTTGGAGAGACAGCATCCAACCAGAGATCGGTCGAATCATTCTAGCCTCCTGCGTACAGATTGCATGCATCTTTCATTAGCCCGGCCTTTAATCATCAGATTACCCGCACCAAAGATCAAAGCTCTAGCACACGAACCAATCTGTATAGCTTCTTTTTTTTGCATCGGACCAATCTGTATAGCTGTGTCCGTACTTCTGTACAGAACGATACTCACCATGCCTATTTTACTTAATTATTACTACACGTACCAACCAATTTAGATCCACAGATCCACATTTTTTTTCCATCTCATGACCTTTAACTAATTAACTACTGCTTGGATGCACAATGAACGCTCATGTCAAATTTGCGGTGCTTGATCCCTTTCTATCTTCTTACAGCTTGGATCCGTTAGGTGATAGCGGAATATAAGATGACACGCAGTGTGCTTGCTAGTGTTGGACGATCTGGATTGAGGCGGTGGATAGATGTAGCCATGAAAGCCTCTTCATGGTCGTTGGATCGCTGTCAAAACTCACCTGATCTTCACATCTTATATCTTCATTTCTTATAATATAAACTAATACCTTCTGTTCATGTTTCACCATCTGTACGGCCACCTACATGGCTCTCCGTATGATAAAGGCATTTGCTATCCTTTTTGGGTTAAATTAGCTAATCCAAGACTAATGCATAGTTTTTAAAATTGCTCAAATGTTTCTCCTGCAAACAAGTCAAGCAAATAGGACAATGGAAATCTCAGGCCACCACAACAATAACTTGCCAATGCACACAATTTGCCCATGGGTGTAGCTAGATCTCAGTCGACTGAAACTTAACCAAGTCTCAATCAAGCGAGAGAACATATAAAAAAGAAGAAAAAAGTCTTTTTTTTGCACGGATCTCCACATGAGACCTTACGAATAAAGCATCGACCGAGACTTGGTTGTGTGGTGTATAGAGGTTGCCTCTAGAAGGAGAGAGAAGGCATAGATGCATCAAAATTCATGCATTGTGGATGCTAGTAGGTTGACTGCTCACACAAAAAGTACATGAACAAAATCATTCCACCATGGCCGATTGGTGTGAGGTCAGAGGTTCTATTCAACATTACACGCCATCGTCACACTTAATCCCCAAATTGCTTCGAATGGAGAAAAAGGCTATATGTATGTGCTTGTTGGTGAAGAAATCCTCATATATGCGCGTGTGTTAATTTGTTGTTGGCTCGTGAAGGAACGTGGTCCAACATTCAGCTAGCCATGTACTTGTGTGAATGTTCTCTTAAGCAACTACCAGTCAGCAAAATGTGGTTGGCACAACTTGTTTCTTATTTCGCAGGGTAGTTGGCACAGCTTGTTGCTCGCATACGTTGACAAGGATTTGCAACATTCAACATTGTCTAACTACTAACATTCAAAAACTGAATTATTGCAATGGTCATCCAGCTTAACACAGTTAGTTAAAGATGTGGTCTTTATAACTTAGGATACCATGATCGAGTGAGTGGACGTACACATTCCATGTGAATTACAGTTGACCTATTGCAGACTTATATATTTCCAATGGTAAAATTACTGTCAGTAAATGCACGTATCCTTGACCATTTCTCCGTATCTCACAAGTAATATACGAAAGCAAGAACAAAGTTAAAAATTCGGTGGCCCACGGGATTAGTTAAGCTAGACAGAGCCTGCCACATCTCCTAGTTGGACTAATAAACTGCTTCTAGCAGCCCATGATCATGTTAATAACACTAATTTTAGCAGACTTGGTAGAAGGGAAAGTAGTGGCTGCACCCATCTTCGGTGTATCCACGCAATGAACAGCAAATTCGAAAAAAATAGGTAAAAAAATAAAAAAAATCTGAAACTTGGTGGATGTGATTATGATCTAATGTTTTAGGAGCTTGCAAAGTTTGGTCACCAAAAAACATCAAATGATTTCCATACAAAACGAAATACAAGTGATGTTGTGCACCCACATTACTGTTCACAAGTTTTCAGCACAAACTTTGTTTTTTTGTACAGATTTCCTCGGATGTTATTTCGCCACCAAATTTTGCAAGCGCCTAAAACATTTGCACATAATCACATACACAAAGTTTCAGAATTTTTTGAAATGTTTTGCTAAGTTTTTTTATCGTGGGTGCACCAGGGGTGCAATGTGCGTGGGTGTAGAACAGGCACACTCCTTGGTAGAATCATATCGGGATCCGAAAAAAAATTGCCTCAAGGAACTTTCCCGGAAGAGGCCGCCTAGATATGTATATTCTCATTTGTAAACTGATCACGCCTGATTGGGTACCGCACTAGACTGATGTTAACACCGATATATACTAAGATTTTTAATGAGAAAATTCCTTATATTTAATCATGTTTCTTTTTTATGAAACATTTTCCAGAAAGGAAGCCGGCCCAGCGCATATTTCTCTTTTACATGGATGGAGTATATGCTCCAATAATTAATCACATGGTTCTTTTTAAATAGACACATTATTAGTAGTACTTACTTATAGATGCCATAGTAGCTGTCCTTCGCCCTTCGGCAGGTATGTTGTTTCATGATGGAGTATATGCTCTAGCAATGCTCAGTTAATGCGAATCAACCTGTGGTTGAGATGGTTAGGTGGACAGTGGTATCCCCAACCCACCAGGGTTCAAATCCTGGTGCTCGCATTATTCCTGGATTTATTTCAGGATTTCCGGCGATGCGCTTTCAGTGGGAGGAGACGTTCCCGTCGACGACGAGGTGCCTACGGTGACTTCGTAAATCTCAAGATGATGTGCCGGCTCAGTCTTTCGGAGGTGCTCATAGGGGTAGGGTGTGCGTGTGTGCGTTCATAGGGGTGAGTGTATGCGCGTGTATATGAGCGTTTGTGTCTGTACTGATGCTCAAAAAAAAGCAATGCTCAGTTAATTAAAAATAGGTTCTCTAATATAGCTTTTGGGGCATCCGCTAGAAATGTTTTACGCACTGTTATTTTCTTTCAGAAAATCCTTGATGTTCCATTAGTTAATCATGTCTCCTTTTCTCATAGATTAGATTGGTAATATATGATAGTAGTTGTCCGTTGGTAGGTATATATGTTGTTTCATGATGTACTATGGGCAGGGTATATGCTCCCGAACCTGATGCTCAACTAACTAAAATACAATAATTCGCATTTAGCAGCGTGAAAGATGCAAACAAACACACGGCACGCATACATGCACTACGTACGTTGCAGTGTGGGCGGGGTTGAGTATAATCCAAGTGAGGTACTGTAAGAGACGTCTCCATCATCGGTGCGTTGCTTGCAAACAATCGGTCAGTGTTTCTTTCTCCTCGCTCGGCTCTCACCCCTGACGGCTTCACTAAATCATCGGTCACTAGATGCGTGATGTGTCCCGGAGAATCGGAATGCTCGTCAACTTCATCAACAGCAGCCGTGCGTGAAGAGGCACCTACAAGGCAACAACATGTGATGTCGCCACTTCGAGGCAAAGCGCTTGATCGGTCGACATGTGTTTTGTTCTTTTGGATGGCCAACATGTAAATCTGCTACCCGGCCGAGGCCGAGGGTGCTTTTGTGATTCTTCGGTTGCGTGCAGTTCATCAGTAGTGCATGATCTTGCTGTGTTCATGGTGCTTGACTTTATATCTCCCGAAAAAGCGCCCGAGAGAATGTCCACTGTAGAGCACAGCATCCTGCTTTGTGCCGTGGTCGTATGGGCAAGCAAGTTATAGAATACGTGTAGCCGCGGCACGAGGGTAGAACCGTCTGTCCCGCCCAAAAACTAAAGAACCGAAGAAACAAAGCCGTCCGTCGTCGTTGACGCAGACACTAGCCAGTCATTATTTCTCCCAAAGAGAAGCTTTTCGATGTGAAGAAAACGTTGTGGAGGATTTGGATTTTGGATATCGATAGAAGTTTCAAAATGACCCATGTATGCATGGTTGTCCGTGGAAGAGAGGCGACTCTTTCGTGCTGCCTGGTCGACCGGGAACAAGCCAGGTGATCGATCATGGACTGCACGATCAACACAAAATTTTAACTGGCGGTAACATTAAAATGCCACCTCACGGTTTCAAAGTCCAGCTCCCGGTTCACTCTTTCTCCATCAGTCAATCTGTTCCGCTTCCAAGAAGCTCGGGCATTATTTGAGTGCCGAGGGATTCAATGGCGGCACGCATCGCCCGTGGAAAAGGATGTGAAAATTTTGGACTGGTTTGTATGCGTATAGATGGCATCAGACAAGTGAAACATGCAAATCACCAGACCAGAACTCCGCGTTGCAATCCATCGACCTTCCGTTCATTTGGATTACTACAACGACTATCGAGCAGCGGTCAATTAAGTTTCTCTACAATTCCCAGCATTATTGTTTTAAGAAGGTGACATTAAAGCATCTCCTATGCAGATTCTTAAACCGTATGTATCCATCCGTCTGTATCCATCCGGACAGCGTTGTTCGGACTCGTTTTGCCAACCAATACAAACATGTACCCGCAATGGAAAAAAATCAAAATAAATACTAAAAAATTCAAAAAAATCCAAAGAAAATTGCATGGTAGATAATATGGTGGAGAGGTGCGCTCCAAATTTTAGATTATTTGGACATCTGAATAGCTCTTGAAAAAAAAAGATAAATTTAGGGTCTATAAAAATACTTACTGTTCATGTATTGTTCTGACCTAATTCGTTGCTTTTACTAAGAGCTACTCCAACAGAGCCTCGTTCTGTTGTCACCCACATCACGTGCGCGCGATCGTGCATGATCGGCAGATAATTAAGTGCAACTACAAGTCTACAACGTACTGTACTGTTCCGTATTACTACTGGGGACCTATGTGTTACGTCCGTATAAACGCCACAGTGATTTGTGATCGCCGTGCTACAGTGATTCTCAGTTTGCTGGTCTCTTTCCGGTTTAGGTTTTTTTTTTCCGGTTTAGGTTCTACAGGCTCCAACGAGAAGGTTCCCGATCTCTCGTTCACTTCATGGTTGACGGCCACTTACCACCAAGAGAAGAACCCACGTACTCCCTCCGTAAACTAATATAAGAGTGTTTAGAATACTAAAATAGTGATCTAAATGCTCTTATATTAGTTTACAGAGAGAGTACTAATCATGCTACTACCTGTTAGTTATAGGAGGATTAGCACTCTAATAGCTGACCTTCGGAGTGCATCTTTCGTCAGCCCGGCCTTTAATCACCTAAGTTAAACAACACCAAAGATCAAAGCTCTCGCACTAGCAATTAAGTACTCCCTCTGTAAAGAAATATAAGAGCGTTTAGATCACTAAGTAGTTGTCTATGTACTTCCGTAAGGACGATGCTCACCATCCCTACTACAGTATTACTCTCTTCGTTCCTAAATATAAGTCTTTTTAGACATTTCAAATGAAATATAATATACGGATGTATGTAGACATAATTTAGAGTGTAGATTCACTCATTTTGCTCCGTATGTGGTCATTTGGTAAAAATTTTAGAAAGACTTATATTTGGGACGGAGGAAGTACATAACTACTACACCGTACCAATCCATTAGATCCATCGATCCACACTAGCTGCTCCATCTCATTACCTTTAACAGATTAACTAATTGCTTGGATGCATACCAATCCATTAGATCCATCGATCCACACTAGCTATTCCATCTCATTACCTTTAACAGATTAACTAATTGCTTGGATGCATAATGGATAGCGATCGATCTCGATTAGTTGTGTATCCCTATCCGCCTCACGCGATCACCCTTGCTCAAGTCACATGCGCGGTGCTCGATCACTTTTTTTTATCATCTTACAGTTTGGATCCATTAAGTGGTAGCGAAATTATGAGACAACACGCAGTGTGCTACATAGTGTTCGACGGCCTGGGTTGAGGCAGTGGATTGATAGCCTCACCATGGCCGTTGGATCACTGCCAAAATTCACCCGCTCTTCGCTTCTTGCGTCATCATGTCTCATAAACTGACTAGTTCATGATTAAATTATAATAAAACTGATACCTTCGGTTCATGTTACACCGTCTGTACGGCCATCTACAGCCCTCCGTATGATAAAGGCATTAGCTTCCTTTTGGGGTTAAATTAGCTAATCCAAACCTAATGCATCACATCAGTTTCTAAAATTGCTCAAATGTTTCTCCTGCAAGCAACTCGACCAGATAGGACATTGGAACTCAGAGGCCATCACGGCAGTATCTTGTGTGAAAGTAACATCTGAACTTGTCCGAACTCTAAATTTGGTGCCAGGCAAAATGTTGTTGCCCAACTTGCCGCTCACATAAATTATTTATCTATTGTGCACGTTAACGAGGATTAGCTACGTCCAAATTTCTGATTAACTTTAAAAGTTACCTTTTTGTATAAGAAAATTACAGTTACTAATTCTAAATTTGCGTGTCTTTGGCCATTTCTCCTAATCTCGTAAGCAATATAACCGGTTATGTACTTGTGTGAATGTTCTCACACAAAAAAGAAAACTGGTGTGAAAGCAGCATCTGAACACTGAAGCTGTAGCAGTATGCATAATGTGGTTGGCACAACTTGTTGCTCGCGTAAATCATTTATTGTGTGCGTTGACAAGGACTTGCAACATCCAAAATTGTCCAACTACTGACATTCAAAATATCAAATTCTCGTAATGGCCATCCAGCTTCCCACAGTAGTTGGAGATGTCGTCTTCTACCTTAGGATATCGGTGATCGATTGAGTTGACGTACACATTCCATGTGAATTTCAGCTGATCAAACGCAGACTTATATATTTCCAGTGGTACAATTAGTCTCAGCAAATGTGCGTATCTTCAACCATTTCACCGTGTCCCACAAGCAATACTCTATACGTAAACAAGAACAAGTTTATACAAATTGGTGGTCCACGGGATTAGTTAAGCTAGACAGAGCTTGTCACATCTCCCAGTTGGGTTAAAAAACTTCGTCTAGCAGCGCACGATCACGTTATTAATAACACTAATTTTAGCAGACTTGGTAGAATCACATGGGGATCCGAAAGAAAAGAGCCTCAAGGAACTTTCCCGGAAGCAGCGGCCCAGAGATGCATATTCTCATTTCTAAATTGATTGATCACGCCTGATTGGGAACCGCACTAGACTAATATTAACACTCCTCTTACATACTCCCTAAAAAAAAAACCACTCATGTTATATATATACTTGCCAAAAAAGACACTCCTGTTATATACTAAGATTTTTAATGAGAAAATTTCTTATACTCAATCATGTTCCTTTTTTATGAAATGATTTTCAGAAAGGAAGCCGGCCCGGCGAATATTTCTCTTTTACATGGATGGAGTATATGCTCCAATGATGCTCCATTAGTTAATTATGGTTCTTTTTAAATAGACTAGATTAGTAGTACTTGGAGATGGCACAGTACAGTGTGGCAAGCGCTGTCAGCAGCTCAAAATAATACTAGTAGTATAGATGTCATAGTAGCTGTCCTTGGGCAGGTATGTTGTTTCGTGATGGAGTATATGCGCTAGACATGCTCAGTTAATTAAAAAAATATCTTGAATATAGCTTTTAGGGCACATGCTAGAAATGATTTACGTTTGTTACTCAGGAAACCCTTATATTTCCCCGCCGAAAAAACCGGGCGATGACGGCAACGGCGCACCTTCGGCTTGCTTCAGTGCTTGTAGTTGTCGCTAGGTAGTCTACGAATTTGAATATAATTTTTTTTTAGATCGAAAGTGTCCCGCAAAAGAAAAACCTTATACTTACTCATGCGTCTTTTTGTAACCAAAAACAAAACAAAAAGGAGGCTCCCCCGCCACACACACACACACACACACACGAATATATCTGTTCTACATAGATGAAGTATATGCTCTAGCGATGCTCCATTAGTTAATCATGTCTCTTTTCACATAAGATTAGATCGGTAACATGTTGTTTCATGATGTACTATGGGTATATGCTCCCGTACCTGATGCTCAGGCAGCTAAAATACTATTACAAGGGATTATTCGCATTTTGGCAGCATGAAAGATGCAAAGAAACACACGGCACGCATGCATGCACTACGTATGTTGCAGTGGGGGGGGGGGGGGGGGGGGCGAGGTTGAGTATAACCCAAGCGACGTACTGTACAAACGTGATATCGGAGTTTCTTTCTCCTCGCCCGGCTCTCACCGCGGATGATGCCTTCGCCAAATTTACTTGTATGATGAGTTAACCCAGCAAACGAACAATAACAGTTACACGTGTGATGTGTCCCGGAGAGTCGGAATGCTCGTCAACTTCATGAGCAGCAGGCAGCAGCCGTGCGTGAAGAGTCAGCTACAACGTGTGATGTTGACGCCCGGCGCCGCTTCGACGCGTGTTCTCGATGGCAAACACGTGAATCCACTCCACCGCCGAGGGTGCTTTCGTGATTCTTCGGTTGCGTGTAGGTGTAGTGCATCAGTATTCAGTACACGATCTAGCTCTGTTCATCGTGATTGACTTTATATCCTTGCCAAAAAGCACCCGAGAGAATGTCACTGTAGCTTCATTCTGCTTTGTGCCGCAGCGTATGGGCACGTAGTTGTAGAATACGTGTAGCCGCGCCCCGGGGTAAAACCGTCAGCCGCCCCGAACAGAAGAAAGAAAACCGTCCGTCGCGGTTGACGCAGACACGGGCGTCCTCGACATAGCATTTGACTCGGGCACCGCGATATCTTGGCGTTCCTAGTGCCGGCCATGGCCAAAACTGCCACAGTAGGCAAGCCTTTGGGCGCACTCCAACGTATGGTCATGGCTCATGGCGTTTTCTATGGCGTCCAGGCTGTGTATGATGTGTGACGTTTCGAGGAAGGCACTGTAGACCGACCCTACTTTTGTCTGCGGCTCTGTACAGTCTTCTTGGCTGATTTACTGCTTGGCGATGTGAAGAACACGCTGAGGAGAATTTGGATGTCCAGAGAAGTTTCAAAATGACCCATGGATGTTCGTCCGTGGAAGGAAAAGAGACGATTTTTTAGCTGCCTGGTCGACCGAGGACAAGTCAAGCGGCGATCAACATAAGAGTCTGTCCGCACACAAATGGAGTAGAAACATTCAGATGTCAGCTTCACGGTTTCAAAGTCAGTCCAGCTCCGGGGTCCTCAGTCAACTCCGTTTCGCTACCAAGAAGTCTGGCGGTTTTGTGGAGGCCAAGAAAAGTCGAAATCAATGGCTCTAGTGTACACATCGCCTCTCGCCCGCGGAAAAGGATGTGAAGAATATATTTCCATTGGTCTGTACTCGTATGGCTGCGGACAAATCAAACATGCAAATCACCAGACCGGGACACCATCGACCTTCCGTCCATTTGGGTCACGACAACGATGATCAGGCAGAGGTCAACAAAGCCTCGCTATCAATCTTGTTGTAGTATTGTTTGATGCCTCTCTCCCAACTCAAAAAAGATAAATATCCCTCTCCATTTACAACGGCTGATGTTTTCAGAGGAAAATGAAAAGATCCATATAGTTTGAGGCAGGAAAATAAAAAGACGGCATCATGCGAAAGCCATTCCTGGCACCTCCCAATAAACGAAATAAGGGAAAAAAGCGAAGGGCAATGATGATGAATGTAGCGCATGCGAAGCTATTCCTTGGAAGAAAATGGAATGCGGGGGCGGCGCCCTTCTGTTCACGCCGCCGCAGCAGCAGCACAACACGCCCGCTTGCACAAGCAGTAGCGCTATTACAAGCACGGATTAATTATGTTAATTAATCCAAATCCTTACAGGCCACAGACTAGGTCTGCTCGTGTTGATGGAGCCAGCTTGCATAGCACATGCGCTCGATGGCGTGGTTAAAACAAGGAGTGATTACAATTAGGAGTACGATTCTGTCCAAAAAAAAACCTGCACTAATAGTTGTCTTGTCGGGCAGTTCACATAGTTTTGCCCGGCCAAATCTTATCTGCCACCACTTGTTCGTCCGGTTGATTCGATCTGTTTGTTTGGCTCGGGACAAGGCAGGGCCTGCGACACGTGCTTCGCGAGCTGGCTGGCCGCACCCTGTCGCCCACATTACGTGCGCGCGATCTGTGCATATAATCCGCGCATAATTAAGTGCAACTACAACGTATGTCGTGCACACTGTTCCGTACTCCTTCCTTCTGTTTTTATTTAATCTGCATATTAGGTTTGACCGAAGTCAAATTTTGCAAAGTTTGACCAAGTTTATAGAAAAATATATAAACATTATCGTAACAAATCTATATGATGTGAAAGTACATTCAATAATGAATCTAGTGGTATTGATTTTTTATTATATATATTAATATTTTTGTTTATAAACTTAGTCAAAACTTACAAAGCTTGACTTTGACTAAAGATAATATGCGGACTAAATAAAAACGGAGGAAGTATTTCTACTGGGGATCCGTGTGGTATGGCCGTACAGGTCATGCACGTCCGTACAAATATTATAGCAAGGGTCGACAAGCTACAGTGATTTTCCCGTGTTGCTGCAATGTTTTAAATAGCGGGCTATGACATTTAGCGGCGACCCTTAAAAACAGCTATAGCGACAAATTGTACATGAAATCATTTAGCGGCAACACTCTCAAACAGCTATAGCGGAGCTATAGCGGGGCTATAGCCGGCTATTTAAAACTATGGTTGCTGGTCTCTTTCAGGTTGGAGCCACAGAAAACGATTATGCAGTTCGGAAAACGCCTCGGACAGCACAGACACTGAATAATGTAATTAGCAGAAACTCGGCATCATTCGTGATTGCGGCGAGCTCATCCGCGTCGTCGTCGGTGGTGGGCTCGATGAGGGAGGAGATCGAGCCGTAGGAGTCGGAGGCAGAGTCCTCCAATGGCGGCAACGGCGACCCCGACGCACCGCCAAGCCCGGCACCGCCTGTAGGAGGTGCATCACCAAGGCCGACACCACCCGCACCACCCGGAGGAGATGCACCACCGAGGCCACCGACATCACCCTCTGTTTCGCTCTAAATGCTCGTCAGAGTGGAACCACCAAAATGACGGAGGAGATTATTTGTGACGGAGGGGATGGGGACGGAGGTTAACCCTAAATGCCCGCTAGTACCGTGCTATTCAAGTCAAAAAAATGCCCAAGCCCACATATGGACTTGGAGTTTTCTTACCTAGGAGCCTTTTACGCGATCTCTTAAAGATGCTCTTATAAGTGTCTAGGTTCTACAGCTTCCAACAAGAATGTTCCCAATCTCTCTTCACTCATGATTGATGGCCACTTAGCACCTAGAGAGAGAAACCCACCTAATACTAATTATACATGTTAGAGTCTTACAGTTAGTTATAGCTGGGTTAGCACTCTTAACAGCTGATCTTCGGCGTCCGTACGGTTAGGAAGCTGACGCGAAGGAGAGGTTGGAGAGACAGCATCAAACCAGAGATCGATCAGATCATTATAAATTCCGGCGTACAGATCGCATGCATCTTTCATCGGCCCGGCCTTTAATCACCAGATTACCCGCACCAAAGATCAAAGCTCTAGTACATAGCCCGATCTGTATAGATGTCTTCATATATTTGTAGAGAACGATACTCACCATGCCTATTACTTAATTACTACACCAGTTCACCGTACCAATCAATTTAGATCCACAGATTCACATTAGCCGTTCCATCTCATTACCTTTAACTAATTAACTACTGCTCTGATGCACAATTTTTTTTTCGAAAAGGGGATCTCTCCGGCCTCTGCATCAGAACGATGCATACGGCCATCTTATTAACCAAATAACAAAAGATGCCAACAAGGTTCCACAGTCTCCAGCCAAACAAAAAGCAAAGGATAAATGCAGCTCACACAGAGCGACAGACGGCTAGATACACAAACTAACCCGAAAAAGATGCCACAACCCGCTGGCTAAAAATAGATAGGGAAACTAATTGCCTATCCTATTACATGACCGCCATCCAAACCGGTTGAAAATATCCCAAGCTACCATCTTTTGTTAAGAGTGCTAACCCAGTAACCAAATGCTTCCTGTCCTCCATCGGAGTAAGTAGCAACCACGAACGGATCAGTGTCGTAGCTCGGAAAATAACCTGCAAAAAATGAATCCGTGATGTTCTGTTAAAAACCAAATCATTTCTGCAATTCCAGATAGTCCATAACAAAGCGCAAACTCCAACCCGAATATGTCTTGCTAATTCAGGCTCAACCCCATTAAGCCATGTCCCAAATAAAGCATTGACCGAAGTCGGTGGAGTAATATTAAAAGCAATATGGACCGTCCGCCATAGAACTTTGGCCAACGGGCAATCAAAGAATAAATGCTTAATCGTCTCATCCCGATCAAAGAAACTACACCTAGTAGGTCCTGTCCAATTGCGTTTAATCAAGTTGTCCTTTGTTAAAATAACTTGTTTATGGACAAACCACATAAACACTTTAATTTTTAAAGGAACTTTGACAGCCCAAACATACTTGAAAGTTGGAATAGCATTCGAATTAATAACATCAATATACATTGATTTAACTGTAAATACTCCAGAGCTAGTCAACTTCCAGCGCAATATATCGGGTTGGTGAGAAAGTTGAACCTCCATCAGTCTCCTAACTAGATGGAGCCATTCTTCCCAACGATTGCCCGCTAGCGACCGTCGAAACTGAATATTAAGGGGGACAGATTGGAATACCGTTGCCACGAACACCTCACGTCGTTGAGCAATCCGATATAAAGACGGATATTGAATGGCTAAAGGTGATTCACCAAGCCAAGTATCCTCCCAGAAACATGTACTTGTACCGTTTCCAATCACAAATCTCGTCCTATTGAACATAGATTGTTTGACTTTCATTAGTCCTTTCCAGAAAGGCGAATCAGTCGGCCTGACTGCGACCTGGGACAATGTTTTAGTCTGGAAGTACTTGTTGCGGAGGATCTGCGCCCACATGGCCTCAGTCCCGGAAGACAGCTTCCACAACCACTTACGAAGAAGGCATCTGTTCTTAACTTCAAGATTTTCAATACCAAGACCCCCTTGGTCTTTCGTTCTACAGATGATGTCGCATTTAGCAAGCCGGTATTTTCTTTTAAGTTCATCACCCTGCCAAAAGAAACGCGACCGATAGAAGTCCAGTCGTTTCCTAACACCAACTGGGACCTCAAAAAAAGATAAGAGAAACATAGGCATGCTCGTGAGCACCGAATTAATCAATATCAAACGGCCTCCGTATGACATGAGCTTACCCTTCCAACAGCTCAGTTTTTTCTCAAATCGATCCTCGATGCACTTCCATTCTCTGTTTGTTAGCCTACGATGGTGAATCGGAATACCAAGGTAAGAGAAGGGTAAACTCCCCAACTCGCACCGAAACAATTGCCTATAAGACTCCTGGTCGTCTTTGGCTCTACCAAAGCAGAACAACTCGCTCTTATGAAAGTTAATCTTTAACCCGGTCAATTGTTCAAACAGGCATAACACTAGCTTCATATTTCTCGCCTTGGCCAAATCATGCTCCATAAAGATGATTGTATCATCGGCATACTGAAGGATGGAAACACCTCCCTCAACAAGATGAGGTACCAACCCACCCACTTGACCATTCTCCTTAGCCCTTCCTATCAAAATTGCTAACATATCCAGCACAATGTTAAACAGGATAGGGGACATCGGATCTCCTTGTCTTAGGCCTTTATGTGTCTGGAAGTAATGACCTATGTCGTCATTCACTTTAATTCCCACACTCCCTTTTTGCGTAAATGATTCGACCTGTCAGCGCCAGGCTTCATCAAAACCTTTCATATGCAATGCCTGTTGGAGGAATGGCCACTTAACCTTATCGTACGCTTTTTCGAAATCCACCTTAAAAATTACTCCATCTAATTTTTTGGAATGGATTTCATGGAGCGTTTCATGAAGAACAACCACCCCTTCGAGGATGTTCCTGTCCGGCATGAAAGCAGTTTGGGATTGCTGCACCACAGACTGCGCAATTTGTGTGAGCCTATTAGTCCCGACCTTGGTGAAGATTTTGAAACTAACATTGAGGAGGCAGATCGGGCTGAACTGCTCAATCCTCACAGCATCCGTTTTCTTCGGGAGCAATGTGATAGTTCCAAAATTCAAGTGAAATAATTGAAGCTGTCCAGAAAATAAATCATGAAACATCGGTAGTAAATCCCCCTTAATAATGTGCCAGCACTTTTTATAGAATTCAGCCGGGAACCCATCCGGACCAGGAGCCTTATTATTTTTCATTTGTGCAATAGCATCGAACACCTCCTTTTCTGAGAACGGGGCAACCAGGATATCATTATCAGCAGCAGACAATTGAGGCACGTCCTCGATCCTGGACTCATCGAGGGACACACAATTGTCCT
The DNA here is from genome assembly GCA_034509565.1 of Triticum monococcum. Classification (NCBI taxonomy): domain Eukaryota; kingdom Viridiplantae; phylum Streptophyta; class Magnoliopsida; order Poales; family Poaceae; genus Triticum; species Triticum monococcum. The sequence continues at coordinate 37,257,757 of CM067841.1, read as the reverse complement.
CCGGCGGTCCAAATAACTGTCTATAGTATTCGGTAATATAGATTTTGAGATTATCCTGACCTAAAATAGTGCCCTCATCCTGCTCTAGCTGAAAGATCCGCTTCTTTCTGTGCTTACCATTAGCAATGAGGTGAAAGAATTGAGTATTTGCGTCCCCTTGGACTACTTTGCGGACCTTGGCACGCAAAGCCCACTTCAATTCTTCTTCGCGGAGAAGTTCTTTCAGCCTCTTCTCCGCCTCATTTTTAACCTGGAGCTCGGCGGGCAGCAACATCGCGGATTCGGCTTTTACGTCCAAGGCCTGTACAAGAGAGAGGAGCCTATCCTTCTCAATCTTATACACCCCACTGAGGTGCTTAGCCCAACCCCGTAAGAAACTTCTCAAATGCCTAATTTTATTTTGCCAGCGCTCGACTGCCGTCCTTCCTCCAACACCCTTGGCCCACTCCCTGGCTATGATGTCTAAGAACCCCTCGCGTTCGAACCAGGCCATCTCAAATGAGAAGGTGTTTTTGTTTCCCATATGGTTCGGCTCCCCTGAGTCAACGAACAATGGTGTGTGATCGGAGATTCCCCGCGTGAGAGCTTGCACCGTAACAAGAGGGAACTTCTGTTCCCACTCCACGCTGGCGAGAACCCGATCAAGCTTTTCATACGTCGGATTTGGCAGAGCATTAGTCCAGGTAAACTTTCTACCAGAAAGCTCTATCTCCCTTAGATCTAAGCTTTCAATAATGGTATTGAACATAAACGACCACCTGCCGTCAAAGTTATCATTATTTTTCTCCTCTCTCCTCCTAATGATATTGAAATCACCCCCGACCAAAATCGGAAGCTGTTCGGACCCACAGATCCGAACAAGATCCGCCAGAAACTCCGGTTTAAGCTCGGGTTGTGCGGCACCATAGACCGCTACCAAAGCCCAGTTGAACCCATCAACTTTAGACCTAACTCGAAACTTTACCGCGAAGTCACCCATTACTACACTCCGGACTTCAAGGGAATCGCATCTCACACCCAGTAAGATACCTCCCGATCTACCTCGTGGCGGGAGACAATGCCAGTCGAAATCAATACCACCCACAAGAGAGGAAAGAAACTGCGGTGCAAAATTCTCTCTACCGGTTTCCGATAAAACAATGAAATCTAACCAATGTTCCAGAGAAGCTTCGGTAAGAAACCTTTTTTTAGCCAAGTCCTTCAGACCTCTGCTATTCCAAAAGATTCCTTTCATAGTTCATCATGAAATTTTTTAGCAGTCCGAATCCTAGCACTCCTACGAACTGCAGAATCGGGATAAATCTTTCGTTTCCACTTACGCTTTGGCTTAGTGGGCTCCGTCACCCGGTCCTCATAACCGGGCTGAACGGAACCGACAGCTACATCATCTAAGGGCGCATCATCGCCCTCAGACTCCTGATTAGAAGGTGCTAGATCCGCACATAGATTATTTAGCACTCTAACCCCTAACGCATCAATTTCCTCATCGTTCATGGGTTTGACCGCAGCAAGATTACGAATAGTCTCTAAGGCCCGCTCCGCCTCTAAATCTAACATATCATTCACCGAATTGGAAATTTCATTATCAGTAGCGCCTAGTGAAACTCCTAATTGGTTTGCATTATTAATAATCTCCTCAGGAGCAAAATGCAATAAAGAATTAGATATGTTAACGGACATACCAGAAGAGATCGCAGCATCGTGAAGCTTGGCCGCCCTCATAGCGCACCACTGCTGCATATCGTCCACCCCCGGAAGGTCCAGAACGCGAGCACTCATCTGTCTCCCCATCGAGACCGGGTCTGGGATCCCGCCAAAGGCAATAACCTCCTCTCGAGAATGAGGAGACCGTGGGCTCTGATGCACAATGGACGCCACCTTTGTGTTTTCACCCCATTCGCCTCATGCGGTCATGGTTGCTCAAGTCACATTTGGGGTGCTTGATCCCTTTTTATCTTCTTACAGTTTAGATCCACTAAATGATAGCGAAATATGAGACGACACATAGTGTGCTAGCTAGTGTTGGACAATCTGGATTGAAGCGGTGGATAGCTCTAGCCATGAAAGGCACCCCGTGGCCGTTGGATCATTGTCAAAACTCACCTGCTCTTGGCTTCTTGCATCTTCATGTCTCCTAAACTGACCAGTTCATGGATAAATTAATGTAAAATAATGCCTTCGGTTCATGTTCCATTGTCTGTACGGCTGCCTACGGCTCCGTACGATAAAGGCATTAGCTGCCTTTTTTTGGTTACATCACATCAGTTTCCAAAATTGGTCAGATGTTTCTCCTACAAGCAACTCGACCAGATAGGACAATGGAACTCTCAGAGGCTATCACGGCAATAATTTTCCAATGCACGCATTTTGCATAGTAGTGCTTTTTCTAGGTACAAAGTGATTGCCACATGCACATGGCCACATTATTACACACTTGAGGTTGGAACCGACTGGACTAATCACCAGACTAGTATGAGAGAATGACCCACCGCTTCATGCCTTGCCTTTCTTCTTTCTTCTTTCTTCCCCTAAGGTTAGTGGCGTTTCTATCTTCTTTTTGGTTAGCCCGGCGCAAGGTTATATGCATATTTTCTCTTGCTTCCTCCCGTAACCCTAGGCGATTAGGACAAACTTTTTCCTCCAGACTTCATCGGCTAGCTCGTGGATTTGCCTCCCTCCCCTCTATCTGCCGCTCTGACGTACGGTGGAGGGGAGGAGAATCGCGGTGCCTCCGCTCCGATTAGGAATTTGTTTAGTCCTCACGGGTCCGGCTCTCAGGCGGATGGTTGTGTTTCTTTTTAGAGTTTGTCTTTCGGGCTTCGGTCGTCCTCAAGTTCATCTGTCTGGGCGTAGTCGACAGAGCTTCAGAATAGATTCCTGCCATCACCTTGGGCCGGCGAGGTTAGAATTTCTCATCATGTGGCGAGATTTTGTGACGAAACAGCTCCACGACAGTGATCCCTAGGGGCACAACTTCCCAGCTGTCATCGACATGGTCAAGCCGGCTCCGATAGGGGAGTGGCAATAACAACGTTAGTCCTTAGCGGCACGTGAAAGAGACCTCAGCATCTGTCATCAATAAGGTCAAGTCGGCTCCGATGGGGGAGAGGTAACAGTGGCGCATCGATGGCTCGTTCTGCCAGCAGTAGTGGTCGTTCGGTGGTTCAAAGCCTCGATGTATTTTTTTATTAGGTTTGAGATGCTTTGTGCTTCCGTTGAATTTTTATAATAGATCTGATTTTTTTCATAAAAAAGAAGAGGCAACTATTACGGTGTACAGGCTATAGAGGCCGTCTTTAGAAGGAGAGAGAAGGCTTAGAGGCAGCAAATTTCATACATTATGGATGCTAGTAGGCTCGCACAAAAATACCTTGACCAAATCATTCCACTTTGGCCGATTGGCCAGAGGTCCTACTTAACATGCACGTCGTTGTCACAATAATCCTCTAATTGCTTCGAAATGGAGAAAAAAGGGCTCTATATAAGTACCTTTTTTAGAAATATATACATGTACTTCTCGGTGAAGATACCAGAATATATGGTGTGTGTTAATTTGTTGTTGGCTCGTGCAGGAACGAGGTCCAATAACCAACATTCAACCGGCTATGTACTTGTGTGAATGTTGTCAAAAAAACTTATGTGAAAGCAACGTCAGAACAGGTCTGAAATCTAAAGCCGTAGCAGTAAGAAAATGTGGTTGGCACAACTTGTTGCTCACGTAAATAGTTTATTGTGTATGTTGACAAAGACTTATAACATCCAAATTATCCAACTAGTAGTAGCTTTGAAAAGTTAAATTCTTGTAGTGGCCATCCAGCTTCACACATTAGTTAGATGTGTAGTCTTCATTATACTGATGATCGAGTGGCTTGACATACAAATTCTGTGTAAATTTCAGCTGACCAACTGCAGACAAATACTATTTCCAATGGTAAAATTAGTGTCAGTATCTTTGACCATTTCTCCGTATCCCACAAGCAATATGCGTAAACAAGAACAAGTTAAAAAAATCGTGGTCCACGGGATTAGTTAAGCTAGATAGAACCTGTCACATCTCCCAGTTGGATTATTAAACTGCTTCTAGCAGTCTATTATCATGTTAATAACAATAGTTTTAGCAGACTTCTCGTAGGATCGTATGGGGATCCGAAAGGAAAAGAGCCTCTCCGAACTTTCCCGGAAGCAGCGACCCATGTTGTCATTTCTAAACTGATCACGCATGTTTGGGAACAGCACTAGACTAATCTTAACACTCCTATTATATACTAAGATAAGATTTTTAATGAGAAAATTTCTTATACTTCATGATGTTTTTTTATGAAATGATTTCCATAAAGGAAGCCGCCCGGTGAATATCTCTTTTACATTGATGGAGTATATGCTCCAATGATGCTTCATTAGTTCGTCACGGTTTCTTTTTAAATAGACTACATTATTATATATAGTACTTATAGATGTCATAGTAGTTGTCCTTCGGCAGGTACTCCCTCTGTAAATTAATATAAGATCGTTTAGGTAAGTAAAGTAGTGACCTAAATGATCTTATATAAGTTTATAGCGGGAGTATGTTGTTTTATGATGGAGTATAGGACCTGGCCATGCTCAGTTATCCAAAAAATCTCTCTAATGTAGCTTTTACGGCATCTGCTAGAAATGCTCACCAGAAAAAATGTACTTCCCAGCCCAAAAAAAACCTTATACTTAGGCCCTGTTTGGTTCATAAGTTCTAGGAGTTTTTCTAGTCCCAATTAAAAAGTCTCTAGTACCTAAAAAGTCTCTTCCTGTTTGTTTTCAGAGACTAAAAAGTCCCTAGTCCCTTTCTAGAGGTTATTAAATGACCATGTTGCCCCTAGTATATAGAAAAATAACAATCAAATAACACCATGGGGTGGCATGCCAATGGATGCATGGAGGGGCATTGTTAGAAAAGTTCCAAAAAAGACTCTCCTTGAGAGTCTTCTTCATTTACCCCCCCCCCCCCCCCCCCCACACCCCCCTGTTTGGTAAAAAAGTCTCTAAGAGGGACTTTTTCTAGTCCCTACAAAAAAAAGTCCCTGGAAACAAACACCCCCTTAATCTTGTGCCTTTCTCTAACCAAAAAAAATCCAAAAAGGAGGCTGCCCTCCAATATTTCTATTTTACATGATGGAGTGAGTATATGCTCCAGTGATGCTCCATTAGTTAATCATGTTCTATTTTCATGACATAGATTAGCTTAGTACTTGTCCGTTGCCAGGTGGTTGTTCCTTTCCGACACAGATTGGCTTAGTATGTTGTTTCATGATGTGTTATGGGTATATATGTTCCCGTACCTGATGCGCTCAGGCAACTAAAATAAAAGGGATTATTCGCATTTAGCAGCATGAAAGGTGCAAACAAACACACGGCACGCTACTTGCATTGTCTGATGTGTCCCGGAGGATCGGAATGCAGCCGTGCCTGAAGAGACACCTACCATATGCGATGTTGACGTCCGGCGCCACTTCGAGAAAAAAGTGATCCTACATCGTGACTGACTTTAGATCGTCTCCCCGGCCGAGGGTGCTTTCGTGATTCGTATGTACGTTGCGTGCGAATGCATAGTACACGATCTATCTCTGTTCATTGTGACTGCCTTTATATCCTTCTGAAAAAGCGCTGGAGAGAATGACCCTGTTTGGATACTCTAACATAGTTAAAGTTAGAGTTATTTTCTAACCCACTCTAACGTAAATAAGTATCTCTCCACCGGGATAGTTGGGTTAGATGGAACTAACCCACTCTAACCCTTCCTGTTTGGATACTTTTGGGTTATTTGAACCCCCAACTAATCCAAACTAGCTTTAACCTCATGATCCAAACAGGGCCAATGTCCAGCATTTTTGCTTTGTGCAGCTGCGTATGAGGAAGCAGTGGAATACGTGTAGCCGCGGCCCGAGGGTAAAACCGTCAGCCCCACCGAGAAATAAAGAACGGAGGAAACAACAGCCGTCCTCGTCTGTTGACGCGGACACGGGCGTCTGATCGCGGCCTCGAGAGAGCATTTGACTCCGGCCATTGCCTCGAACACCGTGATATCTATGCCGTTCCTAGTGTAGTGCTGCCCATGGCCAAAGGCAAAAGTGTTGCAAGAGTAGGCAGGTATACCTGATATTTTTTATTTTCTTCGCAAGCCTTTGGTAGCACTCCACCGTATGGTCATTTCTCGTGTCCGTTTCTATGGATTCTAGGCTGTGGATGATGTGTGACGTTTCCAGGAAGGTGGCTCGAAGACTTGTGCACGAGAGAGGGAGAGACTAGTAACTCATTATTGCTGCCAACCGATCTCACTAGTGCAGAACCGGGCAATAGCACCGGTTCGTAAGGTCCTAGTGTGGGCACTAAAGGGCCCTCCTTTTAGTACCGATTTAGCATGAACCGGTGCTAAAGGGCAACCATATGGCACGAGCCAGCTCCGGGGACCGGGAGCCCTTTAGTATCGGTTGGTAACACCAACCGGTACTAAAATGTTTGGAGGGTTTTGGTTTTATGATTTTTTTTACATTTAATTTTGTGTTTTCCATTTTAATTTTTTTTCGTTTACTGGTATTTTACGATAATACACATTGTACACGTTATGCATACACACACACACACACACACATATATATATATATATATATATATATATATATATATATATATAATTTCTAGTAGAACCAATCATATATATATCATCAATGTCTCACAAACCAGCATATTAATTCACACATACACACATGTATAGCTATATGTAATTTCTCCTACATATGCATGTTGCCTTCGGAGCCAGTGGCATTAGCCTAATTGGTGCCTTCGGAGCACGATGACAATTGGAAGTGGTTCATGACCTGGTCGATGGGGGCAGTAGCGGGTAATAGTATTTCTCCCTTCGGATTTATGACCTGGTCGAGCAAAAATCCCGCTATTTCCTCTTGAAGTGCTTCTACGCGCTTCGTTTCTAGGAGCTTGTCCCGCACCTCTCTGAAATGTTAAGAAGGAGATCAATATGCATGTGAATTAGTTGTGTCACTAGATATCGATAATGGTGTAAAAATTGTAAATAGTGTTCTGACAAGCGTACCCATTCCTGTCTTTGAGATCTGCTCCTTTCGCACACCATCATGCGAATGTTCTCGCAAACGCAGAATGCACACAGATCAGTCCCCTGCGCCTGCTTCAGGGCCTTTATTACGAGAATGGAATTTAATTTGATTAGATAATAATTAATCAAGCATGATAATTAAAGAGATGGCACCTAGCTAGCTAGCTAGTACTACTTAATTATTTACCTTGGGTCAAAACCATTTCAGTTGTCGTTTCCATTCGCCTTTCATGACGCTGATGAACCTTGCCCAAGCCCTGCCCACCGACAAAGAAAATGAATAAAGGGGTTATCAAATAGTTCATATCATGAAGTGACAAACTAAATAGGCCGAGATATATAGTTAATAATGATTGAAATTACCTGTTGACTATCCCAAACAAGATGTTATAGTCAGTATTTGCTTTGAGTAGTGAGTCCAGTATTTCAACTGTTCCAGCGTCAACTTTAATGATACACAAGATCCAGTGAAATTTACATGCACACACGTTTGCATGTCTTAATTAAGCGGGCATATGTAAGCAAAAACATGTAGCTAGCTAGTAGGCAAAACAGAGAATTTGTAATATAAGAAAGTGTGACTCACTGGAAGTTGTAAGGAAGCAGTATATCTTCACTGTATTTGAGGCGCTTCAAGAACTCTAGCATGCTGTCCTCTACCTGCTTTTCATGATACTTGTTTATTTTCCATGTGTATTCATTAACTGTGTTTGGGTCAATGAACCCAATGCCATAGCGTCCACCTTTTCTTATTTCATACATCTTCATCCTACATAATACCACAGAAAAGAATATAGTGAGAATAATTACAGGTAATAATTGATCAAAAGGATCACTACATCTAGTTTGAGACTTAAATTACAGAAAGAAATCACTTACAGACAATAGCAACTGACGATAGATTTGTCGAGTGCGTCTTGATTGTATAACTGAAACAGTTCAGAATACTCAACGGTCACAGGTTTCTGATGGTAGTAATGATCCTTCTTGACTTGCACCATGAGGGACTCTCGATCGGATCTCTTGGTAATGTCCATGTACCATTGATGCATTTCATACATTCTCGTTGGGAGCTTCTTGACCTCTTCTAGCTTGACCAAAGGTTGGCCCCGGGCATATTTCCGTTTTATTTCCTCCTCTGTAAGCACAGGCATGTCCTCGATCTCGAGGAGTTGTCCAACAGTGATGTTGAGAGTTTTAGCCTGCATTATATGCTCCTGTGTTATTACCACATCGCCCACCTCGGGAATGTAAACTGTTTGCCCACAATAATATTGGGCGCGCGTACTGTCACGTGTTGTTGGTGGCACAACAATCGGGGGGATCGATTGCGCCGCCTGTTCTCCCAGCTGGGCAACGGTTTTCCCGCATTTTTTGACAGCTGCTTGTTGTTTGCTCGAGCTCGAGCTCGCCTCCTTCTGTAGACGTTGTCGATGTAACTTCCTGATGTGGCGCTCATAGTCTGTGTCAACAGGCTTAGGAGCTGGTGGTTGAGCCATACGAATGAAGTGGTCAACTACTTCCACAGGAACTTTCTCCCTTGGCGGCGGTGGCGGTTTCGGTCCAAAATGAGGGTCGACTTCTGCCCGCACTATGGCATTGGTTTGCTCCTCGGTCCTGTCGTAAGCCCTCTCAGGAAGAGGAGTAGTGAGGTTTGGACCATATTTATATCGCTTGCCTCCGCCTATACTTCCTGTACTATGACCTCGACTCGTACCGCTACGCACCATAGTTGCGGGGTGTCTCTTCTGTGATTGCTGAGGCGGCGGAGACGGCTGGCGGGGCTGAGTTGGACGAGGAGGAGTGGCCTGAAGCTGTGCCGGACTTGGAGGAGAAGTGGCCTGAGGTTGTGCCGGACTTGGAGGAGGAGTGGCCTGACACTTTGCCAGACTTGGAGGAGGAGGAGTGGCCTCACGCATTGGTGGACTTGGAGGAGCGGGAGTCTGCTGACTCGGTGGCGGACTTCGGCAAGGAGTCGGGTGACGCGGTGTCGGTGGCCTTCGAAAGATGATGCAATCCTTTCTCCATAGGATGATATGATGTTTGGCATCTCCGAGTGTGTGTGCTCCTCGTCACCTCCAGGAATGTCAAGCTCTAGCCCCGAATATTGGTCCACCACCTCATCAACCACGACACGAGCATAGCCTGCTGGAATCGGGTTGCAATGGAAGGTTGCATCGGGGGAATTTGTATAAGCAACGACGTCCGCCACCTTCAAGGATATGTTCGTAATTTTGAAGTGTAGCTCGCAGTTAGTGTTCTCTGCGATGTCATCCATGGGGTATCTATCCAGCATTGTGTCAAACGGGGCGGAACCCACGCTGCTTCTCGGCATGGATGGGGCGCTGGTATCCAATGCTGGATCATCCGCTAGCTGCTGCAGCTGCTGAGACCCCCTTTGTTGGCTAAGTGAGTCGATCTGCTCCTGCTGCCGCTGGAATTTGACTACCAAGTCCGCGTGCGCTGATTATAGGCCTTGAGGGCGTTCATAGTCCAGCTTCCTCTTCTCCTCCTCCATCTTCCTCTGCTTCTCCTCCGCAATCTTCCTTCTCGCACGGGTTCTGTAGTCGGTGTTCCAGTCCGAAAACCCCTCATACCACGGAATAGCGCCATTGCCTCGTGTTCTTCCCGGGTGTTCAGGATTTCCCAGGGCACGCGTAAGCTCGTCGTTCTCTCTGTTGGGCTGGAACACCCCCATTCGAGCCTCTTCTATTGCAACAAGTATATTATCGTCGGCTCCGTTCAGACATGCCTTCGTCGAAACTTTGCTTGTCTTCGGTTCCAACTCCCCCCCCCCCCCCCGTGCGCATAGAACCAAGTACTGCACCTGGGGGGCCAGCTCTTAGTAACCGGAGTGACGCTAATTATATCCATCTAACATGCATTCATACATATATACTAGTGAAAAAATAATAATCTAAAAAATCTAAACTAATTAAACATACAAAATACGTATATACTAATATATAGATGCATTAATTCATACATATGTACGTGTGTGTGTGTGTGTGTGTTCATCATGCTTGTGTGTGTGTATGGGCTCAGGGAGGGGCGGCGCCCATGGTGGCCGCCGGGGGCGAGGGAGAGGGGTTAGAGGGGGAGAGCTCACAGCAGGGCGACGGCGACGACCGGAGGCGGCGACGGGCCAGGGCGTGACGCGGGGGTGGCGACGCGGGGACGGCGCGACGGGGACGGGCCCGGGGCGGCGACGGAGACGAGGGCGGCGATGGCGACGGCGTCGATCGATCGGGGCGCGCGGGCGGTGCTTCAATGGGGAAACAGAGGAAGAAACAGAGGGAGAATGAAATTTTCGTAAGTATTGTATATATAGAAGGCACCTTTAGTACCGGCTGGAGCCACCAACCGGTACTAAAGGCCTGTTTTGGCCAAGCCAAGCGGCGGGAACCGCATCCCCTTTAGTACCGGTTGGTGGCTCCAACAGGTACTAAAGGCCCCGCTTTAGTACCGGTTGGTGCCACGAACCGGTATTAAAGGGGGTGCGCTGGCGCAGGTGCGGTGCGCAAGTTTAGTCCTACCTCGCTAGCCGAGGGGCGACCGCACTGGTTTATAAACCCCCGTGCGGTAGCTCTCTCGAGCTCCTCTCCAAAGCAGACCTACTGGCCAGGATAGCTGTCGTCGTCCTCTTCTTCTTCATTGTCTTCCATCATAACCCCTCTTTCTCCGTGCTTGGTCCAAACATTATAGTGGGGCATGAAACCGGACTTAAACAGGTGGACGTGAATGGTTCTTGACGTAGAGTAATAGTGACCATTCTTACAACCAGCACATGGACAAGGCTTAAAACCATCCGCCCGCTTGTTTGCCTCAGCCGCAAGCAGAAAAGTATGCACGCCCTCAACGAACTGGGAAGAGCATCGGTCATTGTATATCCATTGCCAGCTCATCTTTATTACAATTTACACAACACCGAATAGACCAAATTAATACAAGTTCATACATAAAGTTCATACAACACTTAAATGCAACAAACAAATAAGTCTCTAGCTAAAGCATTTAAATGCAACAACAAATGCGATCAAGATCGCAACTAAGATAACAATGGATCCAACAGCATAATGATACCAAGCCTCACTATCGATGGCATATTTTCTAATCTTTCTAATCTTCAAGCGCATTTTCTCCATCTTGATCTTGTGATCATCGACGACATCGACAACATGCAACTCCAATTCCATCTTCTCCCCCTCAATTCTTTTCAATTTTTCTTTCAAGTACTCGTTTTCTCTTTCAACTAAATTTAACCTCTCGATAATAGAGTCGGTTGGAATTTCCGGTTCACATACCTCCTAGAAAAAATTTCTATGTCAACTTGATGGGCATAATTTGTCATAAACACGAAATGCAACTAGTTTTAAAAGAGAATATATATATATACCACATCCGAATCATAACAAGGACGAGGGTCGACGGGGACGGATATCAAAACCATGGCACTATATGTATAACAAACAACGTACGGGTAAGATAATTATACGAGTAACTATATATCCAAATCACACAAACATCAATTTTTATATAAAATTTCATGAACAAGAGGCTCACCACAAGGTGGTGCCGGCGACGGGACGGTGCGGGCGATCGACGGTGGTTACGACGGAGATTTAGAAGGCACTAAGTAAACCGCACCAACATATGCAAACTAAGTGTTATTTTTGACCTCAAATTGCATATAAATCAAATACTAGCACATATATATATATATATGTATATATATCCTCCCAAATTACTAAACTCACAAATTAATCACTATATAAAGCATTGCAAGAGCTAATCTAGCAATGAGAGATGAAAGGACAAAGTTGCTAACCTTTGTGATCATTTGAATGGATGGGGGCCTTCAAATCTTGACAAATTTTGGGCAAAATGTGTGATGAGCTCGAGAGGAAGAGGGGAAGAACAGAGAGGAGAGGGGAAAGGGGAAGAACAGAGCGAGCTCGGGTGGACGAAGGGTTTATGTAGGACGACCTTTAGTACCGGTTCGTGCCAAGAACCGGTACTAAAGGGACTGGAGGGGCCCCAGTCTGACAACATCCTGCCACCACTCTCATTAGTACCGGTTCGTGGGACGAACCGGTGCTAAAGGTTCACCACAAACCGGTACTAATGAAAGCAGCCCGGCTAGCCGTTGGAACCGGCACTAATGTATACATTAATGCCGGCTCAAATACAAACCGGCACTAATGTGCTTCACATTTGACCCTTTTTCTACTAGTGTCTTTGCGATGTGAGAAAACTGTCAGGGAAAAAGATAGGAGAATTTGGACGTGGAAAGAAGTTTCAAAATGATCGATGGATGGTTGTCCAAGGAAAAGAGACGATTTTTTTCTTTTTGCTGCCTGGTCGACCGGGGACAAGTCATGATCAACATAAGAGTCTTTTTTTGTTGAGAATTCAACATAAGAGTCTGCCTTGTACAAGTAACATTCAGATGCCAGCGTCACAGCTTCAAAGTCGGCCCAACCCCCTGTCCTCAGTCTCGCCATCGGTCAGTCAATTCTGTTTCGCTGCCAAGAACGAGAAGTCTGGGCGTTATGTGTGTTGGGGAACGTAGCAGAATTCAAAATTTTCCTACATATCACCAAGATCTATCTATGGAGAGACCAGCAACGAGGGGAAGGAGAGTGCATCTACATACCCTTGTAGATTGCTAAGCGGAAGTGTTCAAGAGAACGGGGTTGAAGGAGTCGTACTCGTCATGATCCAAATCACCGAAGATCCTAGTGCCGAACGGACGGCACCTCCGCGTTCAACACACGTACAGCCCGGTGACGTCTCTCATGCCTTGATCCAGCAAGGAGAGAGGGAGAGGTTGAGGAAGACTCCATCCAGCAGCAGCACAACGGCGTGGTGGTGGTGGAGGAGCGTGGCAATCCTGCAGGGCTTCGCCAAGCACCGCGGGAGAGGAGGAAGAGAGAGGCAGGGCTGCACCAACAGGGAGAGATCAGATCATGTCTGTTGGGCAGCCCCTAGGCCAAGTATATATAGGGGAAGGGGAGGGGCTGTGCCCCCTTTAGGGTTTCCACCCCTAAGGGTGGCGGCCAGCCTACATCACATCTAAGGGAGGCGGCCAAGGGGGAGGGGGAGAGGGAGGCGCACCAGGATGGGCCTTAGGGCCCATCTGCCCTAGGGTTTGCCCCCTCTCCTCTTCCCTTGCGCCTTGGGCCTTGTGGGAGGGCGCACCGGCCCACCTGGGGCTGGTCCCCTTCCACACTTGGCCCATGAAGCCCTCCGGGGCTGGTGGCCCCACTTGGTGGACCCCCGGGACCCTCCCGGTGGTCCCGCTATGTTACCAAAAAACCCCAAAACTTTTCCGGTGACCAAAACAGGACTTCCCATATATAAATCTTTACCTGCGGACAATTCTGGAACTCCTCGTGACGTCCGGGATCTCATCCGGGACTTCGAACAACATTCGGTAACCACATACAAACTTCCTTTATAACCCTAGCATCATCGAACCTTAAGTGTGTAGACCCTACGGGTTCGGGAAGCATGCAGACATGACCGAGACGTTCTCCGGTCAATAACCAACAGCGGGATCTGGATACCCATGTTGGCTCCCACATGTTCCATGATGATCTCATCGGATGAACCATGATGTCAAGGACTTAATCAATCGCGTATACAATTCCCTTTGTCTATCGGTACGATACTTGCCCGAGATTCGATCGTCGGTATCCCGATACCTTGTTCAATCTCGTTACCGGCAAGTCTCTTTACTCGTTCCGTAACACATCATCCCGTGATCAACTCCTTGACCACATTGTGCACATTATGATGATGTCCTACCGAGTGGGCCCAGAGATACCTCTCCGTCACACGGAGTGACAAATCCCAGTCTCGATTCGTGCCAACCCAACAGACACTTTCGGAGATACCCGTAGTGTACCTTTATAGCCACGCAGTTACGCTGTGACGTTTGGCACACCCAAAGCACTCCTACGGTATCCGGGAGTTGCACAATCTCATGGTCTAAGGAAATGATACTTGACATTAGAAAAGCTTTAGCGTACGAACTACACGATCTAGTGCTATGCTTAGGATTGGGTCTTGTCCATCACATCATTCTCCTAATGATGTGATCCCGTTATCAACGACATCCAATGTACATGGTTAAGAAACCGTAACCATCTATTGATCAACGAGCTAGTCAACTAGAGGCTTACTAGGGACATGGTGTTGTCTATGTATCCACACATGTATCTGAGTTTCCTATCAATACAATTCTAGCATGGATAATAAACGATTATCATGAACAAGGAAATATAATAATAACCAATTTATTATTGCCTCTAGGGCATATTTCCAACAGTCTCCCACTTGCACTAGAGTCAATAATCTAGTTCACATCGCCATGTGATTAACACTCACAGGTCACATCGCCATGTGACTAACACCCAAGAGTTTACTAGAGTCAGTAGTCTACTTCACATCACTATGTGATTAACACTCAATGAGTTCTAGGTTTGATCATGTTGCTTGTGAGAGAGGTTTTAGTCAACGGGTCTGCAACATTCAGATCCGTATGTACTTCGCAAATCTCTATGCCATCTTCTAGATGCAGCTACCACATTCTATTTGGAGCTATTCCAAATAACTGTTCTACTATACGAATTATTCCAAATCGTTGCTCCATTATACGTATCCGGCATCTCTACTCAGAGCTATCCGGATAGGTGTTAAGCTTGCATCGACGTAACTCTTTACGTCGAACTCTTTATCAGCTCCATAACCGAGAAACATATCCTTATTCCTCTAAGGATAATTTTGACCGCTATCTGGTGATCTACTCCTAGATCACCTTCGTACCCTCTAGCCAGACATGTGGCAAGGCACACATCAGGTGCGGTACACAACATAGCATACTGTAGAGCCTATGTCTTAAGCATAGGGGACGACCTTCGTCCTTTCTCTCTATTTTGCCGTGGTCGAGCTTTAAGTCTTAACTTCATACCTTGCAACTCAGGCAAGAACTCCTTCTTTGACTAATCCATCTTGAACACCTTCAAGATCATGTCAAGGTATGTGCTCATTTGAAAGTACCATTAAGCATTTTGATCTATCCTTATAGATCTTGATGCTCAATGTTCAAGTAGCTTAATCCAGGCTTTCCATTGAAAAACATTTTTCAAATAACTCTGCATGCTTTCCAGAAATTCTACATCATTTCCGATCAACAATATGTCAACAACATATACTCATCAGAAATTCTTTAGTGCTCCCACTCACTTCTTTGGAAATACAAGTTTCTCATAAACTTTGTATACACCCAAAATCTTTGATCATCTCATCAAAGTGTACATTCCAACTCCGAGATGCTTACTCCAGTCCTTAGAAGGATTGCTGGAGCTTTGCATACTTGTTAGCATTTTTCAGGATTGACAAAACATTCTGGTTGTATCTCATACAACCTTTCCTCAAGAAAATCGTCGAGGAAACAATGTTTTGACATCCTATCTGCAAGATTTTATAAATAATGCAGTAATCGCTAACATAATTCCAACAGACTCTTAGCATCGCTACGGGTGAGAAAGTCTCATCGTAGTCAACTCCTTGAACTTGTCGGAAAACATCTTAACGACAAGTCGAGCTTTCTTAATGGTGATACTTACCATCATTGTCCGTCTTCCTTTTAAAAGCCATATGTACCTAACAGCCTTACGACCATCAAGTAGTTCTTCCAAAGTCTACACTCTGTTTTCATATATGGATCCTCTCTCGGATTATATGGCCTTGAGCCATTTTGGAATCTAGGCCCACCATCGCTTCTCCATAGCTCGTAGGTTCATTGTTGTCTAGCAACATGACTTCCAAGATAGGATTACATACCACTCTAAAATAGTACGCATCCTTGTCATCCTACGAGGTTTGGTAGTGACTTGATCTGAAGTCTCATCATCAATATCATAAGCTTCCACTTCAATTGGTGTACGTTCCACAGGAACAACTC
This sequence comes from Triticum monococcum, assembly GCA_034509565.1. Classification (NCBI taxonomy): domain Eukaryota; kingdom Viridiplantae; phylum Streptophyta; class Magnoliopsida; order Poales; family Poaceae; genus Triticum; species Triticum monococcum. The sequence continues at coordinate 37,241,684 of CM067841.1, read as the reverse complement.
TTTGTGCCCTGCTATACACTAGTTGAAGTAACGGTTCAATAACCTCATCAAGTCTCCACCATCCTCCCACTCAATTCTTTCGAGAGAAACTTTTCCTCGAGAAAGGACCCGATTCTAGAACCAATCCCTATTGCTTTCGGATCTGAATTAGGAGGTATACCCAACTGTTTTGGGGGTCCTATGAAGATGCATTTTATCCGCTTTGGGTTCGAGCTTATCAGCCTGAAACTTTTTCACATAAGCGTCGCAGCCCCAAACTTTTAAGAAATGACAGCTTAGGTTTCTGTAAACCATAGTTCATATGGTGTCATCTCATCAGAATTACGTGGTGCCCTATTTAAAGTGAATGTGGTTGTCTCTAATGCCTAACCCATAAACTATCATGGTAATTCGATAAGAGACATCATGGTATGCATCATATCCAATAGGGTGCAGTTATGATGCTCGGACACACCATCACACCATGCTGTTCCTGGTTGTATTGGTTGTGAAACAATTTCCACAATGTCTTAATTCTGTGCCAAACTCGTAATTCAGATATTCATCTCTACGACCATATCATAGACATTTTATCCTCTGGTCACGACGATGTTCAACTTCACTCTAAAATTACTTGAACCTTTCAATAATTCAGACTTATGTTTCATCAAGTAAATATACTCAGTATCTACTCAAATCATCTGTGAAGTAAGAACATAACGATATCCACTACATGCCTCAGCACTCATTGGACTGCGCACATCAAGATGTATTACTTCCAACAAGTTGCTTTCTTGTTCCATTTTACTAAAAACGAGGCTTTCAGTGATCTTGCCCATGTGGTATGATTTGCATGTCTCAAGTGATTCAAAATCAAGTGAGTCCAAACGATCCATCTGTATAGAGTTTCTTCATGCATATCTACCAACAAACATGGTTCGCATGTCTCAATCCTTTCAAAAATGAGTGAGTCCAAAGATCCATCAACATGGAGCTTCTTCATGCGTTTTATATCGATATGACTTAAGTGGCACTGCCACAAGTAGGTGGTACTATCATTACTATCTTATATCTTTTGGCATGAACATGTGTATCACTATGATCGAGATTCAATAAACCATTCATTTTAGGTGTAAGACCATTGAAGGTATTATTCAAATAAACAGAGTAACATTATTCTCCTTAAATAAATAACCTTATTGCAATAGACGTAATCCAATCATATCTATGCTCAACGCAAACACCAAATAACAATTATTTAGGTTTTAATACCAATCTCGATGGTAGAGGGAGCGTACGATATTTGATCAACCTTGGAAATACTTCCAACACATATCGTCATCTCACCTTTTAGCTAGTCTTCGTTTATTCCGTAGCCTTTTGTTTCGAGTTTACTAACACTTAGCAACCGAACCGGTATCTAATACCATGGTGCTACTAGGAGTACTAGTAAAGTACGCATTAACACAATGTATATCCAATATACTTCTATCGACCTTGCCAGCCTTCTCATCTACCAAGTATCTAGGGTAATTCTGCTCCAGTGGCTGTTCCTCTTATTATAGAAGCACTTAGTCTCGGGTTTAGGTTCAACCTTGGGTTTCTTCACTAGAGCAGCAGCTGAATTGCTGTTTCATGAAGTATCCCTTCTTGCCCTTGCCCTTCTTGAAACTAGTTGTTTCACCAACCATCAACAATTGATGCTCCTTCTTGATTTCTACTTTTGTGGTGTCAAACATCACGAATATCTCAAGGATCATCATATATGTCCCTGATATATTATAGTTCATCACGAAGCTCTAGCAGCTTGGTGGTAATGACTTCGGAGAAACATCACTTTCTCATCTGGAAGATTAACTCCCACTCGATTCAAATGATTGTTGTACTCAGACAATCTGAACACAAGCTCAACAATTGAGCTTTTCTCCCTTAGTTTGCAGGCTAAGAAAATCGTCGGAGGTCTTATACCTCTTGACGTGGGCACGAGCCTGAAATTCCAATTTCAGCCCTCGAAACATCTCATATGTTTCGCGGCGTTTCAAAACGTCTTCGGTGCCTCAACTCTAAACCGTTTAACTGAACTATCACGTAGTTATCAAAATGTGTATGTCAGATGTTCGCAACATCCACAGACGACGTTCGAGGTTCAGCACACTAGACGGTGCATTAAGGACATAAGCCTTCTATGAAGCAATAAGGACAATCCTCAGTTTACGGACCTAGTCCGCATAATTGCTACTATCATCTTTCAACTAAATTTTCTCTAGGAACATATCTAAACAGTAGAACTGAAGCACGAGCTATGACATAATTTGCGAAGACCTTTTCACTATGTTCAGGATAATTAAGTTCATCTTATGAACTCCCACTCAGATAGACATCCCTCTAGTCATCTAAGTGATTACATGATCTGAGTCAACTAGGCCGTGTCCGATCATCACGTGAGACGGACTAGTCATCATCGGTGAACATCTTCATGTTGATCGTATCTTCTATACGACTCATGCTCGACCTTTCGGTCTCTTGTGTTCCGAGGCCATGTCTGTACATGCTAGGCTCGTCAAGTCAACCTAAGTGTTTCGCGTGTGTAAATCTGGCTTACACCCGTTGTATGTGAACGTAAGAATCTATCACACCCGATCATCACGTGGTGCTTCGAAACGACGAACTTTCGCAACGGTGCATAGTTAGGGGGAACACTTTCTTGAAATTTTAATGAGGGATCATCTTATTTACTACCGTCGTTCTAAGAAAATAAGATGCAAAAACATGATAAACATCACATGCAATCAAAAGGTGACATGATATGGCCATCATCACTTTGCTCCTTTTGATCTCCATCTTCGGGGCTCCATGATCATCATCGTCACCGGCATGACACCATGATCTCCATCATCATGATCTCCATCATCGTGTCTTCATGAAGTTGTCTCGCCAACTATTACTTCTACTACTACAGCTAACGGTTAGCAATAAAGTAAAGTAATTACATGGCGTTGTTCAATGACACGCAGGTCATATAATAAATAAAGACAACTCCTATGGCTCCTGCCGGTTGTCATACTCATCGACATGCAAGTCGTGATTCCTATTACAAGAACATGATCAATCTCATACATCACATATAATTCATCACATTCTTCTTGGCCATATCACATCACATGGCATACCCTGCAAAAACAAGTTAGACGTCCTCTAATTGTTGTTTGCATGTTTTACGTGGGTGCTATGGGTTTCTAGCAAGAACGTTTCTTACCTACGCAAAAACCACAACGTGATATGCCAATTGCTATTTACCCTTCATAAGGACCCTTTTCATCGAATCCGATCCGACTAAAGTGGGAGAGACAGACACCCGCTAGCCACCTTATGCAACTAGTGCATGTCAGTCGGTGGAACCAGTCTCACGTAAGAGTGCGTGTAAGGTCGGTCCGGGCCGCTTCATCCCACAATGCTGCCGAATAAAGATTGGACTAGTAACGGTAAGCATATTGAACAAAATCAACGCCCACAACTACTTTGTGTTCTACTCGTGCATAGAATCTACGCAATAGACCTAGCTCATGATGCCACTGTTGGGGAACGTAGCAGAAATTCAAAATTTTCCTACGTATCACCAAGATCTATCTATGGAGAGACCAGCAACGAGGGGAAGGAGAGTGCATCTACATACCCTTGTAGATTGCTAAGCCAAAGTTTTCAAGAGAACGGGGTTGAAGGAGTCGTACTCGTCGTGATCCAAATCACCGGAGATCCTAGTGCCGAACGGACGGCACCTCCGCGTTCAACACACGTACATCCCGGTGACGTCTCCCATGCCTTGATCCAGCAAGGAGAGAGGGAGAGGTTGAGGAAGACTCCATCCATCAGCAGCACAACGGCGTGGTGGTGGTGGAGGAGCGTGGCAATCCTGCAGGGCTTCGCCAAGCACCGCGGGAGAGGAGGAAGAGAGAGGCAGGGCTGCACCAACAGGGAGAGATCAGATCGTGTCAGTTGGGCAGCCCCTAGGCCAAGTATATATAGGGGAAGGGGAGGGGCTGTGCCCCCTTTAGGGTTTCCACCCCTAGCGGTGGCGGCCAGCCTAGATCCCATCTAAGGGAGGCGGCCAAGGGGGAGGGGGAGAGGGAGGCGCACCAGGATGGGCCTTAGGGCCCATCTACCCTAGGGTTTGCCCCCTCTCCTCTTCCCTTGCGCCTTGGGCCTTGTGGGAGGGCGCACCAGCCCACCTGGGGCTGGTCCCCTTCCACACTTGGCCCATGAAGCCCTCCGGAGCTGGTGGCCCCACTTGGTGGACCCCTGGGACCCTCCCGATGGTCCCGGTACGTTACCGAAAAACCCCGAAACTTTTCCGGTGACCAAAACAGGACTTCCCATATATAAATCTTTACCTCCGGACCATTCCGGAACTCCTCGTGATGTCCGGGATCTCATCCGGGACTCCGAACAACATTCGGTAACCACATACAAACTTCCTTTATAACCCTAGCGTCATCGAACCTTAAGTGTGTAGACCCTACGGGTTCGGGAAGCATGCAGACATGACCGAGACGTTCTCCGGTCAATAACCAACAGCGGGATCTGGATACCCATGTTGGCTCCCACATGTTCCACGATGATCTCATCGGATGAACCACGATGTCAAGGACTTAATCAATCCCGTATACAATTCCCTTTGTCTATCGGCACGATACTTGCCCGAGATTCGATCGTCGGTATCCCGATACCTTGTTCAATCTCGTTACCGGCAAGTCTCTTTACTCGTTCCGTAACACATCATCCCATGATCAACTCCTTGACCACATTGTGCACATTATGATGATGTCCTACCGAGTGGGCCCAGAGATACCTCTCCGTCACACGGAGTGACAAACCCCAGTCTCGATTCGTGCCAACCCAACAGACACTTTCAGAGATACCCGTAGTGTACCTTTATAGCCACCCAGTTACGTTGTCACGTTTGGCACACCCAAAGCACTCCTACGGTATCCGGGAGTTGCACAATCTCATGGTCTAAGGAAATGATACTTGACATTAGAAAAGCTTTAGCATACGAACTACATGATCTAGTGCTATGCTTAGGATTGGGTCTTGTCCATCACATCATTCTCCTAATGATGTGATCCCGTTATCAACGACATCCAATGTCCATGGTCAGGAAACCGTAACCATCTATTGATCAACGAGCTAGTTAACTAGAGGCATACTAGGGACATGGTGTTGTCTCTGTATCCACACATGTATCTGAGTTTCCTATCAATACAATTCTAGCATGGATAATAAACGATTATCATGAACAAGGAAATATAATAATAACCAATTTATTATTGCTTCTAGGGCATATTTCCAACAATGTGGAGGCCAAGAAAAATCAAAAACCAATTGGCTGTAGTGTATACATCGCCCGTGGAAAAGGATGTGGGGATATATTTCGTCTGTTTTGTAGTGCTCATATGGTTGCGGACAAGTCAGACATGCAAATCAGCAGACCTGGACTACACGTCGCGGTCCGTCAACCATCCGTCCATTCAAGCCACGACAACAAAGTTTTCTCTATCATCGCCTGTACTACTACTATTGTTTGAAGAAGGTGACAATTGTTTGGGGAAGAAGGTTACATTATTCATAAGAAAAAAAGAGAAGCTAGTTTGACATTGCTAAGAGAAACTCTAGCAGACCCCGTATATCTCGCGAACCCGCGTAATTCCGGGGAGTATACAGGCTCAGCCCAATTTTCTGGCCAGAAGAGAGCCCGTATACTGACCCGGCCTGTAAAATTTTTTTACCGCGGCCAGCAAACCGCCCTCTCCCCCCGAAGCAGTATATCTATGTAACGCCCTCGATGTGGCTATATCTCCCACGTGTTGAAGCACGACTTAGAGGCATAACCGCATTGAAAGCAATGTCGCAAGTGAGGTAATCTTCACACAACCCATGTATTACATAAAGGGAAAGGATACATAGTTGGCTTACAATCGCCACTTCACACAATTACATGAATAAAGCATTACATCAACCAGATACAATCAAGGTCCGACTACGGAACCAAAATAAAAGAACCCCAAATGCGACAAAGGTCCCCGATCGACCCCAACTAGGCTCCACTACTGATCAACTAGAATGAGACAACATAAAGGACAAGATCTTCAATGAGCTCCTCCTGAGCTTGGTTGCGTCATCTGCACGGACTCGTCGGCACCTGCAAGCTGGTTTTGGAAGTATCTGTGAGCCATGGGGACTCAGCAATCTCGCACCCTCGCGATCAAGACTATTTAAGCTTATGGGTAAGGTAAAGGTATGAGGTGGAGCTGCAGCAAGCGACTAGCATATATGGTGGCTAACATACGCAAATGAGAGCGAGAAGAGAAGGCAAAGCACGGTCGTTAAAAGTATGATCAAGAAGTGATCCTAAACAACCTACGTCAAGCATAACTCCAACAACCGTGTTCACTTCCCGGACTCCGTCGGAAAGAGACCTTCACGGTTACACACGCGATTGATTCATTTTAATTAAGGTCGACTTCAGGTTTTCTACAACCGGACGTTAACAAATTCCCATCTTCCCATAACCGCGGGCACGGCTTTCGAAAGTTCAAATCCCTGCAGGGGTGTCCCAACTTAGCCCATCACAAGCTCTCACGGTCAACGAAGGAATAGGCCTCCTCCCGAGACATTCCGATCAGACTCGCTATCCCGGTACTCCAAGACATCCTCGACAATGGTAAAACAAGTCCAGCAAGACCACCCGATGCGCCGACATCCCGATAGGAGCTGCACATATCTCGTTCTCAGGGCACACCGGATAAGCTAAGCATATAGGAGCCGACATAACCCAAGTTGCCAAGGGATGGCCCTGCACGGTGCTCTGGGTTGGGCCAACACTTAGAAAAGCACTGGCCCGGGGGGGTTAAAAAAAGATGACCCTTGGGCTGGCCTAACCCAAGGGAAAAAGAGGCTAGGTGGCAAATGGTAAAACCAAGGTTGGGCCTTGCTGGAGGAGTTTTAATTCAAGGCGAACTGTCAAGGGGTTCCCATTATAACCCAACCGCGTAAGGGACGCAAAATTCGGGAACATAACACCGATATGACGGAAACTAGGGCGGCAAGAGTGAAACAAAACACCAGGCATAAGGCCGAGCCTTCCACCCTTTACCAAGTATATAGATGCATTAATTAAATAAGATATATTGTGATATCCCAACAAGTAAACATGTTCCAATAAGGAACGACCTCCATGTTCCAACAAGGAACAAACTTCAATCTTCACCTGCAACTAACAACGCTATAAGAGGGGCTGAGCAAAGCGGTAACACAGCCAATCAACGGTTTGCTAGGACAAGGTGGGTTAGAGGCTTGGTTCAACAATATGGGAGGCATGAAAAGAAAGTGGTAGGTATCGCAGCATAGGCATAGCAAAAGAGCGAGCATCTAGCAAGCAAAGATAGAAGTGATTTCAAAGGTATGATCATCTTGCCTGAAATCTCGCAAGGAAGAAGAACGAGTCCATGAAGAAGATAAACGGACGTAGTCGAACGGGTCCTCACAAACTTGACGTTACCGGAACCAACCCGAAGAAGCAATCACCGGAAAAGAAGCACACAACATAGTAAACAACCAACACATGAACATGGCACGGTGCGCAAACAAGTATGATACATGTCCGGTTTAAATATGCGTGACACGGCAAAGTGCACAAACAATCCTACAAATTAAGTGGAGCTCAATATGCAACTCCGATGCATATCGACGAAACGCCACATCAATTATTTAGTTCTCTCCTGGTTATGTACTCAACAATATTAAATGTTGTTAGCATGGCAAGAGGGTGAAGCAAATGAAAACTACCTATCTAGTCAAGGTTAAATGAGGCCGGAAGCAACGAACAACAATTCCGGAAACTCCTCATGAGCATATTATAGATTTGGTACTGTTCTTCCCTAAACATAATTTTAGAGTTGTTAAACATGCAAAGTGATGCCACCATGTTAAACTAGGCAAAATTCTACCCCATTTACATGTAAAGTTTATTAGATTTGGAGCTACGATTAATTAGTTATGAATTAAACCATTTTAGCATGACATAGGTGCAAATTTAAACAAACATCATATTAAACATTTTAAATATAGATGAAAGTGACATATAATTAATCTACACAAAATTCTGAGCAAGTTTCATATATAAAACATTTTAATCCGATGCACGGTTTGTGAGTTTTTACATGCATGAACATGAGGGACTATACTGCAAAACTGCTGTCTCAGGATAATTGGACAAATCGCAGATCTGGAAAAAAATGGCTATGGGCCGAAACTGCACATGGATCCATAGGGCAAAAGGAGAAGGGGGCGGCTCACCCATGGGCTCGGCCCGTGAAGGAGGAGGAGGCAGGCCGGTGGGAGCAGCGCGCTGGGCCTGACGCTGCGGATCTGGCCCGGCTGGAGCTGGTCTGGGAGGCCAAGGCGGCGCTGGGCCTTGGCGCCTGCGGCGGCAGGAAGCTGGGCCTGGGAGCTTCGGCCCATGCGGGGAGGAGGTGGAGGCAGGCCGAGGCAGGGGCGCGGATCTGGAGTTGGGCTGGTGCGGAGGCCCACGAGGAAGTCAACGGAGGCGCTCGGCTCCTCCCGATCGGATCAGGGAGGCAGGGCGAGGCGGAGAACCATGGCCACGGCGGCGACGCGCGGAGGAGCGTGCGCTCGGGTGGCGGGGTGAAGAGGCGGCGCCGAGTGCGGGCGGCGGCGCGAAGACCTGGCGGTGACCGGCGACGGGCGTGGGGAACCGCGCCGGCGAGGCGGAGCGCTCCGGCGGGCGATTCCGGCGACCGGAGATGGTGAAGACGACGAACGTGGGCGGCGGCTATGCGGGGAAACGGCGGCCCGGCTCGGGCCCGGGGAGGGCCGGATCTGGGCTCCTCCGGGCCCCGACGAAGTGGGGCGCAGGGAGGACATGTGGCGCGACGGGATAGGCTGGCGGCGGCGGTTGGGTGACCTGGCAGCCTCTGGTTGGCTGGAGCGGCGTGGAGGGGCGCGGACATGTCCGGCGAAGGTGGGGATTTCGTCTGGCGGCGCGGATCTGAGAATTTTTAGGGTTAGGGGAAGAATGAACCGCGAATTTCGGAGGGGGGGTGTATATATAGGCATAGAGGGAGCTAGGAGAGTCCAAATGAGGTGCGATTTTCGGCCACGCGATCGTGATCGAACGACCGAGATGATGGAGCAGAGTTAGGTGGGTTTTGGGCCAAATTGGAGGGGTGTTGGGCTGCAACACACACGAGGCCTTCTCGGTCCCTCGGTTAACCGTTGGAGTATCAAACGAAGTCCAAATGGTACGTAACTTGACAGGCGGTCTACCGGTAGTAAACCAAGGCCGCTTGGCAAGTCTCGGTCCAATCCGGAAATGTTTAATCCCCACACAAGAAAGAAAGGTAGAAATGACCACCGGAGGAGAACGGAACGCCGGAATGCAAAACGGACAACGGGGAAAAAACTCGGATGCATGAGACGAACACGTATGCAAATGAAATGCACATGATGACATGATATGCAATGCATGACACGCAAGCAATGACAACGCAACAACAGTGAATAACAGAATGACACTTGGCACATCGGTCTCGGGGCGTTACAACACTCCACCACTACGAGAGGATCTCGTCCCGAGATCTAGAATGGCACCGGAGGGACAACGGAAGAGAAAGAGAAGAGATAAAACTAAGTTGCTTCTTTGACAAACGAGTGAAACCAAAGAACCTTGCGAGGTTGAACAAATTCGAGAAAAGGATACAACGAAGGTGAACAAGGTCGAAAACACTCCGTTAGAAACGAGGGACAAAGAGCATTGCGAAACCTTGAGGTTGAAGGGAAGATATATATAGAAAAAACACTCTGGTTAAGGAAGGGGATCAAGGAAAACCAAAATTCGGGCAACACTCCGGTTGAAAAGAAAAGGGATTGAATAATAACTTGATAAGATGAGAAGATACTTGATGAAATCACAATACACTGCCTCCATAACTATTGAATAAATTGAAACAAGGGGTAAGATAGATCTCAGACAGCACTCCGGTTTAAAAGAGATGAAAAACTTGGTAAAATGAAAGAGCTTGAGCAAAAGGGACACAACCCTCCGGTTAAAAGGATAAGCACGATCAAAACATGGTCCTGACAATCCGAGAAGATGGGTTGAGGAGAGCAACATCACAATGCCTCCGGAACGAAAGAATAGAATATAGATAATTGAAGTAAAAGAATGGGGAAGCAAATGCCAACTTCTGTCACAAAAAAGAGTTTGAGAAGGCATCCTTAGGAGAAGGGTCGAACGGAGTTGTTGGAAAAAAACAACAACGAAAAGAGTAAGCTTGTTGTGGGCTTATGGAAACCATCCCAAAACTGAGTTGAAATTCTGCCACTGACGGAAATGATAGATTGGATTGGTATGAACAAGGAGACGAGAAAGCTATATCACCGGGAGGATAAAAGAAGAACTTGGGTCATTTATAAGCACCATAATTAGTAGCAATCCTTAGGGAAAGCTTTAGGTGAAATATAACCCAAGGTAACTCCAAAGACGAGATTTAAGGATTTAAAATACCTCATTCTTAATAGGATGTGAATCATGAAACATGAACTCAAATTATAAAGAATGACATAATACCACCTTGAATGGTACGGTTGAAAGAATTGCACTTCGGAATGCAAGATGAAGAATGCTTGAGCTCCTCTGAAAAGAATCTTGATGAACACTTCGAGAAGGAATTTAAATCCTTTAAGAACCATCATATAGCGCCTCCATAAAGAACTCCGTTAAACAAAAGGATAACGAAAAGAAAGAGAAGTTGAAGAACACAAGGTGGAGACTTGCAATTATTAGATGGATCTCCGTAATAATTAGAGCTTGGAACTCCGGAAAAGAAAGATGAGCTATTGAACCCAAGAATTTGATGAGCCACCAGAATAGGGAATTAATCCTTTGGGTGAATCAAGAATAAGAATTATGTTATGCTCATCCTTCACCAATTTAAATTGATGACAAGCAGCGGATTTGGCATACTACTTATTATTGTATCAAGGATTAAGAGGGATATATCATAAAGTTGAGAACATCTTCAACGAACCCCCGGTAGGATTGGAACAATGCATGAATTGGTATGATAACAAATGACGAGAACTCTTTCACGAACCACCGTAAGAATTGAGAATGAACGAAGAAAAGAGATGAATCACCGGTAAGAATTAGTGATTGAACGAAAATGTTTGCTAGGATTGAGATACATGAGAATGAAGAGATCAAGGATTGATTAGAGAATATTTGAATGATGCACCGGTAAGATTTGGAGAACAATAGCTGAAAACTGGAATGAATAATTCCGTAATGATAGTCTTCGGAGAATCAAACTGAAAAGAGTCCTGGATTGCTCCGGATGGGTGAAAAGAATATCACACAATCGAAAGCAATAATGAGAGGATGACAGAAGCTAGAGCCATGGATCCTTGAGAGAACGTATAAGATATGGAGGAAAACTCTTCTTCGGTCTTCAAATGTTGAGAATGATGACGAGAACCACCATTGAGAGTTGTTGAGGCACTCCGGAATTAAAATTGTAAAGGTTGAACCAACGATGAAAAGAATTTGAGAGATCTTAGAGAAAGACATATGACTGATGACAAAGCATACTTACGTCATACATTAAAAGAATTTAGGATAGCTCCGGGAAAAATAAGAAGGGTCAGGTAAGATCCTGGGAAAAGACCTGTGGGTTAGGGCCCACTCAAAAGAAACACCGTTGAAATGATTAGAAGGAGAGATTGCACCGGTTGAGTTAAATAGCTTGAATGAGATAAACATCCTCAAAATAGGATTAACAGATCTTGAATGACAAGACGATCCTTCTGAGATATCTTGAGCACTCCAGATCAAATGAGTAGCGAGAAAAAAATGGTTAAGAGGTGCACCGGCACGAGAAAACATTTGAAACGGGGAAAAATTGATATGATCAACTCCAAAACTTAATTTGAATCCACTGGAGAAGAAAATTAGTGAAGAGTGACAAACTTGAAGCTCCGTTAGAATCTTCATGAGAATCACCGGATAAGAATATTAATAGAAAAGAATGGAGGGACTTCACAAGAATAAAAGCATACTTGATTAAAACATCTGAGTCCTCGAAGAAAAGGGTGGGTGGGCGGGAAAAACAAAGGCAACTTGGAGACGGATGAAAACAAACATCGTTGAGAAGAAGTTATAATAGATGTTGCTGATATTGGAATGCTCGGCTCCACTTGAAGAGAGACACACTGGTAGAAAAGGATTGACAAGACAATCTCGATTATCATGAAGGATTAGTATTCACATCGAAGTATGAGAACACCATTTGGGAAAGGTATGGAATCAACACTTGACATTGAAGCAACTCGAATACCACAACTCAAAACAAAAACAAAGGGTCGGCTTGCAGAATAAGCCAGAACAAACATATGATAGAGATTTCGTCCGAAGTTTTCGTGGTGGGGCCTACACGGGCTCGATCGTACAGCACCATCATGTACAAGGCAGTGCACATGACATACGAACGTCCCCGAGTCGGCATAGCCAAGGACTCTTTAAGACACAACGAGACCACTGTAAAATCGACCGTGAATAGGCGAACCACTAGACGTCAAACCCCAATTTCATATCATACATCTGTCGGAAAGATATCCTAAGAGCTACTTGAATTCCCACCTATGAAACTCCCGAAACTTTCCGGTTATGCAATCAGGTGTTGGGGATACAGGGGAAGCATAATATCTCACCCAAACTAGCAAATCCTACATCCAGCTGTATCCATCCTTCAACACATAACCAAGAAACCTTCGGAAATCATCTACCTCAACCTTCGAAAAGCATCCGTTATACAAGTTATGGTGATACTCCCGAACTCCCGCCCAGTACTGGGTGGCGTCGAGGTTATCTCACCAACGAACTGCATAAAAGAGATTTTCGATGTCGACGTACTAAACTCAGGTATTCCAGAACTGCAACGATAAAATTATGATGACAACACCTCAGAGCTCAACTCCCCGGGACACTTCCACTAAACCCCTGACAGGAGGCACCAAGACAATGTTCTCGTCATAAAACCATCGGAACGATTCCAAGATACCCGCGTGATCCTAAATTTTTTTTAGTGAAATTTGAGAAGAGAAGAGTCAAAACTCTATGTCAGGAGGCCTCACCAGAGCGACGAAGGGACTGGGGAGTAAAAAGAATTCCTAAACTCTCCGATATATAATTCCTAATTGACTCAAAACATTTTTCTAGACACAACTCGGCCACTAATAACGATCAAGCAATGGGGCTCCTAAGGTCGGGGAAGGCTTTGATACCAACTTGTAACGCGCTCGATGCGGCTATATCTCCCACGTGTCGAAGCACGACTTAGAGGCATAACCGCATTGAAAGCAATGTCGCAAGTGAGGTAATCTTCACACAACCCATGTATTACATAAAAGGAAAGGATACATAGTTGGCTTACAATCGCCACTTCACACAATTACATGAATAAAGCATTACATCAACCAGATACAATCAAGGTCCGACTACGGAACCAAAATAAAAGAACCCCAAATGCGACAAAGGTCCCCGATCGACCCCAACTGGGCTCCACTACTGATCAACTAGAACGAGACAACATAAAGGACAAGATCTTCAACGAGCTCCTCCTGAGCTTGGTTGCGTCATCTGCACGGACTCGTCGGCACCTGCAAGCTGGTTTTGGAAGTATCTGTGAGCCACGGGGACTCAGCAATCTCGCACCCTCGCGATCAAGACTATTTAAGCTTATGGGTAAGGTAAAGGTATGAGGTGGAGCTGCAGCAAGCGACTAGCATATATGGTGGATAACATACGCAAATGAGAGCGAGAAGAGAAGGCAAAGCACGGTCGTTAAAAGTATGATCAAGAAGTGATCCTAAACAACCTACGTCAAGCATAACTCCAACAACAGTGTTCACTTCCCGGACTCCGTCGGAAAGAGACCATCACGGTTACACACGCGGTTGATTCATTTTAATTAAGGTCGACTTCAGGTTTTCTACAACCGGACGTTAACAAATTCCCATCTGCCCATAACCGCGGGCACGGCTTTCGAAAGTTCAAATCCCTGCAGGGGTGTCCCAACTTAGCCCATCACAAGCTCTCACGGTCAACGAAGGAATAGACCTCCTCCCGAGACATTCCGATCAGACTCGGTATCCCGGTACTCCAAGACATCCTCGACAATGGTAAAACAAGTCCAGCAAGACCACCCGATGCGCCGACATCCCGATAGGAGCTGCACATATCTCGTTCTCAGGGCACACCGGATAAGCTAAGCGTACTGGAGCCGACGTAACCCAAGTTGCCAAGGGATGGCCCTGCACGGTGCCCTGGGTTGGGCCAACACTTAGACAAGCACTGGCCCGGGGGGGTTAAAAAAAAGATGACCCTTGGGCTGGCCTAACCCAAGGGAAAAAGAGGCTAGGTGGCAAATGGTAAAACCAAGGTTGGGCCTTGCTGGAGGAGTTTTAATTCAAGGCGAACTGTCAAGGGATTCCCATTATAACCCAACCGCGTAAGGGACGCAAAATTCGGGAACATAACACCGATATGACGGAAACTAGGGCGGCAAGAGTGGGACAAAACACCAGGCATAAGGCCGATCCTTCCACCCTTTACCAAGTATATAGATGCATTAATTAAATAAGATATATTGTGATATCCCAACAAGTAAACATGTTCCAATAAGGAACGAGCTCCATGTTCCAACAAGGAACAAACTTCAATCTTCACCTGCAACTAACAACGCTATAAGAGGGGCTGAGCAAAGCGGTAACACAGCCAATCAACGGTTTGCTAGGACAAGGTGGGTTAGAGGCTTGGTTCAACAATATGGGAGGCATGAAAAGAAAGTGGTAGGTATCGCAGCATAGGCATAGCAAAAGAGCGAGCATCTAACAAGCAAAGATAGAAGTGATTTCAAGAGTATGATGATCTTGCCTGAAATCCCGCAAGGAAGAAGAACGAGTCCATGAAGAAGATAAACGAACGTAGTCGAACGGGTCCTCACAAACTCGACGTTACTAGAACCATCCCGAAGAAGCAATCACCGGAAAAGAAGCACACAACATAGTAAACAACCAACACATGAACATGGCACGGTGCACAAACAAGTATGATGCATGTCCGGTTTAAATATGCGTGACATGGCAAAGTGCACAAATAATCCTACAAATTAAGTGGAGATCAATATGCAACTCCGATGCATATCGACGAAACGCCACATCAATTATTTAGTTCTCTCCCGGTTATGTACTCAATAATATTAAATGTTGTTAGCATGGCAAGAGGGTGAAGCAAATGAAAACTACCTATCTAGTCAAGGTTAAATGAGGCCGGAAGCAACGAACAACAATTCCGGAAACTCCTCATGAGCATATTATAGATTTGGTACTGTTCTACCCTAAACATAATTTTAGAGTTGTTAAACATGCAAAGTGATGCCACCATGTTAAACTAGGCAAATTTCTACCCCATTTACATGTAAAGTTTATTAGATTTGGAGCTACGGTTAATTAGTTACGAATTAAACCATTTTAGCATGACATAGTGGCAAATTTAAACAAACATCATATTAAACATTTTAAATATAGATGAAAGTGACATATAATTAATCTACACAAAATTCTGAGCAAGTTTCATATATAAAATATTTTAATCCGATGCACGGTTTGTGAGTTTTTATATGCATGAACATGAGGGACTATAGTGCAAAACTACTGTCTCAGGATAATTGGACAAATCGTAGATCTGGAAAAAAATGGCTATGGGCCAAAACTGCACATGGACCCATCGGGCAAAAGGAGAAGGGGGCGGCTCACCCATGGGCTCGGCCCGTGAAGGAGGAGGAGGCAGGCCGGTGGGAGCAGCGCGCTGGGCCTGACGCTGCGGATCTGGCCCGGCTGGAGCTGGTCTGGGAGGCCAAGGCGGCGCTGGGCCTTGGCGCCTGCGGCTGCGGGAAGCTGGGCGTAGGACCTTCGGCCCATGCGGGGAGGAGGCGGAGGCAGGCCGAGGCGGGGGCGCGGATCTGGAGTTGGGCTGGTGCGGAGGCCCACGAGGAAGTCAACGGAGGCGCTCGGCTCCTCCCGATCGGATCGGGGAGGCAGGCCGAGGCGGAGAACCATGGTGACGGCGGCGGGCCCCCGGCGAGGGTCGACGGCGGCGACGCGCGGAGGAGCGAGCGCTCGGGCGGCGGGGTGAAGAGGCGGCGCCGAGTGCGGGCGGCGGCGCGAAGACCTGGCGGTGACCGGTGACGGGCGTGGGGAACCGCGCCGGCGAGGCGGAGCGCTCCGGCGGGAGATTCCGGCGACCGGAGATGGTGAAGACGACGAACGTGGGCGGCGGCTGTGCGGGGAAACGGCGGCCCGGCTCGGGCCCGGGGAGGGCCGGATCTGGGCTCCTCCGGGCCCTGACGAAGTGGGGCGCGGGGAGGACATGTGGCGCGACGGGATAGGCTGGCGGCGGCGGTTGGGTGCAATGGCAGCCTCTGGTTGGCTGGAGCGGCGTGGAGGGGCGCGGACATGTCCGGCGAAGGTGGGGATTTCGTCCGGCGAAGGTGGGGGTGTATATATAGGCATAGAGGGAGCTAGGAGGGTCCAAATAAGGTGCGATTTTCGGCCACGCGATCGTGATCGAACGACCGAGATGATGGAGCAGAGTTAGGTGGGTTTTGGGCCAAATTGGAGGGGTGTTGGGCTGCAACACACACGAGGCCTTCTCGGTCCCTCGGTTAACCGTTGGAGTATCAAACGAAGTCCAAATGGTACGTAACTTGACAGGCGGTCTACCGGTAGTAAACCAAGGCCGCTTGGCAAGTTTCGGTCCAATCCGGAAATGTTTAATCCCCACACAAGAAAGAAAGGTAGAAATGACCACCGGAGGAGAACGGAACGCCGGAATGCAAAACGGACAACGGGGAAAAAGCTCGGATGCATGAGACGAACACGTATGCAAATGAAATGCACATGATGACATGATATGCAATGCATGACACGCAAGCAATGACAACGCAACAACAACGAATAACAGAACGACACCTGGCACATCGGTGTCAGGGCGTTACAATCTACGAGTTTGCGGTACATGTCGAAACCCTATCCCCTGCTGCCGCGTTTCGCCGCAATTCCCCACTCCCCCCCCCCTCACATTTCTCGATGCCGGTGAGTCCCCTTCTGCCTCCAGCCGCCATGTGGGGCCGCATGTGGAGCTCCAGCCGCAGCTCCGGTGGCAGCTCCAGCGGGGGAGACGACCCCGAGCGCGAGCGGCGTGTCCGCTCGGACGGCACGAGGAAGCGCGCGGCGAGGAAGTGGACGAATAAGGGCCTTGAGCTGACGCCGAGGCTCCTCCGTCGCGAGACAGAGGAGTACGACCGTCGGCATGGGCGTACGCCCTCCTCGGCCGCGGGCTCTTCCCACGCCGCGATCTCTTCCTCTTCCAACGAGGCGCTGCTCCCCGTGAAGAGGGAGTGGTCTGAGGAGCCAGAGGACCGCGAGCTTGTCGCCGTCAAGCAGGAGCCGGCGGAGATCGAGCGCCGAGGGGTCGTCGGGCCCGAAGATTTCGTGGCCGATGTCGGCGCGGTCGCGGCCGTCATCGCCGAACGGAGCTTGCGCGAGGAGGCGGAGCGCCGGTGCCACGACGAGAAGCTCGAAGGCCTCTTGCTCAAGTAGGCGGTCGCGACGGACCTTGCCACGAAGGACAAGGACGACGAGTGGCGGCGCATCCACAAGGAGCAGAGGTAGAAGTTCATCGATCTCGTCAGCTCCGACGAGGAGGACTGAGCTCCTTCACCGTGTCGTCCTCGGCGAAGAGGTCGTCCATTTTGGTACGTCGACCTCGGCCTCGCCACCGTGAGATCCCCCACCCCCCTCTAGTAATAGTAGAAGAATGTAGTATCTATGATCTTGTAGTATGTGATGAACTAGTGTATGATCATGTAGCATGTGATGAACTAGTGTTGTTGTTGCAATTTCTCCTACGAAAAAACTTTTTTTCAAATTATACAGTTTCATATATGGGGTCTACTCTGCCGCGCACGATTTCGGCCTGCAAAACAGTTATTCATCGAACTATAATCGCCTTATGCGGGTCGATATTATACGGGTCTGCTAGAGTTGCTCTAAACACACACCAGCACATCAACTATGCTGAAAACACCTCTCTCTCTCTCTCTCCCGCAAAAAAAAATACACCGCTCTCTTTATATGTAACGGTTGATGCTTTCATTGTCTATAGTTTGAGGCAGGTGGCACTCCAATTGAAACCAAACCGGTTTGACCTTGCTAAATACACCTGCACAGCAGCTAAAAAGTTTATTAAAAACAGATAGCAGCCGAGGTTCGATTATATCAAATCTAGCAGGAGGAGGTTCTTCTGCACCCACCCTTCACCATCACTATCACCATCTCAGATAAAAACTGCAAGGAAAAAGCATCAGACATGCTAGAAAGCAGCTCCTCGCACCTCCAAGAAACCAAACAAGATGCCTCAAAAAAAAAACCAAGAGGGGAAAAAGCGAAGGGCAATGATGATGATAATGGAAGTGGAGCATGCGAAAGCCATTCCTTGGAAGAAAATGGAATGCAGGTTTGGCGCCTTTCTGCTCACGCCGCAGCAGCACGCCCCCTTGCACAAGTAGCAGCGCTATTACATGCCATGATTAATTACGTTAACTAATACAAATCCTTAAAGGTCACAGACGGGTCGGCTCGTGTTGGTCGAGCCAGCTACAGTGTTTCTACAGTTTGCTTGCTGGTATGTTTCCAGTTTAGGGGTGTGTTTCAACTTTCAACTCTACGGTTCTCCAAGCTCCAACGGGAAGCATATAGGAGGGTTAGCATATTAACAGCTGACCTTCGGCGTCCGTACGGTTAGGAAGCTGACGCGAAGGAGAGGTTGGAGAGACAGCATCGAACCAGAGATCGATCAAATCATTCTAGCCTCCTGCGTACAGATCGCATGCATCTTTCATTAGCCTGGCCTTTAATCACCAGATTACCCGCACCAAAGATCAAAGCTCTAGCACAGAGACCAATCTGTATAGCTGTCTTTGTACATCTGTAGAGAACGATACTCACCATGCCTGTTACTTAATTACTACACCGTACCAGCCAATTTAGATCCACAGATCCACATTAGCTGTTCCATCACATTACCTTTAGCTAATTAATTTACTACTGCTTGGATGCACAATGGACGTCACTTTTGTTTTTTCACCCCATTCGGCTCACGCAGTCACGCTTGCTCAAGTCACATTTGTGCTGGTCATTCATTTTTTATGTGCTTACAGTTTGGATCCATTAAGTGATAGCGAAATGTGAGACGACAAGCGGTGCGCTAGCTAGTGTTGAACGATCTGGATTGAGGCGGTGGATAGCTGTAGCCATGAAAGCCTCCTCGTGGCCGTTGGATCACTTTCAAAACTCACCTGCTCTTGGCTTCTTGCATCATCATGTCTCCTAAACTGACCAATTCATTCATAAATTAATGTAAAATAATGCCTTCGGTTCATGTTTCACCGTCTGTACGGCCATCTACGGCTCCGTACGATAAAGGCATTAGCTGCCTTTTTTGGTTACATCATATCAGTTTCCAAAATTGGTCAGATGTTTCTCCTACAAGCAATTCGACCAGATAGGACAATGGAACTCTCAGAGGCCATCACGGCAATAATTTGCCAATGCACGCATTTTGCATACTGCTTATTGCCACATGCAGATGGCCACATTGTTACACACTCGAGGTTGGAAGGACGAGACTATTCATCAAATTAGTATGAGAAATGATCCACCACTTCATGCCATGCCATTCATGTTTCTTTCTCTAAGGTTAGTGCCATTTCTATCTCATTTTTTGTTAGATTTGATTATTATTTTCCGCAAAAAAAAGGCAACCATTCGGTGTACAAACTATATATGAGGCTGCCTCTAGGAGAGAGAATGCTTAGAGGCAGCAAATTTCATACGTGGAGGATGCTAGTAGGCTGATTACTCACACAAAAACACCTCGACCAAATCATTCCACTTTGGCCGATTGGTCAGAGGTCCTAGTTAACATTGCACGCTGTTGTCACAATAATCCCCTAACTGCTTCGAAATGGAGAAAAAGGGGCTCTATATATGTACTGTTTTTTAGAAATATATACATGTATTTCTCGGTGAAGAAACCAGAAATATATGCATGCGTATTAATTTGTTATTGGCTCGTGAAGGAACATGGTCCGACATTCAACCAGCTATGTACTTGTGTGCATGTTCTCATAAGAAAAACTTATGTGGAAGCAACATCAGAACAGGTCTGAACTCTAAAGCCGTAGCGGTAAGCAAAATGTGGTTGGCACAACGTGTTGCTCACGTAAATAATTTATTGTTTATGTTGACAAAGACTTGTCACATCCAAATTGTCCAACTAGTAGTAGCTTTGAAAAGTTAAATTCTTCTAATTAATGGCCATCCAGCTTCACACATTAGTAAGATGTGTGGCCTTTTTATATACCGATGATCGAGTGACTTGACATACAAATTCTGTGTGAATTTCAGCTGACCAACTGCAGCAAATACTATTTCCAGTGGTAAAATTAGTGTCAGTAAATGGACGTATCTTTGACCATTGCTCATATCCCACAACCAATATACGTAAACAAGAACAAGTTTAAAAAAAAATGGTGGTCCACAGGATTAGTTAAGCTAGGCAGAACTTGTCACATCTCCCAGTTGGATTAATAAACTGCTTCTAGCAGTCCATTATCATGTTAATAACACTAGATTTAGCAGACTTGATGTAGGATCATATGGGGATCCGAAACGAAAAGTGCCTCTTAGAACTTTCCAGGAAGCAGCGACCCATGTTCTCTCTTCTAAACTGATCACCAGTGATTGGGAACCGCACTAGACTAATGTAAACACTCCTGTTAATACTAAGGTTTTTTAATGAGAAAATTCCTTATACTTAATCATGTTTCCTTTTATGAAATGATTTCCATAAAGGAAGCCGGCCCCATGAACATTTCTCTTTTACATGGATGGAGTATATGCTCCAGTGACGCTTCATTAGTCAATCATGGTTTCTTTCAATATAGACCACATAGTAGTTGTCCATCGGAAGGTACTCCCTCTGCAAAACTAATATAAAATCATTTAGGTAACTTGAATAGTGACCTAAATGTTCTTATATCAATTTATCGAGGGTGTGTTGTTTCATGACGGATTATATGAGCTAGCCATGCTCAGTTAATTCAAAAAATCTCTCTAATATAATCCCTCCTTCCGGAAATACTTGTCGGATAAATGAATGTATTTTAGACGTATTTTAGTTCTAGATAGATTCATTTTTATCCATTCCTTCCACAAGTATTTTCGGACGGGGGGAGTAGCTTTTAGGGCATATGCTAGAAATGCTTTACGATTGTTAATCAGAAAATTATACTTGATTCTCAAAAAAAAATTATACTTCCCAGCCCCCCAAAAAAACCTTATACTTAATCATGTGTCTTTCTGTAACAAATAAATATCCAGAAAGGAGTCTGCCGTCCGATATTTCTATTTTGCATAGATGGAGTGCGGATATGCTCCAGTGAAGCTCCATTAGTTAATCATTTTTCATTTTCCTGACATAGATTAGCTTAGTAGCTGTCCGTTGCCAGGTAGTTGTTCCTTTTCGACACTGATTGGCTTTAGCATGTTGTTTCATGATGTATTATGGGGTATATGCTCCCGTACCTGATGCGCTGAGGCTACTAAAACACAAGGGATTATTCGCAATTAGCAGCATGAAAGGTGCAAACAAACACATGGCACGCATGCATGCACTACCTACGTTGTAGTGTTGAGTATAACCCAAGCGACTAAGCAAGGTACCGTAGTACGAGACGTCTCCGTCATCGGTGCGTTGCTTGCAAACAATCGATGATCGGTGTTTCTTTCTCCTCGCCCGGCTCTCACCGATGATGATGCCTTCACAAAATTTACTTACACGATGAGTTAACCAAACAATGAAACGACAATATTTACACGTGTGATGTGTCCCGGAGGATCGGAACGCTCGTCAAACTTCAGCAGCAGGCAGCAGCCGTGCGTGAAGAGACACCTATTCCCTCCGGTCCTTTTTACTCTGTATATTAGAATTCTTTAAAGTCAAATTTCACAAAGTTTGACCGTATTTATATGAAATAATATCAACATCTGCTATGCTAAAGTTATATAATATGAAATTTTAAGTCATGACACATCTAATGGTACTGATTTCAGATTGTGAATGTTGACATTTTTTTCTACAAATTTGATCAAATTTTATGAAGTTTGACTTCAGTCAAATCTTATATGCGAATTAAAAAAGACCGAAGGAAGTACTACCATATGCAATGTTGACGTCCGGCGCCACTTCGCGAAAAAGTGCTGCTGCTAGGTCGGTCGACAGGTGTTCTGGATGGCAAACATGTATATCGTCTCCCCGGCCGAGGGCGCTTTCGTGATTCTTCGGTTGCGTGTAGTGCAATCAGTACACGATATTGCTCTGTTTATCGTGATTGACTTTAGAGCAACTTTAACGGGCCGACCTAAACGAATGGCTTTTTTGTCCGTTCTTTATCTGTTTGGGTTGGGCACCCGCCCGCCGTTCGTCTTTTTTTTAGTTTTGGGTCGGCAGTGTGTCCAACGGACCGACCCATTTCATGACCGCGCGCGTTTTAGATCATGCCACCGTCCTGGTTTTGGCGCACCAGCGCGCGGGAAAGGTTCGCGCGTGCCGCGGCCGGCGCTCGTTATAAAGAAGGCGCTCCCTCCATATTCTGTCCGCCGCCCACTCTCGCCATCTTTGCGCCACCATGTCGATCCGCCGTTTGGGCGCTTAGGATTTTCGTGGAGTCCGCGAGCGCTGCTCCGGCGCCTTCTCCTCCGAGATCTGATTTCGCAAGAAACGTCTCATCCTCGGCACCTTCGACACCGCAGAGGAGGCGGCCCGCGCGCACGGCGTGGCGGCGTGGCGCCTTCTGAGGCATCGTCGGGATATGAATTTTCCCAACGTGTCGAGCCAGCAGGCGCAGGATCTGGCGCCTCTCCCGCGGCTTTTCACCGACGAGGATCGTCGTGTCCACCGGAGGCGGCAGCATCGCCTTGCCATCGCGGAGAAGGACGTGGAAGCCCTGGTGGTGTGGCGCGGAGGCTTCCCGCAAGACATCGTCGACGAGCGCCAGTTCTACAAGCAAAGGAGGTTAGAGAGGGACGCGAGGGGGAGGGAGCGAGCCGCCTATCGAAAGGACAAGCGTTCACGAAAGTAGGCAGCTCAATTGAAACTGAAGATACGAGAAACGGCGGGTTAGGATTTTAAAGACGAGGCGTATGCTGACGCCTACATTCAGACGTCGGAGGAGTACATTACCGAGTCGGAGTCAGAAAGCGACGAGTAGTGGTCTTTTCTTTTATCTGTGTACGCTAAAACTATCTATGTATTCATTTTTATTTGAAAAAATGACCGGCGACGTCAGCGACGTAGCAGGTGGGCGAGGGTGTGAATTCAATGTGCCACCGACTAGCGGGCCCGGTAAGGAAATAAGGCGAACGCGCGTGCGTCCGTCTTGTGTCCGTGCCGATGCAAATCAGACTCAAAAATGAGCGTTGAGCCGGCTTTTTTGTCTGCGTCGACCCAAACGAACGACCACAAACAAAGTGGGTCTCCTCATTGAAATTGCTCTTATATCTCCCGAAAAGGCGCCTGAGAGAATGTCCACCGTAGAGCACAACATTTTGCTTTTGCCGTGGCGTATGAGCGAGCAATAGAATACGTGTAGCCGCGGCCAGAGGGTAGAACCGTCAGCCCCGCCCAAAAATTAAAGAACGGAGGAAGCAGAGCCGTCCGTCGTCGTTACCGCAGACACGGGCGTCTAATCGGAGATAGTAATTGACTCCGGCCCTTGCCTCGGACACCATGATATCTTTGCCGTTCCTAAATGTGTAAAGACTGTTTGGATCATGGGGTTAGAGCTAGTTTGGGTTAGTTGGAGCCTCAAATAACCCAAAAGTATCCAAACAGAGAGGGTTATAGTGAGTTAGTTTCATCTAATCCAACTATCCCGATGGAAAGGTGCTTATTTGGGTTAGAGTAGGTTAGAAAATAACTCTAACTCTAACTGTGTTAGAGTATCCAAACAGGGCCTAATGCTGCCCATGGCCGAAGGCAAAAGCAGTGCTGCAGTAGGCAAGCCTTGGGTGGCACTCCACCGCATGGTCATGGCTCGTGTCCGTCGCTATGCCGTCCACGCTGTGGATGATGCGCGACGTTTCGAGGAAGGTGGCTCGTAGACCATGCTTTTGTCCGCAACTGTCTACAGCCTTCTTCCAAGACTTGTGCTCGAGAGAGACTAGTCGCTCATTATTGCTGTCCTATTTCTTGCTACCCGGGAGAGAGGTGCTGGTCTCTCTCTCAGTCTATCGATCTGTTTCAAGCTCTGCAATGCGAGGAAAGTGTCAGGAGGGAAAAGAGAGGAGAATTTGGACGTGGAGAGAGGTTTCAAAACGATCGATGGATGGTTGTCCGCTGAAAAGAGACGATTTTTTGTCTGCCTGGTCGACCGGGACAAGTCAAGCGGTCGATCATAGACCGCACGATCAACTTAAGAAGAGTCTGTCTGTACACAAATGGAGCAACAATGAGAAGCCACGTCACGGTTTCAAAGTCAGTCCAGCCACCCGGGGTCCTCTGTTATGTGGAGGCCAAGAACAAAAAAACAAAATCAATGGCGGCACACATTGCCCGTGGAAAGTGATGTGAAGAAGAATATATTTCGACTGGTTTGTAGCACTCGCATTGCTGCGGACAAGTCAGACATGAAGATCACCAGGCCATGACTCCACGTCGCGATCCATCGACCTTCCGTCCATTTGGGTCACGACAACGATGATTAAGCAGAGGTCAACAAAGCCTCTAAATCAATTTTTCTATAGCACTATTGTTTGATCACTAGTGTAGAACCGGGCAATAGCACCGGTTCGTAAGGCCCTTTAGTGCCGGTTTGGTAACCGGTGTTAAAGTGTAGGCATTAAAGGGCCCCCTTCCCCTTCCCCCTTTTAGTACCGGTTCAGCACGAACCGGTGCAAAAGGGCAACCACGTGGCACGAACCAGCTTCGGGGGCAGGGAGCCTTTAGTACCGGTTGGTGTCACCAACCGGTATTAAAATGTTGAGGGATTTTGGGTTTATGATTTCTTTTTCATTTAATTTTGTGTTTTCCATTTAATTATTTTTCGTTTGCTGGTATTTTACGATACTACATATTGTACACGTTATGCATATATATAAATAGAATTTCTAATAGAACTGATCATAATATATATATATATATATATATATATATATATATATATATATATATATATATATAATTTCTCCTAATCGGTGCCTTCGGAGCCAGTGGTATTAGCCTAGCTAATTGGTGCCTTCGGAGCACGATAACAATTGAAAGTGGTTCATGGGGGCGGTAGCGGGTAATATTATTCTCCTTTAGGATCTATGACCTGGTCGAGCAAAAATCCCGCTATGTCCTCTTAAATTGCTTCTATGCGGTCCTGTGCTAGGAGCTTGTCCCGCACCTCTTTGAACTGTTAAGAAGGAGATCAATATGCATGTGTATTAGTTGTGTGACTAGATATCGATAATGGTGTAAAAATTGTGAATAGTGTTCTGGCAATCGATATTGTACCCACTCCTGTCTTTGAGATTTGCTCCTTTCGGACGTCATCATGCGAATGTTCTCGCAAACGTAGTATGCACATAGATCATTCCCCGACGCCTGCTTCAGGGTCTTTACGAGAATGGAATTTGATCAGATAATAATTAATCAAGCATGATAATTAAAGAGATGGCATCTAGCTAGTACTACTTAATTACTTACCTTGGGTCGATACCATTTCAGATTTTGTTAAATAGTTGTTATTAAATAAATGGGTTATTAAATAGTTGTTATTACGAAATGACGAACTAATTAAATAGGCCGAGATATAGTTAATAATAATTGAAATTACCTGTTGACTATCCCCTTCACGATGGTGTAGTCACTTGCTTTCTTAAGTAGTGAGTCTAGTACTTCAACTGTTCCTTCATCAACTTTAATGATTAACAAGATCTAGTGAAATCTGCGTGCACACACGTTTGCATGTCTTAATTAAGCGGGCATATGTAAGCAAAAACATGTAGCTAGCTAGTAGGGAAAAACAGAATTTATAGTACAAGACAGTGTGACTCACTGGAAGTTGTAAGGAAGTAGTATATCTTCATTGTATTTGAGTTTGTTGAAGAACTGTAGCATGCTTTCCTCTACACTTTTTCGTGATATGGATCTATTTTTCATGTGTATTCATTAATGGTATTTGGGTCAACGAACCCAATGCCATAGCGTCCACCTTTTTTCACTTCATAAATCTTCATCCTGCATAATACCACAGAAAAGAATATAGTGAGGATAATTATAGGTAATAATTGATCAAAATGATCACTACAGCTAGCTTGAGACTTAAATTACAGAAAGAAATCACTTACAGACAATAGCAACTAACGATAGATTTGTCGAGTGCGTCTTTATTGTATAGCTGAAATAGTTCTGAATACTCAACGGTCACAGCTTTCTCATGATAGTAATGATCCTTGTTGACATTCACCATGAGGGACTCTTGATTGGAAATCTTGATAATGTTCATATACCATTGATGCAATTCATATATTCTCGTTGGGAGCTTATTGACCTCATCTGGCTCGACCAAAGGTTGGCCCCGGGCATATTTCCGTTTTATTTCCTCATCTCTAGTCGGAGACATGGGCTCGATATCGAGGTGTTGTCCAACAGTGATCCCGATCAATTCAGCCTGCGCAATATGCTCCTTGGTTATTACCACATCACCCACCCTGGGAACGTTAACGGTTTGCCCACAATAATATTGGGCGCGTCTACTCTCATGTGTTGTTGGCACAACAAACGGGAGGATTGATTGCGCCGCCTATTCTCCCAGCTGGGGAACGGTTTTACCGCTCCTTTTGCCAGCTGATTTGCTCGAGCTCGAGCTCGCCTCTTTCTATAGACGTGCTCGATTTAACTTCTTGATGTGGCACTCATAGTCTGTGTCAACAGGCTTGGGAGCTGGTGCTTTAGCCATACGAATGAAGTGGTCAATCTTTTCCACAGGCACTTTCTCCCTTGGCGGCGGTGGCGGTTTCGATGCAAAATGGGCTTCCACCTCGGCCTTCGATATGGCTACGTTTTCCTCCTCGGACTTGTCTCCGCCTATACCTCCAGTACTACCTCGACTTATACCGCTACGCACTATAGCTGAGGCGGCTCTCTTCCGTGATTGCTGAGGCGGCGAAGACGGCTGACGTGGCTGAGTTGGGGGAGGAGAAGTGTCCTGAAGCTGTGCCGGACTTGGAGGAGGAGTGGCCTGAAGCTGTGCCGGATTTGGAGAAGGAGTGGCCTGACGCTTTGCCGGACTTGGAGGAGGAGGAGTGGCCTGAAGCTATGCCGGACTTGGAGGAGAAGTGGCCTAACGCGTTGGTGGACTTGGAGGAGCGGGAGTCTGCTGACTCGGTGGCAGACTGCGACGAGGAGTCGGATGACACGGTGTCGGTGGCCTTCGAAAGATGATGCAATCCTTTCTCCATAGGATGATACGATGGTTGACCTCTCCTAGTGTGTGCTCATCGTCACCTCCAGGAATGTCAAGCTCTAGCCCCGAATATTGGTCCACCACCTCATCAACCAGACACGAGCATAGCCCGCTGGAATCGGGTTGCAATGAAAGGTTGCCTCGGGGGGATTTTGTCGGTGTACTAAAGTAGGGGTACCTTAGTATCCCGAACTTGTGCACGGGCAGTCGCAGCGACCCGCGGCAAGGCTTGCCGGGCGACCGCCAAGACTCTCCGTGGTTCCTTTGGGGCCATTCAAGAACAAAATATCCAAGAGCAAAACAAGGCCCCGGCAAGAGGAGCTTGCCGGGAAGAAGACAAGACCCCGGCAAGAGGAGCTTGCCGGGAAGGAGACGAGACCCCGGCAAGAGGAGCTTGCCGGGAAGACAACTAAAGCATCTCAAGAAGCTCGCTGCGGCGCACTGCGCGTCCCGACAAAACCCGGTGAGCGACAAGCTCCCGGACGCGACAAGGCAACATCCGCGGTAAGGCGCTTGCCGCGGCAAGCTACTACTCCGCAGCCCACGCTCCAGCTCATCCACCAACGTGTTGCTTTGGGACCGCTCCTGGCATACGTGGCGGGAGGCTGGGCAGCCGGGGGCATGCGGTGGCAAGCAAGTGCTGACAAGATAGCCATCGTGGCAAACGGTGGCGTTCCTAGCGGTCCCTCTCTGTACCGTCTAGGTGACACAGACAGGCATTTAATGCCCTTGTCCCCTGCCGTCAGGGTTAGGTATGATACGACTGTTGTAGGCGGTGGAGCCAACTACCACCTCTTTTACATTTTTACCCCCACCTCTGTTGCCACCTGTCGGTGGCCCCTTAGACATATAAAAGGAGGCCCATGCGCAACAGAGGGAGGGAGGACGACCATTCTCACGCTTGGTCTCGCCAGCTGCTTGAGTGTACTGTAGCACTCGTCGCTCCCGAGCAAGAACTCAATACAACCACCAAAGCAGGAGTAGGGTTTTACGCATCCGTGCGACCCGAACCTGGGCAAACTGACCGCGTCGCTCGTGCGTTCGCCTCGATCTGCTCTTTGTGCATCCACCGCCCCCTGCCGAACCGAAAGGGGCTCGGTCCGCCGATCCCCATAGGTGTGCGTCAGATCAGCAACCCCCGACATCTTTGGCGCGCCAGGTAGGGGGTGCGTCGAGGTTGTGCGAACCTGATCCGGCGTTCGCACGAGCCAAATCTTCATCCTCTTCATCAACATGCCGCCGAAGAAGAAGGCTTCGGAGGTAGCCGCTCCGTCTGCGCCGATCCCACCATCGCCAGAGCGAACGGCTGGTGGGGTAGGCGCCGGCGGAAGGGCGGGCGACGACGGGGCGACTCATGGTGCTGCCGGGTCCAAGGACAAGGCTGCGCCGCACATCGGCGGCGCGGTCGCCTCCCACAACGACCGCTCGCACTCCAAGACCTCGGCGTCCGTACACGCACCGCGCCCGTCCTAGGAGGCGCGGGACCAGCAGCGTCATGGTACCCACGGTACCATACGTCTGCTGGGCCAAGATCAAGCTGGCGGATCCCGGAGTGCTCAGGACCAGCATGCGCGCCAACATGCTGGCGCGAGCGCGGCGCGGTCGCTTGGACGAGATGTTGCTCCTTCTAACGCAGTTAGAAGTCCGAGCATATCTCGCTCCTTGCACCGTTCGCTGCCGCCGCCCACCACTCCGGCGGAAGCGTTGGCACGTGCCCAGCTACTCCTAGACTACCCTCCAGCGCCAGAGAAGATCGATGACTGGAGGGCCACTATCCAGAGCCTCATCGGCTTCGCCAACGGTGACAACCCACGGCAGCCGAGCGCATCGCTGCCGCGGCAAGTCAGCCAGGCGCGAGCCGGTGGCGACAAGACCGGCGAAGGTGCAACCACTATGCACTCTCCGCCCTGAAGGCCAAGATCGCTGACTTGCCGGATCCACCTCGACAGCTACTCCACCGCGTTGTCAGATCCGCGAGCTCGTCGCGATCAGCGCCAAGTTCTTCATGAGAGACAGCAGGAAGACGCTCAAACACGCATCGAGCGCCGAAGAGAAGCGCGGCGTCAATCAGACCTGCGCGCTGGGCCCTCTGTTGACATGCATGCGCCCGGAGAACCAGGCGACTTGCCGTACACGGCAGGTTGCCCTGCGTTTACCCGTGAGTTGCGACAAGTCCAGTGGCCCAGCCAGAAACATTTCAAGCCAGACGTGCCGGAGAAGTACGACAGCAAGTCGCACCCGTCGGAGTTCCTCAGCATCTACACCATTGCGGTGCAAGCTGCTGGGGGCAAGACGACAAGGTCCTTGCCAACTACTTCTCGCTCGTGCTCAAGCCCGAAGTCAGATCCTGGCTCATGCACTTGCCGGACAACTCCATATCCTCTTGGGCGGACTTGTGCCATCAGTTTGTCGGCGCCTTTACAGGCGGCCACAAACCACATGGCCAAGAGAGTGACCTCCACCTACTTGCCCAGAAGGAGGGAGAGCCCCTGCGCAAGTATATCCAGAGATTCAGCCGCGTGCAGCGCAACATCCCGGACATCCACCCTCCCGCGGTTATCAGCGCGTTCCATCAGAACGTGCGTAATCGCAGGATGCGGGAGGAGATGGCGATGAGCAGGATCAGAGACGTCAGTGAGCTATACGCCCTGGCCGACAAGTGCGCACGCGCTGAGGAAGGGAGGAAACTCCCCGGAGAGACTACTGGAACTGGGGGGGCTCTTGTCGGTGTACTAAAGTAGGGGTACCTAAGTATCCCGAACTTGTGCACGGGCAGTCGCAGCGACCCGCGGCAAGGCTTGCCGGGCGACCGCCAAGACCCTCCGTGGTTCCTTTGGGGCCATTCAAGAACAAAATATCCAAGAGCAAAACAAGGCCCCGGCAAGAGGAGCTTGCCGGGAAGGAGACAAGACCCCGGCAAGAGGAGCTTGCCGGGAAGGAGACGAGGCCCCGGCAAGAGGAGCTTGCCGGGAAGGAGACGAGACCCCGGCAAGAGGAGCTTGCCGGGAAGACAACTAAAGCATCTCAAGAAGCTCGCTGCGGCGCACTGCGCGTCCCGACAAAACCCGGTGAGCGACAAGCTCCCGGACGCGACAAGGCAACATCCGCGGCAAGCTACTACTCCGCAGCCCACGCTCCAGCTCACCCACCAACGTGTCGCTCTGGGACCGCTCCTGGCATACGTGGCGGGAGGCTGGGCAGCCGGGGGCATGCGGTGGCAAGCAAGCGCTGACAAGATAGCCATCGTGGCAAACGGTGGCGTTCCTAGCGGTCCCTCTCTGTACCGTCTAGGTGACACAGACAGGCATTTAATGCCCTTGTCCCCTGCCGTCAGGGTTAGGTATGATACGACTGTTGTAGGCGGTGGAGCCAACTACCACCTCTTTTACATTTTTACCCCCACCTCTCTTGCCACCTGTCGGTGACCCCTTAGACATATAAAAGGAGGCCCATGCGCAACAGAGGGAGGGAGGACGACCATTCTCACGCTTGGTCTCGCCAGCTGCTTGAGTGTACTGTAGCACTCGTCGCTCCCGAGCAAGAACTCAATACAACCACCAAAGCAGGAGTAGGGTTTTACGCAACCGTGCGGCCCGAACCTGGGTAAACTGACCGCATCGCTCGTGCGTTCGCCTCGATCTGCTCTTTGTGCATCCACCGCCCCTTGCCGAACCGAAAGGGGCTCGGTCCGCCGATCCCCATAGGTGTGCGTGGGATCAGCAACCCCTGACAGATTTGTAAAAGCAAGGGCGTCCGCCACCTTCATGGATATGTTCTTCATTTTGAAGTGTAGCTCGCAGTTAGTGTTCTCCATGATGTCATCCACTGGGTAGCTATCCAGCAATGCGTCGCTCGGGGCAGAACCCACGCTGCTTCTCGGCATGGATGGGACGGTGCTATCCAATGGTGGATCATCCGCTAGCTGCTGAGACCCCCTTTGCTGGCTAAGTGAGTCGATCTGCTTCTGCTGCCGCTGGAATTTGACTGCCAAGTCCGCGTGCGTTGATTCTAGGCCTTGAAGGCGTTCATAGTCTAGCTTCTTGTGCTCCTCCTCCATCTTCCTCTTCTTCTCCTCCGCAATCTTCTTTCTCGCACGGGTTGTGTAGTCGGTGTTCCAGTCCGAAAACCCCTCGTACCATGGAATAGCGCCCATGCCTCGTGTTCTTCCCGGGTGTTCAGGATTTCCCAGGGCACGTGTAAGCTCGTTGTTCTCTCTATTGGGCTCGAACAACCCCGATCGAGCCTCTTCTATTGCAACAAGTAGCTTATCTTCGGCTCCGTTCAGACATGCCTTCTTCGAAACTTTGCCTCTCTTCAGGTCCAACTCCCCCCATGCGCATAGAACCAAGTCCTGCACCTGGGGGGCCAGCTCAATGTTTCTGGAGTGACACCTGCATCCAGCATCTCTTTCTCAGACTTATCCCACTTAGGCATTCCCACCGCATAGCCACCTGGCCCTAGCTTATGGAACTTATCCTTTTTTGCGGCATTGTCCTTGTTTATTCTCGACCGTTCCTTTGACAATTCTGAATCCTTGAATTTCACGAAATCGTCCCAATTAGTACTTGTTGGGGAACGCAGTAATTTCAAAATTTTCCTACGCACACGCAAGATCATGGTGATGCACAGTAACGAGAGGGGAGAGTGTTGTCTACGTACCAACGCAGACCGACTGCGGAAGCGATCACACAACATCGAGGAAGTAGTCGTACGTCTTCTTCCCGATCCAACCGATCCAAGCACCGTTACTCCGGCACCTCCGAGTTCTTAGCACACGTTCAGCTCGATGACGTTCCTCGGGCTCCGATCCAGCAAAGCGTCGAGGAAGAGTTCCGTCAGCACGACGGCGTGATGACGATCTTGATGTACTACCGACGCAGGGCTTCGCCTAAGCACTACAACGGTACGATCGAGGTGGAATTTGGTGGCAGGGGGCACCGCACACGGCTAAGGAACGATCTCAAGGATCAAGTTGTGTCTATGGGGTGCCCCCTGCCCCCGTATATAAAGGACCAGGGGCAAGGGGGTCGGCCGGCTAGGAGGGAGGCGCAGGGAGGAGTCCCACTCCTACCGGGAGTAGGACTCCTTCCCCCAAATCCTATTCCTAATAGGACTCTTCGGGAGAAAGAGAAGAGAGGGGGGCCGGCCCCTTCTCCTAGTCCTAATAGGACTAGGGAAGGGGGGGTTCGGCCGGCTAGCCTATGGGCTGCCCCTTCTCTCTTTTCCACTAAGACCCAATAGGCCCATTTGCCTCCCGGGGGGTTCCGGTAACCCTCCCGGTAATCCGGTAAAATCCCGATTTCACCCGGAACACTTCCGGTGCCCAAACATAGGCTTACAATATATCAATCTTTACGTCTCGACCATTTCGAGACTCCTCGTCATGTCTGTGATCTCATCCGGGACTCCGAACAACCTTCGGTACATCAAAATGCATAAACTCATAATAACTGTCATCGTAACGTTAAGCGTGCGGACCCTACGGTTTGAGAACAATGTAGACATGACCGAGACATGTCTCCGGTCAATAACCAATAGCGGGACCTGGATGCCCATATTGGCTCCTACATATTCTACGAAGATCTTTATCGGTCAGACCGCATAACAACATACGTTGTTCCCTTTGTCATCGGTATGTTACTTGCCCGAGATTCGATCGTCGGTATCCAATACCTAGTTCAATCTCGTTACCGGCAAGTCTCTTTACTCGTTCCGTAATACATCATCTCACAACTAACTTATTAGTTGCAGTGCTTGCAAGGCTTATGTGATGTGCATTACCGAGAGGGCCCAGAGATACCTCTCCGACAATCGGAGTGACAAACCCTAATCTCGAAATACGCCAACCCAACATCTACCATTGGAGACACCTGTAGTACTCCTTTATAATCACCCAGTTACGTTGTGACGTTTGGTAGTACCCAAAGTGTTCCTCCGGTAAACGGGAGTTGCATAATCTCATAGTTATAGGAACATGTATAAGTCATGAAGAAAGCAATAGCAACATACTAAACGATCGGGTGCTAAGCTAATGGAATGGGTCATGTCAATCAGATCATTCTACTAATGATGTGACCTCGTTAATCAAATAACAACTCCTTGTTTATGGTTAGGAAACATAACCATCTTTGATTAACGAGCTAGTCAAGTAGAGGCATACTAGTGACACTCTGTTGGTCTATGTATTCACACATGTATTATGTTTCCGGTTAATACAATTCTAGCATGAATAATAAACATTTATCATGATGTAAGGAAATAAATAATAACTTTATTATTGCCTCTAGGGCATATTTCCTTCAGTACTTTGGTTCTCTAGTGTTCCCTTGAATACTGGAGTCTTCCTTCCTCCGTTGACGTACTTGGCCCATTCACGAATCTTGTGGTTCTTGAATGCAACCGCCATCTTCCTAAGAGCAGCGTCCTTGACTTTCTCCACATCTGCATCTGTGAAATGATCTGGTAGGGTGAAATGTTCCATGAGCGTTTCCCAAAGCAAAAGTTTTTGTCTGTCGTCGACAAAAGTAACACCTGGACGTGGCTTTGCTGGCTCTCTCCATTCTTGAAGGGAGATCGGGAGTTGGTCCTTCACAAGAACTTCGCACTGATGAATGAACGTGTCCGCAATCTTCTTAGGCGCTAATGGTTCTGATGGCCTCGATATTGTACTTTACGCCCTCCTTCAACTTTTTGTTCAGGCCACGTTTCCTGTTGCTTGAAGATTTGCTCGATCCGGATGGCTGAAAGAAGAAATATCGATTCGTTAATATATCTTCAAGTCATTTAAAACATGTGATGATCACCAGATGCCTGCTTATATAAAGATATATACCTCGCTGGTCTTTGTTGTTTCAAGATCAACATTTTCTTCCTCATGTTCATAGTTCATGACTTCATCAATTCGGTCGTCGCGATCGAATATCATATCACCCTCCCCGGTGTTGTTTAGATATTCGGAGCCGTCATAATATTCTTCATTCTGATCATCATCTGGCCCGCGAGGATTGCGTATGATATTGAACAGGGCCTCTTCTCCCTCTATGCCGGTATTGTCCGCCATAGGTTTTGTTTAACTAATCCAAAAGATATATATTCAAATTACAATGCATGTATGCAATCAATTAATATGGAAAAACGGAATCAATCATAGTACATAATAAGCATCATCGAATATAATCTCGAATACGTCATCTCGAATAATAGATATAATGTTGAATACATCGTCTCGAATAATAGATATAATCTCAAATACATCGTCTCGAATAATAGATATAATATGGAATACATCACTAGCTAGCTAGGTAGCAAGCTAATAAAGATCGAATACTATAGAGTAATCTAGGCCACTCGCGGTTCCTGAGGTGCGGGCGGTGGACACCCAAAGAGAAGGAACCATCACTGGATCATAGCTCGGGTGATCTCTCAAAAGAACTTGCAGGTATTGGAGAACCTGACGTCCATAGCAGCCATGTAGCGATGGACGTGCTCATCCTCCTCCCTGACACGGCGACGTATCACCTCCGGCGGGGCCGGCTCCCTCCGCACCGAAAGTGGCCCACGCGAACGCTACCAAAGGAGATGAGGGTCGACGATGGGACCCGGGGCCGGGTTCCTCACCAAGCGTCGCGCCCCTGAAGGTAGCACCTCCCAGTGCCAGCCCGGCGGAGCCCAGTCCCGGACATGGGTCCTCTGAAGCAGGACGTCGTCGCGAACGGGTCGACGGCGAGGATGCGGGCCGGACATCGTCGACAACAAATAATATATGCCGCAAAAGTAAAGTAACATTTTTTTAAATGATGGATTGTGATTTCATATATGCAAATTCTAAATTTTATAACTAAAACTAACATTTCTAATATTTCTATAACTAAAACTAACATTTCTAATATTTCTATAACTAAAAAACATTTCTATATAACTAACATTTCTAATATTTCTATATAATTAACATTTCTATATAACTAACATTTCAATAACTAAAACTAACATTTCTAATAATTCTATAACTAAAAACAAAAAGATTGCTAACAATTCTATAACAATGTGTGTGTGGTGGGCGGCCGGGGCACAGCCCACCGACGAGGCGCGACGACGGGGACGGGGACGGAGACGGAGACGGGGCGGTGACGACGGGGACGGGGAGGCGATGACGGGGACGGGCCGGGCGGGGACGACGTATGGCAGGACGGGCTGGGCGGGGACGACGGGAGGACGGGGCGGGGCGCAGCGACGGGGACGGGGACGGTGACGGGGACGGCAACGAACGGCGACGGGGGCGGCGACGAGGGGCGGCGGCGACGGCGATGGGGCAGAGGAGAAAGAAGCAGGGAGAGATGAGAAACTGACAATTTTTTTGAAGTGTTTTCTTATATAGAACAACCTGTAGTACCGATTGGAGCCACCACCCGGTAGTAAAGGTCTGTTTTGGCCAGGCCAAGCGGCGGGAACGGCACCCCTTTAGTATCGGGTGGTGGCTCCAACTGGTACTAAAGACCCCCCCCCCCCGACCTTTAGTACCGGTTGGAGCCACGACCCGGTACTAAAGGGTGTGCGCTGCCAGGCGAGGGGCGCAAAAGTTTAGTCCCACCGCGCTAGCCGAGGGGCACTCGCACCTGCTTATAAGCCCCGCCGTCGCTGCTGTCTCGAGCTCCTCTCTTAAGCAGGCCTTCTGGGCCTACCTCTTCTGCGATGCCCTGTTGGGCCTACTGGGCTAGCGGGCCTGCATCCTGGCGCAACTAGAATTTGGGTTTCTAGTCGTATGCAGGCCGCTGTGGCCCAGTAGGTGGGCTTTTTTCTTCTTTTTTTGCTTTATTTATTTTTGTTTTATTTATTTTGGAGTTGTTTTTGCTGTATTTAGAGTTTGTTTGTGAATATTTTTACTTTAGGTACAAAAAATTACAAACTTTATGTTAGTACCGGTAGTTTGAAATTTTGAATAGTTTAAATTTTAAATTATTTAAAATTTGTGTGAATCACTAGTTTGTGAATAACTTAACTTTGAAAATAGATTTTTCAGTGATTCTTTTTGTTATGTTTAATATTAGTGTGTTTTATCATTATATTCAATTTGGTAATGCTTAGGTTATTTAAAAAAATGAAATGCCTTTGTAACGGATGAGTTTTCGTCCGAAACCCTGATATTTCGAAAGAGATTGTCCATTTTGTACACGAAGTGCACCCAGTTTTTGCGGTAACCCTCTCTACTTTTTTGCACATGCTATGTGGGTGAAATTATGATACCATGCCAACTTTCAACTTTTTCTGAGTTCATTTGAAATGCTTTTTAATATCAGGGTCATTTAGCTGAAAAAAAAATCAGTAAATGCATGAAAGAATTTGCTTGCACATAAAATTTCTTCGCGCTTCAAATGCCAAAACACATAACTAGCTACCCTAACTATTACAGAGATTCCCTCCTAGGTGTGAAACACAGAAAAAAGTGATGATAGTGAAGCCGATCACATCCCAGATCTTTGGGTGTGAAACTTTTTCTTCGCGTGTGTCACTTTGCGCCGTAGCCATGGAAAATCTTCATCATTTAACTGGATGCTCGGGTCAATATTCACTGTGAATGGAGCAATTTCATCAAACTTTTCATAATCTTCTGACATGTCTGTCTTGTCATCCACTCCCATGATGTTTCTCTTCCCAGAAAGAACTATGTGCCGCTTTGGCTCATCATACGATGCATTCGCTTCCTTATCTTTTCTTTTTCTCGGCTTGGTAGACATGTCCATCACATAGAAAACCTGTGCCACATTAGGACGAATGGTTCGTCTGCATACGCAAGATTGTTGAGATCCACTGTTGTCATTCCATACTGCGGGTCTTCCGTTACCCCGCCTCGTGTCATATTGACCCATTTGCACCGAAACAAAGGGACCTTACAACCACGTCGATAGTCAAGTTCCCATATGTCCTGTATATAACCATAATATGTTTCCTTTCCCATCTTGGTTTCTGCATCAAAGCAGACACCACTGTTTTGGTTGGTGCTCTTCTTATCTTGGGCGAGCGTGTAAAATGTATTACCATTTATCTCGTACCCTTTGAAAGTCATTATATTCGAAGATGGTAACTGGGACAGCAAGTACAAGTCATCTTCAATAGAGGAGTCATGCATGGTACGTGTCTGCAACCAGCTGGCGAAACTCATGGTTTGTTCACGTGTAATCCAGTCATCAGACCGCTCCGGGTGTTTGGAGCATAGCAAATTCTTGTGTTCATCCATATACGGAGCCACCAAGGCGGAATTCTGTAGAACTGTGTAGTGTGCTTCAATGAGAGAATGTCTGTCCATACATATTATTTGTTCCCCTCCTAGCATGCCTTTTCCATCCAGTCTGCCCTTATGTCGCGATTCAGGAACACCAATCGGCTTAAGGTCAGCAATAAAGTCAATACAAAACTCAATGACCTCCTCATTTTCATGGCCCTTGGAGATGCTTCCTTCTGTCCTAGCATGGTTATGAACACATTTCTTTAAGACTCCCATGAACCTCTCAAAGGGGAACATATTGTGTAGAAATACAGGACCCAAAACGTTAATCTCTTCACATAGGTGAACTAGGACATGCATCATGATGTTGAAGAAGGATGGTGGGAACACCAACTCGAAACTGACAAGACATTGCATCAAATCATTCTCTAACCTTGGTATGATTTCTGGATCGATTACCTTATGAGAGATTGCATTGAGGAATGCACATAGCTTCACAATGGCTAATCGAACGTTTTCCGGTAGAAGCCCCCTCAATGCAACCGGAAGCAGTTGCATCATAATCACTGTTGGGGAACGTAGTAATTTCAAAAAAAAATCCTACGCACACGCAAGATCATGGTGATGCATAGCAACGAGAGGGGAGAGTGTTGTCTACGTACCAACGCAGACCAACTGCGGAAGCGATCACACAACATAGAGGAAGTAGTCGTACGTCTTCCCGATCCGACCGATCCAAGCACCGTTACTCCGGCACCTCCGAGTTCTTAGCACACGTTCAGCTCGATGACGATCCTCTGGCTCCGATCCAGCAAAGCGTCGAGGAAGATTTCCGTCAGCACAACGGCGTGGTGACGATCTTGATGTACTACCGACGCAGGGCTTCGCCTAAGCACTACAACGGTATGATCGAGGTGGAATTTGGTGGCAGGGGCACCGCACACGGCTAAGGAACGATCTCAAGGATCAACTTGTGTGTCTAGAGGTGCCCCCTGCCCCCGTATATAAAGGTTTCAGGGGAGGGGCTGGCCGGCCAAGGTGGGAGGCGCAGGAGGAGTCCTACTCCTGCCGGGAGTAGGACTCCCCCCTCCAATCCTAGTCCAACTAGGTTTCCTCAAGTGGGAAAGAGAGAGGGAGTGGCCGGCCACCTTCCCTAGTCCTAATAGGACTAGGGGAAGGGGGGGAGGCGCGCAGCCCATGGGTCAGCCCTTTCACCTTTCCACTAAGGCCCATGTTGGCCCATTTGGCTCCCGGGGGGTTCCGGTAACCCTCCCGGTAATCCGGTAAAATCCCGATTTCACCCGGAACATTTCCGATGTCCAAACATAGGCTTCCAATATATCAATCTTTATGTATCGACCATTTCGAGACTCCTCGTCATGTCCGTGATCACATCCGGGACTCCGAACAACCTTCGGTACATCAAAATGCATAAACTCATAATAACTGTCATCGTAACGTTAAGCGTGCGGACCCTACAGTTCGAGAACAATGTAGACATGACCGAGACACGTCTCCGGTCAATAACCAATAGCAGGACCTGGATGCCCATATTGGCTCCTACATATTCTACGAAGATCTTTATCGGTCAGACTGCATAACAACATACGTTGTTCCCTTTGTCATCGGTATGTTACTTGCCCGAGATTCGATCGTCGGTATCCAATACCTAGTTCAATCTCGTTACTGGCAAGTCTCTTTACTCGTTCCGTAATACATCATCTCACAACTAACATCTTAGTTATAATGCTTGCAAGGCTTATGTGATGTGTATTACCGAGAGGGCCCAGAGATACCTCTCCGACACTCGGAGTGACAAACCCTAATCTCGAAATACGCCAACCCAACATCTACCATTGGAGACACCTGTAGTACTCCTTTATAATCACCCAGTTACGTTGTGACATTTGGTAGTACCCAAAGTGTTCCTCCGGTAAACGGGAGTTGCATAATCTCATAGTTATAGGAACATGTATAAGTCATGAAGAAAGCAATAGCAACATACTAAACGATCGGGTGCTAAGCTAATGGAATGGGTCATGTCAATCAGATCATTCAACTAATGATGTGACCTCATTAATCAAATAACAACTCTTTGTTCATGGTTAGGAAACATAACCATCTTTGATTAACGAGCTAGTCAAGTAGAGGCATACTAGTGACACCCTGTTTGTCTATGTATTCACACATGTATTATGTTTCCGGTTAATACAATTCTAGCATGAATAATAAACATTTATCATGATATAAGGAAATAAATAATAACTTTATTATTGCCTCTAGGGCATATTTCCTTCAGTCTCCCACTTGCACTAGAGTCAATAATCTAGATTACACAGTAATGATTCTAACACCCATGGAGCCTTGGTGCTGATCATGTTTTGCTCGTGGAAGAGGCTTAGTCAACGGGTCTGCAACATTCAGATCCGTATGTATCTTGCAAATCTCTATGTCTCCCACCTGGACTAGATCCCGGATGGAGTTGAAGTGTCTCTTGATGTGTTTGGTCCTTTTGTGAAATCTGGATTCCTTTGCCAAAGCAATTGCACCAGTATTGTCACAAAAGATTTTCATTGGACCCGACGCACTAGGTATGACACCTAGATCGGATATGAACTCCTTCATCCAGACTCCTTCGTTCGCTGCTTCCGAAGCAGCTATGTACCCCGCTTCACATGTAGATCCCGCTACGACGCTTTGTTTAGAACTGCACCAACTGACAACTCCACCGTTTAAAGTAAACACGTATCCGGTTTGCGATTTAGAATCGTCCGGATCAGTGTCAAAGCTTGCATCAACGTAACCTCTTACGGTGAGCTCTTTGTCACCTCCATATACGAGAAACATATCCTTAGTCCTTTTCAGGTATTTCAGGATGTTCTTGACCGCTGTCCAGTGATCCACTCCTGGATTACTTTGGTAGCTCCCTGCTAAACTTATAGCAAGGCACACATCAGGTCTGGTACACAGCATTGCATACATGATAGAGCCTATGGCTGAAGCATAGGGAACATCTTTCATTTTCTCTCTATCTTCTGCAGTGGTCGGGCATTGAGTCTGACTCAACTTCACACCTTGTAACACAGGCAAGAACCCTTTCTTTGCTTGATCCATTTTGAACTTCTTCAAAATCTTGTCAAGGTATGTGCTTTGTGAAAGTCCAATTAAGCGTCTTGATCTATCTCTATAGATCTTTATGCCTAATATGTAAGCAGCTTCCCCGAGGTCTTTCATTGAAAAACTTTTATTCAAGTATCCCTTTATGCTATCCAG
This sequence comes from Triticum monococcum, assembly GCA_034509565.1. Lineage (NCBI taxonomy): Eukaryota > Viridiplantae > Streptophyta > Magnoliopsida > Poales > Poaceae > Triticum > Triticum monococcum. The sequence goes on along the minus strand of CM067841.1, from coordinate 37,200,506 downwards.
AAATTCTATATCATTTCCAATCAGCAATATGTCATCCACATATAATATCAGAAATGCTACAGAGCTCCCACTCACTTTCTTGTAAATACAGGCTTCTCCAAAAGTCTGTATAAAGCCAAATGCTTTGATCACACTATCAAAGCGTTTATTCCAACTCCGAGATGCTTGCACCAGTCCATAAATGGATCGCTGGAGTTTGCATACTTTGTTAGCTCCCTTTGGATCGACAAAACCTTCTGGTTGCATCATATACAACTCTTCTTCCAGAAATCCATTCAGGAATGCAGTTTTGACATCCATCTGCCATATTTCATAATCATAAAATGTGGCAATTGCTAACATGATTCTGACGGACTTAAGCATCGCTACGGGTGAGAAGGTCTCATCGTAGTCAACCCCTTGAACTTGTCGAAAACCTTTTGCGACAAGTCGAGCTTTATAGACAGTAATATTACCGTCAGCGTCAGTCTTTTTCTTGAAGATCCATTTATTCTCAATTGCTTGCTGATCATCGGGCAAGTCAACCAAAGTCCATACTTTGTTTTCATACATGGATCCCATCTCAGATTTCATGGCCTCAAGCCACTTTGCAGAATCTGGGCTCACCATCGCTTCTTCATAGTTCGTAGGTTCATCATGATCTAGTAGCATGACTTCCAGAATTGGATTACCATACCACTCTGGTGCGGATCTCACTCTGGTTGATCTACGTGGTTCAGTAGTATCTTGTCCTGAAGTTTCATGATCATCATCATTAGCTTCCTCACTAATTGGTATAGGTGTCGCAGAAACAGTTTTCTGTGATGTACTATTTTCCAATAAGGGAGCAGGTACAGTTACCTCGTCAAGTTCTACTTTCCTCCCACTCACTTCTTTCGAGAGAAACTCCTTCTCTAGAAATGATCCATTCTTAGCAACGACTGTCTTGCCTTCGGATCAGTGATTGAAGGTATACCCAACAGTCTCCTTTGGGTATCCTATGAAGACACATTTCTCCGCTTTGGGTTCGAGCTTATCAGGTTGAAGCTTTTTCACATAAGCATCGCAGCCCCAAACTTTAAGAAACGACAACTTTGGTTACTTGCCAAACCATAGTTCATAAGGCGTCGTCTCAACGGATTTTGATGGTGCCCTATTTAACGTGAATGCGGCCGTCTCTAAAGCATAACCCCAAAACGATAGCGGTAAATCAGTAAGAGACATCATAGATCGCACCATATCTAGTAAAGTACGATTACGATGTTCGGACACACCATTACGCTGTGGTGTTCCGGGTGGCGTGAGTTGCGAAACTATTCCACAATTTTTCAAATGTACACCAAACTCGTAACTCAAATATTCTCCTCCACGATCAGATCGTAGAAACTTTATTTTCTTGTTACGATGATTTTCAACTTCACTCTGAAATTCCTTGAACTTTTCAAATGTTTTAGACTTATGTTTCATTAAGTAGATATACCCATATCTGCTTAAATCATCTGTGAAGGTGAGAAAATAACGATATCCGCCACGAGCTTCAATATTCATCGGACCACATACATCGGTATATATGATTTCCAATAAATCTGTTGCTCTCTCCATAGTACCGGAGAACGGTGTTTTAGTCATCTTGCCTATGAGGCACGGTTCGCAAGTACCAAGTGATTCATAATCAAGTGGTTCCAAAAGCCCATCAGTATGGAGTTTCTTCATGCGCTTTACACCGATATGACCTAAACGGCAGTGCCACAAATAAGTTGCACTATCATTATCAACTTTGCATCTTTTGGCTTCTACATTATGAATATGTGTATCACTACTATCGAGATTCAACAAGAATAGACCACTCTTCAAAGGTGCATGACCATAAAAGATATTACTCATATAAATAGAACAACCATTATTCTCTGATTTAAATGAATAACCGTCTCACATTAAACAAGATCCAGATATAATGTTCATGCTCAACGCTGGCACCAAATAACAATTATTTAGGTCTAATATTAATCCTGAAGGTAGATGTAGAGGTGGCGTGCCTACCGCGATCACATCGACTTTGGAACCGTTTCCCACGCGCATCGTCACCTCGTCCTTTGCTAGCGTCCGCTTATTCCGTAGTCCCTGTTTCGAGTTGCAAATATTAGCAACAGAACCAGTATCAAATACCCAGGTGCAACTGCGAGCTCTAGTAAGGTACACATCAATAACATGTATATCACATATACCTTTGTTCACCTTGCCATCCTTCTTATCCGCCAAATACTTGGGGCAGTTCTGCTTCCAGTGACCAGTCTGCTTGCAGTAGAAGCACTCAGTTTTAGGCTTAGGTCCAGACTTGGGTTTCTTCTCCCGAGCAGCAACTTGCTTGTTGTTCTTCTTGAAGTTCCCCTTCTTCTTCCCTTTGCCCTTTTTCTTGAAACTAGTGGTCTTGTTGACCATCAACACTTGATGCTCCTTCTTGATTTCTACCTCCGCAGCTTTCAGCATTGCGAAGAGCTCGGGAATAGTCTTGTTCATCCCTTGCATATTATAGTTCATCACGAAGCTCTTGTAGCTTGGTGGCAGTGATTGGAGAATTCTGTCAATGACGCAATCATCTGGAAGATTAACTCCCATCTGAATCAAGTGATTATTATACCCAGACATTTTGAGTATATGCTCACTGACAGAACTGTTCTCCTCCATCTTGCAGCTATAGAACTTATTGGAGACTTCATATCTCTCAATTCGGGCATTTGCTTGAAATATCAACTTCAACTCCTGGAACATCTCATATGCTCCATGATGTTCAAAACGTCGTTGAAGTCCCGATTCTAAGCCGTAAAGCATGGCACACTGAACTATCGAGTAGTCATCAGCTTTGCTCTGCCAGACGTTCATAACATCTGGCGTTGCTCCAGCAGCAGGCCTGGCACCCAGCGGTGCTTCCAGGACGTAATTCTTCTGTGCAGCAATGAGGATAATCCTCAGGTTACGGACCCAGTCCGTGTAATTGCTACCATCATCTTTCAACTTTGCTTTCTCAAGGAACGCATTAAAATTCAACGGAACAACAGCACGAGCCATCTATCTACAATCAACATAAACAAGCAAGATACTATCAGGTACTAAGTTCATGATAAGTTTAAGTTCAGTTAATCAAATTACTTAGGAACTCCCACTTAGATAGACATCCCTCTAATTCTCTAAGTGATCACGTGATCCAAATCAACTAAACCATAACCGATCATCACGTGAGATGGTGTAGTTTTTGAAGGAAATATGCCCTAGAGGCAATAATAAAGTTATTATTTATTTCCTTACATCATGATAAATGTTTATTATTCATGCTAGAATTGTATTAACCGGAAACATAATACATGTGTGAATACATAGACCAACAGAGTGTCACTAGTATGCCTCTACTTGACTAGCTCGTTAATCAAAGATGGTTATGTTTCCTAACCATAAACAAGGAGTTGTTATTTGATTAACGAGGTCACATCATTAGTAGAATGATCTGATTGACATGACCCATTCCATTAGCTTAGCACCCGATCGTTTAGTATGTTGCTATTGCTTTCTTCATGACTTATACATGTTCCTATAACTATGAGATTATGCAACTCCCGTTTACCGGAGGAATACTTTGGGTACTACCAAACGTCACAACGTAACTGGGTGATTATAAAGGAGTACTACAGGTGTCTCCAATGGTAGATGTTGGGTTGGCGTATTTCGAGATTAGGGTTTGTCATTCCGAGTGTCGGAGAGGTATCTCTGGGCCCTCTCGGTAATGCACATCACATAAGCCTTGCAAGCACTGCAACTAATATGTTAGTTGTGAGATGATGTATTACGGAACGAGTAAAGAGACTTGCCGGTAACGAGATTGAACTAGGTATTGGATACCGACTATCGAATCTCGGGCAAGTAACATACCGATGACAAAGGGAACAACGTATGTTGTTATGCGGTCTGACCGATAAAGATCTTCGTAGAATATGTAGGAGCCAATATGGGCATCCAGGTCCCGCTATTGGTTATTGACCGGAGACGTGTCTCGGTCATGTCTACATTGTTCTCGAACCGTAGGGTCCGCACGCTTAACGTTACAATGACAGTTATTATGAGTTTATGCATTTTGATGTACCGAAGGTTGTTCGGAGTCCCGGATGAGATCACGGACATGACGAGGAGTCTCGAAATGGTCGAGACGTAAAGATTGATATATTGGAAGCCTATGTTTGGGCACCAGAAGTGTTCCGGGTGAAATCGGGATTTTACCGGATTACCGGGAGGGTTACCGGAACCCCCCGGGAGGCAAATGGGCCTATTGGGCCTTAGTGGAAAAGAGAGAAGGGGCAGCCCACAGGCTAGCCGGCCGAACCCCCCTTCCCTAGTCCTATTAGGACTAGGAGAAGGGGCCGGCCCCCCTCTCTTCTCTTTCTCCCGAAGAGTCCTATTAGGAATAGGATTTGGGGGAAGGAGTCCTACTCCCGGTAGGAGTGGGACTCCTCCCTGCGCCTCCCTCCTAGCCGGCCGACCCCCTTGCCCCTGGTCCTTTATATACGGGGGCAGGAGGCACCCCATAGACACAACTTGATCCTTGAGATCGTTCCTTAGCCGTGTGCGGTGCCCCCTGCCACCAAATTCCACCTCGATCGTACCGTTGTAGTGCTTAGGCGAAGCCCTGCGTCGGTAGTACATCAAGATCGTCATCACGCCGTCGTGCTGACGGAACTCTTCCTCGATGCTTTGCTAGATCGGAGCCCGAGGAACGTCATCGAGCTGAACGTGTGCTAAGAACTCGGAGGTGCCGGAGTAACGGTGCTTGGATCGGTCGGATCGGGAAGAAGACGTACGACTACTTCCTCTATGTTGTGTGATCGCTTCCGCAGTCGGTCTGCGTTGGTACGTAGACAACACTCTCCCCTCTCGTTGCTGTGCATAACCATGATCTTGCGTGTGCGTAGGAAATTTTTTGAAATTACTGCGTTCCCCAACAGTGGTATCAGAGACAGGTTTTATGGTTTGATGTTATATGCACGAGTAGAACGCAAGTGAGTTGTGGGCGATACAAGTCATACTGCCTACCAGCATGTCATACTTTGGTTCAGCGGTATTGTTGGTTGAGACGATCCGGACCAACCTTACGCGTACTCTTACGCGAGACCGGTTCCCTCGACGTGCTTTGCACATAGATGGCTTGCGGAAGACTGTCTCTCCAACTTTAGTTGAACCAAGTGTGACTACGCCCGGTCCTTGAGAAGGTTAAAACGGAGTCTATTTGATGAACTATCGTTGTGGTTTTGATGCGTAGGTGAGATGAGTTCTTACTTAAGCCCGTAGCAGCCACGTAAAACTTGCAACAACAAAGTAGAGGACGTCTAACTTGTTTTTGCAGGGTATGTTGTGATGTGATATGGTCAAGGCATGATGCTGATTTTATTGTATGAGATGATCACGTTTTGTAACTAAGTTATCGGCAACTGGCAGGAGCCATATGGTTGTCGCTTTATTGTATGCAATGCAATCGCGATGTAATGCTTTACTAGATTACTAAACGGTAGTAATAGTCGTGGAAGCATAAGATTGGCGAGACGACAACGATGCTACGATGGAGATCAAGGTGTCGCGCCGGTGACGATGGTGATCATGACGGTGCTTCGGAGATGGAGATCACAAGCACAAGATGATGATGACCATATCATATCACTTATATTGATTGCATGTGATGTTTATCCTTTTATGCATCTTATCTTGCTTTGATTGACGGTAGCATTATAAGATGATCTCTCACTAAATTATCAAGGAGTGTTCTCCCTGAGTATGCACCGTTGCCAAAGTTCGTCGTGCCCAGACACCACGTGATGATCGGGTGTGATAAGCTCTACGTCCATCTACAACGGGTGCAAGCCAGTTTTGCACACGCAGAATACTCAGGTTAAACTTGACGAGCCTAGCATATGCAGATATGGCCTCGGAACACAGAGACCGAAAGGTCGAGCGTGAATCATATAGTAGATATGATCAACATGACGATGTTCACCATTGAAAACTACTCCATCTCATGTGATGATCGGTTATGGTTTAGTTGATTTGGATCACGTGATCACTTAGAGGATTAGAGGGATGTCTATCTAAGTGGGAGTTCCTAAGTAATTTGATTAACTGAACTTAAACTTATCATGAACTTAGTACCTGATAGTATCTTGCTTGTTTATGTTGCTTGTAGATAGATGGCTCGTGCTATTGTTCCGTTGAATTTTAATGCGTTCCTTGAGAAAGCAAAGTTGAAAGATGATGGTAGCAATTACACGGACTGGGTCCGTAACCTGAGGATTATCCTCATTGCTGCACAGAAGAATTACGTCCTGGAAGCACTGCTGGGTGATAGGCCTGCTGCTGGAGCAACGCCAGATGTTATGAACGTCTGGCAGAGCAAAGCTGATGACTACTCGATAGTTCAGTGTGCCATGCTTTACGGCTTAGAATCGGGACTTCAACGACGTTTTGAACGTCATGGAGCATATGAGATGTTCCAGGAGTTGAAGTTAATATTTCAAGCAAATGCCCGAATTGAGAGATATGAAGTCTCCAATAAGTTCTATAGCTGTAAGATGGAGGAGAACAGTTCTGTCAGTGAGCATATACTCAAAATGTCTGGGTATAATAATCACTTGATTCAGATGGGAGTTAATCTTCCAGATGATTGCGTCATTGACAGAATTCTCCAATCACTACCACCAAGCTACAAGAGCTTCGTGATGAACTATAATATGCAAGGGATGAACAAGACTATTCCCGAGCTCTTCGCAATGCTGAAAGCTGCGGAGGTAGAAATCAAGAAGGAGCATCAAGTGTTGATGGTTAGCAAGACCACTAGTTTCAAGAAAAAGGGTAAAGGGAAGAAGAAGGGAAACTTCAAGAAGAACAGCAAGCAAGTTGCTGCTCAAGAGAAGAAACCCAAGTCTGGACCTAAGCCTGAAACTGAGTGCTTCTACTGCAAGCAGACTGGACACTGGAAGCGAAACTGCCCCAAGTATTTGGCGGATAAGAAGGATGGCAAAGTGAGCAAAGGTATATGTGATATACATGTTATTGATGTGTACCTTACTAGAGCTCGCAGTAGCACCTGGGTATTTGATACTGGTTTTGTTGCTAATATTTGCAACTCGAAACAGGGACTACGGAATAAGCGGACACTAGCAAAGGACGAGGTGACGATGCGCGTGGGAAACGGTTCCAAAGTCGATGTGATCGCGGTCGGCACGCTACCTCTACATCTACCTTCGGGATTAATATTAGACCTAAATAATTGTTATTTGGTGCCAGCGTTGAGCATGAACATTATATCTGGATCTTGTTTAATGCGAGACGGTTATTCATTTAAATCAGAGAATAATGGTTGTTCTATTTATATGAATAATATCTTTTATGGTCATGCACCTTTGAAGAGTGGTCTATTCTTGTTGAATCTCGAAGATAGTGATACACATATTCATAATGTAGAAGCCAAAAGATGCAAAGTTAATAATGATAGTGCAACTTATTTGTGGCACTGCCGTTTAGGTCATATCGGTGTAAAGCGCATGAAGAAACTCCATACTGATGGGCTTTTGGAACCACTTGATTATGAATCACTTGGTACTTGCGAACCGTGCCTCATAGGCAAGATGACTAAAACACCGTTCTCCGGTACTATGGAGAGAGCAACAGATTTGTTGGAAATCATACATACCGATGTATGTGGTCCGATGAATATTGAGGCTCGTGGCGGATATCGTTATTTTCTCACCTTCACAGATGATTTAAGCAGATATGGGTATATCTACTTAATGAAACATAAATCTGAAACATTTGAAAGGTTCAAAGAATTTCAGAGTGAAGTTGAAAATCATCGTAACAAGAAAATAAAGTTTCTACGATCTGATCGTGGAGGAGAATATTTGAGTTACGAGTTTGGTATACATTTGAAAAATTGTGGAATAGTTTCGCAACTCACGCCACCCGGAACACCACAGCGTAATGGTGTGTCCGAACGTCGTAATCGTACTTTACTAGATATGGTACGATCCATGATGTCTCTTACTGATTTACCGCTATCGTTTTGGGGTTATGCTTTAGAGACGGCCGCATTCACGTTAAATAGGGCACCATCAAAATCCGTTGAGACGACGCCTTATGAACTATGGTTTGGCAAGAAACCAAAGTTGTCGTTTCTTAAAGTTTGGGGCTGTGATGCTTATGTGAAAATGCTTCAACCTGATAAGCTCGAACCCAAAGCGGAGAAATGTGTCTTCATAGGATACCCAAAGGAAACTGTTGGGTATACCTTCTATCACAGATCCGAAGGCAAGACATTCGTTGCTAAGAATGGATCATTTCTAGAGAAGGAGTTTCTCTCGAAAGAAGTGAGTGGGAGGAAAGTAGAACTTGACGAGGTAACTGTACCTGCTCCCTTATTGGAAAATAGTACATCACAGAAAACTGTTTCTGCGACACCTATGCCAATCAGTGAGGAAGCTAATGATGATGATCATGAAGCTTCAAAACAAGATACTACTGAACCACGTAGATCCACCAGAGTGAGATCCGCACCAGAGTGGTACGGTAATCCAGTTCTGGAAGTCATGATGCTAGATCATGATGAACCTACGAACTATGAAGAAGCGATGGTGAGCCCAGATTCCGCAAAGTGGCTTGAGGCCATGAAATCTGAGATGGGATCCATGTATGAGAACAAAGTATGGACTTTGGTTGACTTGCCCGATGATCGGCAAGAAATTGAGAATAAATGGATCTTCAAGAAAAAGACTGACGCTGACGGTAATGTTACTGTCTATAAAGCTCGACTTGTCGCAAAAGGTTTTCGACAAGTTCAAGGGGTTGACTACGATGAGACTTTCTCACCCGTAGCAATGCTTAAGTCCGTCAGAATTATGTTAGCAATTGCCGCATATTATGATTATGAAATATGGCAGATGGATGTCAAAACTGCATTCCTGGATTTCTGGAAGAAGAGTTGTATATGGTACAACCAGAAGGTTTTGTCGATCCAAAAGGAGCTAACAAAGTATGCAAACTCCAGCGATCCATTTATGGACTGGTGCAAGCATCTCGGAGTTGGAATAAACGCTTTGATAGTGTGATCAAAGCATTTGGCTTTATACAGACTTTTGGAGAAGCCTGTATTTACAAGAAAGTGAGTGGGAGCTCTGTAGCATTTCTGATATTATATGTGGATGACATATTGCTAATTTGAAATGATATAGAATTTCTGGATAGCATAAAGGGATACTTGAATAAAAGTTTTTCGATGAAAGACCTCGGGGAAGCTGCATACATATTAGGCATAAAGATCTATAGAGATAGATCAAAACGCTTAATTGGACTTTCACAATGCACATACCTTGACAAAATTTTGAAGAAGTTCAAGATGGATCAAGCAAAGAAAGGGTTCTTGCCTGTGCTACAAGGTATGAAATTGAGTAAGACTCAATGCCCGACCACTGCAGACGATAGAGAGAAAATGAAAGATGTTCCCTATGCTTCAGCCATAGGCTCTATCATGTATGCAATGCTGTGTACCAGACCTGATGTGTGCCTTGCTATAAGTTTAGCAGGGAGGTACCAAAGTAATCCTGGAATGGATCACTGGACAGCGGTCAAGAACATCCTGAAATACCTGAAAAGGACTAAGGATATGTTTCTCGTATATGGAGGTGACAAAGAGCTCACCGTAAGAGGTTACGTTGATGCAAGCTTTGACACTGATCCGGACGATTCTAAATCGCAAACCGGATACGTGTTTACATTAAACGGTGGAGCTGTCAGTTGGTGCAGTTCTAAACAAAGCGTCGTAGCGGGATCTACATGTGAAGCGGAGTACATAGCTGCTTCTGAAGAAGCAAACGAAGGAGTCTGGATGAAGGAGTTCATATCCGATCTAGGTGTCATACCTAGTGCATCGGGTCCAATGAAAATCTTCTGTGACAATACTGGTGCAATTGCCTTGGCAAAGGAATCCAGATTTCACAAAAGAACCAAACACATCAAGAGACGCTTCAACTCCATCCGGATCTAGTCCAGGTGGGAGACATAGAGATTTGCAAGATACATACGGATCTGAATGTTGCAGACCCGTTGACTAAGCCTCTTCCACGAGCAAAACATGATCAACACCAAGGCTCCATGGGTGTTAGAATCATTACTGTGTAATCTAGATTATTGACTCTAGTGCAAGTGGGAGACTGAAGGAAATATGCCCTAGAGGCAATAATAAAGTTATTATTTATTTCCTTACATCATGATAAATGTTTATTATTCATGCTAGAATTGTATTAACCGGAAACATAATACATGTGTGAATACATAGACCAACAGAGTGTCACTAGTATGCCTCTACTTGACTAGCTCGTTAATCAAAGATGGTTATGTTTCCTAACCATAAACAAGGAGTTGTTATTTGATTAACGAGGTCACATCATTAGTAGAATGATCTGATTGACATGACCCATTCCATTAGCTTAGCACCCGATCGTTTAGTATGTTGCTATTGCTTTCTTCATGACTTATACATGTTCCTATAACTATGAGATTATGCAACTCCCGTTTACCGGAGGAACACTTTGGGTACTACCAAACGTCACAACGTAACTGGGTGATTATAAAGGAGTACTACAGGTGTCTCCAATGGTAGATGTTGGGTTGGCGTATTTCGAGATTAGGGTTTGTCACTCCGATTGTCGGAGAGGTATCTCTGGGCCCTCTCGGTAATGCACATCACATAAGCCTTGCAAGCACTGCAACTAATAAGTTAGTTGTGAGATGATGTATTACAGAACGAGTAAAGAGACTTGCCGGTAACGAGATTGAACTAGGTATTGGATACCGACGATCGAATCTCGGGCAAGTAACATACCGATGACAAAGGGAACAACGTATGTTGTTATGCGGTCTGACCGATAAAGATCTTCGTAGAATATGTAGGAGCCAATATGGGCATCCAGGTCCCGCTATTGGTTATTGACCGGAGACGTGTCTCGGTCATGTCTACGTTGTTCTCGAACCGTAGGGTCCGCACGCTTAATGTTACGATGACAGTTATTATGAGTTTATGCATTTTGATGTACCGAAGGTTGTTCGGAGTCCCGGATGAGATCACGGACATGACGAGGAGTCTCGAAATGGTCGAGACGTAAAGATTGATATATTGGAAGCCTATGTTTGGGCACCGGAAGTGTTCCGGGTGAAATCGGGATTTTACCGGATTACCGGGAGGGTTACCGGAACCCCTCGGGAGGCAAATGGGCCTATTGGGCCTTAGTGGAAAAGAGAGAAGGGGCAGCCCACAGGCTAGCCGGCCGAACCCCCCTTCCCTAGTCCTATTAGGACTAGGAGAAGGGGCCGGCCCCCCTCTCTTCTCTTTCTCCCGAAGAGTCCTATTAGGAATAGGATTTGGGGGAAGGAGTCCTACTCCCGGTAGGAGTGGGACTCCTCCCTGCGCCTCCCTCCTAGCCGGCCGACCCCCTTGCCCCTGGTCCTTTATATACGGGGGCAGGGGGCACCCCATAGACACAACTTGATCCTTGAGATCGTTCCTTAGCCGTGTGCGGTGCCCCCTGCCACCAAATTCCACCTCGATCGTACCGTTGTAGTGCTTAGGCGAAGCCCTGCGTCGGTAGTACATCAAGATCGTCATCACGCCGTCGTGCTGACGGAACTCTTCCTCGACGCTTTGCTGGATCGGAGCCCGAGGAACTTCATCGAGCTGAACGTGTGCTAAGAACTCGGAAGTGCCGGAGTAACGGTGCTTGGATCGGTCGGATCGGGAAGAAGACGTACGACTACTTCCTCTATGTTGTGTGATCGCTTCCGCAGTCGGTCTGCGTTGGTACGTAGACAACACTCTCCCCTCTTGTTGCTGTGCATAACCATGATCTTGCGTGTGCGTAGGAAATTTTTTGAAATTACTGCGTTCCCCAACAGTTTTCAATGGTGAACATCGTCATGTTGATCCTATCTACTATATGATTCACGCTCGACCTTTCGGTCTCTGTGTTCCGAGGCCATATCTGCATATGCTAGGCTCGTCAAGTTTAACCTGAGTATTCTGCGTGTGCAAAACTGGCTTGCACCCGTTGTAGATGGACGTAGAGCTTATCACACCCGATCATCACGTGGTGTCTGGGCACGATGAACTTTGGCAACGGTGCATACTCAGGGAGAACACTTCTTGATAATTTAGTGAGAGATCATCTTATAGTGCTACCGTCAATCAAAGCAAGATAAGATGCATAAAAGATAAACATCACATGCAATCAATATAAGTGATATGATATGGCCATCATCATCTTGTACTTGTGATCTCCATCTCCGAAGCACCGTCATGATCACCATCGTCACCGGCGCGACACCTTGATCTCCATCGTAGCATCGTTGTCGTCTCGCCAATCTTATGCTTCCACGACTATCACTACCACTTAGTAATAAAGTAAAGCATTACATCGCGATTGCATTGCATACAATAAAGCGACAACCATATGGCTCCTGCCAGTTGCCGATAACTTGGTTACAAAACATGATCATCTCATACAATAAAATCAGCATCATGCCTTGACCATATCACATCACAACATGCCCTGCAAAAACAAGTTAGACGTCCTCTACTTTGTTGTTGCAAGTTTTACATGGCTGCTACGGGCTTAAGTAAGAACTCATCTCACCTACGCATCAAAACCACAACGATAGTTCGTCAAATAGACTCCGTTTTAACCTTACACGGCTAAGGAACGATCTCAAGGATCAACTTGTGTGTCTAGAGGTGCCCCCTGCCCCCGTATATAAAGGTTTCAAGGGGAGGGGCTGGCCGGCCAAGGTGGGAGGTGTAGGAGGAGTCCTACTCCTACCGGGAGTAGGACTCCCCACTCCAATCCTAGTCCAACTAGGTTTCCTCAAGTGGGAAAGAGAGAGGGAGTGGCCGGCCACCTTCCCTAGTCCTAATAGGACTAGGGGAAGGGGGGAGGCGTGCAGCCCATGGGGCAGCCCTTTCACCTTTCCACTAAGGCCCATGTTGGCCCATTTGGCTCCCGGGGGGTTCCGGTAACCCTCCCGGTAATCCGGTAAAATCCCGATTTCACCCGGAACACTTCCGATGTCCAAACATAGGCTTCCAATATATCAATCTTTATGTCTCGACCATTTCGATACTCCTCTTCATGTCCGTGATCACATCCGGGACTCCGAACAACCTTCGGTACATCAAAATGCATAAACTCATAATAACTGTCATCGTAACGTTAAGCGTGCGGACCCTACGGTTCGAGAACAATGTAGACATGACCGAGACACGTCTCCGGTCAATAACCAATAGCGGGACCTGGATGCCCATATTGGCTCCTACATATTCTACGAAGATCTTTATCGGTCAGACCGCATAACAACATACGTTGTTCCCTTTGTCATCGGTATGTTACTTGCCCGAGATTCGATCGTCGGTATCCAATACCTAGTTCAATCTCGTTACCGGCAAGTCTCTTTACTCGTTCCGTAATACATCATCTCACAACTAACTTATTAGTTGCAGTGCTTGCAAGGCTTATGTGATGTGCATTACCGAGAGGGCCCAGAGATACCTCTCCGACAATCGGAGTGACAAACCCTAATCTCGAAATACGCCAACCCAACATCTACCATTGGAGACACCTGTAGTACTCCTTTATAATCACCCAGTTACGTTGTGACATTTGGTAGTACCCAAAGTGTTCCTCCGGTAAACGGGAGTTGCATAATCTCATAGTTATAGGAACATGTATAAGTCATGAAGAAAGCAATAGCAACATACTAAACGATCGGGTGCTAAGCTAATGGAATGGGTCATGTCAATCAGATCATTCAACTAATGATGTGACCTCGTTAATCAAATAACAACTCTTTGTTCATGGTTTGGAAACATAACCATCTTTGATTAACGAGCTAGTCAAGTAGAGGCATACTAGTGACACTCTGTTTGTCTATGTATTCACACATGTATTATGTTTCCGGTTAATACAATTCTATCATGAATAATAAACATTTATCATGATATAAGGAAATAAATAATAACTTTATTATTGCCTCTAGGGCATATTTCCTTCAATCACGTGGCAGTCATGAGACTTTAGGTTCTGGAACTTTTTCTCTGCCATGTTTATTATTCCATTTATATTCGACGAGAAGCCAGACGGTACCTTAATACTGAGCAGACATTCAAAGAAGATTTCCTTCTCTTCTTTGGTAAGAGTGTAGCTTGCATGACCCTGATGTATGCCGTCTTTTCCGTGCATACGTTGCTGGTCCTCCCGTGCCTCAGGTGTATCTTTTGTCTTCCCATACACGTCCAAGAAGCCAAGCAGGGTCACACAAAGATTCTTCGTCAAGTGCATCACGTCGATTGCGGAGCGGATCTCTAGGTCTTTCTAATAGGGCAGGTCCCAAAATATAGATTTCTTCTTCCACATGGGTGCGCGTCCGTCAGCGTCATTCGGAACAGGTTGTCCACCAGGACCCTTTCCAAAGACCTATCGGAAATATGCCCTAGAGGCAATAATAAAATAGTTATTATTGTATTTCTTTGTTCATGATAATTGTCTATTGTTCATGCTATAATTGTGTTATCCGGGAATCGTAATACATGTGTGAACACATAGACCACAACACGTCCCTAGTGAGCCTCTAGTTGACTAGCTCGTTGATCAAAAGATAGTCATGGTTTCCTGACTATGGACATTGGATGTCATTGATAATGGGATCACATCATTAGGAGAATGATGTGATGGACAAGACCCAATCCTAAGCTTAGCTCAAAGATCGTGTAGTTCGTTTGCTATAGCTTTTCTGAATGTCAAGTATCATTTCCTTCGACCATGAGATTGTGCAACTCCCGGACACCGTAGGAGTGCTTTGGGTGTGCCAAACGTCACAACGTAACTGGGTGACTATAAAGGTACATTACAGGTGTCTCCGAAAGTGTCTGTTGGGTTGGCACGAATCGAGACTGGGATTTGTCACTCCGTATGACGGAGAGGTATCTCTGGGCCCACTCGGTAATGCATCATCATAATGAGCTCAATGTGATCAAGTGGTTGATCACGGGATCATGCATTACGGTACAAGTAAAGTGACTTGCCGGTAACGAGACTGAACAAGGTATTGGAATACCGACGATCGAGTCTCGGGCAAGTAATGTACCGATTGACAAAGGGAATTGTATACGGATTGATTGAATCCTCGACATCGTGGTTCATCTGATGAGATCATCGTGGAGCATGTGGGAGCCAACATGGGTATCCAGATCCCGCTGTTGGTTATTGACCGGAGAGTCGTCTCGGTCATGTCTGCATGTCTCCCGAACCCGTAGGCTCTACACACTTAAGGTTCGGTGACGCTAGGGTTGTTAGGAAGACTTGTATGTGATTACCGAATGTTGTTCGGAGTCCCGGATGAGATCCCGGACATCACGAGGAGTTCCGGAATGGTCCGGAGGTAAAGATTTATATATGGGAAGTTGTCATATGGTCACCGGAAAGTTTCGGGGGCATATCGGTATTGTACCGGGGCCACCGGAGGGGTTCCGGGGGTCCACCGGGAGGGTCCACCTCTTCCGGAGGGCCTTATGGGCTGTATGGGGAAGGGAACCAGCCCAAGTGGGCTGGGGCGCCACAACCCCCTAGGGCCCATGCTCCTAGGGTTGGGGGAAACCCTAAGGGGGGGCGCCCCCTTACTTGGGGGGCAAGCCCCCCTCCCCTTGGCCGCCGCCCCCCCTCTGGATCTCATCTAGAGGGGGTCGGCCCCCTTCCCCTTTCCCCTATAAATAGAAGGGTGAGGGGAGGGCTGCAAGGGACATCCAAGGCACAACCCAAGCCCCTGGCCTCTCCCTCTCCCTCCCGTGACACTCCTACATCTCCCTTGCGCTTGGCGAAGCCCTGCCGAGATCACCGTTGCTTCCTCCACCACGCCGTCGTGCTGCTGGATCTTCATCAACCTCTCCTTCCCCCTTAATGGATCAAGTTGGAGGAGATGTCTTCCCAACCGTACGTGTGTTGAACGCAGAGGTGTTGTCCGTTCGGCACTGGGTCATTGATGATTTGAATCACGTCGAGTGCGACTCCACCAACCCCGTTCTCTTGAACGCTTCCGCTCGTGATCTACAAGGGTATGTAGATGCACTCCTCTTTCCCTCGTTGATAGATGACTCCGTAGATTGATCTTGGTGATGCGTAGAAAATTTTAAAATTCTGCTACGTTCCCCAACAGTGGCATCATGAGCTAGGTCTATGCGTAGTTACTATGCACGAGTAGAACACAAAGTATTTGTGGGCGTCGATATTGTCAATTATCTTGCCGTTACTAGTCTTATCTTGATTCGGCGGCATCGTGGGATGAAGCGGCCCGGACCAACCTTACACGTACGCTTACGTGAGACCGGTTCCACCGATTGACATGCACTAGTTGCATAAGGTGGCTAGTGGGTGTCTGTCTCTCCCACTTTAGTCGGATCGGAGTCGATGAACAGGGTCCTTATGAAGGGTAAATAGAAATTGGCAATTCACGTTGTGGTTTTGGCGTAGGTAAGAAACGTTCTTGCTAGAAACCTATAGCAGCCACTTAAAAACTTGCAACAACAATTAGAGGACGTCTAACTTGTTTTTGCAGCAAGTGTTTTGTGATGTGATATGGCCAAAGGATATGATGAATGATATATGTGATGTATGAGATGATCATGTTCTTGTAATAGGAATCATGACTTGCATGTCAATGAGTATGACAACCGGCAGGAGCCATAGGAGTTGTCTTTATTTATTTATGACCTGCTTGTCAACATAAACATCATGTAATTATTTTACTTTATTGCTAAAGCGTTAGCCATAGTAGTAGAAGTAATTGTTGACGTGACAACTTCAAGAAGACACGATGATGGAGATCATGATGATGGAGATCATGGTATCATGCCGGTGACAACGATGATCATGGAGCCCCGAAGATGGAGATCAAAGGAGCAAATGATATTGGCCATATCATGTCACTATTTGATTGCATGTGATGTTTATCATGTTTTAAATCTTATTTGCTTAGAACGACGGTAGCTTAAATAAGATGATCCCTCGTAAAACTTCAAGAAAGTGTTCCCCCTAACTGTGCACCGTTGCGAAGGTTCGTTGTTTCGAAGCACCACGTGATGATCGGGTGTGATAGATTCTAATGTTCGAATACAACGGGTGTAAGCCAGATTTACACACGCAATACACTTAGGTTGACTTGACGAGCCTAGCATGTACAGACATGGCCTCGGAACACACAAGACCGAAAGATCGAGCATGAGTCGTATAGAAGATACGATCAACATGAAAATGTTCACCGATGTTGACTAGTCCGTCTCACGTGATGATCGAACACGGCCTAGTTAACTCGGATCATGTTATACTTAGATGACTGGAGGGATGTCTATCTGAGTGGGAGTTCATTGAATAATTTGATTAGATGAACTTAATTATCATGAACTTAGTCTAAAATCTTTACAATATGTCTTGTAGATCAAATGGCCAACGTTGTTCTCAACTTCAACGCATTCCTAGAGAAAACCAAGCTGAAAGACGATGGCAGCAACTATACGGACTGGGTCCGGAACCTGAGGATCATCCTCATAGCTGCCAAGAAAGATTATGTCCTAGAAGCACCGCTAGGTGACGCACCCGTCCCACAAAACCAAGATGTTATGAACGCTTGGCAGACACGTGCTGATGATTACTCCCTCGTTCAGTGCGGCATGCTTTACAGCTTAGAACCGGGGCTCCAAAAGCGTTTTGAGCGACACGGAGCATATGAGATGTTCGGAGACCTGAAAAAGGTTTTCCAAGCTCATGCTCGGGTCAAGAGATATGAAGTCTCCGACAAGTTCTTCAGCTGTAAGAGGAGGAAAATAGTTATGTTAGTGAGCACATACTCAGAATGTCTGGGTTGCATAACCGCTTGACTCAGCTGGGATTAATCTCCCGGATGACGCGGTCATTGACAGAATCCTTCAGTCGCTTCCACCGAGCTACAAGAGCTTTGTGATGAACTTCAATATGCAGGGGATGGAAAAGACCATTCCTGAGGTATATTCAATGCTGAAATCAGCAGAGGTAGAAGTCAAAAAGGAACATCAAGTGTTGATGGTGAATAAAACCACTAAGTTCAAGAAAGGCAAAGGTAAGAAGAACTTCAAGAAGGACGGCAAGGGAGTTGCCGCGCCCGGTAAGCAAGCTGCCGGGAAAAAGCCAAAGAATGGACCCAAGCCTGAGACTGAGTGCTTTTATTGCAAGGGAAGTGGTCACTGGAAGCGGAACTGCCCCAAATACTTAGCGGACAAGAAGGCCGGCATCACGAAAGGTATATGTGGTATACATGTAATTGATGTGTACCTTACCAGTACTCGTAGTAGCTCTTGGGTATTTGATACCGGTGCAGTTTCTCACATTTGTAACTCAAAGCAGGAGCTGCGGAATAAGCGGAGACTGGCGAAGGACGAGGTGACGATGCGCGTCGGGAATGGTTCCAAGGTCGATGTGATCGCCGTCGGCATGCTACCTCTACATTTACCTACGGGATTAGTTTTAAACCTCAATAATTGTTATTTAGTGCCACCTTTGAGCATGAACATTGTATCAGGATCTCGTTTAATATGAGATGGCTACTCATTTAAATCCAAAAATAATGGTTGTTCTATTTATATGAGAGATATGTTTTATGGTCATGCTCCGATGGTGAATGGTTTATTCTTAATGAATCTCGAGCGTAATGCTACACATATTCATAGTGTGAGTACAAAAAGATGTAAGGTTGATAATGATAGTCCCACATACTTGTGGCCCTGCCGCCTTGGTCACATAGGTGTCAAACGCATGAAGAAGCTCCATGTAGATGGACTTTTAGAGTCTCTTGATTACGAATCATTTGACACGTGCAAACCATGCCTCATGGGTAAAATGACCAAGACTCCGTTCTCAGGAACAATGGAGCGAGCAACCAACTTATTGGAAATCATACATACTGGTGTGTGCGGTCCAATGAGTGTTGAGGCTCGCAGTGGCTATCGTTATGTTCTCACCCTCACTGATGACTTGAGTAGATACGGGTATGTCTACTTAATGAAACACAGGTCTGAGACCTTTGAAAAGTCCAAGGAATTTCAGAGTGAGGTTGAGAATCAACGTGACAGGAAAATCAAGTTCTTGCGATCAGATCGTGGGGGAGAATACTTAAGTGACGAATTTGGCACACACTTAAGAAAATGTGGAATAGTTTCACAACTAACGCCGCCTGGAACACCTCAGCGTAATGGTGTGTCCGAACATCGTAATCGCACTCTATTAGATATGGTGCGATCTATGATGTCTCTTACCGATTTACCGCTATCATTTTGGGGCTATGCTTTAGAGACTGCTGCATTCACTTTAAATAGGGCTCCGTCGAAATCCGTTGAGACGACACCGTATGAATTATGGTTTGGGAAGAAACCTAAGCTGTCATTTCTAAAAGTTTGGGGATGCGATGCTTATGTCAAGAAACTTCAACCTCAAAAGCTCGAACCCAAATCGGAAAAATGCGTCTTCATAGGATACCCTAAAGAAACTGTTGGGTATACCTTCTACCTCAGATACGAAGGCAAGATCTTTGTTGCCAAGAATGGGTCCTTTCTAGAGAAATAGTTTCTCTCGAAAGAAATAAGTGGGAGGAAAGTAGAACTTGATGAAGTATTACCTCTTGAACTGGTAAATGGCGCAGCTCAAGAAAATGTTCCTGAGGTGCCTGCACCGACTAGAGAGGAAGTTGATGATGATGATCGTGATACTTCAGATCAAGTTGCTACTGAACTTCGTAGGTCCACAAGGACACATTCCGCACCAGAGTGGTACGGCAACCCTGTCTTGGAAATCATAGACAACGGTGAACCTTCGAACTATGAAGAAGCGATGGCCGGCCCGGATTCCGACAAATGGCTGGAAGCCATGAAATCCGAGATAGGATCCATGTATGAAAACGAAGTATGGACTTTGACTGACTTGCCCGTTGATCGACGAGCCATATAAAATAAATGGATCTTTAAGAAGAAGACAGACGCGGATGGTAATGTGACCATCTATAAAGCTCGGCTTGTCGCTAAGGGTTATCGACAAGTTCAAGGGGTTGACTACGATGAGACTTTCTCACCCGTAGCGAAGCTGAAGTCCATCCGAATCATTTTAGCAATTGCCGCATTCTATGATTATGAGATATGGCAAATGGACGTCAAAACGACATTCCTTAATGGTTTCCTTAAGGAAGAATTGTATATGATGCAGCCGGAAGGTTTTGTCGATCCTAAGAATGCTGACAAGGTGTGCAAGCTCCAACGCTCGATTTATGGGCTGGTGCAAGCATCTCGGAGTTGGAACATTCGTTTTGATGAGATGATCAAAGCGTTTGGGTTTATGCAGACTTATGGAGAAGCCTGCATTTACAAGAAAGTGAGTAGGAGCTCTGTAGCATTTCTCATATTGTATGTGGATGACATACTGTTGATGGGAAATGATATAGAATTCTTGGAAAGCTTAAAGGCCTACTTGAACAAGTGTTTTTCAATGAAGGACCTTGTTGAAGCTGCTTATATATTAGGCATCAAGATCTATAGAGATAGATTGAGACGCCTCATTGGTCTTTCACAGAGCACGTACCTTGACAAGATATTGAAGAAGTTCAAAATGGATCAGTCAAAGAAGGGGTTCTTGCCTATATTGCAAGGTACAAGATTGAGCACAGCTCAAAGCCCGACCACGGCAGTAGATAGAGAAAAGATGATTGTCGTCCCCTATGCCTCGGCCATAGGGTCTATCATGTATGCAATGCTGTGTACCAGACCTAATGTAAACCTTGCCGTAAGTTTGGTAGGAAGGTACCAAAGTAATCCCGCCATGGAACACTGGGCAGCGGTCAAGAATATCCTGAAGTACCTGAAAAGGACCAAGGAAATGTTTCTCATTTATGGAGGTGACGAAGAGCTCGTCGTAAAGGGTTACGTCGATGCTAGCTTCGACACAGATCTGGATGACTCTAAGCCACAAAACGGATACGTGTATATTTTGAATGGTGGGGCAGTAAGGTGGTGCAGTTGCAAGCAAAGCGTTGTGGCGGGATCTACATGTGAAGCGGAGTACATGGCAGCCTCGGAGGCAGCACATGAAGCAGTCTGGGTGAAGGATTTCATTACTGACCTAGGAGTCATACCCAATGCGTCGGGCCCGATGACTCTCTTCTGTGACAACACTGGAGCTATTGCCCTTGCCAAGGAGCCCAGGTTTCATAAGAAGACCAGGCATATCAAGCGTCGCTTCAACTCCATTCGTGAAAGTGTTCAAAATGGAGACATAGAGATTTGTAAAGTACATACGGACCTGAATGTAGCAGATCTGTTGACTAAACCTCTCCCTAGAGCAAAACATGATCAACACCAGAACTGCATGGGTGTTCGATTCATCACAATGTAACTAGAATATTGACTCTAGTGCAAGTGGGAGACTGTTGGAAATATGCCCTAGAGGCAATAATAAAATAGTTATTATTATATTTCTTTGTTCATGATAATTGTCTATTGTTCATGCTATAATTGTGTTATCCGGAAATCGTAATACATGTGTGAACACATAGACCACAACACGTCCCTAGTGAGCCTCTAGTTGACTAGCTCGTTGATCAAAAGATAGTCATGATTTCCTGACTATGGACATTGGATGTCATTGATAACGGGATCACATCATTAGGAGAATGATGTGATGGACAAGACCCAATCCTAAGCTTAGCTCAAAGATCGTGTTGTTCGTTTGCTGTAGCTTTTCTGAATGTCAAGTATCATTTCCTTAGATCATGAGATTGTGCAACTCCCGGACACCGTAGGAGTGCTTTGGGTGTGCCAAACGTCACAACGTAACTGGGTGACTATAAAGGTATATGACAGGTGTCTCCGTAAGTGTCTGTTGGGTTGGCACGAATCGAGACTGGGATTTGTCACTCCGTATGACGGAGAGGTATCTCTGGTCCCACTCGGTAATGCATCATAATAATGAGCTCAATGTGATCAAGTGGTTGATCATGGGATCATGCATTACGGTACGAGTAAAGTGACTTGCCGGTAACGAGACTGAACAAGGTATTGGGATACCGACGATCGAGTCTCGGGCAAGTAACGTACCGATTGACAAAGGGAATTGTATACGGATTGATTGAATCCTCGACATCGTGGTTCATCCGATGAGATCATCGTGGAGCATGTGGGAGCTGTTGGAAATATGCCCTAGAGGCAATAATAAAAGCATTATTATTATATTTCCTTGTTCATGATAATTGTCTTTTATTCATGCTATAATTGTTTTATCCGGAAATCGTAATACATGTGTGAATAAATAGACACCAAAATGTCCCTAGTAAGCCTCTAGTTGACTAGCTCGTTGATCAACAGATAGTCATGGTTTCCTGACTATGGACATTGGATGTCATTGATAACGAGATCACATCATTAGGAGAATGATGTGATGGACAAGACCCAATCCTAAACATAGCACAAGATCGTATAGTTCGTTTGCTAGAGTTTTTCCAATGTCAAGTATCTTTTCCTTAGACCATGAGATCGTGTAACTCCCGGATACCGTAGGAGTGCTTTGGGTGTACCAAACGTCACAACGTAACTGGGTGACTATAAAGGTATACTACGGGTATCTCCGAAAGTGTCTGTTGGGTTGACACGGATCAAGACTGGGATTTGTCACTCCGTATGACGGAGAGGTATCTCTGGGCCCACTCGGTAATACATCATCACAATGAGCTCAAAGTGACAAAGTGTCTGGTCACGGGATCATGCATTACGGCACGAGTAAAGTGACTTGCCGGTAATGAGATTGAACGAGGTATTGGGATACCGACGATCGAATCTCGGGCAAGTAACGTACCGATTGACAAAGGAAATTGTATAGGGGGTTGCTTGAATCCTCGACATCGTGGTTCATCCAATGAGATCATCGAGGAGAATGTGGGAGCCAACATGGGTATCCAGATCCCGCTGTTGGTTATTGACCGGAGAGCAATCTCGGTCATGTCTACATGTCTACCGAACCCGTAGGGTCTACACACTTAAGGTTCGGTGACGCTAGGGTTGTAGGGATATGAATATGCAGTAACCCGAAAGTTGTTCGGAGTCCCGGATGAGATTTCGGACGTCACGAGGAGTTCCGGAATGGTCCGGAGGTACAGAATTATATATATGAAGTACTATTTCGGCCATCGGGACAAGTTTCGGGGTGACCGGTATTGTACCGGGACCACCGGAAGGGTCCCGAGGGTCCACCGGGTGGGGCCACCTATCCCGGAGGGCCCCATGGGCTGAAGTGGGAGGGGAACCAGCCCCTAGTGGGCTGGTGCGCCCCCCTTGGGCCTTCCCCCTGCGCCTAGGGTTGGAAACCCTAGGGTGGGGGCGCCCCACTTGCCTTGGGGGGCACTCCACCCCCCTTGGCCCCCGCCCCCTTGGGAGATTGGATCTCCAGGGCTGGTGCCCCCCCCTTTGGGGACCCTATATATAGAGGGGGGAGGGCAGTCGCACCCATGCCCCTGGCGCCTCCCTCTCCCCTCCAACACCTCCTCCTCCTCCGTAGAGCTCGGCGAAGCCCTATCGGAGTACTGCTTCTCCACCACCACCACGTCGTCGTGCTGCTGCTGGAGCCATCTTCCTCAACCTCTCCTTCCCCCTTGCTGGATCAAGAAGGAGGAGACGTCACGCTGACCGAACGTGTGTTGAGCGCGGAGGTGCCGTCCGTTCGGCGCTAGGATCTCCAGTGATTTGGATCACGTCGAGTACGACTCCCTCATCCCCGTTCTTTGAACGCTTCCGCTCGCGATCTACAAGGTATGTAGATGCATCCGATCACTCGTTGCTAGATGAACTCATAGATGGATCTTGGTGAAATCGTAGGAAAATTTTTGTTTTCTGCAACGTTCCCCAACAGTGGCATCATGAGCTAGGTCCATGCGTAGTTCTCTTTGCACGAGTAGAACACAATTTGTTGTGGGCGTAGATGTTGTCAACTTTCTTGCCGCTACTAGTCTTATTTTGCTTCAGCGGTATTGTGGGATGAAGCGGCCCAGACCAACCTTACACGTACGCTTACGTGAGACCGGTTCCACCGACTAACATGCACTAGTTGCATAAGGTGGCTGGCGGGTGTCTGTCTCTCCCACTTTAGTTGGAGCGAATTCGACGAAAAGGGTCCTTATGAAGGGTAAATAGAAGTTGACAAATCACGTTGTGGCTTTCACGTAGGTAAGAAAACGTTCTTGCTAGAACCCTATTGCAGCCACGTAAAACTTGCAACAACAATTAGAGGACGTCTAACTTGTTTTTGCAGCAAGTGTTTTGTGATGTGATATGGCCAAAGTTGTGATGAATGATGAATGATATATATGTGATGTATGAGATGTTCATGCCATTGTAATAGGAATCACGACTTGCATGTCGATGAGTATGACAACCGTCAAGAGCTATAGGAGTTAACTTTATTTTTTGTATGACCTGCGTGTCATTGAGAAACGCCATGTAAATTACTTTACTTTATTGCTAAACGTGTTAGCCATAGTAGTAGAAGTAATAGTTGGCGAGCAACTTCATGGAGACACGATGATGGAGATCATGGTGTCATGCCGGTGACAAGATGATCATAGAGTCCCAAGATGGAGATCACAGGAGCAATATGATATTGGCCATATCATGTCACTATTATTATTTGATTGCATGAGATTTTCATCATGTTTTTACATCTTGTTTACTTAGAATGACGGTAGTAAATAAGATGATCCCTCATAATAATTTCAAGAAAGTGATCCCCCTAACTGTGCACCGTTGCGACAGTTCGTTGTTTCGAAGCACCACGTGATGATCGGGTTGTTGGGGGACGTAGCAGAAATTCAAAATTTTGTACGCATCACCAAGATCAATCTATGGAGTAATCTAGCAACGAGGGGAAGGAGAGTGCATCTACATACCCTTGTAGATCGCTAAGCGGAAGCGTTCAAGAGAACGGGGTTGAAGGAGTCGTACTCGTCGTGATCCAAATCACCGGAGATCCTAGTGCCGAACGGACGGCACCTCCGCGTTCAACACACGTACAGCCCGGTGACGTCTCCTATGCCTTGATCCAGCAAGGGGAGAAGGAGAGGTTGGGGAAGACTCCATCCAGCAGCAGCACGATGGCGTGGTGGTGGTGGAGGAGCGTGGTACTCCAGCAGGGCTTCGCCAAGCACCGCGAGATATGAGGAGAAAGAGAGGTAGGGCTGCGCCAGGGAGAGGTCAAGAACTCATGTTTGTTGGGCAGCCCAAATCTCAAGTATATAAAGGGAAGGGGAGGGGCTGCGCCCCCACCTAGGGTTCCCTCCCTAGGGGTGGCGGCAGCCCCCAGATCCCATCTGGGTGGCGGCCACAAGGGGGAGAGGGGGAGGCGCACCTGGGGTGGGCCTTAGGGCCCATCTGCCCTAGGGTTTGCCCCCCTTCCCTCTTGGAGGCGCCTTGGGCCCTTGTGGGGGGGCGCACCAGCCCACCTGGGGCTGGTCCCCTCCCACACTTGGCCCGTGTAGCCCTCCGGGGCTTGTGGCCCCACTTGGTGGACCCCCGGGACCCTCCCGGTGGTCCCGGTACGTTACCGATAAACCCCGAAACTTTTCCAGCGACCAAAACAGGACTTCCCATATAAAAATCTTTACCTCCGGACCATTCTGGAACTCCTCGTGACGTCCGGGATCTCATCCGGGACTCCGAACAATATTCGGTAACCACGTATATCTATTCCCTGTAACCCTAGCGTCATCGAACCTTAAGTGTGTAGACCCTACGGGCTCGGGAGTCATGCAGACATGGCCGAGACAACTCTCCGGTCAATAACCAACAGCGGGATCTGGATACCCATGTTGGCTCCCACATGCTCCACGATGATCTCATCGGATGAACCACGATGTCAAGGACTTAATCAATCCCGTATACAATTCCCTTCGTCCAGCGGTATGATATTTGCCCGAGATTCGATCGTCGGTATCCCGATACCTTGTTCAATCTCGTTACCGGCAAGTCTCTTTACTCGTTCCATAACACATCATCCCGTGATCAACTCCTTGATCACATTGTGCACATTCTGATGATGTCCTACCGAGTGGGCC
Organism: Triticum monococcum; assembly: GCA_034509565.1. Taxonomy (NCBI): domain Eukaryota; kingdom Viridiplantae; phylum Streptophyta; class Magnoliopsida; order Poales; family Poaceae; genus Triticum; species Triticum monococcum. The sequence goes on along the minus strand of CM067841.1, from coordinate 37,174,298 downwards.
CAGAGATACCTCTCCGTTTACACGGAGTGACAAATCCCGGTCTCGATTCATGCCAACCCAACAGACACTTTCGGAGATACCTGTAGTGTACCTTTATAGCCACCCAGTTATGTTGTGACGTTTGGCACACCCAAAGCACTCCTACGGTATCCGGGAGTTGCACAATATCATGGTCTAAGGAAATGATACTTGACATTAGAAAAGCTTTAGCATACGAACTACATGATCTTGTGCTAGGCTTAGGATTGGGTCTTGTCCATTACATCATTCTCCTAATGATGTGATCCCGTTATCAATGACATCCAACGTCCATGGTCAGGAAACCGTAACCATCTATTGATCAACGAGCTAGTCAACTAGAGGCTTACTAGGGACATGGTGTTGTCTATGTATCCACACATGTATCTGAGTTTCCTATCAATACAATTCTAGCATGGATAATAAACGATTATCATAAACAAGGAAATATAATAATAATCAATTTATTATTGCCTCTAGGGCATATTTCCAACAGTCTCCCACTTGCACTAGAGTCAATAATCCAGTTCACATCGATATGTGATTAACACTCAAGGTCACATCTCCATGTGACTAACACCCAAAGAGTTTACTAGAGTCAATAATCTAGTTAACATTACCATGTGATTAACACTCGATGAGTTCTGGGTTTGATCATGTTATTCTTGTGAGAGATGTTATAGTCAATGGGTCTGAATCTTTCAGACCCGTGTGTGCTTTAAAAATCTCTATGTCATCTCCTAGATGCAGCTACCACGTTCTATTTGGAGCTATTCCAAATAACTATTCTACTATACGAATCCAGTTTACTACTCAGAATAATCTGGATTAGTGTCAAAGTTTGCATCGGCGTAACCCTTTACGAGGAACTCTTTTACCACCTCCATAATCGAGAAAATTCCTTAGTCCACTAGTTACTAAGGATAACTTTGACCGCTGTCCTGTGATCCATTCTTGGATCACTCTTGTACCCCTTGACTGACTCATGGCAAGGCACACTTCAGGTGCGGCACACAGCATAGCATACTGTAGAGAGCCTATGACAAAAGCATAGGGGATGACCTTCGTCCTTCCTCTTTCTTCTACCGTGGTCGAGCTTTAAGTCTTAACTTCATACCTTACAACTCAGGCAAGAACTCCTTCTTTGACTGATCCATCTTGAACACCTTCAAGATCATGTCAAGGTATGTGCTCATTTGAAAGTACCATTAAGCGTTTTGATCTATCCTTATAGATCTTGATGCTCAATGTTCAAGTAGCTTAATCCAGGCTTTCCATTGAAAAACACTTTTCAAATAACTCTACATGCTTTCCAGAAATTCTACATCATTTCCGATCAACAATATGTTAACAACATATACTCATCAGAAATTCTATAGTGCTCCCACTCACTTCTTTGGAAATACAAGTTTCTCATAAACTTTGTATACACCCAAAACTTTGATCATCTAATCAAAGCATACATTCCAACTCCGAGATGCTTACTCCAGTCCTTAGAAGGATTGCTGGAGCTTTGCATACTTGTTAGCATCTTTCAGGATTGACAAAACCTTACGGTTGTATCACATACAACCTTTCCTCAAAAATCATCGAGGAAACAATGTTTTGACATCCTATCTGCAAGATTTCATAAATAATGCAATAATTGCTAATATAATTCCAACAAACTCTTAGCATCGCTACGAGTGAGAAAGTCTCATCGTAGTCAACTCCTTGAACTTGTCGGAAAACATCTTAACGACAAGTCGAGCTTTCTTAATGGTGATACTTGCCATCATTGTCCGTCTTCCTTTTAAAAATCCATCTGTACTCAACAGCCTTACGACCATCGAGCCGTTCCGCCAAAGTCTACACTTTGTTTTCATATATGGATCCTCTCTCGGATTATATGGCCTCGAGCCATTTTGGAATCCAGGCCCACCATCGCTTCTCCATAGCTCGTAGGTTCATTGTTGTCTAGCAACATGACTTCCAAGACAGGATTACGTACCACTCTAAAGTAGTATGCATCCTTGTCATCCCACGAGGTTTTGTAGTGACTTGATCTGAAGTTTCATGATCACTATCATAAGCTTCCACTTCAATTGGTGTAGGTGCCACAGGAACAACTCCCTGTGCCCTGCCACACACTAGTTGAAGAGACGGTTCAATAACCTCATCAAGTCTCCACCATCCTCCCACTCAATTCTTTCGAGAGAAACTTTTCCTCGAGAAAAGGACCCGATTCTGGAAACAATCCCATATTGCTTTCGGATCTGAGACAGGAGGTATACGCAACTGTTTTGGGTGTCCTATGAAGATGCATTTATCCTCTTTGGGTTCGAGCTTATCAGCCTGAAACTTTTTCACATAAGCGTCGCAGCCCCAAACTTTTAAGAAATGACAGCTTAGGTTTCTGTAAACCATAGTTCATATGGTGTCATCTCATTGGAATTACGTGGTGCCCTATTTAAAGTGAATGTGGTTGTCTCTAATGCCTAACCCATAAACTATCATGGTAATTCGATAAGAGACATCATGGTATGCATCATATCCAATAGGGTGCAGTTATGATGCTCGGACACACCATCACACCATGCTGTTCCTGGTTGTATTGGTTGTGAAACAATTTCCACAATGTCTTAATTCTGTGCCAAACTCGTAATTCAGATATTCATCTCTACGACCATATCATAGACATTTTATCCTCTGGTCACGACGATGTTCAACTTCACTCTGAAATTACTTGAACCTTTCAATAATTCAGACTTATGTTTCATCAAGTAAATATACTCAGTATCTACTCAAATCATCTGTGAAGTAAGAACATAACGATATCCACTACATGCCTCAGCACTCATTGGACTGCGCACATCAAGATGTATTACTTCCAACAAGTTGCTTTCTTGTTCCATTTTACTGAAAACGAGGCTTTCAGTGATCTTGCCCATGTGGTATGATTTGCATGTCTCAAGTGATTCAAAATCAAGTGAGTCCAAACGATCCATCTGTATAGAGTTTCTTCATGCATATCTACCAACAAACATGGTTCGCATGTCTCAATCCTTTCAAAAATGAGTGAGTCCAAAGATCCATCAACATGGAGCTTCTTCATGCGTTTTATATCGATATGACTTAAGTGGCACTGCCACAAGTAGGTGGTACTATCATTACTATCTTATATCTTTTGGCATGAACATGTGTATCACTATGATCGAGATTCAATAAACCATTCATTTTAGGTGTAAGACCATTGAAGGTATTATTCAAATAAACAGAGTAACATTATTCTCCTTAAATAAATAACCTTATTGCAATAGACGTAATCCAATCATATCTATGCTCAACGCAAACACCAAATAACAATTATTTAGGTTTTAATACCAATCTCGATGGTAGAGGGAGCGTACGATATTTGATCAACCTTGGAAATACTTCCAACACATATCGTCATCTCACCTTTTAGCTAGTCTTCGTTTATTCCGTAGCCTTTTGTTTCGAGTTTACTAACACTTAGCAACCGAACCGGTATCTAATACCATGGTGCTACTAGGAGTACTAGTAAAGTACGCATTAACACAATGTATATCCAATATACTTCTATCGACCTTGCCAGCCTTCTCATCTACCAAGTATCTAGGGTAATTCTGCTCCAGTGGCTGTTCCTCTTATTATAGAAGCACTTAGTCTCGGGTTTAGGTTCAACCTTGGGTTTCTTCACTAGAGCAGCAGCTGAATTGCTGTTTCATGAAGTATCCCTTCTTGCCCTTGCCCTTCTTGAAACTAGTTGTTTCACCAACCATCAACAATTGATGCTCCTTCTTGATTTCTACTTTTGTGGTGTCAAACATCACGAATATCTCAAGGATCATCATATATGTCCCTGATATATTATAGTTCATCACGAAGCTCTAGCAGCTTGGTGGTAATGACTTCGGAGAAACATCACTTTCTCATCTGGAAGATTAACTCCCACTCGATTCAAATGATTGTTGTACTCAGACAATCTGAACACAAGCTCAACAATTGAGCTTTTCTCCCTTAGTTTGCAGGCTAAGAAAATCGTCGGAGGTCTTATACCTCTTGACGTGGGCACGAGCCTGAAATTCCAATTTCAGCCCTCGAAACATCTCATATGTTTCGCGGCGTTTCAAAACGTCTTCGGTGCCTCAACTCTAAACCGTTTAACTGAACTATCACGTAGTTATCAAAATGTGTATGTCAGATGTTCGCAACATCCACAGACGACGTTCGAGGTTCAGCACACTAGACGGTGCATTAAGGACATAAGCCTTCTATGAAGCAATAAGGACAATCCTCAGTTTACGGACCTAGTCCGCATAATTGCTACTATCATCTTTCAACTAAATTTTCTCTAGGAACATATCTAAACAGTAGAACTGAAGCACGAGCTATGACATAATTTGCGAAGACCTTTTCACTATGTTCAGGATAATTAAGTTCATCTTATGAACTCCCACTCAGATAGACATCCCTCTAGTCATCTAAGTGATTACATGATCTGAGTCAACTAGGCCGTGTCCGATCATCACGTGAGACGGACTAGTCATCATCGGTGAACATCTTCATGTTGATCGTATCTTCTATACGACTCATGCTCGACCTTTCGGTCTCTTGTGTTCCGAGGCCATGTCTGTACATGCTAGGCTCGTCAAGTCAACCTAAGTGTTTCGCGTGTGTAAATCTGGCTTACACCCGTTGTATGTGAACGTAAGAATCTATCACACCCGATCATCACGTGGTGCTTCGAAACGACGAACTTTCGCAACGGTGCATAGTTAGGGGGAACACTTTCTTGAAATTTTAATGAGGGATCATCTTATTTACTACCGTCGTTCTAAGAAAATAAGATGCAAAAACATGATAAACATCACATGCAATCAAAAGGTGACATGATATGGCCATCATCACTTTGCTCCTTTTGATCTCCATCTTCGGGGCTCCATGATCATCATCGTCACCGGCATGACACCATGATCTCCATCATCATGATCTCCATCATCGTGTCTTCATGAAGTTGTCTCGCCAACTATTACTTCTACTACTACAGCTAACGGTTAGCAATAAAGTAAAGTAATTACATGGCGTTGTTCAATGACACGCAGGTCATATAATAAATAAAGACAACTCCTATGGCTCCTGCCGGTTGTCATACTCATCGACATGCAAGTCGTGATTCCTATTACAAGAACATGATCAATCTCATACATCACATATAATTCATCACATTCTTCTTGGCCATATCACATCACATGGCATACCCTGCAAAAACAAGTTAGACGTCCTCTAATTGTTGTTTGCATGTTTTACGTGGGTGCTATGGGTTTCTAGCAAGAACGTTTCTTACCTACGCAAAAACCACAATGTGATATGCCAATTGCTATTTACCCTTCATAAGGACCCTTTTCATCGAATCCGATCCGACTAAAGTGGGAGAGACAGACACCCGCTAGCCACCTTATGCAACTAGTGCATGTCAGTCGGTGGAACCAGTCACACGTAAGAGTACGTGTAAGGTCGGTCCGGGCCGCTTCATCCCACAATGCCGCCGAATCAAGATTGGACTAGTAACGGTAAGCATATTGAACAAAATAAATGCCCACAACTACTTTGTGTTCTACTAGTGCATAGAATCTACGCAATCGACCTAGCTCATGATGCCACTGTTGGGGGACGTAGCAGAAATTCAAAAAAAATTACGCATCACCAAGATCAATCTATGAAGTAATCTAGCAACGAGGGGAAGGAGAGTGCATCTACATACCCTTGTAGATCGCTAAGCGGAAGCGTTCAAGAGAACGGGGTTGAAGGAGTCGTACTCGTCGTGATCCAAATCATCGGAGATCCTAGTGCCGAACGGACGGCACCTCCACGTTCAACACACGTACAGCCCGGTGACGTCTCCTATGCCTTGATCCAGCAAGGGGAGAAGGAGAGGTTGGGGAAGACTCCATCCAGCAGTAGCACGACGGCGTGGTGGTGGTGGAGGAGCGTGGTACTCCAGCAGGGCTTCGCCAAGCACCGCGAGATATGAGGAGAAAGAGAGGTAGGGCTGCGCCAGGGAGAGGTCAAGAACTCATGTTTGTTGGGCAACCCAAATCTCAAGTATATATAGGGGAAGGGGAGGGGCTGCGCCCCCACCTAGGGTTCCCTCCCTAGGGGTGGCGGCAGCCCCCAGATCCCATCTGGGTGGCGGCCACAAGGGGGAGAGGGGGAGGCGCACCTGGGGTGGGCCTTAGGGCCCATCTGCCCTAGGGTTTGCCCCCCTTCCCTCTTGGAGGCGCCTTGGGCCCTTGTGGGGGGCGCACCAGCCCACCTGGGGCTGGTCCCCTCCCACACTTGGCCCATGTAGCCCTCCGGGGCTTGTGGCCCCACTTGGTGGACCCCCGGGACCCTCCCGGTGGTCCCGGTACGTTACCGATAAACCCCGAAATTTTTCCGGCGACCAAAACAGGACTTCCCATATATAAATCTTTACCTCCGGACCATTCCGGAACTCCTCTTGACGTTCGGGATCTCATCCGGGACTCCGAACAATATTCGGTAACCACGTATATCTATTCCCTATAACCCTAGCGTCATCGAACCTTAAGTGTGTAGACCCTACGGGCTCGGGAGTCATGCAGACATGGCCGAGACAACTCTCCGGTCAATAACCAACAGCTGGATCTGGATACCCATGGTGGCTCCCACATGCTCCACGATGATCTCATCGGATGAACCATGATGTCAAGGACTTAATCAATCCCGTATACAATTCCCTTCGTCCAGCGGTACGATACTTGCCCGAGATTCGATCGTCGGTATCCCGATACCTTGTTCAATCTCGTTACTGGCAAGTCTCTTTACTCGTTCCGTAACACATCATCCCGTGATCAACTCCTTGATCACATTGTGCACATTATGATGATGTCCTACCGAGTGGGCCGAGAGATACCTCGCCATTTACACGGAGTGACAAATCCCAGTCTCGATTCGTGCCAACCCAACAGACACTTTCGGAGATACCTGTAGTGTACCTTTATAGCCACCCAGTTACGTTGTGATGTTTGGCACACCCAAAGCACTCCTACGGTATCCGGGAGTTGCACAATCTCATGGTCTAAGGGAATGATACTTGACATTAGAAAAGCTTTAGCATACGAACTACATCATCTTGTGCTAGGCTTAGGATTGGGTCTTGTCCATCACATCATTCTCCTAATGATGTGATCATGTTATCAGTGACATCCAATGTCCATGGTGAGGAAACCGTAACCATCTATTGATCAACGAGCTAGTCAACTAGAGGCTTACTAGGGACATGGTGTTGTCTATTTATCCACATATGTATCTGAGTTTCCTATCAATACAATTCTAGCATGGATAATAAACGATTATCATGAACAAGGAAATATAATAATAATCAATTTATTATTGCCTCTAGGGCATATTTCCAACACGGGTGTGATAGATTCCAATGTTCACATACAACGGGTGTAAGACAGATTTACACATGCAAACACTTAGGTTGACTTGACGAGCCTAGCATGTACAGACATGGCCTCGGAACATAGAAGACCGAAAGGTCGAGCATGAGTCGTATAGAAGGTACGATCAACATGAAGATGTTCACCGATGTTGACTAGTCCGTCTCACGTGATGATCGGACACGGCCTAGTTAACTCGGATCATGTTATACTTAGATGACTGGAGGGATGTCTATCTAAGTGGGAGTTCATTGAATAATTTGATTAGATGAACTTAATTATCATGAACTTAGTCTAAAATATTTACAATATGTCTTGTGGATCAAATGGCCAACGTTGTCCTCAACTTCAACGCGTTCCTAGAGAAAACCAAGCTGAAAGACGATGGCAGCAACTATACGGACTGGGTCCGGAACCTGAGGATCATCCTCATAGCTGCCAAGAAAGATTATGTCCTACAAGCACCGCTAGGTGAAGCACCTGTTCTCCTTGCAGAACAAGACGTTATGAACGCTTGGCAGACACGTTCCGATGATTACTCTCTCGTTCAGTGCGGCATGCTTTACAGCTTAGAGCCGGGGCTCCAAAAGCGTTTTGAGAGACACGGAGCATATGAGATGTTCGAAGAGCTGAAAATGTTTTTCAAGCTCATGCCCGGGTCGAGAGATATGAAGTCTCTTACAAGTTCTTCAGCTGTAAGATGGAGGAAAATAGTTCTGTCAGTGAGCACATACTCACTATGTCTGGGTTACATAACCGCTTGACTCAGCTGGGAGTTAATCTCCCGGATGACGCGGTCATTGACAGAATCCTCCAGCCACTTCCACCGAGCTACAAGAGCTTTGTGATGAACTTCAATATGCAGGGGATGGAAAAGACCATTCCTGAAGTATTTGCAATGCTGAAATCAGCAGAGGTAGAAGTCAAAAAGGAACATCAAGTGTTGATGGTGAATAAAACCACTAAGTTCAAGAAAGGCAAGGGTAAGAAAAACTTCAAGAAGGACGGCAAGGGAGTTGCCGCGCCCGGCAAGCAAGCTGCCGGGAAGAAGCCAAAGAATGGACCCAAGCCCGAGACTGAGTGTTTTTATTGCAAGGGAAGTGGTCATTGGAAGCGGAACTGCCCCAAATACTTAGCGGACAAGAAGGCCGGCATCACGAAAGGTATATGTGATATAGATGTAATTGATGTGTACCTTACCAGTACTCGTAGTAGCTCTTGGGTATTTGATACCGATGTAGTTGCTCACATTTGTAACTCAAAGCAGGAGCTGCGGAATAAGCGGAGACTGGCGAAGGACGAGGTGGCGATGTGCGTCGGGAATGGTTCCAAGGTCCATGTGATCGCCGTCGGCACGCTACCTCTACATTTACCTACGGGATTAGTTTTGAACCTCAATAATTGTTATTTAGTGCCAAGTTTGAGCATGAACATTGTATCAGGATCTCATTAATACGAGATGGCTACTCATTTAAATCCGAGAATAATGGTTGTTCTATTTATATGAGAGATATGTTTTATGGTCATGCTCCGATGGTGAATGGTTTATTCTTAATGAATCTCGAGCGTGATGCTACACATATTCATAGTGTGAATACCAAAAGATGTAAGATTGATAATGATAGTCCCACATACTTGTGGCACTGCCGCCTTGGTCACATAGGTGTCAAACGCATGAAGAAGCTCCATACGGATGGACTTTTAGAGTCTCTTGATTACGAATCATTTGACACGTGCGAACCATGCCTCATGGGTAAAATGACCAAGACTCCGTTGTCAGGAACAATGGAGCGAGCAACCAACTTATTGGAAATCATACATACTGATGTGTGCGGTCCAATGAGTGTTGAGGCTCGCGGTGGCTATCGTTATGTTCTCACCCTCACTGATGACTTGAGTAGATATGGGTATGTCTATTTAATGAAACACAAGTCTGAGACCTTTGAAAAGTTCAAGGAATTTCAGAGTGAGGTTGAGAATCAACATGACAGGAAAATCAAGTTCTTGCGATCAGATCGTGGAGGAGAATACTTGAGTCACGAATTTGGCACACACTTAAGAAAATGTGGAATAGTTTCACAACTGATGCCACCTGGAACACCTCAGCGTAATGGTGTGTCCGAACGTCGTAATCGCACTCTATTAGATATGGTGCGATCTATGATGTCTCTTACTAATTTATCGATATCATTTTGGGGCTATGCTTTAGAGACGGCCGCATTCACTTTAAATAGGGCTCCGTCGTAATCCGTTGAGACGACACTGTATGAATTATGGTTTGGGAAGAAACCTAAGCTGTCGTTTCTAAAAGTTTGGGGATGCGATGCTTATGTCAAGAAACTTCAACCTGAAAAGCTCGAACCCAAGTCGGAAAAATGCGTCTTCATAGGATACCCTAAAGAAACTATTGGGTATACCTTCTACCTCAGATCCGAAGGCAAGATCTTTGTTGCCAAGAATGGATCCTTTCTAGAGAAGGAGTTTCTCTCGAAAGAAGTAAGTGGGAGGAAAGTAGAACTTGATGAAGTATTACCTCTTGAATCGGAAAATGGCGCAACTCAAGAAAATGTTCCTGAGGTGCCTGCACCGACTAGAGATGAAATTAATGATGATGATCATGAAACTTCAGATCAAGTTGCTACTGAACTTCGTAGGTCCACAAGGACACGTTCCGCACGAGAGTGGTACGGCAACCCTGTCTTGGAAATCATGTTGTTAGACAATGGTGAACCTTCGAAGTATGAAGAAGCGATGGCGGGCCCGGATTCCGGCAAATGGCTAGAAGCCATGAAATCCGAGATAGGATCCATGTATGAAAACGAAGTATGGACTTTGACTGACTTGCCCATTGAGCGGCGAGCCATAGAAAATAAATGGATCTTTAAGAAGAAGACATACGCGGATGGTAATGTGACCATCTATAAAGCTCGAATTGTCGCTAAGGGTTATCGACAAGTTCAAGCGGTTGACTACGATGAGACTTTCTCACCGGTAGCGAAGCTAAAGTCCGTCCGAATCATGTTAGCAATTGTCGCATTCTATGATTATGAGATATGGCAAATGGACGTCAAAACGGCATTCCTTAATGGTTTCCTTAAGGAAGAATTGTATATGATGCAGCCGGAAGGTTTTGTCGATCCTAAGAATGCTGACAAGGTGTGCAAGCTCCAACGCTCGATTTATGGGCTGGTGCAAGCATCTCGGAGTTGGAACATTCGTTTTGATGAGATGATCAAAGCGTTTGGGTTTATGCAGACTTATGGAGAAGCCTGCATTTACAAGAAAGTGAGTAGGAGCTCTGTAGCATTTCTCATATTGTATGTGGATGACATACTGTTGATGGGAAATGATATAGAATTCTTGGAAAGCTTAAAGGCCTACTTGAACAAGTGTTTTTCAATGAAGGACCTTGTTGAAGCTGCTTATATATTAGGCATCAAGATCTATAGAGATAGATTGAGACGCCTCATTGGTCTTTCACAGAGCACGTACCTTGACAAGATATTGAAGAAGTTCAAAATGGATCAGTCAAAGAAGGGGTTCTTGCCTATATTGCAAGGTACAAGATTGAGCACAGCTCAAAGCCCGACCACGGCAGTAGATAGAGAAAAGATGATTGTCGTCCCCTATGCCTCGGCCATAGGGTCTATCATGTATGCAATGCTGTGTACCAGACCTAATGAAGTACCTGAAAAGGACCAAGGAAATGTTTCTCGTTTATGGAGGTGACGAAGAGCTCGTCGTAAAGGGTTACGTCGACGCTAGCTTCGACACAGATCTGGATGACTCTAAGTCACAAACCGGATACGTGTATATTTTGAATGGTGGGACAGTAAACTGGTGCAGTTGCAAGCAGAGCGTCGTGGTGGGATCTACATGTGAAGCGGAGTACATGGCAGCCTCGGAGGCAGCACATGAAGCAATTTGGGTGAAGGAGTTCATCACCGACCTAGGAGTCATACCCAATGCGTCGGGGCCAATCAAACTCTTCTGTGACAACACTGGAGCTATTGCACTTGCCAAGGAGCCCAGGTTTCACAAGAAGACTAGGCACATCAAGCGTCGCTTCAACTCCATTCGTGAAAATGTTCAAGATGGAGACATAGATATTTGTAAAGTACATACGGACCTGAATGTAGCAGATCCGTTGACTAAACCTCTCCCTAGAGCAAAACATGATCAACACCAGAATTCCATGGGTGTTCGATTCATCACAATGTAACTAGATTATTGACTCTAGTGCAAGTGGGAGACTGTTGGAAATATGCCCTAGAGGCAATAATGAAAGCATTATTATTATATTTCCTTGTTCATGATAATTGTCTTTTATTCATGCTATAATTGTGTTATCCGGAAATCGTAATACATGTGTGAATAAATAGACACCAACATGTCCCTAGTAAGCCTCTAGTTGACTAGCTCGTTGATCAACAGATAGTCATGGTTTCCTGACTATGGACATTGGATGTCATTGATAACGAGATCACATCACTAGGAGAATGATGTGATGGACAAGACCCAATCCTAATTATAGCACAAGATCGTATAGTTCGTTTGCTAGAGTTTTACCAATGTCAAGTATCTTTTCCTTAGACCATGAGATCGTGTAACTCCCGGATACCGTAGGAGTGCTTTGGGTGTACCAAACGTCACAACGTAACTGGGTGGCTATAAAGGTATACTACGGGTATCTCCGAAAGTGTCTGTTGGGTTGACATGGATCAAGACTGGGATTTGTCACTCCGTATGACGGAGAGGTATCTCTGGGCCCACTCGGTAATGCATCATCATAGTGAGCTCAAAGTGACCAAGTGTCTGGTCACGGGATCATGCATTACGGTACGAGTAAAGTGACTTGCCGATAACGAGATTGAACGAGGTATTAGGATACCGACGATCGAATCTCAGGCAAGTAACATACCGATTGACAAAGGGAATTGTATACGGGGTTGCTTGAATCCTCGACATCGTGGTTCATCCGATGAGATCATCGAGCAGCATGTGTGAGCCAACTGATGGGGAACGTAGTAATTTCAAAAAATTTCCTACGCACACGCAAGATCATGGTGATGCATAGCAACGAGAGGGGAGAGTGTTGTCTACGTACCAACGCAGACTGACTACGGAAGCGATCACACAACGTAGAGGAAGTAGTCGTACGTCTTCCCGATCCGACCGATCCAAGCACCGTTACTCCGGCACCTCCGGGTTCTTAGCACACGTTCAGCTCGATGACGATCCTCGGGCTCCGATCCAGCAAAGCGTCGAGGAAGAGTTATGTCAGCACGACGGCGTGGTGACGATCTTGATGTACTACCGCCGCAGGGCTTCGCCTAAGCACTGCAACAATATGATCGAGGTGGAATTTGGTGGCAGGGGGCACCGCACACGGCTAAGGAACGATCACCAAGAATCAACTTGTGTGTCTAGAGGTGCCCCCTGCCCCCGTATATAAAGGATCCAAGGGGGAGGGGTGCGCCGGCCAGGGAGAGGGCGCAGGAGGAGTCCTACTCCTACCGGGAGTAGGACCCCCCCCCCCCCTCAATCCTATTCCAACTAGGATTCCCAAGGGGGAAAGAGAGAGAGGGGGGCCGGCCCCTTCTCCTAGTCCTAATAGGACTAAGGGAAGGGGGGCGCGCGGCCACCTATGGGCTGCCCCTTTTCTCCTTTCCACTAAGGCCCATGAAGGCCCATATGGCTCCCGGGGGGTTCCGGTAACCTCCCGGTAATCCGGTAAAATCCCGATTTCACCCGGAACACTTCCGATATCCAAATATAGGCTTCCAGTATATCAATCTTTATGTCTCGACCATTTCGAGACTCCTCGTCATGTCCGTGATCACATCCGGGACTCTGAACAACCTTCGGTATATCAAAATGCATAAACTCATAATAACTGTCATCATAACGTTAAGCGTGCGGACCCTACGATTCGAGAACAATGTAGACATGACCGAGACACTTCTCTGGTCAATAACCAATAGCGGGACCTGGATGCCCATATTGGCTCCTACATATTCTACGAAGATCTTTATCGGTCAGACCGCATAACAACATACGTTGTTCCCTTTGTCATCGGTATGTTACTTGCCCGAGATTCGATCGTCGGTATCCAATACCTAGTTCAATCTCGTTACCGGCAAGTCTCTTTACTCGTTCCGTAATACATCATCCCGCAACTAACTTATTAGTTGTAATGCTTGCAAGGCTTAAGTGATGTGTATTACCGAGAGGGCCCAGAGATACCTCTCCGACAATCGGAGTGACAAATCCTATTCTCGAAATATGCCAACCCAACATCTACCATTGGAGACACCTGTAGAGCTCCTTTATAATCACCCAGTTACGTTGTGACGTTTAGTAGCACACAAAGTGTTCCTCCGGCAAAATAGAGTTGCATAATCTCATAGTCATTGGAACATGTATAAGTCATGAAGAAAGCAATAGCAACATACTAAACGATCGGGTGCTAAGCTAATGGAATGGGTCATGTCAATCAGATCATTCAACTAATGATGTGACCTCGTTAATCAAATAACAACTCCTTGTTCATGGTTAGGAAACTTAACCATCTTTGATTAACGAGCTAGTCTAGTAGAGGCATACTAGTGACACTCTGTTTGTCTATGTATTCACACATGTATTATGTTTCCGGTTAATACAATTCTAGCATGAATAATAAACATTTATCATGATATAACGAAATAAATAATAACTTTATTATTGCCTCTAGGGCATATTTCCTTCAGTCTCCCACTTGCACTAGAGTCAATAATCTAGATTACACAGTAATGATTCTAACACCCATGGAGCCTTGGTGCTGATCATGTTTTGCTCGTGAAAGAGGCTTAGTCAACGGGTCTGCAACATTCAGATCCGTATGTATCTTGCAAATCTCTATGTCTCCCACCTGGACTAGATCCCGGATGGAATTGAAGCGTCTCTTGATGTGTTTGGTTCTCTTGTGAAATCTGGATTCCTTTGCCAAAGCAATTGCACCAGTATTGTCACAAAAGTTTTCATTGGACCCGATGCACTAGGTATGACACCTAGATCGGATATTAACTCCTTCATCCTGACTCCTTCGTTCGCTGCTTCCGAAGCAGCTATGTACTCCGCTTCACATGTAGATCCGCTACGATGCTTTGTTTGGAACTGCACCAACTGACAGCTCCACCGTTTAAAGTAAACACGTATATGGTTTGCGATTTAGAATCGTCCGGATCAGTGTCAAAGCTTGCATCAACGTAACCTCTTACGGTGAGCTCTTTGTCACCTCCATACACGAGAAACATATCCTTAGTCCTTTTCTGGTATTTCAGGATGTTCTTGACCGCTGTCCAGTGATCCACTCCTGGATTATTTTGGTACCTCCCTGCCAAACTTACAGCAATGCACACATCAGGTCTGGTACACAGCATACCATACATGATAGAGCCTATGGATGAAGCATAGGGAACATCTTTCATTTTCTCTCTATCTTCTGCAGTGGTCGGGCATTGAGTCTGACTCAACTTCACACCTTGTAACACAGGCAAGAACCCTTTCTTTGCTTGATCTATTTTGAACTTCTTCAAAATCTTGTCAAGGTATGTGCTTTGTGAAAGTCCAATTAAGCGTCTTGATCTATCTCTATAGATCTTTATGCCTAATATGTAAGCAGCTTCACCGAGGTCTTTCATTGAAAAACTTTTATTCAAGTATCCCTTTATGCTATCCAGAAATTCTATATCATTTCCAATCAGTAATATGTCATCCACATATAATATCAGAAATGCTACAGAGCTCCCACTCACTTTCTTGTAAATACAGGCTTCTCCAAAAGTCTGTATAAAACCAAATGCTTTGATCACACTATCAAAGCGTTTATTCCAACTCCGAGAGGCTTGCACCAGTCCATAAATGGATCGCTGGAGCTTGCACACTTTGTTAGCTCCCTTTGGATCGACAAAACCTTCCGGTTGCATCATATACAACTCTTCTTCCAGAAATCCATTCAGGAATGCAGTTTTGACATCCATCTGCCAAATTTCATAATCATAAAATGCGGCAATTGCTAACATGATTCTGACAGACTTAAGCATCGCTACGGGTGAGAAGGTCTCATCGTAGCAACCCCTTGAACTTGTCGAAAACCTTTTGCGACAAGTCAAGCTTTATAGACAGTAATATTACCGTCAGCGTCGGTCTTTTTCTTGAAGATCCATTTATTCTCAATTGCTTGCCGATCATCGGGCAAGTCAACCGAAGTCCATACTTTGTTCTCATACATGGATCCCATCTCAGATTTCATGGCTTCAAGCCACTTTGCGGAATCTGGGCTCACCATCGCTTCTTCATAGTTCGTAGGTTCATCATGATCTAGTAGCATGACTTCCGGAATTGGATTACCGTACCACTCTGGTGCGGATCTCACTCTGGTTGATCTACGAGGTTCAGTAGTATCTTGTCCTGAAGTTTCATGATCATCATCATTAGCCTCCTCACTAATTGGTATAGGTGTCGCAGAAACAGTTTTCTGTGATGTACTACTTTCCAATAAGGGAGCAGGTACAGTTACCTCGTCAAGTTCTACTTTCCTCCCACTCACTTCTTTCGAGAGAAACTCCTTCTCTAGAAATGATCCATTCTTAGCAACAAATGTCTTGACTTCGGATCTGTGATAGAAGGTGTACCCAACAGTCTCCATTGGGTATCCTATGAAGACACATTTCTCCGCTTTGGGTTCGAGCTTATCAGGTTGAAGCTTTTTCACATAAGCATCGCAGCCCCAAACTTTAAGAAACGACAACTTTGGTTTCTTGCCAAACCATAGTTCATAAGGCGTCGTCTCAACGGATTTTGATGGTGCCCTATTTAACGTGAATGCGGCCATCTCTAAAGCGTATCCCCAAAATGATAGCGGTAAATCAGTAAGAGACATCATAGATCGTATCATATCTAGTAAAGTACGATTACGACGTTCGGACGCACCATTACGCTGTGGTGTTCCGGCTGGCGTGAGTTGCGAAACTATTCCACAATTTTTCAAATGTACACCAAACTCGTAACTCAAATATTCTCCTCCACGATCAGATCGTAGAAACTTTATTTTCTTGTTACGATGATTTTCAACTTCACTCTGAAATTCTTTGAACTTTTCAAATGTTTCAGACTTGTGTTTCATTAAGTAGATATACCCATATCTGCTTAAATCATCTGTGAAGGTGAGAAAATAACGATATCCGCCACGAGCCTCAATATTCATCGGACCACATACATCGGTATGTATGATTTCCAATAAATCTGTTGCTCTCTCCATAGTACCGGAGAACGGTGTTTTAGTCATCTTGCCCATGAGGCACGGTTCGCAAGTACCAAGTGATTCATAATCAAGTGGTTCCAAAAGTCCATCATTATGGAGTTTCTTCATGCGCTTTATACCAATATGACCTAAATGACAGTGCCACAAATAAGTTGCACTTTCATTATCAACTCTGCATCTTTTGGTTTCAACATTATGAATATGTGTATCACTACTATCGAGATTCATCAAAAATAGACCACTCTTCAAAGGTGCATGACCATAAAAGATATTATTCATATGAATAGAACAACCATTATTCTCTGATTTAAATGAATAACCGTCTCGCATCAAACAAGATCCATATATAATGTTCATGCTTAACGCTGGCACCAAATAACAATTATTTAGGTCTAATATTAATCCCGAAGGTAGATGTAGAGGTAGCGTGCCGACCGCGATCACATCAACTTTGGAACTGTTTCCCACGCGCATCGTCACCTCGTCCTTTGCCAGTGTTCGCTTAATCCGTAGCCCCTGTTTCGAGTTGCAAATATTAGCAACAGAACCAGTATCAAATACCCAGGTGCTACTGCGAGCTCTAGTAAGGTACACATCAATAACATGTATATCACATATACCTTTGTTCACCTTGACATCCTTCTTATCCGCCAAATACTTGGGGCAGTTCTGCTTCCAGTGACCAGTCTGCTTGCAGTAGAAGCACTCAGTTTCAGGCTTAGGTCCAGACTTGGGCTTCTTCTCCTGAGCAGCAACTTGCTTGCTGTTCTTCTTGAAGTTCCCCTTCTTCTTCCCTTTGCCCTTTTTCTTGAAACTAGTGGTCTTGTTGACCATCAACACTTGATGCTCCTTCTTGATTTCTACCTCCGCAGCTTTCAGCATTGCAAAGAGCTCGGGAATAGTCTTGTTCATCCCTTGCATATTATAGTTCATCACGAAGCTCTTGTAGCTTGGTGGCAGTGATTGGAGAATTCTGTCAATGACGCAATCATCCGGAAGATTAACTCCCATCTGAATCAAGTGATTATTATACCCAGACATTTTGAGTATATGCTCACTGACAGAACTGTTCTCCTCCATCTTGCAGCTATAGAACTTATTGGAGACTTCATATCTCTCAATTCGGGCATTTGCTTGAAATATTAACTTCAACTCCTGGAACATCTCATATGCTCCATGACGTTCAAAACGTCGTTGAAGTCCCGATTCTAAGCCGTAAAGCATGGCACACTGAACTATCGAGTAGTCATCAGCTTTGCTCTGCCAGACGTTCATAACATCTGGTGTTGCTCCAGCAGCAGGCCGGGCACCCAGCGGTGCTTCCAGGACGTAATTCTTCTGAGCAGCAATGAGGATAATCCTCAAGTTACGGACCCAGTCCGTGTAATTGCTACCATCATCTTTCAACTTTGCTTTCTCAAGGAACGCATTAAAATTCAACGGAACAACAGCACGAGCCATCTATCTACAATCAACATAAACAAGCAAGATACTATCAGGTACTAAGTTCATGATAAGTTTAAGTTCAGTTAATCAAATTACTTAAGAACTCCCACTTAGATAGACATCCCTCTAATCCTCTAAGTGATCACGTGATCCAAATCAACTAAACCATAACCGATCATCACGTGAGATGGAGTAGTTTTCAATGGTGAACATCGTTATGTTGATCATATGTGCTATATGATTCACGCTCGACCTTTCGGTCTCTGTGTTCCGAGGCCATATCTGCATATGCTAGGCTCGTCAAGTTTAACCTGAGTATTCTGCGTGTGCAAAACTGGCTTGCACCCGTTGTAGATGGACGTAGAGCTTATCACACCCGATCATCACGTGGTGTCTGGGCACGGCAAACTTTGGCAACGGTGCATACTCAGGGAGAACACTTCTTGATAATTTAGTGAGAGATCATCTTATAATGCTACCGTCAATCAAAGCAAGATAAGATGCATAAAAGGATAAACATCACATGCAATCAATATAAGTGATATGATATGGCCATCATCATCTTGTGCTTGTGATCTCCATCTCCGAAGCACCGTCATGATCACCATCGTCACCGGCGCGACACCTTGATCTCCATCGTAGCATCGTTGTCGTCTCGCTAATCTTATACTTCCACGACTATCACTACCGCTTAGTAATAAAGTAAAGCATTACATCGCGATTGCATTGCATACAATAAAGCGACAACCATATGGCTCCTGCCAGTTGCCGATAACTTGGTTACAAAACATGATCATCTCATACAATAAAATTTAGCATCATGCCTTGACCATATCACATCACAACATGCCCTGCAAAAACAAGTTAGACGTCCTCTACTTTGTTGTTGCAAGTTTTACGTGGCTGCTACGGGCTTAAGCAAGAACTCATCTCACCTACGCATCAAAACCACAACGATAGTTTGTCAAATAGACTCCGTTTTAACCTTCTCAAGGACCGGGCGTAGCCACACTTGGTTCAACTAAAGTTGGAGAGACAGTCGCCCGCAAGCCATCTATGTGCAAAGCACGTCGAGGGAACCGGTCTCGCGTAAGCGTACGCGTAAGGTTGGTCCGGGTCGTCTCATCCAACAATACCGCCAAACCAAAGTATGCCATGCTGGTAGGCAGTATGACTTGTATCGCCCACAACTCACTTGTGTTCTACTCATGCAAATAACATCAAACCATAAAACCTAGGCTCGGATGCCACTGATGGGGAACGTAGTACTTTCAAAAAATTTCCTGCGCACACGCAAGATCATGGTGATGCATAGCAACGAGAGGGGAGAGTGTTGTCTACGTACCAACGCAGACCGACTGCGGAAGCGATCACACAATGTAGAGGAAGTAGTCGTACGTCTTCCCGATCCGGCCGATCCAAGCACCGTTACTCCGGCACCTCCGAGTTCTTAGCACATGTTCAGCTCGATGACGATCCTCGGGCTCCGATCCAGCAAAGCGTTGAGGAAGAGTTCCGTCAGCACGACGGCGTGGTGACGATCTTGATGTACTACCGCCGCAGGGCTTCGCCTAAGCACTGCAACAATATGATCGAGCTGGAATTTGGTGGCAGGGGGCACCGCACACCGCTAAGGAACGATCACCAAGGATCAACTTGTGTGTCTAGAGGTGCCCCCTGCCCCCGTATATAAAGGATCCAAGGGGGAGGGGTGCGCCGGCCAGGGAGAGGGCGCAGGAGGAGTCCTACTCCTACCAGGAGTAGGACTCCCCCCCTCAATCCTATTCCAACTAGGATTCCCAAGGGGGAAAGAGAGAGAGGGGGGCCGACCCCTTCTCCTAGTCCTGATAGGACTAAGGGAAGGGGCGCGCGCGGCCACCTATGGGCTGCCCCTTTTCTCCTTTCCACTAAGGCCCATGAAGGCCCATATGGCTCCCGGGGGGTTCCGGTAACCTCCCGGTAATCTGGTAAAATCCCGATTTCACCCGGAACACTTCCGATATCCAAATATAGGCTTCCAATATATCAATCTTTATGTCTCGACCATTTCGAGACTCCTCGTCATGTCCATGATCACATCCGGGACTCCGAACAACCTTCGGTATATCAAAATGCATAAACTCATAATAACTGTCATCGTAACGTTAAGCGTGCGGACCCTACGATTCGAGAACAATGTAGACATGACCGAGACACTTCTCCGGTCAATAACCAATAGCGGGACCTGGATGCCCATATTGGCTCCTACATATTCTACGAAGATCTTTATCGGTCAGACCGCATAACAACATACGTTGTTCCCTTTGTCATCGGTATGTTACTTGCCCGAGATTCGATCGTCGGTATCCAATACCTAGTTCAATCTCGTTACCGGCAAGTCTCTTTCTCATTCCATAATACATCATCCCGCAACTAACTTATTAGTTGTAATGCTTGCAAGGCTTAAGTGATGTGTATTACCGAGAGGGCCCAGAGATACCTCTCCGACAATCGGAGTGACAAATCCTATTCTCGAAATACGCCAACCCAACATCTACCATTGGAGACACCTGTAGACCTCCTTTATAATCACCCAGTTACGTTGTGACGTTTGGTAGCACACAAAGTGTTCCTCCGGCAAACGGGAGTTGCATAATCTCATAGTCATAGGAACATGTATAAGTCATGGAGAAAGCAATAGCAACATACTAAACGATCGGGTGCTAAGCTAATGGAATGGGTCATGTCAATCAGATCATTCAACTAATGATGTGACCTTGTTAATCAAATAACAACTCCTTGTTCATGGTTAGGAAACTTAACCATCTTTTATTAACGAGCTAGTCTAGTAGAGGCATACTAGTGACACTCTGTTTGTCTATGTATTCACACATGTATTATGTTTCCGGTTAATACAATTCTAGCATGAATAATAAACATTTATCATGATATAACGAAATAAATAATAACTTTATTATTGCCTCTAGGGCATATTTCCTTCACCAACATGGGTATCCAGATCCCGCTGTTGGTTATTGACCGGAGAGCAATCTCGGTCATGTCTACATGTCTCCCGAACCTGTAGGGTCTACACACTTAAGGTTCGGTGACGCTAGGGTTGTAGGGATATGAATATGCAGTAACCCGAAAGTTTTTCGGAGTCCCGGATGAGATTCCGGACGTCACGAGGAGTTCCGGAATGGTCCGGAGGTAAAGAATTATATATATGAAGTACTATTTCGGCCATCGGGACAAGTTTCGGGGTCACCGGTATTCTACCGGGACCACCGGAAGGGTCCCGGGGGTCCACCGGGTGGGGCCACCTATCCCGGAGGGCCCCATGGGCTGAAGTGGGAGGGGAACCAGCCCCTAGTGGGCTGGTGCGCCCCCCTTGGGCCTTCCCCCTGCGCCTAGGGTTGGAAACCCTAGGGTGGGGGGCGCCCCACTTGCCTTGGGGGGCACTCCACCCCCTTTGGCCGCCGCCCCCTTGGGAGATTGGATCTCTAGGGCCGGCGCCCCCCCTTTGGAGACCCTATATATAGAGGGGGGAGGGAGGGCAGCCGCACCCATGCCCCTAGCGCCTCCCTCTCCCCTCCAACACCTCCTCCTCCTCCGTAGAGCTCGGCGAAGCCCTGCCGGAGTACTGCTTCTCCATCACCACTACGCCGTCGTGCTGCTGCTGGAGCCATCTTCCTAAACCTCTCCTTCCCCCTTGCTGGATCAAGAAGGAGGAGACGTCACGCTGACCGAAAGTGTGTTGAACACGGAGGTGCCGTCCGTTCGGCGCTAGGATCTCCGGTGATTTGGATCACGTCGAGTACAACTCCCTCATCCCCGTTCTTTGAACGCTTCCGCTCGCGATCTACAAGGTATGTAGATGCATCCGATCACTCGTTGCTAGATGAACTCATAGATGGATCTTGGTGAAATCGTAGGAAATTTTTTGTTTTCTGCAATGTTCCCCAACAGGAGCCAACATGGGTATCCAGATCCCGCTGTTGGTTATTGACCGGAGAGTCGTCTCGGTCATGTCTGCATGTCTCCCGAACCCGTAGGGTCTACACACTTAAGGTTCGGTGACGCTAGGGTTGTTAGGAAGACTTGTATGTGATTACCGAATGTTGTTCGGAGTCCCCGATGTCACGAGGAGTTCCGGAATGGTCCGGAGGTAAAGATTTATATATGGGAAGTTGTCATATGGTCACCGGAAAGTTTCGGGGGCATATCGGTATTGTACCGGGGCCACCGGAGGGGTTCCGGGGGCCCACCGGGAGGGTCCACCTCTTCCGGAGGGCCTGATGGGCTGTATGGGGAAGGGAACCAGCCCAAGTGGGCTGGGGCGCCACAACCCCCTAGGGCCCATGTGCCTAGGGTTGGGGGAAACCCTAAGGGGGGCGCCCCCTTGCTTGGGGGTCAAGCCCCCCTCCCCTTGGCCGCCGCCCCCCCTCTAGATCTCATCTAGAGGGGGCCGGCCCCCTTCCCCTTTCCCCTATAAATAGAGGG
This sequence comes from Triticum monococcum, assembly GCA_034509565.1. Lineage (NCBI taxonomy): Eukaryota > Viridiplantae > Streptophyta > Magnoliopsida > Poales > Poaceae > Triticum > Triticum monococcum. The sequence goes on along the minus strand of CM067841.1, from coordinate 37,151,579 downwards.
GTGAGGGGAGGGCTGCAAGGGACATCCAAGGCGCAACCCAAGCCCCTGGCCTCTCTCTCTCCCTCCCGTGACACTCCTACATCTCCCTTGCACTTGGCGAAGCCCTGCCGAGATCACCGTTGCTTCCACCACCACGCCGTCGTGCTGCTGGATCTTCATCAACCTCTCCTTCCCCCTTGCTGGATCAAGTTGGAGGAGACGTCTTCCCAACCGTACGTGTGTTGAACGCGGAGGTGCTGTCCGTTCGGCACTGGGTCATCGGTGATTTGAATCACGTCGAGTACGACTCCATCAACCTCGTTCTCTTGAACGCTTCCGCTCGTGATCTACAAGGGTATGTAGATGCACTCCTCTTTCCCTCGTTGATAGATGACTCCATAGATTGATCTTGGTGATGCGTAGAAAATTTTAAAATTCTGCTACGTTCCCCAACAAGACCACCTTCAAATCCTTGTCCATATCATGTACATCAGCACCAGTATGGTGGCGAGGCTTCGTCCGGTGATCCGCCTCACCTTTGAAATGCTTGCCTTTCTTTCTTACGGGTGCCTGCTCGGAAGAAATCGACGATGTCCCAGGTACACATTCTTCTTACAATTAGCCAAATATATACTATCGGTATCGTCCAAACAGTGCGCGCATGCGCGGTATCCCTTGTTTGTCTGTCCTGAAAGGTTAGTGAGAGCAGGCCAATCATTGATGGTCACGAACAGCAACGCCTTTAGGTCAAATTCTCCCCCCATGTGCTCATCCCACGCACGTACACCTGTTCCATTCCACAGTTGTAAGAGTTCTTGAACTAATGGCCTTAGGTACACATCAATGTCGTTGACGGGTTGCTTAGGGCCTTGGATGAGCACTGGCATCATAATGAACTTCCGCTTCATGCACAACCAAGGAGGAAGGTTATACAAACATAGAGTCACATGCCAGGTGCTATGGTTGTTGTTCTGCTCCCCAAAGGGATTAATGCCATCTGCGCTTAGACCAAACCATATGTTCCTTGCGTCATCTGCAAACTTCTCCCGTACTTTCGATTTTTCTCCACTGCGACCCGCCAGCGGGTACTCTCAACTTTCTGTCTTTCTTACGGTCTTCTCTGTGCCATCGCATCGCCTTGGCATGCTCTTTGTTTTGGAACAAACGTTTCAACCGTGTTATTATAGGAGCATACCACATCACCTTGGCAGGAATCTTCTTCCTGGGGCGCTCGCCCTCGACATCACCAGGGTCATCGCGGCTGATCTTATAGCACAATGCATCGCATACTGGGCAAGCGGTCAAATCCTCGTACTCACCGCGGTAGAGGATGCAATCATTAGGGCATGCATGTATCTTCTGCACCTCTAACCCTAGAGGGCAGACAGCCTTCTTTGCTTCGTACGTACTCTCGGGTTATTCGTTGTCCTTTGGAAGCATATTCTTTATCATTACCAGCAACTTTCCAAATCCCTTGTCAGATACACCATTCTCTGCCTTCCATTGTAGCAATTCCAGTGTGGTGCCCAGCTTTTTCTTGTCACCTACGCAATTCGGGTACAACAATTTTTTGTGATCCTCTAATATGCGCTGCAACTTCTTCTTCTCCAAATCACTTGCGTAGTTTCTCTTTGCATCGGCAGTGTCCCGACCTAGATCATCAACGGGCTCATCCGATGCCTCTTCTTCAGCTTCTTCCCGCATTGCCAGCTCAGCTTCTTCCCGCATTACCGACTCAGCTTCTTCCCTCATTGTTGTATCATCGTATTCAGGGAACCCATGGCCAGGATAGCTGTCGTCGTCCTCTTCTTCTTCATTGTCTTCCATCATAACCCCTCTTTCTCCATACTTGGTCCAAACATTATAGTGGGGCATGAAACCGGACTCAAACAGGTGGACGTGAATGGTTCTTGACGTAGAGTAATTGTGACCATTCTTACAGCCAGCACATGGACAAGGCATAAACCATCCGCCCGCTTGTTTGCCTCAGCCGCAAGCAGAAAAGTACGCACGCCATTAATGAACTCGGGACAGCATCGGTCATCGTACATCCATTGCCGACTCATCTTCAATACACAGCACCGAAAACACCAAATTAATACAATACATAAAGTTCATACATAAAGATCATACAACACTTAAATGCAACAAACAAATAACTCTCTAGCTAAAGAATTTAAATGCAACAACAAATGCGATCAAGATCGCAACTAAGGTAACAATTGATCCAACAGCATAATGATACCAAGCCTCACTATGAATGGCATATTTTCTAATCTTTCTAATCTTCAAGCGCATTTTCTTCATCTTAATCTTGTGATCATCGACGACATCGGCAACATGCAACTCCAATTCCATCTTCTCCCCCTCAATTCTTTTCAATTTTTCCTTCAAATCCTCGTTTTCTCTTTCAACTAAATTTAACCTCTCGACAATAGGGTCGGTTGGAATTTCCGGTTCAACTACCTCCTACATACAAATATCTATGTCAACTTGATGGGCATAATTTGTCATAAACACGAAATGCAATGAATATTTTTAAAAGAGAATATACCACATCCGAATCATAACCCGGACGAGGGCCGACGGGGACAAATATCAAAACCATGGCACTATGTATAACAAACAACGTATGGGTAAGATAATTATATGAGTAACTATATATCCAAATCACACAAACATCAATTTTTTATATAAAACTTCATGAACAAGAGGCTCATCACAAGGTGGTGCCGGCGACGGGACGTTGCGAGCGATCGACGGTGGTTACGACGGAGATTTAGAAGGTACTAAGTAAACCACACCTACATATGCAAACTAAGTGTTATTTTTGACCTCAAATTGCATATAAATCAAATACTAGCACATATATATAATTCCTCCCAAAGTACTAAACTCAAAAATCAATCACTATATAAAAGCATTGCACGAGCTAATCTAGCAATGAGAGATGAAAGGACAAAGTTGCTAACCTTTATGATCATTTGAATGAATGAGGGCCTTCAAATCTTGACAAATTTTGGGCAAAATGTGTGATGAGCTTGAGAGGAAGAGGGAAAAGAACAGAGAGGAGAGGGGAAAGGGGAAGAACAGAGCGAGCTCGGGTGGACGAAGGGTCTATGTAGGACGACCTTTAGTACCGGTTCGTGATACGACCCGGTACTAAAGGTGCTGGAGGGGCCCCGGACTGACAACATCCTGCCACCACTCACTTTAGTACCGGTTCGTGGCACGAACCGGTGCTAAAGGTTCACCACGAACCGGTACTAATGAGAGCGGCCGGCTAGCCGTTGGAACCGGCACTAATGCACACATTAGTGCCGGCTCAAATTCAAACCGGCACTAATGTGCTTCACGTTTGACCCTTTTTCTACTAGTGGATGGAGAAGGTGACATTATTCATCAAGCTGAAAAAAAGTTGGTTTGACAATGTAAATGCACACGAGCACATCGAGTATGCCGAAAAGATCCCTCTCCCAACTCAAAAAAAAAGAAAAAGAAAATACCCCCCACCATTTAAAACGGTTGATGTTTTTTTTCGAAACGGAGGCAAAAGATTTGCCTCATCCATTAAATAAGTAGAGAATAGAGTTTAGAGTTTTACAACACACCCACAGAAGCGGCATGACAATTACTCGCGCAACAACAAGTTCCCTGGTCTTTTAGCGCCCGCGGTTACCCAAAGCTTGGCCTCGTCCAGTATGGTGGTAAGGATAACAGGCGGTGGCATGCGCTTGTGACGGAACACCCTAGCATTTCTTTCGTTCCAAATTGTCCAAGAGACAAGCATGGTGAGGGAGGCCATAGCATGCCAATTAGGATTGGTACAGTCGGTTCTCTTGTCAGTTGTCACACCACACTTTGACGGTTTCGTGGAGGTGCCACGTTGATGTATCCATGTGATGTAAGCCAATCTTCTCGATGATGGCTCTCCAAAGCCTAATCGTGTAGCGGCATTTGAAGAAAAGGTGAGCACCCGTTTCCTGCTCCCTTTTGCAAAGAGGGCAGAGGCCGCAATTTGGCCACCCACGCCTCTCCAAGCAATCGGCGGTCTAAATCCTATCTTGCAATGCCAACCAGGAAAAGAATTTAACCTTGGGAGGAGCCCAAACCTTCCAGACCATGCGGTTCATGGGAGAGAGGGTCAAGCCAAGGAACTGAGCCTTGTATGCGGTAGCCGCCGTGTAGATTCAGAGAGAAAAAAAAAGATCCATATATAGTTTAAGGCAGGTATCATTCTGATTGAAAACGTCATGATTATTCTAAAACCAAACCGGTTTGACCTTGCTAAGCACCTATATAAGTTTCAAAACAGATAGCAGCCGAGGCTCGATTATATCAAATCTAGCAGGAGCAGGTTCTTCTGCACCCACCCTTCACCATCACCATCATCACCACCCAATAAAATTTGCAAGAAGAAGGCATCAAACATGCTAGTAGAAAAGCAACTCCTGGCACCTCCAAGAAACGAAACAACGGGGGAAAAAGCGAAGGCCAATGATGATGATAATGCGGCGCATGCGAAAGCCATTCCTTGGAAGAAAATGGAACGCGGGGGTGGCGCCTTTCCGCTCACGCCGCAGCAGCAGCGCAGCACGCCCCCTTGCACAACTAGTAGAGCTATTACAAGCCGTGACTAATTTCGTAATTAACCCAAATCCATACAGGCCTCAGGCTGGGTCGACTCGTGTTGATCGAGCCAGCTTTGCATTGCACATGCGCTCGATCGCGTGGTTAAAACAAACATGCACTTACAAGGAGTATGATTCTGTCAAGCTGCACTGATAGTTGTCTTGTCTGGCGGTTCACATAGTTTTGCAATGCACGTCCGTACATATGTTAATGCTTCCCGATCTACGGTGTGTTTCTTCGGTTTCCTGGTCTCTTTCCGGTTTAGCAGTGTGTTTCAACTCTACGGTTCTACAGGCCCGACCTTCGGTTTCCGTACGGTTAGGAAGCTGACGCGAAGGAGAGGTTGGAGAGACAGCATCGAACCAGAGATCGGTGGAATCATTCTAGCCTCGTGCGTACAGATATCATGCATCTTTCACCAGCCCGCCTTTAATCACCAGATTACCCGCACTAAAGATCAAAGCTCTAGCACACAAACCAATCTGTAATACCTGTCTCCGTACATCTGTAGAGAACAATACTCACCATGCCTCACCGCACCAACCAATTTAGGGTCAGTTCTTTTCGCCCTATAATTCTGAAGAACTACGGTTCTAGAAACTGCCTACAGAATCGTCTGCCCATAGAATTGTCTGTCCAGTTTTTTTCTGTAATTCTAACATGTAATTGTTGTATGAGGTTGCTCGGTCGAGCTGGTCCAATGGCATATTGGCTGTAATTTGAGTCCCCAATAGGGGTAGTAGTTCAAACCGAACAGTTTTTTTTTGAGGGCCCGGCTAGAATTGCCGGAATTGCCGAGTTTCCACGATTCTTAAATACACTAGCGATTCTGATAATTCTCAGATGATTCCTGAGGAAGAAACGAGTTCTTTTGCGATTGTGATTCTCCGGGCAGTAATTCTTCAGAATTGAGCGAAAAGAACTCGGCCTTAGATCCACAGATCCACATTAGTTATTCCATCTCATTACCTTTAACTACTTAACTACTGCTTGGATGCACAATGGACATCACCTTTATGTTTTCACCCCCATTCGCCTCATGCAGTCACGCTTGCTCAAGTCACATTTGCGGTGCTTGATGACTTTTTATCTTCTCATAGTTTGGATCCATTAAGTGATAGCGAAATATGAAACAATGTGCAGTGTGCTAGCTAGTGTTGGACGATCTGGATTGAGGCGGCGGATAGCTGTAGCCATGAAAGCCCCCTCGTGGACATTGGATCGCCGTCAAAACTCACCTGCTCTTGGCTTCTTGCATCATCATGTCTCCTAAACTGACCAGTTTATGGATAAATTAATGTAAAATAATGCCTTCGGTTCATGTTCCACTGTCTGTACGGCCGCCTACGGCTCCGTACGATAAAGGCATTAGCTGCCTTTTTTGGTTACATCACATCGGTTTCCAAAATTGCTCAGATGTTTCTCCTACAAGCAACTCGATGAGATAGGACAATGGAACTCAGAGGCCATCGCGGCAATAATTTGCCAATGCACGCATTTCGCATACTACTTCTTCCAGGTAGAAAGTGATTGCCACATGCACATGGCCACATTCTTGCACACTCGAGGTTGGAAGGACAGGACTAATCACCAAACTAGTATAAGAAATTGATCCACCACTTCATGCCTTGCCTTTCTTCTTTCTTCCTCTAAGGTTAGTGGTGTTTCTATCGCATTTTTTGTTAGATTTGAATTTTTCCGCAAAAAAAGAGGCAACCGTTGCGGTGTACAGACTATAAAGGCTGCCTCTAGAAGGAGAGATAATCCTTAGAGGCAGCAAATTTCATACATTGTGGACGCTAGTAGGCTGATTACTCGCACAAAAATACCTCGACCACATCATTCCACTTGGGCCGATTGGCCAGAGGTCCTATTTAACATTACACATTGTTGTCACAATAATCCTCTAATTGCTTCAAAATGGAGTATGTATGTACTATTTTTTAGAAATATATACATATATTTCTCGGTGAAGAAACCAGAATATATGTGTGTGTGTTAATTTGTTGTTGGCTCGTGAAGGAACGTGGTTCAACATTCAACCGGCTATGTACTTGTGTGAATGTTGTCGAAATAACTTATGTGAAAGCAACATCAAGTCTGAACTCTAAAGCTTTAGCGGTAAGCAAAATGTGGTTGGCACAACTTGTTGATCGTGTAAATAATTTATTGTGTATGTTGACAAAGACTTGTAACATCCAAATTGTCCAACTAGTAGTAGCTTTGAAAAGTTAAATTCCTATAATGGCCATCCAGCTTCACACATTAGTTAGATGTGTGGTCTTACTGATGATGATCGAGTGACTTGACATACAAATTCTATGTGAATTTCAGCTGACCGATTGCAGACAAACATATTTCCAGTGGTAAAATTAGTATCAGTAAATGGACGTATCTTTGACCATTAATTTTCCCGTATACCACAAACAATATACATAAACAACAATAATAAAAGAAAACAAGTTAAAAAAATTGGTGGTCCACGGGATTAGTTAAGCTAGACAGAACCTGCAGTCACATCTCTCAGTTGGATTAATAAACTGCTTCTAGCAGCTCATTATCATGTTAATAACACTAGATTTGGCAGACTTGTTGTAGAATCATATGGGGATCCGAAAAGAAAAGAGCCTCCCCAAACTTTCTCGGAAGCAGCAACCCATGTTCTCATTTCTGAACTGATCACGCCTGATTGGGAACCGCACTAGACTAATCTTAATACTCCTGTTATATACTAAGAATTTTTTGAGGAAATTCCTTATACTTAATCATGTTATTTTCATGAAATGATTTTCACAAAAGAAACCGGCCCCGTGAATATTTCTCTTTTATATGGATGGAGTATGCTCCAGTGATGCTTCATTAGTTAACCACGGATTCTTTTCAAATAGACTACATTATTATATACTCTACTCCCTGTGTAAACGAATATAAGACCATGATCTTATATAGGTTTATAGAGGGAGTATGTTGTTTCCTGGTGGAGTATATGCTTTAGCCATGCTCACTTAATTAAAAAAAGAAGTCTCTCTAATATAGTAGCTTTTAGGGCATCTGCTAGAAATGCTTTACGATTGTTAATCGGAAAATTATACTTCCCAGCCCTAAAAGAAACCTTATACTTAATCATGTGTCTCTCTGTACTAGCAAAAGGAAATCCGGAAAGGAGGCTGCCCTCCAATATTTCTATTTTACATTGATGGAGTGAGCATATGCTCCATTAGTTAATCATGTTCCATTGTTCTGACATAGATTAGCTTAGTACGCTGTTTCATGATGTATCATGGGGTATATGTTCCCGTACCTGATGCGCTCAGGCTACTAGTAAAACACAAGGGATTATTCGCATTTAGCAGCATGAAAGGTGCAAACAAACACACGGCACGCATGCATGCACTACGTACTCCCTCCGATCCTTTTTACTCTGCACATTGGATTTGCCCAAAGTCAAACTTTGCTAAGTTTGACCAAATTTATATTAAAAATTATTAACATCTATAATATCTAATAAATATAATATGAAAATATATTTCAAGATGAATCTAATGATATTGGTATTGTATGTGAATGTCTATAATTTTTTATATAAATTTGGTCAAAGTTGGATGAGATTGATTTCGAACAAACCTAATATGCAGAGTAAAAAGGACCGGAGGAAGTACGTTGCAGTGGGGGCGATCGGTCGGTGTTTCTTTCCTCCTCATGATGAGTTAACCAAGCAATGAAACGACAATATTTACACGTGTGATGTGTCCCGGAGGATCGGAACGCTCGTCAACTTCAGCAGCAGGCAGCAGCCGTGCGTGAAGAGACACCTACTACCATATGCGATGTCGACGCCCGGCGCCACTTCGAGAAAAAGGTGCGGCTACATCGGTCGACCGGCGTTCTCGATGGCAAACATGTAGATCGTCTCCCCAGCCGCCGAGGGAATGTCCGCCGTAGAGCACAGCATTTTGCTTTGCGCCGGGGCGTATGGGCGAGCAGTAGAATACGTGTAGCCGCGGCCAGAGGGTAGAACCGTCAGCCAGCCCCGCCCAAAAATTGAAGAACGGAGGAAACAGCAGCCGTCCGTCGTCTGTTTAGACGGAGACACGGGCGTCTGATCGCGGCCTCGAGAGAGCATTTGACCCTGGCCGTTGCCTCGGACACCGTGATATCTTTGCCGTTCCTAGTGTAGTGCTGCCCATGGCCGAAGGCAAAAGCAGTGCTGCAGTAGGCAGGTCCCTTTCTTTTCTCCTATTTTTTGCAAAACAGTAGGCAAGCCTTGGGTGGCACTCCAGCGTATGGTCATGGCTCGTGTCCGTCTCAATGGCGTCCACGTTGTGGACGACGTGTGACGTTTCGAGGAAGGTGGCTCGTAGACCATGCTTTTGTCTGCAACTGTCTACAGCCTTCTTCGAAGACTTGTGCTCGAGAGAGACTAGTCGCTCATTATTGCTGTCCAGCTAGGCAGCAAAAAATATATTGAGGCCTTTTTTGGTTTGTAGGATTTTTATAGAAATTTCATAGGATATGGTTTTTGTAAGAAAAATTCCTTTAGAGCCCTTTGGTTTGTAGGAATGGAATCCTATTTTTTATGGAGGAATTCTTCTTATCCTCCACATTTCATAGGAAAATAAACATTAGCCTAGACTTAATGAAAAAAATCCTATGAAGTGAATCAAATGACATCTTCTTTCATATTCCTACTCATAAAATTTGAGATGCATGCCATCTCATTTCCTATAACTTTTCTATTCCTGTGATTTTCCTACCCTATGAATCAAAGGAGGCCTTAGGTTTTTTTTGGTTCATAGGATAGGATTATCATAGGAATATGAATTTTGTAGGAAATGAGATGGCATGTATCTCAAATCCTATGAGTAGGAATAGGAAACGAGATGTCATTTGGTTGACACCAAAGAAATTTTTTCATTGAGCTTAGGCTTATTTTTATTTTCCTATAAAATGTGGAGGATAGGAATCAATCCTATGTAGGAATAGGAATCTATTCCTATGAATCAAAAGGCTCTAAAGGAAATAATCCTATAAGAATCCTATCCTCTAAAATTCCTATGAAATTCCTCCAAACCAAAGGAGGCTTATTGCTGCCCGAGAGAGAGTGAGTGAGAGAGAAAGAATCTGTTTCAAGCATTGCGATGTGAGGAAAATGTCCGCGAAAAAAAGAAAGGAGAATTTGGACGTGGAGAGAAGTTTCAAAATGTTCGACGGATGGCTGTCCGTGCAAGGAAAAGAGACGATTTTTTTGCTGCCTGGTCGACCGGGGACAAGTCAAGCGGTCGATCAACATAAGAGTGTGCCTTGTACGAGTAACATTCACACGCCAGCGTCACAGCTTCAAAGCCGGTCCAGCGCGCGGTCCTCTTAGCCTCGCCATCAGTCAGTCAATTCCGTTTCGCTGCCAAGAAGAACGAGAAGCCTGGGCGTTACGTGGAGGTCAAGCAAGATCAAAAATCAATGGCTCTAGTGTACACATCGCCCGTGGAAAAGGATGTGAAGAATATATTTCGACTGGTTTGTAGTACATGTATTATATGGTTGCGGACAAGTCAGACATGCAAATCACCGGGCCATGACTCGACGTCGCGGTCCATCTATCCGTCCATTCAGGCCACGACAACGATGATCAAGCAGAGGTCAACGAAGCTTCTCTATCATCTACTGTAGTAGTATTGTTTGATGAAGAAGGCGACATTATTCATCTAGCTGCAAAAAGAGCTGGTTTGACAATGTAAATGCACACCGGCGCATCATCAACTATGCTGAAAAGATCCCTCTCCCAGCTCAAAAAAGAAAGAAACACACCTCTCTATATTTACAAGGGTTGATGTGTTCAGACGAAAATAAAAGATCCATATATAGCCCGTTTGTATTGTTTTTCAGATCCAAACAGGATTGACCCTGCTAAATGCACCAGCAAAGCGACCAATTAAGCTTAAAAACAGATAGCAGCCGAGGCTCGACTATATCAAATCTAGCAGGAGCAGGTTCTTCTGCACCCACCTTTCAGCACCATCACCATCACCATCCAACTAAAAACTGCATCAACAAACCATCAGACATGCTAGCAGAAAGCAACTCCCGGCAGAGCGCGGCGTCGCAAAGACCGGGCTCCATGGAGCTCGTTTTGCGATTAAAAAAATTCAAAATATATTTAAAAAGTTTCAAAAGATGCCAATTTCTTTTTGTATAAACGCATGTGCATATTCTTCAAGCATGTACAATTTTTCAGTAACTAATTTGATCATTTGCATGCTACACAAAAAAGACAAATATCTGACACAAATACAACGAAGAAAAAGCCCTACTTCAATCTGTGTATTTGTCTTTTTTTTGTACACATCACATATGAATACATACATATGTTTACGAAATTTTGTGCACGCATACTTCAGGTATATGTCTATATGAAAACATTTTTTCAGATTTTTTTTTTTGAATTGGCGAGCGCCAATGATGATGATGATGATGATGATGATGATGTGGGAGGCGCATGCGAAAGCCATTCATCGGAAGGAAACGGAACGCGGGGGCGGCGCCTTTCTGCTCACGCCGCAGCAGCAGCACCGGCACGCCGCCCTGCTGAGCCCCCGCACGCCTTTCGTGTGTCCCCCTCCGGTGGGACCAACTGTGGGGTCCTGCCGCCGCGGGTGGGGCCGCGTGGGCAGTGACGTGGATGGATGGATGGTAGTGAGTGAGTGAGTCGGTGACGCGAAAGGGAGCGCGGAGGAAACAGCGCGGAAGCTCGCCTCGCCTTCGGATTACTGGCGGGATCGGAAACTCTGGAAAGGAAAAAATGCCTCCGCCGTCCGTCTGCATGTGGGGCCATATTCCCTGGCCGGCCCGGGCCCACCGTTCGCCGGTTCCTTGCTCCACGAATGCCTAGGTAGATTACGACAGGGTCGTCTGGCTCAGACTCGTGATGTGTTGCAAATGTCAATGGACGAGTGCCATCTCATCCGGTCCAAATAAGGCCAAGTCCACCGCGTGACCCATTTCTACTCCAAATCGTCCGTTTGTGTTCATTTAAGGTAAAATGGACAAATCAAACGACCCAGCGCATGAGAGCATACGGATGTTTTGTCCGGCCCGTGTTCGCTTTTGCCCTATTTTCAGACCAAAGCTGCTCTCGGTTTGGGGCCAAAGCGGACGTCTTCGCGTCCTCGTCGTCCGTCTGTGTCCGGCTCAACCTCACATGTCACTCTCTACTTTTCTGTACCTGACCCACCACGTGCACCCACGACCACGACGTATGGGGTGAAAATGGGGTAGTAGCGCTGCGTGCAGCGAGTTTGTGCGGCCTCTGTCCGGCGTTTGTTCTCCCTATTTTCTACCCTATACAAACAAAATCCGGATAAAATAGGTATAGATTTAGGGCCGTGCGGTGGAGTTGGCCTAATTCTTCACCCACGGGTGTTCTCCACGCAGGCCACCAAATCCCCCCCCCCCCCCCCCCCCCTCTCTTTTTTTCTTCCTCCCTTTTTTTCTTCTTCTTATTCATACTTGCACCAGAGTTGTTCATGCCAATCTCGCTGTTCCACGCTTCGTTCATGTTTCACTGCGATGCATAGCGGTCGTAATGACAAAAATAATCATGTTTGATTGTTGTTAACACGTGAGTCCTTGCGGTTGTCATGGCGTGCCGGACTATTTTTGTTCGTTGCCACATTTGCAACATGATTGCATACTAAAACTGCCCACCTAATGTAAAACTAAACACGCTCGAAACACACACACGTCCGGTGATACCGTTGTCACGAGTATGGGGACAACTGTTTCACAGACGAGATGCAAAAATACTACTTTGAAACTTGAACAAATCTTGAACAAATGCGCCCGCATAAATAGCAAATTCTAATGAAACAGTACGCAAGCGTTACTCTAATCTTGAACAAATGTGCCCACATAAAATAGCAAATCCCGATGAAACAGTACACAAGGGTTGCTTTAATCTTGAACAAATGCACCCGCATAAATAGCAAATTTTCGATGAAACAGTACACAAGCGTTGCTTTAATCTCGAACAAATGCTCCCGCATAAATAGCAAATTCTGAAAAATGGTAAATAAGATCACGTAACCTTTTTGTGGGAGAAGTGACGAACATCAACCAGTGTTCAGCATCCTGCGAAATTTCGCCCCGAAACGACATCCGTAGAGTTTTTCTTTTTTACAGGCCTCCGCAGATGTCTTTTTAAATTGAAATTTTGCAGGATGCTAGAACTGTCGTTGATGTTCATACATCTTTTTCAGTTTTTTCGCTATTTATTTTTCGGAATTTCTACTGTTTATGCGAGTCAATTTATTATAGCCGTGCATCATGGCCGTCGCTCTCTCTGGTAAAAACCTGTGGCGTTGGCTCCACACGTACTCGTACGTGTAGTGTAGAACGCCTTCCTCGTCAATGCATTTCCTTTGGCACGAGGAGTCGGTCCGGCTGGCATGCGTGTGCACGGCCGCGCAGAAGAGCATCGAAGCGGATACCGCCATTGATGGCGGAGGCAGAGGAGAGGAGGAGGCGGGCGGGCGGGCAGTGCCGCCATTGATGATGGTGAACAAGGATCAGAGTAGTGGCAGTGGTAGTGCTGGTGCTATTTACTGTGAGCAGCACGATTCTACCCCCCGCTTTTGGCCGGCAGCGGTTGAGGGTGGCCGCACCGCACCGCACCCGCCCCATCGCATCACACCCGCACGCACCTAGTACCGCCGATCCGACCGCCATTACCACCCATCGCCCGCACGAAGCTTCCTGCCACCTTCCTCGCCCCCTGGCCTGCGCGGCGCGAGTGCTGCTGCTGCGGCTACAAGTACTCGTGGCGGGACGCCAGGCGTGCCCTTCCCACCTGCCCACCACCACCACCACCTCTGGCCCCCTCACCCAACCACCCCCCTCCACTCCTCTCTCCGTCCGGTGACTCGCGAACCGGCCGCCCGCCGCCGGAGACAGGGAACTCCGGCGTTCGCACCTCCGGGGGAGGCGGCGCGGCGCGTGCGTGGCGGCGGCTTTGCGTTTGGGTCTGGGTCTGGGTTCTTGGTTGATTGGTTCGTTGCGGGGGCGGAGGGAATCCCGGCTCCGCACGCTAACAACCGCCTCGCCCCAAGGCCAAGCAAGAGATCTCGCCCCGGACGCCAGCGACCCCGTCCCATCCAGGGGTATAAGACCGCCTCCAGGCGAATTCCGCGAGGCCGCCACTCGATTTCGCATTGCTGAGATCGCCGCCGGCGGAGGGGGCCTTCCGTCAAAGGCGACTCCTTTCCTCGGCGCGGTCCGCGATGGGCGAGGCGGGGCACGACGCGCCGGCGGTGAAGGAGGAGGGGAAGGGGGCGATGGCGGCGCCGTTCCCGGCGTGGGCGCGGACGGTGGAGGAGTGCGAGAAGCGGTTCGGGACGGACCGTGACCGCGGGCTGTCGTCGTCGGAGGCGGCGGCGCGGCTGCGCGCGCACGGGCCCAACGAGCTGCTGGAGCACCCGGGCCCCTCCGTGCTGCAGCTCGTGGCGCAGCAGTTCGAGGACACGCTGGTCCGCATCCTGCTCGCCGCCGCCGCCGTCTCCTTCGCGCTCGCGCTCTCGTCCTCGGCCGGCGCGCTCACGCTCTCGGCCTTCGTCGAGCCGCTCGTCATCTTCCTCATCCTCGTCGTCAACGCCGCCGTTGGGGTGTGGCAGGAGACCAACGCCGAGAAGGCGCTCGAGGCGCTCCGCCAGATCCAGTCCGACCACGCCGCCGTGCTCCGCGACGGCGAGTGGGCGCCCGCCCTCCCCGCCCGCGACCTCGTCCCGGGCGACGTCGTGATGCTCCGCGTCGGGGACAAGGTCCCCGCTGACATGCGCGTCCTCAGGCTCGTCTCGTCGACGCTCCGCGTCGAGCAGGGCTCGCTCACCGGCGAGACCAACTCCGTCAACAAGACCGCCCACGCCGTGCCGGCCGAGGACGCCGACATCCAGGCCAAGGAGTGCATGGTGTTCGCGGGCACCACCGTCGTCAATGGCTCCGCCGTCTGCCTCGTCGTGCACACCGGGATGGCCACCGAGATCGGCAAGATCCACTCGCAGATCCACGAGGCCTCGCAGGAGGACGACGACACGCCGCTCAAGAAGAAGCTCAACGAGTTCGGCGAGGCGCTCACCAAGATCATCGGCCTCATATGCATCCTCGTGTGGCTCATCAACGTCAAGTACTTCTTGACCTTCGAGCTCGTCGGATGGGTGCCCAGGAACATACGCTTCTCGTTCGAGAAGTGCACATACTACTTTGAGATCGCCGTGGCCCTTGCCGTCGCCGCCATACCCGAAGGATTGCCTGCCGTGATCACCACCTGCCTCGCCCTTGGAACCAGGAAGATGGCCGCAAAGAACGCCCTTGTCAGGAAGCTGCCTAGTGTGGAGACTCTCGGCTGCACCACCGTGATCTGCTCCGACAAGACTGGGACGCTGACCACCAACCAGATGTCAGTCTCAAAGCTCGTGGCCATCGGTGATGCCCCGGGGAAAGTTAGGAGCTTCAAGGTGGACGGCACGTCGTATGATCCCCGTGATGGCAAAATTTACGACTGGCCTGCTGGGAGGATGGATGCAAATCTTGAGATGATCGCAAAGGTTGCCGCTGTGTGCAATGATGCCAGTGTCTCACATTCTTCAAACCAGTATGTTTCCACAGGAATGCCGACCGAGGCTGCTTTAAAGGTGAGGATTGGTACAGTTCATGCTATTCTCAGTTTTCCTGAATTTTGCAGAATTTTAATTCAGGAATATGGTGGTGCTTACTTGATCCACAACTGAACAGTTAAGGATACAGTTATCACTGGAGTTTAGGTCGTGTCAGTTCAAATTCAGACAGTACTGATGTTGGAAGACATTCCATTCTTAGGCTCCCCGTGATGATTAATTTGTTGGTTGGTTTCTTGTAGGTCCTGGTTGAGAAAATGGGTGTACCTGAAGGAAAGAACGGTCTGTCGGTGGATCCATCTGAGACATTAGGTAAGCATCAATGCATGCTTTCGAGCTTAGCATAGCATAACATACTATTTTGGTATTTTCTGATGCATGCTGCTGAGTTAACCGACAATTATATACTGAGAATTTTTGTGATATTGTTTGCTGTCAGGCTGCTGCCGATGGTGGAGCAATGCTGCCAAAAGGATTGCGACGCTCGAGTTCGACCGTATGAGGAAATCAATGGGAATCATTGTCACCTCCAAATCAGGAGGCAACACTTTACTTGTGAAGGTGTGAATGCCGTATCTCTTTCTATACCGCCATTTCCCACTGATATGTTAAATAAAATTATCCTGCATTATACCATTGTTTTATGTTCGCTGGAGTGACACTAAGTGCATGATGATGTGTCCTGATGGCAGGGAGCTGTTGAAACCTTGCTGGAGAGGAGTAGCCATATTCAGCTGCAGGATGGTTCAGTTGTGCCATTAGATGAGAAATCAAGAAAAGCTATTTTGGCAAGTCTCCATGAATTGTCAACAAAAGCTCTGCGCTGCCTCGGATTTGCATACAAGGAGGATCTTGGTGAATTCGCAACATATGATGGCGAATACCACCCTGCTCACAAGCTTTTGCTGGATCCAGCCAATTATGCGGCTATTGAAACTGACCTGATATTTGTTGGTCTTGCTGGCCTAAGGGTAAGACTGTGCTCCTCATTGTGGATATGTTTTGTAACCAATGCTGCTCTACACTTTATAATTTGTAATCTAGAAAAATCTTTTGGCTGGGGACCATGATTTGTCAGTATGCTTTGCTGGATATGATCCCTTGCAATTGCTGACAAGTCTTTATTCTGAATGTTCTAACAGGATCCTCCGAGGGAAGAGGTCTTTGATGCTATTGAGGACTGCAGAGCTGCGGGCATCCGTGTTATGGTGATTACAGGAGACAACAAAGAAACTGCTGAGGCGATATGCCATGAAATTGGTGTATTTTCACCTGATGAAGACATTAGCTTGAAGAGCTTTACGGGGAGGGAGTTCATGGCACTTGAGGATAAGAAGACACTGTTGCGAAGGAAAGGTGGCCTTCTGTTTTCTAGGGCAGAGCCCAGGCACAAGCAAGAGATTGTGAGACTGTTAAAAGAAGACGGCGAGGTTGTTGCTATGACTGGAGATGGAGTAAATGATGCCCCTGCTCTAAAACTTGCTGACATCGGTATAGCAATGGGTATTACCGGCACTGAGGTATATTCTTAATTCACACCATCTTAGCCGCTTTTGAACCACCTTTTTGGTTCTCTCTTGAATCAGTGGAAGTGTTAATTTTTCTATAATGTCAAATGGATAAGTTGTATTCTTATACTAAACTATAAATGCACAGTTGCAGAATTAACAGAAAACCAATTAAAAGAGAACTAACAGAAAAGCAGGAATCACAATGACACACAACAGTTTCAAAAACCAATTTTCATGATCCAGAGCAGAGAATAGAAGTGCTTTCCCCTTTGAATTATCCATCATCTTGCACTTTAGAGTCTTGATGAAGGTATTTTACTTTAATATCACTTCATTCATTGGTTTTCCTGACAAAAACTATTGATTTCTCAAATGTCTTGCTGTTTGTCTCCCAACCTTGCTAATTTAGAAACCCGTAAAATGTATTGATTGCCAGTCCTTGCCCTCATCTGTACTGTTTTTATGCTAACTAATTAATATTGTTTGAGTTAGACAAGTAAAACACCATTTGGTTTTCTAGTCATATTGTTAAGCATGACTTTAGAGGTTCCAAGAAATTAGTGATATATGCAAAACTATGCTTTTGTTCAGCTTATAATTTGGGCAGCAGTATCTGAAAAATCATTGTTTTTTTTTCAGGTTGCTAAAGAGGCTTCTGACATGGTACTAGCTGACGACAATTTCAGTACCATTGTTGCTGCTGTTGGTGAAGGCAGGTCTATTTACAACAACATGAAAGCTTTCATAAGGTTTGTGCACTGAGAGCCTTGCTCCCACTTCTCATTGGCAGTTTTGTGGTTGCTTGCAATTTCAGTACCATATGACTTGCTAAAGCTAATGTTCCTGAATTGAGCATAAGTAGGACTGCTTATGCAATTTATCTAGATTTTACATTCAGTTGTTGGAAAACATGATGCTGCTTGAGTATTCTGAAAGTCTTTCTTCACTGCTGCAGATATATGATTTCCTCAAACATTGGTGAAGTTGCCTCCATCTTCCTTACCTCTGCTTTGGGTATTCCTGAGGGGTTGATACCTGTTCAACTTCTGTGGGTAAATCTGGTCACTGATGGCCCCCCTGCGACTGCTTTGGGTTTCAATCCTCCTGACAAGGACATCATGAAGAAACCGCCAAGGAGGAGCGACGACTCACTGATCACTCCCTGGATTCTGTTCCGTTATCTGGTAATTGATCACACCACATATCTGTTTGATCCCTTGTAGAAATCTCTGCCTTTCTTTCTTTTTGAGATTAATTTTTCTCACCGGCTATACATAACTTGCAGGTCATTGGCCTTTACGTGGGGGTTGCAACCGTTGGCATCTTTGTCATCTGGTACACCCATGGATCTTTCATGGGCATTGATCTCACTGGAGACGGCCACACACTTGTCAGCTACTCGCAGCTCTCAAACTGGGGCCAGTGCTCTACCTGGGACAACTTCACAGCCGCGCCCTTCACTGCTGGAGCTAGAACTTTCACCTTCGACGACAACCCCTGCGACTACTTCCAGGCAGGCAAAGTGAAGGCGACGACGCTCTCGCTGTCGGTGCTCGTGGCGATCGAGATGTTCAACTCGCTCAACGCCCTCTCCGAGGACACGAGCCTGCTGAGGATGCCTCCCTGGGTCAACCCGTGGCTGCTCCTGGCCATGTCGGTATCGTTCGGGCTGCACTTCCTCATCCTCTACGTGCCGTTCCTCGCGCAAGTGTTTGGCATCGTGCCGCTCAGCCTGAACGAATGGCTCCTGGTGCTGCTGGTGGCCCTCCCCGTGGTGCTCATCGACGAGGTCCTCAAGTTCGTGGGCAGGTGCACGACCGCCTCAGGCCCCAAGCGGCGTTTAAAAAAGCAGAAGGGCGAGTGAAGGAGGAGGCGGCGGCTAACAGCGGTTGTTCCAGACGCCGCGGTAAACTAATCATCAACAAAAAAAACCAATTTGTTCAGAATGTTCGGACCATGTAACAGTGGTCGCCAAAGGAAGGATGTTTATTCAGCGTATAATATATATATATAAGAAACTGAAGTAGATAAAAGGGTTCTCGAACAAAGCTCTCGCTTTTCGCGGAGACTGAACTTAGCAGCTCTGTTCTTGTTTCTTTTTAGTTGTTATAGGTTGCAAACCTTTGATTATATATCCTGTGAATTATATGTAGGTAGTGGCCCCTTGGTCTCTTGAGTGTTGGAATATTGCTTTGTTTTTGCTGCGAGCTATTTGCCGAACTGGAGTGCAAATAGTTATACATCACAAGGGAACAGACATTTCTGATTGCTGTTAATGCTGCTGTTTTAAATGTGTCTATGTATTTGCATATCCTATGAATTACAGTTCTTTGGAGCGTATGATGAGAAGAAGCAGAGTATTTAGTTGTGGTAATTTCATTGGTTGCTCTGTGGTTATCTGCTTTGAGATGCTGTAGTTCATACACCTGCAAGAACTCTTTGTAGCACAATTTGCTTGTTCTCAAGCACAACTTCCAGCACAGGCCAATGCTTGTTAGTTATAGCTAATAGCTTTTTATTTTGAGTTGTGTTGCAGCTAATAGCTAGACTCAAATATCTTACTCCCTCCGTTTCTAAATATTTGTCTTTCTAGAGATTTTAACAAGTGACTATATATAAAGAATCTATATTATAAAATATGTCTATATACATCCGTATGTGGTAATCCATTTGAAATCTTTAAAAGACAAATATTTAAAAACGGAGGGAGTAGTTGGCTCCATGTTCAGAAGGGAGTAGTTGGCTCCATGTTCAGAAGACACGAAGTTTTGGCTTGCCATTTCCTACACTAGGCGCTATGGAGCGGCAAAACCCTATTTGACGCATTTTGCGTGGAAGTGCTGGGGATTTGCGAAGGGAGGGAAGCGAGCGAATGCGAGTCGAGCCGACTCATTCAGTCCAGTTTCAAGCCTTCCAGAAGTCTCCAATTCAGTTTTCACTGGTTTTTTATTTTCTTTTTCCTGCTGTTTCTTTTACCTGATTTCTTTGCTTTTTTTTCATTTTTTCAGAAAGTTTCATTTTAACTAATGTTTGGAATTACAAAAAATGTTCAGAAATTTCCCAAATATGTTATGTTCCAATTTTTGTTTTTGGAATTTGAGAAAATGTTCTCATTAAAAAAATGTCAGCGTTTTCAAAAAATGTGTGGGAATTAAAGAAGTGCAAATATTAATTTAGAATTTTAAAAATGTTTCTATTTTCAAAATTTGCTCACAAGTTCAAAAATGTGCCCATTTTTAGAATTTGTTCACAAATTTAAAAAAATGTTGGCCAATGCTAGAAGCCGGCCGACGGATCAGTTGCCTTCCGCGCCATAGAATTAGGATGCTCATGCCCTCCAACGCCATCCCTTTGTCACACACACTTTCCCGCACGCGCAACTCCCTTTCACACGAGGCAGAAGCCAAAAGCGCCTCTCGCATGCCATGTCATAGCCCGCGGTCAGCCAGCCATGAAGCTCGTGACCCTAGCAGTGTCATCTACCGGTTACAACTTCCTGGTCGCTGACTGCAACTGCCTCAACACTTTGTCATCAACCACAACTTCACCGTCGTCGGTTGCAGCATATCCTTCCGTCGGTTTTAGATCTATTATTGTCGGTCACAACATCGCTGATGTGGGTTGTAGCACCGTCGTTGAGGGGTCCTAGCATCGTTGGCGGTTGGTCGGAGCAGCCTCACCCCCCCGCTAGCAGCACTGCACGTAGCCTAGCAGGAGCCCATCGCAACACGATCAAGCGTTGATTGTAGCCTCCAACCTCGCCGGTCGCAGCATCCAACCGCACGAGTCAAGGATGAGGACAGGGACGACCATGGCGTCCCCAAGTTGCAAATAACCATGCTTGCGGCACCTCGGCGTGTCGCCCCGCCATCCCTTGTAGCAGCAGCGAGGGCGAGCGGTGACCTCACAGCAAAACGCTGGCTCATCGATCTTCGTGGCCGCGGCAAATCTGGTTGGACAATTTAGAGGTTGGTGGAAGGTAGGCGTTGACGGACAGGATGGGATGAGGAAAGCACTCCGCGTGAAAAAATTGTGTAGATGTGATTGATCTAGGCCTCATTTGTTTAAATAAGTCCAGGAAAGGTTTGAAAGGGATCGAGGAGGATTTTGACTTGGGGATTTAATCCCCCCAATCCAGTCCAATTCCCCTTCAAATCCGTGTAAACCGAACATGGCCTTAAGAAGATAGGGATGTGACGCACAACTGTTTGTGGGGCCACAACAAACATGCAAGATGAGCGTGAGCGAAAAAAGGGGCGACCGGCGCTGCGCGACGCCGGTCGGCCGATTCACATAATTTCCCAAAAATGTTCAGAAATTTTCAAAACATGTTCGGGTTGTCAAGTACAATTTAGAATTTTGAAAAACATTCGAGTTTCAAAAAAATAAAAATATGTTCGCATTCAAAAAAATCTCATTTTTTTGCCACGTAAACCGGGTCGCTACAGTCCCCGTCTCACTCCACTCGCGCTGCAGCATGCATGGGTCGGCCCATCAACAGGCCCCCGTGCGGCAGCCAGCGTCAAATAGGGCCTCATGGCTACCCCTGCATGGATTAGGCTCGAACTTTGGATAATTATAGGGCCTGTTTGGTTATCTGCATCATTTTTGCCCTGCTTGCATCCGTGACCCGATTCAGCGCGACGGAGCTAATGCAGGCCTTTTAAACCCACGTTCTGCAATTCGGTCTATTGCCCATAAAACTCCAAGCTGCATTAAAGCAGAGACAACAACAATAAGTCAGCATCATATTTTCCTTCCTGGGTAGCCAGTTCATCCCCCAAATATGACTTGTATTTTCATTATCAATCCTTCGGACGAGACCGATCCTCAGGATGTCACGCCCCTCTATCAAGCCTCTCCAAATCTAGGATGGATGCCCGCCTAGATCTGCTGTCAGAATCTCCCCATCCGGATAGTACACGGCTTTGAGAATCCGTGCACTTAGTGAACTAGGATTTTCCAGAACTCTCCAAGCTTGCCTTGCAAGGAGTGCCAAGTTGAAAATTTCAAAATCACGGAAGCCAAGCCCCCTCATATACTTCGGCATGCTCATAGTGTCCCATGATACCCAATAAGCTTTCCTCTGGCCCTGTTTACTTCCCCACCAAAAAGCTTTAATCATTGATGTTAATTGCTGGCTTAAACCTCTCGGAAGCTTGAAACAAGACATAGAATACAATGGAATTGCTTGGGCTATTGATTTTATAAGCACCTCCTTCCCTGCAGCGGAAAGTAGTTTCTCCATCCACCCTTGTATCTTATTCCACAGCCTGTCTTTTAGATACTTGAAAGCCCATCGTTTCTTTAAGAGCTGATCCACCGATGATGGTGGCGGAGTTAATTGACCGGGATAACGCATGTTGGAACGCAGCATTGCTTGCTGAGGTTTTCCTTCCATATGATATAGAAGCGATCCTGAAAGTGCCGATCTGTACAAGGAATATGGATGATTTTTGGTCTTGGGGTTTTGAAAAAAGTGGAATCTTCTCTGTCCGTTCGGCTTACAGGATGATTGTGGATATAAAACGAAGACGGGAAGACTGGTTGGAAGGAAGAGGGGGATCCTCTAATACGACAGCAAATGAGAAGGCATGGGATACTTTATGGAGAGTCCAAGTCCCGGCGAAGCTCAAAAATTTCCTCTGGAGATTGGCCAAAAATTCGCTTCCCACCGAGGATATTCGCATGGATAGGAATATGTCACAACATGATCAGTGTTATGTATGTGGAGCCCAAGACTCTTGGAGACATAGCCTGCTTGAGTGTACAATGGCACGATGTGTCTGGTCTCTTGTAGACCATGATATGCTGGACCATGTGATAGCTACAACAGAGCCTTCAGCAAGAGCCTGGTTATTTTTCATGATGAAGACACTGGACCGTGAAAAACTAATACAGTTGACAGTCACAATGTGGGCAATTTGGTATGCTTGAAGACAGCTTATCCACGAGGGGATACATCAGAGCCCATACGAGACACACAGGGTCGTACGTAGCTTTATAGCTGATTTGGATCAGCTAGCGCCGGTGGAAGAGACACAAATAAGCACAAACCAGCCACATGCAAGGCGGGTTTTTAAATGGATTCCACCGGGAACGGGAAGTGTGAAGATCAACGTGGATGCTGGAGTTTCAGAAGGAACGAAGATGGGAACAGCAGCAGCATTATGCCGCGACAGGGACGGGGTTTATCTGGGCTCCTCCATGCTAGTATTTGAAGGGCTAACGGATCCCACGACGCTGGAAGCAATCGCATGTAGGGAGGGTATGGCGCTGGCCCTGGACTTGGGAGTGAACCATCTACAGATAGCTTCGGATTGCAAGCAGGTTATAAACCACATTCATCAAAGAGCTGGAGGAGACCATGGCAGTGTTGTCAAAGAAATTTTACAAACTTCTACTTTATTTACCACCTGTAATTTTGTTTTTGAACCTCGAGAGTCAAACTATGAGGCTCATAGACTAGCTAGATTTGGCATTTCGCTTCCGGTTGGGAGGCATTTGTGGTTGGGCACCCAGCATGACCCGTTTGTAATTCCTATGAACATCTTAGCCGATCAATAAAATCCCAGCGGGGTTTTGTCTCAAAAAAAAACAACAATAAGTCAGCACTCCCCAAAGAGTCATAAGTAGTTGTATAGACATACTCCACGAATCAGTGCTAACATTTATAAAGCACACCAAAGGGAGTTGTGACAAAAAAGTGACGCCGCAGTTGCTCGAAGCTCTGTAGAACAGTCCTAGTTCTTTTCTACTAGAAGCGTTAGCGCGCGTTGCTATGCCGTTGAATCACTACAATGATCCATCAAAGTTATGCTCGCCTCGCCAACCAGGATATATTATTGTTCACAAAAGAGTTATTGATTCGTTGCACAGATTATTGGCTGGATTATTACAAGATGATACATACATAATTGTTATCCTAATTTAGTGGTTCCAATCCCTCCTCTGACGTGCATGGCCCACCCAAAAATCAACTGCTGTATCGGCCAGCTGCCCACAGTCACCCCCACTGCCCAGTGTGGCCAACTACAAAACTTGGGCCTTAGGCCTTCAATCCTAGGGAGCATATT
This sequence comes from Triticum monococcum, assembly GCA_034509565.1. Lineage (NCBI taxonomy): Eukaryota > Viridiplantae > Streptophyta > Magnoliopsida > Poales > Poaceae > Triticum > Triticum monococcum. Next base: position 37,127,720 of record CM067841.1, on the reverse strand, counting down.
GGCTCTAAAAATTAAAGGATTTGACCCAATCAAAATCGAGCAACTCAATCTCAAAGTGTATATCTCAATTGAATAAGAGGGCTCAAAATTTAGCGATCTTAGTAAAGTTATAGATATCTTTGGACCACAATCTACGATTATGGAAGTTACGACAAATGCAACCAGTTTACTGAGGGTGCGTTTGTTTGGGCTGCAGCTTCTTTGGCTACAGCTGCAACGACTCTAGCTGGAAGGAGCAGCTGTAGCTGAAAGATTGGAGCAAAAATGCAGAAGTTTGTAGTTGTGCTGTAGCAGCTGCGGCTATTGCTGAAACATGCTGAAATGACCTGAACGCCCTCTGTTCTTCTATAGATTGGGTTTAAGTGCTGACTATACTGTTTTATCACTAAATGACCCGATTTGAACTAATTTTGTCACAGATGGCTAGTTTTCACATATTTGAACTCGGATGATACTAGTTTGATGGCGTAGACCGTGTATAGCAATAAATTTGAAATTCTAGCACATGACAATATTTTTGAGCTCATCATAACATATTGCATTAATTATATATTACATGAGACCGTCCTACGGTTAAGAAATACATGGTTATGGTGAAATACAATCCTACTCTCTCTCTTGCTGCCATCACAGAATCAACAATCATGTTACGAGTTGTGTCCATGGTAGTATTTGCACCTCCCGGATAGTTCCCTCCAGTTATGTTGACCACATGGCCCGGAGGATGGTAGTTGTCATCATCATCGCATCTAGCAAAGTGGTAATCATACAAATCACTATATCTGATGAAGTTGTGCAGTGCCATACATACAATGATAATCCTTACTTGCTTATTAGGTGGGTCGCTAGGCAAATGTTTTATAATGGGACATTTCTATTTCAACACAGCAAATAATCGCTCTATGACATCTCTAAGTGATGAATGAAGATAATTGAATACTTCTCTACCAGTTGCAGCAGGGCCCATGTTAAACTCAGGTAGATGGTATTTTGTTCCTCTAAATGGTGCTAGATAACCAACCTGATTGGGGTACCTAGAATCAACAAGATAGTGTTTTCCTACACAACGAATGTTTATGTCAAACAGGAAATACAACACATTGCCAAGTTCAGTTGTGTGATTGCTTTAAGGAAATACCTACCGGAGGATGAGGAAACTTTTCTTTGTACTTGTCCAATGTGTCCTTGAATATCCTTGTGCCATGTGCCGAACCAGGCCATCCAGCCACTACAGAAGTGTATCTCATGTCAAAGTCACATACGACCATCGCATTTTGTGATGAATAACCATGTCAACCGCAATGGCTAATCGTGTCTTTAGCTGGCACGGTGACAAGTATGTGTGTCCCATTGATAGCACCAATGCAACCATTGAAGTGAGGAAAGAACATAGGGTCTTGCAGTCTCTCATGCACATTTCTAAATTCTGGATCAGTTGGTGCAATGATGTCTGCAGCTAATAACATCAGACACCAGAACACATGGTTGAATTTCTGATGGATTATTACGGTGGACCTCTTTAATCGGTTCTGAACTTGGCTCACTGACTGCGGGCTACCAATAGTCCACAAGAACATCCCTAGAGCCTCCTCGAAACACATGTTGCATGTTGCTCGCAAACTATTTTCGAAGTTGATGAATTTTTTTCAAAATTAATGAATATTTTTTCAAAAATGAGGAACTTTTTTCAAAATTGATGAACTTTTTTTCAGAAACGATGATTTTTTTAAAATCGATGATTTTTTTTTCAATTTGTGAGGTATTTTTTCAAATGAATGAATCTTGTTTTCAAATTTGATGAGAACTTGTCTTTTGCCAATTTGGAGCTAGCTCCTGCTAGAAGCCCCAAATCTGGGCGGATCCTATTTGGCGCTTGAGGCACCCGTTCGCGTGTAGTTGGGCTTGGCCTATCTTCTCCTTTTTCCTGTTTGTAAAAACAAAAAAAATATACGCCCATCCGCTGGTACTTGAACAAGCGGGAAGCTCGTTCACCAACCACCCCACCTGCCTCACCTAATGTGCTCACATCCATCTTCTTCACTCTTTTATTCTTATTTCTATTGTGTATCTTTATCTTTATCTTTTTTTCCTTTTGATATTATTCGGAATGGTTTTGTTTGATTATTTTATCATTTTTCTCTTTTCATTTTCTCATTTGAATGAACTTTTTTTAAAATCGATGAGCTAATTTCAAAATCGATGAACTTTTTTCAAAAATGATGAACTTTTTTCAAAATCATTGAACTTTTTGTCAGAAACGATAAACCTTTTCTAGATTCGGTGAAATTTTTCCAAATTCGATGATTTTGTTTTCAATTTCGATGAAGTTGTTTCCAAAATTGATGAAGTTTTTTCAAAAATTTTAGCAATTTTTTAAATGAATGAAACTTATTTGAAATTTTATGTGCTTATTTTCAAAATCGATGAATTTTTTAAAAAATCAATGATCTATGTTTCAAATCCGATGATATTTTTCAAAAATCTGTGAAATTTTTTGAAATCTCGAATTTTTCATATTTTTCAGAAATATGTGAACCTTCAGTTTTTTTACATTTAATAAACCACCCAAAATGTTTTCAAACAATTCAAAAATCAGAGGGGTACATCATAAATTGCACGGCTACAGCGTTCTTAAATAGTTCGTCCTGGATTTGGCCACTCTCAGGTAGTAGTTCGGGTTGTTAGCCTTGCTTATACGCTGTAGGTGGCGTGAGTTCGTTCCTCCTGGATCGCCAATTATTGGGTGTGTTTTTTGCGCGTACCCTGCACTAACCACCACACGGGCCTCACCTCATGTGCTTAAATACATCTTCTTCACTCTTTTCTTCTCATGTCTTTTTCCTTTTTATTTTTATTCATAATGATTTTGATCAGTTTTGTTTCCTTTTTTCTTTGGAAAACGCTCGCGTTCCGCCGGCTGATAACGCGCAGGCATCAGCCGCCATAATAAGGATCAACGTGATGATCCTATAGTTTTTGCCCGATCTTTCACTGCAAGACAATCAAATAGAAAAAACATCTAATCACGGGAGTAATCCACGTAACTTGAAGATGAGGAAATAAATCCAGCAAGCAACGTGATGAAGATCACCACGCCTCAAACCAAAGCACGATAATCCTTGATGAACACAAGAACCTCCGTAGCAATCTTTATTAGATAAACGGCATCGCCGATCCCGGAGGGATGCTTCACCGAAGAAACACAACTCGATAGTTTTAGACTAAAATTCCGAACTCCCTAAACCTAATGCGCCCCAGCTCCTTATATGGAGGGGTGAGGCGCCCAGCCTAATGGGCCTCGACCTGACTTGGTTGGACAGGCCCAAAACCAAGCAAAAACTCATAATTATTAAAAATCTAATTATTAAAAATAACAATGACACGCCTAGCTTGGTGGAGTCCTGAAATTGGGCTTCACCTCCTCCGTCGTGCCCGTATCACGCCTTCCCTGCCAACCACGTGTCCAGGCGGGAGCCCACTGCAACGTCCCTTTTTTCCTGAGCGCACCTGCCGCCGTGAAACCAGCCAACACGCTGCTCGTTTTGTCTGCTCTTTCTTCCTCGGGCTACACATACGCCCACTGTTGTATGCTACTGATTTGTTTATAATTTCTTAGAATGGAGACAGACTGTCATGCCATGTACTAGTAGTCTAGTACTGGCTACTAGTACCTTTTTTGTACGTAAAAAAATAGATATGGTGTTGTGTTCACTGCTATGCCATGTACTATCTTTGGAACAAGTTTCTGCAACAACGACGGCAGCGAACGACGACCGTACCAATGCACGACGCAACAGGAGATATTATTGCAATTTTTGTTGTTGCAATTTTTGCAACAAGGATCTTGTTACAGAAAATTAGATACGGCGGAAGGTGTATTTGCAATTTTTGCAACAAGGGTCTGGTTGCAGAAAATTAGAGAAGAGGTTTTGCAACAGCTGACTTGTTGCAAGAAATTAGGGAAGAGGAGGTTTCATAACAAAGCTCTTCTTACAGAAAATTAGAGAAGAATAGGTTTCGCAACAAGAGGGTCTTGTTACAGAAAATTAGAGAAGAAGAAGTTTTACAACGACAGACTTGTTGCAGGAAATTAGAGAAGAAGAGGTTTCGCAACAAGGGTCTTATTACAGGAATTTAGAGAAGAGAAGGTTTCACAAGAAGAGTATGGTTACATAAATTTAGAGAAACGAAACGGACCGCTTGCTTCACACTGTCGGAGGAAGAAGCGCAACAACCGGCTTGTTGCAATTCGGGGCGCGCACGATTGAGGAGATCTGATGGCTAATTCTGTGTCTATCGGACGGGACGAGAGGTGGTTGATATTTTAGCCCTATCCGCCAGCGGATGCGTAGCATCGCCCTTTTTCTTTTGCTAATTTGAATGAAGTATTTTACAAAGTTGATGGACTTTTTTTGAATTCGATGAACTTTTTTCCAAAATTAATGAACTTTTTTCTAATTCAATGAACATTTTTCAAATTGTATGAACATTTTTCAAATTCGATGAACTCTTTTTCCAGAATTGACGAACTTTTTTTCAAAATCGATGAGTTTTTTTTGAAATTTGTGATTTTTTTTCAAATGAATGAAACTTTTTCCAAATTTGTGAAAATTTTAAGGATTGATGAACTTTGCTTTAAAATTGATTGATTTTTGTTTTTGCAAAACAGATGAACTGTTTCCAATTTGTTGTGAACTATTTTTGAAAATGAACATTTTTTTTCATTTTATCATGAACTTTTTCCATATTAATGAACTTTTTTTCGAAATCGATGAACTTTGTTCAAGTTTGTGAACTTTTTTTCGAAATCGATGAACTTTGTTCAAGTTTGTGAACTTTTTCTGCAAATATGGTGAACTGTTTTCAAAATTGATGAACCTTTTCAAATTCATGATTTTTTTCAATAAATTCAGAAATCTAAGTGGTACAATACAATAAATAACGCGGCCACAGTTGTTCTTATACTATAGGCGCTATTATCTATCACTACAATTGAATAGCTTTAGTGGCTAGCCAAGCTCGTCTGAGAATGCATAGCACGAGTTCGAATCCATCCTGGTGGGAGCAGCGAGCCCAAAAAATGCTTCTTTGTTTGGGCTCCAGCTTTTGCGCAGCAGAAGCCAGAGAAGCTACTAAAAAGGAGGCCAAACAAACACATCCTTATGTTGGCTCAAATACTATGAGGGAAAATATTTTCTGGACTCATAAATAACCATAAAAAACCAATTAGCCTTGAACATAACCTGGAAGAGTGACTTCAATTTTGTAATCAGGAAAACAGCTTTATGAATTAATGGTCAAATCAACAATTGCACCTGATTGCCATGCTGGCATTTGGGATCGAATGATCATCCCAAACTGGATGGAAGAAAATAATCATGATGCACATTACATGAAATGAGATGCCTGTGTTCTTCGTCGCACAAAAAAACATGTGCGTGATCCAACAAACCGCAATGGGAGAGTACAGAGCTAAACAGTTGAAACCATAAGCATACGATCTTTTTAATGTATAACCAGAAGTAAACTGAATGTTCAACTGAGAAAAAAGGTACAACACTCCTGGCGCTTAATCAGGAAAACTGTACTCCCGCCGATCCATAATAAGTGTCGCAGTTTTGAGCTAAAGTTAGTTCAACCTTAGTTCAAAACTGCGGCACTTATTTTGGATCGGAGGGAGTACAATAGATGAGCTCCAGGTAAGTCTCTTCCATTACCTGAGGAACTAATGAGTTGAAAGTACTGGCACACAAACATACTCCCACTGAACTATGATAAGATGTCGTCGCCCGTGAAATCTGCACTTGCATAACTTGTACTGCCTGCTCCCGACACAGGTGAAGGATTATGTCCCTCGTAGCTTCTAGGGCCTTCTACCCTGAGTGGTGAAGCAGAATGCCGCCGGTAGCTTTTAGTGCCTGCTCCCCTGAGTGGCGAAGCAGAATGTCCCCTGTAGCTTCTACTGCTTGCTCCCCTGAAAGGTAAGGATGAACGTCCCCTGCCTGTTTCACTGACAGGTGAATGTCCCACATAGCTTATACTAGCTTCGCTGAAAGGCGAATCAAGCATATTGCCAGCTTCGCAGACAGTCGAATCAAGTGCGTTGTCGGAAACTCCCCAAGGAGGAGTTTCTGTGGCTACAGAGTCATCAAATGTCTGGTTCTGCAGGATATCCAGCCACTGTGAAAGATCAATGCCAGTGGGCAGTCTGTTTCCTATTGAAGAAATGAGATGGTGTTCAAATATCAGAACGGATTCTTCTAACATGGTAACTAAGAAATGTGGCATCTCGAAAGGAAAAGAAAAACACATTAAGAAAGAGTAGTACAGATATAAAGTTGTACCATTAGGAATTATGTTGCCATCCAGAGGCCCTACTTGCTCTGAGTTAGATCCATCTAAGATATTGTTATCCATGGTGCTAGCTGACAGAATCTCACTTCCTATGCATGCAACTTGCTGGCCTGTAGCTTGAATGCCCCCAAGTTCTCCTGCAATAAATAAGATATTCACAGTTTCGCCAAAAAAACAGAATATTCACAGTAAGCTGAAAACTTATTTTCACTATCGACAAAATATAATACAAAGGAAAAGGTAATTACCATATGGCATCACGTGCTGGTCTGATCTCATGAATGTGAGCCCTGGTGCTGCTGCCAACATCAAGCAGGAGGCCTGCAGTGCATTTTCGGATGATGTATCGGATGATGGTCCATTATAACTTGAAGCAATCTGCTGGTGATGGACTTGGGCATCAATTTGTTCTGCAAGATTTTGAGAAACTGCGATTCAGTTATCCACATAATGTGGGCAGGAAATGAAGAACAACTTATGATTGATTTTTGCAACAGACCATACGGAATAACGGGAACAATCAAGTTACCCGAAGGAGGCAAGTGTAAACCTACTTTGTGGTGTGGGACTTGGTTGCATTGAGCATGGTCCTTTGAGGTAACTACTGTCATTGGTTTTAGAAAATGGCTCATGCTCATGAGGCACATTATTCTCCTGAATGGGAATAGAGTATATTTGTGCTCCTTGATTGCATTTACGAGCATGATTAATGATCTTATCCCAGTCATGGTCAGAAATCTTCCCGAAAATCTGTATAGAGTGAAAATAAACAGATTTTGTAAGTCACATTTCATGCGAGGACAAATAAAAAAATCAACAATATTAAGAAGTCGGGCTCATACTTCACGTAAACCTTCCGGATTCTTACTGTGCAAACGTAAGAGATCCGCCACCTGCTTGATACCATGACGCTCTAGTAACTTGTGCCGATCACCTTTCATTGCAATTCCACTCAGTTTATATACAGGATCACGTGATGATGGATTGGGATTTTTCTTTGTTGCTGCAGAGAAAGACATAAATATCGGATGTTGTTTAATGTAGAGAAAGACATAAATATCAAATGTTGTTGAAATCCATGAGAGAATAAGCATGGAGGGTCTCAGTGGTAGACATTTGATGCAGTTACTTTGATTGGAATGTTGTATTTACACATCACAGACAATTTCTAGCATAAAGAAACAAAAGCAACTACGGTTACCTTTTGCATGTACAGACCCAAATTTAACTTCTGTGAAAAGACAGTTTTATTATTAGGATAGCTGGGTGATGATGAGATAGCATGATCCTTACATCACAGCATGGTAAATATTGTACGAACGAGGACCTGGAATCTGATTATCCGAATTCCTGCTTCATGTGCGTCTAATCCCTAAATTTACATTGCTGCTGCTTAGACTATTAAGGAGAGAGAGAGAGAGAAAGAAAGAGTAGCTTTTTTTTATCACAACCATATGTGTATATATGATGAGAGTTGCACTTGTCTATTCAAACAGAAACAAGTATGATCATCTAAATGTCGAAGCTAGAATAGAACTGTGTAAACTTACATAATCCCCGACGATCCCTTACGGCAAAAGATTCAGATATTCCTTCCTGGATCTTCTCTGACATACTATCATCAGCAGCCATGACTCCGAGCCTGAATCTTTTGCTTGGAACAAAACTTGAATTGTCTTGGAATTTGACACCACAGATGTTAGCCATACCACCCTCCAACCTTGGATACAAGTCTTCAGAAAGTAATGGTGGTTTTCCAGGCCGGCTAGATATCATTTTCTCATGGAAGTATTCTCGCTTCCAATGCTCTTTATGATCATTGTTAAACTCACCGTGAAGGACAACAACCTTAACTTGAATTGAGGATAAGGGTCCTTCTGTAATGATCCTGTTATCACAATCATATATAGCTACCTTTAGAGGATGATCATCATCTGCCATTATGTCTTGTCTCGAGTACTGGGTATCGCAGCATTTGTTCTCAAACTTCATTCGATATTTTCTATGTTCGCCTTCATCAGAGCAACTCCTGAAAAATCATGTTAATAATCAATTAACACAGTACCTTTTCAATTATAATTGCCTAAATAAAATCCGCTAGTCCATTGTAATAGCACAAAGATTTGACAATCGTATTTTCTACAAAAAAGATTTCGAACCTGGGATTACTGTATTGCTGAACATGGTCTCCAGAATTTTCTATCTTCTGCAAAACAAAAGACACACAAACATAGTCAGAAAGTGCTACACACAAATTCAGCTATTTGTGATGGCTAGCTGTTCAAAATGTTTAAGAAGTATTTTGGAGACATTAATTATATCATTGTTTTTCGTAGTCGAGGTTCCTGGTTTTCCAGTAAAGAAACTAAATATGCACTTTATTCCATCAAAATCATTCTGATTCGTGATATATAAATCTTAACAAAACAATATAATATGTTTACTTTGAGCAGCATTCACCCCAATTTCATTAACGATACCATGGGCGAGTACCAGGTTTTACTGAAGTGCAAATAGAAACACCGAATGCCAGATCAATCACACTATCTGACCATAACATAATTTGGCACCACACATTCATGCGAAAGGAAATAAAGCAGAAGAAATAAGTTCCAATAGAGAGGCATATTTATTTAATGAAATGGCTTTAAGCTGGTGATCTACATGTTAAACCCCGGTTGATTTGAGCCCATCGTTTTGCTCTGTTGAACACGTTGGTTCTTGTGATATTGGCTTCTCCTTAGTCTCGTATCTTTAGTGCCAACGGTCATAAAAAGTGTTATTTTTCTCTAGTCTTCACTTAATAGCTAAATTGATGGCTTCACTGTCTCATAACGATTGGCGTAGCATCAATTGCATTTTCATAAAGCTTTATCTGTTAACAGTGTGCAGTGACTAATGATAGAAGGGAACACACCTAGAAGATCGCAATAAAAGTATAATCTATTGATTGAAACTCAAAAGTTTTTCTGCCAACCGGATCCTATCTGCACACAAACTTCTAACCTGAACATGGAAGTAAATGCTTACGGAAAGTTGGTTGTTTAACTGTTCCCATATTAGCCGGAAATTCTTGTGACATTCTTGCATCCTCCTGCCTTGCTCAGTGATCAGTTCATGGAGTTGCAGCTGGGAACTTTGGTAAAATTGTTGCATCTCTTTCTGCAGGGTTTTGCGCTCCTCCACGAAACCCTTTGACATACATTCCATTTCCTTCTTGAGTATTTCATTTTGGGTCTCGTAGAAATCTTTTTTCTCTCTGTTAAGCAGATAAAGAAGAAGAGAATTCTGAATCAAAGAAAATATGTACTAATTTAAGCATGAATGCTCTCATCTTCCATAGCCCATACCACATGTTATAAAAGGGACATCAGACAGAGAAATCCAATTAGATGGGAATGCTCTGCTCTTCCTATTCCTTCGAAGATTTCAAGAAAATAAAAATATGCACATCCAACAGAAAAATCCAATCAGATGGGAATTGTTATGAAACATGGCAGCTAATCAGCATCCACGAAAATATCCCCAAACGGCAACTTGAGGGGTTCCCCTGCACCGGATGTGAAGATTTTACATGTCCGATTGATCGGATCTGAAGGGCTATCAACTGTGTAGAAAAGGGAGTACAGTAACAAGCCAAGCTAAAGAAACAGAGCAACTCACCCGCAAAAAAGAAAAAGAAAAAGAAGGAAACAGAGCAACTGAGCAAGGGAGTGAACTCACTGGCAGCAAGAGCAGGAGCAGCAGCCTCTCGGTCGCTTCGCCTGCGGTGATCCCCGCCGGTCTTCACCACCAGCACCGCCATGGTCCTCCTCCCAGTCCCGGCGAGGCCGAGAATGCGACATCGGCGAATGCGCCGGGCTAGGCAGAAGACCAGAGGAGGGAAAGAAGGACGCGTGACAAGTGGACAGGTTTTTGCTTGGTTATTACAAGGGCGACACAGAGGTGGATGGATCTATAAAAAGAGTGGGAGCTGCGCTCGGCAGAACAGGAATACTCAGTGTTTATCCTTGCGAACGCGTTTTAAGACGCCAACGCGTGTTTCGACATCAAGGTCCCAAGACACTAGAGCATCTTCAACCGTTTGGCCCCCAGCGCACTCGGCGAATGCTTTTTGGCGTTTGTGCTGGCGGTCTTTTTGCTCTGGAGGTGATCGAGTTTTCAGTCACGTTTCGCCTCAGACATCAAAACAAAAAAAAATTCAAACTTGTCTTTCCCACTGCCAAAAAAAGCCACAGGTTCGGCGATCATGCCACAAGTCAACGACCATTATGCCGCAGGTCGACGATCAAAACATAACCAAAAGTTCGACGATCAAAAGGAAGAAATCGTAGACATGGAACTCATCAAACGGCAGGCTCCTCTGCTATGGGACTGGCCGGGGTGGACGTCGACGTTGGCGTGGGAGTGGTTTCAGTGCTCGGGCTCGGCGTCGTCTTGGCTTCAGTGCTCGGGCTCGGCGTTGACGTCGGCGTAGGGGCGGTGGTCGTCGCCGGTCCGGGCATCTGGTTCAAGATGAGGCCGCGCTCCGCCTGATATCACGCCTTCACCTGCTTGCCCATCGTCGACATGTCTACTGCCATCAAGAACATCAGGTCGGTGTTTCTCTTCTTCGCGACAACGTTGGTCCTGAGAAGGTCGAGCGCGACGTCCTGCTTCATCGTCAACGCCGACCACCTCACGTCGGATTTCTCCTCCCTCTTGGCGGCGTTGTTCTTGGTGTCGACGATGCACTGCTCGATCGATGATTGCAGTCATTCGGCAGTTGGTGCCGCATCCCTTGCCGCCTTGGCTCTTTTATTGTCATCAGGGCGCCCTTCTGCTGCCGTCGGGGCAGGTGTGTCCGGCTTGCAGGTCTCCTTGGCCTTGGCTAGAGCGATCCGACACTCCCTCCACTTCTCGCACGACTCGATCCTGGAGAACACGTGAAGGAACTTGAACTCTTGGTCGTTGTTGTCCTGGCGAAACATGTTGAACATCCGAACCATCTGCACAGACGAAGAACAAGTGTCAGCGAAGAACATAATGGAAGAACTGAGTCAGCGACTGGCCATACCTGCCCCTCGATGTTGGCGCCGCTTTCCGGGCGAACCGCGACCTCCTCAAGGAACCCATGCCACTTTTGCAGGCCGCCTGGATGGTCGCCCAATGGTGCACCATGGCCTTCTCGCCGCGATCCATGTGGATGGTGGCGAAGTCGGGGTCGACCAACTTGCGCTCGTCGAAACGTCATTTTGATCCTTCTCCAGTACGTGTCGGCGTTCTGATTCGAGCCTGTGATCGGGTCAATGCTGACGGTCTTCCACGCTTTAGCGAGGCACTCGTCTTCCTTGGACGTCCACTTGACGCGAGGTTCGCCCGGCCTGGCGTTGGCCGCCCGCTTCTTCTTCCTCCCTTTTGGCGCCGGTTCAGGCTCCGCCTCCGCCTGTTCTTTGATACGTCTCCAACGTATCTATAATTTTTGATTACTCCATGCTATATTATCTACTGTTTTGGACTACATTGGGCTTTATTTTCCACTTCTATATTATTTTTGGGACTAATCTATTAACCGGAGGCCCAGCCCAGAATTGCTGTTTTTTTTGTCTATTTCAGTGTTTCGGAGAAACAAAATATCAAACGGAGTCCAAACGGAATAAAATCTTCGGGAACGTGATTTTCTCACCGAACGTGATCCAGGAGACTTGGACCCTACTCCAAGGAGTCAAAGAGGAGGTCACGAGGGTGGGGGGCGCACCCCCCTGCCTCGTGGCCCCCTCGGTGCTCCACCGACGTACTCCTTCCTTCTATATATACACACGTACCCCCAAACGATCAGAACAGGAGTCAAAAACCTAATTCCACCGCCGCAACTTTCTGTATCCACGAGATCCCATCTTGGGGCCTGTTCCGGAGCTCCGTCGGAAGAGGGCCGTCATCACGGAGGGCTTCTACATCATCCTAGCCCCTCCGATGAAGTGTGAGTAGTTTACCTCAGACCTTCGGGTCCATAGTTAGTAGCTAGATGGCTTCTTCTCTCTTTTTGGATCTCAATACAAAGTTCTTGTCCTCTCTTGTGGAGATCTATTCGATGTAATCCTCTTTTTGCGGTGTGTTGAGATCGATGAATTGTGGGTTTATGATCAAGTCTATCTATGAATAATATTTAAATCTTCTCTGAATTCCTTCATGTATGATTGGTTATCTTTGCAAGTCTCTTCGAATTATCCGTTTGGTTTGGCCAACTAGATTGGTAGTTCTTGCCATGGGAGAAGTGCTTAGCTTTGGGTTCGATCTTGCGGTGTCCTTTCCCAGTGACAGAAGGGGCAGCAAGGCACGTATTGTATCGTTGCCATCGAGGATAAGAAAATGGGGTTTATTTCATATTGCATGAATTTATCTCTCTACATCATGTCATCTTGCTTAAGGCGTTACTCTATTTTTAACTTAATACTCTAGATGCATGCTGGATAGCGGTCAATGAGTGGAGTAATAGTAGTAGATGCAGAATTGTTTCGGTCTACTTGTCACGGATGTGATGCCTATATACATGATCATGCTTAGATATTCTCATAACTATGCTCAATTCTGTCAATTGCTCAACAGTAATTTGTTCATCCACCGTAGAATCACTACAAGAAATATGTCAACTTATGACCTTTTGTCAGTGACCCTTGAAGAATTGATCATAAATTTATGACCATTTTAGACCAATTGGTCAAAAGTTGTTCAGGGGGCTCCAAACATTGCGACCATTTTGACCATTGCGACCATTTTGGTCAGAAAGGTCGTAATTTCCTTACACGAAATGGTCACAAAGCAAAAAGTGCTAGTCCGCTGCCTTATTTCTAGTTGTTAATGACCAATATAGATGGTCATAGCCTTGTAAATTGTGGTGGGTTGTGATGACTAGGCGCCATCTCATCAGTTTTGCCTATGTGTCATGTCCATGTGGCAGTTTTTGCCCTAGGTTGTGAAGCAACCTATATTTCTATCATTCCCAAAATTCTCAAAAAAATCTCATAAATTCTTTGGGTCATATCTTCATCAAATATGTAAAAATCCTTCCTTGCCTAGTTCAAAACTAATTCAACAATATTCATTTTCCTATTATGTTCACAACAACACTTTATAAAGGAAGTGCTATTTATATATTCTTGATTGCCCTAGGAATTTTCGGGCACTCTTTCTATCCAAATCATTACCGCATGACAAAATTCAGCTCCATTTGCCTAGCAAATCTTCCTCGGCAAATTTCCAAAGTTTTTGTCCACCTAGAAGCATTGTGAAGTAAGTACCTTTTTTATATCTCTAAATGACATGAAATTTATACAGTTCCTTCATATGCCCAAATTATCACCCTCCTCCAAATTGCAGCTCAGTCAAATAATCTATGTGAGCCCAGGTTTAATTTATATTTTATGGCCAAATTGGCACATTGCAAAGCAAGTGTTATATAGAATCCTCCTATTACCCTCAAACTTTTCGGGCACTCTTTCATACCCAAATGATTGCCACATGATAATATTCAGCTCAATTTTCCTAGTAAATCTTTCTCGGGAAATTTCCAAAGTTTCTACCTCGAGAGAAGCTTTGTGAAGTAAGTACTATCTAGGCTTACCCAAATGATCTGAAAATTGACCAGCGCATGACCATACCTAAGTAACTTACCTACACCAATTTTGAGCTCATTTCATTCATCCAATCTCTCTCACTAGTTTTCCCAAGTTTCTGTCCATAGAAGAGCATTGTGAAGGAAGTACTACTTTGGCATGTCCAAATGGTATCAATTTTCTACAATGCTTTCCTATGCCCAAATAACCATTCTCCACAAAATTTCAGCTCAATCCATTCATTATTTTGAGCCCAGCTTCAACATTCATATTTTTGTCCAGCGTGGTACTTTGCAAAGCAAGTACCACCTAGGATCCTCCTTTTGGGCTAAATTTTTTTGAAGACATTCTCCTTAGTAGATGATCATCCTCAGCCAAAACTCACGCCCATTGGCCATGTGCATTTCCCGTACCGCTAATCAAACACTTGGCTGCTAATTCATGTTTGAGCATCGATCGGTCTTCTCGTGAGAATCTTATGTTGTAATTTTCTTCCTAGAACCAACCTGGGGAGTGCCCAACCCACTAGACATGCCTAAGCCTCCCAGAACACATGGCAACATTACGGTCACGTGGTGACCACGCGACGGGCATGTGAGTTTACGTGCTCTAGAGTTGGGGCCCTCGGCCACTGCCCAAACCTCGACGTATCATCACCAAACCATGTATTTATGATTAAATAGGTCCTTATGTAACTAGAAATGATTTTTGGAAAAAATAAATAGCAAACTATGAGGCAGCTGCAGTTCAAATTTGACCCGCTTCCAACTGAATCGGTGGAAATTTGTCTTTTTCACGAGAGGTGGATCAAAATTTTTTACACCCAACCATTTTGTCAATTGTGCATTAAATATGGCCTAGTATTTTATAAAAATGATTTGGTCCAATTTTGCAACAATTATTTGATAGTTCCTTCACAAAAAAACCTCCTTTCGGGCACTCGAAAAATGGAAAATGGTTTTTTCGTCCAACGAAAATGAAAACTTCCTTAGGCAACATTGTTTGCCATTCCAATATGCACCCTTGTGCACAATATGAGATCATTTGAACAAACTATGCCATGAATGTGGCCATAAGATTGATCATTTGGCTTGAAAGCCATTGATCTCCACACATGATAGCTCGTTTCTGAGAACACTTTTTTAAAATAATTGCCGTATTACAAGTTTGTTATTTTTCCTAGGAACTTGGCCACATATGATGACACAATGCGAAGGTTTCCCAATTTTTTTGATTTTTTTTGAATTTTTTATGCCCGTTTCAAAATGCGGTCAAAACGGCGGGCTTGACCGTTCCTAGCTAGTGGTTGAATCTTGAAAAACTTTTGGTATTTCTCTGATTAAATAGATACTTATGTACCTAGAAATGATTTTTGGAAAAAATAAATAGCAAACTATGAGGCAGCTGCAGTTCAAATTTGACCCGCTTCCAACTGAATCGGCGGAAATTTGTCTTTTTCACGAGAGGTGGATCAAAACTTTTTACACCCAATCATTTTGTCAATTGTGCATTAAATATGGCCTAGTATTTTATAAAAATGATTCGGTCCAATTTTGCAACAATTATTTGGTAGTTTCTTCACAAAAAAACCTCCTTTCGGGCACTCAAAAAATGAAAAATGGTTTTTTCGTCCAACGAAAATGAAAACTTCCTTAGGCAACATTGTTTGCCATTCCAATATGCACCCTTGTGCACAATATGAGATCATTTGAACAAACTATGCCATGAATGTGGCCATAAGATTGATCATTTGACTTGAAAGCCATGAATCTTCACGCATGATAGCTCATTTCTGAGAACACTTTTTTAAAATAATTACCGTATTACAAGTTTATTATTTTTCTTGGAAACTTGGTCACATATAATGACACAATGCGAAGGTTTTCCAATTTTTTGATTTTTTTGAATTTTTTATGCTCGTTTCAAAATGCGGTCAAAACCGCGGGCTTGACCGTTCCTAGCTAGTGGTTGAATCTTGGAATTTTTTGGTGTTTCTCTGATTAAATAGATACTTATGTACCTAGAAATGACTTTTGGAAAAAATAAAGAACAAACTATGAGGCAGCTGCAGTTCAAATTTGACCCGCTTCCTACTAAATCGGCGGGAATTTGTCTTTTTCACCAGAGGTGGATCAAGGCTTTTGACACGCAACCATTTGGTCAATTGTGAATCAAATATGGCCTAGTATTTTAATAAAATGATTTGGTCCAATTTTGCAACAAATATATGGTAGGTCCTTCACAAAAAGAACTCAATTCGGGCACTCGAAAAATGGAAAATGAATTTTCCGTGCATAAAAAATGAAAACTCCCTTAGGCAACCCTGTTTGGAATTCCCAGATGCAACCTTCTGCACATATTTTAGAAAATTTGGGGTCAATTTTGCAACTAATATTTGGTAGATTCTTCACATAAATAGAGGGAGTTAATGTTTTTTTCTGTCATATCTATTCTGCTCAACTGGGCCGAAACTTATCCAGCCCAGTCTTGCCTGGGCCTTAGGCCCATTGGGACAGCGGCTCGAGCACCGCCTGCCCTCAGATCTCGATCCGACGGTGCGGAGCGCGCGCGTCTGGAATAAAAGAGACGCTTCCTGCGGAAACCCTAGCCCCCTCCCACCGAAAACCTAGCCGCCTCCTTACTCGATCCCCCGATTCAGATCTACCACCTACGCGTCCTGTCTGCCGCCGTCCCCTTCTCCCATGGCCCCGGTGCCTCTTCCCCAGTAGACATGCGTGTCGCCCGCCTCGGCCTCGTCGGTGACGGACGCGCCGCCGCTCATCGACGACGGCGTCACGCCCGGCGAGCCATAGCCATGTCCTCTCCCTCACCCCTCTCTAACCCTAGCTTCCCGTCGCCGGAGGCGGCGCCCTCCTTCCCGAGCCACGCCTTCATCCTCTCCTCTCCCGCAACCCCAAACCCGGCCCGACCGCCAATCTCCACTCCCCCAACCCCAGCCCCAGCCCCGCCGGCGACCTCCTCCCCCACTCCTCAAATCCCCGGCGACATCGTCTCCTTCATACCCGCCGTTGACCTCCGCCTTCTACTCCACCCTCTCCTTTTCTCCATGTCGAAACCGTAGATCGACGCCATGGCCACCTCGCAGGTGACGCGCGCAGGAGGTGTTGGGGAACGTAGTAATTTTGAAAATTTTCCTACGCGCACGCAAGATCATGGTGATGCATAGCAACGAGAGGGGAGAGTGTTGTCTACGTACCAACGCAGACCGACTGCGGAAGCGATCACACAACATAGAGGAAGTAGTTGTACGTCTTCTTCCCGATCCGATCGATCCAAGCACCATTACTCCGGCACCTCCGAGTTCTTAGCACACGTTCAGCTCGATGACGATCCTCGGGCTCCGATCCAGCAAAGCGTCGAGGAAGAGTCTCGTCAGCACGATGGCATGGTGACGATCTTGATGTACTACCGACGCAGGGCTTCGCCTAAGCTCTACAACGATATGACCGAGGTTGAATTTGGTGGCAGGGGGCACCGCACACGGCTAAGGAACGATCAACAATGATCAACTTGTGTGTCTATGGGGTGCCCCCTGCCCCCGTATATAAACGAGCAAGGGGAGGAGGCGGACGGCCAAGGTGTGGCGCGCCAAGGGGAGTCCTACTCCCACCGGGAGTAGGACTCCTAGTTGGACTAGGAGAGAAGGGGGAGAATAGGAGGAAGAGAGGAAGGAAAGGGGGGGGGGCGCCGGCCCCCCTTCCCTTGTCCTATTCGGACTAGGAAGGGGAGGGGCGCGTGGACACCTCTTGCCTCCTCTCCTCTTCTCCCTTAAGGCCCATGTTGGCCCAATAACCCCCGGGGGGTTCCGGTAACCCCCCCGGTACTCCGGTAAAATGCCGATTTCACCCGGAACAATTCCGATGTCCAAATATAGGCTTCCAATATATCAATCTTTATGTCTTGACCATTTCGAGACTCCTCGTAATGTCCGTGATCACATCCGGGACTCCGAACAACCTTCGGTACATCAAAATGCATAAACTCATAATAACTGTCATCGTAACGTTAAGCGTGCGGACCCTACGGTTCAAGAACAATGTAGACATGACCGAGACACGTCTCCGGTCAATAACCAATAGCGGGACCTGGATGCCCATATTGGCTCCTACATATTCTACGAAGATCTTTATCGGTCAGACCGCATAACAACATACGTTGTTCCCTTTGTCATCGGTATGTTACTTGCCCGAGATTCGATCGTCGGTATCCAATACCTAGTTCAATCTCGTTACCGGCAAGTCTCTTTACTCGTTCCGTAATACATCATCTCACAACTAACATATTAGTTGTAGTGCTTGCAAGGCTTATGTGATGTGCATTACCGAGAGGGCCCAGAGATACCTTTCCGACACTCGGAGTGACAAACCCTAATCTCGAAATACGCCAACCCAACATCTACCATTGGAGACACCTGTAGTACTCCTTTATAATCACCCAGTTACGTTGTGACGTTTGGTAGTACCCAAAGTGTTCCTCCGGTAAACGGGAGTTGCATAATCTCATAGTTATAGGAACATGTATAAGTCATGAAGAAAGCAATAGCAACATACTAAACGATCGGGTGCTAAGCTAATGGAATGGGTCATGTCAATCAGATCATTCAACTAATGATGTGACCTCATTAATCAAATAACAACTCTTTGTTCATGGTTAGGAAACATAACCATCTTTGATTAACGAGCTAGTCAAGTAGAGGCATACTAGTGACACTCTGTTGGTCTATGTATTCACACATGTATTATGTTTCCGGTTAATACAATTCTAGCATGAATAATAAACATTTATCATGATATAAGGAAATAAATAATAACTTTATTATTGCCTCTAGGGCATATTTCCTTCAGTCTCCCACTTGCACTAGAGTCAATAATCTAGATTACACAGTAATGATTCTAACACCCATGGAGCCTTGGTGCTGATCATGTTTTGCTCGTGGAAGAGGCTTAGTCAACAGGTTTGCAACATTCAGATCCGTATGTATCTTGCAAATCTCTATGTCTCCCACCTGGACTAAATCCCAGATGGAGTTGAAGCGTCTCTTGATGTGTTTGGTCCTTTTGTGAAATCTGGATTCCTTTGCCAAAGCAATTGCACCAGTATTGTCACAAAAGATTTTCATTGGACCCGATGCACTAGGTATGACACCTAGATCGGATATGAACTCCTTCATCCAGACTCCTTCGTTTGCTGCTTCCGAAGCAGCTATGTACTCCGCTTCACATGTAGATCCCGCTACGATGCTTTGTTTAGAACTGCACCAACTGACAGCTCCACCATTTAAAGTAAACACGTATCCGGTTTGCGATTTAGAATCGTCCGGATCAGTGTCAAAGCTTGCATCAACGTAACCTCTTACGGTGAGCTCTTTGTCACCTCCATATACGAGAAACATATCCCTAGTCCTTTTCAGGTATTTCAGGATGTTCTTGACCGCTGTCCAGTGATCCACTCCTGGATTACTTTGGTACCTCCCTGCTAAACTTATAGCAAGGCACACATCAGGTCTGGTACACAGCATTGCATACATGATAGAGCCTATGGCTGAAGCATAGGGAACATCTTTCATTTTCTCTCTATCTTCTGCAGTGGTCGGGCATTGAGTCTGACTCAACTTCACACCTTGTAACACAGGCAAGAACCCTTTCTTTGCTTGATCCATTTTGAACTTCTTCAAAATCTTGTCAAGGTATGTGCTTTGTGAAAGTCCAATTAAGCGTCTTGATCTATCTCTATAGATCTTTATGCCTAATATGTACGCAGCTTCCCCGAGGTCTTTCATCGAAAAACTTTTATTCAAGTATCCCTTTATGCTATCCAGAAATTCTATATCATTTCCAATCAGCAATATGTCATCCACATATAATATCAGAAATGCTACAGAGCTCCCACTCACTTTCTTGTAAATACAGGCTTCTCCAAAAGTCTGTATAAAGCCAAATGCTTTGATCACACTATCAAAGCGTTTATTCCAACTCCGAGATGCTTGCACCAGTCCATAAATGGATCGCTGGAGTTTGCATACTTTGTTAGCTCCCTTTGGATCGACAAAACCTTCTGGTTGCATCATATACAACTCTTCTTCCAGAAATCCATTCAGAAATGCAGTTTTGACATCCATCTGCCATATTTCATAATCATAAAATGCGGCAATTGCTAACATGATTCTGACGGATTTAAGCATCGCTACGGGTGAGAAGTTCTCATCGTAGTCAACCCCTTGAACTTGTCGAAAACCTTTTGCGACAAGTCGAGCTTTATAGACAGTAACATTACCGTCAGCGTCAGTCTTTTTCTTGAAGATCCATTTATTCTCAATTGCTTGCCGATCATCAGGCAAGTCAACCAAAGTCCATACTTTGTTCTCATACATGGATCCCATCTCAGATTTCATGGCCTCAAGCCACTTTGCGGAATCTGGGCTCACCATCGCTTCTTCATAGTTCGTAGGTTCATCATGATCTAGTAGCATGACTTCCAGAACTGGATTACCGTACCACTCTGGTGCGGATCTCACTCTGGTTGATCTACGTGGTTCAGTAGTATCTTGTTCTGAAGTTTCATGATCATCATCATTAGCTTCCTCACTAATTGGTATAGGTGTCGCAGAAACAGTTTTCTGTGATCTACTATTTTCCAATAAGGGAGTAGGTACAGTTACCTCGTCAAGTTCTACTTTTCTCCCACTCACTTCTTTCGAGAGAAACTCCTTCTCTAGAAAGTTTCCGAATTTAGCAACAAAAGTCTTGCCTTCGGATCTGTGATAGAAGGTGTATCCAATAGTTTCCTTTGGATATCCTATGAAGACACATTTCTCCGATTTGGGTTCGAGCTTATCAGGTTGAAGCTTTTTCACATAAGCATCGCAGCCCCAAACTTTAAGAAACGACAACTTTGGTTTCTTGCCAAACCATAGTTCATAAGGCGTTGTCTCAACGGATTTTGATGGTGCCCTATTTAACGTGAATGCAGCCGTCTCTAAAGCATAACCCCAAAACGATAGCGGTAAATCAGTAAGAGACATCATAGATCGCACCATATCTAGTAAAGTACGATTACGACGTTCGGACACACCATTACGCTGTGGTGTTCCGGGTGGCGTGAGTTGCGAAACTATTCCACAGTTTTTCAAATGTACACCAAACTCGTAACTCAAATATTCTCCTCCACGATCAGATCGTAGAAACTTTATTTTCTTGTTACGATGATTTTCAACTTCACTCTGAAATTCCTTGAACTTTTCAAATGTTTCAGACTTATGTTTCATTAAGTAAATATACCCATATCTGCTTAAATCATCTGTGAAGGTGAGAAAATAACGATATCCGCCACGAGCCTCAATATTCATCGGACCACATACATCGGTATGTATGATTTCCAATAAATCTGTTGCTCTCTCCATAGTACCGGAGAATGGTGTCTTAGTCATCTTGCCTATGAGGCACGGTTCGCAAGTACCAAGTGATTCATAATCAAGTGGTTCCAAAAGCCCATCAGAATGGAGTTTCTTCATGCGCTTTACACCGATATGACCTAAACGGCAGTGCCACAAATAAGTTGCACTATCATTATCAACTCTGCATCTTTTGGCTTCTACATTATGAATATGTGTATCACTACTATCGAGATTCAACAAGAATAGACCACTCTTCAAAGGTGCGTGACCATAAAATATATTACTCATATAAATAGAACAACCATTATTCTCTGATTTAAATGAATAACCGTCTCGCATTAAACAAGATCCAGATATAATGTTCATGCTCAACGCTGGCACCAAATAACAATTATTTAGGTCTAATATTAATCCCGAAGGTAGATGTAGAGGTAGCGTGCCGACCGCGATCACATCGACTTTGGAACCGTTTCCCACGCGCATCGTCACCTCGTCCTTTGCTAGCGTCCGCTTATTCCGTAGTCCCTGTTTCGAGTTGCAAATATTAGCAACAGAACCAGTATCAAATACCCAGGTGCTACTGCGAGCTCTAGTAAGGTACACATCAATAACATGTATATCACATATACCTTTGTTCACCTTGCCATCCTTCTTATCCGCCAAATACTTGGGGCAGTTCCGCTTCCAGTGACCAGTCTGCTTGCAGTAGAAGCACTCAGTTTCAGGCTTAGGTCCAGACTTGGGTTTCTTCTCCTGAGTAGCAACTTGCTTGCTATTCTTCTTGAAGTTCCCTTTCTTCTTCCCTTTGCCCTTTTTCTTGAAACTAGTGGTTTTGTTAACCATCAACACTTGATGCTCCTTCTTGATTTCTACCTCCGCAGCTTTCAGCATTGCGAAGAGCTCAGGAATAGTCTTGTTCATCCCTTGCATATTATAGTTCATCACGAAGCTCTTGTAGCTTGGTGGCAGTGATTGGAGAATTCTGTCAATGACGCAATCATCTAGAAGATTAACTCCCATCTGAATCAAGTGATTATTATACCCAGACATTTTGAGTATATGCTCACTGACAGAACTGTTCTCCTCCATCTTGCAGCTATAGAACTTATTGGAGACTTCATATCTCTCAATTCGGGCATTTGCTTGAAATATTAACTTCAACTCCTGGAACATCTCATATGCTCCATGACGTTCAAAACGTCGTTGAAGTCCCGATTCTAAGCCGTAAAGCATGGCACACTGAACTATCGAGTAGTCATCAGCTTGGCTCTGCCAGACGTTCATAACATCTGGTGTTGCTCCAGCAGCAGGCCTGGCACCTAGCGGTGCTTCCAGGACGTAATTCTTCTGTGCAGCAATGAGGATAATCCTCAGGTTATGGACCCAGTCCGTGTAATTGCTACCATCATCTTTCAACTTTGCTTTCTCAAGGAACGCATTAAAATTCAACGAAACAACAGCACGAGCCATCTATCTACAATCAACACAAATAAGCAAGATACTATCAGGTACTAAGTTCATGATAAGTTTAAGTTCAGTTAATCAAATTACTTAGGAACTCCCACTTAGATAGACATCCCTCTAATCTTCTAAGTGATTACGTGATCCAAATCAACTAAACCATAACCGATCATCACGTGAGATGGAGTAGTTTTCAATGGTCAACATCGTTATGTTGATCATATCTACTATATGATTCACGCTCGACCTTTCGGTCTCTGTGTTCCGAGGCCATATCTGTATATGCTTGGCTTGTCAAGTATAACCTGAGTATTCTGCGTGTGCAACTGTTTTGCACCCGTTGTATTTGGACGTAGAGCTTATCACACCCGATCATCACGTGGTGTCTGGGCACGACGAACTTTGGCAACGGTGCATACTCAGGGAGAACACTTCTTGATAATTTAGTGAGAGATCATCTTATAATGCTACCGTCAATCAAAGCAAGATAAGATGCATAAAAGGATAAACATCACATGCAATCAATATAAGTGATATGATATGGCCATCATCATCTTGTGCTTGTGATCTCCATCTCCGAAGCACCGTCATGATCACCATCGTCACCGGCGTGACACCTTGATCTCCATCGTAGCATCATTGTCGTCTCGCCAATCTTATGCTTCCATGACTATCACTACCGCTTAGTAATAAAGTAAAGCATTACATCGCGATTGCATTGCATACAATAAAGCGACAACCATATGGCTCCTGCCAGTTGCCGATAACTTGGTTACAAAACATGATCATCTCATACAATAAAATCAGCATCATGCCTTGACCATATCACATCACAACATGCCCTGCAAAAACAAGTTAGACGTCCTCTACTTTGTTGTTGCAAGTTTTACGTGGCTGCTACGGGCTTAAGTAAGAACTCATCTCACCTACGCATCAAAACCACAACGATAGTTCGTCAAATAGACTCCGTTTTAACCTTCTCAAGGACCGGGCATAGCCACACTTGGTTCAACTAAAGTTGGAGAGACAGTCTTCCGCAAGCCATCTATGTGCAAAGCACGTCGAGGGAACCGGTCTCGTGTAAGAGTACGCGTAAGGTTGGTCCGGATCGTCTCGCCCAACAATACCGCCGAACCAAAGTATGACATGCTAGTAGGCAGTATGACTTGTATCGCCCACAACTCACTTGTGTTCTACTCGTGCAAATAACATCAAACCATAAAACCTAGGCTCGGATGCCACTGTTGGGGAACGTAGTAATTTCGAAAATTTTCCTACGCGCACGCAAGATCATGGTGATGCATAGCAACGAGAGGGGAGAGTGTTGTCTACGTACCAACGCAGACCGACTGCGGAAGCGATCACACAACATAGAGGAAGTAGTCGTACATCTTCTTCCCGATCCGATCGATCCAAGCACCGTTACTCCGGCACCTCCGAGTTCTTAGCACACGTTCAGCTCGATGACGATCCTCCGGCTCCGATCCAGCAAAGCGTCGAGGAAGAGTCTCGTCAGCACGACGGCGTGGTGACGATCTTGATGTACTACTCACGCAGGGCTTCGCCTAAGCTCTACAACGATATGACCGAGGTGGAATTTGGTGGCAGGGGGCACCGCACACGGCTAAGGAACGATCAACAATGATCAACTTGTGTGTCTATGGGGTGCCCCCTGCCCCCGTATATAAAGGAGCAAGGGGAGGAGGCGGCCGGCCAAGGTGTGGCGCGCCAAGGGGAGTCCTACTCCCACCGGGAGTAGGACTCCTAGTTGGACTAGGAGAGAAGGGGGAGAATAGGAGGAAGAGAGGAAGGAAAGGGGGGGGGGCGCCGCCCCCCTTCCCTTGTCCTATTCGGACTAGGAAGGGGAGGGGTGCGCGGCCACCTCTTGCCTCCTCTCCTCTTCTCCCTTAAGGCCCATGTTGGCCCAATAACCCCCGGGGGGTTCCGGTAACCCCCCCGGTACTCCGGTAAAATGCCGATTTCACCCGGAACAATTCCGATGTCCAAATATAGGCTTCCAATATATCAATCTTTATGTCTCGACCATTTCGAGACTCCTCGTCATGTCCGTGATCACATCCGGGACTCCGAACAACCTTCGGTACATCAAAATGCATAAACTCATAATAACTGTCATCGTAACGTTAAGCGTGCGGACCCTACGGTTCGAGAACAATGTAGACATGACCGAGACACGTCTCCGGTCAATAACCAATAGCGGGACCTGGATGCCCATATTGGCTCCTACATATTCTACAAAGATCTTTATCGGTCAGACCGCATAACAACATACATTGTTCCCTTTGTCATCGGTATGTTACTTGCCCGAGATTCGATCGTCGGTATCCAATACCTAGTTCAATCTCGTTACCGGCAAGTCTCTTTACTCGTTCCGTAATACATCATCTCACAACTAACATATTAGTTGCAGTGCTTGCAAGGCTTATGTGATGTGCATTACCGAGAGGGCCCAGAGATACCTCTCCGACACTCGGAGTGACAAACCCTAATCTCGAAATACGCCAACCCAACATCTACCATTGGAGACACCTGTAGTACTCCTTTATAATCACCCAGTTACGTTGTGACGTTTGGTAGTACCCAAAGTGTTCCTCCGGTAAATGGGAGTTGCATAATCTCATAGTTATATGAACATGTATAAGTCATGAAGAAAGCAATAGCAACATACTAAACGATCGGGTGCTAAGCTAATGGAATGGGTCATGTCAATCAGATCATTCAACTAATGATGTGACCTCGTTAATCAAATAACAACTCTTTGTTCATGGTTAGGAAACATAACCATCTTTGATTAACGAGCTAGTCAAGTAGAGGCATACTAGTGACACTCTGTTGGTCTATGTATTCACACATGTATTATGTTTCCGGTTAATACAATTCTAGCATGAATAATAAACATTTATCATGATATAAGGAAATAAATAATAACTTTATTATTGCCTCTAGGGCATATTTCCTTCAGGAGGAGCCCGTCCATGGCGACACCGGTGAGATCTGGTATGGATCCCCCTTTCTTCTTCTTCTAGATTTCTTCAGCTTGCTCGAATCTCATTGCGTTTGTGCGTTTTTTTGCAGATCGTCTGGTCAAGGAGGACGCCATGGACAAGCTCGATGCCATGGCGACCTCGCACGCAGCACAGGAGGAAGCTAGACATGGCGACAACCGATCTGGTATGACCCCCCTCCACCCTCTCTGTGTAGGTTCTTCCTCACCTCTCCTTCTCTCCCTCCCAGATCCATCGGAGCAAGGTCGCCATGGACCTTGATTGAGTAGTAGCGATGTCATGTTGTTCTGTTTGCCCAACTGCCCAACTGTACTACTGCATCTTGATTGTCGATTAGCTGCAACTTGATTGTGGATTTAATTTGTCACCCAAGTGCATGTTGTGCTGTCTGCCCTGTCGCATATATCCCAGTATTCAGTTATTCACCTGTCACTTTTCTCATTAGGATGAAGATTTTTCTTCTATCTAGTTCATATGCATGATCATTTTTTGTGAAGGCAGGCTTTTAACCTTTCGAGTTAGACATGCATTAATTACTTGATGATGTTCGGTACATGACGTGTTTGATGCATCTCTTTTCAGGTAAGAGATGGCTCTCACCAGAATTGGTCTTGCTGGCCTCGCCGTCATTGGGCAGAACCTTGCCCTCAACATTGGAGAGAATGGCTTCCCCATCTCTGGAGGTGTATGCTGATTATTTGAGGATGCTTTATATATGTCCCAAGATGTCTTTATGTAATACCTGATATGATAACATGACCTGAATTAGGACTATTAGCTCCTTTACTTGCTTTGTTTGGTTAAGACTGATGATGCCATGGATAAGCACATTACTATTAAGTTTAAAAGTTCTGTTAAAACAAGGTGGAATCATGTTTTTTCTAGCAAATGTTCTATGCGCTGCCACACTTATATTTTAATTTTCTGTTATTTTTATTGCTGCTATGTTTGTACTCCCATTGGGAAACTTGGCTAGCTGCCCATATCAGTTGATGAACTATACTATTATCCACTACTTTTAATCAGCTGATGATGCATATTTAGTTTGGCTGATTTTGTTACATACATACATGGCTTTGTTTTGGTCTGGCAACTCAACTGTGATGCCATTGTTGCTGCTCTATATAACTTCTGTATGTTTATTGCATCCATCCTAGTTGTCTATATAACGTGTCTAGTTAACGACCGGTATTGTGAGATTTTGGTGGTTGCTTTGAGTACATTTAACTTGTAGTTCTGTGTATCATCTGTGCTACCCTTGTGGTTGGCATCTGAGAGAAAGAAATTGTGCACTTTGTTCTTCTCATAAGTTACATTTTTAAATTCTTTTGCTTTTTGTCCTGTTTGCACTTAGCTTCTATTATCCCTCTTTGTTGCACTTGGTCTAAGGGGGATGTAGTGGGCGCGGATAGAGAAATGGTTTACTTGCCAACCCTTTGCAGCGTTTGCCATTTCTTTGGATTAGTGGCAGTGATTTGAACCTTACCCGTGCTTCTGATAAATTCATGAAGGACAAGGGAAAACATGGTTGAATTTCTTAATATGAGACAAAAAGAGACAGTCTCATTATTGTCATTCTTTTAGATTCATGTGTTCTGTTTGACCATGGCTGTGATGATAAACACTTTCAACAAACATGCCAGTTCTGCTTCTGAAAATTCATGACTGAAAAACCTGTTATACAAGATCTGTTTAGTACTCATGTATTATGGTCGTGGCTTATTTAGTATGTGCTTGCTGTGCCTTGTGTATTGGTGCCTAATTAGCTTCTGTTAGGGGATAATCTACTGGTTATAGCAAGATTTTACTCTTGTGCCGTGGAATAGATGGTTCATGTGTACTGCGATGTACTAGTTGAGCTCTGCTGGCTGTACGAGTTGAGCTCTGCTCCTTCTAACTCATATCAATTTTTCTCCTGCTGCTGTACAAGTGATGCTTGTGTGATTGTTGATGGACAGGAACTAGCAAACTTTGTTGTTTTGCAACTGAATGAACGCAACTTCAGTTTGTATGTCACCCAGCTTGCTGTTGCGGTGGCTGTCGATGCCGGTGAGCCTGCAACATCTCTGATGAGCTGCAGGACCTGGACACCTTAGGTATGCCCTGCTCCTCCTCCTTCCACCCTCATCTCATGTGCGCCAAGTCCATCTATCTCATGTGCATGTAGATCATGATGTACCAGAACCCTGCAACAGAATACTGATGTAATATGCAAAGAACAAATTAAAACCATGTTCTATATCCTGACTTGTTATTTTCTTATCTAGCAAATTGTAGACATGAATCTCTAGTTGACCTATTGTTTCATAGACATATATCTGCATTTCTGCTGCTTTATCATACATTTGATCCATAAATCTGCATTTCTGTGAAATTTTTGCATGAGAGCAAACTGGTGTAGCTAGCTGGACTATGCAACCAAGAATCAGGAAGTAGCATATTCAGTTTTGCTAATAGAAAATAAATGTACAAAAAACTTTAAATTTGTCTGTTAGAGATAGCAGTACCGATTGTACCTGTTAAACAAGCATATATTCTTCCTGGAATGTTTGTCTATCAGCTAGTATGATGGCATATTAACAACTTTCTGAGGGTGCTAGAGTCACATACTCTTGGGTTCCATGTTAAAATAAACTAATGGATATATATCTTAGTAATATTAAACAAAGCTATATGGCTTATCTTTTGAGTTTTCCAATGCCATCTAATCACTTTGGCAATGTTCTTTTATGAGTAAAGCATTATTAACGCCTAAAATATTACCAAGCAGGCTTTGTTGTCTTTAGGATGATGAGATTTGTCGGAATCTGTAGATTTACTAAACTGAGGCATTGGGCAAACGAGATTAGGCATTTATGTATAATTTTAGTTTTGGATGTGTCCAAAGCAAACATTACTGTCAACTGTCAAGTTGATTCTAAAATGTCTCATTAACTTCACTATTCTGTTATTTACTGTTAGATTTACTTCTATTTTGTTCCTAAACATTTTCTTCTGTAAGGTGCAGATGCTGGGCTTTCTTGCTTCTTCGTGAGCATCAGGACAAAGAAGTCGGAGGAAGAGTAGTTCTAGCTCATTGGAGCTAGTTCTGAGAGTAATGAAGCCCTTTATGCTGCTCCTATTTGTATGTGTGTTATATGATGTAGCAGAATCTGTTCATGTGATTGTACACTTGTGGAGCTTGTTATCTGATTGTAAACTTGATGCTATCACATTTGTATGTGTGTTATATGATGTAACACTTTGATGGTTGATAATATTTGAAATATTTCGTGTGTTTTGTGTGCCAATTTAAATACTAGGTATTTATTTACATCAAATTAGAAAATAAAGAATATGGCTCTGACAGCTAGGACCCAGTACCAGAATCTGACAATGGGGACCCACCTAACTAGTGAACCCATTTTATAAAAAAAGAAAACTGAAATTGTTGAGACAAAAAGGCCACGACCCAAAAATAAAAAGGCTTCAATGTTGGGCTTGGCCCATGAAGTCGACCAAAAATTGACAGGAAAAAATACACTAAAAAGGCCGAATTAATGGGCTCGGCCCATATAAACACCGAATTGGACCGGGCTGAATCTTGTGCCACATCAGCTTGCCACGCTGGATGCCTACGTGGCCTGGGGAGGTTGCTAGTGACCAAAACGCCACAGTAGGAATATTTTGGTCATAAACATCTACGACCATTCCAGAAGAAAGGTCGCTATAGTCAGTTTACGACGCCCAGCTTTTGACCTTCTATTTTTGGTCACAAAAAGGTCATAAATGGAAATTTTTGACCATTCAGTGACCAATAGTGGTGGTCATAAGTTGACATATTTCTTGTAGTGAATACTTATGCTCTTGAGAGAAGCCACTAGTGAAACCTATGGCCCCCGGGTCTATTCTCATCATATCAATCTCCATCACTTTAATCTTGCTTTGCTTTTTTACTTTGCCTTTATTTTTTACTTTGCATCTTTATACCAAAAATATTATATCTATCAGATCTCACTCTCGTAAGTGACCGTGAAGGGACTGACAACCCCTAATCGCATTGGTTGTGAGTAGCTATTGTTTTGTGTAGGTACGAGGGACTTGAGCGTGGCCTCCTACTGGATTGATACCTTGGTTCTCAAAAACTGAGGGAAATACTTACGCTACTCTGCTGCATCATCCCTTCCTCTTCGGGGAAAACCAACGCAAGCTCAAGACGTAGCAAGAAGGATTTCTGGCGCCGTTGCCAGGGAGTCTACACAAAAAGTCAACATACCAAGTACCCATCACAATCCCTATCTCTCGCATTACATTATTTGCCATTTGCCTCTCGTTTTCCTCTCCCCCACTTCACCCTTGCCATTTTATTCGCCTTCTCTCTCTCTATCCTCCCTCTCTATTTGCCTCTTTTGCCCGCTTGATGTTTGTTTGCTCGTGTGCTAGATTGCTTGTTTGCCGCGATGGCTCAAGATACTACCAAATTGTGTGACTTCACCAATACCAATAATAATGATTTCCTTAGCACTCCGATTGCTCCTCTTGCTAATACTGAATCTTGTGAAATTAATACTGCTTTGTTGAATCTTGTTATGAAAGATCAATTCGCGGCCTTCCTAGTGAAGATGCCGCTACTCATCTGAATAGCTTCGTTGATTTATGTGATATGCAAAAGAAAAAAGATGTCGATAATGATGTCGTTAAATTGAAGCTATTTCCTTTTCGCTTAGAGATCATGCTAAAGCTTGGTTTTCGTCTTTGCCTAAAAATAGTATTGATTTATGGAACAAGTGCAAAGATGCTTTTATCTCTAAGTATTTTCCTCCCGCTAAGACCATTTCTCTTAGAAACGGTATTATGAACTTTAAACAACTTGATCATGAACATGTTGCACAAGCTTGGGGGAGAATGAAATTAATGATACATAATTGCCCTACTCATGGTTTGAATTTGTTGATGATTATACAAATTTTTTATGCCGGATTGAATTTTGCTTCTAGAAATCTTTTAGATTCGGCCGCGGGAGGCACTTTTATGGAAATCACTTTAGGAGATGCTACTAAACTCCTAGATAATATTATGGTTAATTATTCTCAATGGCATACTGAAAGATCTTCTAATAAAAAAGTGCATGCGATAGAAGAAATCAATGTTTTGAGCGGGAAGATGGATGAACTTATGAAATTATTTGCTACTAAGAGTGTTTCTTCTGATCCTAATGATATGCATTTTTCTACTTTGATTGAGAACAACAATGAATCTATGGATGTGAATTTTGTTGGTAGGAATAATTTTGGTAACAACGCTTATAGAGGGAATTTTAATCCTAGGCCATATCCTAGTAATCCTTCTAATAATTATGGGAATTCCTACAACAACTCTTATGGAAATTATAATAAGATGCCCTCTGAATTTGAGAATAGTGTTAAAGAGTTTATGAATTCACAAAAGAATTTTAATGCTTTGCTTGAAGAGAAATTGCTTAAAGTTGATGATTTGGCTAGAAACGTTGATAGAATTTTCTTGAGATTGATTCTTTAAAGATTAGATCTATTCCTCCTAAGCATGATATCAATGATTATCTTAAAGCCATGAGAATTTCCATTGATGAGTCAAAGGAAAGAACCGCTAGGATGCGTGCTTCCAAAGATGCCTTTATTAAAGCGTGTTCTTCCAATTCCTATGAAAATCAAGATGAAGATCTAAAAGTTATTGATGTGTCCCCTATTAAATCTTTATTTTGCAATATGAATCTTGATGAAACTGAATATGATCTTCCTTTACCTAGAAGGCGTTCTAAAAATTCGGAGTATTTAGATCTTAATGATGAAATTGATGAAAGTGGGATTGAAAGAAATAAAAATCTAGATGTTGCTAAACCCACTATATTGGATTCCAAGGAATTTAATTATGAAAGTTTCTCTTTAATTGATTGTATTTCCTTGTTGCAATCCGTGCTAAATTCTCCACATGCTTATAGTCAAAATAAAGCCTTCACCGAACATATTGTTGATGCCTTGATGCAATCTTATGAAGAAAAACTTGAGTTGAAAGTTTATATCCCTAGAAAACTCTATGATGAGTGGGAACCAACTATTAAAATTAAAATTAAAGATCATAAGTTTTATGCTTCGTGTGATTTGGGTGCTAGTGTCTCCACTATTCCCAAAACTTTGTGTGATTTGCTGGATTTTCGCAATTTTGATGATTGCTCTCTAAACTTGCATCTTGCGGATTTCACTATTAAGAAACCTATGGGAAGGATTAATGATGTTCTTATTGTTGCAAATAGGAATTATGTTCCCATAGATTTCATTGTTCTTGATATAGATTGCAATCCTTCTTGCCCTATTATTCTTGGTAGACCTTTCCTTAGAACGGTTGGTGCGATTATTGATATGAAGGAAGGGAATATTAGATTTCAATTTCCATTAAAAAAGGGCATGGAACACTTTCCAAGAAAGAAAATAAAATTACCATATGAAACTATCATGAGAGCCACTTATGGATTACCTACCAAAGATGGCAATACTTAGATCTATCCTTGCTTTTATGCCTAGCTAGGGGCGTTAAACGATAGCGCTTGTTGGGAGGCAACCCAATTTTATTTTTATTCCTTGCTTTTTGCTCCTGCTTAGTAATAAATAAATTATTTAGCCTCTGTTTTGGTTGTGTTTTTTGTGTTTAATTAGTATTTGTGCCAAGTAGAACCGTTGGGAAGACTTGGGGAAAGTCTTGTTGAACTTGCTGTAAAAAACAGAAACTTTAGCGCTCACGAGAACTGCTGTCATTTTTATTTGAAGAGTGATATTTAGTTAATTATTTTTGCAGATTATTAATAGATAAATTCCTCACGTCCATAAATTTATTTTAGAATTTTTGGGGTTCCAGATCTTGCGCTAGCTACAGATTACTACAGACTGTTCTATTTTTGACAGATTCTATTTTTCGTGTGTTGTTTGCTTATTTTGATGAATCTATGGCTAGTAAAATAGTTCATAATCCATAGAGTAGTTGGAATAAAGTAGGTTTAACACAAATATAAATAAAGAATGAGTTCATTACAGTACCTTGAAGTGGTCTTTTGTTTTCTTTCGCTAACGGAGCTCACGAGTTTTCTATTTTGAGTTTGATGTTGTGAAGTTTTCAAGTTTTGGGTGAATTATTTTGATAGATTAAGGAGTGGAAAGAGCCTAACCTTGGGTTGCCCATGGCACCCCCAATATAATCCAAGGACACCAAGAAGTCAAAGCTTGGGGATGCCCCGGGAGGCATCCCCTTCTTTCGTCCACTTCCATCGGTAATTTACTTGGAGCTATATTTTTATTCACCAACATGATATGTGTTTTGCTTGGAGCGTCTTGTATTATTTGTGTCTTTGTTTCTTAGTATGCCACAATCGTCCTTTCTGTACACACCTTTTGAGAGAGCCATACATGAATTAAAATTTGATAGAATACTCTATGTGCTTCACTTATATCTTTTGAGCTAAGTAGTTTTGCTCTATGTGCTTCACTTATATCTTTTGAGCTAAGTAGTTTTGCTCTATGTGCTTCACTTATATCTTTTGAGCGTTATAATTTTGCTCTATGTGCTTCACTTAGATCTTTTAGAGCATGGTGGTGGATTTGTTTTAAAGAAACTATTGATCTCTCAGGCTTCACTTAAATTATTTTGAGAGTCTCTTAATAGCATGGTAATTTGCTTAATAATAATATGCTTGGTATTCAAGATTTGTGAAACTTTCTTTTGAGTGTGTTGAATACTAAGAAAAGATTGAAGCTTGATAATTGTTTTGAGATATGGAGGTGATAATATTAAAGTCATGCTAGTTGAGTAGTTGTGAATTTATAGAATACTTGTGTTAAAGTTTGTGATTCCCATAGCATGCACGTATGGTGAACCGTTATGTGATGAAGTCGGAGCATGATTTATTTATTGATTGTCTTCCTTATGATTGGCGGTCGGGGACGAGCGATGGTCTTTTCCTACCAATCTATCCCCCTAGGAGCATGCGCGTAATACTTTGCTTTGATAACTTCTAGATTTTTGCAATAAGTATATGAGTTCTTTATGACTAATGTTGAGTCCATGGATTATACACACTCTCACCCTTCCACTTTTGCTAGCCTCTCTAATACCGCACACTTTTCACCGGTATCATACACCTACCATATACCTTCCTCAAAACAGCCACCATACCTACCTATTATGGCATTTCCATAGCCATTCCGAGATATATTGCCATGCAACTTTCCACCGTTCCGTTCATGACACATTCCATCATTGTCACATTGCATATCCCGGTACACCGCCGGATGCATTCACATAGAGTCATATTTTGTTCTAGGTATCGAGTTGTAATTGTTGAGTTGTAAGAAAAATAAAAGTGTGATGATCATCATTATTAGAGCATTGTCCCAGTGAGGAAAGGATGATGGAGACTATGATTCCCCCATAAGTCGGGATGAGACTCCGGACGAAATATAAATAAAAGAGGCCAAAGAAGCCCAAATAAAAAAGAAAGAAAAGAGGTCATAAAAAAAGAGAAAAGGCCCAAATAAAAAAATATAAAAATGATGAGAGAAAAAGAGAGAAGGGACAATGTTACTATCCTTTTACCACACTTGTGCTTCAAAGTAGCACCATGATCTTCATAGTAGAGAGTCTCTCATGTTATCACTTTCATATACTAGTGGGAATTTTACATTATAGAACTTGGCTTGTATATTCCAATGATGGGCTTCCTCAAATTGCCCTAGGTCTTCATGAGCAAGCAAGTTGGATGCACACCCACTTAGTTTCTTGTTGAGCTTTCATATACTTATAGCTCTAGTGCATCCGTTGCATGGCAATCCCTACTCACTCACATTGATATCTATTGATGGGCATCTCCATAGCCCGTTGATACGCCTAGTTGATGTGAGACTATCTTCTCCTTTTTGTCTTCTCCACAACCACTATTCTATTCCACCTATAGTTCTATATCCATGGCTCACGCTCATTTATTGCGTGAATATTGAAAAAGTTTTGAAAAAGTTAGAGTATGAAACAATTGCTTGGCTTGTCATCGGGGTTGTGCATGATTTAAATATTTTTTTATGGTGAAGATAGAGCATAGCCAGACTATATGATTTTGTAGGGATAACTTTCTTTGGCCATGTTATTTTGAGAAGACATAATTGCTTTGTTAGTATGCTTCAAGTATTATTATTTTTATGTCAATATAAACTTTTGTATTGAATCTTTCTAATCTGAATATTCATACCACAATTAAGAAGATTTGCATTGAAATTATGCCAAGTAGCACTCCGCATCAAAAATTCTCTTTTTATCATTTACCTACTCGAGGACGACCATGAATTAAGCTTGGGGATGCCTGATACGTCTCCAACGTATCTATAATTTTTGATTGCTCCATGCTATATTATCTACTGTTTTGGACTATATTAGGCTTTATTTTCCACTTTATATTATTTTTGGGACTAACCTATTAACCGGGGGCCCAGCCCAGAATTGCTGTTTTTGCCTATTTCAGTGTTTCGGAGAAACAGAATATCAAACGGAGTCCAAACGGAATAAAATCTTCGGGAACGTGATTTTCTCACCGAACGTGATCCAGGAGACTTGGACCATACTCCAAGGAGTCAAAGAGGAGGTCACGAGGGTGGGGGGCGCGCCCCCCTAGGGCGCCCCCTGCCTCGTGGGCCCCTCGGTGCTCCACCGACGTACTCCTTCCTCCTATATACACACACGTACCCCCAAACGATCAGAACAGGAGCCAAAAACCTAATTCCACCGCCGCAACTTTCTGTATCCACGAGATCCCATCTTGGGGCCTGTTTCGGAGCTCCGCCGGAAGAGGGCCGTCATCACGGATGGCTTCTACATCATCCTAGCCCCTCCGATGAAGTGTAAGTAGTTTACCTCAGACCTTCGGGTCCATAGTTAGTAGCTAGATGGCTTCTTCTCTCTTTTTGGATCTCAATACAAAGTTCTCCCCCTCTCTTGTGGAGATCTATTCGATGTAATCTTCTTTTTGCGGTGTGTTTGTTGGGACCAATGAAATGTGGGTTTATGATCAACTCTATCTATGAATAATATTTGAATCTTCTCTAAATTCCTTTATGTATGATTGGTTATCTTTGCAAGGTTCTTCGAATTATCTGTTTGGTTTGGCCAACTAGATTGGTAGTTCTTGCCATGGGAGAAGTGCTTAGCTTTGGGTTCGATCTTGCGGTGTCCTTTCGCAGTGACAGAAGGGGCAGCAAGGCACATATTGTATCGTTGCCATCGAGGATAACAAGATGGGGTTTATTTCATATTGCATGAATTTATCTCTCTACATCATGTCATCTTGCTTAAGGCGTTATTCTGTTTTTAACTTAATACTCTAGATGCATGCTGGATAGTGGTCGATGAGTGGAGTAATAGTAGTAGATGCAGAATCATTTTGGTCTACTTGTCACGGACGTGATGCCTATATACATGATCATGCCTAGATATTCTCATAACTATGCTCAATTCTGTGAATTGCTCAACAGTAATTTGTTCACCCACCGTAGAATACTTATGCTCTTGGGAGAAGCCACTAGTGAAACCTATGGCCCCCGGGTCTATTCTCATCATATCAATCTCCATCACTTTAATCTTGCTTTGCTTTTTTACTTTGCCTTTACTTTTTACTTTGCATCTTTATACAAAAATACCAAAAATATTATATCTATCAGATCTCACTCTCATAAGTGACCGTGAAGGGATTGACAACCCCTAATCGCGTTGGTTGCGAGTAGCTATCGTTTTGTGCAGGTACGAGGGACTTGAGCGTGGCCTCCTACTAGATTGATACCTTGGTTCTAAAAAACTGAGGGAAATACTTACGCTACTCTGCTGCATCATCCCTTCCTCTTCGGGGAAAACCAACGCAAGCTCAAGACGTAGCATTCTTCCTTCTCCACCTCCCCCTCGGCGTCGTCAAGCTTGTCATCCATGTCAATGGCGGTGTCCATCGTCTCGTCTTGCACGCGGAACCCGGGGCACGAAGCGGCGGCGACTGAGCCGCTCGTGATGATCTCGTCCATGTCGGTGTCGGTGTTGCTGAATTGTGGCACCGAGCTGCGTGCGAAGGGTAGGGCGCCAAGGCGCAGAGGCGGCGCGGGCGAGCCTGTTTACGCGGGCGGCGAGTAGCTATACTGGGTGTTGAGGCCGACGGTGAACGCGGGGGAGGGTGTGCACGGGTTGGGGTTGAAGCCTGAGGGGAGGCATAGGGTGGCGCACCATGCGGGGCGGTAATGTTGGGATTGAAGCCGCCATGCGCGTCGCTGTCGGAGTAGCCAGGCGAGGGCACTTATCCACATAGTGGCGGCGAGAAGTTGGCCGGTGAAGCGATGCTCTGCTGGCTCCCCCACGCGGCTTGTGGGCAATGGCCGGGCGGAAGGTTCATCGTCTCCGCGCGAGACGCCTCTCCCTGCTCCGCCGCCTCCACCCCATCCTTGGCCTTCTTCATGATGAGCCTGTTTCGCTAGTCAGTGGTGAACGCTTCCTGGTGATCAACATAGGCCTTCCACTCGGCCTTCGACATGCCGGGGGGCCTTGCCATCGGCGCCCTCGGCTTCCTCTGCTTTAGCTGGACGGCAACATCGGTGGCTGGACGAGGAGCCGCATATTTCTTCGGTGGCATGGCGAGCAGATCTGTGGAAAGAATGGAGGGAGCGGCGGGGGAGAAGGGAGGGACAGGGGGGAAATGGAGGGAAAGGGGGCAAGAAAATGGCGGGAAATCGGCCGGTGTCACCGACAGCGCGGGCCCATGCGCCTTTTTTGCTTCAGCCGGTGCCCCCCAGCACGCTGGGTTCGGCTTGGGTTCGCCGGCTATTATTTCGGCCCAAACTGGTGATAAACAACAATCTGGGGGTGCGACTGGGCCAATTTTTTGCCGCCGACGCTAAAAAAGGGTCCTAGGGAGTTGATACGTCTCCAACGTATCTATAATGTTTGATTGTTCCATGCTGTTATATTATCAATCTTGGATGTTTTATAATCATTTCATAGTCATTTTATATCATTTTTGGTACTAACCTATTGACATAGTGCCAAGTGCCAGTTGCTGTTTTTGCATGTTTTTTACATCGCAGAAAATCAATACCAAATGGAATCCAAACACAGCGGAACTTTTTGTGAAATTTTTATGGACCAGAAGACACCCAATGGGCCGGAGAAGCACCCGGGGGTGCCCCGAGGGGGGCACAACCCACCAGGGCGCGCCTGGGCCCCCAGGCGCGCCCATGTGGGTTGTGCCCACTTCGTTGCCTCCTGCACCGCCTATTTTCTCTATAAGTACCCCAATATTCCAGAAACCCTAGGGGAGTCGACGAAAATCAATTCCAGTCGTCGCAGAGTCCAGAACCACCAGATCTGTCGTGGAATTGTCACGGCAGATGTCCTAGTGTGAGAACTTAGTCGTGAGGCCAACGCATCTACGCGGTAGCTTGAAGGGGTTGATCAGAATTGAGAGACGCAACACAAGACAAGGGTTTAGACAGCTTCGGGCCCCGGGAAACATCATCCAATAATAGCCCTACATGTTGTTTGTGGCTAAGTCTCATTATGCTCATGAGGGAGTCGCCGTGAACCGGCTCTCTTCTAGTTGTGTCTATCCTTAAGATTGTTTCTTCTTGCCTCCCCCTCTTTGGGGAGCCCTGCCCCTCCTTATATATGTTGAAGGGGCGGGTTACATGTGGAGTCTTATTAGGATTAGGACTAGTCTACCTTCTAATACGAACCGGATACAAGTCCAGGTCTTAACTCCTTGTAAGACAAATATTCCTCACGCCTTTCCTCTTAAACCGGCCCACCATAACATAAACCGGCCTTCTGGGCCTTGGGCCTTGTCATCCGTCTGTCCCGCCCGCCGGGTTACCAGTGAATCATAAGTTTCAGTCAGGTTGTTTGTAAACCGTCTGGCTAGTGCGGGTCGCTGGTGAATCGCCAAGTCCAGCCGGGTTACGCCGCAGGGTATATCCCCGACAAGATCCAATCTAGACACCATCACAGAAGGGTTCACCACTTCCATTGGTGCCTCTCCGATGATGCGTGAGTAGTTCTTTGTGGACCTTCAGGTCCGTAGTTAGTAGCTAGATGGCTTCCTCCCTCTCTTTTGATTCTCAATACAATGGTCTCTTAGAGATCCATATGATGTAACTCTTTTGCGGTGTGTTTGTTGAGATCCGATGAACTTTGAGTTTACGATCAGATCTATCTCTTTTTATCCATGAAAGTTATTTGAGTCATTTGATCTCTTATATGCATGATTGCTTATAGCCTCGTATTTCTTCTCCGATATTTGGGTTTTGTTTGTCCAACTTGATCTATTTATTTTGCAATGGGAAGAGGTGCTTTGTAGTGGGTTCAATCTTACGGTGCTTGATCCCAGTGACAGAAGGGGAAGCGACACGTATGTATCGTTGCTACTAAGGATAAAACGATGGGGTCTAATTCCACATAAATATATCTTGTCTACATCATGTCATCGTTCTTATTGCATTACTCTGTTTCTCCATGAACTTACTACACTAGATGCATGCTAGATAGATGTCGATGTGTGGAGTAATAGTAGTAGATGCAGGCAAGAGTCGGTCTGCTAATCTTGGACGTGATTCCTATATAATGATCATTGCCTGGATATCGTCATGATTATTTGAAGTTCTATCAATTTCCCAACAGTAATTCTTTTACCCACCATTTGCTATTTTTCTCGAGAGAAGACACTAGTGAAACCTACAGCCCTCGGGTCTCTTTCTCATATTATTTGCCTTTGCGATCTATTTGCCTTTGCGATCTATTTGCCTTTGCTTTTATTTTCAGATCTTTTAAACCCAAAAATAAAAAATACATTGCTGCAATTTATTCTCATTTATTTCATTTGGCATTCAATCTATCAATCTACTACAATTTATTCATGTCCGTTTGCCAATTTCTGGCACCGTTACCCGAAAGGGATTGAAAACCCCTTTAATACATTGGGTTGCGAGTATTTGTTATTTGTGTGCAAGTGTCGTTTACGTGTTGTTTCTTGGTTCTCCTACTGGTTCGATAACCTTGCTTTCATCATTGAGGGAAATACCTACCGTCGCTGTGCTGCATCATCCCTTCCTTTTTGGGGAAATACCGATGTAGCTTCAAGCCGCATCAGGAGCCTATTGGGGGTGATGAGTGGAGACGCTCTTAGGCTAAGATCATCTAGAACCGGACTTGACAAAACCAACCCCTTAAACGCACCTCAAATTTGCTCCTCTACATCAGAGTCTCTCATATTTCATCCCCTAAATTCATACAAATCATGCATAATAAACCTACATACTATGACACCCTAACTACGATTCATCGTCGGAGATATCCACGATGTCGGTGCCAGGCGCCGGGTGGACGGGCGAGTAGGAGGGCTTCGGCTCCTCCTCCTCATCCTCCTCAACCTCATCCTCCAAGTCCTCCTTCGGATCCACTGCATCTGGAGGTAGCCCCGGGGCGATCCAGGCTTCGCGCCTTGTCCGGATCTGCTTAAGGAGCTACAGCCAGCGCTCCGGCATTAGGTATGGGTAGCTCCTTACCCGACAACATGGGGGCATGGTGAAGGAAATATGCCATAGAGGCAATAATAAAGTTATTATTTATATTTCCTTATATCATGATAAATGTTTATTATTCATGCTAGAATTGTATTAACCGGAAACATAGTACATGTGTGAATACATAGACAAAAATGAGAGTCCCTAGTATACCTCTACTTGACTAGCTCGTTAATCAAAGATGGTTAAGTTTCCTAACCATGGACAAGTGTTGTCATTTGATGAACGGGATCACATCAATAGAAAATGATGTGATGGACAAGGCCCATCCGTTAGCTTAGCATAATCATCGTTTAGTTTTATTGCTATTGCTTTCTTCATGACTTATACACATTCCTCTGACTATGAGATTATTCAACTCCCGAATACCGGAGGAACACCTTGTGTGCTATCAAACGTCACAACGTAACTGGGTGATTATAAAGATGCTCTATAGGTGTCTCCGTTGGTGTTTGTTGAGTTGGCATAGATTGAGATTAGGATTTGTCACTCTGAGTATCAGAGAGGTATCTTTGGGCCCTCTCGGTAATGCACATCACTATAAGCCTTACAAGAAATGTGACTAATGAGTTAGTTACGGGATGGTGCATTACGAAACGAGTAAAGAGACTTGCCAGTAACGAGATTGAACTAGGTATGATGATACCGACGATCGAATCTCGGGCAAGTAACATACCGATGACAAATGGAACAACGTATGCTGTTATGTGGTTTGACCGATAAATATCTTTGTAGAATATGTAGGAGCCAATATGGGCATCTAGGTTCCGCTATTGGTTATTGACCGGAGATGTGTCTCGGTCATGTCTACATAGTTCTCAAACCCATAGGGTCCGCATGCTTAACGTTTGATGACGATTTGTATTATGAGTTATGTGATTTGATGACCGAAGTTTGTTCGGAGTCCCAGATGAGATCATGAACATGACGAGGAGTCTCGAAATGGTTGAGAGGTAAATATCGATATATCACTACAAGAAATCTGTTAATCCATGACGGATTTTTCTTGACGATCCTATATCCACCACAGATTATGACAGTTTACACTCATCCGTCACCCGTACCGTCACCGAATAGTAAGCCGCGTGTGGGCCAAAAAACAATAGGACCTTGATGACGGACGTCCAGCTACCGTCACTGAAACTGTCACGAATCGAACAAGCAGGCTCAGTCGGGCCTACCATTTTTTCCATATACACCATCCAGACCGTCATGGATTGTGCTCATGCTGATGTGGCGTAGATGCCCCTTCTTTGGCCCACATGTCGGTTGGACCATACGTTTTTCCAAAAAAAGTGAGGATGCGTGGGTGCCATTGTATGCCCCACATGAAGGTTATATTCGGACACCAGAATGGTTCTGAAGTGTTTCAGGTATTTTCCGGAGTACCGGGAGGTTACCCGAACCCCCTCGGGGGAAGTAATGGGCCTTAATGGGCTTTAGTGGAAAGGAGAGAAGGGCCTCAAGGGTTACCGCGCCCCCCAAGGGCTGGTCCGAATTGGACTAGGAGGGGGCGGCGCCCCCCTTCTCTTTCCTTCTCCCCTCTTCCTCCTTCCCTCCTTCTCCTAGTTGGAATATGAAACGGGGGGGGGGGGGGAATCCTACTTGGACCGGGAGTCCAAGTAGGACTCCCCCCTTGGCGCGCCCCCTCTAGGGCCGGCCTCATCTTCCCCCCTCCTTTATATACATGGGAGGGGCACCCCAAAGGCACACCAAGTCTTCTCTTAGTCGTGTGCGGTGCCCCCTCCACAGTTACACACCTCGGTCATATCATTGTAGTGCTTAGGCGAAGCCCTGTGCCAGTAACTTCATCATCACCGTCAACACGCCGTCGTGCTGACGAAACTTACCCTCGTCCTCAACTGGATCAAGAGCTCGAGGGACATCATCGAGCTGAATGTGTGCTGAACACGGAGGTGCCGTACGTTTGGTGCTAGGATCGGTTGAATCGCGAAGACGTTCGACTACATCAACCGTGTTACTAAACGCTTCCCCTTTCGGTCTATGAGGGTACATGGACACACTCTCCCCTCTCGTTGCTATGCATCTCCTAGATAGACTTGCGTGATCGTAGGTAATTTTTTTGAAATACCGCGTTCCCAACACATGGCTACTAGTGGCAGCGGGTGGGGAGTGGAAAGCGGCGACGAAGGCGAAAGGGAGGGGGAAAATGTGGACAGGTAGGGTTTCGGTGCCGGTGGTCGGCTTAAATAAGCGGGCTAGGCCCTACGTAGCGCCATCGGTCCAATGGAGGAGACGAGCTTCGGACCGTCAGGCTTTAGACTGTTCTCGTGTGGGACCCCATCGTCAGTCCGA
The DNA here is from genome assembly GCA_034509565.1 of Triticum monococcum. Lineage (NCBI taxonomy): Eukaryota > Viridiplantae > Streptophyta > Magnoliopsida > Poales > Poaceae > Triticum > Triticum monococcum. The sequence goes on along the minus strand of CM067841.1, from coordinate 37,084,960 downwards.
CGTGGCGGATGCGCCTGGGCGCCCCCATATCCATCCCATATTTGAGCTGGATATGAGGGGTGTCGGTCAGCCCGGCGTTTAAAGCCCGTTTGAGGAGCTTGTCTGGGTCGAATTTTCGTGACCGGACAATGGCCGGGCCGCCGCCCGGACGCTTGAGGCGGATTTGAGGCACCCGGTTGTAGATGCTCCGACTCCAATGCGCGACCACATTTGGTCCATCCTTTTCATTTGGGTCGAATTGGACATTAATCACTGCCCAACGTGTCAAGGCAAATGGACGGGTGTTCGTTTTCTGTCCATCCATGACCCGCCTCTCACGTCTGGCTCGATCAGGCCTAAACATGGACCGAAAGTTGGCTAGAATTGAATTGCGCCAACCAAGTCGATCTTGAACCCAAGAACTCTTGGCTTTGATACCATGTAGAACTGCACGAACGAACCAGTTCACCTGAAAGCTCAATCTGATGAGAAAAGGTGGACTATGCATTTATACGTCAACACCTCTCAAAAACCCTCCGCTCTCCCACTCTTGCCGTGTGGACACCGCCCTGAATGATGTTGCGCCGCCATCCCGGCTGCCTTCGACGCCATTATGCGTACGGGGAGAAACAAAGTCTTGATGACATCCCTTAGAAAACATGCACAATCTCTGCCTCGACGGGGCGTGTGATACGTCTCCAACGTATCTATAATTTTGATTGTTCCATGCTATTATATATTATGTTTTGGATGCTTAATGAGCTTATTTATACGCTTTCATATTATTTTTGGGACTAACCTATTAACCGGAGGCTCAGCCCAAATTGCTGTTTTTTTTGCCTATTTCAGTGTTTTGCAGAAAAAGAATATGAAACGAGTCCAAACGGAATGAAACCTTTGGGAGCGTGATTTTTGGAACAAACGTGATCCAGAGGACTTGGAGTCGATGTCAAGCAATCAACGAGGAGGCCACGAGGCAGGGGGCGCGCCTACCCCCTAGGCGCGCCCTCCACCCTCGTGGGCCCCTTGTGGCTGCACCGACCTACTTCTTCCTCCTATATATACCTACGTACCCTGAAAACATCAGAGAGCACAACGAAAACCTAATTCCACCGCCGCAACCTTTTGTACCCGTGAGATCCCATCTTGGGGCCTTCTCCGGCGCTCCGCCGGAGGGGGCATTGATCACGGAGGGCTTCTACATTGTAACACCCATGATGCGGCTATATCTCCCACGTGTCGGAGCACGACTTAGAGGCATAACCGCATAGTAGGTGTTGGGGAAAGTAGTAATTTCAAAAAAAATTCCTACGCACACGCAAGATCATGGTGATGCATAGCAACGAGAGGGGAGAGTGTTGTCTACGTACCCTCGTAGACCGGCAACGGAAGTGTTGACACAACATAGAGGAAGTAGTCGTACGTCTTCCCGATCCGACCGATCCAAGTACCGAACGTACGACACCTCCGAGTTCTGCACACGTTCAGCTCGATGACGATCCCCGGACTCCGATCCAGCAAAGTTTCGGGGAAGAGGGGGAAGAGTTCCGTCAGCACGACGGCGTGGTGATGATCTTGGTGTTCTACCGTCGCAGGGCTTCGCCTAAGCACCGCTACAATATTATCGAGGAGTATGGTGGAGGGGGGCACCGCACGCGGCTAAGAGAACGATCACGAAGATCAACTTGTGTGTCTATGGGGTGCCCCCTGCCCCCGTATATAAAGGAGTGGAGGAGGGGAGGGCCGGCCCTCTCTATGGCGCGCCATAGGGGAGTCCTACTCCCACCGAGAGTAGGATTCCCCTTTTCCTAGTCCAACTAGGAGTCCTTCCATGTAGTAGGAGTAGGAGACAAGGAAGGGGAAGAGGGAAGAGAAGGAAGGAGGGGGCGCAGCCCCTTCCCCTAGTCCAATTCGGACTAGGCCTTGGGGGGGGGTGCGCGACCTGCCTCTTCCTCTCCCCTAAAGCCCAATAAGGCCCATATACTTCTTCCCCCGTATTCCCGTAACTCCCCGGTACTCCGAAAAATACCCGAACCACTCGGAACCTTTACGATGTCCGAATATAGTCGTCCAATATATCGATCTTTATGTCTCGACCATTTTGGGACTCCTCGTCATGTCCCCGATCTCATCTGGGACTCTGAACTCCTTCGGTACATCAAAACTCATAAACTCATAATATAACTGTCATCGAAACCTTAAGCGTGCGGACCCTACGGGTTCGAGAACAATGTAGACATGACCGAGACACGTCTCCGGTCAATAACCAATAGCGGAACCTAGATGCTCATATTGGCTCCTACATATTCTACGAAGATCTTTATCGGTGAGACCGCATAACAACATACGTTGTTCCCTTTGTCATCGGTATGTTACTTGCCCGAGATTCGATCGTCGGTATCTCAATACCTAGTTCAATTTCGTTACTGGCAAGTCTCTTTACTCGTTTCATAATACATCATCTCGCAACTAACTCATTAGTTGCAATGCTTGCAAGGCTTATGTGATGTGCATTACCGAGAGGGCCCAGAGATACCTCTCCAACAAATCGGAGTGACAAATCCTAATCTCGAAATACGCCAACCCAACATGTGCCTTTGGAGACACCTGTAGAGCTCCTTTATAATCACCCAGTTACGTTGTGATGTTTGGTAGCACACAAAGTGTTCCTCCGGTAAACGGGAGTTGCATAATCTCATAGTCATATGAACATGTATAAGTCATGAAGAAAGCAATAGCAACAAACTAAACGATCGAGTGCTAAGCCAACAGAATGGGTCAAGTCAATCACATCATTCTCCTAATGATGTGATCCCGTTAATCAAATAACAACTCTTTGTCTATGTTTAGGAAACATAACCATCTTTGATTAACGAGCTAGTCAAGTAGAGGCATACTAGTGACACTCTGTTTGTCTATGTATTCACACATCTATTATGTTTCCGGTTAATACAATTCTAGTATGAATAATAAACATTTATCATGAAATAAGGAAATAAATAATAACTTTATTATTGCCTCTAGGGCATATTTCCTTCAATAGGCATGTCGCAAGAGGGGTAATCTTTACACATTCCATGTATTGAATAAGATAGAGATAAAGAGTTGGCTTACAATCGGCACTTCACACAATACATAAAAATAGCATTACATCATCCAGAATACAATCAAGGTCCGACTACGGAGCCAAAATAAAGACAACCCCAAATGCATAAGATCCCCGATCGCCCCAACTGGGCTCCTCTACTGATCGTCTGGAAAGGAAACATAGTAACATCCTGAATCCTCATCGAACTCCCACTTGAGTTCAGTCGCATCCCCTGGAATGGCATCATCGGCACCTGCATCTGGTTTTGGAAGTAATCTGTGAGTCACGGGGACTCAGCAATCTCACACCCTTGCGATCAAGACTATTTAAGCTCATGGGTAGGAAAAGGTAGTGAGGTGGAGCTACAGCAAGCACTAGCATATATGGTGGCTAACATACGCAAATGAGAGCGAGAAGAGGAGCAAAGCACGGTCGATAAACTATGATCAAGAAGTGAACCTAGAACTACTTACGTTCAAGCATAACACGAGGCTGTGTTCTCTTCCCGGACTCCGCCGAAAAGAGACCATCACGGTTACACACGCTGTTGATTCATTTTAATTAAGTTAAGTGTCAAGTTTTCTACAACCGGATATTAACAAATTCCCATCTGCCCATAACCGCGGGCACGGCTTTCGAAAGTTCAAAACCCTGCAGGGGTGTCCCAACTTAGCCCATCACAAGCTCTCACGGTCAACGAAGGATATTCCTTCTCCCAGGACAACCCGATCAGACTCGGAATCCCGGTTACAAGACATTTCGACAATGGTAAAACAAGACCAGCAAAAGCACCCGCTGTGCCGAGAAATCCCGATAGGAGCTGCACATATCTCATTCTCAGGGCACATTGGATAAGCTAAGCGTACCGGAGCCAACGTAACCCAGGTTGCCAAGGGAAGGCCCCGCACGGTGCTCTAGGTTGGACCAACACTTAGAGAAGCACTGGCCCGGGGGGGGGGGGGGGGGTTAAAATAAAGATGACCCTTGAGTCAGCGAAACCCAAGGGAAAAAGGCTTAGGTGGCAAAAGGTAAAACCAAGGTTGGGCCTTGCTGGAGGAGTTTTATTCAAGGCGAACTGTCAAGGGGTTCCCATTATAACACAACCGCGTAAGGAACGCAAAATCAAGGAACATAACACCGGTATGACGGAAACTAGGGCGGCAAGAGTGGAACAAAACACCAGGCATAAGGCCGAGCCTTCCACCCTTTACCAAGTATATAGGTGCATTAAAGTAAACAAGATATAATAATGATATCCCAACAATAAACATGTTCCAACAAGGAACAAACTCCAATCTTCACCTGCAACTAACAACGCTATAAGAGGGGCTGAGCAAAGCGGTAACATAGCCAAACAACGGTTTGCTAGGACAAGGTGGGTTAGAGGGTTGACATGAAAATATGGGAGGCATGATAAAGCATGTGTTAGGTATCACGGCATAGGCATAGCAATAGAGCAAGCAACTAGCAAGCAAAGATAGAAGTGATTTTGAGGGTATGGTCATATTTCCTACAAAGTTCTCCGAGTTGATGTAAGCTTGATCCTCGTAAGCGTACTCAATGGGTTCCTCGATCACGTACTCATCTCCCGGCTCTACCCAAGGCAAGAACACAAGCAAGGGAAACACAATCAGCCATGGTGCAATGCGCAAGCAACATGATGCAAAACATGGCATGATATGTGGGATGTAATATGCAATGCATATGCGTGCCCCGGAAGGAAAAGATTTAACTAGGACTCAACTTGGCAAACCAAGTGCGCCACTGGAAAGATGAGTTGATTTCGGTCGAAATCGATATAAAGATCACCGGAATCGGATGCACGGTTTCCAAATGGCAAGCAGAACAATAATAGCACGATTCTGCGATAAACAACACAATGCCATCTAGAATGCAACAAGAATCTAAGCTCCCGCACTCTAACATAGCAACAAAGCACATGGCAGTGATCTACTCAAGATGCTTGACAAAAGATGAACACTGAGCTACGGCTAAATCACACAATAGCAGGTTCAAACAAGCATGACAAAAGTGCAAAAGATATCAGCTTCACAGACTTAGTGAAAATAACAACATGCCAGGAATTAACATCAGGAAGCAATGTTTAGAGCAAGATAACAACATGCTACAGGATCAGAATATAGCAACACAAGGCATGGAATGAATCTACTCAAAGCATATAACAAAAGTCCCTTACTGACCATAAGAGAAAAGGGCACAGAAAACATGATGGCATCCATGTAAACATAGCAAGTTTCGTTAACAGATTCAGACTTAGCAGAAAACTGGACATGGCAAAAACAGAGTTACGTAGGCATGTTTGCGAGCTCGATGCACTCACCACAAGGCATTGCATGACAAACTAAGCATACACCCAAAAAGAAGACATGATCAAGAAGCTAAACATGGCAAGAACAATCTCATAGCATGCATGTATCAACTACAACAACCTTGGCAAAATTGATTAACATGTAACCAATCTACCAGGAACATTTTATAGCAAAAGTAGAGCAAGATTGAGTCATGCTAGGTTACTCCATAAATGCAAACAGAGACATGGATGGATAGAGCATGACCATATGTCAAAACCATCCTTACTGAACGTACTCAAAAGAGGCATGGATCACTCTGTATCTACATGAATACATGGCACTAAGTCCCTGAAATCAGCAACATCACGAGAGCTACTTTGCATGCACGTGCTAGTCACCACATTGATCACAAAAATACATGACATACACCCCTGTAAAGATGGCATGGCATAGCCCAAAACACATGTAGGGCTCAACTCCATAGGAAGCACACAATAATCATGGCAAAAAAGACAAATGCTCAATAACTGATAAGAATCAGGAACTAACATTTTATAGCACTCTTGCAATAGCCATTAGGGCATTAAGATGGACTCAAACAAGCATGGTGCAATGGAACAAAAAGAAGAGGACATCCTAACGAACATTTTGATATATCACACGCCCAAAAACGGAGCTACGATGATAGAGTTATGACATGATGAAATATGCTTGAAGAAATAACAGAAAAGGACTTAGAGTATTTCGGGTCAACCCTAGACTTCTAGATCCAGATCTGGCGCGGTCCACGAGGACGGCCGGAGATGCTTCGCCGGAGTTTGATGGAGGAGCGGAGGAGGTGGCCGGAGAAGCGGGACGGGGCGGCGCTGGAGCTCGCGGGCGGCGGAGGTCGGCGCGGCGACCGGAGCGGCGGCCGAGGGCGGCACGGCTACCGGAGCGGCGGCGTCCGGTGCGGCTTCGGCAGGGCAAGGTGGAGGACGCCGGCGGGCGGCGAGGCGCGGCGCCACGCGCACGACGCGAGCGGGCGGGGAAGCGCATGGGCGGCGGTTCGGGCCCCGCGGGTCTGTTGCGGGCTGCAGCGGGCCGGCGGCGCGGGGGCGGCGGCGGTGACACGTGGCGGTCGCTGAGCGGTGCGGGCGGCGCAGCAGACGTGTCCGGCCGTCGGGCGGATGCGTCCGGCGGCAGGGTGGGGAGGATCAAGGGTTTTGCCTGCAATTTTGAACGGGGAAGACCTATTTATAGCTAGAGGGGGCTAGGAGAGTCCAAATGAGGTGCGGTTTTCGGCCACGCGATCGTGATCGAACGGCCGAGAGGATGGAGGGGGTTTGAGTGGCTTATTGGGCCACTTTGGAGGGGTGTTGGGCTGCAACACACACGAGGCCTTTACGGTTCCCCGGTTAACCGTTGGAGTATCAAACGAACTCCAAATGACACGAAACTTGACAGACGGTCTACAGGTGGTGTACCATGGCCGCTTGGAAAATCTCGGTCCAATCTGAGAACGTTTAACACCCACACATGAAAATAGGTAAAAGGGGGCACCGGAGGACGTAGGAGTGCCGGAATGCAAAACGGACAACGGGGAAAATGCTCGGATGCACGAAACGAACACGTATGCAAATGCGATGTACATGATGACATGATATGAAATGCATGACATGGACAAAATGAAAAATAAAGACAAAACCCAACCACGAGGGAATATCATAACTTAGAGCCGAAGATGGCAAGAGTTGGAATACAAATATGGCAAGTTACATACGGGGCGTTACAACACTCTACCACTACGAAAGGATCTCGTCCCGAGATCTAGGACTGGAAAAAAAACTCTGGATATTCGGAACGAAGGTGGTCCTCATGTTCCCAGGTGGCTTCTCGGTCGGAATGATGTGACCACTTCACTTTCAGGAATTTGATAGACTTGTTGCGAGTCTTGCGCTTAGTTTCTTCAAGAATAGCAACGGGATGCTCATGATAAGACATGTCTTCTTGGAGATCAATCTCTTCGAAGTTGATGGTGCGGTCAGGAGTCTTGAAACACTTGCGAAGCTGTGAAACGTGAAACACGTCATGCACGTTTGCAAAGTTGGATGGAAGCTCAAGTTGATAGGCGAGATCGCCTCTTTTGCCAATGATCTTGGAAGGACCCACGTATCTAGGGGCAAGCTTCCCTTTGATACCGAAGCGACGAGTACCTTTCATTGGAGAGACGCAGAGGTAGACATGGTCTCCGATCTCGAAAGCCAAGTCACGATGCTTGCTATCATAGTAACTCTTTTGATGTGATTGCGCGGCTTTGAGATTTTCACGAATGACTTTGCACATTTCTTTAGCCTCTGTGATTAAGTCATTGCCAAGAAGTTGGCGTTCACCAGTCTCTGACCAGTTAAGAGGAGTACGTCACTTTCTGCCATAGAGAATGTCGAAACGGGCCTTGCCCGAACTCGCTTGGAAGCTGCTGTTGTAGGAGAACTCGGCATATGGAAGACAATCTTCCCACTTCATACCGAAGGAAATGACACAAGCCCTGAGCATATCTTCAAGAATTTGATTTACTCGCTCGACTTGGCCACTAGTTTGAGGATGAAAGGCTGTGCTGAAGCGAATGTTGGTGCCCATGGCCTTCTGAAAGGAATCCCAGAACTTAGAGGTAAAGATGCTTCCACAATCTGAAGATATCAACTGCGGAATGCCGTGCAAAGAGACAATCCTGGAGGTATATAGCTTTGCCAACTGAGCTGCTGTGATAGATTCTTTGATAGGAAGAAAATGAGCCACTTTAGTGAGCTTGTCGATGATGACGAAGATAGCATCATTGCCACTCTTGGACTTGGGAAATCCAGTCATGAAGTCCATCTCAATATGGTCAAACTTCCATTCTGGAATGGCAATAGGTTGGAGGAGACCAGCTGGTCGTTGGTGTTCTGCTTTCACTCTTATGCAGACATCACATTCATTCACGAACTGAGCAATTTCTCGCTTCATTCGAGTCCACCAATACGACTGCTTGAGGTCATGGTACATCTTTGTACTTCTAGGATGAATAGATAGGAGTGAATTGTGAGCCTTGTTCATAATGACTTTACGAAGGTCACCCTTAGGAACAACAATGCGATCCTCAAAGAATAGAGTATCTTTGTCATCAAGGCGATATCACTTGTACTTGGGTTGGCTCTTGGCAATCCCAATATTCACCTTCTTCACCATTGCATCAAGAAGTTGAGCCTCACGAATTTGATCTTCCAAAGTAGGAGAGACTTGGAGGTTGGCAAGGAATCCTTGAGGAACAACTTGGAGATTAAGTTTGCGGAAAGCTTCACAAAGATCCGGTTGGAAGGGCTTGAGAATCAAACTGTTGCAGTAAGCCTTCCTGCTCAAAGCGTCAACAATGACATTGGCCTTGCCTGGAGTATATTCAATACTCGGATTATACTCTTGAATCATCTCGACCCAACGAGTCTACCTGAGGTTGAGGTTGGGCTGAGTGAAGATGTACTTGAGACTCTTATGATCAGTGAAGATGCCCACTTTCCTTCCCAACAAGAGATGTCTCCATGTTAAAAGAGCATGGACAACTGCCGCCAACTCGAGGTCATGAGTGGGGTAGTTCTTTTCATTGGGCTTCAACTGGCGAGAGGTATAGGCCACGACTTTATTCTCTTGCATTAACACAACACCGAGACCTTGCAGGGAAACATCACAGAAAACCTCGAATGGTTTGGATTCATTAGGAGGAGTCAGAACTGGAGCTATGACTAACTTATCTTTGAGGGTGTTGAAAGCGATGTCACATTCAGGCGTCCATACATACTTCACATGCTTCTGGAGAAGGTTGGAAAGAGGCTTCATGATCTTAGAGAAATTCTCAACGAATCTTCGACAATAGCTTGCGAGCCCAAGGAAGCTGCGGAGTTGCTTCACATTTTGAGGCGGTTCCCAATTCACAATTGCAGACACCTTCTCAGGATTCACAGCTATGCCCTTGGCTGAGATGATATGCCCAAGGTAGAGAACCTCATCGAGCCAAAACTCACACTTTGAAAACTTCGCATAGAACTTATGTTCTCTGAGTTTGTCGGGCACCAATCTCATGTGCTTGGCATGATCCTCCTTGTTCTTGGAAAAGACCAACATATCATCGAGATAGACCAAGATGAAGTCATTTGTCTAAGGGTTGAAGATGAAGTTCATCATGCGAGAGAACGTTGGAGGAGCATTGACAAGGCCGAAAGACATGACAGTGTATTCATATGAACCGTAGCTTGTTCTGAATGCTGTCTTGGGGATATCTTGTTCATGAATGCGAATTTGATGATAGCCCATACGAAGGTCAAGCTTGGAGAATACTTGAGCACCCTTGAGTTGTTCGAAAAGCTCATTGATGTTGAGAAGTGGGTACTTGTTCTTTATGTTCTTCTTGTTCAATGGACGGTAGTCGACACAAAGTCGGTCCGTGCCATCCTTCTTCTTGACAAAAAGAACACCACAACCCCATGGAGAAGAACTCGGTTGGATCAGACCCATACGCTCTTGTATATCAAGTTGTTTCTTCATCTCCTTCAACTCTTCAGGTCCAAGCTTGTAAGGATGTTTGCAAACAAGTTCCGTGCCAGGCTCAAGATTGATGACGAATTCAACTGGCCGGTGAGGAGGCATTCCTGGATGCTCTTCTGGAAAGACGTCTTGATATTCACAAACGACTGGAATATGAGAGATGGCATTCAACTTGCCCTTCTCATTGAGAGAAAACAGTCGAATGGTATCATCACGAGCGGCAAAGACGATCACATCCTCAGACGAGTGTGTCAATTGAATCTGCCTGGCAGCACAATCAAATTGAGCCTTGTGCTTAGAAAGCCAGTCCATTCCGAGAATAAGATCAATATCCGAGTCACCAAGGACCATTGGAGAAGACAGAAATGTTGGGGAACGTAGTAATTTCAAAAAACTTCCTACGCACACGCAAGATCATGGTGATGCATAGCAACAAGAGGGGAGAGTATTGTCTACGTACCCTTGTAGACCAAAAGCGGAAGCGTTAGCACCACGTGGTTGATGTAGTCGTACGTCTTCACGGCCCGACCGATCAAGCACCGAAACTATGGCACCTCCGAGTTCTAGCACACGTTCAGCTCGATGACGATCCCGGGACTCTGATCCAGCAGAATGTCAGGGAAGAGTTCCGTCAGCATGACAGCGTGGTGACGATCTTGATGTTCTACCATCGCAGGGCTTCGCCTAAGCACCGCTACAATATTATCGAGGATTATGGTGGAGGGGGGCACCGCACACGGCTAAGAGATCAACGATCAATTGTTGTGTCTTTGGGGTGCCCCCTGCCCCCGTATATAAAGGAGCAAGGGGGGAGGCGGCCGGCCTAGGAGGAGGGCGTGCCAAGGGGGGAGTCCTACTCCCACCGGGAGTAAGACACCTCCTTCCCTTGTTGGAGTAGGAGAGAAGGAAAGAGGGGGAGAGGAACAAGGAAAAGGGGGCTGCACCCCTTGTCCAATTCGGACCAGAGGGGGGGGGGCGCCTCCTTCCTATTGGCCTCTCTCCTCTATTCCCGTATGGCCCAATAAGGCCCATATACTCCCCGGCGAATTCCCGTAATTCTCCGGTACTCCGAAAAATAACCGAATCACTCGGAACCTTTCCGATGTCCGAATATGGTCATCCAATATATCGATCTTTATGTCTCGACCATTTCGAGACTCCTTGTCATGTCCCCGATCTCATACGGGACTCCGAACTCCTTCGGTACATCAAAACTCATAAACTCATAATATAACTATCATCGAAACCTTAAGCGTGCGGACCCTACGGGTTCGAGAACAATGTAGACATGACCGAGACACGTCTCCGGTCAGTAACTAATAACCGAACCTGGATGCTCATATTGGCTCCCACATATTCTATGAAGATCTTTATCGGTCAAACCGCATAACAACATACGTTGTTCCCTTTGTCATCGGTATGTTACTTGCCCGAGATTCGATCGTCAGTATCTCAATACCTAGTTCAATCTCGATACCGGCAAGTCTCTTTACTCGTTCCGTAATACATCATCCCGCAACTAACTTATTAGTTGCAATGCTTGCAAGGCTTGAGTGATGTGTATTACCGAGAGGGCCCAGAGATACCTCTCCGACAATCGGAGTGACAAATCCTAATCTCGAAATACGTCAACCCAACAAATACCTTCAGAGACACCTGTAGAGCACCTTTATAATCACCCAGTTACGTTGTGACATTTGGTAGCACACAAAGTGTTCCTCCGATAAACGGGAGTTGCATAATCTCATAGTCATAGGAACATGTATAAGTTATGAAGAAAGCAATAGCAACAAACTAAACGATCAAGTGCTAAGCTAACGGAATGGGACAAGTCAATCACATCATTCTCCTAATGATGTGATCCCGTTAATCAAATGACAACTCATGTCTATGGTTAGGAAACATAACCATCTTTGATCAACGAGCTAGTCAAGTAGAGGCATACTAGTGACACTCTGTTTGTCTATGTATTCACACATGTATTATGTTTCCGGTTAATACAATTCTAGCATGAATAATAAACATTTATCATAATATAAGGAAATAAATAATAACTTTATTATTGCCTCCAGGTCATATTTCCTTCAGTCTCCCACTTGCACTAGAGTCAATAATCTAGTTCACATCGCCATGTGGTTTAACATCAATAGTTCACATCACCATGTGATTAACACCCATAGTTCACATCGTCACGTGACCAACACCCAAAGGGTTTATGTCGGTGTCAAAACCGACGGATCTCAGGTAGGGGGTCCCGAACTGTGCGTCTAGGCCGGATGGTAACAGGAGGCAAGGGACACGAAGTTTTACCCAGGTTCGGGCCCTCTTGATGGAGGTAAAACCCTACGTCCTGCTTGATTAATATTGATGATATGGGTAGTACAAGAGTAGATCTACCACGAGATTGGAGAGGCTAAACCCTAGAAGCTAGCCTATGGTATGATTGTTGTTCTGTATCTTGTCCTATGGACTAAAACCCTCCGGTTTATATAGACACCGGAGAGGGTTAGGGTTACACAAAGTCGGTTACAATGGTAGGAGATCTACATATCCATATCGCCAAGCTTGCCTTCCACGCCAAGGAAAGTCCCTTCCAGACACGGGACGAAGTCTTCAATCTTGTATCTTCATAGTCCAGGAGTCCGGCTGAAGGTATAGTCCGGCCATCCGGACACCCCCTAGTCCGGGACTCCCTCAGTAGCCCCTGAACCAGGCTTCAATGATGACGAGTCCGGCGTGCAGTTTGTCTTCAGCATTGCAAGGCGGGTTCCTCCTCCAAGTACTTCATAGAAGATTTTGAACGCAAAGATAGTGTCCGGCTCTGCAAAATAAGTTTCCACATATTGCCATAGAGAGAATAATATTTACACAAATCTAATCTGCTGACGTATTCCGTAGTGTGACATCACACCACGGCCAAGCCTTTATTCGAATCGTTTTATTGTCCCACCTCGGCGTGTCATGCGAGACGGTTTCCTTGGCACGTCTTGTTAAAGCAGAGATCGTGTCCCCTTATTCCGGGATTCTCATCAATACGGGCGTGGGCAACCCAACCACGCCATTGATTACGGCGCTTGGAGATAAGCGAGTTTTACCAGGCTGGTGGGGACACATAGTTGCGTCCACCCATATAAGGGGATAAGGATCCACCTTTTCACCTACGCCTTCTTCCTCCTTTGCCTATCCATTTTCGCGCACTCGAGCTCCAGCGCCCAAGTCCGCACTCCCCACCTCAACCTTCTCCAGCCATGTCCGGAGCGGGAGGCAAGTGGATGGTCTCCTCCGTCACGGAGGGACACATCAAAAAACTGAGGAAGGCCGGATACTTGTCTAACGACATCGCGTATCGGCTTCCTGAAGAGGGGCAGCTCCTCCCCACCCCAAGGCCCCATGAGAGGGTAGTGTTCCTTCCCCACTTTCTCCGCGGACTGGGCTTTCCTATCCACCCATTCATCCGGGGACTCATGTTCTACTACGGCCTGGATTTCTATGATCTGGCCCCGAACTTCATCCTCAACATCTCGGTGTTTATCGTCGTGTGTGAGGCTTTCCTCCGCATCCGCCCCCATTTCGGCCTATGGCTCAAGACTTTCAATGTCAAGCCGAAGGTGGTGCGCGGCAACCAGGCGGAGTGCGGAGGCGCCATGGTGGGCAAGATGCCCAACGTCTTATGGCTCGAGGGCTCCTTTGTGGAGACCCTGAAGGGGTGGCAATCGGGGTGGTTTTACATCACCGAGCCGCGCGACCCTGAGTGGGTCGCAGCCCCCGAGTTCTGGTCCGGACCCCCAACGCAGCTCACGTCCTGGAAAGAGACGGGCCTGTCATGGGGCAGCAAAGTAGAGGTGACCGGACTGCAAACATGCACCCAAACCCTGGTGAACAAGCAGCTCAAGCTTGTCAACGTAGTCCAGGTTATGCTCATCCGCCGGATCCTCCCGTGTCAACAACGTGCCTTCAATCTGTGGGAGTTCAACCCGGCGCAGCACCGAACTCCGAGCAGGCTCTTCGACACGACGTACGAAGATGCCTGGAAGGTGCTTTACAAGGGCGCCGAGGCTCCCGCATCCGCTACCGAGGATCGCGGATTCAGCACGCAGCGTCACGCTAGCGCAGTAAGTTGTTTGTACCTTTTACAGGGTATTAGTTTTTCATAGTTTAACTCTATGCAGGATCTAAGCTCCCTTACCTTTGACAGGATTGGCGGGCAAAGTCCGGACAGATCGACTGTCCGGCTCCTTTGCTCGAAGACCCAGCCGATGCTCGCTTGGCGAAGCTACTGGTTCCGGCACCCTATGTGGTGCCGGAGAAGAAGGCCACAAAGGAGGCCACGGGGACTCGAACAAGTGCCCGGTGCCAGGAGGTGTCGGGTTCATCATCCGACGGCTCCAAGGCGCATTCCTCCCGTGAATACGAGGAGAAGGAAGAAGAGACCTCTCCCCCTCCAGCGGGGGGAGAGAAGAAAAGGAAGTCCGCCCTTACTGGGGAGGCCGAAAGGTCCAATAAGGGGAAAACCCTTCCTCCTGACTACTCCACCAACGCCGACGACGGCGGAGAGGAGTGGCCGCTCAGGGCCAAGCCCCTGGCGAAATTGTAAGTATCCGGATACCAGAGTAATTCATAGTATTCCTTTATTGCACAGCTTTCCCTTATGTCGAATATGATTATGTAGCCCACCCAAAGACCGGCTCAACGCGTCGTTGAGCGGTTCACTGGACTCGTCGGATGTGAATTCGCTTCCGCCGGCTACCTCCCCCCGCCCTACGGACGACGCCGAAGTGTTGTCCCAACAGGTTCCAAGCCAGGAGGAGGTGGTCCTGGAGGCGCCGCAAGGCGACCTCCCGGACTCCAGGAGTAAAGGGGATAAAACCCCCTAGGGCTCCAAGTCCGGCTCTAGGGCGGACACCGCTCCGGAGCCTTCAAAGGTTCCAGAGTCCGGCAGGCGACCTCCTTCCAAGAGGAGCAAGCCCACCGTGCCGGTGACCCCCGTCCAACCGGAGGCGCCGGACAATCTGTTGGAGGTGCTCAAAGGCGCCTCCATCGACGAGGAGCACCGCACCATTATGAGTGCGGTGGTCCAGAAGGTTCAGTCCGCCAAGAGCGGACTGACTGAAGCTTGTGCTAGCCTTTTAACAGGCTTGAGGTAAGTGAAGAATGTGTAAATAATATTACCGCATAGACAGTAGCCCCTGATGCTCTGTTTGGCGTTCGAGAAGAAAAGCCGAATAGAGGATCAAATAAAATTCGCAGGAGTCTAACAAAAATGAGTCAATATGCGTATGCAGGCTTCTCTGCTGGCGTCCGCCGTACTGACTGCGGAAGTGGACACGCTAAAGCAGAACCTCGAGCAGTCCGAGCAAGAGCTCGGACGTGCCAAGAAGCAGCTCGAGGACAAGGAAGGTAAGAAATACCTTGTTTAAATATATAAAAAAGGTGCAATTGAAAAAATGACAGGATTATCATGGCTATTATAGGGGCCACGTCTGAGGTGGCGATCCTTAAGAAAGCGCTGCTCGAGGCCGAGAAGAGGGCGGCCACGGAGCGCACCGAGCGGGAGAAGTATGAGGCCCAGGTTGGCAAGGTGCGGCAAGAGCTCCAGGCTCTCATGGAAAACATGAGAGTTTGGAGCTTGACTCAAAGATGCGAGTGTCCGAGCTCGCGATGGCTATTAAAAATGCCAAGTCTGCCAAGGCCGAATCCCAGAAGACCCTCCAGGAGTTGGATGAGGTGAAAAAGATAGCGGCGGGTAAGGCATTCTTTATGCAAAGCAAACACATAAACGTGAGTTACTTGTTACTTACCCGAATCCGGAGCTCTCCAGGAGCATTCGCTGATCTTCCCCGTAGTGTGTCTGATGCCGCCGCATTCTATCGAGCCGAGGAGGGCAGCTCGATAGAGAAGGTGTTCTGGTCTCAGTATGCTGAGGCCGGACACCCCATGCCCCTGAGCGACCAGCTGAAGCAACTGTTCGAGCTCCACAAGGCGGCCGAACAGGCCATGAAGGGCCTCATAGTTCGGCTGTGTCCTAGAGAGGCTTTGCCTGGGAGCTATTTTGGGCTGGTGCGGCGGCTGGTGGGGGCCTGTCCAAGGCTCGAAGTCATCAAGCGCTCCGTCTGCATTGAAGGTGCCCGTAGGGCCCTTGCCCGTGCTAAGGTGCACTGGGGCAAGCCAGATGCTGAGAAGCTTGTGAAGGACGGGCCACCGCCGGGGAAAGAGCATCGCAAGCCCGAGAATTATTATAAGGATGTTCTGAAGGGTGCCCGCCTTATGGCGGATGAATGTTCCAGGGATGTAATTTTTGAGTAAAACTCGCTCGTTTTGTCCTGTGCGCTGAAAACTTGTTCATATGCGCTAAGCAATGCTGTTGGAATTTAAAATATTACCTTTTGTGCGGCTGTTTATCAATTATGAGAGATGGCGAGTCGTCGGCTTCTGCCCCCGTGCCGGTAGTGCTGGGGTGTTCGGGGATAAACCTGAGCACTCTTTTCCCCATGTTTGGGTCCTTCAAGGGAGGCGCTTAGCACAACGAACAAGACAATCGGACTATAATGCGTGAACACTCTCACTTAGCCATAGAATTCTATAATTTTAAATTTCGGCGAAGCCCCTGGTATTCAGAAGACCGAGTCCGGGGCGCTATCCACACCTTGGTCGGACGGAGCCGACTCCTCGCTCTAAGCGGCATAAGTCTTTAGGGATTCGAAAAACCTCTCGAACAGCGACCAGCTCTCGCTTCATCATGACAGTCAGTTTTAGCTTTCTCTACTGAGGTGCTCGACCCAGCTCAACTGGGGCACAATCGCAGTAGTTCTCCTAGTGCTACCTTAGCCGATATAGCGGATCGTAAGGCACCAAAACATAGGAGCCGGGAAAACCCAACTATTGACCCAAGACATGATTCGGAGCCGATGCATATAATCCTATAAGTTCGGGGTGCCGCACTTGTTAAAGTGTTCGGACTTCTCACACCATATTGAGGGGTACTAAAGCCCCTTGCGTATTTTGGCCGTACCATGTACGGGTGCAACATGTCGTTAAGGAACATATATTTGTAAAAAAAGAGTAATGCAAAAATAGACAAAAGCTATGCATTGTTTATTAAAAAGGGCTGCGATCAAGGAAGAACGATACAAATAATGCGATAAGCAAAAGGTTGGACTATTTAACATGTCCGTTCCAGGGGCAGGCTGCGAAATGGTATGCGAAACAGGTATACTTCTCGTGATAGAGACCACCTGGGAGTTCCGTAATGCGGCATGGCTTGTCTGCTTCCCTGGTTCTTGCGTCGTTTGTGCGGCACTTGAACTGCCGAACAGGCCTTCCGAAGAATGGAGTCCTGAAAGTAAGAGAAAATTAAAAAATCGGCAGCCCCTGGTGCGGTTTAAGCCGTGTTTCGGGCATGCTGTGATGGTGCCCCTCCCCCTGTACCCATGGTATTTCTAGAGCGTAGTTATGTACGCGAAGCACTGGTGTCGCATTTTTGCGAGGGCTGGGGTTGGGGCCGCATTGCAACGCCTGCTCAGAATGTGCCAGGTAGTCTTGTTGTAGGTTACTCCGGGCGCACTTGACGGTGTCCGGACATTTAATGGCCGGACTAGAGAACTGCCTGGAGAGGCTGCTTTGTACTTCCGCTGCAAGGGCCGCCGTGTGCTCCTCCGTTCGGAGGGAGCGTTCGGTGTTTCCATTGACCGTAATTACTCCTCGAGGGCCTGGCATCTTGAGCTTAAGGTATGCGTAGTGCGGTACCGCATTAAACTTGGCGAATGCGGTTCGCCCGAGCAGTGCGTGATAGCCACTGCGGAATGGGACTATGTCGAAGATTAACTCCTCGCTTCGGAAATTATCCGGAGATCCGAAGACCACTTCAAGTGTGACTGAGCCTGTACTGTTGGCCTCTACACCTGGTATTATGCATTTAAAGGTCGTTTTGGTGGGCTTAATCCTCGAAGGATCTATGCCCATTTTCCGCACTGTATCCTGGTAAAGCAGGTTCAGGCTGCTGCCGCCGTCCATAAGGACTCTAGTGAGATGAAATCCGTCAATAATTGGGTCTAGAACCAATGCGGCGAATCCGCCATGAGGGTGCTAGTGGGATGGTCCCTTCGATCAAAGGTGATCGGGCAGGAGGACCATGGGTTGAACTTTGGGGCGACTGGCTCTACCGCGTATACGTCCCTTAACGCGCGCTTCCGCTCCCTCTTGGGGATGTGGGTTGCGTATATCATGTTCACCGTCCGCAATTGTGGGGGAAAACCCTTCTGTCCACTGTTGTTCGGCGGCCGGGGCTCTTCGCCGTCATCGCTATGCAGCCCGTCGTCTTTGTTTTCGGCATTTAACTTGCCTGCCTGCTTGAACACCCAACAATTCCTGTTGGTGTGATTGGCCGGCTTTTCGGGGGTGCCATGTATCTGGCACATGCGGTTGAGTATTCGGTCCAAACTGGACGGCCCCCTAGGATTTCTTTTGAATGGCTTTTTCGGCTGACTGGATTTATAGCCTCTAGATCCGGCATTAACTGTCGTATCCTCAGCATTGTCGCCGTTAATGCGGCGCCTTTGCTTGTTGCGACGCGACTTGCCACTACTGTCCCTGGTATCCGAGTTACCAGGGTTCTTGGTCATATTGTTGCTACAAGCAAGCCAGCTGTCTTCTCCCGCACAAAAGCGGGTCATGAGTGTCATGAGTGCTGCCATAGATTTCGGCTTTTCCTGTCCAAGGTGCCGGGCAAGCCACTCGTCACGGATATTGTGCTTGAAGGCTGCTAGGGCCTCTGCGTCCGGATAGTCGACTATTTGATTTTTCTTTGTTAGGAACCGTGTCCAGAATTGCCTGGCCGATTCCTCTGGCTGCTGAATTACGTGGCTTAGGTCATCGGCGTCTGGTGGTCGCACATAAGTGCCCTGGAAATTGTCGAGGAATGCGGCTTCCAGGACCTCCCAACAACTGATTGATCCTACAGGCAAGCTGTTAAGCCAATGCTGAGCTGGTCCTTTAAGCTTGAGTGGGAGGTATTTGATGGCGTGGAGATCATCGCCGCGGGCCATGTGGATATGAAGGAGATAATCCTCGATCCATACCGCAGGATATGTTGTGCCATCATATGATTCGATGTTTACGGGTTTGAAACCCTCGGGGATTTCATGATCCATTACTTCATCTGTGAAGCATAGTGGGTGTGCGGCACCTCTGTACTGGGCTATATCACGACGTAGCTCCAATGAGCTTTGTCTATTGTGTTCGGCCCTACCGGATTTGTGTCTGGCGTGACGGTTATCGTCTCGAGTCATGGGGCGCTGATGCGATCCATAGATCGATCTTGTTTGCCTTGCCTTGTCCTCCAACATGTCTCGCAGGTCTGGCGCATTTTCCCGTGCCTTGGTACGAGGTGCGGCTTGAGTGGAGGGCCGAGAGGCCTCTCTGCCGCGGCCATGAGGTGGCCGGTCGGCCGTATCAAGTGCTGGTGATGTAGGTTTAAGTGCTTCCTCCTCTAATCGGGGTAGCAACCTGCACCTTGGGTAGCTCTTGGAGGGGCGTTCGAGTTTATGCTCTTCGGCCACAAGGACTTTAGTCCATCTGTCGACTAGCAAATCTTGATCAGCTCTAAGTTGTTGCTGTTTTTTCTTGAGGCTTCTTGTCGTGGCCATAAGCCTGCGTTGAAAACGCTCTTGCTCGACGAGATCCTCTGGCACGATGAATTCGTCGTCGTCGAGGCTTGCCTCGTCTTCGGAGGGAGGCATATAATTATCGTCCTCGACCTCTCTGTCTGCCGCTCTCTCATGAGGGCTGGCTTCTCCATCCTCCTGTGCTGAATCTTGCTGGAGGGGGTTTTCTTTGGCACTCTTCGGAGTATTATTATCTCCTGTGCTGGAATCACCGTATTTGCTTTGGCGGGATTTTGAGCGGTGCCGCTGACGCCGACGCTTAGGCTGTTTCTTGGAGGGGTCATCCTCCGCTGTTCCATCGCCATCTCGTTCTTTTGGGGTGTCCACCATGTATATGTCATATGACGAGGTGGCTTTCCAGGGCCCAATAGGCGCTGGTTCTTCATCGTCTCCTGCATCGGCGTCCATACCGTCGATGTCTTCGAAGTCGAAGTCGAGCATGTCGGTTATATCGTCGATAGTGGCTACAAAGTGGGTGGTGGGTGGGCTTTGAATTTCTTCATCGTCCGTATCCCAACCTTGCTGATCGTAGTCCGGCCAGGGCTCTCCTGATAAAGAGAGAGACTTTAGTGTCTTCAGAATATCGCCAAAAGGCGAGTGCTGAAAGATGTCCGCGGGAGTAAACTCCATGATCGGCGCCCAATCGGATTCGATCGGCAGGGGCGCGGAGGGTTCGGAGTCCGGAGAGGAGTCCGGCTCCTTGGAGTCACGAGTCTCGCGGAGTGCGGGGCTAGTGTTCGGCTCGATCGCCGTTGGGATTGCAGCCCCTGAGGCGACGTCCAACCACCCATCCTCGATCGGCGCAGTTGGCTCCGAATTAAGGGTCGAAGCCGATGTGGGTGCGGCCTCTAGGGCACTGCTCGGTGACAGAGTTAGATCATGCTCGTCGTGACAGTGCGGCGCGCTCGGCAGTGGCTCGAATCCGTCGAGGATCAAGTCCCCGTGGATGTCAGTCGTGTAGTTTAAACTTCCAAATCTGACCTGACGGCCAGGGGCATAGCTTTCAATCTGCTCCAGATGGCCAAGTGAATTGGCCCACAGTGCGAAGCCACCGAAGACGAACATCTGTCCGGGGAGGAAGGTCTCACCCTGGACTACATCGCCATTGATGATCGTAGGAGCCATCAAGCCTAATGGCGATGACACAGAGGAACTCTCAATGAAAGCACCAATGTCAGTGTCAAAACCGGCGGATCTCGGGCAGTGGGTCCCGAACTATGCGTCTAGGCCGGATGGTAACAGGAGGCAAGGGACACGAAGTTTTACCCAGGTTCGGGCCCTCTTGATGGAGGTAAAACCCTACGTCCTGCTTGATTAATATTGATGATATGGGTAGTACAAGAGTAGATCTACCACGAGATCGGAGAGGCTAAACCCTAGAAGCTAGCCTATGGTATGATTGTTGTTCTGTATCTTGTCCTACGGACTAAAACCCTCCGGTTTATATAGACACCGGAGAGGGTTAGGGTTACACAAAGTCGGTTACAATGGTAGGAGATCTACATATCCGTATCGCCAAGCTTGCCTTCCACGCCAAGGAAAGTCCCTTCCGGACACGGGACGAAGTCTTCAATCTTGTATCTTCATAGTCCAGGAGTCCGGCTGAAGGTATAGTCCAGCCATCCAGACACCCCCTAATCCGGGAGTCCCTCAGTTTACTAGAGTCAATAATCTCGTTCACATCGCTATGTGATTGACACCCAAAGAGTACTAAGGTGTGATCATGTTTTGCTTGTGAGGGAAGTTTAGTCAATGGGTCTGCCACATTCAGATCCGCAAGTGTTTTGCAAATTTCTATGTCAACAATGCTCTTGTGATAGCCTGGCTTATTAGGGATGATAGACTACTCATATCAATAAGGAATTCCTTCTTTTCCGGGAGCTCATTCGGACAGAACTCCAAAGTTAAGCGTGCTTAGCTTGGAGTAGTGTCAGGATGGGTGACCGACCGGGAAGTTGCTCCCGGGTGCGCACGAGTGAGGACAAAGTGCGCAGAAAAGACTAGTATTGATCTATGGGGCCAGTCTAGATCCCGCCAGGAGTAACGACCACCGGCGGGTGTGTCCAGGGCGTTACAAGTTGGTATCAGAGCCGACCCTTGCGGTTACACGGATGGTTGCGGACAGGTGCGTGGTCATGTTGTTCATGACGTTTGTGACCCGTCGTGGCACCCGGCATGGCACATGTACCGGACTGGAAGCACAGACGTTTGTGCCAAGAGGGAACGTTCCTGTGGCCCGACGAGGACGTCGCTTCCTCTGAGTGGGGGTGTATGTGATAGCCTGGCTTATTAGGGATGATAGACTACTCATATCAATAAGGAATTCCTTCTTTTCCGGGAGCTCATTCGGACAGAACTCCAAAGTTAAGCGTGCTTAGCTTGGAGTAGTGTCAGGATGGGTGACCGACCGGGAAGTTGCTCCCGGGTGCGCACGAGTGAGGACAAAGTGCGCAGAAAAGACTAGTATTGATCTGTGGGGCCAGTCTAGATCCCACCAGGAGTAACGACCACCGGCGGGTGTGTCCGGGGCGTTACAGCTCTGCACGGAGCTACTCTAGCTAATTGCTCCCACTTTCAATATGTATCCAGATTGAGATTTAGAGTCATCTGGATCAGTGTCAAAATTTGCATCGACGTAACCCTTTACGACGAACCTTTTTGTCACCTCCATAATCGAGAAACATATCCTTATTCCACTAAGGATAATTTTGACAGCTGTCTACTGATCTACTCCTAGATCACTATTGTACTCCCTTGACAAACTCAGGGCAGGGTATACAATAGGTCTGGTACACAGCATGGCATACTTTATAGAACCTATGGCTGAGGCATAGGGAATGACTTTCATTCTCTCGCTATCTTCTGCCGTGGTCGGGTTTTGAGTCTTACTCAACTTCACACCTTGTAACACAGGCAAGAACTACTTCTTTGACTGTTCCATTTTGAACTACTTCAAAATCTTGTCAAGGTATGTACTCAATGAAAAACTTATCAAGCGTCTTGATCTATCTCTTTAGATCTTGATGTTCAATATGTAAGCAGCTTCACCGAGGTCTTTCTTTGAAAAAATCCTTTCAAAACTTCCTTTATGCTTTGCAGAATAATTCTACATTATCTCCGATCAACAATATGTCATTCACATATACTTATCAGAAATGTTGTAGTGCTCCCACTCACTTTCTTGTAAATACAGGCTTCACCGCAAGTCTGTATAAAACTATATGCTTTGATCAACTTATCAAAGCGTATATTCCAACTCCGAGATACTTGCACCAGTCCATAGATGGATCACTGGAGCTTGCATATTTTGTTAGTACCTTTAGGATTGACAAAACCTTCTGGTTGCATCATATACAACTCTTCTTTAATAAATCCATTAAGGAATGCAGTTTTGTTTATCCATTTGCCAGATTTCATAAAATGCGGCAATTGCTAACATGATTCGGACAGACTTAAGCATAGATACGAGTGAGAAACTCTAACACCTTGAACTTGTCAAAAACCTTTTTGCGACAATTCTAGTTTTGTAGATAGTGACACTACTATCAGCGTTCGTCTTCCTCTTGAAGATCCATTTAATCTTAATGGCTCGCCGATCATTGGCAAGTCAATCAAAGTCCATACTTTGTTCTCATACATGGATCTCATCTCAGATTTCGTGGCCTCAAGCCATTTCGCGGAATCTAGGCTCATCATCCTCATAGTTCATAGGCTCGTCATGGTCAAGTAACATGACCTCTAGAACAGGATTACCATACCACTCTGGTGCGGATATCACTCTGGTTTACCTACGAGGTTCGGTAGTAACTTGATCTGAAGTTACATGATCATCATCATTAGCTTCCTCACTAATTGGTGTAGTAGTCACAGGAACAGATTTCTATGATGAACTACTTTCCAATAAGGGAGCAGGTACAGTTACCTCATCAAGTTCTACTTTCCTCCCACTCACTTCTTTTGAGGGAAACTCCTTCTCTAGAAAGGATCCATTCTCAGCAACGAATATCTTGCCTTCGGATTTGTGATAGAAGGTGTAACCAACATTTTCTTTTGGGTATCCTATGAAGACGCACTTCTCCGATTTGGGTTTGAGCTTATCAGGTTGAAACTTTTTCACATAAGCATTGCAACCTCAAACTTTAAGAAATGACAGCTTAGGTTTCTTGCCAAACCATAGTTCATACGGTGTTGTCTCAACGGATTTAGATGGTGCCCTATTTAACGTGAATGTAGCTATCTCTAATGCATAACCCCAAAACGATAGCGGTAAATCAGTAAGATACGTCATAGATCGCACCATATCTAATAAAGCACGGTTACGACGTTCGGACACACCATTACACAGTGGTGTTCCAGGTGGCGTGAGTAGTGAAACTATTTCACATTGTTTTAACTGAAGGCCAAACTCGTAACTCAAATATTTTCCTTCTGTGATCATATCGTAGAAACTTTTATTTTGTTACGATGATTCTCCTCTTCACTCTGAAATTCTTCGAACTTTTCAAATGTTTCAGACTTGTGTTTCATCAAGTAGATATACTCATATATGCTCAAATCATCTGTGAAGATCAGAAAATAATGATTCCTGCCGCGAGCCTCAATATTCATCGGACCACATACATCAGTATGTATGATTTCCAACAAATCTGTTGCTCGCTCCATTGTTTTGGAGAACGGAGTCTTAGTCATCTTGCCCATGAGGCATGGTTCGCAAGCATCAACTGATTCATAATCAAGTGATTCCAAAAGCCCATCAACATGGATTTTCTTCATGCGCTTTACACCAATATGACCTAAATGGCAGTGCCACAAATAAATTGCACCATCATTATTAACTGTGCATCTTTTGGTTTCAATATTATGAATATGTGTATCACTACGATCGAGATCCAATGAACCATTTTCATTGGGTGTGTAACCATATAAGGTTTTATTCATGTAAACAGAACAACAATTTATTCTCTTACTTAAATGAATAACCGTATTACAATAAACATGATCAAATCATATTCATGCTCAACGCAAACACCAAATAACACTTATTTAGGTTCAACACTAATCCCGAAAGTATAGGGAGTGTGCGATGATGATCATATCAATCTTGGAACCACTTCCAACACACATCGTCACTTCACCCTTAAGTAGTCCTTGTTCATTCTGCAACTCCCCTTTCGAGTTAATACTCTTAGCAACTGGACCAGTATCAAATACCGAGGGGTTGCTACGAACACTAGTAAAATACACATCAATAATCTGTATATCAAATATACCTTTGTTCACTTTGCCATCCTTCTTATCCGCCAAATACTTGGGGTAGTTCCGCTTCCAATGACCAGTCCCTTTGCAGTAGAAGCACCCAGTTCCAGGCTTAGGTCCAGACTTGGGTTTTTCACTTGAGAAGCAACTTGCTTGCCGTTCTTTTTGAAGTTCCCCTTTCTACCCTTTGTCCCTTTACTTGAAACTAGTGGTTTTGTTTACCATCAACACTTGATGCTTTTCTTGATTTCTACCTTCGTCGATTTCAGCATCGCGAAGAGCTTGGGAATCATTTTTGTTATCCCTTGCATATTATAGTTCATCACGAAGTTCTACTAACTTGGTGATGGTGACTAGAGAATTCTGTCAATCACTATTTTATCTGGAAGATTAACTCCCACTTGATTCAAGCGATTGTAGTACCTAGACAATCTGAGCACATGCTCACTGCTTGAGCTATTCTCCTCCATCTTTTAGCTATAGAACTTGTTGGAGACTTCATATCTCTCAACTCGGGTACTTGCTTGAAATATTAACTTCAACTCCTGGAACATCTCATATGTTCCATGACGTTCAAAAACGTCTTTGAAGTCCCGATTCTAAGCCGTTAAGCATGGTGCACTAAACTATCAAGTAGTCATCATATTGAGCTAGCCAAACGTTCATAACGTCTGCCTCTACTCCTGCAATAGGTCTGTCACCTAGCGGTGCATCGAAGACATAATTCTTCTATGTAGCAATGAGGATAATCCTCAGGTCATGGATCCAATCTGCATCATTGGTACTAACATTTTTCAACATAATTTTTCTCTAGGAACACAATAAACTGGGAGCAACATCGCGAGCTATTGATCTACAACATAGATATGCTAATACTACCAGGACTAAGTTCATGATAAATTAAAGTTCAATTAATCATATTACTTAAGAACTCCCACTTAGATAGACATCCCTCTAATCATCTAAGTGATCACGTGATCCAAATCAACTAAACCATAACCGATCATCATGTGAAATGGAGTAGCTTTCAATGGTGAACATCATTATGTTGATCATATCTACTATATGATTCACGATCGACCTTTCGGTCTTAGTGTTCCGAGGCCATATCTGCATATGCTAGGCTCGTCGAGTTTAACCTGAGTATTCCGCGTGTGCAACTATTTTGCACCCGTTGTATTTGAACGTAGAGCCTATCACACCTGATCATTACGTGGTGTCTCAGCACGAAGAACTTTCGCAACGGTGCATACTCAGGGAGAACACTTATACCTTGATAATTTAGTGACTGATTATCTTATAAAGCTACCGCCGAACTAAGCAAAATAAGATGTATAAAAGATAAACATCACATGCAATCATAATATGTGACATGATATGGCCATCATCATCTTGTGCCTTTGATCTCCATCTCCAAAGCATCGTCATGATCTCCATCGTCACCGGCATGACACCATGATCTCCATCATCTTGATCTAAATCAATGTGTCGTCACATGGTTGTCTCGCCAACAATTGCTCTTGCAACTATTGCTATCGCATAGCGATAAAGTAAAGCAATTATTTGGCACTTGCATCTTATGCAATAGAGAGATAACCATAAGGCTTTTGCCAGTTGCCGATAACTTCAACAAAACATGATCATCTCATACAACAACTTATATCTCATCACGTCTTCACCATATCACATCACAACATGCCCTGCAAAAACAAGTTAGACGTCCTCTACTTTGTTGTTGCAAGTTTTACATGGCTGCTACGGGCTGAGCAAGAACCGTTCTTACCTACGCATCAAAACCACAACGATAGCTTGTCAAGTTGGTGTTGTTTTAACCTTAGCAAGGACCGGGCGTAGCCACACTCGGTTCAACTAAAATTGGACAAACTGACACCCGCTAGTCACCTGTGTGCATAGCACGGCGGTAAAACCAGTCTCGCGTAAGCGTACGCATAATGTCGGGCCGGCCCACTTCATCCAACAATACCGCCGGACCAAAGTGTGACATGCTGGTAAGCAGTATGACTTATATCGCCCACAACTCACTCGTGTTCTACTCGTGCATATTACATCAACGCATAAAACCTGGCTCGGATGCCACTATTGGGGAACGTAGTAATTTGAAAAAAATTCCTACGCACACGCAAGATCATGGTGATCCATAGCAACGAGAGAGCAGAGTGTTGTCTACGTACCCTTGTAGACCGAAAGCGGAAGCGTTAGCACAACGCAGTTGATGTAGTCGTACGTCTTCACGGCCCGACCGATCAAGCACCGAAACTACGGCACCTCCGAGTTCTAGCACACGTTCAGCTCGATGACGATCCCCGGATTCTGATCCAGCAGAATGTCAGGGAAGAGTTCCGTCAGCATGACGGCATGGTGATGATCTTGATGTTCTACCATCGCAGGGCTTCGCCTAAGCACCGCTACAATATTATCGAGGATTATGGTGGAGGGGGGCACCACACACGGCTAAGAGATCAATGATCAATTGTTGTGTCTCTGGGGTGCCCCCTACCCCTGTATATAAAGGAGCAAGGGGGGAGGCGGTCGGCCTAGGAGGAGGGCGCACCAAGGGGGGAGTCCTACTCCCATCGGGGGTAGGACTCCTCCTTCCCTTGTTGGAGTAGGAGAGAAGGAAAGAGGGGGAGAGGAACAAGGAAAAGGGGGCTGCACCCCTTGTCCAATTCGGACCAGAGGGGGGGCACGCGCCTCCTTCCTTTTGGCCTCTCTCCTCTATTCCCGTATGGCCCAATAAGGCCCATATACTCCCCGGCGAATTCCCGTAATTCTCCGGTACTCCGAAAAATACCCGAATCACTTGGAACCTTTCCGATGTCCGAATATGGTCGTCCAATATATCAATCTTTACGTCTCGACCATTTCGAGACTCCTCGTCATGTCCCCGATCTCATCCGGGACTCCGAACTCCTTCGGTACATCAAAACTCATAAACCCATAATATAACTGTCATCGAAACCTTAAGCGTGCGGACCCTACAGGTTTGAGAAATGTAGACATGACCAAGACACGTCTCCGGTCAATAACCAATAGCGGAACCTGGAGGCTCATATTGGCTCCCACATATTCTACGAAGATCTTTATCGGTCAAACCGCATAACAACATACATTGTTCCCTTTGTCATCGGTATGTTACTTGCCCGAGATTCGATCGTCGGTATCTCAATACCTAGTTCAATCTTGTTACCGTCAAGTCTCTTTACTCGTTCCGTAATACATCATCCTACAACTAACTTATTAGTTGCAATGCTTGCAAGGCTTGAGTGATGTGTATTACTGAGAGGGCCCAAAGATACCTCTCCGACAATCGGAGTGACAAATCCTAATCTCGAAATACGTCAACCCAACAAATACCTTTGGAGACACATGTAGAGCACCTTTATAATCACCCAGTTACGTTGTGACGTTTGGTAGCACACAAAGTGTTCCTCTGGTAAACGGGAGTTGCATAATCTCATAGTCATAGGAACATGTATAAGTTATGAAGAAAGCAATAACAACAAACTAAACGATCAAGTGCTAAGCTAACGGAATGGGTCAATTCAATCACATCATTCTCCTAATGATGTGAACCCTGTTAATCAAATCACAACTCATGTCTATGGTTAGGAAACATAACCATCTTTGATCAACGAGCTAGTCAAGTAGAGGCATACTAGTGACACTCTGTTTGTCTATGTATTCACACATGTATTATGTTTCCGGTTAATACAATTCTAGCATGAATAATAAACATTTATCATGATATAAGGAAATAAATAACAACTTTATTGTTGCCTCTAGGGCATATTTCCTTCAAGAAATCTATAATCACCCATCTCGATAGAAACATTCGGGATCATCGTGGTAGCCCTCATAGACTTGGCCAGAGAAACCACTCCCATAGGTTTACCCAACATTTCCGAAACGAAGTCATGCTTTGAAACAAATGATCTTGATATGAAACAATGCGATGCACCAGTATCAAAAAGGACTTTTGCAAGAGTAGAGTTAACTGGAAAGTTCCCCATGATCACTTCTGAAGAGTCCTCTGCCTGAGCTACGTTCATCAAGTTGACCTTTGCAAACTTGGGATTATGCTTGACCACTGCATTGCTGGCAGATCTCATAGGAGGAGGAGGTGGAAGACGCCTCTGGTTGAAGCATTTGTTTGCATAGTGACCCTTCTGCTGACACTTGTTGCACGTCACCTCTTAGAGCGGACGGTGATACGGAGCACTTGACCTTGGAGCATGAGACTGTGGTTTGTTCTGAAAGCCTGGGTTGGGTGGGTGGGAAGATCCATTGCCACCTTTACTCTTCTGCTGATAAGGCTGATTGAACGGAGGAGGAGGAGGCAACCAGTACTTTTGCTGCTTAGCTGCCACTTGAGTTGAAGAAGAAGGAGTTGCATCCTTGACTCTCTTCTTAGAAGCATCACACTTGAGTTGAGTAGCCTCTTGCTTTAGTGCCATGTTGTAGAACTCATCATACTGTTTCGGCTCAAAAAGCACGAGAGCTAGTTGCAAATCTTCTCTGAGGCCACCTCTGAATTGATAAAGCATGCTCTTCTCGTCAGGGACATCTTGCTTGGCGAAACGAGCGAGCCTCTGGAACATGATGTTGTATTGGTAAACAGACAAGCTGCCTTGCTTTAGATTGCGGAACTCCTCACGCTTACTCTCAACAACACTTTGAGGAATGCGGTGAGCTTTGAAGTCTTGGCGGAAATCATCCCAGGTAATCACATGACCTCCTCTGGAATCTTTGTATTGTTGGTACCACTCAGCAGCTTGGTCTTTGAGTTGGAACAAAGCAAACTTGACAAAGTCCTCAGGCCTGACGTTGCTACACTCAAAATGTTTGCAGATATCCACGAGCCAATCGTAAGCGTCTGTGGCCTCGACACAGTTACTGAAAGACTTTGGCTGGTTTGCGAGGAACTGGTTGAGGGTAGCAAACTGAGATTGATTGTTGCCATGGCCTTGATTTCCTTGGTTGCGCTCTTGCAAGATTTGCAAAAGCATCTGTGTGTTGGCGTTGGTGGCGGCCATCACAGCTTGCCATGCCTCCAGAGGTGGAGGTGGTGGCGGGGGTTCCGCATTCTGACGCGTTGGAGGAGCCATCCTGAAGAGGGTGACATCCGTTAGCATCTTGACAGACATATATTCAAGCTGAATCAATGGACCGAAATTGCAACATGTAGCCTTAACAGTCGAACAAAAATGAACGAATGAAATCCAAGGTAAATGATCACACTTCCATAAATTGAGAAGCCACTTAGATAGAGGTAGATGAATAAAGCAACAAGGTACGGATATGAACAAATACTTGGTAAGGATTACCCAATCACAAACCAAATATCCATGGAAGAAATACTAGAGCTACATGAATTCCCACCTATGAAACTCCCGAAATTTTCTGGTTATGCAATCGGGTGTTGGGGATACAGGGGAAGCATAATATCTCACCCAAAACTAGCAAATCCTACATCTAGCTGTATCCATCCTTCAACACATAACCAAGAAACCTTTGGAAATCATTTACCTCAACCTTCGAAAAGCATCCCTTATACGAGTTATGGCAATACTCCCAAACTCCCGCCCCAGTACTGGGTGGCCTCGAGGTTATCTCACCAACAACTGCATAAAAGAGATTTTAGATGTCGGCGAAACTCAGGTATTCCAGAACTGCAACGATAAAATTGTGACAACAACACCTCGAAGGTCAACTCCCTGGGACACTGCCACAACCCCTAAATGTCAGGAGGCACCAAGAACAATGTTCTTGTCACAAAACCATCAGAACGATTCCAAGATACCCGCGTGATCCTACATTTTTTTAGTGAAATTTTAGAAGAGAAGAGTCAAAACTCTACGTCAGGAAGCCTCACCAGAGCGACGAAGGGACTGAGGAGTAAAAAGAATCCTACTCTCCGATATATATATAATCCTATAAGACTCAAAACATTTTTCTAGACTCAACAACGCTAGTGATTTGATCGAGCAGGGGCTCCTAAGTCGGGGAAGGCTCTGATACCAACTTGTAACACCCACGGTGCAGCTATATCTCCCACGTGTCGAAGCACGACTTAGAGGCATAACCGCATAGTAGGCATGTCGCAAGAGGGGTAATCTTTACACATCCCATGTACTGAATAAGATAGAGATAAAGAGTTGGCTTACAATCGCCACTTCACACAATACATAAAAATAGCATTACATCATCCAGAATACAATCAAGGTCCGACTACAGAACCAAAATAAAGACAACCCCAAATGCATAAGAACCCCGATCGCCCCAACTGGGCTCCTCTATTGATCGTCTAGAGAGGAAACATAGTAACGTCCTGAATCCTCGTCGAACTCCCACTTGAGTTTAGTCGCATCCCCTGGAATGGCATCATCGGCACCTGCATCTGGTTTTGGAAGTAATCTGTGAGTCACGGGGACTCAGCAATCTCACACCCTCGTGATCAAGAATATTTAAGCTCATGGGTAGGAAAAGGTGGTGAGGTGGAGCTGCAACAATCACTAGCATATATGGTGGCTAACATACGCAAATGAGAGCGAGAAGAGGAGCAAAGCACGGTCGACAAATTATGATCAAGAAGTGACCCTAGAACTACTTACGTCTAAGCATAACACGAGACCGTGTTCTCTTCCCGGACTCTGCCGAAAAGAGACCATCACGGTTACACACGCTGTTGATTCATTTTAATTAAGTTAAGTGTCAAGTTTTCTACAACCGGATATTAACAAATTCCCATCTACCCATAAACACGGGCACGACTTTCGAAAGTTCAAAACCCTGCAGGGGTGTCCCAACTTAGCCCATCACAAGCTCTCACGGTCAATGAAGGATATTCCTTCTCCCAGGACGACCCGATCAGACTCGGAATCCCGGTTACAAGACATTTCGACAATGGTAAAACAAGACCAGCAAAACCACCCGCTGTGCTGACAAATCCCGATAGGAGCTGCACATATCTCGTTCTCAGGGAACACCGGATAAGCTAAGCGTACGGGAGCCAACGAAACCCAAGTTGCCAAGGGACGGCCTCGCACGGTGCACTAGGTTGGACCAACACTTAGAGAAGCACTGGCCCGGGGGGAGGGTTAAAATAAAGATGACCCTTGAGTCCGGAAACCCAAGGGAAAAAAGGCTTAGGTGGCAAATGGTAAAGCCAAGGTTGGGCCTTGCTGGAGGAGTTTTATTCAAGGCGAACTATCAAGGGGTTCCCATTATAACCCAACCGCGTAAGGAACGCAAAATCAAGGAACATAACACCGGTATGATGGAAACTAGGGCAGTAAGAGTGGAACAAAACACCAGACATAAGGCCGAGCCTTCCACCCTTTACCAAGTACATAGGTGCATTAAAGTAAAAAATATATAATAATGATATCCCAACAATAAACATGTTCCAACAAGGAGCAAACTCCAATCTTCACCTGCAACTAACAACGCTATAAGAGGGGCTGAGCAAAGCGGTAACATAGCCAAACAACGATTTGCTAGGACAAGGTGGGTTAGAGGGTTGACATGGAAATATGGGAGGCATGATAAAGCATGTGGTAGGTATCGCGGCATAGGCATAGAAATAGAGCGAGCAACTAGAAAGCAAAGATAGAAGTGATTTTGAGGGTATGGTCATCTTGCCTGCAAAGTTCTCCGAGTTGACATAAGCTTGATCCTCGTAAGCATACTCAACGGGTTCCTCGATCACGTACTCGTCTCCCAGCTCTACCCAAGGCAAGAACACAAGCAAGGGAAACACAATCAACCACGGTGCAATGCGCAAGCAACATGATGCAAAACATGGCATGATATGCGGGATGTAATACGCAATTCATATGTGTGCTCCGGATGTAATGTGCAATGCATATATGTGCACCGCTGGAAAGATGAGTTGATTTCAGTCGAAATCGATATAAAGATCACCGGAACCGGATGCACGGTTCGCAAATGGCAAGCAAAACAATAATGGCACGATTCTGCGATAAACAGCACGATGCCATCTAGAATGCAACAAGAATCTAAGCTCCTGCACTCTAACATAGCAACAAAGCACATGGCAGTGATCTACTCAAGATGCTTGACAAAACATGAACACTGAGCTACGGCTAAATCACACAATAGCAGGTTCAAACAAGCATGGCAAAAGTGCAAAAGACATCAAGAAGCAATGTATAGAGCAAGATAACAACATGCTACAAGATCAGAACATAGCAACACATGGAATGACATGAATCTACTCAAAGCATATAACAAAAGTCCCTTACTGACGATAAGCCAAAAGGGCATAGAAAACGTGATGGCACCCATGTAAACATAGCAAGTTTCGTTAATAGATTCAGACTTAGCAGAAAACTGGACATGGCAAAAACAGAGTTACGTAGGCATGTTTGCGAGCTCGATGCACTCACCACAAGGCATTGCATGACAAACTAAGCATACACCCAGCAAGAAGACATGATCAAGAAGCTAAAAATGGCAAGAACAATCTCATAGCATGCATGGATCAACTACAACAACCTTGGCAAAATTGATTAACATGTAACCAATCTGCCAGGAACATTTTATAGCAAAAGTAGAGCAAGATTGAGTCATGCTAGGGTACTCCATAAATGCAAACAGAGACATGGATGGATAAAGTATAACCATATGTCAAAATCATCCTTACTGAACATACTCAAAAGAGGCATGGATCACTCTATATCAACATGAATACATGGCATAAAAATAACATCAGGGAAATGACTTAGTGAAATTCTAAGTCCCTGAAATCAGCAACATCATGAGAGCTACTTTGCATGCATGTGGTAGTCACCACATTGATCACAAAAATACATGGCACACACCCCTGTAAAGATGGCATGGCATAGCCCAAAACACATGTAGGGCTCAAGTCCATAGGAAGCACGCAATAATCATGGCAAAATGACAAATGCTCAATAACTGATAAGAATCAGGAATTAACATTTTATAGCACTCTTGCAACAGTCATTAGGGCATCAAGATGGACTCAAACAAGCATGGTGCAATGGAACAAAAGGAAGAGGACATCCTAGCGAATATTTCGATATATCACACGCCAAAACGGAGCTACGATGACAGAGTTATTACATGATGAAAAATGCTTGAAAAAATAACAGAAAAGGACTTAGAGTATTTCGGGTCAACCCTAAACTTCCAGATCCAGATATGGCACGGTCCATGAGGACGGCCGGAGATGCTTCGCCGGAGTTTGATGGAGAAGCGGCCGGAGGAGCGGGGGAGGTGGCCGGAGAAGCGGGACGGGGCGGCGCCGGAGCTCGCGGGCGGCGCTGCGACCGGAGCGGCGGCGGAGGGCGGCGCGGCAACCGGAGCGGTGACGTCCGGTGCGTCTCCGGCCGGCGAGGTGGAGGACGCTGGTGGGCGGCGAGGCGCGGTGCCACGCGCACGGCGCGAGCGGGCGGGGAGGCGCACGGGCGGCGGTTCGGGCCTCGCGGGCCTGCGGCGGGCTGTGGAGGGCCGGCGGCGCGGGGGCGGTGGCGGTGACACATGGCGGGCGCTAAGCGATGCGGGCGGTGCGGCAGAAGTGTCCGGCCGTCGGGCGGACGCGTCCGGCGGCGGGGTGGGGAGGATCTAGGGTTTTGCCTACGATTTTGAACGGGGAAGACCTATTTATATCTAGAGGGGGCTAGGAGAGTCCAAATGAGGTGCGGTTTTCGGCCACGCGATCGTGATCGAATGGCCGAGAGGATGGAGGGGGTTTGAGTGGGTTATTGGGCCACTTTGGAGGCGTGTTGGGCTGCAACACACACGAGGCCTTTACGGTTCCCCGGTTGACCGTTGGAGTATCAAATGAACTCCAAATGACACGAAACTTGACAGGCGGTCTACCGGTGGTGTACCAAGGACGCTTGGCAAATCTCGGTCCAATCCGAGAACGTTTAACACGCGCACATGAAAAGAGGCAAAAGGGGGCGCTGGAGGACGTAGGAGTGCCGGAATGCAAAATGGATAACGGGAAAAATGCTCGGATGCATGAAACGAACACGTATGCAAATGCAATGTACATGATCACATCATATGAAATGCATGACATGGACAAAATGCAAAACAAAGACAAAACCCAACAACGAGGGAATATCATAACTTAGAACCGAAAATGGCAAGAGTTGGAATACAAATATGGCAAGTTACATACGGGGCGTTACATACATCAACACCATAGCCTCTCTGATGATGTGTGAGTAGTTTACCTTAGACCTTCGGGTCCATAGTTATTAGCCAGATGGCTTCTTCTCTCTCTTTGGATCTCAATACAAAGTTCTCCTCGATTCTCTTGGAGATCTATTCGATGTAATCTTCTTTTGCGGTGTGTTTGTCGAGATCTGATGAATTGTGGGTTTATGATCAAGATTATCTATGAACAATATTTGAATCTTGTCTGAATTATTTTATGTACGATTGGTTATCTTTGCAAGTCTCTTTGAATTATCAGTTTAGTTTGGCCTACTAGATTGATCTTTCTTGCAATGGGAGAAGTGCTTAGCTTTGGCTTCAATCTTGCGGTGCTCGATCCCAGTGACAGTAGGGGAAACGACACGTATTGTATTGTTGCCATCGAGGATAAAAAGATGGGGTTTATATCATATTGCATGAGTTTATCCCTCTACATCATGTCATCTTGCTTAAAGCGTTACTCCGTTCTTATGAACTTAATACTCTAGATGCATGCTGGATAGCAGTCGATGTGTGGAGTAATAGTAGTAGATGCAGGCAGGAGTCGGTCTACTTATCACGGACGTGATGCCTATATACATGATCATACATAGATATTCTCATAATTATTCGCTTTTCTATCAATTGCTCGACAGTAATTTGTTCACCCACCGTAATACTTATGCTATCTTGAGAGAAGCCACTAGTGAAACCTATGGCCCCGGGTCTATTTTCCATCATACAAGTTTACAATCTATTTTATTTTGCAATCTTTACTTTCAATCTATATCATAAAAATACCAAAAATATTTATCTATCAGATCTCACTCTTGGAAGTGGCCGTGAAGGGATTGACAACCCCTTTATCGCGTTGGTTGCGAGGTTCTTATTTGTTTGTGTAGGTACGAGGTGACTCGCGCGTGGTCTCCTACTAGATTGATACCCTGGTTCTTAAAAACTAAGGGAAATACTTACGCTGCTTTGCTGCATCACCCTTTCCTCTTCAAGGGAAAACCAACTCATGCTCAAGAGGTAGCAAGAAGGATTTCTGGCGCCGTTGCCGGGGAGATCTACGCCAAGTCAAGACATACCAAGTACCCATCACAACTCCTTCACATTACATAATTTGCCATTTGCCTCTCGTTTTCCTCTCCCCCACTTCACCCTTGCCGTTTTATTCGCCCTCCTTTTCCTTTCGCCCTTTCTTTTGCTTGCGTCATTATGGCTAGTCCTTTATCTACTCCTTTGTCTCCCGAGAATGAGGTCCCTAATTTTAAACAAAGGGAGGGAGAAAATCTAAAAGATGCTTGGTTCAGAATTTGCAATGCGCAAAATAGATCTATTTGGAAGCAATCTACTTCTGTTCTTCTTTGCAATTTTTATGTAGGCATCACTCCTTGGAATAGATATATTCTTGATGCCATTACCGGAGGAAATTCCTTGGGTAGCCATACTTTTGATTCTTATAATGCTATGATAGATTCGTTTGGCCCACCACCTCTTTTGGTTAATGGAACTATTTTAACTTTGGCACATGTGATGCAACTGCTTGAAATTATTGAAAATAAAGTTGCCACTGTAGATTTGATTGAAAATTTGGATAGAAAGATCCATAACCAAATTACCCAATACGGATCTAAGGTAGGAGTTGCTCTTAATTTTTTTAAAAAGGAACCTATGGTTAATGAAAAAATAGATCAAGATTCCACTAGAATTGATAAAATTGAGGATATTAATACCAACCTAGGGTCTGCCTTTTCTTTCATGAAAAGCACTCCTTCTAATGCTAAGATTGCCAAATTGATGTATGTTCCTAAAAATAAGGGTGAAACTTCTAGTAAGGGAAATGCGAACCTCAAATCCATAAGTGTTCACCCAAACTTTCTCACTATCCTTAAGGAACCTTTTTCTACAAATGATTTTCTTGATTTTGTGCCTAGGAGTTTGATAATTAATAAAAAGAAAGAAACTCCTAGGAGTTATAGGTGTCTTATTTAAGAATTGCCTACCAAAGATGGCAATACCTAGATCTATCCTTGCTTTTATGCCTAGCTAGGGGTGTTAAACGATAGCGCTTGTTGGGAGGCAACCCAATTTTATTTTTATTCCTTGATTTTTGGTCCTGTTTAGTAATAAATTTTTTTATCTAGCCTCTGTTTTGGTTGTGTTTTTATGTTTAATTTGTGTTTGTGCCAAGTAGAACCGTTGGGAAGACTTGGGGAAAGTCTTTTTGATCTTCCTGTAAAAAACAGAAACTTTAGCGCTCACGAGAATTGCTGCCATTTTTTATTGGGAAGTGCTACTTAGTTAATTATTTTTTAAGATGATTAATAGATAAATGTCTCACGTCCAGAAATTTATTTTAGAATTTTTGGGGTTCCAGAAGTATGCGTTAGTTACCAATTACTACAGACTGTTCTGTTTTTTGACAGATTCTGTTTTTCCTATGTTGTTTGCTTATTTTGATGAATCTATGGCTAGTAATGGAGTTTATAAACCATAGAAAAGTTGGAATACAGTAGGTTTAACACCAATATAAATAAACAATGAGTTCATTACAGTACCTTGAAGTGGTTTTTTGTTTTGTTTCGCTAACGGAGCTCACGAGATTTTCTGTTAAGTTTTGTGTTGTGAAGTTTTCAAGTTTTGGGTAAAGATTTGATGGATTATGGAACAAGGAGTGGCAAGAGCCTAATCTTGGGGATGCCCAAGGCACCCCAAGGTAAAATCCAAGGACACTAAATATCCTAAGCCTGGGGATGCCTCGGAAGGCATCCCCTCTTTTGTCTTCGTTCATCGGTAACTTTACTTGGAGCTATATTTTTATTCACCACATGATATGTGTTTTGCTTGGAGCGTCTTGTATGATTTGATTATTTTATTTTTAGTTTACCACAATCATCCTTGCTGTACACACCTTTAGAGAGAGACACACATGAACCGGAATTTATTAGGATACTCTATGTTCTTCACTTATATCTTTCGAGCTATATAGTTTTTGCTCTAGTGCTTCACTTATATCTTTTAGAGCACGGTGGTGGTTTTATTTTATAGAAATAATTGATCTCGCATGCTTCTCTTATATTATTTTGAGAGTCCTTTAAAACGACATGGTAATTTTCTTTTAGGAATAATAAAAACTTTCATATAAGTGCATTGAATACTATGAGAGGCTTGATACTTGATAATTTTTTTGAGATATGGAGGTAGTGATATTAGAGTCATGCTAGTTGAGTAGTTGTGAATTTGAGAAATACTTGTGTTGAAGTTTGTGATTCCCGTAGCATGCACGTATGGTGAACCAATATGTGATGAAGTCGGAGCATGATTTATTTATTGATTGTCTTCCTTATGGGTGGCGGTCGGGGACGAGCGATGGTCTTTTCCTACCAATCTATCTCCCTAGGAGCATACGCGTGGTACTTTGATTCGATAACTAATAGATTTTTGCAATAAGTATGTGAGTTCTTTATGACTAATGTTGAGTCCATGGATTATACGTACCCACACCGCTGGAGGCATTCACATAGAGTCATATTTTGTTCTAAGTATTGAGTTGTAATTCTTGAGTTGTAAGTAAAAAGAAGTGTGATGATCATCATTATTAGAGCATTGTCCCAGTGAGGAAAGGATGATGGATACTATGATTCCCCCACAAGTCGAGATGAGACTCCAGACGAAAAAAAGAAAAGAGCTCAAAAAAAAGAAGGCCCAAATAAAAAAATGAGAGAAAAAGAGAGAAGGGACAATGTTACTATCCTTTTTCCACACTTGTGCTTCAAAGTAGCACCATGATCTTCATGATAGAGAGTCTCCTATGTTGTCACTTTCATAAACTAGTGGGAATTTCACATTATAGAAATTGGCTTGTATATTCCAATGATAGGCTTACTCAAATTGCCCTAGGTCTTCGTGAGCAAGCAATTAAGTTGGATGCACACCCACTTAGTTTCTTTTGTTGAGCTTTCATACACTTATAACTCTAGTGCACCCGTTGCATGGCCATCCCTACTCACTCACATTGATATCTATTGATGGCCATCTCCATAGCCCGTTGATACGCCTGGTTGATGTGAGACTATCTTCTCCTTTTTGTCTTCTCCACAACCACCATTATATTCCACCTATAGTGCTATGTCCTTGGCTCATGCTCATGTATTGCATGAAAGTTGAAAAAATTTGAGAACATCAAAAGTATGAAACAATAGCTTGGCTTTTCATCGGGGTTGTGCATGATTTAATATTTTGTGTGATGAAGATAGAGCATAGCCTGACTATATGATTTTGTAGGGATAACTTTCTTTGGCCAGGTTATTTTGAGAAGACATGATTGCTTAGTTAGTATGCTTGAAGTATTATTATTTTTATGTCAATATTAAACTTTTATCTTGAATCTTTCGGATCTGAACATTCATGCCACAATAAAGAAAAATTACATTGAAAAATATGTTAGGAAGCATTCCACATCAAAAATTCTGTTTTTATCATTTACCTACTCGAGGACGAGCAGGAATTAAGCTTGGGGATGCTTGATACGTCTCCAACGTATCTATAATTTTTTATTGTTCCATGCTATTATATATTCTATTTTGGATGTTTAATGGGCTTATTTATACACTTCTATATTATTTTTGGGACTAACCTATTATCCGGAGGCCCAACCCAAATTGTTGTTTTTTTGCCTATTTCAGTGTTTTGCAGAAAAAAAATATCAAACGGAGTCCAAATGAAATGAAACCTTCAGGAGCGTGATTTTTGGAACAAACGTTATCCAGAGGACTTGGAGTGGACGTCAAGCAATCAACGAGGAGGCTACGAGGCAGGAGGGTGCGCCTACCCCCCTAGGCGCACCCTCCACCCTCGTGGGCCCCTCGTGCCTCCACCGACCTACTTCTTCCTCCTATATATACCTACGTAGCCTGAAAACATCAGAGAGCACCACGAAAAACTAATTCCACCGCCGCAACCTTCTGTACCTGTGAGATCCCATCTAGGGGCCTTTTCCGGTGCTCCGTCGGAGGGGGCAATGATCACGGAGGGCTTCTACATCAACACCATAGCCTCTTCGATGATGTGTGAGTAGTTTACCTCAGACCTTTGGGTCCATAGTTATTAGCTAGATGGCTTGTTCTCTCTCTTTGGATCTCAATACAAAGTTCTCTTGATTCTCTTGGAGATCTATTCGATGTAATCTTCTTTTGCAGTGTGTTTGTCGAGATCCGATGAATTGTGGGTTTATGATCAAGATTATCTATGAACAATATTTGAATCTTTTCTGAATTCTTTTATGTATGATTGGTTATCTTTGCAAGTCTCTTCGAATTATCAGTTTGGTTTGGCCTACTAGATTGATCTTTCTTGCAATGGGGGAAGTGCTTAGCTTTGGGTTCAATCTTGCGGTGCTCGATCCCAGTGATAGTAGGGGAAACGACATGTATTGTATTGTTGCCATCGAGGATAAAAAGATGGGGTTTATACCATATTGCATGAGTTTATCCCTCTATATCATGCCATCTTGCTTAAAGCGTTACTCCGTTCTTATGAACTTAATACTCTAGATGCATGCTGGATAGCGGTCGATGTGTGGAGTAATAGTAGTAGATGCAGGCAGGAGTCGGTCTACTTGTCACGGATGTGATGCCTATATACATGATCATACCTAGATATTCTCATAATTATTCGCTTTTCTATCAATTGCACGACAGTAATTTGTTCACCCACCATAATACTTATGCTATCTTAAGAGAAGCCACTAGTGAAACCTTTGGCCCCCGGGTCTATTTTCCATCATACAAGTTTCCAATCTATTTTATTTTGCAATCTTTACTTTTAATCTATATCATAATAATACCAAAAATATTTATCTTATTATTATTATCTCTATCAGATCTCACTCTTGCAAGTGGCCGTGAAGGGATTGACAACCCCTTTATCGCGTTGGTTGCGAGGTGCTTATTTGTTTGTGTAGGTACGAGGTGACTCGCGCGTGGTCTCCTACTGGATTGATACCTTGGTTCTCAAAAACGGAGGGAAATACTTACGCCGCTTTGCTGCATCACCCTTTCCTCTTCAAGGGAAAACCAACGCGTGCTCAAGAGGTAGCAACGTGCCAATGGGAAAAGTGCCTCGGGCTGCGATTCAAGCAACCGTAACTGGCCCGCCTGTTTATAGGTGGTGCCGCTTTGATCGATAAAGTTGCCAGGCTATAAGTACTATTTACACCTATATGGTTGGCCTTCGAGGCTAAGTTATCCTGCGTCTTTGGATGCTATCGGGCTTGCAAAGGCCCTGTGCAGGGTGTATTCCTTTGAGAAGGGGCCCAACAAAGGCTCATGATGCGTGGAATGATCCCAAATCTTTGAGGGAGGAACTCATCTGTCAAGCCAAACACTCCAAAGCCAAAGTCATTTTGCCGAAGAAGAGTGTCGTCCTCGGCATAGAAGACCAATTCAGGGGCTATTGGCGGTGTCCTGGACTAGGGGGTACCAACCTAGTCGGTCCACAGTCCTCGTGTCGAGCTCATGGGCCCTCATTCTCATAAGGAAGGACTCTGGAAGTCTCACACCTCGACGTGATCAAGATAACTTCTGCCGAAGACTTGACGTGTACTCGAAGGACATCTCCGGCCGCCACCATACGCATCCTTAGATCTACAACCGACTATGTAACCCTAGGTATCCCTCTGGCATGTATATAAGCCAAGGGATTTAGCCTATAGAAGGGAGCCTATTCACCTAGCCTTAGGGTTAGAACATGACTTACGATCTCGAGGTAGATCAAGCTTGTACTCGATACAAAACCATCAATATAATCAAAGTAGGACGTAGGGTATTACCTCTTAAAGAGGGCCCAAACCTGGTTAAACACCCTGTCCCTTGTCTCTTATTACCATCGATTCGAGATCCATAACTCGAGACCCCCTACCCCGAGGTCTGCTGGTTTTACCATTAACACCCTAGAAAAAAAATCAGAAGAATACTTTCGGGACGAAGCGCCATCATCTCGAGGCGGAACCTCGGCATGAGCACTTTTGATCTCCGGCGAAGCGATTCCGTCGGGAAAACTTCCGTCCGGGAAGGTGAAATCGAAGCCAATGATCCTCTCATCATGGGAGGACCAATCTTCATCAACATCTTCACTAGCACCATCTCCTCTCAAACCCTAGTTCATCTACTGTATTCAATGTTTGTCCCAAAACCTCAGATTGGTACCTGTTGATTGCTAATAGCATTGATTACATCCTGTAGTTGATGCTAGTTGGTTTATTTGGTGGAAGATTATATGTTCAGATCCTCAAGCATATTCAATACACCTCTGATCTTGAACATTAATATGATTTGTGAGTACTTATTTGTGTTCTTGAGGACACGGGAGAAGTCATGTTATAAGTAATCATGTGAAGTTGGTATTCGTTCGATATTTTGATGATATGTATGTTGTTCTTCCTTTAGTGGTGTCATGTAAACGTCGACTAAATGACACTTCACCATACTTGGGCCTAAGGAAAGACATTGGGGATTAATAAGTATATGATGGGTTGCGAGAGTGATAGAAGTTTAAACCCTATTTTATGTGTTATTTCGTAAGGGGCTGATTTGGATCCATATGTTTCATGCTATGGTTAGGTTTGTCTTAATTCTTATTTTGTAGTTTCGGATGCTTGCAAGAGGGGGTAATCATAAAAGGGTTGCTTGTTCAAGTAAGAACATCACCCTAGCACCGATCCACCCACATGTAAAATTATCAAAGTAGCGAGCGCGAATCAACTAAACATGATGAACGTGACTAGACAAGAATTCTCATGTGTCCTCGAGAACACTTTGCTTACTATAAGAGTATTTTCCGGCTTGTCCTTTGCTATAAAAAGGATTTGGCCACCTTGCTGCACCTTGGTTACTATTGTTACTT
Source organism: Triticum monococcum (assembly GCA_034509565.1). Classification (NCBI taxonomy): domain Eukaryota; kingdom Viridiplantae; phylum Streptophyta; class Magnoliopsida; order Poales; family Poaceae; genus Triticum; species Triticum monococcum. The sequence continues at coordinate 37,041,992 of CM067841.1, read as the reverse complement.
GTTACTTGTTACGAATTACCTTGCTACAAAAGTATCTGTTGCTGCTACTTTCGGCACTTGAAGAGAACACCTTGCTGAAAACCACTTTTCATTTCCTTCTGCTCCTCCTTGGGTTCGACACTCTTACTTATAGAAAGGACTATGATTGATCACCAGACTCCGCCAAGGGTTGCGTCGCTCATGCACGACTGCAGGTAGGTACTCATGCGACGTGCCAGTGGTACTGGGAGAAGGCCATCCCAATGTCATGGCCGTACATGCATGGATACATCTCTAACGTATCTATAATTTTTGATTGTTTCATGCTATTATATTATCATTTTTGTAAGCTTAATATTACTTTTTAATTTTTTTGGGACTATTCTATTGTCTTAGTGGCCAGTGCCAGTTCGTGTTTTTAGCCAGTTTCTTTTATCGCAGAAAAAGCATACCAAATGACGAAGTCCAAACACGATGAAACTTTACGGTGATTTTTCTGGACCAGGAGAGACCCTAGAAGCTTCGGGAAGGCACGAGACGATGATCAAGGGTGGCACATGCTCAGGTGGCATGCCCCTAGGGTGGGGCGCCATGTGAGATTGTGGGCCCACCATGGCTTTGTTTTCACTAATTCCAAGCCTATAAATTCACAAATATTTGAAAACCCCCAGAGCGAGACCTGAAACAATTTTTCCGCTGCCGCAAGCCTCTGTTCTTCTGCGATCCCATCTAGAGGCCTCCATCGGTACTCTGTCAGAGGGGCAACCATTGAGGAGGCAATCTTCATCAACCTTGCTACCTCCATGATGATGTGTGAGTAGTTTCTTCAGGACCTATGGATCCATAGCAGTAGCTCTCTCTCTATCTCTCTCTCTCTTTCTATGATCCTCAATACAATGATCTCTTCAGAGATCTATTTGATCTAATTCTCGCTTGTGTTTGTTGGGATCTGATGAATTGTGAGTTTATGATTAGATTATTCATTGAAAATATTTGAATCTTTTTGAGATCTATGAATTGTGGGTTCAGTCTAGCAGTGTCCTTACTCTGTGAGAGGAGGGGTTGCAAGGCACGTGTATTGTTGCTACTAAGGACAAAATGATGGGGTTCAAACATATTGATTGATCTTACTTTGTCTACATTATGTCATTTGCTTAAAGCATTGCTCTGTTTTTCATGAACTTAACACTTTGAGATGGATGTTGGATAGCAATCTTGGGGTGGAGTAATAGTAGTAGATGCAGTTGGATTAATGGTCTACTTGTCACAGACGTAATGCCCATGTGAATCATGCCATGAAGAATCATAATCATAACTATGCACTATTCTGTCAATTGCCCAACAGTAATTTGTGTACGCGCCGATGTTATGCTTATAAGAGAGATGCCTCTAGTGAACCTATGGTCCCATATCCATTCTCCATTATTACTAACATCCTAAAATTGCTAGCTGTTTTTATTTTATTTTATTTTATTTGCATAGCTATCATTATAAAAATTAATCCTTACAATTGGCTAGAACAAGGGGATTTCCAACCCTCTTGCCTTCGTTGGGTGCAAGCATTTGGTTTATGTGTGTGCATGTACCGTTCACCTTGTTTGTGTGTCATCTCCTATTGGTTCGATAAACCTTAGCTCTTAACTGAGGTAAATACTATCTGCTAGTATACTACATCACCATTTCTCTTAGGGGAACCCCAACACTGTCACAAATATTATGCACCTGCCAAATAGATGGCACTTGAACCCAGAAAGGGTTCCAGTGCATGCCGTTTTGGCCTCCATGCGCGCAGGTGAGGAGAAGATCTGCCATGTAGGGATCTACTGCCCGACGATCTCGTCCATGACTCGATGTACGCCGTGGACTCCCCCCTACTAGGACACGTGGTTCGCGGAAGAGCACGACCAGTGGCACCGCTCATGCTTCGCACGGGCGTTTGCTCAAGATTGGATGATGGACTTGGAGATCCCATGTGGAAAATGGCTATGGATGAAGTATATGTTGCACTAATGAAGAATAAAATGTACGTAACACCTGGTACCTGATCGTAGAGGTAAAATATTAGTGATTGCAAGAGCGTATATAGAATAAAAAAGAAGGCATATGGCTCCACTAACAGATACAAGGCACGTCTAGTTGCAAAAGGTTTTAAACAACGCTATGATATTGATTATGAGGATGCCTTCAGTACTTTTATAAAGGTTATAACTATAAGACTTGTGCTAGCTATTGTTGTGTCTAGGGGGTGGAGTCTGAGACAGCTAGATGTATAGAACACGTTTTTGCATGGTGTTCTAGAAAAGGAGGTCTATATGAGGCAACCATCAGGATATGAAAATAAGTGAACACATCACTATGTGTGCAAGCTTGTCGGTGTCAAAACTGGCGGATCTCGGGTAGGGGGTCCCGAACTGTGCGTCTTGGCCGGATGGTAACAGGAGGCAAGGGACACGAAGTTTTACCCAGGTTCGGGCCCTCTTGATGGAGGTAAAACCCTACGTCCTGCTTGATTAATATTGAAGATATGGGTGTTACAAGAGTAGATCTAGCATGAGATCAGAGAGGCTAAACCCTAGAAGCTAGCCTATGGTATGATTGTATGTTGTGATTGTTGTCCTACGGACTAAAACCCTTCGGTTTATATAGACACCAGAGAGGGTTAGGGTTACACAAGGTCGGTTACAAAGGAGGAGATATCCATATACGCATTACCTAGCTTGCCTTCCACGCCAAGTAGAGTCCCATCCGGACACGAGACGAAGTCTTCAATCTTGTATCTTCATAGTCTAACAGTACGGCCAATGGAGCTAGTCCGGCTGTCCGGAGACCCCCTAATCCACGACTCCCACAAAGCTTGACAAAGCTTTTTATGGTATGAAACAAGCGCCTAGAGTGTGGTACTGTAGGTTAAGTTTACAGTTGAAGCACCTTGATTTTATTGCATCTAAAGCTGACACATCTCTCTAGGGTTACAAGAGTTGATCTACCACGAGATTGGAGAGGCTAAACCCTAAAAGCTAGCCTATGGTATGATTGTATGTTGTCCTATGGACTAAAACCCTCTGGTTTATATAGACACCGGAGGGGGCTAGGGTTACACAAGGTCGGTTACAAAGGAGGAGATATACATATCCGTATTGCCTAGCTTGCCTTCCACGCCAAGTAGAGTCCCATCCGGACACGAGACAAAGTCTTCAATCTTGTATCTTCATAGTCCAACAGTCCGGCCAAAGGATATAATCCGGCTGTCCGGAGACCCCCTAATCCAGGACTCCCATAGTAGCCCCTGAACCAGGCTTCAATGATGATGAGTCCGGCGCGCAGTTGTCTTCGGCATTGCAAGGCGGGTTCCTTCTCCGAATACATTACAGAAGAAGTTGAATACGAGGATAGTGTCCGACCCTGCAAAATAAGTCCCACATTTCACCATAGAGAGAATAATGTTTTTTTCACATATCTAATTTGCTGGCTTGTTTTGACAGCATGACGTCATGTCCTGGCCCGGTGACTATTCGAACCGTTTCTTTTAACAAGCCCCGCACATAACGCGATGCAGTTTTTCGACATGTCTTGTCAAAGCAGAGATCGTGTCCCCTTATTACGGGATTCTCATCAATACGGGCGTGGGTAACCCAACCGCGCCATCAATTGCGGTGCTTGGGGGATAAGCGAGTTTTACTAGGCAAGTGGGGACGCTCAATTTTGTCCGCCCATATAAAGGGATAAGGATTCACCTTTCTATCCACGCCTTCTACCTCCTCTGCTCATCCGCTCCCGCACACTCGAGCTCTAGCGCCCAAGCTCTCACTTCCACCTCAACCTTCTCCAATCATGTCCGGAGCGGGTCTCATCCGTCACGGAGGGAGACGTCAAGAAACTGAGGAGAGCCGGATACCTGCACGACGACATTGCACACCGGCTCCCAAATGAGGGACAGCTCATCACCACCCCCAAGCCCCATGAGAGGGTGGTATTCCTCACCCATTTCCTCCGCGGACTAGGATTCCCTCTCCATCCCTTCGTTTGGGGGCTCATGTTTTATTATGGCCTGGATTTCCATGATCTAGCCCCAAACTTCATCCTCAACATCTCAGCGTTTATCGTCGTGTGCGCGGCCTTCCTCCGCATCAAGCCCCACTTCGGCTGATGGCTGAAGACCTTCAATGTCAAGCCAAAGGTAGTGAGCGGCCGCCAGGCGGAGTGCGGAGGCGCCATGGTGGGCAAGATGCCCAACATCACATGGCTCGAGGGCACCTTCGTGGACACCATAAAGGGGTGGCAATCGGGGTGGTTCTATATCACCGAGCCCCGCGACCCCGCATGGGTAGCGGCCCCCGAGTTCCGATCTGGCATCCCCATGCGGCTCACCTCCTGGAAAGAGAAGGGCCTGTACTGGGGTAATTCAAAAGAGCTGACCGGACTCCAGTCATGTATTCAGAACATGGTGGATAAGAAGCTTAAGCTTGTCAACATAGTCCAGGTTATGCTCGTTTGCCGAATACTCCCGTGCCAACAACGGGAGTTTACCTTGTGGGAGTTCAATCCAGCGCAGCACCGAACTCTGAACAGGCTCTTCGACATGACTCATGAAGATGCCTGGAGGGTACTGTTCAAGGGCGTCGCGGTCCCTCCCCCCATTATTGAGGATCGCGGATTCAGCGCGAAGCGCCACGCTAGTGCGGTAAGTTGTTTTACCTCTTACAGGATATTTGTTTTATATATATATATTGGCTCTATGAGGGATCTAAACTCCCGTAATTTTGACAGGACTGGCAGAAGATGGCCGGACAGATCGGCTGTCCGGCTCCCTTGCCCGAAGGCCCCGCAGACGCTCTTCTGACGAAGATGCTGACTCCGCCCCCTTATAAGGTGCCGGAGAAGACCAAGAAGGCCAAGGGAGCTTGAAAGAGTTCCCGACGCCATGCGTCGTCGGACTCACCGTCCGATGACTCTACGGTGCACTCTTCCCTTGAAGAGGAGGAAGAGGAAGAAGAGGCTCCCCCACCGACTAGGGGAGACAAGAAAAGGAAGGCCGCCCCAACCGGGGAGGCCGAAGGGTCCAAGAAGGGAAGGACGCTCCTTCCGGACAGCTCCACCGCCGCCGACGAAAGCGAAGACGAGTGGTTGCCCAGGGGCAAGCCCCAGGGGAGATCGTAAGTGTTCGGATACCAAAGTAACCCATAGGATTCCTTTGTCGCATTGCTTTCCCTAACGCTAAACTCAATTGAACAGGACGCCCCGGGCCAATATCGAGGTATCCTCGGACGGCTCCCTGGGCTCGTCAGACATGGATAGCGATCCAGTCTCGACCGCCACCTCCCCTCATCTGGCTGACGACGCCAAGGTGCTGTCTCAGGAGGCACCTGGTCGAGGGGGGACAGTCCCGGAGGCGCCTCAAGGCGACCTTCCGGACTCCAGGAGCCGAGGGGACGGGGTCCCCGAGAGCTCCGAGTTCGGCCCTCAGCCGAACATCGCGCCGGACCCTCCAATGGATCCAAGCTCGGGCAGGCGGTCCCCTTCTAAGGAGGGTGAGATGCCTGTGCCGGTGACCTCTGTCCACCCAGAGGCGCCGGACACTATGTTGGAAGCGCTTCGCAGCGCTTCCATCGAGGAGGAGCACCGCACTATCATGAGTGCGGTGATCCAGAAGGTTCAGCCCGCCAAGAGCGGATTGACTGAAGCCTGTACTAGCCTTCTAATAGGCTTCGAGGTAAGTGTTTTAAAATGTAGCCGCATAGACAGTAGCCCCTGATGCTTTGTTCGGTGTTCACAAAGAAAAGCCGAACAGAGGACCAAATAATATCGCAGGAGTCTAATATAAGTATGTCAATATGCATGTGCAGGCTTCGCTGCTGGCGTCCGCCGAACTAACTGCGGAGATCACCATACTGAAGGAGGCCCTCGAGGGGTCCCAGAAGGAGCTCGGCCTTGCTAAGAGGCAGCTCGAGGAGAACAAAGGTAAGTGATACCCCGTCTCTAGATGAGAAAAAGGACGTGATTGCTAAATGACAGGATCATTGTATGTTTGCCAGGGGCCACGACCGAGGTGGCGACCCTGAAGCAAGCGCTGTCCCAGGCCGAAGAAAAGGCGGCCCAGGAGCGCACCGAGCGAGAGAGGCACGAGGCTCGGGTGGGCGAGGTGTAGGAAGAGCTCCAAGCTCTCGTGACGAAGCACGAGGCGTTGGAGCTTGACTTGAAAACGCGAGAGTCTGAGCTTGCCGCGGCCCGTGAGAGCGCGAAGAGTGCCAAGGTCGACGCCCAGAAGGCCCGTCAGGAGATCGACGCGATGAAGAAGATAGCGGCGGGTAAGGCTTTCTATATGCAAAGCAAGCATGCAACAGTGAATTACCGATTACTTACCCGAATCCAGAGCTCTTCAGGACCATTCGCAGATTTGCCCCGCAGTGTGTCCGATGCCGCACTATTCTACCAGGCTGAGGACGGAAGCTCGACGGAGAAGTTGTTCTGGTCTCAGTATGCTGAGGCCGAACATCCGGTGCCAATGAGCGACCAGCTGAAGCAAATGGCCGAGCTACATAAGGCGGCCGATCAGGCCATGAAGGGCTTCATAGTCCGGTTGTGGCCTGGCGACGCCCTTCCGAACAGCTTCTTCGGCCTGGTGAGGCGGCTTGTGGATGCCTGCCCACGGCTGGAGGTCGTCAAGCGATCCGTCTACATTGAAGGTGCACGCCAGGCCTTCGCCCGTGTAAAAATGCAGTGGGTCAAGCTAGACGCCGTGAAGCTGATCAAGGAGGGGCCATTGGAGGGCAAGCAGCACTGCCACCCCGAGATGTACTACGAGGGTGTTCTGCCGGGCGTCCGTCTTATCGCGGATTAGTGTTCGCAAAATGTAATATTTGAATGAGACTTGCTCGTTTTGTCCTGTATGTATGAAAACTTGTATCGTTTTCGCTATGCAACGCTTGTGTGAATTTAAAATATTACCTTCTGTTTGGCTATTTATCCAATCTGAGAGATGGCTAGTCCTCGGCTTCTGCCCCCATACCGCTAGTGCTGGGGTGTTCGGGATAAACCTGAGCACTCTTGTTCCCATATTTGGGTCCTTTGAGGGAGGTGCTCAGCACAACGAACAAGGCAACCGGACTAATATTGCTTTATCACTCTCACTTAGCCATAAAATTCTATAATTTTAAATTTCGGCGAAGCCCCTGGTGTTCGGAAGGCCGAATTCGGGGCGCGATACACGCCTGTAAGCCGGACGGAGCCGGCCCCTCGCCCTAAGCGGCATAAGTCTTTAGGGACTCGAAAAACCTCGCCGAACAGCAACCAGTCTCTCGCCTTATCATGATAGTCAGTTTTAGCTTTCTCTACTAAGGTGCTCGGCCCGGCAGAACCGAGGCACAATCGCAGTAGTTCTCCTAGTGCTACCTTAGCCGATGGAGCGGAACGTAAGGTACCAAAACATAGGAGCCGGGCAAACCCAACATTAGACCAAAGACATGATTCGGAGCTGATGCATATAATGCTATAAGTTCGGGGTGCCGCACTTGTGAAAGTGTTCGGACTTTTCACACCATATTGGGGGTACGTAAGCCCCTGGTGCATTGGCCGTACTAGAGTGTACGGTTGCTAGGCGTCATTAATGAACACATAGATATGTATACATATAACAAAAATGCGAGAATAGTCGTAATGTCATGCATTGTATATTAAAAAATTGCATTAAAACAGAGTGATATAGAAAATGTAATGAGCAAAAGAGTAGGACTATGTCCCTTCCAAGGGCGAGCTGAGGAATTATATGAAATCTGTAATCCACCTCGGAATTCCGTAGTCGTCGGCCTCCTTGGTTGCTGTATCATGTGTTCGGCAATAGAGTTGTCGGACAGTGTTTCCAGAGATTGAAGTCTTGAAAGAAAAAGAAAAATAACTGAACGGGAAGCCCCCGGTGCGGTTTAGTCCGCGTTTTGGGGCGTGCCGTAGTTGTGCCTCCCCCTCCCCATCTGTGCCCATGGTATTTTTAATGCGTAATTATGTACGCGCGGCATGAACAACGTCGTTGGGCTGGGATTGGGGTGGCCGTCGTATTGCTACGCGAGCTCAGATCGCGCCAGGCGGTCTATTTGCCGATTGCCCCGAGCACGCTTGAAGGTGTTCGGGCTGTGAGGGCTGCTGTGTGCTCCTCTGTTCGGAGAGAGTGCTATGTGTTTCCATTAACTGTAATAACTCCACGAGGTCCTGGCATCTTGAGCTTGAGGTATGAATAATGTGGTACCGTATTGAATCTAGCGAATGTGGTTCGTCTGAGCAGCGCGTGATAACCACTGCGGAACGGGACTATATCGAAGATTAACTCTTCTCTTCGGAAGTTATCCGGGGAACCGAAGACCACTTCCAGTGTAATTGAGCCTGTGCAGTGGGCCTCTACGCATGGAATGACGCCTTTAAAGGTCGTCTTTGTGGGTTTGATCCATGAGGGGTCTATACCCATTTTGCGCACTGTGTCCTGATAAAGCAGGTTCAGGCTACTGCCGCCATCCATGAGGACTCGAGTGAGGTGAAATCCGTCGATGATTGGGTCTAGGACCAGCGTGGCGAATCCGCCGTGACGGATACTGGTGGGGTGGTCCCTGCGATCGAAGGTGATCGGACAGGAGGACCAAGGGTTGAACTTTGGGGCGACTGGCTCCAACGCATATACGTCCCTGAGCGCACGCTTCCGCTCCCTCTTGGGGATGTGGGTTGCATATATCATGTTCACCGTCCGCACTTGCGGGGGAAACTTCTTCTGTCCTCCAGTGTGCGGCAGCCGGGGTTCTTCCTCATCATCGCTGTGCAGCCCCTTGTCCTTAATTTTCGGCAATTAACTTGCCAGCCTACTTGAACACCCAACAATCCCTGTTGGTGTGATTGGCTGGCTTGTCTGGGGTGCCGTGTATTTGACACGAGCGATCGAGTATACGGTCCAAACTGGACGGACCCGGCATACTTTGTTTGAATGGCTTTTTCCACTGACCAGGTTTAGAGCCTTTGAATTTGGCATTGGCTGTCGTATCCTCAGTACTTTCGCCGTTAATGCGGTGCTTATGCTTGTTGCGACGTGACCTGCTGTTGGCGTCCTTGGTATCTGAGGTACCATGGTTCTTTGATATGTTGTTACTGCGAGCCAACCAGCTGTCTTCTCCCGCGCAAAAGCGGGTCATGAGCGTCATGAGGGCTGCCATAGATTTCGGCTTTTCCTGACCAAGGTGCCGAGCTAGCCACTCGTCTCGGATGTTGTGCTTGAAAGCCGCTAAGGCCTCCGCATCCGGATAGTCAGCGATTTGTTTTTCTTTGTAAGGAACCGAGTCCAGAATTGCCTGGCCGACTCTTCTGGCTGCTGAATTATGTGGCTCAAGTCATCGGCGTCTGGTGGTCGCACATAAGTGCCCTGAAAGTTGTCGAGGAATGCGGCTTCCAGATCTTCCCAACAGCTAATGGAGTTCGCTGGCAATCTATTAAGCCAATGCCGTGCTGGTCCTTTGAGTTTTAGTGGGAGGTACTTGATGGCATGTAAGTCATCACCGCGGGCCATGTGGATGTGGAGGAGGAAGTCCTCAATCCATACCGCGGGATCTGTTGTGCCGTCGTATGATTCAATGTTTACAGGTTTGAAACCTTTTGGGAATTGATGTTCCATTACTTCGTCTGTGAAGCATAAGGGGTGTGCGGCGCCTCTGTATTGGGCTATATCACGACGCAGCTCGTATGGGTCCTGCCCGCTGTGTTCGGCCCGGCCAGATTTGCTTTTGCTGTATCCGGCGTGACGTTTACCGTCTCGTAGATTGGTGCACCCTCGTGATCCGTAGATCGATCTTGAATGCTTTGCTTTGTCCTCCAATATTTCTCGCAGGTCTGGCGTATCTCCCCATGCCTTTTTATTTGGATGGTGTTGGGGCGGAGGCTGAGCTTTCGGCAAGAATGCCTCTCTATCGCGGCCATGAGGTGGCCGATCAGCTGTATCATACGCTTCTTCCTCCAGTCGGGGTAGTAACCTGCGCCTTGGGTAACTCTTGGAGGGACGCTCGAGTTTATATTCCTCGGTTGCGAGGACTTCAGTCCATTTGTCAGCTAGCAGATCTTGATCAGCTTGAAGCTGCTCCTGCTTTTTCTTCAGGCTATTTGCCGTGGCCATAAGCCTGCGCTTGAAGCGCTCTTGTTCGACGAGATCCTCTGGTATGGTGAATTCGTCATCACCGAGGCTTGCCTCGTCTTCGGAGGGGGGGCATGTAATTGTCATCCTCCTCCTCTCCGCCAGCCGCTCTCTCAGGAGAGATGGCACCTTCATCTTCCTGATCTAACTCTTGCTCGAGGGGGTTTTCGTTGTCTTCGGCGCTATCCGGAGTGTTATTATCTCCTGCGCCGGTATCACCACTTTTGCTTTGGCGGGACTTAGAGCGGCGCCGCTGACGTCGGCGCTTGGGTTGCTTCTTGGAGGGGTCATCCTCCACTATCCCGTCGCCGTTGTCTTCATTGGGTGTATCCACCATGTATATGTCATGCGACGAGGTGGCTTTCCAGTGGCCTATAGGTGCTGGTTCATGTTCGTCTCCTACATCGTCGTCCATACCGTCGATGTCTTCGGAGTCGAAGTCGAGCATGTCGGTTAAATCATCAACAGTGGCTACAAAGTGGGTGGTGGGTGGGCGTCGAATTTCTTCGTCGTCCACATCCCAGTCCTGTTGGCCATAATCCGGCCAGGGCTCTCCTGACAAAGAGAGAGACCTTAGTGAATTCAGAATGTTGCAGAAGGGCGAGTGCTGAAAGATATCTGCGGCGGTGAATTCCATGATCGGCGCCCACTCGGATTCGATTGGCAGGGGCACGGATGGTTCGGGGTCCGGAAGAGAGTCCGGTACCTTGGAGTCACGGGCTGCGTAGAGGATTATGCTGGTGTTTGGCTCGATCGCCGTTGAGACTGCAGCCCCTGAGGCGGTGTCTAGCCACCCATCCTCTATTGGCGCAGTTGGCTCCGAGCTAAGGGTCGGAGCTGGTGTGGGCGCGGCCTCTGGAGTACCGTCCGGTGGCAGAATTAGGTCATGCCCATCGAGACAGTGCGGCGCGCCCGGCTGTGGCTCGAATCCGTCGAAGATCAAGTCTCCGCGGATGTAGGACGTGAGTTCAAACTTCCAAATCTGACCTGATGGCCAGGGGCGTAGCTTTCAATCTGCTCTAGATGGCCAAGCGAATTAGCCCGTAGTGCAAAGCCGCTGAATACGAAGATCTGTCCGGGGAGAAAAGTCTCACCTTGGACCGCATCGCTACCGATGATAGTAGGAGCCATCAAGCCTAACGGCGACGACATAGAGGAACTCTCAATGAAAGCACCAATGTCGGTGTCAAAACTGGCGGATCTCGGGTAGGGGGTCCCGAACTGTGCGTCTAGGCCGGATGGTAACAGGAGGCAAGGGACACGAAGTTTTACCCAGGTTCGGGCCCTCTTGATGGAGGTAAAACCCTACGTCCTGCTTGATTAATATTGAAGATATGGGTGTTACAAGAGTAGATCTACCACGAGATCAGAGAGTCTAAACCCTAGAAGCTAGCCTATGGTATGATTGTATGTTGTGATTGTTGTCCTACGGACTAAAACCCTTCGGTTTATATAGACACCGGAGAGGGTTAGGGTTACACAAGGTCGGTTACAAAGGAGGAGATATCCATATACGCATTACCTAGCTTGCCTTCCACGCCAAGTAGAGTCCCATCCGGACATGAGACGAAGTCTTCAATCTTGTATCTTCATAGTCTAACAGTCCGACCAATGGAGATAGTCCGGCTGTCCGGAGACCCCCTAATCCAGGACTCCCACAAAGCTTGACAAAGCTTTTTATGGTATGAAACAAGCGCCTAGAGTGTGGTACTGCAGGTTAAGTTTACAGTTGAAGCACCTTGATTTTATTGCATCTAAAGCTGACACATCTCTCTTTATTTATAACAAGGCAAATACTATCATTTTCATGCTCGTATATGTTGATGACATCATAGTTGCTGGTTCTTCGTAGAGTGCCACCAATGCTCTCTTGCATGATTTAAGTTTAGAATTTGCCTTGAAAGATCTTGGTGATTTACACTTCTTCCTGGGCATCAAAAAGTTAAGAAGATTCAAGATGGTACAGTGTTGAATCAGGAAAATGTGCCACTGAACATCTAGCTCACATGGGAATGAAGGACTGCAACCCTTCACCCACACCATTGTCCTCTCCAAAGCAGCTTCCAACACATGAAAGGGAGCCACTTAAGGAAGAAGAAAAGACTAAATATAATTATTGGAGCCTTACAATAGTTGACTCTGATACGACCAAATATTTCATTTGCTCTTAACAAAGTTTGTCAATATCTGCATGCTCCATTGGGCATATGTCAAAAGAATTGTATGGTATGTCAAGCACACCGAAGGCTTGGGACTTCAGTCCACGCGTTCTAACTCTACACTTGTTAGTGTTTTTTGGGCAGGCTGTAGTGATGTCAGAACATCAACTATAGGTTTTGCTATCTTTTTTTTGGCTCTAATCTTATTTCTCAGAGTAACTGTTCAGGAGTTAGGGTTTTTGTTTTTTTCTGAAGGTGGTGTATTTGGGGGTTTTGTATGGTTAATTAAGGTGTTTCATATATTGTGTTAGGTAGCTAATTAATTAATAAAGAGAAGTGTCCTCTCTTATCTCTGTGCTTGGTCGACGCTACGTACTATACGTATAGAGAGGCCCTCGACACGCTAGCTAGTAAGAAAACGAAGGAAACCATTAAGTACAGAAGTTCGTCATGCATACCGAGAGAAGTGATCGACCTCTCCTTCTCCGGGAGATTGGTCGAACAACAAGTTTTCGTATTATCTATCCGACGCTACTGGCTACATACATATACAATATGTAAGATCTATTACAATCCCCTAGCATCTGAAATCAAGTTCCACATGGTATTCTCCGGCTTTATTGATGACGTGGTCAAGAAAGAATCCCGCTAATTACTCTTGAATTGCTTTCATGCGATCTTCTGGTAGGAGTTCATTCCGCATCTCCCACGTCTAATTTGAAGAAGGGGGTTAATACATCTTATATTTACTAATCGGAAGCACCATACGAGCCTCCATGTTAATCCTCACGAAACACGTAAAAATTACCTTTAGATCTCACATATACAGCTCAGATCTAATTACTAAACGTGGATTTGCGTAATGGTTTAGAGTCCTAAGAGGTTGCCACCTGTTTCAATAGAAAATAAAAAAATGATATCTAGCTTCCTCTTGGCAGCTTCCTTTAGAGTCCTGAAAGATTACAATCTATTTTAGGAGAAAAATATACAACCTCCTCACGGCAGCTTCTTCCTTGACATAGAAAATAAAAAAGATATGCAGCCTCCTCACGTCATCTTCTTCCTTGCCCTTAATCTTTCTCTATCTCTCCATGCGCTTCCACTGGTGATGAGGATGGGATTGAATGGCTCGAATGACTAGGCGGACAATGGCACCTCCAAAAGCCTCCTCTTATGCTCATACCTGGCAAAGCAAAATTCGGGAGGATGCCCTGCTACAGCAACGTGATCGACTACAGTGGAAGCGCGAGCCTCACATGATCGCATCCCATCACTTCTCCTGTCCTTAGCATACTTCACGCCTTTATGGGCAACCTAAATTAGAGTTGTGTTTCTCACCCTGTTGTACAATCCCAAGAACTACTGCATGAGATTTCCTAACAATGTGTGTGTGTGTGTGTGTGTGTGTGTGTGTGTGTGTGTGTGTGTGTGTGTGTGGATCAGATAAGTAATTGGAGCGTTGATTGTTCTACTATAGTGATTGCAGCCGGGATGAAAATTCTGGACGGAGACAAGAGGTGAGTCAGCAACATGGAGGAGCATGGAAGGCGCGTGATAATGTGGGCGACCTGTGGTTAGAGCGCCCTGCAGCAAAGCAGGTCCTATGCGAAGCAAGGAGATTGCCGAGAACAAGATGTACTCGATAGGAGGCAAAGAAGGTCCCCGTGTGAGAGGAGGAGACGATGTTGCAAGAGCACTTATCCAACGGTCATACGTATCATCTAGCCGAGCGGACGAATAATTATAATACTATGTTATCTACTATTCTTTTTACGGATTTTGCTCTATTTTCTAGAAGACGTTGATGCAATCGTGATCCAGCGCCGGAGAGCTTCTTCCTGGCCTATGACGAAAGGGCCAGGCTAGATAAGATGTCACCTGATGTTGTGCACCAGTTACGTGCAATGTCTAACATAAATTGGTCTACGGTAGTAGTAAACCAGCTAGAATGACCATTGTGGTCATGCAATCCAAACATATATGATACACAATTTTCTCCTTAATTTAGCACCTTTTTTTTGCATGATTCTTGCCGTTATGAGATATAGTGTTGATACTTACATATATAGTTTATACATGTCTAGATTTCTTTCTTTACCATGAGGTCTAGATTAAGTTATTCTATGTGCAACCATGCAAAAAAAAGTTTTTTGTGTGTAAGTGCGAACTAATAACATCTCACGACAGCCATCCCTTCGCCATCGATTAGCTTGCTGTCAGATTCCAGCGTCATCTCACCCAGAGCGCACTCGGCCTCCAGTCATTGTTTAGATGCCAGTATGGCTCGCCCAACCACATACCTATTGTGTCAAATATAATTTCATTTATTATATTTTATAATAAAAACTATAGAAAAATATAATATATTTCAGTGGCATATGTTGGAATATGTGCGTGCAGGGTGCAGGGAACAAAACTTTCAAATATCATGCCTCTTTTTTTATTTCGGAGGGATGGGATAATGAGCCAATAAGTGAGTGGTATGAATGTAAACCCCAAATATCCGTTCCTATGCTGTTCATAGAATTTTGGTTCTTTAATTTGAAACTAACTTGCATGTCTTAACTATTTATCTTCTTTTCACTGAGTGGTTTTATACTTTCCCTTTTAGATTATTCTACGGTCTATCGATGGCACACATATTGTGTCTCCTATAATCTATCTCTTGAATGCATACACTACTAATTAATGTATCTTCCACTGCAGGTTCGCCAGTGTGGCTCCACTGGCAATGGTTTCAAGATACTATGCTGAGTAAAAAAGAATATGTAAACATCTGCTTCAACATGAGATGGTAGAGACAATTCTTTTTCTGTTGCCATCTCGTTGCAGGTTAGAATGATCTTCATTCATAACAAACCAGAAATTTGCAGTGGTGACATCATGAAGATCAGGTACGTTTCATGTCCATTATATTGATTGATGTTGAAGCAATAAACTAATCACTTCTCTTATTAAATGTATCAATTGGAGTTAGATATCTATTAGCTATTGCTTTATATATCTAGATGTATCAATCGGATATAAATTTTCTTTATTATGAATTTTTCGCATGTACAGTTAAGTGTTGGTTCTTTTGATAACAGAAATCAAATTTGGAAACTTCAAAAAAGTCAGGTGGATGAATAGTAGAGTATTCTTTTCACTAAATACACTAATCCGACATACATCTACATTTCCTTTATGATTAATAATCACAATGTTTAACATTTATTTTGTGGGCTACGATTTGGTTTTGTAGGTTGCCAAACTTATTGACCACCTCTCAAACTTGAGAATTCCAAGATAGTGATACTATACAGATTATGCTGGAACTCCTCTATTTTAATAAATTCATTTGTGATTTTCCCTTTTTTTCTATTTAGTGTGATTTTGTACCTTTAAATATATGGTTGATTTTTTTTATATTTCAAGTTGGAACGCAAACTTGAAGTTACTGAGATTTTTTTATAGGCATGATATTTCTACTTGAAGATATTGCTACATTATTGTCACTTTTGGTGTAATATTTGTTGAGTTTGCTTAGATAATTATTATTGAGGTATATGTATTGTATCTGACATACATTGTTTTGTATCGCTTTTATACTTTCAAGTACCATGATTTTTCCTTCATATGTGAATATATATAATAATTTAAAAATTAAATGTTTGAAATGCGGCATCAATTTCAAATAAAGTTAAACTCATATTTCTCAGTACATAATATATGAGTATTAATGAAGCATATATACATGTTTGTCTCATAATACCATTAATTTCACACCAATGGTAGTAGCAAAATAAATATGCCTAGCCCGTGCAGGTGCACGGGTTGATGACTAGTATATATGAATGAAACTCAACAGAAATGATGGTGTAATAAAATGAAATTGTGAATATTATTGCTTACGCACATCAAATTGTCTTTTAGAGTAGCCCCGCTTATCTTTGCAAGTCGCGTTGTAGATGAACTCGCACACATAGTATCCACAGTAATCATTCCCTTGTTCCTGGCACAAGCACTTTACGAGAAATAGAGGTCAATCAAACTGATAATGAAGCATTATAAATGGCATTGATGAAAGTAGCTAGAATCAACGGGAGATACGCGGAACTAGCTAGCTAGTAATACTTACTTTCGGGTATGTATATCGCAGCTCCTTCGGCAGTCCCGGGACTTCTTCGGTGAACTTTTTCCAAACCCTGCAAGACAAAGAAAATAATTATTACTTAAGATATCAGGAAATGAACAAAAAGTTGCCGACATGGTGCGATAATGATCGATTGAACTTACTCGTTGAGAATTTTAGTCATGTTCGCATAGGTCTCGGGATCTTTTCGTCTCGAGTCTAAGACGGTTACTAGTCCCTGCTCAACCTTAATCTCCAGGAGAATATAGTGGAAGCTACGCACGCATGCATAACTCATCAATTACATTACTATAACCTCGCTCGAGTAATAAGGGAAACCGAATATGCACAAGACAGTAACACTCACTCAAAGTTGGACGGAAAGAGTATTTTATCTTTATTTTGATTTATTATCAATGATTTGAGCAAGTTGGCCTCAGCATCATCGGCGTTCTTTTCAACCTCAAATTGATCTATGAGATTTGTATTAATGAACCCAATATCATACATTTCTGCTTTTCTGCACTCGACGATCTTCAATCTGCATAATATAGTGAGGATAATCATATATACATGCAATGAAAGAGCTGAGCTATATATAGAGACTTAATGACAGAAGTAGTACTTACAGACAGTAGCAAGTGACCGTTAATTTATCGAGGGCCTTTTGATTGAACCACTGGAAGAACCCCTCAAATAGAACAGTCCACAAATCAATTCCAACGAGGTCATGCTCCTCTTTAACTCTCAGATACAAAGTATTCGTCCCCCAGACTCTCTGCAGGTTTTCATGTACCAATCATGGAATCTTCGCATCATCATTGTTAGAGATTTTTCATCTTTGACAAGAGGCTTCCCGTAATGGTATTGGTGTTCTTCCACCTCCAAGAAATCATAATGTACATCGTCGGGCAGGTAATATTCAAGATTGCTATAACCGGGCACCATCCCCGGATCATTAGCGACGATATCGCTAGACACCTTGAGCGGGGGGCACGATTGGTCCGCTTGTTCGCCGAGCTGGGCAATTTTTTTCCAACTCGTCGTTCTGCTAACCTTCGATCACTGATAGTATTTCCCGACCGCTCCGCTTCGATATATACCTTTGCAGTAATGCGCTCATAGTTGTTTTTCAGCAGAGACTTTGGTGGTTTCCTCAGGGCATCGATAGTGCGCTTTGCTTTTACCCGGTCTACCTTCTCCTTCGGAGGTGGATGTCTCTTTTCTTTCACCCCTTCAAAGAAGTCCTTCACTTCTTTTTCCACGATCTTCGCGTTTTCTTCCATGGTCCTCTTGTATGGTAACTTCTGTAGAGGCTTGAGAGGTCGACCGAATCTGTATTGCCTCCCGCCTCTGGCTGTACTGCTAGACGCCGGAGAAGATGGAGCGGCTGTGGTTGTCTTCTTTCATGCTTGCTTACGAGGCCGAGGAGAAGGACTACGACGCGTCAGAGCAGCTGGGGCGGCAGCAGGTCTCTTCCGCCCTTGCTGGTGAGGCGGAGAAGGAGGAGGCTGGTGGCTGCTCGGGCGCGCCGGCGCAGGCGGAGAAGGAGGCGGAGTGCCGCCACGCGCCGGAGAAGAAGGAGGCTGGTGGCTGCTCGGGCGTGTCAACGCAGACGGAGAAGGAGGCGGAGTGCCGCCATGCGCCGGAGAAGGAGGCTGAGTGCCGTGATCACTCGCCGGAGGAGGAGGCGGTGGAGGAGGCAGAGTGCCCTGACTCGCTGGAGGAGGAGGCGATGGAGGAGGCGGAGTGCCCTGACTCGCCGGAGGAGGAGGAGGCGGAGGCGTCCAGTTCGGAAGGTTGATGAGCTCCTTCCACCATAGGCATGGAGTCTTCAGACAAGAACCCAGCCGAGTCTCCCCGTCACCCGTAGGGTGGTCAAGCTGGAGGTCCTCAAATCCTTCTGTGATTTCATCCACCATCACCCTAGCATATCCTTCTGGAATCGGCCGGCAGTGAAAAGTTACGCCGGGTTCAGGAGGTGCAACAGAGCCAAACAGTCACCTTGACTTTCAATTCCATCCACTGCGTCATAAGGTGGCAATTCTGTGACTCAGTGATAGCATCCACGGGGTAGCTAGCAGGAGCTGTGAAGACAGGCTCCTGAAGCAGCTCCGTGGAAGCCACGCTGCTTCTCCGCTGAGATGGCGGGGTAGCTTCGGGTGTAGCAGCTTCGGCAGGTCATGTGCTGTGGGCCTCGTCTCGTTCCTCTAGCGCTTGTACCCTTGTGTGCAGTGCCTGTAGTTGGGTTAGCTCCTTTTTATTCTTCCTCTCCCAGCGTTTGTAACCGCCTACGTCGGGAAATCCAGCATTCCACGAAAGGGAGCATGGCGTGCCTCATGTCCGTCCGGGGTGCTCAGGATTCCCGAGGGCCTCTGTGAGCTCGTCGTTCTCTCTATCCGGAACGAACGTCCCTTGCTGCACCTTTTTGATATACTCCTGAAGCTTCGCGATGGGTGTGTTCACCTGCTCGTTGGTCCAAACGCACTTCCCTGTTACAGGGTCCAATTTTCCCCCAACCCCGAAGAACCAAGTCCTGCAACGGTCTGGCCAGCGTCGCGTCTCTGGTTCGATCCCTTTATCAATGAGGTCATTCTCAGCCTTGTCCCACAACGGCCGGTGATGGAGTCCTAGATTAGGGGGTATCCGGACAGCCGGATTATATCCTTTGGCCGGACTGTTGGACTATGAAGATACAAGATTGAAGACTTCGTCTCGTGTCCGGATGGGACTCTACTTGGCGTGGAAGGCAAGCTAGGCACTACGGATATGTATATCTCCTCCTTTGTAACCGACCTTGTGTAACCCTAGCCCCCTCCGGTGTCTATATAAATCGGAGGGTTTTCGTCCGTAGGACAACATACAATCATACCATAGGCTAGCTTTTAGGGTTTAGCCTCTCCAATCTCATGGTAGATCAACTCTTGTAATACTCATATCATCAAGAATAAATCAAGCAGGACGTAGGGTTTTACCTCCATCAAGAGGGCCCGAACCTGGGTAAAACATCGTGTCCCCTGCCTCCTTTTACCATCCGCCTTAGACGCACAGTTCGGGACCCCCTACCCGAGATCCGTCGGTTTTGACACCGACAGCCGGGCTTTCAGGTAGCCACCTGACCCCGTGCGATGCCGATGCTTCTTCTTTGCAGCATTTGTCTTGTTTGTCGCTGACATCTTCGCTGCTCTCTCAGATTTATTTTTGGTGACAAATGCGGGCCACTAATCGTTAATCTTCTCAAATCGGCCGATGAATTCTGGAGTCTTGTCTTGGTCGACAAACGATGATTTCAATTCATTCTTCCACCTCCTGAATAGCTCAGGCATCTTCTTAAGAGCATAAGCCTTGATCATTGGCTTTTTAACTGGATTCTCCGGATCCTCCTCTCGCGGGAAGGTGAAATTTTCCTGTAGCGCGGTCTAAAGATCAGTTTTATGCCTATCGCTGACATAAGACACCTGAGAGTCCTTGTCCTTAGGCTTCAACCATTGCTCTATGCTGATCGGGATCATGTCCCTAACTAGAACCCCGCACCGAGCATTAAATTTTTGCTTGGTCCGGAGGGGTTCAATCGGTTGGCCAGCGCGATCAATTTCGATGATCGTGTACCTTTCATCCGCGCGCAACTTTCTCTTCGGGCCTCGTCTCGTTACCGAAGTGTTGCTCGATCCGAAGGGCTAGAAAAGAAGAAAAAGAAGAGAGTTAATATGTGTATATACCAAAAACAATTAATGCATCAATTAGCTATAGTCAGCACATGCTTAATTAATTAATATATATACCTGGCCAGACTCCGTTCGGTCACCGGAGCCGTCATCACGGTGTCCTTCCCCCTCCATTCGGTCACCGGAGCCATCATCACGGTGTCCTTCCCCCTCCATTCGGTCACCGGAGCCGTCATCACGATGTCCTTCCTCCTCCATTGTTTGATCATCGTCGTAGCCTGCTTCTTCATCCTGCCTTTCCAGACCATCGGTGCATGTGTCGTTGAGAAACGACAAGATGGCATCACTTCTGTGTGCGATTATCTCCCCCAACACCACTTATGTTGCTTCGTCTCGGGGGTGCGGATCCATAGTTTCTGCAAATATTTACAACATGGCAATTATTATTCAAACATGACAAATGGATATATTAGTGGCAAACATAGAACTAGCTAGCTAAGCACAATAAGGAATCATATTAGTGGCCTGGCCTCGACGCTTCTCTAGGGTTTGGGGTGGCCTTGGCAACGCTTCAAGGGTTTGGGGTGGCCTCAACAATGCTTCAAGGGTTCGGGGTGGCCTCGACGACAACGCTCTTTTAACTTGGTAAATTTGGGTGGCCTCAAGAGAGTTTGTCGATCGGGTAGGGGCGCGGCAGGAGGGGGTAGGAGACCGACATCGTTTTTTTCTAGGATTTGGGTGTCCTCAAGAGTTTTGGTCAAGCGAGAGGGCCGGGGGGTGCTCCCGTGGTATAAGTTATCACGGTCGAGAGGGGGTATATATATCGACCACCCCTCATGTCGAAGTTATCCGGGAGGGGGTTATATCGACAACGGCAACATACATACATGGGAAAATAATGTTATCGGGGAGGGGGTATATCGACACCCCCCCCCCCTCGTGTTGAAGTTATCGGGATAGAAGAGAAGAAGAAAAAAAATAGAATTTTCTTATTTTTTTCTTAAATGTCACTTTTGCATATATGAACATACATACATAAATTATACATACATGGAAAAAAATTGCTATGAACAAAAAAACATCATATATGAATATTTTGTATATACATCCATATCCATCCATCCATTCATACATACATACATGGACAAAAAAATGCTATGAACAAAAACATCAGTAGTAATTATTATTTTTAATGATTTGGCCTCAAAAAATTCTTTTATTTGTATTTTCAAACTCTAGAATGACCTTTTTGCACTAGAACTATTTCAAATAATTCCTTTCAAATGCCACAAATTTTTTGAGAAGTCCTCTGATGCCTATAGATCATTTTTATTCAAAAACCCAATTTGGTCATTTGAAAATTTTGAGCACAACTTCCATTTTTCAATTTTGGTCCAATCTTGGCATTGAACTACAACCCTATTTTTCCTTGCTAAAAAAATTCTGAATTTTTTACATCTTGTAGATCTTCCTACTAAACCCTTAAGTCCAGAAGGGCAGCCCCAATTTCATCTAGCAAGTACACCAAAAAAATTCATGTAGTTTCTATCCAGCACTAAATTTTAATAAAACTTGCACTAACAAGTTTTTCCTTTTATCAAACCAACTTGACCATCTTCACTAACATCCAAGGAGACATCATCCTACCAAGTTTCACATAAAACAAAGTTCCCTAGCTAGCCCTAGCATTTCATCAAACACCTTGTGGACATGGCTGAAAACATGCAATTCTCTGAAACTATGCACTGAACCAACTTCACCATCATCACATACATGAAGGAAGGATAGAGGAGCGGGGTGGGAGGAAGGAGGGAGTACCGGCCTGTCCGGCGGGCAGTGGTGCGGCGGCGTTGACGGCAGGGCAGGGGCGTGGCGCAGCATCGAGGCAGGGCAGGGGCGCGGCGGCGTTGGCATCGTGGTCGAGGCAGGGGCGCACGGCGGCGTCGTCGGGGCAGGGTAGGGGTGCGACGGCGTCGGGGCAAGGCAGGGGCGCACAGCGTCGGGGCGAGGCAGGGGCGCACAGCGTCGGCGTCGGGGCAGGGCAGTGGCGCACGACATTGGTGTCGGGGCAGGGCAGGGGCGCACGACGTCGGCATCGGGGCAGGGCAGGGGCGCGGCGGCGTCGAGGCAGGAAGGGTGCGGCGACGGCGTCGGCGTCGAGGTCCGGCAGCCTGGCGGCGTCGAGGTGTTCGTCGATGTCGAGGCGTTCAACGGCAGAGAGGCAGATCGAAGAACTGAATGAAAATTTTGACAAGTGCTGCTTATATACCAAGAGCACCAATGCCCCCCTTTAGTCCCGGTTGGTGCCACCAACCGGGACCAATGGCCGCCGCTTCCCACCCTTTGGGCTGCTGAAAAAAGGCCTCTTTCAGCAGCCCAAAGGGCGGGAAGCGGCGGCCATTGGTCCCGGATGGTGGCACCAACCGGGACTAAAAGGGGGGCATTGGTTCCGGTTGGTGCCACGAACCGGTACCAATGCACCCCTTTAGTCCTGGTTGGTGCCACCAACCGGGACCAAAGGCCTTGCAAAGCGGGGTGGTGGTGGTTGTTTAGTCCCACCTCGCTAGTCGAGAGGGGTGCGCAGTGGTTTATAAGACCCACTGCCGTACCCCTCTCGAGCTCCTCTCCATTGCACGCTTACGGGCCTAATTGTAACTGTTATGTCTGGTGGCCTGCTGGGCCTTCTGCGGGCCTGAATCCTGGCCCATGGATGGGTTTCTAGTCGTATTCAGGCCGTGGTGGCCCAGTAGGTGGCAATTTTTTATTTTATTTTTCATTATTTTTTGTTTCTACTTACAACAAAATACTTATTTATTTTATTTTATTTTGTTTCTAATCACTAGCACATATGCCCGTGCGTTGCAACGGGGAAAATTGTTGTTTTGCACAAGCATAATGTCCCACAGCATCGGATTCATTATGAAGAACATGTTGCAACGCAGCATCGTCCATCTACAAAATGAACATAAAAAATACGTCGTAATTTAGTCGTGTTCATATTTTCTTTGCGGGGCGTAATGTCCCACTGATTTAGCCACATTGGTTTAAATATTATATTTAAGCCCACAATCCTTCCTTTATTAGCTCATTCGCTTAATTAGCTCTCCCTAAACATGAGCCTTGGACCTCACCCTTCTCCATCTACAATAACGAAGGGCGATTTGTGCGAACCCCGGGCTCTCCACCTCGCCATTGCCGAATCGGCGGCTCCCTCGCCCTCCGCCGGATGCTTCGGCGGCGGGAGGACGGTGAAGGCCCGATTTGCATCGTGTACATAGTGTAGGAGTGCGTGGGGAGCCAGCCGGTGGCGTCGTGGAGGCGGCGGTGTGACTGGATCGGCTTTTTGCAGGTGTTGGTCTCCCCTTCGACAGCGATGTTCTGGTGGAGCTCCGCGGTGGACCAGCTCCTTTCTTCGTGCTCGCTGCTCGGTGGAGAGGCCGTGCACGGTTCTGCCATGCCGGAGATCGAGTGATGGTGATTCCTGCGGTTGAAGATCTCGAGAAGGAAGGCGATGTTGAGCGGTGCGACGACGATGATGCCCATGAGTGTAGGTCCTTAGGGACCGTTGATCGGAGACTTCCCGTTTCTCCCGGGGGCTGCTTCGATCCACGGCGTCAGCGAGCAGCGGTGAACGGTGCGTCACCGGCTCGTCCACGGCGCCGGTGTAGTCGGGATGCAGAGGGGCTTGGTTGTAATTCTCTTTTCTATGTGGACCTTTCAGTAATTTGGCCGTTTTAATATCAACTCCCTTTTTTGCAAAATAAATAAATAAACATGATGACTGCTACTCGTATATTTAGAGTGAGTTGGGATTAGTAAATATGAAAGATGCATAAGTCTTTGGTTGTTACATCTAAGAGATAGACAGGAGGTCTTGTGTTCAATTCCCACAATGTTGATTTATTTTGATCCAATTATTTTTCGCGGTCTCTCTATAAAAGCCCATAAACATACAAATAACTGGCCCAGATCGCTTTACGTGTGTAAATCAAACGTAAAGGACTAAACCAAACCAAGAATACTTATTTCCTTTAATAGTAGGTATAGATATAGACTTATTTATTTTATTTTATGATAATTCTTTTTGCTATTAAAGTTTCTATCAAAAAAAGTTCTTTATGAAAATTCTTTTTCCTTTTAACGATTTTGAACAGAAAATACTTTGATAATTTTAGTTGCATCAATTTTATATAATTTTAGTTTCATAAATTTTAGAGGTTTCTTATAATGTTTTGAATAGAAAATACTTTGGTAATTTTAGTTTCAAAAATTTTATTTATGTTATTAAATTTTATTTTATTTTGTTTCTACTTATATATTTTATTAAATTTTATATTATTTTGTTTCAAATTACTTATTTATTTTATTTTATGATAATTCTTTTTGCTGAAAGACCCTGAAATTTGTATATATTATGCATTTACTGATTATTTTGAGCTATAAGACCCTGAAATTATAAAGCACTACAAATAAACTTTTAAAAGGTTGAAAGTTAGCATGGTATCATCATTTCACCCACATAGCATGTGCAAGAATGTAGAGAGGCTTACGGCAAAAACTGGATGCACTTCGTGTACAAAACGGACAATCTCTTTCGAAGTATCAGGGTTTCATACGGAAACTCGTCTGTTACAAAGTGATTTCATTTTTTTAAAACTTTTTTGAACTCTATACTTTTTCCATGTTCAAAATGCACCATTTAAAGCCACATCATCAATTTTCAACCCTTTCTGACATCATTTGTTATTTTTCATGCATTTACTGATTATTTTGAGCTATAAGATCCTGAAATTGAAAAACACTACAAATGAACTCTGAAAAGGTTGAAAGTTGGCATGGTATCATAATTGCACCCACATAGCATGTGCAACAAAGTAGAGAGGCTTACGGCAAAAACTAGATGCACTTCGTGTACAAAACGGACAGTCTCTTTCGAAGTATCACGGTTTCATATGGAAACTTGTCTGTTACAAAGGGATTTCATTTTTTGAACTTATTTGAACTCCATACTTTTTCTGTGTTCAAAATGCACCATTCAAAGCCACATCATCAATTTTCAACCCTTTCTGACTTCATTTGTTATTTTTCATGCATTTACTGATTATTTTGAGCTATAAGACCCTGAAATTGAAAAGCACTACAAATGAACTCTGAAAAGGTTGAAAGTTGGCATGGTATTATAATTTCACCCACATAGCATGTGCAAGAAAGTAGAGAGGCTTACGGCAAAAACTGGATGCACTTCGTGTACAAAACGGACAATCTCTTTCGAAGTATTAGGGTCTCATACGGAAACTCGTCTGTTACAAAGGGATTTCATTTTTTTGAACTTATTTGAACTTCATACTTTTTCCGTGTTCAAAATGCACCATTCAAAGCCACATCATCAATCTTCAACCCTTTCTGACTTCATTTGTTATTTTTCATGAATTTACTGATTATTTTGAGCTATAAGACCCTGAAATTGAAAATCACTACAAATGAACTCTGGAAAGGTTGAAAGTTGGCATGGTATCATCATTTCACCCACATAGCATGTGCAAGAAAGTAGAGAGGCTTACGGCAAAAATTGGATGCACTTCGCGTATAAAATGCACCATTCAAAGCCACATCATCAATTTTAGTACATATAGCTCTCATCAATAGATAAGTGACCAAATTAATAGAAGTTCATCATCACATTAAAAACAAAGTAAATACATAGTTCTCATTGAACAACATATAGCTCTCCAGAGCATCTAGTTAAACCATACATTGAAACTATGTAAAACCTTTCAATGCAACAACAAATGCCATCTTAATCACAACCAAGGTAAAAATTGATCCAACGGCATAATAATACCAAGCCTCGGTATGAATGGCATATTTTCTAATCTTTCTAATCTTCAACCGCATTGCATCCATGTTGATCTTGTGATCATCGACGACATCCGCAACATGCAACTCCAATATCATCTTCTCCTCCTCAATTTTTTTTATTTCTTCCTTCAAGTAATTGTTTTCTGCAACTAAATTTAACCTCTCGACAATAGGGTCGGTTGGAATTTCCGATTCAACTACCTCCTGCATAAATAAAATCTATGTCAACTTGATGGGCATAATTGTTATAAACAATAAATGAACCAAATAGTTATAAAAGATTATATATATATATATATATATATATATATATATATATATCACATCCGAATCATAGCCAGGACGAGGGCCGACGGGGGCGGATACCAAAACCATCGCACTATATAATAACAAGCAATAATGAAAATAAGAAAATTAGACAAGTATCTATCTAAAGTAAGAATTTTTTTTCTTTTAGAAGAAGATAAGAGGCTCACCACAGTGGTGCAGGCGACGAGATCGGCGGTGAGACGGGGACGGGACGTGACGAACCGCTAAACCTAGACAAATCTCGAGGAAAATGGAGCTTGGAGGTCGAGCTTCGGGAGGAGAAAGTTTAATTAGTGTGGCTTGGGCATTTCATCGAACACCTCGTGTGCATATGAGGTGAGCTAGAGCACCCAAATGCCCTCTACTAGCCGGCCAGAAAAAACAAAGCACTGTGGAGTGCTCTGCTGCGGCGACGGGGTATATATAGGCAACTCATTTGTCCCGGTTCGAGGCTGGAACCGGGACTAAAGCCCATTCTTCTGTCCCGGTTCGATCCAAGAACCGGGACCAATGTTTGTGGGTCAGGAGCGAGGCCCATTGGTCCTGATTCGTGCATGGAACCGAGACAAATGGGTCCATACAAACCGGGACCAATGCCCACGAGGCCCCGGCCGGCCCCCTGGGCTCATGAACCGGGACGAATGCATCCATTGGTCCCAGTTCGTGGAAGAACCGAAACTAATGGGCTGGCCAGGCCCGAACGAAAGCCACTTTTTCTACTAGTGTTTGCGAGTCAAGGCATTTAAAGAATTCAAGAACAATCTTAATTTAGGACAGTTGAAATTAAAGGAGGGTGTTAGACATATAGATATGTAACATATGTTGTACATGTAATCTCAAACCATCCTATATCTATCTATCTCCCGTAACAACCTCTCTCTCTATCCCTTGGAACAACCGAATCTGAGATCGGAAAATACTTCTAAACCACGACATGGGTGTTTACTACCTCGGTCAGTATAACCAACGTGGCTCCTCCATGGAGGATTAAGAACGCTTCCACAATTCACACAGAAGTTGGCCAAGTGTTTCAAAAAAAAATCAAAATATTTACATCTGTTTGTAGCTAATTGCTGGGGTGCAAGAGTCAACGTCTACTCCCTCCGTTCCCGTGAGTAAGACATATTTTGTTTTGTTAAGTCAAGTCTTTCATCAACAATAACTATTTTAATATGCGATGTATCTAATACAAAATCATATCATAACAAATTACTTTTGAAATCAATCTAGTGACACACATTTCATGTCATATAATCATGTATTCATTGAGAAATTGTTGATCAAAGACTTGTCTTAGCCAAACAAAATACGTGTTGCTTTTGGAAACAGAGGGAGTAATATTTAGTAGTTACAGAGTTTATATATAGTTAGAAATATATATAGACTTGAAAATGCCAAATGGAGACCGAGTGCATGGAGGCCTTAATCTGGAAACTTCAAAATTCAAACTTTTCAGTTTAAAAAAAAATCTGGAAACAAATACACATATACCTACAGACATAGTCTACATGTCCATAAATTTTCAGGTCGAAATACATTAAAATGAGAGCTACAGAAAAACCAAATATATAGGGCTTTTTAGCATATGTACTGTTCATCCTCAAAGTCCATAATTCAAGGTATTTGTTTGTTTTTGTGTAGCTCGCAATTCAAGGTATTTCATACTAAAAATTTACACAAATACACATACATCCTTGTATAAATGTGTATTTATTTTCCAAACTTTTAAAAATCAAAATGTTTGAATTTTGATTTTTTTTTAAAGAATTAAGGCCTCCGTATGTATATTGATAAAGAATACCCTACTCCATGCCAATAAGTATGTACCAAGGAATGAGTACGAAGTAACACGTGACCATCTATCATAAGGCATCTATAGTAGCCATGGTAATGGTTTATAACAAAAGTGTTTACTTGAATTATTCGGATAAACGGGGAAAAAATATTAACGAGTTTGTCATGAAGAATATTTTCAAAAAAAATGCTACCAAAACTTTCTGTTGATATATACATGTAAGTGATCAAATGGGCGAATCAACCTGTGGTTTGATGGTTAGAAGGACTGTGGTATCCCAGCCCATTTAGTGGAAGGAGAGTTCATAGGGATAAGTGTATGCGCATGTATATGAGTGCTTACGTCTGTACTGTGTTAAAAAGTGATCAAAGGGGCAAAAGTTTTTTTTTGCATGATAATACATGTCTCGTTCATATTATAAAGATCATAGTACAAGCCATGTACATACCGACCTGACAAAGCTGAAAAGACAGCAGAACGCTACCCTTTGCACACAGGAAAACCAGGCAAGAAGTAAAATTACAAACAAGACTGAAGAATCCTCTAAGCTTGACACCAACGTCTGCCACACCTGCCTTTGGCACCACCATAACAGCCACCAAAAGAGAAAATGACGGATCACCTCCACACCCGAGCTCGACACGGCTCCATCGCTGATATGCAACTTTGCGGACCTCCAAGGTGGCTTGCCAATAAAGGCAAAGCCGTTGCCGTTGAACAAATCAGACCGGGGCAACACTCCGGACACGCCATCAAACTGCAGATCTAGCACCCCCGCACAACCAAGACGCTGGAGGAGGAAACCATATCTGCCTGCCACGAACCACGAACCCAGATCCACCATCTTTTAGATGCCGCCGATGCAGACCACAATCTGCATCTGCTCCTGGACTACCTCCCAAGCTCTGCGTCGGTGCTGGAGCAAACGCCGTCGCAACGGCGGAGCCCGAGGACATAGGTCCGCCACGAGGATGCCGCTGCCGCACCATCCTTGCTTGAAACAGTCTTGTTTCCAAATCCACCCCAAAAGCAGATCGGCTCGTTGGGGAAGGATATGAAGAATTATTAGTCAGCGCCGTCATCACCACTGACGAAGCCATGACGATGAACATGCCAAAACCCTAAGAAACTAATGCCTAAAACAATCTACACTCATGAATCTGGCGACTCCCTACCACCAACGACCGAGGTCGTCAGTGGAGGGGAGCCGCCGAAGGATGGCGGCGGAGCAAGGTGCCCTGGTGGCTGGAGACGAGATCGCCTTTCTTTCTTCTCCTAAAGAAAGAAAGCGATTTACTCGAAAATGCTATTCCTATGTAAAAAAGATCCTACACAAACTCTACGTATAGTTGATTTCCAGATTATAACCACCCCGTGATCTTTGCTAACCGTCGGTCGTTGAGTTCTGTGCCTAAAAAATTCGTAAAACTCTTACGTACGAATAGCAGTATAGCACTGCTCAAAAGTATACTCAGAGTGCCCTGATGAGTGATGAGATGAAGGAACACCATGCCACAACACTGTAAAGTCAGCAAAGAAATAGTGTGGTAGCTGGATCAAACCTGATACTGTGTTACTGTCGGACCCCCATAGCCATTGCTCACCGGCCTGTTGGACAAGTCTTGAGTCCACCGGTGATGTCTGAGACCGGACAGCGCTCCTTCCCTCGCGGCCTCTCCCCTACCAAGCAAACCATCGCCCCATGTCGGCTCTCACGAATCATGGTGTGTGGAGCTGACACTGCAACCCTCGCTCAGCTCTTCTCCCAACTAATCAAACCATGGCACCATATTGCTGTGGTCTTCCATGCCCGCCTCCGCCTGCGACTTCCCAAGACAACCTCCATGCACGACTGAAGCTCCTCACCCTTCAGAAAAACTCTGGCTTCTTCACTCACGCCGGTGGAACTTAGCACTCCCTCCGTCGTCGCTGAGTCCAGTCTCTCGATAAGGGAGCTCGCCACCCTCGCCGCCAACTCTTCCGTGAGCACTCCACCGACCTGACTCGGAGTATATATCATAGCAAAAGGTGGCGCCTCCACGCCAAGTAGGCATTAGTTTATTAGCGCACCCAATGTGTGGTTGTCCACAGCCCTCATCTTTATGCAAGGAACGTTGCTGTCGCCTCCATACAGGCGTGGCACAGTGTTCTTACAACATGTTTGGATAACAAATCATGCAGAGGGGAAAACTCTAGGAAGATGCTATGCTCCGTGATGAGTCAGACCATCCTCGTCACACGAAAACCTCCGGAAAACTCTTGGAAGATGCCATGCCTGACGACTCGACTTTCTCTTACCCAGTGGAAATCTCCCCGAAAATACTTGGCAGTTGGCACTGGGGGGTGTTGTTATTTATTTATTTTCTTTTTCCTGTAGAAATTTCGGTCTCAAGCGCCTCGCGTGCACCAGAACGAAACAAAGAGAAAGCAGGGGCAATGCGTCGAACCCCTCGCGTGCATGTGGAAAGGAGGGAGAAGAGGAGGGCGTCCTGCTGTCCTGTCTAGGCGTTTGGGTTGCCTGTACGGGATTTGTCCGTCCTCGTCCGCGCAAATATTGCCATTGTGCCCAACCGACTGACCCGGTTGGTTTTTTAGCCAACTTTTCATAATTTTGGCATTGTATGCATATAATAAATACAAATAAAAAGAAACATTGCACATAGTTTATTACCCAATAAGTCACATAATTTTTACTTCACAATAAATAAAAAATGTCATAGTTTACAAACAAATTAAATAAAAATTGTACCAAAGACATTGAAAGAAAAAGAGTCGATACATCTATTGGTTTACTACGTGAGTCCACCTCAACAAAATCATTTTGAAGTTAAATGTGATTCGTCCAATCACACATTTTTTGATTAAATTGGGTCAGTGGTGCAAACGTTGCCGCTCTATGCACAGGCTCAATATTTTCATCCTGAAAATCCCACCCTTGGTCGAGGAGGATGTATGTATGTTATGCATATTTATGATAAAATTAAAACATCTGTAACACTGACGTTGAATGTCGCAAGACTAAAAGAATACAACAAGTGTGTGGCACTACATTGAAGAAAATCACCTGAAAAAAATGATGGATTTTGAAGTAATGTGATTATGAATTATCTGGCACTTGCAACTTTTTGTCCAAAAGTAGAGTGACTAAAAATATAAATGAGCTGCAAACTCATTGAATAACATACATAAATATGTGTGTAGTCCAATAAGTGTTATTGCAAGCAGTGGATTTATCTACCTTCAAGGATGACTCAAGTAGATATATCGATATTTGCTTAATGAGACTTTTTTTTGGAAATGGAGGCGTACCCCCGGCCTCTACATCATGATGATGCATGCAGCCATCTTATTAAAAAGTCTTTAAGTAGCACAAAGACATAAAGGTATTATAGCTCGCAAGCGGAGCAAATCAAAGAAAATAAAAGTATATGCTCCAAAACACAACCAGTAAGGCAAAAGAAAGGATAAGCTTCCTAGACTCCTATCCTATTATGCGACCGCCATCCGAACCGGTTGAATATAGCCCGTGCTACCATCTCCCACTGGTTGCACCCAGTAACCAAAGGCTCCCTGGAGTCCATAAGAGTGAGTAAGGACCACGTACGGATCCATGCGATAGCCCTGAAGATAACCTGCAAGAAAGTTAAATTGTGTTTTTTGTTAAAAATCAAATCATTTCTACAGTTTCATAAAGCCCAGAAAAGCGCACATATTCCAATCCGAATACGAGTTGCAGTAGTATGTTCAACCCTAGCTAGCCACGTTCCAAACAACGATCCAATGTCAACCGGAGTATTAATGTTGAAAGCTATATGATAACCCACAAGTATAGGGGATCGCAATAGTTTTCGAGGGTAGAGTATTCAACCCAAATTTATTAATTTGACACAAGGGGAGCCAAAGAATATTCTCAAGTATTAGCAGCTGAGTTGTCAATTCAACCACACCTGGAAACTTAATATCTGCAGCAAGGTATTTAGTAGCAAAGTAATATGATAGTAGTGGTAACGGTAGTAGAAGTAATATTTTTGGTTTTATAGTGATTGTAACAGTTGCAACGGAAAAGTAAATGAGCGAAGAACAATATATGAAAAGCTCGTAGGCATTGGATCGGTGATGGAGAATTATGTCGGATGCGATCAATCATGCAACCGTTATAACATAGGGTGACACAGAGATAGCTCCAGTTCATCAATGTAATGTAGGCATGTATTCCGAATATAGTCATACATGATTATGGAAAAGAACTTGCATGACATCTTTTGTCCTACCGTCCCGTGGCAGTGAGGTCCTATTGGAAACTAAGAGATATTAAGGCCTCCTTTTAATAGAGTACCGGACCAAAGCATTAACACATAGTGAATACATGAACCCCTCAAACTACGGTCATCACCGATAAGTATCCCGATTATTGTCACTTCGGGTTTAACGGATCATAACACATAATAGGTGAGTATATACTTGCAAGATATGATCAAGAACTCACATATATTCATGAAAACATAATAGGTTCAGATCTGAAATGATGGCACTCGGGTCCTAATGACAAGCATTAAGCATAGCAAAGTCATAGCAACATCAATCTCAGAACATAGTGGATACTAGGGATCAAACCCTAAAAAAACTAACTCGATTACATGATAAATCTCATCCAACCCATCACCGTCCAGCAAGCCTACGATGGAATTACTCACGCACTGTTGGGGAACGTAGTAATTTCGAAAATTTTCCTACGCACACGCAAGATCATGGTGATGCATAGCAACGAGGGGGAGAGTATTGTCTACGTACCAACGCAGACCGACTGTGGAAGCGATCTCACAACGTAGAGGAAGTAGTCGTACGTCTTCTTCCCGATCCGACCGATCCAAGCACCGTTACTCCGGCACCTCCGAGTTCTTAGCACACGTTCAGCTCGATGACGATCCTCGGGCTCCGATCCAGCAAAGCGTCGAGGAAGAGTTCCGTCAGCACAACGGCGTGGTGACGATCTTGATGTACTACCGACGCAGGGCTTCGCCTAAGCTCTACAACGATATGACCGAGGTGGAATTTGGTGGCAGGGGGCACCGCACACGGCTAAGGAACGATCAACAATGATCAACTTGTGTGTCTATGGGGTGCCCCCTGCCCCCGTATATAAAGGAGCAGGGGGAGGGGTTCGGCCGGCTTGGGAGAGAGGCGCAGGGGGAGTCCCACTCCTACCGGGAGTAGGACTCCCCCCCCCAATCCTATTCCTAATAGGACTCTTCAAAGAGAAGAGAGAAGAGAGGGGGGTCGGCCCCTTCTCCTAGTCCTAATAGGACTAGGGAAGGGGGGAGGCGCGCAGCCCTTGTGGGAAGCCCCTTTTCACTTTTCCACTAAGGCCCAATAGGCCCATTTGCCTCCCGGGGGGTTCCGGTAACCCTCCCGGTATTCCGGTAAAATCCCGATTTCACCCGGAACACTTCCGGTGTCCAAACATAGGCTTCCAATATATCAATCTTTACGTCTCGACCATTTCGAGACTCCTCGTCATGTCCGTGATCACATCCGGGACTCCGAACAACCTTCGATACATCAAAATGCATAAACTCATAATAACTGTCATCGTAACGTTAAGCGTGCGGACCCTACGGTTCGAGAACAATGTAGACATGACCGAGGCACGTCTCCGGTCAATAACCAATAGCGGGACCTGGATGCCCATATTGGCTCCTACATATTCTACGAAGATCTTTATCGGTCAGACCGCATAACAACATACGTTGTTCCCTTTGTCATCGGTATGTTACTTGCCCGAGATTCGATCGTCGGTATCCAATACCTAGTTCAATCTCGTTACCGGCAAGTCTCTTTACTCGTTCCGTAATACATCATCTCACAACTAACATATTAGTTGCAGTGCTTGCAAGGCTTATGTGATGTGCATTACCGAGAGGGCCCAGAGATACCTCTCCGACACTCGGAGTGACAAACCCTAATCTCGAAATACGCCAACCCAACATCTACCATTGGAGACACCTGTAGTACTCCTTTATAATCACCCAGTTACGTTGTGACGTTTGGTAGTACCCAAAGTATTCCTCCGGTAAACGGGAGTTGCATAATCTCATAGTTATAGGAACATGTATAAGTCATGAAGAAAGCAATAGCAACATACTAAACGATCGGGTGCTAAGCTAATGGAATGGGTCATGTCAATCAGATCATTCAACTAATGATGTGACCTCGTTAATCAAATAACAACTCTTTGTTCATGGTTAGGAAACATAACCATCTTTGATTAACGAGCTAGTCAAGTAGAGGCATACTAGTGACACTCTGTTCGTCTATGTATTCACACATGTATTATGTTTCCGGTTAATACAATTCTAGCATGAATAATAAACATTTATCATGATATAAGGAAATAAACAATAACTTTATTATTGCCTCTAGGGCATATTTCCTTCAGTCTCCCACTTGCACTAGAGTCAATAATCTAGATTACACAGTAATGATTCTAACACCCATGGAGCCTTGGTGCTGATCATGTTTTGCTCGTGGAAGAGGCTTAGTCAACGGGTCTGCAACATTCAGATCCGTATGTATCTTGCAAATCTCTATGTCTCCCACCTGGACTAAATCCCGGATGGAGTTGAAGCGTCTCTTGATGTGTTTGGTCCTCTTGTGAAATCTGGATTCCTTTGCCAAAGCAATTGCACCAGTATTGTCACAAAAGATTTTCATTGGACCCGATGCACTAGGTATGACACCTAGATCGGATATGAACTCCTTCATCCAGACTCCTTCGTTTGCTGCTTCCGAAGCAGCTATGTACTCCGCTTCACATGTAGATCCCGCTACGACGCTTTGTTTAGAGCTGCACCAACTGACAGCTCCACCGTTTAAAGTAAACACGTATCCGGTTTGCGATTTAGAATCGTCCGGATCAGTGTCAAAGCTTGCATCAACGTAACCTCTTACGGTGAGCTCTTTGTCACCTACATATACGAGAAACATATCCTTAGTCCTTTTCAGGTATTTCAGGATGTTCTTGACCGCTGTCCAGTGATCCACTCCTGGATTACTTTGGTACCTCCCTGCTAAACTTATAGCAAGGCACACATCAGGTCTGGTACACAGCATTGCATACATGATAGAGCCTATGGCTGAAGCATAGGGAACATCTTTCATTTTCTCTCTATCTTCTGCAGTGGTCGGGCATTGAGTCTGACTCAACTTCACACCTTGTAACACAGGCAAGAACCCTTTCTTTGCTTGATCCATTTTGAACTTCTTCAAAATCTTGTCAAGGTATGTGCTTTGCGAAAGTCCAATTAAGCGTTTTGATCTATCTCTATAGATCTTTATGCCTAATATGTAAGCAGCTTCCCCGAGGTCTTTCATCGAAAAACTTTTATTCAAGTATCCCTTTATGCTATCCAGAAATTCTATATCATTTCCAATCAGCAATATGTCATCCACATATAATATCAGAAATGCTACAGAGCTCCCACTCACTTTCTTGTAAATACAGGCTTCTCCGAAAGTCTGTATAAAGCCAAATGCTTTGATCACACTATCAAAGCGTTTATTCCAACTCTGAGATGCTTGCACCAGTCCATAAATGGATCGCTGGAGTTTGCACACTTTGTTAGCTCCCTTTGGATCGACAAAACCTTCTGGTTGCATCATATACTACTCTTCTTCCAGAAATCCATTCAGGAATGCAGTTTTGACATCCATTTGCCATATTTCATAATCATAAAATGCGGCAATTGCTAACATGATTCTGACGGATTTAAGCATCGCTACGGGTGAGAAGGTCTCATCGTAGTCAACCCCTTGAACTTGTCGAAAACCTTTTGCGACAAGTCGAGCTTTATAGACAATAATATTACCGTCAGCGTCAGTCTTTTTCTTGAAGATCCATTTATTCTCAATTGCTTGCCGATCATCGGGCAAGTCAACCAAAGTCCATACTTTGTTCTCATACATGGATCCCATCTCAGATTTCATGGCCTCAAGCCACTTTGCGGAATCTGGGCTCACCATCGCTTCTTCATAGTTCGTAGGTTCATCATGATCTAGTAGCATGACTTCCAGAACTGGATTACCGTACCACTCTGGTGCGGATCTCACTCTGGTTGATCTACGTGGTTCAGTAGTATCTTGCCCTGAAGTTTCATGATCATCATCATTAGCTTCCTCACTAATTGGTATAGGTGTCGCAGAAACAGTTTTCTGTGATGTACTATTTTCCAATAAGGGAGCAGGTACAGTTACCTCGTCAAGTTCTACTTTCCTCCTACTCACTTCTTTCGAGAGAAACTCCTTCTCTAGAAATGATCCATTCTTAGCAACGAATGTCTTGCCTTCGGATCTGTGATAGAAGGTATACCCAACAGTTTCCTTTGGGTATCCTATGAAGACACATTTCTCCGCTTTGGGTTCGATCTTATCAGGTTGAAGTTTTTTCACATAAGCATCGCAGCCCCAAACTTTAAGAAACGACAACTTTGGTTTCTTGCCAAACCATAGTTCATAAGGCGTCGTCTCAACGGATTTTGATGGTGCCCTATTTAACGTGAATGCGGCCGTCTCTAAAGCATAACCCCAAAACGATAGCGGTAAATCAGTAAGAGACATCATAGATCGCACCATATCTAGTAAAGTACGATTACGACGTTCGGACACACCATTACGCTGTGGTGTTCCGGGTGGCGTGAGT
This sequence comes from Triticum monococcum, assembly GCA_034509565.1. Lineage (NCBI taxonomy): Eukaryota > Viridiplantae > Streptophyta > Magnoliopsida > Poales > Poaceae > Triticum > Triticum monococcum. Next base: position 37,005,267 of record CM067841.1, on the reverse strand, counting down.
TGCGAAACTATTCCACAATTTTTCAAATGTATACCAAACTCGTAACTCAAATATTCTCCTCCACGATCAGATTGTAGAAACTTTATTTTCTTGTTACGATGATTTTCAACTTCACTCTGAAATTCCTTGAACTTTTCAAATGTTTCAGACTTATGTTTCATTAAGTAGATATACCCATATCTGCTTAAATCATCTGTGAAGGTGAGAAAATAACGATATCCGCCACGAGCCTCAATATTCATCGGACCACATACATCGGTATGTATGATTTCCAATAAATCTGTTGCTCTCTCCATAGTACCGGAGAACGGTGTTTTAGTCATCTTGCCTATGAGGCACGGTTCGCAAGTACCAAGTGATTCATAATCAAGTGATTCCAAAAGCCCATCAGTATGGAGTTTCTTCATGCGCTTTACACCGATATGACCTAAACGTCAGTGCCACAAATAAGTTGCACTATCATTATTAACTTTGCATCTTTTGGTTTCAATATTATGATTATGTGTATTACTACGATCGAGATCCAACGAACTATTTTCATTGGGTGTGTAACCATATAAGGTTTTATTCATGTAAACAGAACAACAATTTATTCTCTTACTTAAATGAATAACCGTATTACAATAAACATGATCAAATCATATTCATGCTCAACGCAAACACCAAATAACACTTATTTAGGTTCAACACTAATCCCGAAATTATAGGGAGTGTGCGATGATGATCATATCAATCTTGGAACCACTTCCAACACACATCGTCACTTCACCTTTAACTAGTCTCTGTTTATTCTGCAACTCCCGTTTTGAGTTACTAATCTTAGCAACTAGTATCAAATACTGAGGGTTTGCTATAAACACTAGTAAAGTACACATCAATAACATGTATATCAAATATACTTATGTTCACTTTGCCATCCTTCTTATCCGCCAATCACTTGGGGTAGTTCCGCTTCCAGTGACCAGTCCCTTTGTAGTAGAAGCACTTAGTCTCAGGCTTAGGATCAGACTTGGGCTTCTTCACTTGAGCAGCAACTTGCTTGCCGTTCTTCTTGATGTTCCCCTTCTTCTCTTTTGCCCTTTTCTTCAAACTAGTGGTCTTGTCAACCATCAACACTTGATGTTTTTCTTGATTCCTACCTTCGTTGATTTCAGCATCACGAAGAGCTTGGGAGTTGTTTCCGTTATCCCTTGCATATTATAGTTCATCACGAAGTTCTACTAACTTGGTGATGGTGACTAGAGAATTCTGTCAATCACTATCTTATCTGGAAGATTAACTCCCACTTGATTCAAGCGATTGTAGTACCCAGACAATCTGAGCACATGCTCACTAGTTGAGCGATTCTCCTCCATCTTTTAGCTATAGAACTTGTTGGAGACTTCATATCTCTCAACTCGGGTATTTTCTTGAAATATTAACTTCAACTCCTGGAACATCTCATATGGTCCATGACGTTCAAAACGTCTTTGAAGTCCCGATTCTAAGCCGTTAAGCATGGTGCACTAAACTATCAAGTAGTCATCATATTGAGCTAGCCAAACGTTCATAACGTCTGCATCTGCTCCTGCAATAGGTCTGTCACCTAGCGGTGCATCAAGGACATAATTTTTCTATGCAACAATGAGGATAAACCTCAGATCACGGATCCAATCCGTATCATTGCTACTAACATCTTTCAACACAATTTTCTCTAGGAACATATAAAAATTCAACGGAACAACAGCACGAGCCATCTATCTACAATCAACATAAACAAGCAAGATACTATCAGGTACTAAGTTCATGATAAGTTTAAGTTCAGTTAATCAAATTACTTAGGAACTCCCACTTAGATAGACATCCCTCTAATCCTCTAAGTGATCACGTGATCCAAATCAACTAAACCATAACCGATCATCACGTGAGATGGAGTAGTTTTCAATGGTGAATATCGTCATGTTGATCATATCTACTATATGATTCACGCTCGACCTTTCGGTCTCTGTGTTCCGAGGCCATATCTGCATATGCTAGGCTCATCAAGTTTAACCTGAGTATTCTGCGTGTGCAAAACTGGCTTGCACCCGTTGTAGATGGACGTAGAGCTTATCACACCCGATCATCACGTGGTGTCTGGGCACGACGAACTTTGGCAACGGTGCATACTCAGGGAGAACACTTCTTGATAATTTAGTGAGAGATCATCTTATAATGCTACCGTCAATCAAAGCAAGATAAGATGCATAAAAGGATAAACATCACATGCAATCAATATAAGTGATATGATATGGCCATCATCATCTTGTGCTTGTGATCTCCATCTCCGAAGCACCGTCATGATCACCATCATCACCGGCGCGACACCTTGATCTCCATCGTAGCATCATTGTCGTCTCGCCAATCTTATGCTTCCACGACTATCACTACCGCTTAGTAATAAAGTAAAGCATTACATCGCGATTTCATTGCATACAATAAAGCGACAACCATATGGCTCCTGCCAGTTGCCGATAACTCGGTTACAAAACATGATCATCTCATACAATAAAATCAGCATCATGCCTTGACCATATCACATCACAACATGCCCTGCAAAAACAAGTTAGACGTCCTCTACTTTGTTGTTGCAAGTTTTACGTGGCTGCTACGGGCTTAAGTAAGAACTCATCTCACCTACGCATCAAAACCACAACGATAGTTCGTCAAATAGACTCCGTTTTAACCTTCTCAAGGACCGGGCGTAGTCACACTTGGTTCAACTAAAGTTGGAGAGACAGTCTTCCGCAAGCCATCTAGGTGCAAAGCACGTCGAGGGAACCGGTCTCGCGTAAGAGTACGCGTAAGGTTGGTCCAGATCGTCTCGTCCAACAATACCGCCGAACCAAAGTATGACATGCTGGTAGGCAGTATGACTTGTATCGCCCACAACTCACTTGTGTTCTACTTGTGCAAATAACATCAAACCATAAAACCTAGGCTCGGATGCCACTGTTGGGGAACGTAGTAATTTTGAAAATTTTCCTACGCACACGCAAGATCATGGTGATGCATAGCAACGAGGGGGAGAGTATTGTCTACGTACCAACGCAGACCGACTGCGGAAGCGATCTCACAACGTAGAGGAAGTAGTCGTACGTCTTCTTCCCGATCCGACCGATCCAAGCACCGTTACTCCGGCACCTCCGAGTTCTTAGCACACGTTCAGCTCGATGACGATCCTCGGGCTCCGATCCAGCAAAGCGTCGAGGAAGAGTTCCGTCAGCACAACGGCGTGGTGACGATCTTGATGTACTACCGACGCAGGGCTTTGCCTAAGCTCTACAACGATATGACCAAGGTGGAATTTGGTGGCAGGGGGCACCGCACACGGCTAAGGAACGATCAACAATGATCAACTTGTGTGTCTATGGGGTGCCCCCTGCCCCCGTATATAAAGGAGCAGGGGAAGGGGTTTGGCCGGCTTGGGAGAGAGGCGTAGGGGGAGTCCCACTCCTACCGGGAGTAGGACTCCCCCCAATCCTATTCCTAATAGGACTCTTCAAAGAGAAGAGAGAAGAGAGGGGGGGCGGCCCCTTCTCCTAGTCCTAATAGGACTAAGGAAGGGGGGAGGCGCGCAGCCCTTGTGGGCAGCCCCTTTTCACTTTTCCACTAAGGCCCAATAGGCCCATTTGCCTCCCGGGGGGTTCCGGTAACCCTCCCGGTATTCCGGTAAAATCCCGATTTCACCCGGAACACTTCCGGTGTCCAAACATAGGCTTCCAATATATCAATCTTTACGTCTCGACCATTTCGAGACTCCTCGTCATGTCCGTGATCACATCCGGGACTCCGAACAACCTTCGGTACATCAAAATGCATAAACTCATAATAACTGTCATCGTAACGTTAAGCGTGCGGACCCTACGGTTCGAGAACAATGTAGACATGACCGAGACACGTCTCCGGTCAATAACCAATAGCGGGACCTGGATGCCCATATTGGCTCCTACATATTCTACGAAGATCTTTATCGGTCAGACCGCATAACAACATACGTTGTTCCCTTTGTCATCGGTATGTTACTTGCCCGAGATTCGATCGTCGGTATCCAATACCTAGTTCAATCTCGTTACCGGCAAGTCTCTTTACTCGTTCCGTAATACATCATCTCACAACTAACATATTAGTTGCAGTGCTTGCAAGGCTTATGTGATGTGCATTACCGAGAGGGCCCAGAGATACCTCTCCGACACTCGGAGTGACAAACCCTAATCTCGAAATACGCCAACCCAACATCTACCATTGGAGACACCTGTAGTACTCCTTTATAATCACCCAGTTACGTTGTGACGTTTGGTAGTACCCAAAGTATTCCTCCGGTAAACGGGAGTTGCATAATCTCATAGTTATAGGAACATGTATAAGTCATGAAGAAAGCAATAGCAACATACTAAACGATCGGGTGCTAAGCTAATGGAATGGGTCATGTCAATCAGATCATTCAACTAATGATGTGACCTCGTTAATCAAATAACAACTCTTTGTTCATGGTTAGGAAACATAACCATCTTTGATTAACGAGCTAGTCAAGTAGAGGCATACTAGTGACACTCTGTTGGTCTATGTATTCACACATGTATTATGTTTCCGGTTAATACAATTCTAGCATGAATAATAAACATTTATCATGATATAAGGAAATAAATAATAACTTTATTATTGCCTCTAGGGCATATTTCCTTCACGCACGACGGTGAGCATCATGAAATTTGTGATGGAGGAAGGTTGATGATGACGATGGCGATGGATTCCCCTCTCCAAAGCCCCGAACAGACTCCAGATCAGCCCTCCCGAGAGAGTTTAGGGCTTGGCTGCGGCTCTGTATCGTAAAACGCGATGAATCCTTCTCCTTGATTTTTTCCTCCCCGAACACGAATATATAGAGTTGGAGTTGAGGTTGGAGGAGCACCAGGGGGCCCACGAGGCAGGGGGCGCGCCTAGGGGGTAGCCCCCCCCCCCCCTCGTGGACAGGGTTGTTGGGAACGTAGTAATTTCAAAAAAATTCCTACGCACACGCAAGATTATGGTGATGCATAGCAACGAGGGTGAGAGTCTGATCTACGTACCCTTGTAGATCGCAACGGAAGCGTTGACACAACGTAGAGGAAGTAGTCGTACGTCTTCTTTCAGATCCGACCGATCCAAGCACCGTTACTCCGGCACCTCCGAGTTCTTAGCACACGTACAGCTCGATGACGATCCCCGGGCTCCGATCCAGCAAAGCTTCGGGGAGGAGTTCCGTTAGCACGACGGCGTGGTGACGATCTTGATGTTCTACCGACGCAGGGCTTCTCCTAAGCACTGCAACGATAAGATCGAGGTGGAATATGGTGGCATGGGGCACCGCACACGGCTAAGGAACGATCTCAATGATCAACTTGTGTGTCTAGAGGTGCCCCCTGCCCCCGTATATAAAGGATCCAAGGGGAAGGGGCTGGCCGGCCAAGAGGAGGGCGCAGGAGGAGTCCTACTCCTACCGGGAGTAGCACTCCTCCCCCCTCCCAAATCCTAGTCCTAATAGGATTCCTCAAGGGGGAGAGAGAGAAGGGGGCCGGCCACCTCTCCTAGTCCTAATAGGACTAGGGGAAGGGGGAGGCGCGCAGCCCACCTTGAGCTGCCCCTTACACCTTTCCACTAAAGCCCACTAAGGCCCATATGGTTCCCGGGGGGTTCCGGTAACTTCCCGGTACTCCGGTAAAATCCTGATTTCACCCGGAACACTTCCGATATCCAAACATAGGCTTCCAATATATGAATCTTTATGTCTCGACCATTTAGAGACTCCTCGTCATGTCCGTGATCACATCCGGGACTACGAACTACCTTCGGTACATCAAAATGCATAAACTCATAATAACTATCATCATAACGTTAAGCGTGCGGACCCTATGGTTCGAGAACAATGTAGACATGACCGAGACATGTCTCCGGTCAATAACCAATAGCGGGACCTGGATGCCCATATTGGCTCCTACATATTCTACGAAGATATTTATCGGTCAGACCGCATAACAACATACGTTGTTCCCTTTGTCATCGGTATGTTACTTGCCCGAGATTCGATCGTCGGTATCCAATACCTAGTTCAATCTCGTTACCGGCAAGTTTCTTTACTCATTCTGTAATACATCATCCCGCAACTAACTCATTAGTTGCAATGCTTGCAAGGCTTGTGTAATGTGTATTACCGAGAGAGCCCAGAGATACCTCTCCGACAATCGGAGTGACAAATCCTAATCTCGAAATACGCCAACCCAACATCTACCATTGGAGACACCTGTAGTACTCCTTTATAATCACCCAGTTACGTTGTGACGTTTGGTAGCACCCAAAGTGTTCCTTCGGCAAACGGGAGTTCCATAATCTCATAGTCATAGGAACATGTATAAGTCATGAAGAAAGCAATAGCAACATACTAAACGATCGGGTGCTAAGCTAATGAACTAGGTCATGTCAATCAGATCATTCAACTAATGATGTGACCTCGTTAATCAAATAACAACACATTGTTCATGGTTAGGAAACATAACCATCTTTGATTAACGAGCTAGTCTAGTAGAGGCATACTAGTGACACTAAGTTTGTCTATGTATTCACACATGTATTATGTTTCTGGTTAATACAATTCTAGCATGAATAATAAACATTTATCATGATACAAGGAAATAAATAATAACTTTATTATTGCCTCTAGGGCATATTTCCTTCAAGGGTGTGGGCCCCTGGCCTTGATTCTTTCGCCAGTATTTTTTATATATTCCAAAAATAATCTCCGTTGATTTTTAGGTCATTCCAAGAACTTTTATTTCTGCACAAAAATAACACCATGGCAACTCAGCTGAAAACAGCGTCAGTCCAGGTTAGTTCCATTCAAATCATGCAAGTTAGAGTCCAAAACAAGGGAAAAGGTGTTTGGAAAAGTAGATATGACGGAGACGTATCACTATATGAATGGTTCTCCAAAGCAATTTGGCGAGTGAGCATTCAAGACATAAGTGTTGTATTGTTTCATCATGATCACAAAAACAACAACGTGAACTACCTACCCATCGCCTCTTGATTAGGTTGTCCTTGGTGAGTATTACTTGCTTGTGGACAAACCACATAAAAAAATTTAATACGAAAGGGAACCTTAATCTTTCAAATATGCAACGATCTTGGATTGGGCCAGAATTAATCAAATCCATATAGAAAGACTTCACCGTAAAAAACCCATTCTTAGTTAGGGTACATTGCGTCGAATCCGGCTGGTCGGAAAGTTGAACATCTATCAATCTCTGAACCAAGTGAAGCCAGGCATTCCATCGCTCTCCAACTAACGCACGTCTGAATTGAATATTCCAGGGAATCGTTTGGAACATTGTGCCTATGTAATCCTTCTTGTGTTGCACAATGTTATAAAGGGTGGGATATTGGATGGCCAGGGGTGTCTCTCCTAACCACTTGTCCTCCCAAAATCTTGTTGACATCCCATTGCTAACCAAGAATTTGACACTACGAAAGAACAAATCCTTCGTTCTCATAAGCCCTTTCCAGAATGGCGAGTCAGTTGGTCTCATGGCAACCTGGGCGAGCGTTTTCGACTACAAATATTTATTGCGCAAAATCTGTGCCCATATGCCTTCCGGCTCCGTCTCCAAACGGTAGAGCCATTTGCTCATAAGGCACTTATTCTTGATTTATAAGTTCTCAATACCAAGACCCCCTGGTCTTTTGGTCGGCAAAGGAAGTCCCATCACGCCAGTCGGTATTTCCTTTTGGCCTCATCTGACTGCCAGAAGAAACGAGACCTGCAGAATCAAGACGCTTTCGTACCCCTTTCAGAATTTCGAAGAAAGATAGTAGGAACATCGGCATACTTGTCAGTACCAAATTAATCAGCACTAGCCGACCTCCATAAGACATAAGCTTTGCCCTTCCAGCAGCTCAGTTTTTTCTCAATTCGATCTTCGATACACTTCCATTCTTTATTAGACAACTTACGGTGGTGAATTGGTATGCCCAGATAATTAAATGGTAAAGAACCTAATTCACACTGGAATAGTTGTCTATATGTGTCTTGCTCGTCTTTGTCCTTTCCAAAACAGAACAACTCACTTTTGTGAAAGTTTATCTTTAAACCGGACAGTTGTTCGAAGAGGCATAATATAAGTTTCATATTGCATGCTTTAGCATGTCATGTTCCATGAAAAGGACATCGTCGTCTGCATACTGCAAGATGGATACTCCTCCATCGACCAAATGAGGAACTAAGCCCTCCACTTGACCATGTTGTTTGGCTCTCCCAATAAGAATGGCCAACATATCGGCCACTATATTAAATAAGAGAGGAGACATGGAATCTCCTTGTCTCAAACCCTTATGTGTCTGAAAGTAATGACTGATATCATTGTTGACCTTGATTCCGACACTACCATTCTGGACTTGAGAACCCACTTGGTTCCGCCAGTCCGCACTAAATCCTTTCATGCGCATTGCCTGCTGAAGGAAAGGCCATTTAACTTTATCATATGCCTTCTCAAAATCCACTTTGAAAATAACCCCATCTAGCTTCTTCAAATGGATTTCATGAAGCGTTTCATGCAAAATGACCACCCCTTCAAGTATGTGTCGCCCTGGCATGAATGTTGTCTGACTCGATTGTACCACTGAATGAACAATTTGTGTCAATCTATTGGTACCAACCTTTGTGAAAATTTTGAAACTCACATTAAGAAGACATATTGGCCTAAATTGTTCGATCCAAACTGATTCTTCTTTCTTGGGTAACAGCGTAATCAGGCCAAAGTTAAGATGAAACAGTTCGAGATGGCCGCTAAAGAAATCATGAAACATAGGCATAAGATCATCCTTAATAATATTCCAACATTTCTTATAGAATTCAGCTGGAAACCCATCTGGTCCCAGTGCTTTATTCGGTTTCATTTGTGAGATGGCATTCAGAACCTCCTTCTCAGTAAGTGGTGCAGATAGAATATCATTCTCTTCTGCCTGGAGTTGTGGTATATCTTCAAAAACAGATTCATCAAGGGTCACCGTGCTTGCTTTTGGATGCCCAAAAAGTTGTTTATAGTAATTAGTGATATAAGCTTTCAAATTCTCATGCCCCACAATTGTCCCCTCGTCCTGTTCAAGCTGTATGATTTTCTTCTTCCTATGTTTACCATTCGCAATCATATGGAAGAATTGTGTATTGTCATCTCCTTGGACAACCTTAAGCAAATTAGCCCGCAGTGCCCACTTGAGCTCCACTTCTCTAAGAAGAGCTCGTAAGCCTTGCTCAGCTTCGGACTTGGAGTTTTGCTCACTAATCGTAAGGAGATTGCTTTCGGATTTTAAATCTAATGCCTCAATTAATTGAGTGAGTCGTTCTTTCTCTTGTTTGTAAATCCCACTCTCATTTCTGGCCCAACCTCGCAAAAACTGTCTCAGATGTCTGATCTTATTTTGCCATCTCTCAATACTAGTTCTTTCACTAATAGGTTTCACCCATTCGCGTGCAATGATCTCCAAAAAGTTTTCTTTCTCGAACCAACCTAGTTCGAAAGATAAAGCGTTCTTATTCGCAACATGTGTAGCGTCACCCGAGTCTACAAGAAGGGGTGTATGGTCCAAGATCGCTCTCTGCATCGCATGAACCAACACCAAAGGGTACTTTTGTTCCCATTCCACACTGGCGAGTACCCTATCCAACTTCTCATAGGTCGGAGTGGGTAACATATTGGCCCAATTAAATTGTCTACCGGTGAGTTCAATTTCTCTCAAATTTAGATTCTCGATAATCATGTTAAACATCATAGACCATCGCCCATCAAAATTGCCATTGTTCTTTTCATCTCTCCTCCGAATTATATTAAAGTCCCCACCGACTAGGATTGGCAAAGTTTCATTTCCACATATCTGCACTAAGTCAGCTAGAAAGTCCGGTTTAAGTTCAGGTTGTGCTGCTCCATATACAGCCACAAGAGACCATCAGAAACCATCCAATTTTGATCTCACCCGAAACTTGACCGCAAAATCTCTCCGAACCACGTTAAGCACCTCGAGTGTTTCACACTGAAACCCTAGCAGTATCCCACCAGATCTTCCTCTAGGAGGTAGGATGTGCCAATCAAAATCAATTCCACCGGAAAGAGTTCCAAGGAACTGTGACGTAAAGTTATCTCGTCGTGTTTCCAAAAGCGCAATAAAGTCTAAATGTTGCTCTATCGTTGTCTCACCCAGGAACCTACATTTAGCCAAGTCAGCTAGACCTCGGCTATTCCAAAAGATTCCTTTCATAAGTCATCGTGGAATTTTTTTTCTTATGTTTGACTGATGTCTACTACACAACCTTCTTCTTGTAGACGTTGTTGGGCCTCCAAGTGCAGAGGTTTGTAGGACAGTAGCAAATTTCCCTCAAGTGGGTGACCTAAGGTTTATCAATCCGTAGGAGGCGTAGGATGAAGATGGTCTCTCTCAAGCAACCCTGCAACCAAATAACAAAGAGTCTCTTGTGTCCCCAACACACCCAATACAATGGTAAATTGTATAGGTGCACTAGTTCGGCGAAGAGATAGTGAAACAAGTGGTATATGGATAGTAGATAAAGGTATTTGTAATCTGAAATAATAAAAACAGCAAGGTAATGAATGATAAAAGTGAGCGTAAACGGTATTGCAATGCTAGGAAACAAGGCCTAGGGTTCATACTTTCACTAGTGTAAGTTCCCTCAACAATACTAACATAATTGGATCATAAAACTATCCCTCAACATGCAACAAAGAGTCACTCCAAAGTCACTAATAGCAGAGAACGAACGAAGAGATTATGGTAGGGTACGAAACCACCTCAAAGTTATTCTTTCCAATCAATCCGTTGGGCTATTCCTATAAGTGTCACAAACAGCCCTAGAGTTCGTACTAGAATAACACCTTAAGATACAAATCAACCAAAACCCTAATGTCACCTAGATACTCCAATTTCACCTCAAGTATCCGTGGGCATGATTATACGATATACATCACACAATCTCAGATTCATCTATTCAACCAACACAAAGGACCTCAAAGAGTGCCCCAAAGTTCTACCGGAGAATCACGACGAAAACGTGTGCCAACCCCTATGCATAGGTTCCCAATGTCATGAAACCCGCAAGTTGGTCACCAAAACATACATCAAGTGGCACATGATATCCCATTGTCACCATGGATATTCACGGCAAGACATACATCAAGTGTTCTCAAGTCTTTAAAGACTCAATCTGATAAGATTACTTCAAAGGGGAAACTCGATTCATTACAAGAGAGAAGAGGGGGGAAGAAACATCATAGGATCCAAATATAATAGCAAAGCTCGCGATACATCAAGATCGTATCATCTCAAGAACACGAGAGAGAGAGAGAGAGAGAGATCAAACACATAGCTACTGGTACATACCCTCAGCCCCGAGGGAGAACTACTCCCTCCTCATCATGGAGAGCACCGGGATGATGAAGATGGCCACCGGAGAAGGATTGCCCCCTCCGGTATGGTGCCGGAACGGGTCTAGATTGGTTTCGGTGGCTACAGAGGCTTCTGGCGGCGGAACTCCCGATCTATGTTGCGTTCTGCAAGTTTTAGGTCACGTAGGTATATATGGGCGGAAGAAGTACGTCAGGGGAGCCACGAGGGCCCCACGAGACAGGGGGCGCGCCCTAGGGGGGCGCCCCCACCCTCGTGAGCACCTCGTTCCTTCCTTGACGTGAGGTCCAAGTCCATCTGGTGTGTTTCCTTCCAAAAATAACTTCTCCCGTAGATTTCTTTCCGTTTCGACTCCGTCTGATATTCCTTTTCTTCAAAACACTAAAATAGGCATAAAACAGCAAATCTGGGCTGGGCCTTCAGTTAATAGGTTAGTCCCAAAAATAATATAAAAGTGGAAAATAAAGCCCAATATTGCCCAAAACAGTAGATAATATAGCATGGAGCAATCAAAAATTATAGATACGTTGGAGACGTATCAAGCATCCCCAAGCTTAATTCCTGCTCGTCCTCGAGTAGGTAAATGATAAAAAGATAATTTTTGATGTGGAATGCTAGTTGGCATAATTTCAATGTAATTCTTCTTAATTGTGGCATGAATATTCAGATCCATAAGATTCAAGACAAAAGTTCATATTGACATAAAAATGATAATACTTCAAGCATAATAATAAAGCAATCATGTCTTCTCAAAATAACATGGCTAAAGAAAGCTATCCCTACAAAATCATATAGTCTGGCTATGCTCCATCTTCACCACACAAAATATTTAAATCATGCACAACCCCGATGACAAGCCAAGCAATTGTTTCATACTTTTAATGTTCTCAAACTTTTTCAATCTTCACGCAATATATGAGCGTGAGCCATGGACATAGCACTATAGGTGGAATAGAATGGTGGTTGTGGAGAAGACAAAAAGGAGAAGATAGTCTCACATCAACTAGGCGTATCAACGGGCTATGTAGATGCCCATCAATAGATATCAATGTGAGTGAGTAGGGATTGCCATGCAACAGATGCACTAGAGCTATAAGTGTATGAAAGCTCAACAAAAGAAACTAGTGGGTGTGCATCCAACTTGCTTGCTCATGAAGACCTAAGGAAATTTGAGGAAGCCCATCATTGGAATATACAAGCCAAGTTCCATAATGAAAGAGTCCCACTAGTATATGAAAGTGACAACATAGGAGACTCTCTGTCATGAAGATCATGGTGCTACTTTGAAGCACAAGTGTGGTAAAAGGATAGTAGCATTTGTTGGGGAACGTAGTAATTTCAAAAAATTTCCTACGCACACGCAAGATCATGGTGATGCATAGCAACGAGGGGGAGAGTCTGATCTACGTACCCTTGTAGATCTCAACGGAAGCGTTGACACAACATAGAGGAAGTAGTCGTACGTCTTCTTCCCGATCCGACCGATCCAAGCACCGTTACTCCGGCACCTCCGAGTTCTTAGCACACGTTCAGCTCGATGAAGATCCCCGGGCTCCGATCCAGCAAAGCTTCGGGGAGGAGTTCCGTCAGCACGACGGCCTGGTGACGATCTTCATGTACTACCGACGTAGGGCTTCGCCTAAGCACTACAACGATATGATCGAGGTGGAATTTGGTGGTAGGGGGCACCGCACACGGCTAAGGAACGATCTCAATGATCAACTTGTGTGTCTAGAGGTGCCCCCTGCCCCCGTATATAAAGGTTGCCAGGGGGAGGGCTGGCCGGCCAAAGGAGGAGGGCGCAGGAGGAGTCCTACTCCTACCGGGAGTAGGACTCCCCCCCCCCCCCCAATCCTATTCCTAATAGGATTCCGAGAGAGAGAGAGGGGGAGAAGGGGGCCGGCCACCTCTCCTAGTCCTAATAGGACTAGGGGAGGGGGGAGGCGCGCAGCCCACCTTGGGTTGCCCCTTTCACCTTTCCACTAAGGCCCAATAAGGCCCATTTGGTTCCCAGGGGGTTCCAGTAACCTCCCGGTACTCCGGTAAAATCCCGATTTCACCCGGAACACTTCCGATGTCCAAACATAGGCTTCCAATATATCAATCTTTATGTCTCGACCATTTCGAGACTCCTCGTCATGTCCGTGATCACATCCGGGACTCCGAACAACCTTCGGTACATCAAAATGCATAAACTCATAATAACTGTCATCGTAACGTTAAGCGTGCGGACCCTACGGTTCGAGAACAATGTAGACATGACCGAGACACGTCTCCGGTCAATAACCAATAGAGGGACCTGGATGCCCATATTGGCTCCTACATATTCTACGAAGATCTTTATCGGTCAGACCGCATAACAACATACGTTGTTCCCTTTGTCATCGGTATGTTACTTGCCCGAGATTCGATCGTCGGTATCCAATACCTAGTTCAATCTCGTTACCGGCAAGTCTCTTTACTCGTTCCGTAATACATCATCCCGCAACTAACTCATTAGTTGCAATGCTTGCAAGGCTTGTGTAATGTGTATTACCGAGAGGGCCCAGAGATACCTCTCCGACAATCGGAGTGACAAATCCTAATCTCGAAATACGCCAACCCAACATCTACCATTGGAGACACCTGTAGTACTCCTTTATAATCACCCAGTTACGTTGTGACGTTTGGTAGCACCCAAATTGTTCCTCCGGCAAACGGGAGTTGCATAATCTCATAGTCATAGGAACATGTATAAGTCATGAAGAAAGCAATAGCAACATACTAAACGATCGGGTGCTAAGCTAATGAAATGTGTCGTGTCAATCAGATCATTCAACTAATGATGTGACCTCGTTAATCAAATAACAACACATTGTTCATGGTTAGGAAACTTAACCATCTTGATTAACGAGCTAGTTAAGTAGAGGCATACTAGTGACACTCTGTTTGTCTATGTATTCACACATGTATTATGTTTCCGGTTAATACAATTCTAGCATGAATAATAAACATTTATCATGATATAAGGAAATAAATAATAGCTTTATTATTGCCTCTAGGGCATATTTCCTTCAGTCTCCCACTTGCACTAGAGTCAATAATCTAGATTACACAGTAATGATTCTAACACCCATGGAGCCTTGGTGCTGATCATGTTTTGCTCGTGGAAGAGGCTTAGTCAACAGCTCTGCAACATTCAGATCCGTATGTATCTTGCAAATCTCTATGTCTCCCACCTGGACTAGATCCCGGATGGAATTGAAGCGTCTCTTGATGTGTTTGGTCCTTTTGTGAAATCTGGATTCCTTTGCCAAAGCAATTGCACCAGTATTGTCACAAAAGATTTTCATTGGACCTGATGCACTAGGTATGACACCTAGATCGGATATGAACTCCTTCATCTAGACTCCTTCGTTCGCTGCTTCCGAAGCAGCTATGTACTCTGCTGCACATGTAGATCCCGCTACGACGCTTTGTTTAGAACTGCACCAACTGACAGCTCCACCGTTTAAAGTAAACACGTATCCGGTTTGCGATTTAGAATCGTCCGGATCAGTGTCAAAGCTTGCATCAACATAACCTCTTACAGTGAGCTCTTTGTCACCTCCATATACGAGAAACATATCCTTAGTCCTTTTCAGGTATTTCAGGATGTTCTTGACCGTTGTCCAGTGATCCACTCCTGGATTACTTTGGTACCTCCCTGCTAAACTTATAGCAAGGCACACATCAGGTCTGGTACACAACATTGCATACATGACAGAGCCTATGGCTGAAGCATAGGGAACGTCTTTCATTTTCTCTCTATCTTCTGCAGTGGTTGGGCATTGAGTCTGACTCAACTTCACACCTTGTAACACAGGCAAGAACCCTTTCTTTGCTTGATCCATTTTGAACTTCTTCAAAATCTTGTCAAGGTATGTGCTTTGTGAAAGTCCAATTAAGCGTCTTGATCTATCTCTATAGATCTTAATGCCCAATATGTAAGCAGCTTCACCGAGGTCTTTCATTGAAAAACTCTTATTCAAGTATCCCTTTATGCTATCCAGAAATTCTATATCATTTCCAATCAGCAATATGTCATCCACATATAATATCAGAAATGCTACAGAGCTCCCACTCACTTTCTTGTAAATACGGGCTTCTCCAAAAGTCTGTATAAAGCCAAATGCTTTGATCACACTATCAAAGCGTTTATTCCAACTCCGAGATGCTTGCACCAGTCCATAAATGGATCGCTGGAGTTTGTACACTTTGTTAGCTCCCTTTGGATCGACAAAACCTTCCGGTTGCATCATATACAATTCTTCTTCCAGAAATCCATTCAGGAATGCAGTTTTGACATCCATCTGCCATATTTCATAATCATAAAATGCGGCAATTGCTAACATGATTCTGACAGACTTAAGCATCACTACGGGTGAGAAGGTCTCATCGTAGTCAGCCCCTTGAACTTGTCGAAAACCTTTTGCGACAAGTCGAGCTTTATAGATAGTAACATTACCGTCAGCGTTAGTCTTTTTCTTGAAGATCCATTTATTCTCAATTGCTTGCCGATCATCGGGCAAGTCAACCAAAGTCCATACTTTGTTCTCATACATGGATCCCATCTCAGATTTCATGGCTTCAAGCCACTTTGCGGAATCTGGGCTCACCATCGCTTCTTCATAGTTCGTAGGTTCATCATGATCTAGCAGCATGACTTCCAGAACTGGATTACCGTACCACTCTGGCGCGGATCTTGCTCTTGTTGATCTACGAGGTTCAGTAGTATCTTGTTCTGAAGTTTCATGATCATTATCATTAACTTCCTCACTTATTTTTGTAGGTGTCGCAGAAACAGTTTTCTGTGATGTACTACTTTCTAATAAGGGAGCGGGTACAGTTACCTCGTCAAGTTCTACCTTCCTCCCACTCACTTCTTTCAAGAGAAACTCCTTCTCAAGAAAGTTTCCGAATTTAGCAACAAAAGTCTTGCCTTCAGATCTGTGATAGAAGGTGTATCCAATAGTTTCCTTTGGATATCCTATGAAGACACATTTCTCCGATTTGGGTTCGAGCTTATCAGGTTGAAGCTTTTTCACATAAGCATCGCAACCCCAAACTTTAAGAAACGACAACTTTGGTTTCTTGCCAAACCACAGTTCATAAGGCGTCGTCTCAACGGATTTTGATGGTGCCCTATTTAACGTGAATGCGGCCGTCTCTAAAGCGTATCCCCAAAACGATAGCGGTAAATCAGTAAGAGACATCATAGATCGTACCATATCTAGTAAAGTACGATTACGACGTTCGGACACACCATTACGCTGTGGTGTTCCGGTGGCGTGAGTTGCGAAACTATTCCACAATTTTTCAAATGTATACCAAACTCGTAACTCAAATATTCTCCTCCACGATCAGATCATAGAAACTTTATTTTCTTGTTACGATGATTTTCAACTTCACTCTGAAATTCCTTGAACTTTTCAAATGTTTCAGACTTATGTTTCATTAAGTAGATATACCCATATCTGCTTAAATCATCTGTGAAGGTGAGAAAATAACGATATCTGCCACGAGCCTCAATATTCATCGGACCACATACATCGGTATGTATGATTTCCAGTAAATCTGTTGCTCTCTCCGTAGTGCCAGAGAACGGTGTTTTAGTCATCTTACCCATGAGGCACGGTTCGCAAGTACCAAGTGATTCATAATCAAGTGGTTCCAAAAGTCCATCAGTATGGAGTTTCTTCATGCGCTTTACACCGATATGACCTAAACGGCAGTGCCACAAATAAGTTGCACTATCATTATCAACTCTGCATCTTTTGGCTTCTACATTATGAATATGTGTATCACTACTATCGAGTTTTAACAAGAATAGACCACTCTTCAAGGGTGCATGACCATAAAAGATATTACTCATATAAATAGAACAACCATTATTCTCCGATTTAAATGAATAACCGTCTCGCATTAAACAAGATCCAGATATAATGTTCATGCTCAACGCTGGCACAAAATAACAATTGTTTAGGTCTAATATTAATCCCGAAGGTAGATGTAGAGGTAGCGTGCCGACCGCGATCACATCGACTTTGGAACCGTTTCCCACGCGCATCGTCACCTCGTCCTTAGCTAATCTTCGCTTAATCCGTAGTCCCTGTTTCGAGTTGCAAATATTAGCAACAGAACCAGTATCAAATACCCAGGTGCTACT
The DNA here is from genome assembly GCA_034509565.1 of Triticum monococcum. Classification (NCBI taxonomy): domain Eukaryota; kingdom Viridiplantae; phylum Streptophyta; class Magnoliopsida; order Poales; family Poaceae; genus Triticum; species Triticum monococcum. The sequence goes on along the minus strand of CM067841.1, from coordinate 36,987,617 downwards.
GCGAGCATTAGTAAGGTACACATCAATAACATGTATATCACATATACCTTTGTTCACCTTGCCATCCTTCTTATCCGCCAAATACTTGGGGCAGTTCCGCTTCCAGTGACCAGTCTGCTTGCAGTAGAAGCACTCAGTTTCAGGCTTAGGTCCAGACTTGGGTTTCTTCTCCTGAGCAGCAACTTGCTTGCCGTTCTTCTTGAAGTTCCCCTTTTTCTTCCCTTTGCCCTTTTTCTTGAAACTAGTGGTTTTGTTAACCATCAACACTTGATGCTCCTTTTTGATTTCTACCTCCGCAGCTTTCAGCATTGCGAAGAGCTCGGGAATAGTCTTGTTCATCCCTTGCATATTATAGTTCATCACGAAGCTCTTGTAGCTTGGTGGCAGTGATTGGAGAATCCTGTCAATGATGCAATCATCTGGAAGATTAACTCCCATCTGAATCAAGTGATTGTTATACCCAGACATTTTGAGTATATGCTCACTGACAGAACTGTTCTCCTCCATCTTGCAGCTATAGAACTTATTAGAGACTTCATATCTCTCAATCCGGGCATTTGCTTGAAATATTAACTTCAACTCCTGGAACATCTCATATGCTCCATGACGTTCAAAACATCGTTGAAGTCCCGATTCTAAGCCGTAAAGCATGGCACACTGAACTATCGAGTAGTCATCAGCTTTGCTCTGCCAGACGTTCATAACATCTGGTGTTGCTCCAGCAGCAGGCCTGGCACCCAGCGGTGCTTCCAGGACGTAATTCTTCTGTGCAGCAATGAGGATAATCCTCAAGTTACGGACCCAGTCCGTGTAATTGCTACCATCATCTTTCAACTTTGCTTTCTCAAGGAACGCATTAAAATTCAACGGAACAACAGCACGAGCCATCTATCTACAATCAACATAAACAAGCAAGACACTATCAGAGTACTAAGTTCATGATAATTTTAAGTTCAATTAATCATATTACTTAAGAACTCCCACTTAGATAGACATCCCTCTAATCCTCTAAGTGATCACGTGATCCAAATCAACTAAACCATGTCCGATCATCACGTGAGATGGAGTAGTTTCATCGGTGAACATCATTATGTTGATCATATCTACTATATGATTCACGCTCGACCTTTCGGTCTCCGTGTTCCGAGGCCATATCTGTATATGCTTGGCTCGTCAAGTATAACCTGAGTATTCCGCGTGTGCAACTGTTTTGCACCCGTTGTATTTGAACGTAGAGCCTATCACACCCGATCATCACGTGGTGTCTCAGCACGAAGAACTTTCACAACGGTGCATACTCAGGGAGAACACTTCTTGATAATTTAGTGAGAGATCATCTTATAATGCTACCGTCAATCAAAGCAAGATAAGATGCATAAAAGATAAACATCACATGCAATCAATATAAGTGATATGATATGGCCATCATCATCTTGTACTTGTGATCTCCATCTCCGAAGCACCGTCATGATCACCATCGTCACCGGCGCGACACCTTGATCTCCATCGTAGCATCGTTGTCGTCTCGCCAATCTTATGCTTCCACGACTATCACTACCGCTTAGCAATAAAGTAAAGCATTACATCGCGATTGCATTGCATACAATAAAGCGACAACCATATGGCTCCTGCCAGTTGCCGATAACTTGGTTACAAAACATGATCATCTCATACAGTAAAAATCAGCATCATGCCTTGACCATATCACATCACAACATGCCCTTCAAAAACAAGTTAGACGTCATCTACTTTGTTGTTGCAAGTTTTACGTGGCTGCTACGGGCTTAAGCAAGAACTCATCTCACCTACGCATCAAAAACCACAATGATAGTTTGTCAAATAGACTCCGTTTTAACCTTCTCAAGGACCGGGCGTAGCCATACTCGGTTCAACTAAAGTTGGAGAGACAGTCGCCCGCAAGCCATCTATGTGCAAAGCACGTCGAGGGAACCGGTCTCGCGTAAGCGTACGCGTAAGGTTGGTCCGGGTCGTCTCGTCCAACACTACCGCCGAACCAAAGTATGACATGCTGGTAGGCAGTATGACTTGTATCGCCCACAACTCACTTGTGTTCTACTCGTGCAAATAACATCAAACCATAAAACCTAGGCTCGGATGCCACTGTTGGGAAACGTAGTAATTTCAAAAAAATTCCTACGCACACGCAAGATCATGGTGATGCATAGCAACGAGGGGGACAGTCTGATCTACGTACCCTTGTAGATCGCAACGGAAGCGTTGACACAACGTAGAGGAAGTAGTCGTACGTCTTCTTCCCGATCCGACCGATCCAAGCACCGTTACTCCGGCACCTCCGAGTTCTTAGCACACGTTCAGCTCGATGACGATCCCCGGGCTCCGATCCAGCAAAGCTTCGGGGAGGAGTTCCGTCAGCACGACGGCGTGGTGACGATCTTGATGTACTACCGACGTAGCGCTTCGCCTAAGCACTACAACGATATGATCGAGGTGGAATTTGGTGGCAGGGGGCACCGCACACGGCTAAGGAACGATCTCAATGATCAACTTGTGTGTCTAGAGGTGCCCCATGCCCCCGTATATAAAGGTTGCCAGGGGAGGGCTGGCCGGCCAAAGGAGGAGGGCGCACGAGGAGTCCTACTCCTACCGGGAGTAGGACTCCCCCCCCCCCAATCCTATTCCTAATAGGATTCCGAGAGAGAGAGAGAGAGAGAGGGAGAAGGGGGCTGGCCACCTCTCCTAGTCCTAATAGGACTAGGGGAGGGGGAGGCGCGCAGCCCACCTTGGGCTGCCCCTTTCACCTTTCCACTAAGGCCCAATAAGGCCCATTTGGTTCCCGGGGGGTTCCGGTAACCTCCCGGTACTCCGGTAAAATCCCGATTTCACCCGGAACACTTCCGATGTCCAAACATAGGCTTCCAATATATCAATCTTTATGTATCGACCATTTCGAGACTCCTCGTCATGTCCGTGATCACATCCGGTTCTCCGAACAACCTTCGGTACATCAAAATGCATAAACTCATAATAACTGTCATCGTAACGTTAAGCGTGCGGACCCTACGGTTCGAGAACAATGTAGACATGACCGAGACACGTCTCCGGTCAATAACCAATAGCGGGACCTGGATGCCCATATTGGCTCCTACATATTCTACGAAGATCTTTATCGGTCAGACCGCATAACAACATACGTTGTTCCCTTTGTCATCGGTATGTTACTTGCCCGAGATTCGATCGTCAGTATCCAATACCTAGTTCAATCTCGTTACCGGCAAGTCTCTTTACTCGTTCTGTAATACATCATCCCGCAACTAACTCATTAGTTGCAATGCTTGCAAGGCTTGTGTAATGTGTATTACCGAGAGGGCCCAGAGATACCTCTTCGACAATCGGAGTGACAAATCCTAATCTCGAAATACGCCAACCCAACATCTACCATTGGAGACACCTGTAGTACTCCTTTATAATCACCCAGTTACGTTGTGACGTTTGGTAGCACCCAAAGTGTTCCTCCGGCAAACGGGAGTTGCATAATCTCATAGTCATAGGAACATGTATAAGTCATGAAGAAAGCAATAGCAACATACTAAACGATCGGGTGCTAAGCTAATGAAATGGGTCATGTCAATCAGATCATTCAACTAATGATGTGACCTCGTTAATCAAATAACAACACATTGTTCATGGTTAGGAAACTTAACCATCTTTGATTAACGAGCTAGTTAAGTAGAGGCATACTAGTGACACTCTGTTTGTCTATGTATTCACACATGTATTATGTTTCTGGTTAATACAATTCTAGCATGAATAATAAACATTTATCATGATATAAGGAAATAAATAATAGCTTTATTATTGCCTCTAGGGCATATTTCCTTCAGCATTGTCCCTTTTGTTAATTTTATTTTTTTATTTGGCCTTTCTTTTTTGGCCTTTCTTTTTTTATTTGGCCTTTCTTTTTTTATGGCCTTTCTCTCTTCTTTTTTTGGGACAATGCTCTATTGAATGATGATCATCACACTTCTATTTATTTACAACTCAATGATACAACTCGATACTAGAACAAAGTATGACTCTATCTGAATGCCTCCGGCGGTGTACCGGGATATGCAATGATGCATGAGTGACATGTATGAAAGAATTATGAACGTTGGCTTTGCCACAAATACAATGCCAACTACATGATCATGCTAAGCAATATGACAATGATGAAACGTGTCATAATAACGGAACGGTGGAAAGTTGCATGGCAATATATCTCGGAATGGCTATGGAAATGCCATAATAGGTAGGTATGGTGGCTGTTTTGAGGAAGGTATATGGTGGGTTTATGGTACCGGTGAAAGTTGCGCGGTACTAGAGAGGCTAGCAAAGGTGGAAGGGTGAGAGTGCGTATAATCCATGGACTCAATATTAGTCATAAAGAACTCACATACTTATTGCAAAAATCTATTAGTTATCGAAACAAAGTACTACGCGCATGCTCCTAGGGGCATAGATTGGTAGGAAAAGACCATCGCTCGTCCCCGACCGCCACTCGTAAGGAAGACAATCAATAAATAAATCATGCTCCGACTTCGTCACATAACAGTTCACCATACGTGCATGCTACGGGAATCACAAACTTCAACACAAGTATCTCTCAAATTCACAACTACTCAACTAGCATGACTCTAATATTACCATCCTCATATCTCAAAACAATCATCAAGTATCAAACTTCTCTTAGTATTCAACACACTCATAAGAGAATTTTTTTTTATTCTTGAATACCTAGCATATTAGGATTTTAAGCAAATTACCATGCTATTTAAGACTCTCAAAATAATATAAGTGAAGCATGAGAGTTTATCTATTTCTTAAAAATAAAACTACCACCATGCTCTAAAAGGATATAAGTGAAGCACTAGAGCAACAACAAACTACTCTGAAAGATATAAGTGAAGATCAATGAGTAGTCGAATAATTATGCAACTATGTGAAGACTCTCTAACATTTAAGAATTTCAGATCTTGGTATTTTATTCAAACATCAAGCAAATCCTAAAAAAAATTGACGCTCCAAGCACAACACATATCATGTGGCGAATAAAAATATAGCTCCAAGTAAAGTTACCGATGAACGAAGACAAAAGAGGGGATGCCTTCCGGGGCATCCCCAAGCTTAGGCTCTTGTTTGTCCTTGAATATTGCCTTGGGGTTCCTTGGGCATCCCCAAGCTTAGGCTCTTGCCACTCCTTATTCCATAGTCCATCGAATCTTTACCCAAAACTTGAAAACTTCACAACACAAAACTTAAAGTAGAAAACTCATGAGCTCCGTTAGTATAAGAAAATAAATCACCACTTCAAGGTAATGTAATGAACTCACTCTTTATTTATATTTATGTTAAACCTACTGTATTCCAACTTCTCTATGGTTTATAAACTATTTTATTAGCCATAGATTCATCAAAATAAGCAAACAACACACGAAAAACAGAATCTGTCAAAAACAGAACAGTCTGTAGTAATCTGGATCAAACGTATACTTATGTAACTCATAAAATTCTCAAATAAATTTCTGGACATGAGGAATTTATCTATTAATCACCTGCAAAAATAATTAACTAAATATCGCTCTCCAAATAAAAATGGAAGCAATTCTCGTGATCGCTAAAGTTTCTGTTTTTTACAGCATGATCAACAAGACTCTCCCCAAGTCTTCTGAAAGGTTCTACTTGGCACAAACACTAATTAAAAGCATAAAACCACATCTAAACAGAGGCTAGATGAATTATTTATTACTAAACAGGAACAAAAAGCAAGGAACACAAATAAAATTGGGTTGCCTCCCAACAAGTGCTATCGTTTAATGCCCGTAGCTAGGCATGATGATGTCAATGATGCTCACATAAAAGATAAGAATTGAAACATAAAGAGAGCATCATGAAGAATATGGCTAGCACATTTAAGTCTAACCCACTTCCTATGCATAGCGATTTTTTGAGCAAACAACTTATGGGAACAAGAATCAACTTGCATAGGAAGGTAAAACAAGCATAACTTCAAAAATTTAAGCACATAGAGAGGAAACTTGATATTATTGCAATTCCTACAAGCATATGTTCCTCCCTCATAATAATTTTCAGTAGCATCATGAATGAATTCAACAATATAACCAGCACCTAAAGCATTCTTTTCATGGTCTACAAGCATAGATAATTTACTACTCTCCACATAAGTAAAATTCTTCTCATGAATAATAGTGGGAGCAAACTCAACAAAATAACTATCATGTGATTGAAAATTAAGATCAAGATGGCACAGTTCATTGTTATTATTATTATTTAAAGCGTACGTGTCATCACAATAATCAGCATAGATAGGAGGCATGCTTTCATCATAATAAATTTGCTCATCAAAACTTGGGGGACAAAAAATATCATCTTCATCAAACATAGCTTCCCCAAGCTTGTGGCTTTGCATATCATTAGCATCATGGATATTCAAGGAATTCATACTAACAACATTGCAATCATGCTCATCATTCAAATATTTAGTGCCAAACATTTTATAGATTTCTTCTTCTAGCACTTGAGCACAATTATCCTTTCCATCATACTCACGAAAGGTATTAAAAAGGTGAAGCGTATGAGACAAACTTAATTCCATTTTTTGTAATTTTCTTTTATAAACTAAGATAGTGATAAAACAAGAAACTAAAAGACTAGATTGCAAGATCTAAAGATATACCTTCAAGCACTAACCTCCCCGGCAACGGCGCCAGAAAAGAGATTGATGTCTACTACACAACCTTCTTCTTGTAGACGTTGTTGGGCCTCCAAGTGCAGAGGTTTGTAGGACAGTAGCAAATTTCCCTCAAGTGGATGACGTAAGGTTTATAAATCCGTAGGAGGCATAGGATGAAGATGGTCTCTCTCAAGCAACCCTGCAACCAAATAACAAAGAGTCTCTTGTGTCCCCAACACACCCAATACAATGGTAAATTGTATAGGTGCACTAGTTCGGCGGAGAGATAGTGAAACAAGTGGTATATGGATAGTAGATAAAGGTATTTGTAATCTGAAATAATAAAACAGCAAGGTAATGAATGATAAAAGTGAGCGTAAACGGTATTGCAATGCTAGGAAACAAGGCCTATGGTTCATACTTTCACTAGTGTAAGTTCCCTCAACAATACTAACATAATTGGATCATAAAACTATCCCTCAACATGCAACAAAGAGTCACTCCAAAGTCACTAATAGCGGAGAACGAACGAAGAGAATATGGTAGGGTACGAAACCACCTCAAAGTTATTCTTTCCAATCAATCCGTTGGGCTATTCCTATAAGTGTCACAAACAGCCCTAGAGTTCGTACTAGAATAACACCTTAAGATACAAATCAACCAAAACCCTAATGTCACCTAGATACTCCAATGTCACCTCAAGTATCTGTGGGCATGATTATACGATATGCATCACACAATCTCAGATTCATCTATTCAACCAACACAAAGGACCTCAAAGAGTGCCCCAAAGTTCTACCGGAGAATCACGACGAAAACGTGTGCCAACCCCTATGCATAGGTTCCTAATGTCACGAAACCCGCAAGTTGGTCACCAAAACATACATCAAGTGGCACGTGATATCCTATTGTCACCACAGATATTCACGGCAAGACATACATCAAGTGTTCTCAAGTCTTTAAAGACTCAATCCGATAAGATTACTTCAAAGGGGAAACTCGATTCATTACAAGAGAGAAGAGGGGGGAAGAAACATCATAGGATCCAAATATAATAGCAAAGCTCGCGATACATCAAGATCGTATCATCTCAAGAACACGAGAGAGACAGAGAGAGAGAGAGAGAGAGAGAGAGAGAGAGATCAAACACATAGCTACTGGTACATACCCTCAGCCCCGAGGGAGAACTACTCCATCCTCGTCATGGAGAGCACCGGGATGATGAAGATGGCCACCGGAGAAGGATTACCCCCTCCGGCAGGGTGCCGGAACGGGTCTAGATTGGTTTTCGGTGGCTACGGAGGCTTCTGGCGGCGGAACTCCCGATCTATGTTGCGTTATGGAAGTTTTAGGTCACGTAGGTATATATGGGCGGAAGAAGTACGTCAGGGGAGCCATGAGGGCCCCACGAGACAGGGGGCGCGCCCCCCACCCTCGTGAGCACCTCGTTCCTTCCTTGACGTGAGGTCCAAGTCCATCAGGTGTGTTTCCTTCCAAAAATAACTTCTCCAGTTGATTTTGTTCCGTTTCGACTCCGTCTGATATTCCTTTTCTTCAAAACACTGAAATAGGCATAAAACAGCAAATCTGGGCTGGGCCTCCGGTTAATAGGTTAGTCCCAAAAATAATATAAAAGTGGAAAATAAAGACCAATATTGCCCAAAACAGTAGATAATATAGCATGGAGCAATCAAAAATTATAGATATGTTGGAGACGTATCATTGACCCTAGCACTTCTACGAACCACCGAAGTAGGATATATTTCCGTTTCCAGGGTCGTTTGAGCTTCTCCTCATCACCCTTCGGAAACATAGGATCAGTAGTGTTGGGGAACATAGTAATTTCAAAAAAATTCCTACGCACACGCAAGAGCATGGTGATGCATAGCAACGAGAGGGGAGAGTGTTATCCATGTACCCACGTAGACCGAAAGCGGAAGCGTTAGCACAACGCGGTTGATGTAGTCGTGCGTCTTCACGATCCGACCGATCAAGTACTGAACGTACGGCACCTTCGAGTTCAGCACACGTTCATCCCGAAGACGTCCCTCGAACTCCGATCTAGCCGAGTGTTGAGGGTGAGTTTCGTCAGCACGACGGCGTGGTGACGATGTTGATGTTCTACCGACGTAGGGCTTCGCCTAAGCACTGCTACTGTATTATCGAGGTGGACTATGGTGGATGGGGCACCACACACGGCTAAGAGATCAATGATCAATTGTTGTGTCTATGGGGTGCCCCCTGCCCCCGTATATAAAGGAGCAAGGGGTGCGGCTAGCCATAGGAGGAGGCACGCCGGAGGAGTCCTACTCCCACCGGGAGTAGGACTCCCCTCCTTTTTCCTAGTTGGATTAAGACTTGGGGGGGAAGGAGGAGAGAGGGGAAAGGAAAGGGGGGCGCTCCCCCCCCCCCTCCTTGTCCAATTCGGACTTGGGGGGAGGGGCGCGCGGCTTCCCCTTGTTCGCCTCTCCTCTTCCTACACTTGGGCCCATAAGGCCCAATAGCCTCTGGGGGGGTTCCGGTAACTCCTCCGGTACTCCGGTAAAATCACTATTTCACCCGGAACACTTCCGATATCCAAACATAGGCTTCCAATATATCAATCTTCATGTCTCGACCATTTCGAGACTCCTAGTCATGTCCGTGATCACATCCGGGACTCCAAACAACCTTCGGTACATCAAAACACATAAACTCATAATAAATCTGTCATCATAACGTTAAGCGTGCGGACCCTACGGGTTCGAGAACTATGTAGACATGACCGAGACACATCTTCGGTCAATAACCAATAGCGGAACCTGGATGCTCATATTGGCTCCTACATATTCTATGAAGATCTTTATCGGTCAGACCGCATAACAACATACGTTGTTCCCTTTGTCATTGGTATGTTACTTGCCCGAGATTCGATCGTTGGTATCTCAATACCTAGTTCAATCTCGTTACCGGCAAGTCTCTTTACTCGTTCCGTAATACATCATCCCGCAACTAACTCATTAGTTGTAATGCTTGCAAGGCTTAAGTGATGTGCATTACCGAGAGGGCCCAGAGATACCTCTCCGACAATCGGAGTGACAAATCCTAATCTCGAAATACGCCAACCCAACAAGTACCTTCGGAGACACCTGTAGAGCACCTTTATAATCACCCAGTTACGTTGTGACGTTTGGTAGCACACAAAGTGTTCGTCCGGTAAACGGGAGTTGCATAATCTCATAGTCATAGGAACATGTATAAGTCATGAAGAAAGCAATAGCAACATACTAAACGATCGTGTGCTAAGCTAACGGAATGGGTCATCTCAATCACATCATTCTCCTAATGATGTGATCTCGTTAATCAAATGACAACTCATGTCTATGGTTAGGAAACACAACCATCTTTGATTAACGAGCTAGTCAAGTAGAGGCATACTAGTGACACTCTGTTTGTCTATATATTCACACATGTATTATGTTCCCGGTTAATACAATTCTAGCATGAATAATAAACATTTATCATGATATAAGGAAATAAATAATAACTTTATTATTGCATCTAGGGCATATTTCCTTCAGTCTCCCACTTGCACTAGAGTCAATAATCTAGATTACACAGTAATGATTCTAACGCCCATGGAGCCTTGGTGCTGATCATGTTTTGCTCATGGAAGAGGCTTAGTTAACGGATCTGCAACATTAAGATTCGTATGTATCTTGCAAATTTCTATATCTCCCACCTGGACTAGATCCCGAATGGAATTGAAGCGTCTCTTGATGTGCTTGGTTCTCTTGTGAAATCTGGATTCCTTCGCCAAGGCAATTGCACCAGTATTGTCACAAAAGATTTTCATTGGTCCCGATGCACTAGGTATCACACCTAGATCGGATATGAACTCCTTCATCCAGACTCCTTCATTTGCTGCTTCCGAAGCAGCTATGTACTCCGCTTCACATGTAGATCCCGCCACGACGCTTTGTTTAGAACTGCACCAACTGACAGCTTCTCCGTTCAATGTAAACACATATCCGGTTTGCGATTTAGAATCGTCCGGGTCAGTGTCAAAGCTTGCATCAACGTAACCATTTATGATGAGCTCTTTGTCACCTCCATAAATGAGAAACATATCCTTAGTCCTTTTCAGGTACTTCAGGATGTTCTTGACCGCTGTCCAGTGATCCACTCCTGAATTACTTTGGTACCTCCCTGCTAGACTTATAGCAAGGCACACATCAGGTCTGGTACACAACATTGCATACATGATAGAGCCTATGGCTGAAGCATAGGGAACATCTTTCATTTTTCTCTCTATCTTCTGCAGTGGTCGGGCATTGAGTCTTACTCAACTTCACACCTTGTAACACAGGCAAGAACCCTTTCTTTGCTTGATCCATTTTGAACTTCTTCAAAACTTTGTCAAGGTATGTGCTTTGTGAAAGTCCAATTAAGTGTCTTGATCTATCTCTATAGATCTTGATGCCCAATATGTAAGCAACTTCACTGAGGTCTTTCATTGAGAAACTCTTATTCAAGTATCCCTTTATGCTATCTAGAAATTCTATATCATTTCAAATCAGCAATATGTCATCCACATATAATATTAGAAATGCTACAGAGCTCCCACTCACTTTCTTGTAAATACAGGCTTCTCCAAAAGTCTGTATAAAACCAAATGCTTTGATCACACTATCAAAGCGTTTATTCCAACTCCCAGAGGCTTGCACCAGTCCATAAATGGATCGCTGAAGCTTGCACACTTTGTTAGCTCCCTTTGGATCGACAAAACCTTCCGGTTGCATCATATACAACTCTTCTTCCAGAAATCCATTCAAGAATGCAGTTTTGACATCCATCTGCCATATTTCATAATCATAAAACGCGGCAATTGCTAACATGATTCGGACAGACTTAAGCATCGCTACGGGTGAGAAGGTCTCATCGTAGTCAATCCCTTGAACTTGTCGAAAACCTTCCACAACAAGTCGAGCTTTGTAGACAGTAACATTACCGTCAGCGTCAGTCTTCTTCTTGAAGATCCATTTATTCTCAATTGCTTGCCGATCAACGGTCAAGTCAACCAAAGTCCACACTTTGTTCTCATACATGGATCCCATCTCAGATTTCATGGCTTCAAGCCATTTTGCGGAATCTGGGCTCACCATCGCTTCTTCATAGTTCGTAGGTTCATCATGATCTAGTAGCATGACTTCCAGAACAGGATTACCGTACCACTCTGGTGCGGATCTTACTCTGGTTGATCTACGAAGATCAGTAGCAACTTGATCTGATGTTTCATGATCATCATCATTAACTTCCTCACTAGTTGGTGTAGGTGTCACAGAAACCGATTTCTGTGATGTACTACTTTCCAATAAGGGAGCAGGTACAGTTACCTCATCAAGTTCTACTTTCCTCCCACTCACTTCTTTCGAGAGAAACTCCTTCTCTAGAAAGGGTCCATTCTTGGCAACAAATGTCTTGCCTTCGGATCTGTGATAGAAGCTATACCCAACAGTCTCCTTTGGGTATCCTATGAAGACATATTACTCCGATTTGGGTTCAAGCTTATCAGGTTGAAGCTTTTTCACATAAGCATCGCAGCCCCAAACTTTCAGAAACGACAACTTTGGTTTCTCGCCAAACCATAGTTCATAAGGCGTCGTCTCGATGGATTTCGACGGTGCCTTATTTAACATGAATGTGGCCGTCCCTAAAGCATAACCCCAAAATGATAGCGGTAAATCTGTAAGAGACATCATAGATCGCACCATATCTAGTAAAGTATGATTACGACGTTCGGACACACCATTACGATGTGGTGTTCCGGGTGGCGTGAGTTGCGAAACTATTCCGCATTGTTTCAAATGTAGACCAAACTCGTAACTCAAATATTCTCCTCCACGATCAGATCGTAGAAACTTTATTTTCTTGTTACGATGATTTTCAACTTCACTCTGAAATTCTTTGAACTTTTCAAATGTTTCAGACTTATGCTTCATCAAGTAGATATACCCATATCTGCTTAAATCATCTGTGAAGGTGAGAAAATAACGATATCCGCCACGAGCCTCAACATTCATCGGACCAAATACATCTGTATGTATGATTTCCAACAAATCTGTTGCTCTCTCCATAGTACCACAGAACGGCGTTTTGGTCATCTTGCCCATGAGGAACGGTTCGCAAGTACCAAGTGATTCATAATCAAGTGGTTCCAAAAGTCCATCAGTATGGAGTTTCTTCATGCGCTTTATACCGATATGACCTAAACGGCAGTGCCACAAATAAGTTGCACTATCATTATCAACTCTGCATCTTTTGGCTTCAACATTATGAATATGTGTATCACTACTATCGAGATTCATCAAAAATAGACCACTCTTCAAGGGTGCATGACCATAAAAGATATTACTCATATAAATAGAACAACCATTATTCTCTGATTTAAATGAATAACCGTTTTGCATCAAACAAGATCCAGATATAATGTTCATGCTCAACGCTGGCACCAAATAACAATTATTTAGGTCTAATACTAATCCCGAAGGTAGATGTAGAGGTAGCGTGCCGACCGCGATCACATCGACTTTGGAACCATTTCCCACGCGCATCGTCACCTCGTCCTTTGCCAGTGTTTGCTTAATCCGTAGTCCCTGTTTCGAGTTGCAAATATTAGCAACAGAACTAGTATCAAATACCCAGGTGCTACTGCGAGCTCTAGTAAGGTACACATCAATAACATGTATATCACATATACCTTTGTTCACCTTGCCATCCTTCTTATCCGCCAAATACTTGGGGCAGTTCTGCTTCCAGTGACTAGTCTGCTTGCAGTAGAAACACTCAGTTTCAGGCTTAGGTCCAGACTTGGGTTTCTTCTCCTGAGCAGCAACTTGCTTGCTGTTCTTCTTGAAGTTCCCCTTCTTCTTCCCTTTACCCTTTTTCTTGAAACTAGTGGTCTTGTTGAACATCAACACTTGATGCTCCTTCTTGATTTCTACCTCCACAGCCTTTAGCATTGCGAAGAGCTCGGGAATTGTCTTATTCATCCCTTGCATATTATAGTTCATCATGAAGTTCTTGTAGCTTGGTGGCAGTGATTGAAGAACTCTGTCAATGACACTATCAACCGGAAGATTAACTCCCAGATGAGTCAAGTGATTATGGTACCCAGACATTCTGAGTATATGTTCACTGACAGAACTATTCTCCTCCATCTTGCAACTGTAGAACTTATTGGAGACTTCATATCTCTCAATCCGGGAATTTGCTTGAAATATTAACTTCAACTCCTGGAACATCTCATATGCTCCATGACATTCAAAACGTCGTTGAAGTCCCGGTTCTAAGCCGTAAAGCATGGCACACTGCACTATCGAGTAGTCATCAACACGCAACTGCCAGGCATTCACAATGTCTGCAGTTGCTGGCGCAGGAGGTACACCTAGCGGTGCTTCCAGGACGTAACTCTTCTGTGCAGCAATGAGGATAATCCTCAAGTTACGGACCCAGTCCGTGTAATTGCTACCATCATCTTTCAACTTTTTTTCTCAAGGAACGCATTAAAATTCAACGGAACAACAACACGGGCCATCTATCTACAATCAAACATAGACAAGCAAGATACTATCAGGTACTAAGTTCATGATAAATTTAAGTTCAATTAATCATATTACTTAAGAACTCCCACTTAGAAAGACATCCCTCTAATCCTCTAAGTGATCACGTGATCCAAATCAACTAAACCATAACCGATCATCACGTGAAATGGAGTAGTTTTCAATGGTGAACATCACTATGTTGATCATACCTACTATATGATTCACGCTCGACCTTTCAGTCTTAGTGTTCCGAGGCCATATCTGCATATGCTAGGCTCGTCAAGTTTAACCTGAATATTCTGCGTGTGCAAACTCGCTTGCACCCGTTGTAGATGGACGTAGAGCTTATCACACCCGATCATCACGTGGTGTCTGGGCACGACGAACTTTGGCAATGGTGCATACTCAGGGAGAACACTTTTATCTTGAAATTTAGTGAGAGATCATCTTATAATGCTACCGTCAATCAAAGCAAGATAAGATGCATAAAAGATAAACATCACATGCAATCAATATAAGTGATATGATATGGCCATCATCATCCTGTGCTTGTGATCTCCATCTCCGAAGCATCGTCATGATCACCAACGTCACCGGCGCGACACCTTGATCTCCATCGTAGCATCGTTGTCGTCTTGCCAATCTTATGCTTCCATGACTATTGCTACTGCTTAGTGATAAAGTAAAGCATTACAGGGCGATTGCATTGCATACAATAAAGCAACAACCATATGGCTCCTGCCAGTTGCCGATAACTCGGTTACAAAACATGATCATCTCATACAATAAAATTTAGCATCATGTATTGACCATATCACATCACAACATGCCCTGCAAAAACAAGTTAGACGTCTTCTACTTTGTTGTTACAAGTTTTAGGTGGCTGCTACGGGCTTAGTAAGAACCGTTCTTACCCTCGTAGACCGAAAGTGGAAGCGTTAGCACAACGCGGTTGATGTAGTCGTACATCTTCACGATCCGACTGATCAAGTACCGAACGTACGGCACCTCCGAGTTCAGCACATGTTTAGCCCGATGACATCCCTCGAACTCCGATCCAGCCGAGTGTTGAGGGAGAGTTTTGTCAGCACGACGGCGTGGTGACGATGTTGATGTTCTACCGATGCAGGGCTTCACCTAAGCAACGCTACAGTATTATCGAGATGGACTATGGTGGAGGGGGGCACCGCACACGGCTAAGAGATCAATGATCAATTGTTGTGTCTATGGGGTGCCCCCTGCCCCCGTATATAAAGGAGCAAGGGGGGTGCGGCCGGCCATAGGAGGAGGCGTGCCGGAGGAGTCCTACTCCCACCGGGAGTAGGACTCCCCTCCTTTTTCCTAGTTGGATTAGGACTTGGGGGGAGGAGGAGAGAGGGGAAAGGAAAGGGGTGGCGCCGCCCCCCTCCTTGTCCAATTCGTACTTGGGGGGGAGGGGCGCGCGGCTGCCCCTTGGCCGCCTCTCCTCTTCCTCCACTTGGGCCCATAAGGCCCAATAGCCTCCGGGGGGTTCCGGTAACCCTTCCGGTACTCCGGTAAAATCACTATTTCATCCGGAACACTGCCGATATCCAAACATAGGCTTCCAATATATCAATCTTCATGTATCGACCTTTTCGAGACTCCTCGTCATGTCCGTGATCACATCCGGGACTCCGAACAACCTTCGGTACATCAAAACACATAAACTCATAATAAAACTGTCATCGTAACGTTAAGCGTGCAGACCCTACGGGTTCGAGAACTATGTAGACATGACCGAGACACGTCTCCGGTCAATAACCAATAGAGGAACCTGGATGCTCATATTGGCTCCTACATATTCTACGAAGATCTTTATCGGTCCGACCGCATAACAACATATGTTGTTCCCTTTGTCATCGGTATGTTACTTGCCTGAGATTCGATCGTCGGTATCTCAATACCTAGTTCAATCTCGTTACCGGCAAGTCTCTTTACTCATTCCGTAATACATCATCCCGCAACTAACTCATTAGTTGCAATGCTTGCAAGGCTTAAGTGATGTGCATTACCGAGAGGGCCCAGAGATACCTCTCCGACAATCGGAGTGACAAATCTTAATCTCGAAATATGCCAACCCAACAAGTACCTTCGGAGACACCTGTAGAGCACCTTTATAATCACCCAGTTACGTTGTGACGTTTGGTAGCACACAAAGTGTTCGTCCGGTAAACGGGAGTTGCATAATCTCATAGTCATAGGAACATGTATAAGTCATGAAGAAAGCAATAGCAACATACTAAACGATCTTGTGCTAAGATAACGGAATGTGTCATGTCAATCACATCATTCTCCTAATGATGTGATCCCATTAATCAAATGACAACTCATGTCTATGGTTAGGAAACACAGCCATCTTTGATTAACGTGCTAGTCAAGTAGAGGCATACTAGTGACACTCTGTTTGTCTATATATTCACACATGTATTATGTTTCCGGTTAATACAATTCTAGCATGAATAATAAACATTTATCATGATATAAGGAAATAAATAATAACTTTATTATTGCCTCTAGGGCATATTTCCTTCAAGTATAACACGGAACAGTGCCCTCCATCATTAGAGGCTCTACAGTGTCCGTATTCTCTAACCCCTCCTCATCTTCGGCCTCCTCATTAGGTAAGAGGTTATTACATATGCTTTCAAGGGCTCCATTTCCTAGATTGTTCATGTCTTCGTCAATCATGGGTTTAACTGATGCGAGATTCTGAATTATTTCAGAAGCCTGCTCTGCTTCTAAATCTAAAAGATCATTAACAGATTTCGCTATCTCTTTTTCATTCGAACCCAAAGTAACTCCTAAGTCGTTTGCCTTATCAATAATCCCATGCTCGGTGAAATGCATAATTGAACAACGCTTATCAAAAGACATACATGTAGTTGCCTCGACATCTCGAAGCATGGCCACCCTCTTCGCGCGCTAACTGCATGTCATCTACATCTGGTTGACCCTGGATCCGACTGCTGACACACCTGCCAGCCGTGACCGGATCCGAAATGCCACCGAAAGTGACAAGCTCCTCCGTAGTCCTCTGCCGAGGTGTGTGATCCCCGCTCCGACGCCCTTCCCCAATTGCCGGTGAGGAGGGGTAAGGCGCGGTCGAGCGGGTATCCACAGCCAAAGTAATGGGAGAAAGAGACCTTGGAGCCACCTGCTCAACAGTCTCATTCCCTCCCCCCCCCCCCCCCCCAAGCCATCAGCGCGGCGTAGAGAAGACATCGGAGAAGAAGATTTGCGGGCCTCCTGCCCGCTCTCCTGGCCGTGCCGCCCGAGACTTCCCCATGATGAGAGTACTCCTTGGGTCTCCATCCCGCGCCCCTCCTCCACAGGACTAGGAACCGCCACGGGGCTGCGGGCCTCCTGCCCACGCCCCTCCCCCATAGTACTAGCAGCCTCCATGGGCGGGCCTCCTGCCCACCCAGCCCCCCCCCCCCCCCCCACACACACACACCAACGGTGTAGTGCTACCCGACGGATCATGTGGCCCGGAGTCGACCCTCGGAGACGTATGCAAATCAACAGCAGGGGGCAACACTGGTGGTAACTCAAGTTCCTTTGGATCATCCCCCTCAACTCGATTACTCCATAACCGACTAGGCATAGACCGCGCTCCAAAAGAACCAAACCGAAGCGAGGTCATCGGTGTCATGGAAGAAGGCGCCTCCTTGGCGGATGTGTCCGTCGTACCATGTGACGCCGGCCCCTTAGAGGGCTCCCGTGGTGCGCTCTCAGGCCCCTTGTCCTGATTCCCGGGTGCACCATCACCCTCAGTTGTATCCATGTCCTGAATCTCATCTCCCTCCTAAGGTATCAGTGTATCCTCAATCTCAAGCTCAAGCACATATGTGACTCCGGCACGCGTCCACTTGACCACATCTGGGACGAACTCCAAACTAACTACACTGACAAGTAACCTCGTTGCTCCGTGTGCCCGAGTAAAAGGCATATCAACCTGTTTCGTCTTACCGATGATAGAACCCAAACTCCAAGCCACCAAGAAGTGATTAATATATTTGCGTGGTGTACTATAGAAGCGAACCCAGGCCTTCTCTAAAGGTGTACCCTTGGGGTCCTTCTCCTTCCACTCATCAAAGGCCAAGATAATGTTTGTACTCTGTACTCTGCATATTCCATACTTAAGTGTATGTAACTGATCCTCCTTAGTGGGAAAATCAACCTTGTAAGTCTGGTGCTCCAACTTGACAAGGTCCTACTGATGGTTGCCTAGTACTAGGTCCTGCAACTGTCACACAATCTGCGCCTTTGTTAAAGTCCCATTGGTAACCTTGACAACAGCAGGGAATGAGCTCTCTTGCACATGTATCACAGGTGCCACATCCGGTGACTCAAAAAACATAAGCTCCTGACAGCAAATTCCATAGATATTGACCACCAGCTTGGGGCCAGAAAGCAACGGACAGTCACCGGTTGTATGTTGCGATCTACAACAATAATCACACAATTCTGTGGTGCACTCCACCACAAAATATCCCGGCTCGCCACATCTATAACACGGTAGCTTCTTTTTCTTAATAGCCCACTTTGATAACTTCTCACCATCACGTTTGTCCGGAACCTTTTTAGAACCTTCACCACCGCCCTTGACACCCGCGGTAGTGGTCACCGGAATGCTGACAGCTGCCAAGGCCCGGACTGTGTCTACAGCCACCTCGGGAAAAGCAGGCGCAGCCGTCTGCATCGTAGCAACAGGTTCGGCCTGTGGCACCGCGGCCGTAGCAACAGGCGGTGGAGGAGGCCACGGTGGAGGTGGGTGCCGCCCCCCTCCTCGCCCACCTCGGAAAGTACGGTGAGCTCCTCGGTTAAACCGGTTCGTTGGGCCGGCCACCCCCTCGACAAAATTGCCGGGAGGACCTTGAAAGTCGCGCCCCGCTCCACCGCCATTGTGCCAACCATAACCACGTCCATCGCCTGACGAAGAACCACGGTGTTGTCCCCCACCGTACGCATCATATCCATCATCACCCCACTGACCATAGCGGTTGTAACGGAAGCCGTCACCGATGTAGTTCCGTGCACCTCCGCCATAACCATCACGACCAGGGCCATTGCCACGCCCGACGACAGGGGCACCGCCCCGCCCGGCAACAGGGGCAACCGGGGCAGCTTCCCGTCCTGCAACCTGGGTGCCATCCCGCCCGGCTACCTGGGCATCGCTTCGCCCGGTGCCAGAGTCGCCGCCCCGCCCAGCGGCTTGACCAGTCGGCACCACTGGCTGCCTCACGACGGCCCGGCCCGGGGCCGGAGCCACGGTCGCTCTTGCTGCAGCCAGTGCCGGGGGTACAGCCCCTTGCTTGGATATGGCGGCATATTTCCACGCCCCGCCATGGCGTCACCCGGCGGGCAGAATCTCCTAGCGGCGCGCCCTACCCCGAGCACAGGAAAACCAGGAGTGAAGGTACGGCGAACCCTAGGCGGAGGCGGACCGATCCCAATAGCCAGTCGATCGTCGCTCGGTAATTCAGAAAACACGTATGTAGGCTTCGATACGAGAATCGCATGCTGGGCCACGCGCCCAGTCACGCCCGATTCCGCACTGGCCCTATCAACCGCAGGCCCAACTTGGCCCAATAGTTGATTCAAACGTGCTTGCCTGACCGCCTGGATCTCGGCCGCCCCGATGGCCGCCGGCGCCGGCGGCTGCGCCGCCGCCCAGCCATTCCTCTTCTTTCTAGTAACTCTTGTCCACGAACCCGGCACCAAAAAATCTGATAAAGTGATAGGCATAAGACATACCTTGGGGATCGAAAAAACAACATTTGGTCAAAATTGGAAAAAAAAAAGAAGAATGGTAAAATGTGAAAGGCTAACCGAGAGAAAAAGTAAATATTCCTTGGAACTCAAAGAGAAAAAATGGAAAGGGGAAAAACCAAAATAGTAGGAAAGAAATAGCAAAAAACTATGGGCGCTGCTACAAATCAGCCGGATGATTTCTCTAAGAAATCATCCGCCTGTACAGCCGTCCGATCAGCGCAGTGGGGCCGTTGGATCACAGCAACGCAACGGACAGCTTCAATGATGTGTCATGGCAGCCCCGCGCGGTGCTCCAACGCAGCACCAACGGAGTCCGGCGAACTCCATTGCAACTCCGGTGAGCTCCATTGTAGCCCCGGCGGAGCTCCAACGCAGCATCGACGCTCCGATGAAGCTCCATTGCAATTCCGGCTGAGCTCCATTGCAGCACCGACGGAGATCCGACGGCTCTGACGAAGCTCCGCTGCAACTCTGGCTGAGCTCCATTGCAGCCCTGGCGGAGCTCCGACGGCTTCGACGAAGCTATATTGCAACTCTGGCCGAGCTCCACTGTAGCCCCGACATAGCTGCACTGATAGCCGCTGATAAGAGCAGCATCGCAGCGCCGGGGCACGCCGGCGAGTGCTCCATTGAAGCTTCGCCGCCCGCGACTTGCAGCACCAGCAGCCGCCGACGAGGTTGCATCGCAGCACGGCGTCCGGGACGAGTTGCTGAGTTGCAACACCGGCGGCCGTCGAGGACGAGGGTGCGTGGCGAGCTCATGTCGACCGCCTAAGATATGCGTGGGAGAGGGCAGACTCCGATGTCCAGTATTCCGGCCGGGGAGCTCGCTGTAGTTGGGAGTGGTATGCAGTGGTGTGTGGTGGCGGCGGCTGCACCACCATGCAGCGGTGGCCGGTGGGTGAGCATCCATGGAGGGGCGAAAAAGGGGATAACGCTGTAGGGGAACGTAGCAGAAATTCAAAATTTTCCTACGTGTCACCAAGATCTATCTATGGAGAGACTAGCAACGAGGGGGAGGAGAGTGCATCTACATACCCTTGTAGATCGCTAAGCGGAAGCGTTCAAATGAACGGGGTTGATGGAGTCGTACTCGTCGTGATTCAAATCACCGATGACCAAGTGTCGAACGCACGGCACCTCCGCGTTCAACACACGTACAGCCCGGTGACGTCTCCCACGCCTTGATCCAGCAAGGAGAGAGGGAGAGGTTGAGGAAGACTCCATCCAGCAGCAGCACAACGGCGTGGTGGTGGTGGAGGAGCGTGGCAATCCTACAGGGCTTCGCCAAGCACCGCAGAAGAGGAGGAAGAAGAGACGCAGGGCTGCACCAAGAGAGATTTAATTGCGTGTGTTATGGGCAGCCCTAGGCCTCATATATATAGGGAAGGGGAGGGGCTGCGCCCCCTCTAGGGTTCCCACCCCTAGGGGGGCAGCCCTAGATGGCCAAGGGGTGGCGGCCAAGTGGGGGGAGGAGAGGGAGGCGCAGGGTGTATGGGCCTTAGGGCCCATATGCCCTTAGGGTTTGCCCCCTCTCCCCTTCTAGGCGCATGGGCCTTAGTGGGGCTGATGCCCTTGGCCCATGTAGGCCAAGGAGCACTCCCTACAGCCCATGTGGCCCCCCGGGGCAGGTGGCCCCACTTGGTGGACCCCCGGGACCTTCCCGGTGGTCCCGGTACGTTACCGATAAACCCTGAAACTTTTCCGGTGACCAAAACAGGACTTCTCATATATAAATCTTTACCTCCAGACCATTCCGGAACTCCTCGTGACGTCTGGGATCTTATCCGGGACTCCGAACAACATTCGGTAACCACATACTAACTTCCTTTATAACCCTAGCGTCATCGAACCTTAAGTGTGTAGACCCTACGGGTTCGGGAGACATGCAGACATGACCGAGACGTTCTCCGGTCAATAACCAACAGCGGGATCTGGATACCCATGTTGGCTCCCACATGTTCCACGATGATCTCATCGGATGAACCACGATGTCAAGGACTTAATCAATCCCGTATACAATTCCCTTTGTCTATCGGTACGATACTTGCCCGAGATTCGATCGTCGGTATCCCGATACCTTGTTCAATCTCGTTACCGGCAAGTCTCTTTACTCGTTCCGTAACACATCATCCCGTGATCAACTCCTTGATCACATTGTGCACATTATGATGATGTCCTACCGAGTGGGCCCAGAGATACCTCTCCGTTTACTCGGAGTGGCAAATCCCAGTCTCGATTCGTGCCAACCCAACAGACACTTTCAGAGATACCCGTAGTGCACCTTTATAGCCACCCAGTTACGTTGTGACGTTTGGCACACCCAAAGCACTCCTACGGTATCCGGGAGTTGCACAATCTCATGGTCTAAGGAAATGATACTTGACATTAGCAAAGCTTTAGCATACGAACTACACGATCTAGTGCTATGCTTAGGATTGGGTCTTGTCCATCACATCATTCTCCCAATGATGTGATCCCGTTATCAACGACATCCAATGTCCATGGTCAGGAAACCGTAACCATCTATTGATCAACGAGCTAGTCAACTAGAGGCTTACTAGGGACATGGTGTTGTCTATGTATCCACACATGTATCTGAGTTTCCTATCAATACAATTATAGCATGGATAATAAACGATTATCATGAACAAGGAAATATAATAATAATCAATTTATTATTGCCTCTAGGGCATATTTCCAACAGTCTCCCACTTGCACTAGAGTCAATAATCTAGTTCACATCGCCATGTGATTAACACTCACAGGTCACATCGCCATGTGACTAACACCCAAGAGTTTACTAGAGTCGGTAGTCTAGTTCACATCACTATGTGATTAACACTCAATTAGTTCTAGGTTTGATCATGTTGCTTGTGAGAGAGGTTTTAGTCAACGGGTCTGAACCTTTTAGATCCGTGTGTGCTTTACAAATCTCTATGTCATCTCCTAGATGTAGCTACCACGTTCTATTTGGAGCTATTCCAAATAACTGTTCTACTTGGAGCTATTCTAAGTTGTTGCTCCATTATACGTATCCGGTATCTCTACTCAGAGCTATCCGGATAGGTGTTAAGCTTGCATCGACGTAACCCTTTACGATGAACTCTTTTACCACCTCCATAATCGAGAAAAATTCCTTAGTCCACTAGTTACTAAGGATAACTTTGACCGCTGTCCTGTGATCCATTCTTGGATCACTCTTGTACCCCTTGACTGACTCATGGCAAGGCACACTTCAGGTGCAGTATACAGCATAGCATACTGTAGAGCCTACATCTTAAGCATAGGGGACGACCTTCGTCCTTTCTCTCTATTCTGTCGTGGTCGAGCTTTAAGTCTTAACTTCATACCTTACAACTCAGGCAAGAACTCCTTCTTTGACTGATCCATCTTGAACACCTTCAAGATCATGTCAAGGTATGTGCTCATTTTGAAAGTACCATTAAGCATTTTGATCTATCCTCATAGATCTTGATGCTTAATGTTCAAGTAGCTTAATCCAGGCTTTCCATTGAAAAACACTTTCCAATAACCCTATATGCTTTCCAGAAATCCTACGTCATTTCTGATCCATAACATGTCAACAACATATACTCATCAGAAATTCTATAGTGCTCCCACTCACTTCTTTGGAAATACAAGTTTCTCATAAACTTTGTATACACCCAAAATCTTTGATCATCTCATCAAAGCATACATTCCAACTCCGAGATGCTTACTCCAGTCCTTAGAAGGATTGCTGGAGCTTTGCATACTTATTAGCATATTTCAGGATTGACAAAACCTTCCGGTTGTATCACATACAACCTTTCCTCAAGAAAATCGTCGAGGAAACAATGTTTTGACATCCTATCTGCAAGATTTCATAAATAATGCAGTAATCGCTAACATAGTTCCAACAGACTCTTAGCATCGCTACGAGTGAGAAAGTCTCATCGTAGTCAACTCCTTGAACTTGTCGGAAAACATCTTAACGACAAGTCGAGCTTTCTTAATGGTGACATTTACCATCATTGTCCGTCTTCCTTTAAAATCCATCTGTACTCAACAGCCTCACGACCATCGAGCTGTTCTGTCAAAGTCTACACTTTGTTTCCCATACATGGATCCTCTCTCGGATTTTATGGCCTCGAGCCATCTATCGGAATCCAGGCCCACCATCGCTTCTCCATAGCTCGTAGGTTCATTGTTGTCTAGCAACATGACTTCCAAGACAGGATTACGTACCACTCTGAAGTAGTACGCATCCTTGTCATCCCACGAGGTTTGGTAGTGACTTGATCTGAAGTTTCATGATCACTATCATAAGCTTCCACTTCAATCGGTGTAGGTGCCACAGGAACAACTCCATGTGCCCTTCCACACACTAGTTGAAGAGATGGTTCAATAACCTCATCAAGTCTCCACCATCCTCCCACTCAATTCCTTCGAGAGAAACCTTTCCTCGAAAAAGGACCCGATTCTAAAAACAATCCCTTATTGCTTTCGGATCTGAGACAGGAGGTATACCCAACTGTTTTGGGTGTCCTATGAAGATGCATTTATCCGCTTTGGGTTCGAGCTTATCAGCCTGAAACTTTTTCCCATAAGCATCGCAGCCCCAAACTTTTAAGAAATGACAGCTTAGGTTTCTATAAACCATGGTGTCATCTCATCGGAATTACGTGGTGCCCTATTTAAAGTGAATGTGGTTGTCTCTAATGCCTAACCCATAAATTATTGTGGTAATTTGATAAGAGACATCATGGTATGCATCATATCCAATAGGGTGCAGTTATGATGTTCGGACACACCATCACACCATGGTGTTCCTGGCTGTATCGGTTGTGAAACAATTTCCACAATGTCTTAATTCTGTGCCAAACTCGTAATTCAGATATTCATCTCTATGATCATATCATAAATCTTTTATCCTCTTGTCACGACGATCTTTCAACTTCACCCTGAAATTACTTGAACCTTTCAATAATTCAGACTCATGATTCATCAAGTAAATATACTCAACATCTACTCAAATCATCTGTGAAGTAGGAACATAACGATATCCACTACACGCCTCAGCACTCATTGGACTGCACACATCAAAATGTATTACTTCCAGCAAGTTGCTTTCTGGTTCCATTTTACTGAAACCGAGGCGTTCAGTCATCTTGCCCATGTGGTATGATTTGCATGTCTCAAGTGATTCAAAACCAAGTGAGTCCAAACGATCCATCTGCATGGAGTTTCTTCATGCATATACACCAATAGACACGGTTTGCATGTCTCAAACTTTTAAAAAATGAGTGAGTCCAAAGATCCATCAACATGGAGCTTCTTCATGCGTTTTATACCGATATGACTTACGTGGCAGTGCCACAAGTGGGTGGTACTATCATTATTATCTTTTGGCATGAACATGTGTATCACTACGATCGAGATTCAATAAACCATTCATTTTAGGTGTAAGACCATTGAAGGTATTATTCAAATAAATAGAGTAACTATTATTCTCCTTAAATGAATAACCGTATTGCAATAGACATAATCCAATCATGTCTATGCTCAACGCAAACACCAATCTCGATGGTAGAGGGAGCGTACGATGCTTGACCATATCAACATTGGAAACACTTCCAACACATGTCGTCAGCTCACCTTTAGCTAGTCTCCGTTTGTTCGAACCGGTATCTAATACCCTGGTGCTATTAGGAGTACTAGTAAAGTACACATTAACACAATGTATATCAATATACTTCTATCGACCTTGCCAGCCTTCTCATCTACCAAGTATCTAGGGTAATTCCGCTCCAGTGGCTGTTCCCCTTATTACAGAAGCACTTAGTCTCGGGTTTGGGTTCAACCTTGGGTTTCTTCACTAGAGCAGCAGCTGAATTGCCGTTTCATGAAGTATCCCTTCTTGCCCTTGCCCTTCTTGAAACTAGTGGTTTCACCAACCATCAACAATTGATGCTCCTTCTTGATTTCTACTTTGTGGTGTCAAACATCGCGAATATCTCAAGGATCATCCTATATGTCCCTGATATATTATAGTTCATCACGAAGCTCTAGCAGCTTGGTGGTAATGACTTCGGAGAAACATCACTATCTCATCTGGAAGATCAACTCCCACTCGATTCAAATGATCGTTGTACTCGGACAATCTGAGCACAAGCTCAACAATTGAGCTTTTCTCCCTTAGTATGTAGGCTAAGAAAATCGTCGGAGGTCTTATACCTCTTGACGTGGGCACGAGCCTGAAATCCCAATTTCAGCCCTCAAAACATCTCATATGTTTCGCGACGTTTCAAAACCGTCTTCGGTGCCTCAACTCTAAACCGTTTAACTGAACTATCACGTAGTTATCAAAACGTGTATGTCAGATGTTTGCAACATCCACAGACCATGTTCGAGGTTCAGCACACTGAGCGGTGCATTAAGGACATAAGCCTTCTATGAAGCAATGAGGACAATCCTCAGTTTACGGACCTAGTCCGCATAATTGCTACTATCAACTTTCAACTAATTTTTCTCTAGGAACATATCTAAACAGTAGAACTAAAGCGCGAGCTACGACATAATTTGCAAAATCCTTTTTGACTATGTTCAGGATAAACAAGTTCATCTTATGAACTCCCACTCAGATAGACATCCCTCTAGTCATCTAAGTGATTACATGATCCGAGTCAACTAGGCCGTGTCCGATCATCACGTGAGACGGACTAGTCAACATCAGTGAACATCTTCATGTTGATCGTATCTTCTATACGACTCATGCTCGACCTTTCGGTCTTCTGTGTTCCGAGGCCATGTCTGTACATGCTAGGCTCGTCAAGTCAACCTAAGTGTTTGCATGTGTTCCGAGGCCATGTCTGTACATGCTAGACTCGTCAACACCCGTTGTATGTGAACGTTAGAATCTATCACACCCGATCATCACGTGGTGCTTCGAAACGATGAATTGTAGCAACGGTGCACAGTTAGGGGAGAACACTTCTTGAAATTTTAATGAGGGATCATCTTATTTACTACCGTCGTTCTAAGCAAATAAGATGTATAAACATGATAAACATCACATGCAATCAAATAGTGACATGATATGGCCATCATCACTTTGCTCCTTTTGATCTCTATCTTCGGGGCTCCATGATCATCATCGTCACCGGCATGACACCATGATCTCCATCATCATGATCTCCATCATCGTGTCTTCATGAAGTTGCCTCGCCAACTATTACTTCTACTACTATGGCTAACGGTTAGCAATAAGGTAAAGTAATTACATGACGTTTAAGTTGACACGCAGGTCATAAATAAATAAAGACAACTCTTATGGCTCCTGCCGGTTGTCATACTCATCGACATGCAAGACGTGATTCCTATTACAAGAACATGATCAATCTCATACATCACATATATCATTCATCACATCCTTTGGCCATATCACATCACATAGCATACCCTGCAAAAACAAGTTAGACGTCCTCTAATTGTTGTTTGCATGTTTTACGTGGCTGCTATGGGTTTCTAGCAAGAACGTTTCTTACCTACGCAAAGACCACAACGTGATATGCCAATTGCTATTTACCCTTCATAAGGACCCTTTTCATCGAATCCGATCCGACTAAAGTGGGAGAGACAGACACCCGCCAGCCACCTTATGCAACTAGTGCATGTTTGTCGGTGGAACCGGTCTCACGTAAGAGTACGTGTAATGTTGGTCCGGGCCGCTTCATCCCACGATGCCGCCGAATCAAGATAAGACTAGTAACGGCAAGCATATTGAACAAAATCAATGCCCACAACTACTTTGTGTTCTACTCGTGCATAGAATCTACGCAATAGACCTAGCTCATGATGCCACTGTAGGGGAACGTAGCAGAAATTCAAAATTTTCCTACGTGTCACCAAGATCTATCTATGGAGAGACTAGCAATGAGGGGGAGGAGAGTGCATCTACATACCCTTGTAGATCGCTAAGCGGAAGCATTCAAGTGAACGGGGTTGATGGAGTCGTACTCGGCGTGATTCAAATCACCGATGACCAAGTGTCGAACGCACGGCACCTCCGCGTTCAACACACGTACAGCCCGGTGACGTCTCCCACGCCTTGATCCAGCAAGGAGAGAGGGAGAGGTTGAGGAAGACTCCATCCAGCAGCAGCACAACGGCGTGGTGGTGGTGGAGGAGCGTGGCAATCCTGCAGGGCTTCGCCAAGCACCGCAGAAGAGGAGGAAGAAGAGACGTAGGGCTGCACCAAGAGAGACTTAATTGCGTGTGTTATGGGCAGCCCTAGGCCTCATATATATAGGAAAGGGGAGGGGCTGCGCCCCCTCTAGGGTTCCCACCCCTAGGGGGGGCAGCCCTAGATGGCCAAGGGGTGGCGGCCAAGTGGGGGGAGGAGAGGGAGGCGCAGGGTGTATGGGCCTTAGGGCCCATATGCCCTTAGGGTTTGCCCCCTCTCCCCTTCTAGGCGCATGGGCCTTAGTGGGGCTGATGCCCTTGGCCCATGTAGGCCAAGGAGCACTCCCTACAGCCCATGTGGCCCCCGGGGCAGGTGGCCCCACTTGGTGGACCCCCGGGACCCTCCCGGTGGTCCCGGTACGTTACCGATAAACCCCGAAACTTTTCTGGTGACCAAAACAGG
Source organism: Triticum monococcum (assembly GCA_034509565.1). NCBI lineage: Eukaryota > Viridiplantae > Streptophyta > Magnoliopsida > Poales > Poaceae > Triticum > Triticum monococcum. Next base: position 36,958,897 of record CM067841.1, on the reverse strand, counting down.
ACTTCCCATATATAAATCTTTACCTCCGGGCCATTCCGGAACTCCTCGTGACGTCCGGGATCTCATCCGGGACTCCGAACAACATTCGGTAACCACATACTAACTTCCTTTATAACCCTAGCGTCATCGAACCTTAAGTGTGTAGACCCTACGGGTTCGGGAGACATGCAGACATGACCGAGACGTTCTCCGGTCAATAACCAACAGCGGGATCTGGATACCCATGTTGGCTCCCACATGTTCCACGATGATCTCATCGGATGAACCACGATGTCAAGGACTTAATCAATCCCGTATACAATTCCCTTTGTCTATCGGTACGATACTTGCCCGAGATTCGATCATCGGTATCCCGATACCTTGTTCAATCTCGTTACCGGCAAGTCTCTTTACTCGTTCCGTAACACATCATCCCGTGATCAACTCCTTGATCACATTGTGCACATTATGATGATGTCCTACCGAGTGGGCCCAGAGATACCTCTCCGTTTACACGGAGTGGCAAATCCCAGTCTCGATTCGTGCCAACCCAACAGACACTTTCAGAGATACCCGTAGTGCACCTTTATAGCCACCCAGTTACGTTGTGACGTTTGGCACACCCAAAGCACTCCTACGGTATCCGGGAGTTGCACAATCTCATGGTCTAAGGAAATGAAACTTGACATTAGCAAAGCTTTAGCATACGAACTACACGATCTAGTGCTATGCTTAGGATTGGGTCTTGTCCATCACATCATTCTCCCAATGATGTGATCCCGTTATCAACGACATCCAATGTCCATGGTCAGGAAACCGTAACCATCTATTGATCAACGAGCTAGTCAACTAGAGGCTTACTAGGGACATGGTGTTGTCTATGTATCCACACATGTATCTGAGTTTCCTATCAATACAATTATAGCATGGATAATAAACGATTATCATGAACAAGGAAATATAATAATAATCAATTTATTATTGCCTCTAGGGCATATTTCCAACAGACGCAAGGAGAAGAAGACTCGTGGGTAGGTGAGGAACGTGTGGACGAGGCCAGACTTCGCGGAAGGATAACGCCACCATCGGGGAAGCATTGTGTGGGCCTGATAGAGGACACGCGTCGCGCGGAAGGGGAGGCTTACGGGAGAGAGAAATAAGTCGGTTGATTTTAATACTTTTCCAAAAACTATACAAGTAAAAAAATGCAAAAATAATAATTAAAATAAAACAAGTTAGAGAAATAAAAGGAATATAAAGCCGAAAGAATCCAGACAAAAAAACTACCATAAAACACAGAAAATTGTGTGGGAAAAAAACAACACACGGAAAATTTCTGAAGAAAACTAGAAAAGAAAACCGCAGTTTGACCAGCAGAACATTGCAGAAACAGGAAAGAAATCCAGTCCGTTACTTAGCTTACTGGGCCGTTTCCCGCTTCCCCTTTAGGCCAGTGCCAGAAGGGCCGGCCCAGGCGCGCGGGTAGCCCCATACACACACACACACACACACACACACACACACACACACACACACACACACACACACACACACACACACACACACACACACACACACACACATTTAAGAACTGTTAACCAAGCATTTGAAAATGTTAAATATATATAGAAGAAATGTTCCGCATGCATAGGATGTGTATGAAAAAAAGTTAATCATGTATTTAAAAAATAATAAGTAATAACTTTAAAAATGTTAATCAGTTATTTAAAAAATCAATCAAATATTTGAAAAATATTAAATGCGTATTCAAACATAATTTTCTTATATACGAAAAATATATTTAAAATGCAATTTGTATGAAAAATGTTTTTCATGTATTAAAAATGTTAAGCAAATTTTTAGAAAAATTATTCGATATAAACCAGAAACGTTCAATGTGTACTTTAAAAAGTAGACATATAATATACTCCCTCTGAACGGAAAAAGGGGAGTATAATTTTTTATAAAATAAGAATCATGTTTTTCAAAATGTTAAACATGTATATAAAATATTTTTCTGATGTATTGGAAAACTATTAGGTGTGTACTAAAAAAATTGAACAAAGAAGAAACCAATAAAAATCAACAGGGTAACAAATGAAAACGAAAAAACCCAAAGAATATATGAAAACAGAAGAAAACAAATGCAAAAGAATCAAAATAGAGAGGAGTGACAAATAAACGAAGAAAACCAATGAAAACAAAAGAAGGATGTAAAATTGAGAAGCAAAAGCAAAAAAACAGGGAAACCGATAAAGAAACAAAGAAAGTAAAGAAAAAAAGAAACAAAAAGAATAAAGCCCGAAATGAAACGAAGCAAACCACTGAAAAAAAGGAAAAACAAACAATGACAAAAAGGGATGAATAAAAAAACGAAAAAGAAAAGAACAAGAGAAAAACATCCAACTTAGCTACATTGATTTTTTTTTGAGCGAAAGCTCCCTCATTTTCGGGGACTCCAAAAGCCGACAATCTCGTCTTGGTGCTAAAACCAAAGAACTTTCGCGATGGCCCAGTACTGTTCAGCAGACGGAAATGCTTCTCCTGATTGTTTGGGAAGCTAGCCTTGTTGGAAAAACGTATGCGCCGCTCGCTGCGTCAAAATGTCGAAGCAACGCACAGGGAAGCCCCGCATCGCTAGCAATGGGCCAGCCCATTATACAAAATCTAGCCAGCCGGTTTTGGGAACCTACTAGAAGGTTCCCTGAACAGTTTCTTTCTTTTTGACCGGTTCTCCTACTTCTTCTTGGGTTTTTTTTGTTTTTTTTTTCGCTTTTCTCTTTATTTTTCTTGTTTCCTAATTTTGTTTTTTCGCTTTTACGTTTACTTTATTTTTTAAAGATCGTTTTACGAAAAAAATTCATTTTTTTTAAATGTTCCTCTTTTAATTAAATGTTCAATATTACAAAAAATGTTTGTGTTTTAAAAAATTCTTCATAAATTCAAGAAATGTTCCTGTTTTAAAAAACTGTTCGCATTTTTCAAAAATTTAGAAAATAGTTCGTATTTTTTTAATTTGTTCTTTAATTTCAAATAATGTTCTTGTTTACAAAGAATGTTTGAATGTTTTCTTTTAAACTTTTTGACAGTGTGCAGAAAATGTTCCTGTTTGAAAAAATTGTTCACATTTCCTTTTTTAGGAATTTCAGAAAATGTTCACAAGTTTCTTAAAAATCATGTTTTCAAATTTTGTTCAGGAATTTGCAAATATGTTTGCGTTTCCCATTTTTTTGAAATTTGTAAAAATGTTCTGTTTCAAAAATTGTTCGTGATTTTCAAAAAATGTTCCTGCTTTTTTAAAAAAATTATTGTTTTCTCAAATATTTTCACAATTTTGGAAAGTGTTTGCGTCTCACGGAATATACTGGTTTTAAAAAAAATGCTTTCAAAATTCCTGAACAAATTTGGATATGCGCAGCATTATTGGTTCTTTAACTTTGATGCTCAAAAATGGTCAGATGCGGCTCCTAACTCAGCTGGTAGGAACGCTTTTTTTAGACATTCACGCTAGGCTTTATTTAAATTGCCATAAGGTTTACAGGAAGGAAAATCAAATCCCCGGATAGACCTAAGCAAACATGGCGGCCGTACCCAAGCCAAAGTGCATGCCTAGTGAGACTGTGAGCCTTGAAATTCGAGCTCCTAAACTCGTGGATAATATTACAAGCAGCGACAAAATGTGATCACTCTATAATTTCATGTATAATAGCTGCATGATCCCCAGCCAATCTCTGCTTGATATCATCCACAACTATCTTGCAATCTGACGCCACTTGGATCTTCTGAACATATAAATCCTCCGCGATTGCCAGCGCCTCTCTGACTGTCATAGCTTCCAATATAACATGATCATGGATGTGCTGAAATGTGATAGCAGAAGCCCCAAGAAAAATTCCATCAGCATCCCTACAGACTACTCCAACAACACCAAACTTTTCACTATAAACTGCAGCATCAGCATTCATCTTCACATACCCCTGGGGTGGGGGTAGCCAATGACTCGGCCTAGCAGCCCATCCCATGTTATTCGGTATTGCTGGTTTTGATAGTATATCCATATCCCTTAGAAACGCCCTGATAAAGTGATGGATCTGTAGTGGACTGTCATAGATTTCTTCATGTATTGCCCTTCGCCTAGACCTCCATATTGCCCATAGAGTGACCACCATGTGTGTGAACTCTTCATGCGACAATATTTCATGCATTGTGAATATCCAGTTTTTAGCATTTAAGTTCAGGTTGTCACACATCTTTTCCACCATCTCCTCGGATGATAAAGACCACACACACCTTGCGAAGATGCAGTCGATTAAAGCGTGTTTCCAGCCATCTTCCGCCGAACAGAATGGGCAGATAGAATCAATCCTGTGCAATTTTTCTTTTTGAGCCATAGTGCGCGTCGCTATCTTCATGGGCCGGCCCAGTCGAAGACACGCCTGTGGGAAACCTTAGCAACTTGACGCAAAGAGCCTCGCATAGGAGACCCCACTCTTGTTGTAAGCGAGATATGCTCTAGCTAGCGCTCGGAAAAGGGAGTTGCTATGTCTCGCTAGTTGCGGTAATTGCCAAGCAAATTCCCAGGGGAGTACAAGTGGCCCGGCCAAGGAGCATGTGTGGTACTGTAGCACGAAATAGTGAAAATATCAAAAAATGGTGCACTTGCGAGGAAACGAAATAGAGGACCTGATGATTGTTAGTGACTAGGACGCATCACCCTCTTTAAGAACTATCGACAGCTGCAGATCTGACATTGTTTCAAATTTCAACAATGAAAATTTTTAAAAGTGCATTTTTAAAACAATGATTATATTTTTAAACGTGATTTCTTAAAATGTGAACATTGTTTTGAAAAGGGTAATATTTTTCGAAATTCTAAATAAGATTTGAAAATGGAAACATTTTTTGAAGTCAATATTTTTTCAAAAAAGCAAACAATTTCTAATCTATGATCATTTTTTGAAAGCAGAAACATTTTTAGAAACACAAACAAAATTTGCATATGTGATTTTTTTTTGCATCAATGAACAATTTTTGAAAATAAGAACATTTTTCGAAACCCTGAACAAAATTTGAAAAGTCAAACATTTGTTGCATCCGTGAACAATTTTTGAGAACGAGAAAATGTTTTGAAACTCTGTTCAAATTTGAAAAGGCAAATATTTTTTTGCATCCTTGAACAATTTTGAAAATGAGAACATTTTTTTGAAACTCCAAACAAATTTGAAAAGGTGGCCATTTTTTCGTTCTGTGGATAATATTTGATAACGGGATCATTTTTGGAAACTGTGACAAAATTTGAAAACCTGAATATATATATATTTTTTCAAATCTGTGAATGTTCTTCGAAATGCATGATTTTTTTTGGAAAATCTACACATTTCGAACAATTTTTGGAAGTTTGAACACTTTTGGAAAATTGTGAATTATGGAAAAAAGGGAAATATAAAAAAGAAAAAAAGAAAATAAAATGAAAACTAAGAACTAACATTAGTTTTTTTTTGAAAAGAAATATGGAAAGGCAAGGGAAACTAATGAAGAAAAAAGAAAAGGGGCGAAACATTGAAAAAACGGTTGGTGGCTACTTGAGTCGGTCCATTTGCGGTTTGTTCGATGCTCGCGGGTGCAAAGCAGTGATATTTTGCCGTGGTGACTGGCTTATAGGGTTAGGCCGCCACCACCAGCGATAACTAAGATAGGACCACCTGCCACCGCACACCCCACCACTGACATGGGTGAAGCACACGGCCTACATGTGCCTTAACGTTTCTCGCTGGCGAGGCAACTATGTAGCCTATCATCCAAAATCGCATCCCCAACATTAAATTGATCTGAATCCACCCCGCCGCAAGCTTGCAGCCACCGACCGCCGGAAAACAAACGAGAAGGCGCCTTGTTCCACACCCCGAGACATCGCCTAGACTTGTGACCACCCGAGCAAGGTCAGATCTGAATGCCAAAGTACCACCCTGCCAGCTTGGGCAAGGGTCAAGCTCCATGATGGCGCACAACCACAAGAAGGGGCAAAGGGACAAATCCACGTCTCGCTTGGAGACGAATCCACCGCCCTCGCGCTGCTCATAACCTTGGAGGGGTCCAACCCTCCGCTTTTTCTAATCTAGGAAGGTGTTGGACCCCCAAGTGTAGAGGTTTGCAGGCAAGAATAAATTTCTCTTTAGTGGATGACATGAGGTTTATCGAACCAGTAAGAGCACTTGAACTACAATCAATGATTAGTACCAACAGAAAACTACAGTACTTGTAATTGTCCCGAACAAAACCAGGTCTCACTAGCCTCGCTATCTATAAGGATTAATGTAACATGTGGTATGAAGTGATAATTGCAAAAAATGAAATAAAGGTTTAGACTATAAACAAGAGTTAAAGAGTGCTAATTGAGATTGAAAGAAATAACGATGAATGGTCTAGGATCTATAATTTTACTAGTGGCATCTCCAAAAACATAACATGGCATGGTCAACAAATTGAAGTTGTGTATTGATTAAGTTGCGGTTTTTATAACTATAATTATGCATGACATAATTGCATATAGGTATCACATCTAGCCATCTATAGACTGTAATCCAATTGCATCAATAGCTAATACTCCAACCCAAGACTGTTATTCAGCAAGCACCTCAAGGGTATCAAGTAAATAGAGCACTACATTAAGCATGAGGACATGATGTGGATAATATATTGTCTTACACCGTGTTCATTACTGGGACAACTATTCACCTATTATTTATCCTTAGCAGGAACGATACAATAGAGGCCATTTACACGTTCTGTCACTGCAGTAGATATTTTGCAAGATTGAACACAGCTAACATACACAACTCTCATGCTGAGATCATTCATTTAAACACGGCTAGTGCAAAACTAACAGATCAAGAGCATATATGTCTATTAACTATGCAAAAAAAAACTCAAAAAGAAAATGGAAACAAGTGTAGATTTGATCATAAAGTGACAGTTCATCACATCGTAACAAACACACCCCAAAAAACTACACCATTTGAATCACAATCAAGTAGGGCAGCTCATGCGATCATTACATTTAAGAACAAGGCAGAGATTGCCATCTAGATACTATTATGGACCCATAGTCCAAGGAGGACTACTCACACATGAACATCGTGGGAGGAAGGTTGATGTACATGATCTCATTGATGAATTTCCCCTTCGGTAGAGTATCAAAAAAGGCCTCTAGATCAGCTCTCCACGGAACATAGAGGTTGCAACAGCGAGAAAATCCTCTATAAATGTGGGGGGTGTTTTTAGGTCAATATAAAGGCAGAGGCACCAAGAGGTGGTAGAGTGGCGCCCTATGGTGTGACTCTATGTAATTCAAAGTTGACTCGCCTGTCGGACACGCAATATAAAGCGTAGCACCACATTACTGTTGCACAAATGCACATTTAGTATCCACCATCAACTGAAACCCTATGTGCCAAGTTTCTCCATGGCAGGAAGCATTGTTATTTTTATGTTATTTACTTGCAAATATTTCTCAAACTCCGCTATTTTCATTACAATCACATTTCCATCCTAACCTTTGCAAGCATTGTAGATAGCACACTAGTCAATTCACTCAATGCTAGTGACACTGCGAGTGCGATCGGAACACTCATAATAACACAGCCTACGCTCTTCGTTGGTAATGATTTACAAACTAGGATTACTTACATGAAAGTGTGGTTTTAACCAACCCGTGCACTGATACGTCCATTTTGCATCATGCTTTTATATCGATATTTATTGCATTATGGACTATTATTTCACTTTATGTCACAATACTTATGGCTATTCTCTCTTATTTTACAAGGTTTACATAAGGAGGGAGAATGCCGGCAGCTGGAATTCTGGGCTCGAAAAGGAGCAAATATTAGAGACCTATTCTGCGCAACTCCAAAAGTCCTGAAACTCCACGGAACGTCTTAAAATAAATAAAGAAAAATCCTCGCCAAAGATGAAGGCCAGGGGCCCCACACCCTTCTCACGAGGGTGGGCCCCCCCTAGGGCGCGCCCCCTACCTCGTGGGCCCCCTGGTGGCTCTCCGATGCCCATCTTCTCCTATATGAAGTCTTTCGATGAGAAAAAAAATAGGAAGGAACTTTTCGGGACGAGACTCCACCGCCACGAGGCGGAACCTTGGCGGATCCAATCTAGAGCTCCGGCAGAGCTGTTCTGCCGGGGATACTTCCCTCCGGGAGGGGGAAATCATCACCAACGCTCCTCTCATCGGGAGAGGGCAATCTCCATCGACATCTTCACCAGCACCATCTCATCTCCAAACCCTAGTTCATCTCTTGTATCCAATTCTTGTCTCAAAGTCCGGGATTGGTGCTAGTAGGTTGCTAGTAGTGTTGATTACTCCTTGTAGTTGATGCTAGTTGGTTTAATTGGTGGAAGATCATATGTTCAGATCCTATATGCATATTTTTACCCCTCTGATTATGAACATGAATATGCTTTGTGAGTAATTATGTTCGTTCTTGAGGACCTGGGAGAAGTCTTGCTATGAGTAGTCATGTGAATTTGGTATTCGTTTGATATTTTGATAAGATGTATGTTGTCTAGCCTCTAGTGGTGTTATGTGAACGCCGACTACATAACACTTCACCATTATTTGGGCCTAGAGGAAGGCATTGGGAAGTAATAAGTAGATAATGGGTTGCTAGAGTGACAGAAGCTTAAACCCTAGTTTATGCGTTGCTTCATAAGGGGCTGATTTGGATCCATATGTTTCATGCTATGGTTAGGTTTATCTTAATACTTTTGTTGTAGTTGCGGATGCTTGCAATAGAGGTTAATCATAAGTGGGATGCTTGTTCAAGTAAGAACAACACCCAAGCACCGGTCCACCCACATATCAAATTATCAAAGTATCGAACGCGAATAATATGAACGTGATGAAAACTAGCTTGACGATATTCCCATGTGTCCTCGGGAGCGCTTTTCCTATTATAAGAGTTTGTTCCGGCTTGTCCTTTGCTACAAAAGGATTGGGCCACCTTGCTGCACTTTATTTACTTTAGTTACTTGTTGCTCGTTACAACCTATCTTATCACAAAACTATCTGTTACCACTTATTTTAGTACTTGCAGAGAATACCTTGCTGAAAACCGCTTATCATTTCCTTCTGCTCCTCGTTGGGTTCGACACTCTTACTTATCGGAAGGACTACGATAGATCCCCTATACTTGTGGGTCATCAAGACTCTTTTCTGGCGCCGTTGCCGGGGAGTGTAGCACCTTTGGTAGGTGGAATTTGGTAAGAAAAAATTTATATAGTGTGCTCAAATTTACTGTCACTTGTTACTATGGAAAATAATTCTTTGAGGGGCTTGTTCGGTGTATCTTCACCCTGTCCAATAGAGCAAAGAGTTGCTCCTCAACCTACCGAACCTATTGAAAATGAAACTCCTTTTAAATTTTCTTCGGGTATGATGGAAAAACTGCTAGCTAACCCTTTTACAGGAGATGGAACAAAGCATCCTGATGAGCACTTAATATATGTGGATGAAGTTTGTGGATTATTTAAGCTTACAGGTATACCCAATGATGTTGCTAAGAAGAAGGTATTCCCTTTATCTTTGAAGGGAGACGCATTGATATGGTATAGGCTATGTGATGATATGAGATCATGGGACTATAAAAGAATGAAGCTGGAATTTCATCAAAAGTATTACCCTATGCATCTTGTTCATCGTGATCGCAATTATATATATATATATATATATATATATATATATATATATATATAAAATTTCTGGCCTCGCGAAGAATAAAGCATTGCTCAAGCTTGGGGGAGGGGGGGGGGCTTAAATCAATGTTCTATTCATGCCCCAATCATGAGCTCCCGAGAGAAATAATTATGCAAAGTTTTTATGCTTGGCTTTCTGATAACAATCGCACCATGCTCGATACTTCTTGTGCTGGCTCTTTTATGATGAAGACTATTGAATTCAGATGGAATTTATTGGATAGAATTAAAGGCAACTCTGAAGATTGGGACCTCGACGAAGGTAAGGAGTCGGGTATGACACCTAAGTTTGATTGTGTTAAATCTTTTATGGACACCGATATTTTCCATAAGTTTAGCACTAAATATGGACTTGACTCTGAGATAGTAGCTTCTTTCTGTGAATCTTTTGCTACTTATGTTGATCTCCCTAAGGAGAAGTGGTTTAAATATCATCCTCCCATAGAAGTAAAAGTAGCTGCACCTATTAAAGTTGAAGAAAATACTATCACTTATAATGATCCTATTGTTCCTACTTCTTATATTGAGAAACCACCTTTCCCTGTTAGAATAAAGGATCATTCTAAAGCTTCAACTGTTGTTCGTAAAAGCAATATTAGAACTTATACACCTCCTGAGCAAGTTAAAGTAGAACCTAATATTGCTATTGTTAAAGATCTCTTGTCTGATAATATTGATGGGCATGTTATTCAGTTCGAAGGTGAAACTGCTAGAATTGCTAAACCTTGTGATAAAGATAACCATAGACCTGTGGTAGGCGTGCCTGTTATTTCTGTTAAAATAGGAGATCATTGTTATCATGGCTTATGTGATATGGGTGCTAGTGCTAGTGTAATACCTATTGACTTATACAAAGAAATTAAGAATGAAATTGCACCTGCTGAGTTAGAAGATATTGATGTTACTATTAAACTTGCTAATAGAGATACTATTGCACCAATTGGAATTGTTAGAGATGTCGAAGTCTTGTGTGGGAAGACTAAATATCCTGCTGATTTTCTTGTTCTTGGTTCCCCACAAGATAGCTTTTGTCCCATTATATTTGGTAGACCCTTCTTAAATACTGTCAATGCTACCATAGATTGCACTAAGAATGTTGTTACTGTTGGCTTGGATGATATGGTTCATGAGTTTAATTTCTCTAAATTTAGTAAACAACATCGTGAGGAAGAATTACCTAGTAAGGATGAAATTATTGGTCTTGCTTCTATTGCCGCACCTCCTAGTGATCCTTTAGAACACTATTTGCTAGACCATGAAAATGATATGTTCATGAATGAAAGAAGGGAAATAGATGAAGTATTCTTTAAACAGGAACCTATGCTGCAACACAATTTGCCTGTTGAAATCTTAGGGGATCCTCCTCCACCTAAGGGTGATCCCGTGTTTGAGCTTAAACCTTTGCCTGATAATCTTAAATATGCTTATCTTGATGAAAAGAAGATATATCCTATTATTATTAGTGCTAACCTTTCAGAGCATGAAGAAGAAAGATTATTGAAAACTCTGAAGAAGCACCGTGCTGCTATTGGATATACTCTTGATGATCTTAAGGGCATTAGTCCCACTCTATGTCAACATAAAATAAATTTGGAAGCAGATGCCAAACCAGTTCGTGATCCTCAACGACGTCTGAATCCTAAAATGAAAGAAGTGGTAAGAAAAGGAATACTAAAACTTCTAGAGGTAGGTATAATCTATCCCGTTGCTGATAGTGAGTGGGTAAGTCTTGTCCATTGTGTCCCTAAGAAGGGAGGTATTACTGTTGTTCCTAATGATAAAGATGAATTGATTCCACAAAGAATTATCACAGGTTATAGGATGGTAATTGATTTTCGCAAATTAAATAAAGCTACTAAGAAAGATCATTACCCTTTACCTTTTATTGATCAAATGCTAGAAATATTATGCCTGTGTCGGCTAGATGGTTATTCTGGTTTCTCTCGAATACCTGTGTCGGCTAGAGATCAATCAAAGACTACTTTTACATGCCCTTTCGGTACTTTTGCTTATAGACATATGCCTTTTGGTTTATGTAATGCACCTGCTACCTTCCAAAGATGCATGATGGCTATATTCTCTGACTTTTGTGAAAAGATTTGTGAGGTTTTCATGGACGACTTTTCCGTCTATGGTTCCTCTTTTGATGATTGCTTGAGCAATCTTGATCGAGTTTTGCAGAGATGTGAAGAAACTAATCTTGTCTTGAATTGGGAAAAGTGCCACTTTATGGTTAATGAAGGTATTGCCTTGGGGCACAAAGTTTCTGAAAGAGGTATTGAAGTTGATAAAGCCAAGGTTGATGCTATTGAAAAGATGCCATGTCCCAAGGACATCAAAGGTATAAGAAGTTTCCTTGGTCATGCTGGATTTTATAGGAGGTTCATTAAGGACTTCTCAAAAATTTCTCGGCCTCTAACTAATTTATTGCAAAAAGATATATCATTTGTCTTTGATGATGATTGTGTAGAAGCATTTGAAATACTTAAGAAAGCATTAGTCTCTGCAGCTATTGTTCAGCCACCTGATTGGAATTTACCCTTTGAAATTATGTGTGATGCTAGTGATTATGTTGTAGGTGTTGTTCTAGGGCAAAGAGTTGATAAGAAACTAAATGTTATTCATTATGCTAGTAAGACTCTAGACAATGCTCAAAGAAACTATGCTACCACTGAAAAGGAGCTTTTAGCAGTTGTATTTGCTTGTGATAAGTTCAGATCTTATATTGTTGATTCTAAAGTAACTACTCAAACTGATCATGCTGCTATTAAATACCTTATGGAAAAGAAAGATGCTAAACCTAGACTTATTAGATGGGTTCTCTTGCTACAAGAATTTGATTTGCATATTGTTGATAGAAAGGGAGCTGAGAACCCCGTTGCAGACAACCTGTCTAGGTTAGAAAATATTCTTGATGACCCACTACTTATTAATGATAACTTTCCTGATGAACAATTAAATGTTATAAGTACTTCTCGTAGTACTCCATGGTATGCTGATTATGCTAATTATATTGTTGCTAAATTTATACCACCTAGCTTCACATACCAACAAAAGAAAAAGTTCTTCTATGATTTGAGACATTACTTTTGGGATGACCCACATCTTTATAAAGAAGGAGTAGATGGTGTTATTAGACGTTGTGTACCTGAGCATGAACAGGAACGGATCCTACGCAAGTGTCACTCCGAGTATTATGGAGGACACCACGCTGGAGATAGGACTGCACATAAGGTATTGCAATCTGGTTTTTATTGGCCTACTCTCTTCAAGGATGCCCGTAAGTTTGTCTTGTCTTGTGATGAATGTCAAAGAATTGGTAATATTAGTAGACGTCAAGAAATGCCTATGAATTATTCACTTGTTATTGAACCGTTTGATGTCTGGGGCTTTGATTATATGGGACCTTTTCCTGCCTCTAATGGACACACACATATTCTAGTTGCTGTTGATTACGTTACTAAGTGGGTAGAAGCTATTCCAACTAGTAGTGCTGATCATAACACTTCTATTAAAATGCTTAAAGAAGTTATTTTTGCGAGGTTTGGAGTCCCTAGATATTTAATGACTGATGGTGGTTCACACTTTATTCATGGTGCTTTCCGTAAAATGCTTGCTAAATATGATGTTAATCATAGAATTGCATCCCCTTATCACCCTCAGTCTAGTGGTCAAGTAGAGTTGAGCAATAGAGAGCTCAAATTAATTTTGCAAAAGACTGTCAATAGGTCTAGAAAGAATTGGTCCAAGAAACTTGATGATGCATTATGGGGATAGAGAACTGCATACAAAAATCCTATGGGTATGTCTCCATATAAAATGGTTTATGGAAAAGCATGTCACTTACCTCTCGAACTAGAACATAAGGCATATTGGGCTATTAAAGAGCTCAACTATGATTTTAAACTTGCCGGTGAGAAGAGGTTATTTGATATTAGCTCACTCGATGAATGGAGAACCCAATCTTATGGAAATGCCAAGTTGTTTAAAGAAAAAGTTAAAAGATGGCATGACAAAAGGATACAAAAGCGTGAGTTTAATGTAGGTGATTATGTATTGCTATACAACTCTCGTTTAAGATTTTTTGCAGGAAAACTTCTCTCTAAATGGGAAGGCCCCTATGTTATCGAAGAGGTCTATCGCTCCGGTGCCATAAAAATCAACAACTTCGAGGGCATAAATCCAAAGGTGGTAAACGGTCAAAAAATCAAACATTATATCTCAGGTAATCCCATAAATGTTGAAACCAATATTATTGAAATCGTAACCCCGGAGGAATACATAAGGGACACTTTCCGAAACGTTTCAGACTCCGAAAAGGAATAGGTATGTGGTACGGTAAGTAAACCAACTCCAAAACAATTTTTAAGGCAATATTTCTCCGTTTTGGAATATTTAGAAAAATAGAAAAATAAGTAGCAGTCCGGGAAGGACACGAGGGCCCCACGAGGGTGGTGGGCGCGCCCTACCCCCTGGGCACGCCCCCTACACCGTGAGCACCTCGTGTGCCTTCCGGACTCCGTTTTCTTGCACGATACGTATTTTGGTCAGTAAAAATTCATTATATATTCTCCCGAAGGTTTTGACTCCCGTATCACGCAAACCTCCTCTATTCTTGTTTCCAGCTGTTTTCTGTCAGGGTTTTCCAAGCTAGGCATCATGTCATCTCCCTTCTCCAACAATGGTGACAACGATGCTTGGCTAATGAAGATAGATCTGAAGAGGGAAGAACCCACGTGGGTCAACAAGGATGAAAGGATCAAGAAGGACACGGAGGATCAAGCTCCAGCAGCAAAAGACATCCTTCAAATTGATCATAACCTTCTTACCCCAACTGAGATCGAAGCTTTCAAGATGATTGAGTTAGCTCGTATTCAAAACAAGTATCTCACACAAGAAAATATTTTGTTGAAGGAGCATATTGTTGCACTCAAGGGCATTATTCGCAAGCTGGAGGACCTCTTACGCTCGATGTGCGATTATCCGTCACCTCCACCTTCTTCACCGACAAAGGAGATATAATCACATGGGTATGGGCACTCCCCTTGGCAACTTCCAAGCTTGGGGGAGGTGCCCCGGTATCGTATCACAATCACAACTCCTATCTTTACCCTTTTTCTTAGTTCGATCCTATTAGTAGTATCTTGATTTAGTAGAATAAAGTTTATGGCATGATCTAGTTTTGAGTTTTGCTTTATGATCTCTCTATGTAATCGAGTCAGTGAGCTATATATAATAAAGATTAGTGTTGAGTCAAGGGCTTGATTATTTTGCCATGATCTTGGGTGAATAAAATAAAAGAGAAAAAGAATAAAAAGAAACAAAAAAGTTCATATTGATCTTATTGAAAGTAATGACTTCACATAGAAAGAGTATGATGATTAAAAGTTGTTGGGAGTTGGCAGACATAGCTTTGGTCATTGTTGCAATTAATAGGAGGTAATAAGGAAAGAGAGGTTTTCACATATAGATATATTATCATTGACATCTTTTATGATTGGGAGAACTCATTAAAATATGACATGCTAAAGAGTTGATGTTGGACAAGGAAGACAACGTAATGAGTTATGTATTTCTTATATCTGAGACAAAGTATGTTGTCATGGATCCTCTAACTTCTTGAGCTTGCCTTTCCCCCTCATGCTAGCCAAATTCTCAGCACCAAGTAGAAATACTACTTGTGCTTCCAAATATCCCTAAACCAGTTTTGCCATGAGAGTCCACCATATCTACCTATGGATTGAGTAAGATCCTTCAAGTAAGTTGTCATCGGTGCAAAGCAATAAAAATTTCTCTAAATATGTATGATTGATTGGTGTGGAAGAAATAAGCTTTATACGATCTTGTGATGTGGAAGTAATAAAAGCAACGGACTGCATAATAAAGGTTCATATCACAAGGGGCAATATAAAGTGACGTTCTTCCGCATTGAGATATTATATATCCAACCATAAAAGCGCATGGCAACCTCTGCTTCCCTCTGCGAAGGGCCTATCCTTTATTATTATCTTCTACCTTATGCAAGAGTCATGGTGATATTCACGTTTTCTTTTTCATTTTATCTTTGGCAAGCTCAGCATGTTGGAAAGAACATGATATATATATCTAATTGGATGTAGGGGAGCATGAACCATTATTGTTGACATTACCCTTGAGGTAAAAGGTTGTGGGGCAAAACTGTAAGCCCCTATCTTTCTCTGTGTCCGATTAAAACTCCGTAACCACAAGTATCGCGTGAGTGTTAGCAATTATGGAGGACTAAATGATAGTTGAGTATGTGGACTTGCTTTTTAGCTCTGACATAGACTCTTTCCGATGTTATGATAAATTGCAATTGCTTCAATGACTGAGATTATAGTTTGTCGGAGCCCAATAAGGTTTATGATTTATGCTTCTGCATTGTGAATAGATCATCACTTGAATATAAGTAATCATATGACAAAAGCTATATATGTTGCTGCTATGAGAATAACCATGATGCCTTCATGTCCGTATTTTAT
This sequence comes from Triticum monococcum, assembly GCA_034509565.1. Taxonomy (NCBI): domain Eukaryota; kingdom Viridiplantae; phylum Streptophyta; class Magnoliopsida; order Poales; family Poaceae; genus Triticum; species Triticum monococcum. The sequence continues at coordinate 36,942,653 of CM067841.1, read as the reverse complement.
TTTTATCGACGCCTCTACCTCTAAACATGAGGACATATTTATTGTTATCGGCTTTTCGCTTGAGGACAAGCGAGGTCTAAGCTTGGGGAGTTGATACGTCCATTTTGCATCATGCTTTTATATCAATATTTATTGCATTATGGACTGTTATTTCACTTTATGTCACAATACTTATGGCTATTCTCTCTTATTTTACAAGGTTTACATAAGGAGGGAGAATGCCGACAGCTGAAATTCTGGGCTGGAAAAGGAGCAAATATTAGAGACCTATTCCGCGCAACTCCAAAAGTCCTGAAACTCCGTGGAACGTCTTAAAATAAATAAAGAAAAATCCTCGCCAAAGATGAAGGCCAGGGGGCCCACACCCTTCTCACGAGGGTGGGGGGCGCCCCCCTACCTCGTGGGCCCCCTGGTGGCTCTCCGATGCCCATCTTCTCCTATATGAAGTCTTTCGATGAGAAAAAAATAGGAAGGAACTTTTCGGGACGAGACTCCGCCGCCACGAGGCGGAACCTTGGCGAATCCAATCTAGAGCTCCGGAAGAGCTGTTCTGCCGGGGATACTTCCCTCCGGGAGGGGGAAATCATCACCATCGTCATCACCAACGCTCCTCTCATCGGGAGAGGGTAATCTCCATCAACATCTTCACCAGCACCATCTCATCTCCAAACCCTAGTTCATCTCTTGTATCCAATTCTTGCCTGAAAGTCGGGATTGGTGCTAGTAGGTTGCTAGTAGTGTTGATTACTCCTTGTAGTTGATGCTAGTTGGTTTAATTGGTGGAAGATCATATGTTCAGATCCTATATGCATATTTTACCCCTCTGATTATGAACATGAATATGCTTTGTGAGTAATTACGTTCGTTCCCGAGGACAACGGAGAAGTCTGTTGGAAATATGCCCTAGATGCAATAATAAAAGGATTATTATTATATTTCCTTGTTCATGATAATTGTCTTTTATTCATGCTATAATTGTGTTATCCAAAAATCGTAATACATGTGTGAATACATAGACACCAACATGTCCCTAGTAAGCCTCTAGTTGACTAGCTCGTTGATCAATAGATAGTCATGGTTTCCTGACTATGGACATTGGATGTCATTGATAACGAAATCACATCATTAGGAGAATGATGTGATGGACAAGACCCAATCCTAAACATAGCACAAGATCGTATAGTTCGTTTGCTAGAGTTTTTCCAATGTCAAGTATCTTTTCCTTAGACCATGAGATCGTGTAACTCCCGAATACCGTAGGAGTGATTTGGGTGTACCAAATGTCACAACGTAACTGGGTGACTATAAAGGTATACTACGGGTATCTCCAAAAGTGTCTGTTGGGTTGACACGGATCAAGACTGGGATTTGTCACTCCGTATGACGGAGAGGTATCTCTGGGCCCACTCGGTAATGCAGCATCATAATGAGCTCAAAGTGACCAAGTGTCCGGTCATGGGATCATGCATTACGGTACGAGTAAAGTGACTTGCCGGTAACGAGATTGAACGAGGTATTGGGATACCGGCGATCGAGTCTCGGGCAAGTAACGTACCGATTGACAAAGGGAATTGTATACGTGGTTGCTTGAATCCTCGACATCGTGGTTCATCCGATGAGATCATCGAGGAGCATGTGGGAGCCAACATGGGTATCTAGATCCCGCTGTTGGTTATTGACCGGAGAGCCATCTCGGTCATGTCTACATGTCTCCCGAACCCATAGGGTCTACACACTTAAGGTTCGGTGACGCTAGGGTTGTAGAGATATGAATATGCAGTAACCCGAAAGTTGTTCGGAGTCCTGGATGAGATCCCGGACGTCACGAGAAGTTACGGAATGGTCCGGAGGTGAAGAATTATATATAGGAAGTGAAGTTTCGGCCATCGGGAGAGTTTGGGGGGGTCACCGGTATTGTACCGGGACCATCGGATGGGTCCCGGGGGTCCACCGGGTGGGACCACCCATCCCGGAGGGCCCCATGGGCTGAAGTGGGGAGGGGAACCAGCCCATAGTGGGCTGGTGCGCCCCCCTTGGCCCACCCCCTGCGCCTAGGGTTGGAAACCCTAGGGTGGGGGGGGCGCCCCACTTGCCTTGGGGGGCACTCCACCGTTGGCCGCCGCCCCCCTAGGAGATCCCATCTCCTAGGGACGGCGCCCCCCTTGGGGAGCCTATATAAAGGGGGGGAGGGGCAGCCGCACCCTTGACTCTTGGCGCCTCCCTCTCCCCTGCTACACCTCTCCCTCTTGCAGTAGAACGGCGAAGCCCTGCTGCGGTGACTGCTGCATCCACCACCACGCCGTCGTGCTGCTGGATCTTCATCAACCTCTCCTTCCCCCTTGCTGGATCAAGAAGAAGGAGACATCACGCTGACCGTACGTGTGTTGAACGCGGAGGTGCCGTCCGTTCGGCGCTAGGATCTCCGGTGATTTGGATCACGTCGAGTACGACTGCCTCATCCCCGTTCTCTTGAACGCTTCCGCTCGCGATCTACAAAGGTATGTAGATGCATCCGATCACTCGTTGCTAGATGAACTCATAGATGGATCTTGGTGAAAACGTAGGAAATTTTTTTTGTTTTCTGCAACGTTCCCCAACAGTGGCATCATGAGCTAGGTCTATGCGTAGTTCTTTTTGCACGAGTAGAACACAATTTGTTGTGGGCGTAGATGTTGTCAACTTTCTTTCCGCTACTAGTCTTATTTTGCTTCAACGATATTGTGGGATGAAGCGGCCCGGACCAACCTTACACGTACGCTTACGTGAGACCGGTTCCACCGACTGACATGCACTAGTTGCATAAGGTGGCTGGCGGGTGTCTGTCTCTCCCACTTTAGTTGGAGCGGATTTGATGAAAAGGGTCCTTATGAAGGGTAAACAGTGAAGGAAATATGCCCTAGAGGCAATAATAAAGTTATTATTTATTTCCTTATATCATGATAAATGTTTATTATTCATGCTAGAATTGTATTAACCGGAAGCATAATTCATGTGTGAATACATAGACAAACTTTGTGTCACTAGTATGCCTCTACTTGACTAGCTCGTTAATCAAAGATGGTTATGTTTCCTAACCATGAACAAGGTGTTGTTATTTGATTAACGAGGTCACATCATTGGTTGAATGATCTGATTGACATGACCCATTCCATTAGCTTAGCACCCGATCGTTTAGTATGTTGCTATTGCTTTCTTCATGACTTATACATGTTCCTATGACTATGAGATTATGCAACTCCCGTTTCCCGGAGGAACACTTTGTGTGCTACCAAACGTCACAACGTAACTGGGTGATTATAAAGGAGCTCTACAGGTGTCTCCAAAGGTAGATGTTGCGTTGGCGTATTTCGAGATTAGGATTTGTCACTCCGATTGTCGGAGAGGTATCTCTGGGCCCTCTCAGTAATGCACATCACATAAGCCTTGCAACCATTGTGACTAATGAGTTAGTTGCGAGATGATGTATTACGGAACGAGTAAAGAGACTTGCCGGTAACGAGATTGAACTAGGTATTGGATACCGACGATCGAATCTCGGGCAAGTAACATACCGATGACAAAGGGAACAACGTATGTTGTTATGCGGTCTGACCGATAAAGATCTTCGTAGAATATGTAGGAGCCAATATGGGCATCTAGGTCCCGCTATTGGTTATTGACCGGAGATGTATCTCAGTCATGTCTACATTGTTCTCGAACCGTAGGGTCCGCACGCTTAACGTTACGATGACAGTTATTATGAGTTTATGCATTTTGATGTACCGAAGTTAGTTCGGAGTCCCGGATGTGATCACGGACATGACGAGGAGTCTCGAAATGGTCGAGACATAAATATTGATATATTGGACGGCTATATTCGGACACCGGAAGTGTTCCGGATGATTTCGGATAAAACCGGAGTGCCGGAGGGGTTACCGGAACCCCCCGGGGAAGTAATGGGCCTTATTGGGCCTGAGGGGAGAGAGAGGGCAGCAGCCCAAGAGGTGGCGCGCCCCCCCTTAAGGGGAGTCCGAATTGGACTAGGAGGGGGGCGCGGCCCCCCCTTGCCCTCTCCCTCTCCCTCTCTTTCCTTCCCCCTCAAGTCTCCTAGTTGGACTAGGAGAGGGGAGTCCTACTCCTACTAGGAGGAGGACTCTTCCTCCCCTTGGCGCGCCCCATAGGCCGGACGGCCTCCCCCTTGCTCCTTTATATACGGGGGCAGGGGGCACCCTAGGACACACAAGTTGATCATTGTGATCGTTCCTTAGCCGTGTGCGGTGCCCCCTGCCACCATATTCCACCTCAATCATATCGTTGTAGTGCTTAGGCGAAGCCCTGCGTCGGTGAAACATCAAGATCGTCACCACGCCGTCGTGCTGACGGAACTCCTCCCCGAAGCTTTGCTGGATCGGAGCCCGGGGATCGTCATCGAGCTGTACGTGTGCTAAGAACTCGGAGGTGCCGGAGTAACGGTGCTTGGATCGGTCGGATCGGGAAGAAGACGTACGACTACTTCCTCTACTTGTGTCAACGCTTCCGTTGCGATCTACAAGGGTACGTAGATCAGACTCTCTCCCTCGTTGCTATGCATCACCATGATCTTGCGTGTGCGTCGGATTTTTTTTGAAATTACTACGTTCCCCAACAGTGGCATCCGAGCCTAGGTTTTATGGTTTGATGTTATATGCACGAGTAGAACACAAGTGAGTTGTGGGCGATACAAGTCATACTGCCCGCCAGCATGTCATACTTTGGTTCGGCGGTATTGTTGGACGAGACGACACGGACCAACCTTACGCGTACGCTTACGCGAGACCGGTTCCCCCGACGTGCTTTGCACACAGGTGGCTTGCGGGCGACTGTCTCTCCAACTTTAGTTGAACCGAGTGTGGCTACGCCCGGTCCTTGCGAAGGTTAAAATGGAGTATACTTGACAAACTATCGTTGTGGTTTTGATGCGTAGGTGAGATTGGTTCTTGCTTAAGCCCGTAGCAGCCATGTAAAACTTGCAACAACAAAGTAGAGGACGTCTAACTTGTTTTTGCAGGGCATGTTGTTATGTGATATGGTCAAGACATGATGCTAAATTTTATTGTATGAGATGATCATGTTTTGTAACTGAGTTATCGGCAACTGGCAGGAGCCATATGGTTGTCGCTTTATTGTATGCAATGCAATCGCGATGTAATGCTTTACTTTATCACTAAGCGGTAGAGATAGTCGTGGAAGCATAAGATTGGCGAGACGACAATGATGCTACGATGGAGATCAAGGTGTCGCACCGGTGACGATGGTGATCATGACGGTGCTTCGGAGATGGAGATCACAAGCACAAGATGATGATGGCCATATCATATCACTTATATTGATTGCATGTGATGTTTATCTTTTTATGCATCTTATCTTGCTTTTATTGACGGTAGCATTATAAGATGATCTCTCACTAAATTATCAAGAAGTGTTCTCCCTGAGTATGCACCGTTGCCAAAGTTCGTCGTGCCCAGACACCACGTGATGATCGGGTGTGATAAGCTCTACGTCCATCTACAATGGGTGCAAGCCAGTTTTTGCACACGCAGAATACTCAGGTTAAACTTGACGAGCCTAGCATATGCAGATATGGCCTCGGAACACGGAGACCGAAAGGTCGAGCGTGAATCATATAGTAGATATGATCAACATAACGATGTTCACCATTGAAAACTACTCCATCTCACGTGATGATCGGTTATAGTTTAGTTGATTTGGATCACGTGATCACTTAGAGGATTAGAGGGATGTCTATCTAAGTGGGAGTTCTTAAGTAATTTGATTAATTGAACTTAAACTTATCATGAACTTAGTACCTGATAGTATCTTGCTTGTTTATGTTGATTGTAGATAGATGGCTCGTGCTGTTGTTCCGTTGAATTTTAATGCGTTCCTTGAGAAAGAAAAGTTGAAAGATGATGGTAGCAATTACACGGACTGGGTCCGTAACTTGAGGATTATCCTCATTGCTGCTCAGAAGAATTACGTCCTGGAAGCACCACTGGGGGCCAGGCCTGCTGTTGGAGCAACGCCAGATGTTATGAACGCCTGGCAAAGCAAAGCTGATGACTACTCGATAGTTCAGTGTGCCATGCTTTACGGCTTAGAATCGGGACTTCAATGACGTTTTGAACGTCATGGAGCATATGAGATGTTCCAGGAGTTGAAGTTAATATTTCAAGCAAATGCCCGAATTGAGAGATATGAAGTCTCCAATAAGTTCTATAGCTGCAAGATGGAGGAGAACAGTTCTGTCAGTGAGCATATACTCCAAATGTCTGGGTATAATAATCACTTGATTCATATGGGAGTTAATCTTCCAGATGATTGCGTCATTGACAGAATTCTCCAATCACTGCCACCAGGCTACAAGAGCTTCGTGATGAACTATAATATGCAAGGGATGAACAAGACTATTCCCGAGCTCTTCGCAATGCTGAAAGCTGCGGAGGTAGAAATCAAGAAGGAGCATCAAGTGTTGATGGTTAACAAGACCACTAGTTTCAAGAAAAAGGGCAAAGGGAAGAAGAAAGGGAACTTCAAGAAGAACGGCAAGCAAGTTGCTGCTCAGGAGAAGAAACCCAAGTCTGGACCTAAGCCTGAAACTGAGTGCTTCTACTGCAAGCAGACTAGTCACTGGAAGCGGAACTGCCCCAAGTATTTGGCGGATAAGAAGGATGGCAAGGTGAACAAAGGTATATGTGATATACATGTTATTGATGTGTACCTTACTAATGCTCGCAGTAGCACCTGGGTAGTTGATACTGATTCTGTTGCTAATATTTGCAACTTGAAACAGGGACTACGGATTAAGCGAACACTGGCGAAGGACGAGGTGACGATGCGCGTGGGAAACGGTTCCAAAGTCGATGTGATCACGGTCGGAACGCTACCTCTACATCTACCTTCGGGATTAATATTAGACCTAAATAATTGTTATTTGGTGCCAGCGTTAAGCATGAACATTATATCTGGATCTGGTTTGATGCGAGACGGTTATTCATTTAAATCAGAGAATAATGGTTGTTCTATTTATATGAGTAATATCTTTTATGGTCATGCACCTTTGAAGAGTGGTCTATTTTTGATGAATCTCGATAGTAGTAACACACAGATTCATAATGTTGAAGCCAAAAGATGCAGAGTTGATAATGATAGTGCAACTTATTTGTGGCACTGCCGTTTAGGTCATATCGATGTAAAGCGCATGAAGAAACTCCATACTGATGGGCTTTTGGAACCACTTGATTATGAATCACTTGGTACTTGCGAACCGTGCCTCATGGGCAAGATGACTAAAACACCGTTCTCCGGTACTATGGAGAGAGCAACAGATTTGTTGGAAATCATACATACCGATGTATGTGGTCCGATGAATATTGAGGCTCGTGGCGGATATCGTTATTTTTCTCACTTTCACAGATGATTTAAGCAGATATGGGTATATCTACTTAATGAAACATAAGTCTGAAACATTTGAAAAGTTCAAAGAATTTCAGAGTGAAGTTGAAAATCATCGTAACAAGAAAATAAAGTTTCTACGATCTGATCGTGGAGGAGAATATTTGAGTTACGAGTTTGGTGTACATTTGAAAAATTGTGGAATAGTTTTGCAACTCACGCCACCCGGAACACCACAGCGTAATGGTGTGTCCGAACGTCGTAATCGTACTTTACTAGATATGGTGCGATCTATGATGTCTCTTACTGATTTATCGCTGTCATTTTGGGGTTATGCTTTAGAGATGGCCGCATTCACGTTAAATGGGGCACCATCAAAATCCGTTGAGACGACGCCTTATGAACTATGGTTTGGCAAGAAACCAAAGTTGTCATTTCTTAAAGTTTGGGGCTGCGATGCTTATGTGAAAAAGCTTCAACCTGATAAGCTCGAACCCAAATCGGAGAAATGTGTCTTCATAGGATACCCAAAAGAAACTGTTGGGTACACCTTCTATCACAGATCCGAAGGCAAGACATTCGTTGCTAAGAATGGATCATTTGTAGAGAAGGAGTTTCTCTTGAAAGAAGTGAGTGGGAGGAAAGTAGAACTTGACGAGGTAACTGTACCTGCTCCCTTATTGGAAAATAGTACATCACAGAAAACTGTTTCTGCGACACCTATACCAATTAGTGAGGAAGCTAATGATGATGATCATGAAACTTCAGGACAAGATACTACTGAACCTCGTAGATCAACCAGAGTGAGATCCGCACCAGAGTGGTACGGTAGTCCAGTTCTGGAAGTCATGCTACTAGATCATGATGAACCTACGAACTATGAAGAAGCGATGGTGAGCCCAGATTCCGCAAAGTGGCTAGAAGCCATGAAATCTGAGATGGGATCCATGTATGAGAACAAAGTATGGACTTTGGTTGACTTGCCCGATCATCGGCAAGCAATTGAGAATAAATGGATCTTCAAGAAAAAGACTGACGCTGACGGTAATATTACTGTCTATAAAGCTCGACTTGTCGCAAAAGGTTTTCAACAAGTTCAAGGGGTTGACTACGATGAGACCTTCTCACCCATAGCGATGCTTAAGTCTGTCAGAATCATGTTAGCAACTGCCGCATTTTATGATTATGAAATTTGGCAGATGGATGTCAAAACTGCATTCCTGAATGGATTTCTGGAAGAAGAGTTGTATATGATGCAACCGGAAGGTTTTGTCGATCCAAAGGGAGCTAACAAAGTGTGCAAGCTCCAGCGATCCATTTATGGACTGGTGCAAGCCTCTCGGAGTTGGAATAAACGCTTTGATAGTGTGATCAAAGCATTTGGTTTTATACAGACTTTCGGTGAAGCCTGTATTTACAAGAAAGTGAGTGGGAGCTCTGTAGCATTTCTGATATTATATGTGGATGACATATTGCTGATTGGAAATGATATAGAATTTCTGGATAGCATAAAGGGATACTTGAATAAGAGTTTTTCAATGAAAGACCTCGGTGAAGCTGCTTACATATTAGGCATAAAGATCTATAGAGATAGATCAAGACGCTTAATTGGACTTTCACAAAGCACATACCTTGACAAGATTTTGAAGAAGTTCAAAATGGATCAAGCAAAGAAAGGGTTCTTGCCTGTGTTACAAGGTGTGAAGTTGAGTCAGACTCAATGCCCGACCACTTCAGAAGATAGAGAGAAAATGAAAAATGTTCCCTATGCATCAGCCATAGGCTCTATCATGTATGCAATGCTGTGTACCAGACCTGATGTGTGCCTTGCTATAAGTTTAGCAGGGAGGTACCAAAGTAATCCAGGAGTGGATCACTGGACAGCGGTCAAGAACATCCTGAAATACCTGAAAAGGACTAAGGATATGTTTCTCATATATGGAGGTGACAAAGAGCTCACCGTAAGAGGTTACGTTGATGCAAGCTTTGACACTGATCTGGACGATTCTAAATCGCAAACCGGATACGTGTTTACATTAAACGGTGGAGCTGTCAGTTGGTGCAGTTCTAAACAAAGCGTCGTAGCGGGATCTACATGTGAAGCGGAATACATAGCTGCTTCGGAAGCAGCAAACGAAGGAGTCTGGATGAAGGAGTTCATATCTGATCTAGGTGTCATACCTGGTGCATCGGGTCCAATGAAAATCTTTTGTGACAATACTGGTGCAATTGCCTTGGCAAAGGAATCCAGATTTCACAAGAGGACCAAGCACATCAAGAGACGCTTCAATTCCATCCGGGATCTAGTCCAGGTGGGAGACATAGAAATTTGCAAGATACATACGGATCTGAACATTGCAGACCCGTTGACTAAGCCTATTCCACGAGCAAAACATGATCAGCACCAAGGCTCCATGGGTGTTAGAATCATTACTGTGTAATCTAGATTATTGACTCTAGTGCAAGTGGGAGACTGAAGGAAATATGCCCTAGAGGCAATAATAAAGTTATTATTTATTTCCTTATATCATGATAAATGTTTATTATTCATGCTAGAATTGTATTAACCGGAAACATAATACATGTGTGAATACATAGACAAACTTAGTGTCACTAGTATGCCTCTACTTGACTAGCTCGTTAATCAAAGATGGTTATGTTTCCTAACCATGAACAAGGTGTTGTTATTTGATTAACGAGGTCACATCATTGGTTGAATGATCTGATTGACATGACCCATTCCATTAGCTTAGCACCCGATCGTTTAGTATGTTGCTATTGCTTTCTTCATGACTTATACATGTTCCTATGACTATGAGATTATGCAACTCCCATTTCCCGGAGGAACACTTTGTGTGCTACCAAACGTCACAACATAACTGTGTGATTATAAAGGAGCTCTACAGGTGTCTCCAAAGGTAGATGTTGGGTTGGCGTATTTCGAGATTAGGATTTGTCACTCCGATTGTCGGAGAGGTATCTCTGGGCCCTCTCGGTAATGCACATCACATAAGCCTTGCAACCATTGTGACTAATGAGTTAGTTGCAAGATGATGTATTACGGAACGAGTAAAGAGACTTGCCGGTAACGAGATTGAACTAGGTATTGGATACCGAGGATCGAATCTCGGGCAAGTAACATACCGATGACAAAGGGAACAACGTATGTTGTTATGCGGTCTGACCGATAAAGTTCTTCGTAGAATATGTAGGAGCCAATATGGTTATCCAGGTCCCGCTATTGGTTATTGACCGGAGATGTATCTCAGTCATGTCTACATTGTTCTTGAACCGTAGGGTCCGCACGCTTAACGTTACGATGACAGTTATTATGAGTTTATGCATTTTGATGTACCGAAGTTAGTTCGGAGTCCCGGATGTGATCACGGACATAACGAGGAGTCTCAAAATGGTCGAGACATAAAGATTGATATATTGGACGGCTATATTCGGACACCGGAAGTGTTCCGGATGATTTCGGATAAAACCGGAGTGCCGGAGGGGTTACCGGAACCCCCCGGGGAAGTAATGGGCCTTATTGGGCCTGAGGGGAGAGAGAGGGCAGCAGCCCATGAGGTGGCGTGCCCCCCCTCAAGGGGAGTCCAAATTGGACTAGGAGGGGGGCGCGGCCCCCCTTTCCCTCTCCCTCTCCCTCTCTTTCCTTCCCCCTCAAGTCTCCTAGTTGGACTAGGAGAGGGGAGTCCTACTCCTACTAGGAGGAGGACTCCTCCTCCCCTTGGCGCGCCCCATAGGCCGGCCGGCCTCCCCCTTGCTCCTTTATATATGGGGGCAGGGGGCACCCTAGGACACACAAGTTGATCATTGTGATCGTTCCTTAGCCGTGTGCGGTACCCCCTGCCACCATATTCCACCTCGATCACATTGTTGTAGTGCTTAGGCGAAGCCCTGCGTCGGTGAAACATCAAGATCGTCACCACGCCATCGTGCTGACAGAACTCCTCCCCGAAGCTTTGCTGGATCGGAGCCCGGGGATCGTCATCGAGCTGTACGTGTGCTAAGAACTCGGAGGTGCCGGAGTAACGGTGCTTGGATCGGTCGGATCGGGAAGAGGACGTACGACTACTTCCTCTACGTTGTGTCAACGCTTCCGTTGCGATCTACAAGGGTACGTAGATCAGACTCTCCCCCTCGTTGCTATGCATCACCATGATCTTCCGTGTGCGTAGGAAATTTTTTGAAATTACTACGTTCCCCAACAAATAGAAGTTGACAAATCACATTGTGGCTTTAACGTAGGTAAGAAAACGTTCTTGCTAGAACCCTCTTGCAGCCACGTAAAACTTGCAACAACAATTAGAGGACATCTAACTTGTTTTTGCAGAAAGTGTTCTGTGATGTGATATGGACAAAGTTGTGATGAATGATGAATGATATATATGTGATGTATGAGATCATGTTCTTGTAATAGGAATCACGACTTGCATGTCGATGAGTATGACAACCGACAGGAGCCATAGGAGTTGTCTTTATTTTTTGTATGACCTGCGTGTCATTGAGAAACGCCATGTAAATTACGTTACTTTATTGCTAAACGTGTTAGCCCTAGTAGTAGAAGTAATAGTTGGCGAGCAACTTCATGGAGACACGATGATGGAGATCATGGTGTCATGCCGGTGACAAGATGATCATGGAGCCCCAAGATGGAGATCACAGGAGCTATATGATACTGGCCATATCATGTCACTATTATTCGATTGCATGTGATGTTTATCATGTTTTTGCATCTTGTTTACTTAGAACAATAGTAATAAATAAGATGACCCCTCATAATAATTTCAAGAAAGTGTTTCCCCTAACTGTGCACCGTTGCGACAGTTCGTTGTTTCGAAGCACCACGTGATGATCGGGTGTGATAGATTCCAACGTTCACATACAACGGGTGTAAGACAGATTTCCACATGCAAACACTTAGGTTGACTCGACGAGCCTAGCGAGCATGAGTCGTATAGAAGATACGATCAACATGAAGATGTTCACCGATGTTGACTAGTCTGTCTCACGTGATGATCGGACACGACCTAGTTAACTCGGATCATGTTATACTTAGATGACTGGAGGGATGTCTATCTAAGTGGGAGTTCATTGAATAATTTGATTAGATGAACTTAATTATCATGAACTTAGTCTAAAATCTTTACAACATGTATTGTAGATCAAATGGCCAACGTTGTCCTCAACTTCAACGCGTTCCTAGAGAAAGACAAGCTGAAAGACGATGGCAGCAACTATACGGACTGGGTCCGGAACCTGAGGATCATCCTCATAGCTGCCAAGAAAGATTATGTCCTACAAGCACCGCTAGGTGAAGCACCTTCTCTCCCTGCAGAACAAGACGTTATGAACGCTTGGCAGACACGTACCGATGATTACTCCCTCGTCCAGTGGGGCATGCTTTACAGCTTAGAGCCGGGGCTCCAAAAGCATTTTGAGAGACACGGAGCATATGAGATGTTCGAAGAGCTAAAAATGGTTTTTCAAGCTCATGCCCGGGTCGAGAGATATGAAGTCTCCGACAAGTTCTTCAGCTGTAAGATGGAGGAAAACAGTTCTGTCAGTGAGCACATACTCACTATGTCTGGGTTACATAACCGCTTGACTCAGCTGGGAGTTAATCTCCCGGATGATGCGGTCATTGACAGAATCCTTCAGTCGCTTCCACCGAGCTACAAGAGCTTTGTGATGAACTTCAATATGCACGGATTGGAAAAGACCATTCCTAAAGTATTTGCAATGCTGAAATCAGCAGAGGTAGAAGTCAAAAAGGAACATCAAGTGTTGATGGTGAATATGAAGGAAATATGCCCTAGAGGCAATAATAAAGTTATTATTTATTTCCTTATATCATGATAAATGTTTGTTATTCATGCTAGAATTGTATTAACCGGAAACATAATACATGTGTGAATACATAGACAAACTTAGTGTCACTAGTATGCCTCTACTTGACTAGCTCGTTAATCAAAGATGGTTATGTTTCCTAACCATGAACAAGGTGTTGTTATTTGATTAACGAGGTCACATCATTAGTTGAATGATCTGATTGACATGACCCATTTCATTAGCTTAGCACCCGATCGTTTAGTATGTTGCTATTGCTTTCTTCATGACTTGTACATGTTCCTATGACTATGAGATTATGCAACTCCCGTTTACCGAAGGAACACTTTGTGTGCTACCAAACGTCACAACGTAACTGGGTGATTATAAAGGATCTCTACAGGTGTCTCCAAAGGTAGATGTTGGGTTGGCGTATTTCGAGATTAGGATTTGTTACTCCGATTGTCGGAGAGGTATCTCTGGGCCCTCTCGGTAATGCACATCACATAAGCCTTGCAAGCATTGTGACTAATGAGTTAGTTGCGAGATGATGTATTACGGAACGAGTAAAGAGACTTGCCGGTAACGAGATTGAACTAGGTATTGGATACCGACGATCGAATCTCGGGCAAGTAACATACCGATGACAAAGGGAACAACGTATGTTGTTATGCGGTCTGACCGATAAAGATCTTCGTAGAATATGTAGGAGCCAATATGGGCATCCAGGTCTCGCTATTGGTTATTGACCGGAGATGTGTCTCAGTCATGTCTACATTGTTCTCGAACAATAGGGTCCGCACGCTTAACGTTACGATGACAATTATTATGAGTTTATGCATTTTGATGTACCGAAGTTAGTTCGGAGTCCCGGATGTGATCACGGACATGACGAGGAGTCTCGAAATGGTCGAGACATAAAGATTGATATATTGGAAGCCTATATTTGGATATCGGAAGTGTTCCGGGTGAAATCGGGATTTTACCGGAGTACCGGGAGGTTACCGGACCCCCCCCCCCAGGAGCCATATGGGCCTTAATGGGCTTTAGTGGAAAGGAGAAAGGTGCAGCCCAAGGTGGCCGCGCGCCTCCCCCCTCCCCTAGTCCTATTAGGACTAGGAGAGGTGGCCGGCCCCCTCTCTCTCTTTCCCCCTCAGGGAATCCTAGTCCAACTAGGATTGGGGGGGGGGAGTCCTACTCCCGGTAGGAGTAGGACTCCTCCTGCGCCCTCCTCCTGGCTGGCGGCCCCCTCCCCCTTGGCTCCTTTATATACGGAGGCAGGGGGCACCTCTAGAAACACAAGTTGATCATTGACATCGTTCCTTAGCCGTGTGCGGTGCCCCCTGCCACCATATTCCACCTCGATCATATCGTTGTAGTGCTTAGGCGAAGCCCTGCGTCGGTAGAACATCAAGATCGTCACCACGCCATCGTGCTGACGGAACTCTTCCCCGATGCTTTGCTGGATCGGAGCCCGGGGATCGTCATTGAGCTGTACGTGTGCTAAGAACTCGGAGGTGTCGGAGTAACGGTGCTTGGATCGGTCGGATCGGGAAGACGTACGACTACTTCCTCTACATTGTGTCAACGCTTCCGCAGTCAGTCTGCGTGGGTACGTAGACAATACTCTCCCCTCTCGTTGTTGTGCATCACCATGATCTTGCGTGTGCGTAGATTTTTTTTTCAAATTACTACGTTCCCCAACAGTGGCATCCGAGCCTAGGTTTTATGGTTTGATGTTATTTGCACGAGTATAACACAAGTGAGTTGTGGGCGATATAAGTCATACTGCCTACCAGCATGTCATACTTTGGTTCGGCGGTATTGTTGGACGAAGCGGCCCGGACCGACATTACGCGTACGCTTACGCGAGACCGGTTCTCCCGACGTGCTTTGCACATAGGTGGCTTGCGGGTGACAGTTTCTCCAACTTTAGTTGAACCGAGTGTGGCTACGCCCGGTCCTTGCGAAGGTTAAAACGGAGTCTATTTGACAAACTATCGTTGTGGTTTTGATGCGTAGGTGAGATTAGTTCTTGCTTAAGCCCGTAGCAGCCACGTAAAACTTGCAACAACAAAGTAGAGGACGTCTAACTTGTTTTTGCAGGGCATGTTGTGATGTGATATGGTCAAGACATGATGCTAAATTTTATTGTATCAGATGATCATGTTTTGTAACCGAGTTATCGGCAACTGGCAGGAGCCATATGGTTGTCGCTTTATTGTATGCAATGCAATCACGCTGTAATGCTTTACTTTATCACTACGCGGTAGCGATAGTCGTGGAAGCATAAAAGTGGCGAGACGACAACGATGCTGCGATGGAGATCAAGGTGTCGTGCCGGTGACGATGGTGATCATGACGGTGCTTCGGAGATGGAGATCACAGGCACAAGATGATGATGGCCATATCATATCACTTATATTGATTGCATATGATGTTTATCTTTTATGCATCTTATCTTGCTTTGATTGACGGTAGCATTATAAGATGATCTCTCACTAATTATCAAGAAGTGTTCTCCCTGAGTATGCACCGTTGCGAAAGTTCTTCATGCTGAGACACCACGTGATGATCGGGTGTGATAGGCTCTACGTTCAAATACAACGGGTGCAAAATAGTTGCACACGCGGAATACTCAGGTTATACTTGACGAGCCAAGCATATACAGATATGGCCTCGGAACACGGAGACCGAAAGGTCAAGCGTGAATCTTATAGTAGATATGATCAACATAGTGATGTTCACCAATGAAACTACTCCATCTCACGTGATGATCGGACATGGTTTAGTTGATTTGGATCACGTGATCACTTAGAGGATTAGAGGGATGTCTATCTAAGTGGGAGTTCTTAAGTAATATGATTAATAGAACTTAAATTTATCATGAACTTAGTCCTGGTAGTATTTTTTAACTCATGTTGTAGATCAATAGCTCGCGTTGTTGCTTCCCTGTGTTTATTTTGATATGTTCCTAGAGAAAATTGTATTGAAAGATGTTAGTAGCAATGATGCGGATTGGATCCGTGATCTGAGGTTTATCCTCATTGCTGCACAGAAGAATTATGTCCTTGATGCACCGCTAGGTGACAGACCTATTGCAGGAGCAGATGCAGACGTTATGAACGTTTGGCTAGCTCAATATGATGACTACTTGATAGTTTAGTGCACCATGCTTAACGGCTTAGAATCGGGACTTCAAAGACGTTTTGAACGTCATGGACCATATGAGATGTTCCAGGAGTTGAAGTTAATATTTCAAGCAAATACCCGAGTTGAGAGACATGAAGTCTCCAGCAAGTTCTATAGCTAAAAGATGGAGGAGAATCGCTCAACTAGTGAGCATGTGCTCAGATTGTCTGGGTACTACAATCGCTTGAATCAAGTGGGAGTTAATCTTCCAGATAAGATAGTGATTGACAGAATTCTCTAGTCATCATCACTAAGTTAGTAGAACTTCGTGATGAACTATAATATGCAAGGGATAACGGAAACAACTCCCAAGCTCTTCGTGATGCTGAAATCAACGAAGGTAGAAATCAAGAAAAACATCAAGTATTGATGGTTGACAAGACCACTAGTTTCAAGAAAAAGGCAGAGGGATGAAGGGGAACTTCAAGAAGAACGGCAAGCAAGTTGCTGCTCAAGTGAAGAAGCCCAAGTCTGATCCTAAGCCTGAGACTAAGTGCTTCTACTGCAAAGGGACTGGTCACTGGAAGCGGAACTACCCCAAGTGATTGGCAGATAAGAAGGATTATCCTCATTGCTGCTCAGAAGAATTATGTCCTGGAAGCACCGCTGGGTGCCAGGCCTGCTGTTGGAGCAACGCCAGATGTTATGAACGTCTGGCAAAGCAAAGCTGATGACTACTCGATAGTTCAGTGTGCCATGCTTTACGGCTTAGAATCGGGACTTCAACGACGTTTTGAACGTCATGGAGCATATGAGATGTTCCAGGAGCTGAAGTTAATATTTCAAGCAAATGCCCGAATTGAGAGATATGAAGTCTCTAATAAGTTCTATAGCTGCAAGATGGAGGAGAACAGTTCTGTCAGTGAGCATATACTCAAAATGTCTGGGTATAATAATCACTTGATTCAGATGGGAGTTAATCTCCCAGATGATTGCGTCATTGACAGAATTCTCCAATCACTGCCACCAGGCTACAAGAGCTTCGTGATGAACTATAATATGCAAGGGATGAACAAGACTATTCCCGAGCTCTTCGCAATGCTGAAAGCTGCGGAGGTAGAAATCAAGAAGGAGCATCAAGTGTTGATGGTTAACAAGACCACTAGTTTCAAGAAAAAGGGCAAAGGGAAGAAGAAAGGGAACTTCAAGAAGAACGGCAAGCAAGTTGCTGCTCAGGAGAAGAAACCCAAGTCTGGACCTAAGCCTGAAACTGAGTGCTTCTACTGCAAGCAGACTAGTCACTGGAAGCGGAACTGCCCCAAGTATTTGGCGGATAAGAAGGATGGCAAGGTGAACAAAGGTATATGTGATATACATGTTATTGATGTGTACCTTACTAATGCTCGCAGTAGCACCTGGGTATTTGATACTGATTCTGTTGCTAATATTTGCAACTTGAAACAGGGACTACGGATTAAGCGAACACTGGCGAAGGACGAGGTGACGATGCGCGTGGGAAACTGTTCCAAAGTCGATGTGATCGCGGTCGGAACGCTACCTCTACATCTACCGTCGGGATTAATATTAGACATAAATAATTGTTATTTGGTGCCAGCGTTAAGCATGAACATTATATCTGGATCTTGTTTGATGCGAGACAGTTATTCATTTAAATCAGAGAATAATGGTTGTTCTATTTATATGAGTAATATCTTTTATGGTCATGCACCTTTGAAGAGTGGTCTATTTTTGATGAATCTCGATAGTAGTAACACACATATTCATAATGTTGAAGCCAAAAGATGCAGAGTTGATAATGATAGTGCAACTTATTTGTGGCACTGCCGTTTAGGTCATATCGGTGTAAAGCGCATGAAGAAACTCCATACTGATGGGCTTTTGGAACCACTTGATTATGAATCACTTGGTACTTGCGAACCGTGCCTCATGGGCAAGATGACTAAAACACCGTTCTCCGGTACTATGGAGAGAGCAACAGATTTGTTGGAAATCATACATACCGATGTATGTGGTCCGATGAATATTGAGGCTCGTGGCGGATATCGTTATTTTCTCACTTTCACAGATGATTTAAGCAGATATGGGTATATCTACTTAATGAAACATAAGTCTGAAACATTTGAAAAGTTCAAAGAATTTCAGAGTGAAGTTGAAAATCATCGTAACAAAAAAATAAAGTTTCTACGATCTGATCGTGGAGGAGCATATTTGAGTTACGAGTTTGGTGTACATTTGAAAAATTGTGGAATAGTTTCGCAACTCACGCCACCCGGAACACCACAGCGTAATGGTGTGTCCGAACGTCGTAATCGTACTTTACTAGATATGGTGCGATCTATGATGTCTCTTACTGATTTACCGCTGTCGTTTTGGGGTTATGCTTTAGAGATGGCCGCATTCACGTTAAATAGGGCACCATCAAAATCCATTGAGACGACGCCTTATGAACTATGGTTTGGCAAGAAACCAAAGTTGTCGTTTCTTAAAGTTTGGGGCTGCGATGCTTATGTGAAAAAGCTTCAACCTGATAAGCTCGAACCCAAATCGGAGAAATGTGTCTTCATAGGGTACCCAAAAGAAACTGTTGGGTACACCTTCTATCACAGATCCGAAGGCAAGACATTCGTTGCTAAGAATGGATCATTTGTAGAGAAGGAGTTTCTCTCGAAAGAAGTGAGTGGGAGGAAAGTAGAACTTGACGAGGTAACTGTACCTGCTCCCTTATTGGAAAATAGTACATCACAGAAAACTGTTTCTGCGACACCTATACCAGTTAGTGAGGAAGCTAATGATGATGATCATGAAACTTCAGGACAAGATACTACTGAACCTCATAGATCAACCAGAGTGAGATCCGCACCAGAGTGGTACGGTAATCCAGTTCTGGAAGTCATGCTACTAGATCATGATGAACCTACGAACTATGAAGAAGCGATGGTGAGCCCAGATTCCGCAAAGTGGCTAGAAGCCATGAAATCTGAGATGGGATCCATGTATGAGAACAAAGTATGGACTTTGGTTGACTTGCCCGATCATCGGCAAGCAATTGAGAATAAATGGATCTTCAAGAAAAAGACTGACGCTGACGGTAATATTACTGTCTATAAAGCTCGACTTGTCGCAAAAGGTTTTCAACAAGTTCAAGGGATTGACTATGATGAGACCTTCTCACCCATAGCGATGCTTAAGTCTGTCAGAATCATGTTAGCAACTGCCACATTTTATGATTATGAAATTTGGCAGATGGATGTCAAAACTGCATTCCTGAATGGATTTCTGGAAGAAGAGTTGTATATGATGCAACCGGAAGGTTTTGTCGATCCAAAGGGAGCTAACAAAGTGTGCAAGCCCCAGCGATCCATTTATGGACTGGTGCAAGCCTCTAGGAGTTGGAATAAACGCTTTGATAGTGTGATCAAAGCATTTGGTTTTATACAGACTTTCGGTGAAGCCTGTATTTACAAGAAAGTGAGTGGGAGCTCTGTAGCATTTCTGATATTATATGTGGATGACATATTGCTGATTGGAAATGATATAGAATTTCTGGATAGCATAAAGGGATACTTGAATAAGAGTTTTTAATGAAAGACCTCGGTGAAGCTGCTTACATATTAGGCATAAAGATCTATAGAGATAGATCAAGACGCTTAATTGGACTTTCACAAAGCACATACCTTGACAAGATTTTGAAGAAGTTCAAAATGGATCAAGCAAAGAAAGGGTTCTTGCCTGTGTTACAAGGTGTGAAGTTGAGTCAGACTCAATGCCCGACCACTTCAGAAGATAGAGAGAAAATGAAAGATGATCCCTATGCTTCAGCCATAGGCTCTATCATGTATGCAATGCTGTGTGCCAGACCTAATGTGTGCCTTGCTATAAGTTTAGCAGGGAGGTACCAAAGTAATCCAGGAGTGGATCACTGGACAGCGGTCAAGAACATCCTGAAATACCTGAAAAGGACTAAGGATATGTTTCTCATATATGGAGGTGACAAAGAGCTCACCGTAAGAGGTTACGTTGATGCAAGCTTTGACACTGATCCGGACGATTCTAAATCGCAAACCGGATACGTGTTTACATTAAATGGTGGAGCTGTCAGTTGGTGCAGTTCTAAACAAAGCGTCGCAGCGGGATCTACATGTGAAGCGGAATGCATAGCTGCTTCGGAAACAGCAAACGAAGGAGTCTGGATGAAGGAGTTCATATCCGATCTAGGTGTCATACCTAGTGCATCGGGTCCAATGAAAATCTTTTGTGACAATACTGGTGCAATTGCCTTGGCAAAGGAATCCAGATTTCACAAGAGGACCAAGCACATCAAGAGACGCTTCAATTCCATCCGGGATCTAGTCCAGGTGGGAGACATAGAAATTTGCAAGATACATACGGATCTGAACATTGCAGACCCGTTGACTAAGCCTATTCCACGAGCAAAACATGATCAGCACCAAGGCTCCATGGGTGTTAGAATCATTACTGTGTAATCTAGATTATTGACTCTAGTGCAAGTGGGACACTGAAGGAAATATGCCCTAGAGGCAATAATAAAGTTATTATTTATTTCCTTATATCATGATAAATGTTTATTATTCATGCTAGAATTGTATTAACCGGAAACATAATACATGTGTGAATACATAGACAAACTTACTGTCACTAGTATGCCTCTACTTGACTAGCTCGTTAATCAAAGATGGTTATGTTTCCTAACCATGAACAAGGTGTTGTTATTTGATTAACGAGGTCACATCATTGGTTGAATGATCTGATTGACATGACCCATTCCATTAGCTTAGCACCCGATCGTTTAGTATGTTGCTATTGCTTTCTTCATGACTTATACATGTTCCTATGACTATGAGATTATGCAACTCCCGTTTCCCGGAGAAACACTTTGTGTGCTACCAAACGTCACAACGTAACTGGGTGATTATAAAGGAGCTCTACAGGTGTCTCCAAAGGTAGATGTTGGGTTGGCGTATTTCGAGATTAGGATTTGTCACTCCGATTGTCAGAGAGGTATCTCTGGGCCCTCTCGGTAATGCACATCACATAAGCCTTGCAAGCATTACAACTAATGAGTTAGTTGCGAGATGATGTATTACGGAACGAGTAAAGAGACTTGCCAGTAACGAGATTAAACTAGGTATTGGATACCGACGATCGAATCTCGGGCAAGTAACATACCGATGACAAAGGGAACAACGTATGTTGTTATGCGGTCTGACCGATAAAGATCTTCGTAGAATATGTAGGAGCCAATATGGGCATCCAGGTCCCGCTATTGGTTATTGACCGGAGATGTATCTCAGTCATGTCTACATTGTTCTCGAACCGTAGGGTCCGCACGCTTAACGTTACGATGACAGTTATTATGAGTTTATGCATTTTGATGTACCGAAGTTAGTTCGGAGTCCCAGATGTGATCACGGACATGACGAGGAGTCTCGAAATGGTCGAGACATAAAGATTGATATATTGGACGGCTATATTCGGACACCAGAAGTGTTCCGGATGATTTTGGATAAAACCGGAGTGCCGGAGGGGTTACCGGAACCCCCCGGGCAAGTAATGGGCCTTATTGGGCCTGAGGGGAGAGAGAGGGCAGCAGCCGAGGAGGTGGCGCGCCCCCCCTCAAGGGGAGTCCGAATTGGACTAGGAGGGGGGCGGCCCCCCTATCCCTCTCCCTCTCCCTCTCTTTCCTTCCCCCTCAAGTCTCCTAGTTGGACTAGGAGAGGGGAGTCCTACTCCTACTAGGAGGAGGACTCCTCCTCCCCTTGGCGCGCCCCATAGGCCGGCCGGCCTCCCCCTTGCTCCTTTATATACAGGGGCAGGGGGCACCCTAGGACACACAAGTTGATCATTGTGATCGTTCCTTAGCCGTGTGCGGTGCCCCCTGCCACCATATTCCACCTCGATCATATCGTTGTAGTGCTTAGGCGAAGCCCTGCGTCGGTGAAACATCAAGATCGTCACCACGCCGTCGTGCTGACGGAACTCCTCCCCGAAGCTTTGCTGGATCGGAGCCCGGGGATCGTCATCGAGCTGTACGTGTGCTAAGAACTCAGAGGTGCCGGAGTAACGGTGCTTGGATCGGTCGGATCGGAAGAAGACGTACGACTACTTCCTCTATGTTGTGTCAACGCTTCCGTTGCAATCTACAAGGGTACGTAGATCAGACTCTCCCCCTCGTTGCTATGCATCACCATGATCTTGCATGTGCGTAGGAAATTTTTTCAAATTACTATGTTCCCCAACAACCGGAACCCCCCAGGAGCCATATGGGCCTTAATGGGCTTTAGTGGAAAGGAGAAAGGGGCAGCCCAAGGTGGCCGCGTGCCTCCCCCCTCCCCTAGTCCTATTAGGACTAGGAGAGGTGGCCGGCCCCCTCTCTCTCTTTCCTCCTCGGGGAATCCTAGTTGTAAGTGCATCTAGTGCCACCCCTAGTTGGTTTTGGAGTATTGATGACAAACCTAGTTGAGGGACTAATGTGTTTGTGAGAATTGCAGGATAACACAGGTAGAAGTCCCTCATTGATTCGGTTTAGCTACTAGAGATGACCCCCAAAAATGTACGAAGACATTGAAGACAATGGTGGTTCATGAAGACATTCATGTCGAAGACAATGACATGTGAAGACTCCCCATGAAGCCTATGGAACTCGAAGACTTAGATGCTTCGTAGTTTTACTGTATTCATGTTGTGTCATAGGAACCACCGTACTGTTAAGTGGGGTCCAAGAGAACCAGTCAGGATGACTGAAGTGATGCCTAATTCAAATCCTATGTCTTCGAGTGAAGACAATGAGAGAAAATCTTGTCCAGAGTCAGACAAGTCAGCTTTACTTGCAGCCCAAGTAAAGTTGTCGTGAGAGTTCAAAATCCGACCGTTAGTACACGTGTCAGTTCCTTAGTGACCCAGGGTCATTTCGGACAAATCAGGTCAGGGTTGCCAAGTGGCTATAAATAGTCCACCCCCACAACCATAAACGGTTGGCTGCTTAGATTTCAGTGCACGGCTTTTGTCATTTGAGAGCAACCCACCTCGAAGCCTTTGAGAGAAAATCCTTAGTGAGGAGAAAAGCCCTAACCACCCAGAGCCAGAGTAATTGGGCATCACTTAAGTCTTCCTGTCTGAGTGATCTGAAGACTTATTACACTTGAGGACTGTGCATCCTCCAGACGGTTAGGCGTCGCGTTCTGAGCATCCAAGAGGAATTGTGGATTGCCGGTGAACGAAGTCTGTGAAGGTTTGGGAGTCTACCTTGAAGACTTACCAGAGTGATTGGGCGGGGTCTGTGTGACCTTAGCTCAAGGAGAAAACGGTGAGGACTGGGTGTCCTGAGCTGCGTGTTTAGGACTGGGTGTCCGGGACTGTGTGTCCTTTGGTTTAAATACCTAGCCGCTCCAACCAGACGTACAGTTCTCACAGCAACTGGAACTGGTCCAACATATCATTGTCTTCAACGTGTCACTGGTTTCATCTTCATCTCCCTTTACTTACCAGTACACATTGTGAAGCTATTGCATGCTTGCTTTATCTTCTATCTTCACAACCTGACTGTATGATCTGTTTGGCTTCATAACTTCTTCCAACCTGATCCTCATTACACTGAAGCTATTTGTCTCTGTGCTTTCACTGTATTGTATATTTGACTATGGCTTGCGTTGTGTAATCTACCTTCCGCTGCATAGTGATGGGCTTGTTCATTCTGTTTGTCTTCATAACTTCCACGTTTTGAAGACTTTCATAAAAATCGCCTATTCACCCCCCCCCCTCTAGTCGATATAACGCACTTTCAATTGGTATCAGAGCAAGGTGCTCCCTTGTTCTGTGTGATTCGGTTTAACCACCTGGAGTTTTAGCTATGTCGACTGCAGGGATAATTAAAGTCTCCGTTGCGTGCCCCGTCTTCAATGGAACTGAATATCCCTACTGGAAGAATAAGATGCGCATGCATCTTGAAGCCATTGACGTCGACCTATGGTATGTCGTCGAAAACGGCGTTCCCAAGGCTGGAGAAGGTGTCACTGCGGCTGATGTCAAGAAGTTCACTCAACTGGACTCCACTGCCAAAAATATTATCTGTGGTCATCTGACCAAGGGACAGTATGGCCGTGTGAGTGCCTTGAAGACATCCAAGCTGGTCTGGGACTGGCTCTCCAAGGTCAATGAAGGCATCTCAACCCAGAGAGATCAGAGAATCAGTGTTCTTCGCAATCTCTTCAACCGCTTCAAGCGAAATGACAATGAGAATGTCCAGCACACATTTGACCGGCTCACTGACATCACAAATGAGCTTCAAGCCCTCTGCGCCACTGAGATCACCAAACATGAAATCGTCAAGACGCTGCTAAGATCACTTGACAGTTCATTTAACATCCTAGCCCTGATGATTCAAGAACGTCCAGACTTCAAGACACTCGATCCGTCTGACATACTTGAGAGGCTCAACACACATGAGTTTCAGCTTTCTGAGAAAAGAGATATCTACGGTCCAAACTATGGGCGAACTCGTGCCTTGAAGACAAAAGCTGTGTCATCATCTGAAGAAGAATCTGACAGCAGTTCTGATGATCCTGAAGACATTGGAAGGGAACTTGCAATGCTAGTGAAGAAGTTCCAGAAATTCACCAAGAAGAAAGGCTTCAGAAAGTCTTCACGATCAAGCTCAAGGAATGATGAAGCTTCTGCGCATGACTACAAGAGGAAAACTTGTCACAAATGCAAGAAAACTGGACACTTCATCTCTGAATGCCCACAGTGGGACAATGAGAACAGAAAGAAGAAGAAGAGCAAGGAATATGACTCTGACGATAAGAAGATGAAGAAATACTCAAAGTCTTCGTCCAAGTCTTCCTCAAAGTCTTCATTACACAAGAAGAGTTCATCTGGCAAGGCTCGTGCGTTTGTTGGCAAGGAAATGGATTCAGAGGAGGAGTCCGCTTCTGAGGAGGCAGAGGTGGAGTCTGAGGAGGAGTCTGATTTAGGCATTGCAAGTTTGGCTACAGCCTATGTCGCCAAGTCCATCTTCAACACTGAAGACAATGACTCCATCACCATCACCGATGCAAATGACAAGGACGACTCTACTCCCACCTACTGCTTCATGGCACGTGGTGCCAAGGTAAACACACGCACTACTCACTATCGAACATCTAGTGATGATGACTCTGATTGTGATTCAAAACCCAGTTACAAAACACTTGCTAAAATTGCAACTGAACAACAAAAGACCATGGAACATATTCAAAAACTGTTAGACAGAAGCGATGATCTGTTGGGTGCTAAAATGACTCGTTCTGAATCCTTAATTGAAGACATAAAAAATCTTCATGTTAAGTATCAGGAACTCGAAGATCGTCTTGAGACTCTCTCAACTACTCATGAAAAGCTTTCCTATGATTATCTTCAGAAGAAGCAAGATCTTGAGAAGTTGAGAGCGGATCATGAAGATCTTCAAAAGGAAAACGAGTCACTTCGAGCCGAACAGATCAGTTCTGCTCAGGAAGGATTTGAACCACCATGCCTTAAATGCATTGAGCGTGATAATGCTATTTCTGTTGCTGAATGTTCCACTACTACTGCTGTTGCAATATCTTCAACTGTTG
Source organism: Triticum monococcum (assembly GCA_034509565.1). Classification (NCBI taxonomy): domain Eukaryota; kingdom Viridiplantae; phylum Streptophyta; class Magnoliopsida; order Poales; family Poaceae; genus Triticum; species Triticum monococcum. The sequence continues at coordinate 36,916,641 of CM067841.1, read as the reverse complement.
AAGTGGTAGCTAACCCCTCTGCTGAGGATACCACTGCTATTGCTGATGAAAATGCTAGGTTGAAGACATTGCTTGAAACAGGGATGTACAAAAGTCTCAAAGGACATCAGACACTATGTGATGTTCTCAAGAAGCAGATTCTGAACCGAAACCCTAGCAAAGAGGGTGTTGGGTTCGTGAGGAAAATTAATGCAGATGGCTCTTACTGGAAACCTGAGCAGTACCCCAAAACCACATGGGTTGCTGCAAAGGAATCCTCATCAGATCCATCCAATCTATCTGGCTTCACTTGTGCTAATCCAATTATCATTGATGAATCCTTTGATGCAAACTATAAACTGTTTAGGAATCAGAATGGTGAAGTATTTGCCAGGTACATCGGTACTAACTGCAGGAATGGACCGCCTATGAAGAAGATCTGGGTTCCAAAAACGTGTCTTGAGAATCTTCCTGTGAATGTCCTCATGACACCTCACATGAAGAAGAAAAACCTCAGACCAAAGGCTTCATACAGGCAGAGGGCTCATCTGAGTTGCACTAACACCAATGCTTTGCAGGGAAACCATGCTCAGGCTTATGAGAGCGGTTCTTCAAACCGTCATTCTCATATGACCAAAAATTATTCTGCCTATTCTTATGAGTACTATTGCCCACCTGCTAGACTGTTTGCTAGGGCTCCAAAGCCAAAATTCTCAGATGCTGCACTTAGACTTATTGCTTCTAAGCCACCCTTGAAGATGTGGGTGGTTAAGAAAGCTTAACTCTCTTTTGCAGGGAAAGGTCTCCAGCACAAAACCAAAATCTTCTGATGCTATTGCTGGGGACCTTAAAAAACTTGTGGGGCGCAAGATCAAATGCCCGAATGGCATCACTATGTATTTCATATCTGAATCGCATGCTACTCTCCCTGCTTGTCCTAACCTGGATCTCAGTTTTCATAATCCACTGGTTTGTCAAATGTTTTTGCTTCACAACACTCTTCGTGAAGCCTATCCCCCTAACTGCACTGTAGGGTACGACACCAGTGACTTCAGAGTCTTCAGAATGGATTATTGACAGCGGGTGTACAAATCACATGACTGGCAAAAGAAGTCTCTTTATGGACTCAACCTTACGTCCATCTGACAAGAGCCACATCACATTCGCTGACACTGGTAAAAGTAAGGTACTGGGTCTAGATAGAGTTGCAATCTCAAAGGATCAACACATGGATAAAGTCATGTTTGTTGAATCCCTTGGCTTCAACTTAATGTCTGTGTCAATGCTTTGCGATTTAAACATGATTGTAATCTTTGGAAAATATCGTTGTCTGGTACTAATGGAATCTGACAAGTCTCTAGTGTTTGAAGGGTATCGAAAAGATGATTTGTACGTGGTAGATTTCTCAGCAGGGCCACAGCTTGCAGTTTGTCTTCTCGCAAAGGCTTCAGAATGCTGGCTTTGGCATCGAAGACTTGGGCATGCTGGCATGAGGAACCTCCACACCCTTGCGAAGAAGAAGCATGTCATAGGCATCGAGGGCGTCAAGTTCAAGAAAGATCACTTATGCGGTGCCTGTGAAGCTGGGAAGATGACAAGGGCAAAACATCCTTCGAAGACAATCATGACCACTACTCAACCCTTCGAACTGCTTCACATGGATCTCTTCGGTCCCACTCACTACTCAACTTTCTCCACTACTGCTTGCCTCTATGGCTTCGTCATTGTTGATGATTACTCTAGATATACTTGGGTGCACATAATCCTTTACAAGACTGAAGTGCAGGATGTCTTCAGACGCTTCGCAAATCGGGCAATGAACAACTATGGCGCCAAGATAAAGCACATCAGAAGTGACAATGGCACAGAATTCAAGAACACCGGCCTTGACACATATCTTGATACATTGGGCATCACTCATGAATTCTCAGCTCCATACATGCCACAACAGAATGGCATCGTCGAACGCAAGAACAGAACACTCATTGAGATGGCCAGAACAATGTTAGATGAGTACAAGACACCAAGAAAATTCTGGACTGAAGCCATTGACACTGCATGCCATACTATCAACCGTGTATATCTTCACAAGCTGCTGAACAAGACATCTTATGAACTTCTGACTGGCAAGAAGCCAAATGTAAGTTACTTCAGAGTATTTGGATCAAGATGCTGGATCAAGGACCCTCACCACACCTCAAAATTTGCTCCAAAAGCACATGAGGGCTTCATGCTTGGATATGGAAAGGATTCGCACTCCTACAGAGTCTTCAATCTCTTTCACTACAAAGTGGTTGAAACAGTGGATGTGCGGTTCGATGAGACCAATGGGTCACAAAGAGAGCAACTACCAGATGTACTAGATGAAGTTCCAGCTAGTGAATCAATCAAGCTAATGGGAACTGGAGAAATTATACCTTCTGAAGCTCGTCCTGAAGAAGAACTTATCATCTCAGCACCTGATCCACATGAAGACAATGCTCAGCCTGAAGACATACCTCCCCATGATAACGTAGATTAGCAAGAGCAAAGTCTTCGACCCCTACATCCTCGTGTTGCCAACGAAGTGCAGATTGACAGAATAATTGATAGCATCAATGCACCTGGTCCACTGACTCGTTCAAGGGCAACTCAACTGACAAACTTCTGCGAACACTTCGCATTCGTTTCAATCACTGAACCCAAGAAAATTGATGAAGCCTTTATGGAACCTGAATGGATTCAAGCTATGCAAGAAGAGCTTCAACAATTTGAGCTGAACAATGTATGGGAGTTGGTTAAGCGTCCTGATCCACGGAAGCATAACATAATAGGCACCAAATGGATATACCGCAACAAGCAAGATGAGCATGGCCAAGTCGTCAGAAACAAGGCTCGTCTCGTTGCTCAAGGATATACTCAAGTGGAAGGCATTGACTTCGATGAAACATTTGCTCCTGTTGCCAGACTTGAGGCCATCCGTATACTGCTGGCCTATGCAAATCATCACAACATAATCCTGTATCAAATGGATGTAAAAAATGCCTTCCTCAATGGCAAAATTGAAGAAGAAGTGTATGTTGCGCAACCACCTGGGTTTGAAGATCCAAAACATCCTGACATGGTGTACAAGCTCAAAAAGGCACTATATGGCCTCAAACAAGCCCCTCGGGCCTGGTATGATACAATCAAATACTTCCTGAAGAGCAAAGGCTTCATACCTGGTTCCCTGGATCCCACTCTCTTCACGAAGACATATGATGGTGAACTGTTTGTATGCCAAATTTACATGGATGATGTTGGGGAACGCAGTAATTTCGAAAATTTTCCTACGCACACGCAAGATCATGGTGATGCACAGCAACGAGAGGGGAGAGTGTTGTCTACGTACCAACGCAGACCGACTGCGGAAGCGATCACACAACATAGAGGAAGTAGTCGTACGTCTTCTTCCCGATCCGACCGATCCAAGCACCGTTACTCCGGCACCTCCAAGTTCTTAGCACACGTTCAGCTCGATGACGATCTCGTGCTCCGATCCAGCAAAGCGTCGAGGAAGAGTTTCGTCAGCACGACGGCGTGGTGACGATCTTGATGTACTACCGACACAGGGCTTCGCCTAAGCACTACAACGGTATGATCGAGGTGGAATTTGGTGGCAGGGGGCACCGCACACGGCTAAGGAACGATCTCAAGGATCAACTTGTGTCTTGGGGTGTCCCCTGCCCCCGTATATAAAGGTTGGAGGGAGGGGGCTAGCCGGCCAAAGAGAGGGAGGCGCAGGAGGAGTCCTACTCCTACCGGGAGTAGGACTCCCCCCTCCAATCCTAGTCCAACTAGGAATCCTTTTAAAGGAGAGAGAGAGAGAGAGGTGGCCGGCCCCTCTCCTAGTCCTAATAGGACTAGGGAGAGGGGGGAGGCGCAGCCCTATGTGGGCTGCCCTCTCACCTTTCCACTAAGGCCCATGTTGGCCCATTTGGCTCCCGGGGGGTTCCGGTAACCCTCCCGGTAATCCGGTAAAATCCCGATTTCACCCGGAACACTTCCGATGTCCAAACATAGGCTTCCAATATATCAATCTTTACGTCTCGACCATTTCGAGACTCCTTGTCATGTCCGTGATCTCATCCGGGACTCCGAACAACCTTCGGTACATCAAAATGCATAAACTCATAATAACTGTCATCGTAACGTTAAGCGTGCGGACCCTACGGTTCGAGAACAATGTAGACATGACCGAGACACGTCTCCGGTCAATAACCAATAGCGGGACCTGGATGCCCATATTGGCTCCTACATATTCTACGAAGATCTTTATCGGTCAGACCGCATAACAACATACGTTGTTCCCTTTGTCATCGGTATGTTACTTGCCCGAGATTCGATCGTCGGTATCCAATACCTAGTTCAATCTCGTTACTGGCAAGTCTCTTTACTCGTTCCGTAATACATCATCTCACAACTAACATATTAGTTGCAGTGCTTGCAAGGCTTATGTGATGTGCATTATCGAGAGGGCTCAGAGATACCTCTCCGACAATCGGAGTGACAAACCCTAATCTCGAAATACGCCAACCCAACATCTACCATTGGAGACACCTGTAGTACTCCTTTATAATCACCCAGTTACGTTGTGACGTTTGGTAGTACCCAAAGTGTTCCTCCGGTAAACGGGAGTTGCATAATCTCATAGTTATAGGAACATGTATAAGTCATGAAGAAAGCAATAGCAACATACTAAACGATCGGGTGCTAAGCTAATGGAATGGGTCATGTCAATCAGATCATTCAACTAATGATGTGACCTCGTTAATCAAATAACAACTCTTTGTTCATGGTTAGGAAACATAACCATCTTTGATTAACGAGCTAGTCAAGTAGAGGCATACTAGTGACACTCTGTTGGTCTATGTATTCACACATGTATTATGTTTCCGGTTAATACAATTCTAGCATGAATAATAAACATTTATCATGATATAAGGAAATAAATAATAACTTTATTATTGCCTCTAGAGCATATTTCCTTCAGTCTCCCACTTCCACTAGAGTCAATAATCTAGTTCACATCGCCATGTGATTTAGCAGCAATGGTTCACATCACCATGTGATTAACACCCATAGTTCACATCGTCATGTGACCAACACTCAAAGGGTTTACTAGAGTCAGTAATCTAGTTCACATATCTATGTGATTAACACCCAAAGAGTACTAAGGTGTGATCATGTTTTGCTTGTGAGATAATTTTAGTCAATGGGTCTGTCACATTCAGATCCGTAAGTATTTTGCAAGTTCTATGTCTACAATGCTCTACACTGAGCTACTCTAGCTAATTGCTCCCACTTTCAATATGTATCCAGATTTAGAATCATCTGGATCGGTGTCAAAAACTTGCATGGACGTAACCCTTTACGACGAACCTTTTTGTCACGTCCATAATCGAGAAACATTTCCTTATTTCACTAAGGATAATTCTGACCGCTGTCCAGTGATCTACTCCTAGATCACTATTGTACTCCCTTGCCAAATCAGTGCAGGGTATACAATAGATCCGGTACACAGCATGGCATACTTTATAGAACCTATGAATGAGGCATAGGGAATGACTTTCATTCTCTTTCTATCTTCTGCCGTGGTCGGGCTTTGAGTCTTTACTCAACTTCACACCTTGTAACACAGGCAAGCAACTTTTTCTTTGACTGTTCCATTTTGAACTACTTCAAAATCTTGTCAAGGTATGTACTTATTGAAAAACTTATCAAGCGTCTTGATCTATCTCTATAGATCTTGAAGCTCAATATGTAAGCAGCTTTACCGAAGTCTTTCTTTGAAAAACTCCTTTCAAACACTCCTTTTATGCTTTACAGAATAATTCTACATTATTTCCGATCAACAATATGTCATTCACATATACTTATCAGAAATGATGTAGTGCTCCCATTCACTTTCTCGTAAATACAGGCTTCACCACAAGTCTGTATAAAACTATATGCTTTGATCAACTCATCAAAGCGTATATTCCAACTCCGAGATGCTTGCACCAGTCCACAGATGGATCGCTGGTGCTTGCACATTTTGTTAGCACCTTTTGGATTGACAAAACCTTCTGGTTGCATCATATACAACTCTTCTTTAATAAATCCATTAAGGAATGCAGTTTTGTTTATCCGTTTGCCAGATTTCATAAAATGCGGCAATTACTAACATGATTCGGACAGACTTAAGCATAGATACGAGTGAGAAAATCTCATCGTAGTCAACACCTTGAACTTGTCGAAAACCTTTTGCGACAATTCTAGCTTTGTAGATAGTAACACTACTATCAGCGTCCGTCTTCCTCTTGAAGATCCATTTATTTTCTATGGCTTGCCGATCATCGGGCAAATCCATCAAAGTCCATACTTTGTTCTCATACATGGATCATATCTCAGATTTCATGGCCTCAAACCATTTCGCGGAATCTGGGCTCATCTTCGCTTCCTCATAGTTCGTAGGTTCATCATGATCTAGTAGCATGATTTCCAGAGAAGGATTACCGTACCACTCTGGCGCGGATCTTGCTCTGGTTGATCTATGAGGTTCAGTAGTGTCTTGTTCTGAAGTTTCATGATCATCATCATTAGCTTCCTCACTAACTGGTGTAGGTGTCACAGAAACATTTTTCTGTGATGTATTACTTTCCAATAAGGGAGCAGGTACAGTTACCTCGTCAAGTTCTACTTTCCTCCCACTCACTTCTTTCGAGAGAAACTCCTTCTCCAGAAAGTTTCCGAATTTAGCAAAAAAAAGTCTTGCCTTAGGATCTGTGATAGAAGGTGTATCCAATAGTTTCCTTTGGATATCTTATGAAGATGCACTTCTCCGATTTGAGTTTTGAGCTTATCAGGATGAAACTTTTTCATATAAGCATCGCAACCCCAAACTTTAAGAAACGACAACTTTGGTTTCTTGCCAAACCATAGTTCACACGGTGTCGTCTCAACGGATTTAGATGGTGCCCTATTTAATGTGAATGCAGCTGTCTCTAATGCATAACCCCAAAACGATAGTGGTAGATCGGTAAGATACATCATAGATTGCACTATATCCAATAAAGTACAGTTATGACGTTCGGACACACCATTATGCTGTGGTGTTCCATGTGGCATGAGTTTGTGAAACTATTCCACATTGTTTTAATTGAAGACCAAACTCGTAACTCAAATATTTGTCTCCGCGATCAGATCGTAGAAACTTTATTTTCTTGTCACGATGATTTTCACTTCACTCTGAAATTTTTTGAACTTCTCAAATGTTTCAGACTTATGTTTCATTAAGTAGATATACTCATATCTGCTCAAATCATCTGTGAAGATCATAAAATAATGATACCTGTCGTGAGCCTCAATATTCATCGGACCACATACATCAGTATGTATGATTTTCAACAAATCTTTTGCTCGCTCCATTGTTCCGAAGAACAGAGTCTTAGTCATCTTGCCCATGAGGCATGGTTCGCAAGCATCAACTGATTCATAATCAAGTGATTCCAAAAGCCCATCAGCATGGAGTTTCTTCATGCGCTTTACACCAATATGACCTAAACGGCAGTGCCACAAATAAGTTGCACTATCATTATTAACTTCGCATCTTTTGGTTTCAATATTATGAATATGTGTATTATTAAGATCGAGATCCAATGAACTATTTTCATTGGGTGTGTAACCATATAAGGTTTTATTCATGTAAACAGAACAACAATTTATTCTTTTACTTAAATGAATAACCGTATTACAATAAACATGATCAAATCATATTCATGCTCAACACAAACACCAAATAACACTTATTTAGGTTCAACACTAATCCCGAAGGTATAGGGGAGTGTGCGATGATGATCATATCAATCTTGGAACTACTTCCAACACACATCGTCACTTCACCCTTAACTAGTCTCTGTTTATTCTGCAACTCCCGTTTCGAGTTACTAATCTTAGCAACTGAACTAGTATCAAATACTGAGGGTTTGCTATAAACACTAGTAAAGTACACATCAATAACATGTATATCAAATATACTTATGTTCACTTTGCCATCCTTCTTATCCGCCAATCACTTGGGGTAGTTCCGCTTCCAGTGACCAGTCCCTTTGCAGTAGAAGCACTTAGTCTCAGGCTTAGGATCAGACTTGGGCTTCTTCACTTGAGCAGCAACTTGCTTGCCGTTCTTCTTGAAGTTCCCCTTCATCCCTCTGCCTTTTTCTTGAAACTAGTGGTCTTGTCAACCATCAATACTTGATGTTTTTCTTGATTTCTACCTTCGTTGATTTCAGCATCACGAAGAGCTTGGGAGTTGTTTCCGTTATCCCTTGCATATTATAGTTCATCACGAAGTTCTACTAACTTAGTGATGATGACTAGAGAATTCTGTCAATCACTATCTTATCTGGAAGATTAACTCCCACTTGATTCAAGCGATTGTAGTACCCAGACAATCTGAGCACATGCTCACTAGTTGAGCGATTCTCCTCCATCTTTTAGCTATAGAACTTGCTGGAGACTTCATGTCTCTCAACTCGGGTATTTGCTTGAAATATTAACTTCAACTCCTGGAACATCTCATATGGTCCATGACGTTCAAAACGTCTTTGAAGTCCCGATTCTAAGCCGTTAAGCATGGTGCACTAAACTATCAAGTAGTCATCATATTGAGCTAGCCAAACGTTCATAACGTCTGCATCTGCTCCTGCAATAGGTCTGTCACCTAGCGGTGCATCAAGGACATAATTCTTCTGTGCAGCAATGAGGATAAACCTCAGATCACGGATCCAATCCGCATCATTGCTACTATCATCTTTCAACACAATTTTCTCTAGGAACATATCAAAATAAACACAGGGAAGCAACAACGCGAGCTATTGATCTACAACATGATTTGTAAAATACTACCAGGACTAAGTTCATGATAAATTTAAGTTCAATTTAATCATATTACTTAAGAACTCCCACTTAGATAGACATCCCTCTAATACTCTAAGTGATCACGTGATCCAAATCAACTAAACCATAACCGATCATCACGTGAGATGGAGTAGTTTTCAATGGTGAACATCGTTATGTTGATCATATCTACTATATGATTCACGCTCGACCTTTCGGCCTCCGTGTTCCGAGGCCATATCTGTATATGCTTGGCTCGTCAAGTATAACCTGAGTATTCTGCGTGTGCAACTGTTTTGCACCCGTTGTATTTGGACGTAGAGCTTATCACACCCGATCATCACATGGTGTCTGGGCACGACGAACTTTGGCAACGGTGCATACTCAGGGAGAACACTTCTTGATAATTTAGTGAGAGATCATCTTATAATGCTACCGTCAATCAAAGCAAGATAAGATGCATAAAAGGATAAACATCACAGGCAATCAATATAAGTGATATGATATGGCCATCATCATCTTGTGCTTGTGATCTCCATCTCTGAAGCACCGTCATGATCACCATCGTCACCGGCGCGACACCTTGATCTCCATCGTAGCATCATTGTCGTCTCGCCAATCTTATGCTTCCACGACTATCACTACCGCTTAGTAATAAAGTAAAGCATTACATCGCGATTGCATTGCATACAATAAAGCAACAACCATATGGCTCCTGCCAGTTGCCGATAACTCGGTTACAAAACATGATCATCTCATACAATAAAATCAGCATCATGCCTTGACCATATCACATCACAACATACCCTGCAAAAACAAGTTAGACGTCCTCTACTTTGTTGTTGCAAGTTTTACGTGGCTGCTACGGGCTTAAGTAAGAACTCATCTCACCTACGCATCAAAACCACAACGATAGTTCGTCAAATAGACTCCGTTTTAACCTTCTCAAGGACCGGGCGTAGTCACACTTGGTTCAACTAAAGTTGGAGAGACAGTCTTCCGCAAGCCATCTATGTGCAAAGCACGTCGAGGGAACCGGTCTCGCGTAAGAGTACGCGTAAGGTTGGTCCGGATCATCTCACCCAACAATACCGCCGAACCAAAGTATGACATGCTGGTAGGCAGTATGACTTGTATCGCCCACAACTCACTTGTGTTCTACTCGTGCAAATAACATCAAACCATAAAACCTAGGCTCGGATGCCACTGTTGGGGAACGCAGTAATTTCGAAAATTTTCCTACACACACGCAAGATCATGGTGATGCACAGCAACGAGGGGGAGAGTATTGTCTACGTACCAACGCAGACCGACTGCGGAAGCGATCTCACAACGTAGAGGAAGTAGTCGTACGTCTTCTTCCCGATCCGACCGATCCAAGCACCGTTACTCCGGCACCTCCGAGTTCTTAGCACACGTTCAGCTCGATGACGATCCTCGGGCTCCGATCCAGCAAAGCGTCGAGGAAGAGTTTCGTCAGCACGACGGCGTGGTGACGATCTTGATGTACTACCGACACAGGGCTTCGCCTAAGCACTACAACGGTATGATCGAGGTGGAATTTGGTGGCAGGGGCCACCGCACACGGCTAAGGAACGATCTCAAGGATCAACTTGTGTCTTGGGGTGTCCCCTGCCCCCGTATATAAAGGTTGGAGGGAGGGGGCTGGCCGGCCAAAGAGAGGGAGGCGCAGGAGGAGTCCTACTCCTACCGGGAGTAGGACTCCCCCCTCCAATCCTAGTCCAACTAGGAATCCTTTTAAAGGAGAGAGAGAGAGAGAGAGAGAGAGGTGGCCGGCCCCTCTCCTAGTCCTAATAGGACTAGGGAGAGGGGGGAGGCGCAGCCCTATGTGGGCTGCCCTCTCACCTTTCCACTAAGGCCCATGTTGGCCCATTTGGCTCCCGGGGGGTTCCGGTAACCCTCCCGGTAATCCGGTAAAATCCCGATTTCACCCGGAACACTTCCGATGTCCAAACATAGGCTTCCAATATATCAATCTTTACGTCTCGACCATTTCGAGACTCCTCGTCATGTCCGTGATCTCATCCGGGACTCCGAACAACCTTCGGTACATCAAAATGCATAAACTCATAATAACTGTCATCGTAACGTTAAGCGTGCGGACCCTACGGTTCGAGAACAATGTAGACATGACCGAGACACGTCTCCGGTCAATAACCAATAGCGGGACCTGGATGCCCATATTGGCTCCTACATATTCTACGAAGATCTTTATCGGTCAGACCGCATAACAACATACGTTGTTCCCTTTGTCATCGGTATGTTACTTGCCCGAGATTCGATCATCGGTATCCAATACCTAGTTCAATCTTGTTACTGGCAAGTCTCTTTACTCGTTCCGTAATACATCATCTCACAACTAACATATTAGTTGCAGTGCTTGCAAGGCTTATGTGATGTGCATTACCGAGAGGGCCCAGAGATACCTCTCCGACAATCGGAGTGACAAACCCTAATCTCGAAATACGCCAACCCAACATCTACCATTGGAGACACCTGTAGTACTCCTTTATAATCACCCAGTTACGTTGTGACGTTTGGTAGTACCCAAAGTGTTCCTTCGGTAAACGGGAGTTGCATAATCTCATAGTTATAGGAACATGTATAAGTCATGAAGAAAGCAATAGCAACATACTAAACGATCGGGTGCTAAGCTAATGGAATGGGTCATGTCAATCAGATCATTCAACTAATGATGTGACCTCGTTAATCAAATAACAACTCTTTGTTCATGGTTAGGAAACATAACCATCTTTGATTAACGAGCTAGTCAAGTAGAGGCATACTAGTGACACTCTGTTGGTCTATGTATTCACACATGTATTATGTTTCCGGTTAATACAATTCTAGCATGAATAATAAACATTTATCATGATATAAGGAAATAAATAATAGCTTTATTATTGCCTCTAGAGCATATTTCCTTCAGATGATATTATCTTCGGCTGCACCAATCAGAAGTACAGTGAGGAGTTCGGATATATGATGCAAGAGCAATATCAGATGTCTATGATGGGGGAGCTGAAATTCTTCCTCGGTCTTCAAATATGGCAACAACGCAATGGCATCTTTATATCTCAAGAGAAATATCTCAAAGACTGCCTGAAGAAGTTCGGTATGCAAGACTGCAAAGGCTTCACAACACCAATGCCAGCCAAACATCATCTGGGTCCTAACGATAATGGTAAAGAGTTCGATCAAAAGGTATACCGCTCCATGATTGGTTCTTTGCTTTATTTATGTGCATCTAGGCCAGATATTATGCTTAGTGTTTGCATGTGTGCTCGGTTTCAAGCGGCACCAAAGGAGTCGCATCACTTAGCTGTGAAGCGAATTCTTCGATATTTGGCTCACACACCAACTCTAGGGTTATGGTATCCAAAGGGCTCAGAGTTTGATCTGGTTGGATTTTCGGACGCTGATTACGCTGGTGACAAGGTTGATCGAAAGTCCACATCAGGCACATGTCACTTTCTGGGCCGATCACTTGTCTGTTGGTCTTCAAAGAAGCAGAACTGTGTATCTCTCTCCACTGCTGAATCTGAATACATTGCTGCTGGATCCTGATGCGCTCAGCTTCTATGGATGAAGCAAACCCTCAAAGATTATGGCATTCATCTGAAGCAAGTGCCACTTTACTGCGACAACGAAAGCGCCATCAAGATGGCCAACAACCCAGTTCAGCACTCGAAGACAAAGCACATTGAAATTCGTCATCATTTTCTCAGAGATCATGTTACAAAGGAAGACATTGATATCATACACGTCAACACTGAAGAGCAATTGGCAGATATCTTCACCAAGCCCTTGGATGAGAAGAGATTTTGCAAGTTACGATGTGAGCTAAATATCTTGGAATCCTCAAATGTCCTGTGATCAGGCACACATCCTAACACTTATGCATGATGATGACTTAGATGTGCAACACACAAAGTAACGTATATCTTCAATCAATGAAGACATACATTCTAAGTGTGAATACATTAACATGGAATTTGACCTCGGAGCGCCACGATAATTGTGCGCCGTGTCTGGGTCCAATACTTCCTATACGGTGGGTAGCGCCACCACCAAAATTTTTCTGCTTGAAGTGTTTCACTCATGGCATTACATTTGCTATGTCTTCACATTTGGTTTGGCTTCAATCTCAACATATCTTCATGATTATCTTCACTATGTTGATTATATATGCACTTGTGTTCTGTCCTCTACAGCATTCACTTATAGCTATGTCTTCTTGTTTGAATCTTTTGAACTAAGTGAATGTGATCGGACCCTAACCTCTCCATGCTTCCTACCTCAAACTCTATCTCTCCAAGTCATATGCACTCTATTGAAACTGTCGAATGCCTTCACTGCATCCTTGTCAGAAGAAGACACAGAGACAAACTTTAAAACAGCTTTCAATGTTTTTCCATCAACTAAAATTCCGGAGAAGTAGGAACGACTCCCGACAAACCAGGCGTGCGTGGGGTGAAACTGCCCCCACAATTCCGCATGCTGGCCACGTACTGATCAGATGCGAATCGCCAGGGGCACCTGAGTAATAGCGCAGTGCCGCCCATATCCCTATAAATACACGTTTCACTGCGGTCATTATCTCTTCTTCCTCCCTCGCACAAACCCTAGCGCCACCGCTAACTCTCAACGACGCCAGCGACGAAGTGCTTCACTGCCGCGACCTCTCCGACGCCGTTCTCACGCCGACAGCGGACATCAGTCTCTCCGCCGTCGCCCTAGGTGTCTTCTGTCGCCAAGTTAGGGCACGGAGGATCGAACTGCTCGGCCTCACCTCTCATCTCGTTTAGCAGTTCCAAGTCTGGTAAATAACAAGCCTTTTTATAGCCTCTTTTGATCCTATTGCTCCATCACTTTCTGCCAAAAGAGGTTTCCATTCCCTCAAGTTTCATTCCTCTTGTCTGAATCTCATAACTTGCCTAGTATATTCACTTGTTCTTCATGAAGTAGTTAGATTCCTCACTTGTACTGATCTATGGGTTCGTACAAATCTGGAACCAACTTCTTTTCTGTAAAGTGAATGTCTTCGCATGATGAGGTCAATATCTTCTAAACTGATTTATCTTCAAAATCTTCTGAGAATGCATATGACCTCTTCCCCTTCCCTCGCACCTTAATGCTGTCACAGGTACATGTCCGTGGGAGAATCTTTTGGTTCTCATAGTCTGCATTCATTTGCAGAGTTCCTACAGCGTCACATCAATTCACCCGAAGCAAGTTCCTGTTGGTCAAGCAAAAGGAAGCCTTTGAAGCCTTTGAATCCTTTGAAGACTTTGAATCTCTTGAAGCCTGTCAAGTTAAGCTTCATGGCAATCGAAAAACAATCTAGGAAGGGAGGCAGACAGAGGCGGGGTGACACATCTAAAGATCTGCCTGAAGATTTGGCAGAAATGTACCAAACAGATCCTGAAGAAAGCTATGGTCAGCGCAAGACACGAATCCAATGGATTCGAAGATATTGGGCAGAGCAGTGGTTCCAATACCGCTTTGTCACCAAGGAATATGCAGAGAAGTGCGCCATCAAGAGGCCATGGGGAGATGCCTTGTACAACAATCTCGTACCCCGAACCAGAGACGAAGCCATTGCTCAAGGCTTCTTTCCATGCATGGTCAGGGGACAACATCCAGCTGATGCACATCCATCATCCCTTCTCTGGTGTCGCGATGACACTCTATTCAAGCGCAACTTCCAATTTGCCCAGAACTCTGCAAAGCAAAACAAGAAGGAGTTTGGGTTGGACTTCAACCCTGGTCCCTCCAAACCAAGGGCAGATGGCACACGCGACGCTAATCCCAATGTCATCGGGCCATTTGCCAATCTCGAAGGCCTCATCACTCACATTATAGTCCAAGGGACTGCCGTGAACGATCCTCCAGCAGACACTGAGTCTGATGATGCTCCTGCTGCCCCGGAGCCGAAGCAGATGAAGAAGAAGCCAAAAGCTTCCAAGCCAACCGCTTCTCCCAAGATCTCCAGAGTGAAGCCATTGGCCACTGCACCTCCTGAAGCAAGTGTGCAGTCTGAAGACTTGTCACGAGTCTCTAAGCCTCAAGAAGCCAAGAAGCCACAGCCACACACTAGCAAAGAACTCACTGCCGCTGCCGTTTTGCACTGCGAAGCCATTGATCTGTCGAGTGACGACGATCTTGCCGATGACGCTCTTGAGCAGCTAATCAAGAGCAAGGAGGAGGCTGAAATCTTCAACAATCTGCCTCTGTTCGATGCAACAATCATCCACAACTTCATAGATGAGTGGTTTGATACACCCAACATCAGCTTCAATGATCTGCAGCTGCCCATTGGCCTCGGCGTAGCCTTTCAAGGAGCAATTGCTTCAGAACTCGCAATTGCCCAGCGCATCGTGGAACTGAAGCAAAAGATAGATTTTGAAAAGGCTCGGTTCAAGCAGAACATGGCCACGCTCAGCGTCCAAGAATTCAAAGACTTCAAAGTCATGCTGCATGAGTTGAAGGAAAACTTTATGCAGAAACGTGCAGAGGCTCAGGGCTCACGCGAGCGCATGAAGAATCTGGCTGATCTCTGTGTGCAGGCCTACAATGAGGCCGAGAAGCGAAAGGCACTTGGGCGTCCCGGCATCGACCCCAGGATGGCCGCTAAGAAAAAGAAGACGCCCACTGTGGCTGAAGAAGAGGCCCCACGCCAAGAAGCTGTTCCGACTATCTTCCCCACCGCCAAGCCTAGCTCGAAGCCAAAGCGCTCAACCGCTTCAGAGCTTACGAAGACAAGGATAGCCGAAGATAAAGCAAGGAAGAGGAAACACCCTGAAGCATCTCCTTCAGACCCCACCATCAAGAAGCGCAAGACCAAGAAGTCTCGGGCTGCTCCCACAGAGCCCTTGATAGTCGAACCCCTTTCCGTTCGCTTTCCTCATGAAGATCATCAGATGACCGTGCATGAGCCTGCTCTCACAGAGGCTCCGCATGCTGAAGACATTCCAGCAGCCGACCCCACCGCTGCTGAAGACATTGGTCTCCAAGACAATGTACAAGATGATGCAGTCCTTCCTCAGCTCGAAACGAGTGAACTGCTCAGCATTGGTCGTCCCCTGACGCCAATCACACAAGATGCATCGTGGGCAGATCGCCCACAGGAGGAAGAGGATGAGCCCCAGCCCACTGCAACTCCACCGGCGTCGCCTGCATTCCGTAGGCTTCGCAAAGGACCAAGGGCTCAGACTGCTGACGACATTCCGGCTGCATCAGCCGAAGAACATGCAGAAGAGCATGAAGAACCTCAAGCCCCATCTTCCTCACACCAGCAAGAAGAAGTTCTCAAGGAGGCTGACACCACTACAGCTGCCACACATAATACTGAAGCATTTGTGGAGCCCGACCAACCAACAGCTTCAAGAGATACTGAAGCCACTGCCTCTGACCCTTCTGTGCCTGTGTCTGCTGCCGGACCACAGTTCAACTATCATGTTGCGCACAGGCCCCAGGTACAGAAGCCAATCCCACGACTGCCAAGGTTCCCAGGTCCAGCCACTGCTCCTGGCTCCTTCAATGTCAATAGCTTCAGGGCAGATAACACCTTCTTCAACCACTCCAAGAACCCCTACTCAAGGGAAAAGATTGTGTCAGATAGGTTCTGGAGCTACCCACAGTGCAGCTACTACTCCTGCGTCCTCTACAACCAGAACCGTATCTTTCCACATCAGCGCCTTGAAGTTGAAGCTTTTGCTGGTCTGCCTGGTCTGGAAGAAGCCCTGGACTGCTTCAAGCAAGTTGGCCTGCTGCCGTTTGTCACGGATGAAGAGCACTGGAACGAAGAGCTTCTGCTTCAGTTCTATGCCACATTGCACATCAAGGGCTACAACAGAGATCCGAAGACTTGGGTCCTGGAGTGGATGACCGGCAACGTCCATCATGAAGCCAATGCATTTGATATCATTGAGCTCACCGGCCTACCCACTCCAGGCGAACTCTTCGAAGAAGGCTGTCAACTCCATGCTGAAGCTGTCGAGAGCATATTTCAGCGACCTGAGCCAAATATGAGTCAGATGCTCTCAATGATGAAGCCATTGCCTTCTGACGCACCTTACCCAACGGAGTTCTTCGTTGAAGACTTAGAGTACTTGCCTAGAACCATCTATCACATCATCAGGCGGACTCTATGGCCCATTAAGGGGCACTCTCGATATGCCAAGGTTGAAGGTGCCATGAAGACTCTCATCTTCTGCATCCTGCACGGAAAATGCTTCAATGCCCAGGATCTCTTCATACGTCAACTTGCTGCGTCTAGCTCAGATCTCTTTGGTCTGAAGATTTATGCTCCATGGGTTATGAGGCTAATCAAGCTCCACTCTGCAATATCATATCAACCCTCAGCCCGCAACCACAGAATCTTCTTACCTGATGTGGACACCTCTGCTGAAGCGATTTATCCTGAGCCTGCCAAACAGCCACTAAGTCTTCAGAATGCAGAACACCAAAGCTTCACTCAACATGATGAAGGTGTTGAAGCCATTTCCAGAGTCTATCCAATGGCTGGCACCACACGTGCCCCCGCATCCACTGAAGCCACTGACAGCGAAACTGCACAGAGACCCAAGAAACGCGCTCGTACACTCACTGATCGTGGCTTCTTATGGCTCTGCATCAAAAGCAAGATAGGCATCACGACTGGCTCAAGAGGCAGATGCGCAGTATCATGCAAGACGTCAATCGCATTAGGAATCTGGCCACCAAGAACACCTTCGTCGCTCATGAAACCTGTCGCCGGACTTGGAAAGGCCTCACAATGATGTGCACTGAAGCTGAATTGCAAGAGGATGGCTTCAAGGAGCGATTCAAGTTTGACTCCACACCCCCCAGAAGAGCCGTGTTGCGTGGGACTCCATCGCTTGAAGAATCCGAGTTCTCTTCCTCTGCTGCCACCGTGACGGGAAAAATCATTGAGGAA
The DNA here is from genome assembly GCA_034509565.1 of Triticum monococcum. Lineage (NCBI taxonomy): Eukaryota > Viridiplantae > Streptophyta > Magnoliopsida > Poales > Poaceae > Triticum > Triticum monococcum. The sequence goes on along the minus strand of CM067841.1, from coordinate 36,898,802 downwards.
GAAGACGACGCTACATCACCACCAATGTCTTCAGCGCGCGTCATCACTGCACCAAGCTCGCCTGCACCACCAAACGCCTCCACCGACCCTGTTGCGCCTGGGAACGCATAGAAAACTCTATGTCTTCAAACCTTTTTGGTCATCACTGACAAAAGGGGGAGAAGCATATGATGTTTATAGTCTTCAAGCGGGTCAATAAAAAGGGCGGGTGCTTTATTATATTTTGCTTTGTGCTTACAACTCTCGTTTTGCTACATTTGGTTCTTTGAGTTGTAACACTTAAACTTGATGGTCGTCTGCTACTATGTTTGCCACTGTGTTTTTGCGAAGATAAATTCCGCATGTACGACGATAATTTCCGCACTCTTATCATTTCGCAGACGTCCATTTTTCATTATGCATATCATTATCTTCATATATCTTTACGTGCATGATGGATTGTCATCATAAGTTGAAGTGGATTCCCACAAATACAACCTGCTATGTGCATTTGCATTCCAGAAGCAAATCACTTATATGCACATCTTCAGGGGGAGCCCTTGCAGCTTATGAAGACAATTCCTTTACAATTTCACAAATTATATTCCCCGTTGAAAACTTCAACTAGTTTGTCATCAATCACCAAAAAGGGGGAGATTGTAAGTGCATCTAGTGCCACCCCTAGTTGGTTTTGGAGTATTGACGACAAACCTAGTTGAGGGACTAATGTGTTTGTGAGAATTGCAGGATAACACAGGTAGAAGTCCCTCATTGATTCGGTTTAGCTACCAGAGATGACCCCCAAAAATGTACGAAGACATTGAAGACAATGGTGGTTCATGAAGACATTCATGTCGAAGACAATGACATGTGAAGACTCCCCATGAAGCCTATGGAACTCGAAGACTTAGATGCTTCGTAGTTTTACTGTATTCATGTTGTGTCATAGGAACCACCGTACTGTTAAGTGGGGTCCAAGAGAACCAGTCAGGATGACTAAAGTGATGCCTAATTCAAATCCTATGTCTTCGAGTGAAGACAATGAGAGAAAATCTTGTCCAGAGTCAGACAAGTCAGCTTTACTTGCAGCCCAAGTAAACTTGCCGTGAGAGTTCAAAATCCGACCGTTAGTACACGTGTCAGTTCCTTAGTGACCCAGGGTCATTTCGGACAAATCAGGTCAGGGTTGCCAAGTGGCTATAAATAGTCCACCCCCACAACCATAAACGGTTGGCTGCTCAGATTTCAGTGCACGGCTTTTGTCGTTTGAGAGCAACCCACCTTGAAGCCTTTGAGAGAAAATCCTTAGTGAGGAGAAAAGCCCTAACCACCCAGAGCCAGAGTAATTGGGCATCACTTAAGTCTTCCTGTCTGAGTGATCTGAAGACTTATTACACTTAAGGACTGTGCATCCTCCAGACGGTTAGGCGTCGCGTTTTGAGCATCCAAGAGGAATTGTGGATTGCCGGTGAACGAAGTCTGTGAAGGTTTGGGAGTCTACCTTGAAGACTTACCAGAGTGATTGGGCGGGGTCTGTGTGACCTTAGCTCAAGGAGAAAACGGTGAGGACTGGGTGTCCTGAGCTGCGTGTTCAGGACTGGGTGTCCGGGACTGTGTGCCCTTTGGTTTAAATACCTAGCCGCTCCAACCAGACGTACAGTTGTCACAGCAACTGGAACTGGTCCAACATATCATTGTCTTCAATGTGTCACTGGTTTCATCTTCATCTCCCTTTACTTACCAGTACACATTGTGAAGCTATTGCATGCTTGCTTTATCTTCTGTCTTCACAACCTGACTTTATGATCTTTTTGGCTTCATAACTTCTTCCAACCTGATCCCCATTACACTGAAGCTATTTGTCTATGTGCTTTCACTGTATTGTATATTTGACTATGGCTTGCGTTGTGTAATCTACCTTCCGCTGCATAGTGATAGGCTTGTTCATACTGTTTGTCTTCATAACTTCCACGTTTTGAAGACTTTCATAAAAATCGCCTATTCACCCCCCCCCCTGTAGTCGATATAACGCACTTTCACTAGTCCAACTAGGATTGGGGGGGGGGAGTCCTACTCCCAGTAGGAGTAGGACTCCTCCTGCGCCCTCCTCCTGGCCGCCGGCCCCCTCCCCCTTGGCTCCTTTATATACGGAGGCAGGAGGCACCTCTAGACACACAAGTTGATCATTGAGATCGTTCCTTAGCCATGTGCGGTGCCCCCTGCCACCATATTCCACCTCGATCATATCGTTGTAGTGCTTAGGCGAAGCCCTGTGTCGGTAGAACATCAAGATCGTCACCACGCCGTCGTGCTGACGGAACTCTTCCCCAACGCTTTGCTGGATCGGAGCCCGGGGATCGTCATCGAGCTGTACGTGTGCTAAGAACTCGGAGGTGCCGGAGTAACGGTGCTTGGATCGGTCGGATCGGGAAGACGTACGACTACTTCCTCTATGTTGTGTCAACGCTTCCGCAGTCGGTCTGCATGGGTACGTAGACAATACTCTCCCCTCTCGTTGCTGTGCATCACCATGATCTTGCGTGTGCGTAGGAATTTTTTTGAAATTACTACGTTCCCCAACAGAATAAAACCACTAAGTTCAAGAAAGACAAGGGTAAGAAGAACTTCAAGAAGGACGGCAAGGGAGTTGCCGTGCCCGGTAAGCAAGCTGCCGGGAAGAAGCCAAAGAATGGACCCAAGCCCGAGACTGACTGCTTTTATTACAAGGGAAGTGGTCACTGGAAGCGGAACTGCCCCAAATACTTAGCGGACAAGAAGGCCGGCATCATGAAAGGTATATGTGATATACATGTAATTGATGTGTACCTTACCAGTACTCGTAGTAGCTCCTGGGTATTTGATACCGGTGCGGTTGCTCACATTTGTAACTCAAAGCAGGAGCTGCGGAATAAGCGGAGACTGGCGAAGGACGAGGTGACGATGCGCGTCGGGAATGCTTCCAAGGTCGATGTGATTGCCGTCGGCACGCTACCTCTACATTTACCTATGAGATTAGTTTTAAACCTCAATAATTGTTATTTAGTGCCAGCTTTGAGCATGAACATTGTATCAGGATCTCGTTTAATTCGAGATGGCTGCTCATTTAAATCCAAGAATAATGGTTGTTCTATTTATATGAGAGATATGTTTTATGGTCATGCTCCGATGGTGAATGGTTTATTCTTAATGAATCTCGAGCGTAATGCTACACATATTCATAGTGTGAATACCAAAAGATGTAAGGTTGATAATGATAGTCCCACATACTTGTGGCACTGCCGCCTTGGTCACATAGGTGTCAAACGCATGAAGAAGCTCCATGCAGATGGACTTTTAGAGTCTCTTGATTACGAATCATTTGACACGTGCGAACCATGCCTCATGGGTAAAATGACCAAGACTCCGTTCTCAGGAACAATGGAGCGAGCAACCAACTTATTGGAAATCATACATACTGATGTGTGCGGCCCAATGAGTGTTGAGGCTCGTGGTGGCTATCGCTATGTTCTCACCCTCACTGATGACTTGAGTAGATATGGGTATGTCTATTTAATGAAACACAAGTCTGAGACCTTTGAAAAGTTCAAGGAATTTCAGAGTGAGGCTGAGAATCAACGTGACAGGAAAATCAAGTTCTTGCGATCAGATCGTGGAGGAGAATACTTGAGTCACGAATTTGGCACACACTTAAGAAAATGTGGAATAGTTTCACAACTCACGCCGCCTAGAACACCTCAGCGTAATGGTGTGTCCGAACGTCGTAATCGCACTCTATTAGATATGGTGCGATCTATGATGTCCCTTACCGATTTACCGCTATCATTTTGGGGTTATGCTTTAGAGACTGCCGCATTCACTTTAAATAGGGCACCGTCGAAATCCGTTGAGACGACATCGTATGAATTATGGTTTGGGAAGAAATCTAAGCTGTCGTTTCTAAAAGTTTGGGGATGCGATGCTTATGTCAAGAAACTTCAACCTAAAAAGCTCGAACCCAAGTTAGAAAAATGCGTCTTCAGGATACCCTAAAGAAACTATTGGGTATACCTTCTACCTCAGATCCGAAGGCAAGATCTTTGTTGCCAAGAATGGATCCTTTCTAGAGAAAGAGTTTCTCTCGAAAGAAGTAAGTGGGAGGAAAGTAGAACTTGATGAAGTATTACCTCTTGAACCGGAAAGTGGCGCGACTCAAGAAAATGTTCCTGAGGTGCCTGCACCGACTAGAGAGGAAGTTAATGATGATGATCATGAAACTTCAGATCAAGTTGCTACTGAACTTCATAGGTCCACAAGGACACGTTCCGCACCAGAGTGGTACGGCAACCCTGTCTTTGAAATCATGTTGTTAGACAACGGTGAACCTTCGAACTATGAAGAAGCGATGGCGGGCCCGGATTCCGACAAATGGCTGGAAGCCATGAAATCCGAGATAGGATCCATGTATGAAAACGAAGTATGTACTTTGACTAACTTGCCCGATGATTGGCGAGCCATAGAAAATAAATGGATCTTTAAGAAGAAGACAGACGCGGATGGTAATGTGACCATCTATAAAGCTCGGCTTGTCGCTAAGGGTTATCGACAAGTTCAAGGGGTTGACTACGATGAGACTTTCTCACCTGTAGCGAAGCTGAAGTCCATCCGAATCATGTTAGCAATTGCCGCATTCTATGATTATGAGATATGGCAAATGGACGTCAAAACGGCATTCCTTAATGGTTTCCTTAAGGAAGAATTGTATATGATGCAACCGGAAGGTTTTATCGATCCTAAGAATGCTGACAAGGTGTGCAAGCTCCAACACTAGATTTATGGGCTGGTGCAAGCATCTCGGAGTTGGAACATTCGCTTTGATGAGATGATCAAAGCGTTTGGGTTTATGCAGACTTATGGAGAAGCCTGCGTTTACAAGAAAGTGAGTGGGAGCTCTGTAGCGTTTCTCATATTATATGTAGATGACATACTTTTGATGGGAAATGATATAGAGCTTTTGGACAGCATTAAGGCCTACTTGAATAAGAGTTTTTCAATGAAGGACCTTGGAGAAGCTGCATATATATTAGGCATCAAGATCTATAGAGATAGATCAAGACGCCTCATAGGTCTTTCACAAAGCACATACCTTGATAAGATATTGAAGAAGTTCAATATGGATCAGTCTAAGAAGGGGTTCTTGCCTGTGTTGCAAGGTGTGAAATTGAGCTCAGCTCAATGTCTGACCACGGCAGAAGATATAGAAGAGATGAGTGTCATCCCCTATGCCTCAGCCATAGGTTCTATTATGTATGCCATGATGTGTACCAGACCTGATGTAAACCTTGCCGTAAGTTTGGTAGGTAGGTACCAAAGTAATCCTGGCAAGGAACACTGGACAACAGTCAAGAATATCCTGAAGTACCTGAAAAGGACTAAGGAAATGTTTCTCGTTTATGGAGGTGACGAAGAGCTCGTCGTAAAGGGTTACGTCGACGCTATCTTCGACATAGATCTAGATGACTCTAAGTCACAAACCGGATACGTGTATATTTTGAATGGTGGGGCAGTAAGCTGGTGCAGTTGCAAGCAGAGCGTCGTGGCGGGATCTACATGTGAAGCGGAGTACATGGCAGCCTCGGAGGCAGCGCATGAAGCAATTTGGGTGAAGAAGTTCATCACCGACCTAGGAGTCATACCCAATGCGTCGGGGCCGATCAAACTCTTCTGTGACAACACTGGAGCTATTGCACTTGCCAAGGAGCCCAGGTTTCACAAGAAGACCAGGCACATCAAGCGTCGCTTCAGCTCCATTCGTGAAAATGTTCAAGATGGAGACATAGATATTTGTAAAGTACATACGGACATGAATGTAGCAGATCCATTGACTAAACCTCTCCCTAGAGCAAAACATGATCAACACCAGAATTCCATGGGTGCTCGATTCATTACAATGTAACTAGATTATTGACTCTAGTGCAAGTGGGAGACTGTTGGAAATATGCCCTAGAGGCAATAATAAAAGGATTATTATTATATTTCCTTGTTCATGATAATTGTCTTTTATTCATGCTATAATTGTGTTATCTGGAAATCGTAATACATGTGTGAATACATAGACACCAACATGTCCCTAGTAAGCCTCTAGTTGACTAGCTCGTTGATCAACAGATAGTCATGGTTTCCTAACTATGGACATTGGATGTCATTGATAACGAGATCACATCATTAGGAGAATGATGTGATGGACAAGACCCAATCCTAAACATAGCACAAGATCGTATAGTTCGTTTGCTAGAGTTTTTCCAATGTCAAGTATCTTTTCCTTAGACCATGAGATCGTGTAACTCCCGGATACCGTAGGAGTGCTTTGGGTGTACCAAACGTCACAACGTAACTGGGTGACTATAAAGGTATACTACGGGTATCTCCGAAAGTGTCTGTTGGGTTGACACGGATCAAGACTGGGATTTGTCATTCCGTATGACGGAGAGGTATCTCTGGGCCCACTCGGTAATGCATCATCATAATGAGCTCAAAGTGACCAAGTGTCTGGTCACGGGATCATGCATTACGGTACGAGTAAAGTGACTTGCCGGTAACGAGATTGAACGAGGTATTGGGATACCGACGATCGAGTCTCGGGCAAGTAACGTACCGATTGACGAAGGGAATTGTATACGGGGTTGCTTGAATCCTCGACATCGTGGTTCATCCGATGAGATCATCGAGGAGCATGTGGGAGCCAACATGGGTATCCAGATCCCGCTGTTGGTTATTGACCAGAGAGCCATCTCGGTCATGTCTACATGTCTCCCGAACCCGTAGGGTCTACACACTTAAGGTTCGGTGACGCTAGGGTTGTAGAGATATGAATATGCAGTAACCCGAAAGTTGTTCGGAGTCCCGGATGAGATCCCGGACGTCACGAGAAGTTCCGGAATGGTCCGGAGGTGAAGAATTATATATAGGAAGTGCGATTTCGGCCATCGGGAGAGTTTCGGGGGTCACCGATATTGTACCGGGACCACCGGATGGGTCCCGGGGGTCCACCGGGTGGGACCACCCATCCCGGAGGGCCCCATGGGCTGAAGTGGGGAGGGGAACCAGCCCATAGTGGGCTGGTGCGCCCCCCTTGGCCCACCCCCTGCGCCTAGGGTTGGAAACCCTAGGGTGGGGGGCGCCCCACTTGCCTTGGGGGCCACTCCACCCTTGGCCGCCGCCCCCCCCCCCTAGGAGATCCCATCTCCTAGGGTCGGCGCCCCCCCTTGGGGAGCCTATATAAAGGGGGGAGGGAGGGGCAGCCGCACCCTTGACTCTTGGCGCCTCCCTCTCCCCTGCTACACCTCTCCCTCGTGCAGTAGAACGGCGAAGCCCTGTTGCGGTGACTGCTGCATCCACCACCACGCCGTCGTGCTGCTGGATCTTCATCAACCTCTCCTTCCCCCTTGCTGGATCAAGAAGAAGGAGACGTCACGCTGACCGTACGTGTGTTGAACGTGGAGGTGCCGTACGTTCGGCGCTAGGATCTCCGGTGATTTGGTTCATGTCGAGTACGACTCCCTCATCCCCGTTCTCTTGAACGTTTCCGCTCGCGATCTACAAAGGTATGTAGATGCATCCGATCACTCGTTGCTAGATGAACTCATAGATGGATCTTGGTGAAAACGTAGGAATTTTTTTTTGTTTTCTGCAACGTTCCCCAACAAAGTCTTACTATGAGTAGTCATGTGAATTTGGTATTCGTTTGATATTTTGATAAGATGTATGTTGTCTAGCCTCTAGTGGTGTTATGTGAACGTCGACTACATAACACTTCACCATTATTTGGGCCTAGAGGAAGGCATTGGGAAGTAATAAGTAGATGATGGGTTGCTAGAGTGACAGAAGCTTAAACCCTAGTTTATGCGTTGCTTCGTAAGGGGCTGATTTGGATCCATATGTTTCATGCTATGGTTAGGTTTATCTTAATACTTTTGTTGTAGTTGCATATGCTTGCAATAGAGGTTAATCATAAGTGGGATGCTTGTTCAAGTAAGAACAGCACCCAAGCACCGGTCCATCCACATATCAAATTATCAAAGTATCGAACGCGAATCATATGAACGTGATGAAAACTAGCTTGACGATATTCCCATGTGTCCTCGGGAGCGCTTTTCCTATTATAAGAGTTTGTTCCGGCTTGTCCTTTGCTACAAAAGGATTGGGCCACCTTACTGCACTTTATTTACTTTAGTTACTTGTTGCTCGTTACAACCTATCTTATCACAAAACTATCTGTTACCACTTATTTTAGTACTTGCAGAGAATACCTTGCTGAAAACCGCTTATCATTTCCTTCTGCTCCTCGTTGGGTTCGACACTCTTACTTATCGAAAAGACTACGATAGATCCCCTATACTTGTGGGTCATCATGCACTTGCAAGACACCAGTCGGTCGCCGCCGACAACAAAGGTGCTTACATGGATGACAAGATAATCGTGGCTTTGTGGTGGTGACCGGGGTTTGAAGTTTGAGGATGGTGATGCTCGGCATTAGCTGTGTGGTCTAGATCTGTGTGCGGTGCTGCTGAGTCTGCAACGACACTCTGCTTCATGTTACTTTGTGTGTGTGTGTGTGTGTCATGTTGTGGTGTCTTTGGTTTTGTAGCTCCGTATTCGTTGGTGAGCGCTTGGTAGTCTGGTCGGCTTGCTTGGGGTGGAGGGCGTCAAGCACCTGGTGAAAGTTGTATGTTGCCCTGGTTAGCACCAACATCAGTGGCGCCTGTGGGCTCCGGTTTCCTCCTTGGAGATGGTATTGCGGTGTTACCAAACCTGAGAGCTCCGGGGGACTCCAGATCCAGGTATTCCCTAACTCGAACAAATGGCGACGCCTTGGCATGAACTACCTTCTTGAACACATTGTTTTTCGAGCAGGGCCACTGGAGGACCAGTGGTGTGGTGACTTGGTCGCGCGCGTGTTGTGGCAGCGGCCTCGAATCCTGTAACGTTGGGACTCGTGCGGCAACGATGGTGGTGGCAAGAGCAGTTGGATTGTCACATGTCTTCCTTTGTCGATTGCTCGACATGTGTTTGGGTTTTCCTTGCAACTTTTGTTATCTAGCGATGAATTGAGAGTTGTACAGTCATCGAGCGACTTGGCAGCAACGATGGCCTGCAAAAGGTAGGTGGCCTTGCCAAGCACAGTCGGTGCAAGATGTGCTTATTTCTCCTCGAGGCTTGTCACCAAAGTCAGAGCTACCTAGTGCTCAACATGGTTGGCCAATTGTTTGCCATGGCTTAGTAGGGATCTCGTGGGCGAGGGTCCCTTTGTTTGTCGTCGATGGTGAAGTTTGAGTCATTTGCACAGGAAAAAGTGATGACAATTACAGTTTACACATAACATCAGTGACGTTCCTCTTATCATGAGCGTGTTGGGTGTTCGTGGGTAGCTAGATCCCTCTGTTGACTTGTTTCGTGGGCCTGTTGTAACGGGTTTTGCCTGATTTTTAATTAACTGAGTAATTCTCTTATGCTTAATCAATACAGGGTAAAAAAAGAAATTAGACCACAAGATAATAAAAGTCTAGCCGTCTGATTCCGACAAAACTTTCTTCAGCCACTAAATCCGAAAGGTCACAGGGTAAAAAAATTGAAATTAGACTACAGGATAATAAAATTCTAGCCGCCAGATTCCGACAAAACTTTCTTTACCCCAGCCATTAAATCCGGAAGGCCTCTATGGTACTAATCTATAGTAAAAGCAACTTAATCTAGAGAGGCTCAAACAAGACAACCATGCAAGGAAGAACAAACATTCTAGCCAGGTCCACATTATTTTAGCACTGCAGCTGATCAGGAGTCCACACCGAATCTAGGTCAAGTGGGCAAATCAATATGTTACTTGGGCGCTACAGCATAGTCGTCACCCCTTTTTGCTTGAAATGAAAAGGAGGGGCAGGGAAAAGTATTCGAGATATATATACATCTTCCCTAGGTCGCAGGAGCACAGGCTGCTAAAATATCATTACTTGCGTTGTCATTGATCTCGAATCCTTGTGGAATCTCAATCTCATGGGCGCAATTATTAGAAAAACTAGCCTACGCCTGTCAGTCTTTTCCCGTAAAGTTCGCAGCTCTTGCTGGAGGAGCCCCTACGCGCGAATTTTTATTTCGTCTGTCCTTGATCTTCTGGGGCCTGGAGAAGAGACGATCAAAACAAACTTGTAAATTAGCAACATCTAAAATGAAAATGATAAAACAAATAAACTTTTGATTTAGCAATCCTACTGAATTATACTAAGTGTGGGTCAATTAATATGGATCGGAGGGAGCATAACATTTACTCTAACTTGGTTAAGATAAAATTTTGATCAATAAGTACTTTCTATGGTATACATAATAGAGTTATAAGTAAATGATTTGTACAATTATAAGTGTTTTCCAATATGAATATATAGATGTTAATCTTGTGCCATTTAGACTGTATATTTAAGAGACCAACTCTTACTAAAAAGACGGAGTTGCTAATTTATGCCATTTAGACCGTAAATCAGCAAGTTCTTTCTTGGAGGAGAGAGCCTACATGCATTTTTTTCTGTCTTTACAAAACCAGCTTGTAAACCAGCAACATCTAAGGGCTCATTCCTTTTAATTTTACAGAATTCTTGGATCATAGGAAATGTAGAGGATTGAGATGTCATGTCCACTTCAATTTTTAGGAATTTTCTATAAGGTCGCACCTAACCTTTAGAATTCTTAGAAATTAGACAAATATATACACAATCCGTAGGAATTTAGCACCTCCGTTCCTATGAAACAAATCCTCAACATAGAAAAATCCCATGGGAAAAAAGGTTCAGCAGGGATCCTCCAAAATTCATGCAAACCGAATAAGTGCTAAAATGGAATAATAATAGTTTGTTTACTCTAACCTAGTACTCCATCAAAAAAATGTAAAGTGTACCAGGCTTGATTAGGATTACATTTTTGATGAATTATTTCTCTATTAATGCTCTTGTAATCAATACACAATTACAAATGTAAGTAAGCATCTTTTAAAATCTCGAGCCTAAATTTGACCCAAAATTCAGTTGTACTCCCTCCGTAAAGAAATATAAGAGTGTTGATCTCCAAATGCTAAACGCTCTTACAATTCTTTACAGAGAGAAGTGTATTTTTGTGATCTAACCCATAATTGTAGATATATTTTCTTGCAGTAAATTCTTTTGAGTACAGATATAGTCAGTTAATGTCATCTAAATTAGTACTACTAGTAGAACATTTTTTGCGTTGAACTTTTGTCTTAACCTAACAAAGTAACAATTTTGGGACGGAGGGGCATATTCTACATGGGAAAACACTTTCCCATTGAAAAAAGAACATTCTGCAAACGAATTGCTCGATGAAACCGGAGGAAAATGGTTCTCCTACTGCTTCCTTTTCTTACTACTACTGACAGTACTAGACCAAATGGTCATTAACAGTAAATAATGATGGACTGCTTAAACAAAGGCCTTAATAAACAAATGGTTCGTGTGGGAGCGAGTCACGCAGCTCACCTGCCTGCCTGCACACAAGCCGTGCAGAGCGCACGCACACCCAGGCCCCCTTCGGTCCACGAGCTCCTCACCGGGCCACTGTAGAAGCCCCAGCCCTCTTTTGGACCAGGGCCAAAGGCCGGTCAAACGAGCCGAGCCACCATTGCGGCACTGTCTCCCTCCAGCCTTGTGACCGCATGAATGCCCTGCCCCCCTCCCCGCAACTTTTCTCCGCCACACCACTCCAGAATTACTTACTGCATCAAAAAGCTCGCAAAGACCCAATCATCCCAGAGGTACAACAACGAGATCAATGAAGGCCCGTTAGTAAAGACGGTAGAAAAACGGCGAGGCCATGATGCGGTGTGCAGTGCGCTGCTGCTGCTAGAGGAGTAGTAGAAAAGAAAAGCTCACCGTCCAGCGGGCGGTGGTGGTGCTCCTCATCTCATCTACTCCGGCGTGCCGTCTTAAAAACTGCCCGGTCCTGGCCGTCTTTTGACCGCTTTTTTCACCTATCACCGCGGCGTCCTCCCCTTCGCTTGCCGCGCCTATATACCGTCACATCATGGGCTTTGGGCGGCAGCGGAGCAGATAGATAGACCATCAGAAACATTTCTTGGTAGGCCGGCCGAATTGAACTCGATGGGACTTGTCATTACACGGAACATTTCTCGCCACCGCTTCCGCTGCCTGAACATGAGCAAGCGAGGTGAGTGAACATGAGCACAGAGCCTCCGCACTGTACACTACGAGTGCTCCTACAAGCTAAAAAAATGAATACTTTACTGAATTTACATTAATCAAAATAGCTGCACCACGCCCTAGTTCGTACTAGCTTTGCTATCACAATGATATTTTAGGAAGTTGCTCAGAAGTCTACGAAAACCAAGCCCAGCATACTGTAAGCACAAAGTTGAAAGGACAAAAATAATGGGCCAAGCAGAGCGAGACGACGCGGGCAGAGCCATGTCCATTTTTTCTACATAAAGAGAGACAGAGCCCCCAGCGCCACCTCAGCGGAGCGCCGGAGCCCCACGCCTCGCTCCCCCAATAACTTCACCCCATCACTGTCTCCCTCCCTGCTCTGCGGTTGCATTTGTGGTGCTGCGCTCCTCCTCTACCTAACCAACCCCGACGTCACGGACTCCCACGGCTCCGGCTCCGGCTCCGGCCCCCAAACCAAAACCCTATAAACCGTCTGGTCTGGCCGGAGGCCTCCCCACCCCACCCGAAGGTTGCAGATTCCGGTGTGGCAATGGCGAGGGCCCCGACCATGGTCGTCCAGGACGACTACATCGACATGGACCTCTCCCCCTCCTCGCCCCAGTGCGCGCTCCTCGAGTTCGAGTTTCAGAGCGCTGGTGGAGGTGGGGTTGGCGGTGTGTCCAGGCGCAGGGAGGAGGCGGCCTACGCGTCGCCGGCGGACGAGCTGTTCTACCGGGGCAAGCTCCTGCCGCTCCACCTCCCGCCGCGGCTGCAGCTCGTGCAGAAGCTGCTGCAGGAGCAGCAGGTGAATGTGCCGGAGATCAAGCCGGCGGCGGCAGCGGCGGCGGTGCCTAGTGTGAGTGTGAGTGCGGGCGCGGAGGTGGAGGATGGCGGCGACGGCAAGGTGGGCGCCAAGAGGTATTCTTGGTCCAAGAGGCTGAAGCTGATGAAGCGGTGGACGTCCAGGGAGTACATCAAGTCCCTCTTCCTCGCCAAGGCAGGCGACCTCGGCATCGTCAATGGCAGCTGCGGGAGGGAGCGGGCGAGCCTGCTGGACCAAGACGAGCTCTGCAGCCACCGCAGGTCCTTCTCCGGCATCATCCGGCGGGTGCGCCTGGTGGTGGCCACGAAGGCGGCGGCGTCGGCGACGGCGCCGCCGGGGACCTCGCCGCTCTGCTCCTCGTCCTCCGCCTCGTCCTCCTCCTCGTCGACGCCGTCCTGCGGCAACGCGGAGCGGTTCTTCCTCCGGCCGAGGGCGGCGGCGATGCCGGTGCTGAAGCGGAGCAGCAGCGCCGGGTCGGAGGAGGGGGCCATCCAGGGCGCCATTGCCCACTGCAAGAGGTCCCACCAGCAGCTGCTGCAGCAGGGGAGGAAGAGCGCCAGCGGCGTGGTGTTCTACTCCGTGTCCAACACCCCCAGGATCTCCACCTCCGTCGCCGCCGCCGCCGCCAACGAGTCCTCGCAAGAGAGGCAGGAGATGTGCAGGGGATGACTCCATGAGCTCCAATGTTTTCTTTCCTTTTCTTTCCCCTTCTTTCTCTCTGGTTTTGGGGGGAAATGTTTGTGAAGATGAGCAATGTGCCTGTGAATTACTTGTGAGGAATCAAGAACTTCTCTTTGATTTTTGCCTTGGTTATCATTGTTCATGTTCATCTCTTCTTCATTCATGTGAATGGACCAAAAGCTCTGTTCTTCTACTAGTTGTGTGTGACCAAAAGATCAAAAAATGCTTCCACCATTGATTGATCATTGATCTTGGCAAGTGTTGCTGGGATCGGGAAGCATCATCATATACACCATTGCTACACCACCTTGAGTGAACAAACTATTGTGCGTGGGGGCAGGGGTGAGCGTACGGCGCTGTGCCGATGAATGGTGTGCTAGGATGGCACTGACTTGGTGGCAGATTTGATTCCACTCAAAGTACACACTACTTGACCATGCCCTCTCCTGTGCAAAATATTCATTCCAATCCGGTGTTATAAATTGGGTCATGCATGCTTTCACCTACCTCGCACACATTGCTCGCTCCCTCCATGCCCCTGCCAACTTCTGCTCCACGCTGCATCTCGTTCGCCATGCCTTGGCTTGGCTTCAAAACAAAGGCTCTGTGAGTGTTGCACTAGTGCTCCATGGAAAATGCTTTGCTTTCCTTTGAACCTACACATGGCCGGCCAATGGAGTAGAAATCATCCAAAGCTTTCTGTTGTGGTTAACAAGGTTAGAAGATGACTGTCCTATCTGCACATCCAAAAGGAATAGCCAAACATAAACTAGTGCAAGTACTCTGTTATAAATTAAAAACTACAATGTGGCCATTGTAACTAGTAGCATTACTCATGAAATCATTTGAACTTTTGTGATTGTGTCCTACCAGAGATACTTAGCTTTATATGTTTGTTGGAAACTAATTATGTATCGTATCAGAGATACCTGGAACAGTTGGAAGGTGGTAGCAATGGTGCATAGGGAGCTGAGTCACTGACAAAGCCACACAACACAATGGGGTGGCCAAAAAGGCTCGCAGCCTTGGCTTGTGATGATGATGATTGCCAGTTCCCCAGTCCTCCCCTCCACCACGGCTTGTCCTCCTCCATCTTCTTCTGATCGGGACGTGTCATTGCCACGCAATGCAAGCACGCCACCACCACAACCACCACCACAGGCCGAGCACGAGCACTGGGAGGGAGTGCGATGGGCCAGAGCCAGAGGGAGAGGGAGAGAAATCTCACAGAGCGCACGGGAGATTATTCCCCCTCCTTTCACCGTCCATCTCCCAGCGACAGTTAAAGCCAGCACAGCACAGGGTTTAGCAGCGGCATCTTGGAACCGCATGGGGCGAGCCAGCGAAACCCTAATGCGAGCAGAGGGAATCTTCCTCCCCGGTGGCCATGGGGGGAAAAGGGCTCGCCTTTCCGTTGCCCGGGCGGAGGGGAAAAGCTGGAGAGGGATTTCCAATCGCAACAAACCGCTGGAAAAGGCGCCTCCCCCTCCCTCCACCCACTTGCGCTGGCAGCGGCAGCCGCAGCAGCGCCCGCCGCTTTGCTTTGCTTTGGTTCGTGTGCGCGAGCCCATCCATGGCTACCCGGCCGTGCAGAATGATTGCTTCCTTCCTTCCTTCTGGGCTCCGGCCTCCAGCGAGCGAGCGAGGGCGCGTACAGATACGGACCAAAGCGTGGAATCGGCATCCAGAAACAGTGGAGACCCAGGTGCCGCTGCTGGTACTGTATTATCTCTCGGCCACCGGCGTATTTGCAAGCCTGAAAAAAGTGAAAATACCATGGAGGCGGCAGAGGAACAATGGAGCCACTGTTGGGTTGCTGGCTAGCATCTGGTACAACATTGGTTATTTTCATTGCGTTTTTCATTGCGTTGCGGCAGGAGGACAGACAGGGGTGGCAGATGGTTTGACTGAGGGGTCAAAGTTATGGAGAGAACGCGTAATGTAATACGGGCATCTCACTGAGCCCATGGACCAAGATATGCTTGTTTATCATGCTGATGGCAGCAGTAGTACAGTGAAATGCAACTAACTGCAAGGCAGGACGGGACAGGACAGAGGCGGGGCTTCAATGCCCCGTGCAAACAGACTTACCTAATCTCATGTGACACTTAGGGCAGTAATTTTATATTATGTGCAGGCAGGCAGGCATGCATGTTTCCTTCTCTACGGGTGGTGGTAGAAGACAGGGGATGAGACAAAACGGGATTAATACCTGTGGACAGCCAGAGGGGCGCCATCTTCCTTCCTTCCCCACACACACCTGTTGCATTCCAACAAGCATCAGTACTGTACTACTACCACAGGTTAAACTTTTTTCTCTAACACAGGTACTACTGCAGGTTAATCTTTTAGTGAGGGAGACATGCCAAAGCCATACCTTGGCCGGTTGCTGAGTCCTCAACAGTGTAGGTTTCCCACGAGTGACGTTGCCCCGAGTCCTGACCGATTCCTCCGGTTGCATACGCCAAGGGTTGCGTTCGGACAGGCGCCGGCCATATGTCCCGTGTATGTATAATCTCATCTCACAATGGACAACTCCATGATGATTGCAGCAATGTGACATACTCTCTGGTTTCTCAATCCAGAATGGACTTCACAGAACCTCAAGTATTATTTTACCAATAATTATAGGAGTACCCCGCGTTATGTTCCGCCTTCGACAGAATCACAGAAACACGCATTTCCTTCCATATTACTCCGCCCTAAAAGAAATATAAAAGCATTTAGATCACTAAAGTATGTCCGTAAGCAAATAAAAGAATGTAAAATGATCAACGAATAAAAGGATCAAAAGCGCCTGCTTAAGATGCCTGCAACCTTCCTGAAATGTGGTACACAGTCTATCAGTGATAAGAAACCTAGATACCCAAAAATGCTTCACTTTTTGCTGCTCAGAGTGTGTTTGTTCATTGGGAGCTCTAGAGACATGCATGCGAGGACAAGTAAGCTAAATACAACAGCAAAAGTTGAACCAGGTTGAAGATAAATGGTGCAGGCATGTTCAGGACCCCTCATCATGTAGGCAGCTGCTGCAATGCTAGATAAGTTGGGCTACTTCTCTAGACACGACAAAATTGAATCAGGGCACCACTCTGAACAACAAGCAATTTGCATAGATGAGTGTGTCGACCATCTGATTCCATACTCCCAGCTTCAAAATATCACACAAGTGATGATCGCCTAGAAGGAAATGCAATTTTCTATATTAGCTAGTCTTATTGCACACACACACTGACACACACACAGTTGAATCATGATTTAATGTATGACTCGCAGCCTGATGCCCACAAATACATGTTGTCATTGTTTTAAGCTGTTGATACATGTTGTCAATCGGTACGTACAGCTGAAGAGGATGCTTGCTTGTTTTCTCATGAAAATGAAAAACACCTCAACATGCGAATAATTAGCAACAACAATCTGCATAATTCAATACAAAGTAGTAAGGAACTAATCATAAACTGAAGCAAATGTCATGCACTACAGCTGTGTGTTACCTTCGTTTCGTCATTAACACCAATATAGCCAGATAGCTTCTTATCTATAGCTAGCTCTCTTCCAGCTCACCAGAGTTGTATACTGTTACGCTTTTCATCTGGATATTGTTGACAAGAACGAATTGAACGATAATAAGCACAGGATACCGTGTTCCAAACAAAATGGAGAGATAAATTTAAATTCTTAAGGGAAACTTTGTCAAGTTGAATAAAGGTTGATAGGCCTTTAAAAGATTCTGATAGCTCACTCAAACTAGAAGATATAAAAATTAACCTATCTATTGCGGAGTTCAGTCTTTCTTCAGGACAACCATAACAAATTTGCATCTCTGTTATCTGAACTCGTCCATGTTACCTGATTTTGGATGTTGCAGACAGAAAAGGCTTCCGAAGTCTCTTGTAGAGCATTAGCAGCTGTATTACATTCCCTTAGAGCACAAGGGGACACGAATTGTTATGACATACTTGTGCCTGGAATAAAATTTGGACAGATCTCGCCATAAGAATTTCTACAGGTATAAGACAGGGGATAAGACAAAACAGGATTAATACCTGTGGACAAAGAGGCGCCATCTTCCCCACACCTGTCGAATTCCAACATCAGCACTACAGGTTAATATTTTTCCTCGCACAAGTAGAGGTTAACCTTAGTGGGAGAGTCAGAGAGACAAGGCAAAACCATACCTTTGGCCGGTTGCTGAACAGTGCTGGTTTCCCATGAGTAGCATCGCCTGATTCCTGACTCCTCTGGTTGCATTCAGACAAGCACCGGCCATATGTCACGTGTACAATTTCACAATGCACAGCTCAATGATTGCAGCAATGCACATACTCTCTGGTTTCCAGATCCAGAATTGATTCCACAGAACCATAGGTATTTTGAAAATAAATAAACCATGGGAGTAACACACGTTATGTTTCGCCTTTGACAGAAACACGCATATTTTTCAAGAACACATGTAACAAATATTAAGCAAAATGCACTCAGATATGGTATCATGAACTACGAAAGGGATCAAAAGCACCTGCTTAGGATGCCTGCAACTTTCCTGGATATGGTACATAGTCTATCACTGATAAGAAACCTAGATGCCCAAAAATGCTTCGCTTTTTCCTGCTCAGAGCGTGTTTGTTCAATGGAACTCAAGAGACATTGCACATGAGCACAAGCAAGCTAAATACAAGAGCAAAAGTTGAACTAGATTGAAGTGTAGGTTTTGCCCGAGTCCTGACTCCTCCGTCTGCAAACGCCAAGAGTTGCATTCAGACAAGGCACCGGCCATATTCACGATGGACAGCTCCATGATTGCAGCAATGCACATACTCTCTGGTTTCTCAATCCAGAACGGATTTCACAGAACCTTGAGTGTATTTTGCCAATAATTATAGGAGTACCACACGTTTTGGTTTCACCTTTGACAGACACACAAATGTTTTCCTATAATATATGGCACTAATGGTAAGCAAGATTTACTCAAATGTAAAATCAAGAACTAAGAAAGGGATCAAAAGCACCTGCTTAAGATGCCTGTAGCCTTCCTGCAATGTGGTACATAGTCTACCTGCTCAGTGATAAGAAACCTAGATACCCAAAAAAATGCTTCACTTTTTGCTGCTCAGAGTGTGTTTGTTCATTGGAGCTCAAGAGACATCCATGTGAGGACAAGCAAGCTAAATACAACAGCAAAAGTTGAACCAGATTGAAGATAAACGGTACATGCATGTTCAGAGAGAGGGGGGGGGGGGGGGGGGGGGGGGGGGGCATCATGTAGGCAGCTGCTGCAATGCTAGATAAGTTGGAATACTTCTCTGGACACGAGAAAACATAATCAGGGCACCATTCTGAATAACAAGCAATTTGCACAATGAGTTTGTCTACCACCAGATTGCATACTCCCAGCTTCAAAGATCATACGAGTGATGATCATTTAGCAGGAAATGCAATTTTCTCTCTTAGCTAGTCTTATTGCACACACAGAGTTGAATCATGATCAAATGTATTACTCACTCACAGCTTGATGCCCAGAAATACCTTGAACATTGTACAATGAAACATTCGGTGATTATACTGTGATTGTTTTAACCTGTTGATACATGTTGTCCATTGGTACATGAAGCTGAAGATGGTGCCTGTTTGTTTTCTCACAAAAATGAAAAACAACTTACATGTGCCTAATTTGCATAAATGCATATACTACTCAAAAGAAAAATTCACTACTCCCTCTGTATCAAAATATAAGACGTTTTTCGATACTCTTTTTTGATACAAAGGGAGTATAAAAATACGTCTTGTATTTTGATACAGAGGGAGCACCAGGCAATATCAACGACCGACAGGACCACACTAAAGGCTCGTTGGGAGGCTTAGCCTGATGACAATCTGCATAGATTAATACAATGTTAATAAAAAAATCAATCACAAACTGAAGCAAATGTCATGGGCAATACAGTTGTGTGTTACCTTTGTTTTGTCATTCACACCAATATAGTCAGATAGCTTCTTATCCATAGCTAGCTCTTTTCCAGCCCACCAAAGTTGTATGCTGTCACGCTTTTCATCTGGATATTGTTTACAAGAACAAATTAAATACTAAGAAGAGGATATCCCGTGTTCCAGAGAAAATGGAGAAATGAATTTAAACTCTAAAGGAAACTTTGTCAAGTTGAATAAAGGTATACTGTATCTACATTACAGTTTTTAAGAGATTCAAAGAGCTCACTGAAACCAGGAAATATACAGAATAACCTATGTATTGTGGAATTCAGTCTTTCTCCAGGAATGCTGTATCTAAACTCATTCACGTTACCTGATTTTGGATGTTGCGGACATAAGGCCTCCGAAGTGTCTGGTAGAGCATTAGCAGCTGCCTTTTCAATATTCTTGATATGTTCCCTTAGAGCACGAGGGGAAACGAATTTGTTATGACGTACTTGTACCTGGAATAAGATTCAGATAGATCTCAACTCTTCAAGCAAAACATTCCAGCAAGCACTATCGTGATATATCAACTCTTAAAGAATTTTGGTTGATTGATAATAAGGCAAGGGCTAATTTAGCTTTCATTTCCCAAACTGGAAACACTGACCAAGAACCAAACAAATTACATGGGCATGTTCAGAAACAATTATTACATGATGTAGCTGAGAGGGAAGTCAAACCAATGTACAAGACTTCTAAAACAAGAAAGTTTTGGCTACTAAATAAGCAAACGCAGAAACGCGCTAAGAGACTCTAGGACAATCCAGCGGCCTTTATGTAGCAACTGTCGATGGTCTGTGACATAGCAGAAGCTAGCTTTTCATCATCTCCATTTTCTTGAATACTAAATAAAAGTTCTGAAATGATCGTTATTCAGACCAAAAAAATCAATGGTTTCGCTTGTTAATGTAACAAATGTCTGCAAGCCCTTGAAACTGCATGCCAAAGCGCCATAGACAGTAGCGGCACCGGTTCATTCACAAGTATACACACATGACATTTCCCATACACTAAGCTCCATTAAAACAAACCATGTTTCGGTGTCAACAAAAAATTTACAAAAAATAAAAGAATTCATTAATTCTTATTGGCTGGTGCAACCTCAGCTTATCATCCTATTCAGTAAATTCAGTACAACGTACATGAATGATGTAGCAGCAGCATAAGTTAGTTCATCACACCAGTAGGCAGGGGTAGTACAAGTAACAAAATCACACATGTCTACAATCCCCCCCCCCCCCCCCCCCCCCCCCTCATGGAGCTCAGTTGTAAGCCTCATGCGCTCAATCAATTGTACTAGCTATCGACATCGATCCACACCTGAAGCTCTCAAAGCTACAGAGCTGGAACAAATCCAGGCATCTCCCACAAACAAATCGACAGAACTGGAACAAATCCAGGCATCTGAGTTGAGCAGCTAGTGAAACGAGTCGAGAAACTTTACCTTGGAGGCGTAGGCTTCGGCCTCCGACAGAGCCCTCTCCAGCTCGCCGCTCGGGCACCTCTCTGCAACCGCAACAAAAACATCAGCGCGTCAGTCCGAATTCGATCCGCTCATCCATGGCAGGCAGCGGCTAGCGCGACGCGGCGTCGGGAACTTTCATCACTCGCCTCGGAGGCGGCGGCAGAGGGAGAGGACGCGGGCCTGGAGGCCGGCGGTGCCCTCGAGCGCGGCCGCCACGTCCGCGACGGCGGCGGTGGCGGCGCACTCGTAGAGGAACTCCATCTCCTCCTCCTCCTCAGACGGGGACGGGGGCGGAGACGAGGACGAGGTCGACGATTTCACGTGCAGCACCACCATGTCTCGCGCTCGGTTGCTCCGGCTGAAGGTTCTGGAAGCTTCCTCCGGCTGGGGGAGACGGGACGGCCCAGCGTACGTGGTCAATGTGTTCAAGGAGGGAAGCTAGCGGCCGTTTGATCATAATCACACGGTGGAGAATGAGACAATGCACCATACATCAAGAAATTAGAGAAAAATTGAGTAAAAAACTAAGATTTTAGTGACCTACCCCCATTGTCAGGACGTTGGCTCTGCCACTAGGTATAAGAGCATCTCCGGCCGTTCGGCCCCCCAAGACGCATAAAAATCGCCCTCTGAGGGCGAGCCGGCGATGCAATCGGCGCTGGGGCGGTTTTGCGACTAGTCGTCGCCCCCAGACGTCGAAATTGGCTCACTTTTCAACCCTATTTCGGCAAATAAAGGGTATATGGGCGACAATAGGCCCATATTCGGCGTGGTTCGCCGTTGTTCGACGTTCAATTATGCACATAAATTTTTTTATCACATATTTCATCACAAAAATATCAAATACTTCAACAAAATAGTACAACAACAAATAGTTCAATACAAATTATATAGTTCAACAAATAAAAACTCATATTTCATCACACGTCGCGCCCGGCGTCGCCCTTGAGCCTCCATAGATGCCCTATCAGATCTTGCTGCAGTTGATGATGCACCTGTGGGTCTCGGATCTCCTGACGTATACTGAGATAGGCAGTCCAGGTTGCCGGTAGCTGGTGATCAACTTCGGCTAGAGGACCCTGCCTGTAGTATGGTTCAGTGTCAAACACTGGGTCTTCTTGCTCGCTCTCGATGATCATGTTGTGCAAGATGACACAGCAAGTCATAATCTCCCACATTTGATCTTTCGACCAGGTCTGAGCAAGGTACCGGACAACAGCAAATCGAGATTGGAGCATACCAAATGCCCTCTCGACATCCTTCCTGCAAGCCTCCTGAACCTTCGCAAACCAGGCGTTCTTGCCTCCTGGCACAGGGTTTGAGATCGTCTTCACAATTGTCGACCATCTCGGATAGATGCCATCAGCTAGATAGTACCCCTTGTTGTAGTGCCGCCCATTGATCTCGAAGTTCATCGGAGGAGAATGACCTTCAACAAGCTTGGCAAAGACAGGAGAGCACTGCAGCATGTTGATGTCATTGTGAGTTCCTGGCATACCAAAGAAGGAGTGCCAAATCCAGAGGTCCTGTGTGGCCACCGCCTCAAGCACTACACTGCAACCGCCTTTGGCGCCTTTGTACATCCCCTGCCAAGCAAATGGGTAATTCTTCCATTTCCAATGCATGCAGTCGATACTTCCAACCATCCCAGGAAATCCTCTTGCTGCATTCTGTGCTAGAATCCGAGCAGTGTCTTCCGCATTGGGTGTTCTCAAGTATTGTGGTCCAAACACTGCCACCACTGCCCGATAGAACTTGTAGAAACACTCTATGCTGGTGGACTCGGCCATGCGCCCATAGTCATCGAGTGAATCACCGGGAGCTCCATATGCAAGCATCCTCATCGTTGTCGTGCACTTCTGGATGGAGGTGAATCCAAGAGCGCCGGTGCAATCCATCTTGCACTTGAAGTAGTTGTCGAACTCCCGAATGGAATTCACAATCCTGAGGAAGAGCTTTCGGCTCATCCGATAACGGCGCCGAAATGTTTTCTCGTCGTGAAGTGGAGCATCGGCGAATTAGTCGGAGTAGAGCATGTAGTAGCCTTCGAGACGATGTCGGTTCTTTGCTTTCACCCGCCCAGGCGCCGAGCCACCTCGCCGCGGCTTTTCGTTGCTCGCCAGCAGCTGGGCGAGGGCGGCGAGCACCATGAGATGCTCTTCTTCCTGGACGTCGGCCTCGGCTTTCTCCTCCAGCAGCGCGGTGAGCGCTTCCTCGTCATCCAAGTCCATCGCCGAGGCAGGCAAATCGCCAAACACCTTGCACTCGGTGGGCGTGTACCCACCGCTAAACCACGCCCCCGCGGCCGAAAACGGCGGCCGGAAATGCCCAGCTACTGTTGGAGGGGCTGTCGCGGCGAAGCACTGCTATTTTTCCGGCGGGGAATGGCTATCTAGCGGTGTAGGGCGGCGGGCGGCGCCGGGATATAGCTACTGGTGGCCGAGAGCGCAGGGGGTGGGAGGCGAGTCGGGGAAGAAAACCTTGACTTTTCCCCTGATGGTGTGGGCCAGCCACGCTTTTCCCTTGCGCCGGAGCCCCCAACTGCTCCCCAGTGCGCCGGGTTCGGCCTGTGACCGCCGGGCAGAAAAAAGGGTCGAACCGGCGATTTTCGGCGTCCTAGGGGCACGACTGGGGCGTTTTTTCCGTGCCGGCGCCAAAAAAGTGGCCTGGGGAGGCCTGTTGGTGGCGCGGCTGGAGATGCTCTAACTTGCCCGAGTGTGGCGCAAAGATTGATGTCACATTGGGTCTTTTGCAGAAAAGGAGAATTTTATCTTCTTCTATTGTTATTATAGTCCTTGGTCATTATCATGTCTATGCTACTCCTGTTGGAAATATGCCCTAGAGGCAATAATAAATTAGTTATTATTATATTTCCTTGTTCATGATAATCGTTTATTATCCATGCTATAATTGTATTGATAGGAAACTCAGATACATGTGTGGATACATAGACAACACCATGTCCCTAGTGAGCCTCTAGTTGACTAGCTCGTTGATCAATAGATGGTTACGGTTTCCTGACCATGGACATTGGATGTCGTTGATAACGGGATCACATCATCAGGAGAATGATGTGATGGACAAGACCCAATCCTAAGCCTAGCACAAAGATCGTGTAGTTCGTATGCTAAAGCTTTTCTAATGTCAAGTATCATTTCCTTAGACCATGGGATTGTGCAACTCCCGGATACCGTAGGAGTGCTTTGGGTGTGCCAAACGTCACAACGTAACTGGGTGGCTATAAAGGTACACTACGGGTATCTCCAAAAGTGTCTGTTGGGTTGGCACGAATCGAGATTGGGATTTGTCACTCCGTGTGATGGAGAGGTATCTCTGGGCCCACTCGGTATGACATCATCATAATGTGCACAATGTGATCAAGGAGTTGATCACGGGATGATGTGTTACGGAACGAGTAAAGAGACTTGCCGGTAACGAGATTGAACAAGGTATCGGGATACCGACGATCGAATCTCGGGCAAGTATCGTACCGATAGACAAAGGGAATTGTATACGGGATTGATTAAGTCCTTGACATCGTGGTTCATTCGATGAGATCATCGTGGAACATGTGGGAGCCAACATGGGTATCCAGATCCCGCTGTTGGTTATTGACCGGAGAATGTCTCGGTCATGTCTGCATGTCTCCCGAACCCGTAGGGTCTACACACTTAAGGTTCGATGACGCTAGGGTTATAAAGGAAGTTTGTATGTGGTTACCGAATGTTGTTCGGAGTCTCGAGTGAGATCCCGGACGTCACGAGGAGTTCCGGAATGGTCCGGAGGTAAAGATTTATATATGGGAAGTCCTGTTTTGGTCACCGGAAAAGTTTCGGGGTTTATCGGTAACGTACCGGGACCACCGGGAGGGTCCCGAGGGTCCACCAAGTGGGGCCACCTGCCCCGGGGGGCCACATGGGCTGTAGGGAGTGCTCCTTGGCCTACATGGGCCAAGGGCACCAGCCCCACTAAGGCCCATGCGCCTAGAAGGGGAGAGGGGGCAAACCCTAAGGGCATATGGGCCCTAAGGCCCATACACCCTGCGCCTCCCTCTCCTCCCCCCACTTGGCCGCCACCCCTTGGCCATCTAGGGCTGCCGCCCCCCCTAGGGGTGGGAACCCTAGAGGGGGCGCAGCCCCTCCCCTTCCCCTATATATATGAGGCCTAGGGGGCTGCCCATAACACACGCGATTCGATCTCTCGTTGGTGCAGCCCTGTGTCTCTTCTTCCTCCTCTTCTGTGGTGCTTGGCGAAGCCCTGCAGGATAGCCACGCTCCTCCATCACCACCACGCCGTTGTGCTGCTGCTGGATGGAGTCTTCCTCAACCTCTCCCTCTCTCCTTGCTGGATCAAGGCATGGGAGACGTCACCGGGCTGTACGTGTGTTGAACGCGGAGGTGCCGTCCGTTCGGCACTAGGATCTTCGGTGATTTGAATCACGACGAGTATGACTCCATCAACCCCGTTCTCTTGAACGCTTCCGCTTAGCGATCTACAAGGGTATGTAGATGCACTCTCCTTCCCCTCGTTGCTAGTCTCTCCATAGATAGATCTTGGTGACACGTAGGAAAATTTTGAATTTCTGCTACGTTCCCCAACAACTCCCTCCGTTCCATATTAGTTGTCTATGAAATGGATGTATTTAGATGTATTTCAGTGCTAGATACATACGTTTGAGCGACAACTAATATGGGACAGAGGGAGTAGACCGGTGCATGAATGGCAGCCTCATCGGTCTTACTGTTAGAGATACGACGGGCAAATCAAACGGCGAAGAATTAGTGAATTACTGAAAGCAGCTTAATATGTCCCCAATCCATGTTAACAACAGCAAGCCTTGCAAGTTTCCTTGTCAATCATATGTGTATCACTGCCTCACCATCAATTAACAAGAAATTTCAATGATGACATAGCACTACGGAGAAGAAAAACTTGAGGATGAGCATGGGAGGGAAAGGAGGCGAGGACCCCAGCACCGAGTTGCCGGCACCGCCGAGCTACTGCTAGATCTAGAAAGGGGAGGAGGCAGGGAACACACCATTGGTTTGCCGTACGTGAGTTGCACAACGCGGGGCTGTAGCTTGGCAACGGATCTGAACTGCAATCGCAGTGGCCATCGGCAAGCAAGAGGGACTCGAAGGGGGATGTAACTCCATTAGGTTTGGGGAATTTCGGGAATGTGCACACACTGCGGAGGAAGAAGAAGGAAATTGGCTAGAAATATAACTAGAAGGGAGGGTCCTTTTTGCACATAAGCGTGTAGTTATGCGTACGACTCTCTCCATAAAGATTTGTGCCATCCAATTCCAATCTGATGGCTTATATTGAATTTTTCCATTCTTTCACCGGAGGCCGTTTTTCTATCATAGTTGCTCCCATTTGAGGTGGTTGCTGCAAAAGCTCTGTTATATAACTAACTGTTGCTAGGGGGTTTTCATAAAAATACATTCGGTGGCTTGAGATCCCTCAACCAGAATTTGTGTCATCCCCATCGTACGGCTTGATGATTACCGCATCTCCTCTGAAGTGCCACGGTCCCTCTTGCATGACCCTCTCCCAATCCCCCAAGCAAGAAAACTGGATGGTGTACAAGTTATCCTCCAACGGCTTGAAGTTTGCCGTTTGCGAGAGATCCCACGCTGCTCTCATGTTGCGAAAGAACCAATACTGGCTGTAAGTTTTCTCCGAGTGAATCCTAGCGATAGCCAGCCATCGGGCCGCCTCCGGGGGGGCCTGGTCTTCGTCGAAAACTACATCATCCAGATCTTCCTCCTTCAATCCCAATTCCTCCATCATCCTCCTCACATCCTCTGTCTCCGATGAGCCAGCCGCCGATGTGTTTTTGGCTGCGCTCGAAGACATCTTTCAGAATCCTAACCCGAATGATGAGAATCAGTTGGCCCTTGTTTGCGAGAACCCAAAAAAACCCCGGTCCCCCCACCCGAGCGATCCCCCAAGAGGAGAGCCCCTCGATCGATCGCACCTTGCGGTGGCGGGAGGACGAGGTAGGGAAACCAGCAGTCTCGATGGCGGTAGATCGCCCCGGGAGGAACAAAACCCTAACGAGAGGGAAAGTTACTAGTAAATAAATGGGTTGGCAGTGCTCCGTTAGTCCAGAATCTCTGCCTTCATGGCCCATTTCGTGACAGACTTCTGAGCCGGTCCTATATAGCCTTACGGTGTCATGTTGCTTGGTAGTCAGATGTGGGCCATGGGCCATGCAGAAGTTAATAATATGCCAACTATACCTAGGCCTATACGTCCCTTTTTGAGGATCTCACTGCGTGTGGACGGGGCAGATAACGAGCACACATGTGCTCGGGAGTATAATAGCACTTTCGTTTAACTGCTCTCTTCTTTGTCTCCCGTGCAAAGCCTAAGACTTCAGAATCCGCGTTAGGCAGCCGACCGACTAGGGGGTTTTCATAAAAATACATGAAGTGGCTTGAGCGACTCCGGGTTTTTTTCCTATTCTTTCATCAGAGGCCCTTTTTCTATCCTAGTCGCAGTAAGCACAGGAATGCAAAACAAGAAAGAAATGTTAACCACACAGAGAACACATACAAGTTTGGCTTAAAACAAATTCTTTCATGGTTGATTCTCAAGCAACTTTAATTTAAAAAACTGCACTTTGAGGATGGCTAAAATAGTTTTGGTGGGAAGATTACTTATCAAGACAATATAATTAACGAATCACTGAAAGCAGCTTAATACACTAGTGCAGAACCGGGCTTTAGCGCCGGTTCGTAAGGGTCTTTAGTGCCGGTTCCACAACCTGCACTAAAGAGCTGGGACTAAAGGTCACCCCCTTTAGTACCGGTTCATCACGAATCGGCTGACAGTGTCCTGGACTAGGGGGTACTCAATACGTCGTCTCCCGATCTGTTAGATTGGGCCGAGGACCTCCATGGTCGTATACTCATGGGCTAGTTTGGACAGCTGCCACATACATGGAAGATTCCACAAGACTTGGTGATCAAGACAAGGACTCCTCCCCACTGGCGTATTCGGCTAGGACTCTTGTTATCCTAGGCCTCTGGTGCATTATATAAACCGAGGCCAGGCTAGTCGATAGAACATATACAACAATCATACCATAGGCTAGCTTCTAGGGTTTTTGCCTCTCCGATCTCGTGGTAGATCAACTCTTGTAATACCCATATCATCAAGAATAAATCAAGCAGGACGTAGGGTTTTACCTCCATCAAGAGGGCCCGAACCTGGGTAAAACATCGTGTCCCCTGCCTCCTGTTCCCATCCGCCTTAGACGCACAGTTCGCGACCCCCTACCCGAGATCCGCCGATTTTGACACCGACATTGGTGCTTTCATTGAGAGTTCCGCTGTGTGATCGGCAAAAGGATCGATGCCTCGTCTGCAGATTAACTGCGATGTCGACATCTTCGTCGCCGGCTCAACTGGTCACCTTGGCTTGACCAAGGACTGTGCCCTGCCTCCGATCGTCATGTTCGGACGAGGGCCTTCGTCAACATCAACTCCGATCTCTATCAAGATCATGGAGGAATCATCCATGGAGCTCGGGGGCTCAACATCAACATTGCCCTCGGGTGACCGTGCTATTTTTTCAAACAGCGAACTTGTATCCGCTACCACCACCTCTTAGAGCATCTCCTTGATGATCCCTTTGGTGGAATTGTGCGGAATTGAGTATACAACAACCATGCAAAATTTCGTCGAGTTTCAATGGAGGAATATGTCAAATCTGGACGAGTTTAGGGCGTGATCTCCAGAGCCCAGCTCGGAGGTCCTTTGGAAGATCCAACCGTTCATCTACTGCGGAATTCCCATATCTATGACCCCTCCAAATTTCAGCTCGATCCGACGGTTCAAACTCCGGGAACCTTCCGATGAGTGGACCAATTTTTGGATCTATTTTCTGCGCGAATATGGATCCGACCCGAATTCATGTTTCTTTATGAACGTGATATTGGACAACCTTTTTAGAGGAGCTCTCTTCTAGGGTATTGCGCGTCGTTTTTAAACACGTGCCTGTAAAATTTTAAGCCTCCCTTGGGGTCATCTTCATCATCATGCCGGTGTCAAACCAGTTCGGCAATATTGCTCCAAGGCTGCCGACCTGCGCTAGACACGTCGTCACTTTGTTGAGCCAAGCTCAACTTCTTTGGATCATCATCTCGGCAAGCCGAACAAGAGTTCGGCATCGCGAAGGATAAAACATCACCAACATCGTCACCCCACGGATTACACGGAGCGGGCACACCGGCATCGCCGCACGGTCACTTCATCAAGCCGACATTAACCACATCACGACCTGCATCGGCAGGGCCGCGCTGTTGCTTCTTCAAGCCAGTGTCCATCACGCCGAACTACTTCAACACCTCGGCTGACATGGCAGATACAACAACTCCTCACCGGCGTGCTCCGTCACCTCAGCTAGACCGGGGACTTGGCTATTTCTTCATCAACATACTCCGGTGACTTCGGCATCACCAGCCGACCAGTTTCATCACGTTAGCTGGACCGAGGGCTTCGCCTCGGCAAGCCAACCTTTGCAACATCACCAGGCCATCGCTTTATCGCCCATCAGGCAATGGGTGTGCGGATCAATTCCCGATTTTGGGAGTCTCTTTTCTTTGGAATGTTACAACAAATAAATCAGGTGCTATTAATCCTAACAATTTTTGCTTGTTGGGTTTATTTTTCTTAAGGAATTATTACTCTGGTTTGTTCCATCATCTGTACACAGGTCTATCAAATGGCGGCCACATTAAAAACGGCCGCGTGGTGGTTCGGTCAGTTTCCGTACATAGTTCGGCGAACGCCGCATCCGGAGCCGGACTGCCCTGCAAATTCAGGCTTGGCCATGCCTTCACCGCGTTACGCCGACGCCCTGCATCGACATGACTTCGGCGCCAGGCCACATCTCTTTCAATAAATTATTTTTGCGAAAAGCAATTATCCTTTTTGGACCGCACTATTTTATGTGTGTAGGTGATCGACTTCGACTGTGTCACGTGGTCTCTTCGGCAAGCCGACGTCGTCGTCCCAATCGGCGTAAATCGGCTCGCGTGATCACTTTGTTGGTCGTGTTGCCATACCGACGTGTTCGGTTGCCTCGGGGACTTCACATCGCCGAGAGAGCTCTACCTCATCGAGTGTTCGGTGCACAGGCCATATTTCTTTTATTACTCACTTTGCATAAATTATTGATTATGCAACAAATTTTTTTATTATTCCTATTATCTCCGGCTTGCACATTTTCTGTGCACAGATAGATAATCCGGGCAGCGCTGTCACCGCGGCGTATCGATGTATCACGTCACCTCGGCTGACCGGGAGCTTCATCATCACTTCATTAACACACGCTGGGGGCTTCGGCGTCACACTGCCGGCCTGCTCCATCGCCGCGGTCGGACTGGGGTTCTCACCTTGCCCATCGACTATGCTGCGTCACCACTTCATCAAGCCGAGTTCTTTACTCGGACATCTCGGGACCGGCTTGGGGGCTGGGATCTCGCCCCGCCACCAACTCAGCGTGCATCATCAACATCGAGCACATTAACCAGCTAAGTCGCTTTCATGCCTAAAAACTTTCAGTTTTAAATTTTGCTCGATTCGACCAAGCATTATACTTTTCGGCACAAAGTTGTTGTTTGTGACAAAGTTCCTTGTCAAAACTTTGTTTGCAACTCGCATATTCAAATACCCCGTTTATTTGGGGGCTCCCTTGATGGAGCTTTTCCTCTTGCATATAATTATACTTGTACGGCTTCGTTCCTTGTTCATGTATTATGCCACAATATGCACCATATTGACCTAAGCGATTTGCAAGCTGGGTTGCCTGGCTCCTGTGCTTACCCCTACGTTCCCGATTGTTCGGCTAGGGAGTAAAGGAAGCACCTCTGCGATTGTCACGACCGGGTCCTCCGAGCTCTGACGTCAGACTGGGTGAAGCCGAAAGCTAGCGCTCTTATTGTTTTCAATCATGGTCGGCACACAACGGAACTCATGAGTACAAAAAATCTACTGCACAAGTCTCATAGTAATAATGAGCACCAAAGAAAGGTATAGGTGGGAATACTATTTTCTTCGAAGATGCTTCTTACACTTCGTCTGTAATATAACATAAGTTCCCTGAGCGCGCTTTGTCTGTTATAGCCTTATGACCCGGTTGCCTGGTTATCGGAAACACTGTCGATATTCTCGACAGGTGGAGTACATAACACTTTTCGGTCCTAGACCGAAGAGGGAGAAGCCGATGGTCGGTTAAGACGCGTTTAAAGTTCGGGTGAACAAAGATATGATATTAGTACTTCGGTACATACAATCATTATACATAAAATTCTTTTACCCAAGTCACTTTTATATGAGCCGTTTTATAATAAGTGTTCTTCTTCTTAGTTGTTGCAAAGTTTTTATTACTATTATTATTCATCACTCCTTTTTTCGACACGAGTGTGTGGTTGTCAGTGTCAAAACCGGCGGATCTCGAGTAGGGGGTCCCAAACTGTGCGTCTAGACCGGATGGTAACAGGAGGCAAGGGACACGAAATTTTACCCAGGTTCGGGCCCTCTCGATGGAGGTAAAACCCTACGTCCTGCTTGATTAATATTGATGATATGGGTAGTACAAGAGTAGATCTACCACGAGATCGGAGAGGATAAACCCTAGAAGCTAGCCTATGGTATGATTGTTATGTATGAATGTGTTGTCCTACGGACTAAAACCCTCCGGTTTATATAGACACCGGATAGGGTTAGGGTTACATAGAGTCGGTTACAATGGTAGGAGATCTACATATCCGTATCGCCAAGCTTGCCTTCCACGCCAAGGAAAGTCCCTTCCGGACACGGGACGAAGTCTTCAATCTTGTATCTTCATAGTCCAAGATTCCGGCTGAAGGTATAGTCCGGCCATCCGGACACCCCCTAATCCAGGACTCCCTCAGTAGCCCCTGAACCAGGCTTCAATGACGACGAGTCCGGCGCGTAGTTTGTCTTTGGTATTGCAAGGCGAGTTCCTCCTACAAGTACTTCATAGAAGATTTTGAACACAAAGATAGTGTCCGGCTCTGCAAAAATAAGTTTCCACATATTGCCATAGAGAGAATAATATTTACACAAATCTAATCTGCTGACGTACTCCGTAGTGTGACATCATACCACGGCCAAGCCTTTATTCGAATCGTTTTACTGTCCCATCTCAGCGTGTTATGCGAGGCGGTTTCCTTGACACGTCTTGTTAAAGCAGAGATCGTGTCCCCTTATTCCGAGATTCTCATCAATACGGGCGTGGGTAACCCAACCACACCATTGATTACGACGCTTGGGAGATAAGCGAGTTTTAACAGGCTGGTGGGGACGCATAGTCGCGTCCACCCATATAAGGGGATAAGGATCCACCTTTTCACCTACGCCTTCTTCCTCCTTTGCCTATCCATTTTCGCGCACTCGAGCTCTAGCGCCCAAGTCCGCACTCCTCACCTCAACCTTCTCCAGCCATGTCCGGAGCGGGAGGCAAGTGGATGGTCTCCTCCGTTACGGAGGGACACATCAAAAGACTAAGGAAGGCCGGATACTTGTCCAACGACATTGCGCACCGGCTTCCTGAAGGGGGGCAGCTCATCCCTACCCCTAGGCCCCATGAGAGGGTGGTGTTCCTCCCCCATTTCCTCCGCGGACTGGGTTTCCCTCTCCACCCATTTGTCCGGGGGCTCATGTTCTACTATGGCCTGGATTTCCACGATCTGGCACCGAACTTTGTCCTCAACATCTCGGCGTTTATCGTCGTGTGCGAGGCCTTCCTCCGCATCAATTTCCCCCCGCTTGTTGTGCCAACAACACATGAGAGTAGGCGCGCCCAATATTATTGTGGGCAAACCGTTAACGTTCCCGGGGTGGGCGCTGTGGTAATAACCGAGGAGCATATTGCGCAGGCTGAAACGATCGGGATCACTGTTGGACAACTCCTCGATATCGAGCCCATGTCTCCGACTAGAGAGGAGGAAATAAAACGGAAATATGTCTGGGGCCAACCTTTGGTCGAGCCAGACGAGGTCGAGAACCTCCCAACGGGAATGTATGAATTGCATCGATGGTACATGGACATTACCAAGATTTTCAATCGAGAGTCCCTCATGGTGAATGTCAAGGAGGAGCATTACTACCATGAGAAAACTCTGGCCGTTGAGTATTCAGAACTATTTCAGTTATACAATCAAGACGCACTTGACAAATCTATCGACAGTTGCTATTGTCTGTAAGTGATTTCTTTCTGTAATTTAAGTCTCAAGCTAGCTGTAGTGATCATTTTGATCAATCATTACCTGTAATTATCCTCACTATATTCTTTTCTGTGGTATTATGCAGGATGAAGATTTATGAAATAAAAAAGGTGGATGCTATGGCATTGGGTTCGTTGACCCAAATACCATTAATGAATACAAATGGAAAATAGATTCATATTATGAAAAAAGTGTAGAGGAAAGCATGCTAGAGTTCTTCAAGCGCCTCAAATACAATGAAGATATACTATTTTCTTACAACTTCGAGTGAGTCACACTGTCTTGTACTACAAATTCTGTTTTTGCCTACTAGCTAGCTACATGCATGTTTTTGCTTACATATGCTCGCTTAATTAAGACATGCAAATGTGTGTGCATGCAGATTTTACTAGATCTTGTTAATCACTAAATTTGATGAAGGAACAGTTGAAGTACTAGACTCACTACTTAAGAAAGCAAGTGACTACACCATTGTGAAGGGGATAGTCAATAGGTAATTTCAATCATTATTAATTATATCTCGGCCTATTTAATTAGTTCGTCATTTTCTGATAACAACTATTTAATAACCCATTTATTCATTTTCTTTGTCGCCGGCAGGGCTTCGGTAAAGTTCATCAGGGTCACTCTAGGCCCATGGAAACAAAATCTGAAATGGTATCGACCCCAGGTAAGTAATTAAGTAGTACTAGCTAGCTGCCATCTCTTTAATTATCATGCTTGATTAATTATTATCTGATCAAATTCCATTCTCGTAAAGGCCCTGAAGCAAGCGCCGGGGAATAATCTATGTGCATACTATGTTTGCGAGAACATTCGCATGATGGCGTCCGAAAGGAGCAAATCTCAAAGACAGGAGTGGGTACGTTTGTCAGAACACTATTCACAATTTTTACACCATTATCGATATCTAGTCACACAACTAATACACATGCATACTGATCTCCTTCTTAACAGTTCAAAGAGGTGCGGGAGAAGCTCCTAACAGAGGACCGCATAGAAGCAATTCAAGAGGAAATAGCGGGATTTTTGCTCGACTAGGTCATAGATCCCAAAGAACAATACTATTACCCGCTACCGCCCCCATGAACCACTTTCAAATGTTATCGTGCTCCGAAGGCACCAATTAGGCTAATGCCACTGGCTCCGAAGGCACCAATTAGGAGAAATTGTATATATATACATATATATACATACATATATACATGTGTGTATATATGTGTGAATTAATTAATGGTGGTTGTGAGACATTCGATGATATATATATATATATTATGATCGGTTCTACTAGAAATTCTATTTACTGATGATTGTTCAATGTTTTTGATATAGCTTATCACTCTTATCAAGTGGTAAATTCTATTTATATATATGCATAACGTGAACAATATGTAGTATCGTAAAATACCAGCAAACGAAAAAGAATTAAATGGAAAACACAAAATTAAATGAAAAAGAAATCATAAACCCACCCCCCCCCAATTTTTAAAACCGGTTGGTGACACCAACTGGTACTAAAGGACTCCCTGCCCCCGAAGCTGGCTCGTGCCACGTGGTTGCCCTTTAGCACCGGTTCGTGCTGAACCGGTACTAAAGGGGAGGGGGGGCTTTAGTGCCTACACTTTAGCGTCGGTTACGAAACCGGCACTAAAGGGCCTTACGAACCGGTGCTATTGCCCGGTTCTGCACTAGTGCGCGGCTCCACCGGTGACATCATTTTCTCATTCTGTAGAGAGTTGCACACATGTACAGAACCATTGGAGGCTGAGCTCTCAGCTTGCATGGAGGGCAACAACCTTGCCCTGCAATGGACGGAGATGCCGATAGAAGTAGAGACGGACCGCCTTGTCGCTCTTAACATAATTAATGGTCCGGACAGGGACCGGTCTCGCTATACCATGTTGGTTGATCAAATTCAAAGACTTTTGAGGGAGGGGAGGATGTTCAAGCTATCTCACGTTCGTAGGGAACAGAATGGTGCAAGCCATTATCTGGCCTCCTTTGGACGGACAGAAGGTCGCACTGTGGTGTGGTTGGGTTCGGGATCAGGAGACGTCCTTGATATTTGTAAGAATGACTTATGTCTTGATTGATGAAATACAATCTTTCTTTCACCCGCAAAAAAAGAAAATGGTTCGATATTCGAACGCACGATTTAAAAGATAAAACATTTTGAAAAAAGTGAATATATATACAAAAGAAAACTGAGAACTCCATGTTGCCACAAGTGGCGCCACATGAATTGTACAATTTGTCAAATCGGAGAAGGTGAGGGAATGACCTTTGTAAGGGGTGCCCCTTAACTTGTAATTTCGGGATAACAATGACCAAGGCATTCCGCATGGCCATGCATGGGCTTCTTTTATTAGGGTAAACTACGGGCTCAAAGAAATGTTGGTGCTACTGGTTCCTGCTATACATTGGATCATGGGTGGTTGATGTGAGGAAAAATGTAGCGCCTTGGAGAACTATGTCGAAGCTTAAATGCTCTAGACGATGGTTGTCTAGGGTACCGAACACTATATCTAGTGTGATCCTTACAATGCAGTTCTTTATCTAGGGTTCCAATTTTGTTTGCCCAAAAGGCAACTTTTTTTCTCTCGATTTTGTCGAGTCATTACACTGATTCAATAAATGATTATCAAGCGGTTCTTATTCGAAGAACCCTTGCCTTTTGTTTAGCTTGAGACTAAATCATCGTGGCTCTAGTATGAATCTAAGGTTTTAATTGAACTGATTCATAGGATCTCAACAAGATAATTTCTATATACCGCCTTCGACCTCCCCCGCCACGTGCACATCCATGCTCGGGATGATACCCTTGAGCTTGGTTTTAGTTGGCTCGATGCATGAAGGAAGGCATCCAAAATTGATTTAGGGCGAGAGAAGGGACGGTGGTGGCAGGCCTCGACGAGCTGACATTTGAACGCCCGAAACCTCAGCATGCGTGAGCGGGGCTATATCATTCTGTCCAGACAGAGCGGCAAAGGCAGAATCAATGGCTGGTTTACCACCAACGTAACTTTGCTTCGCATTCCGGAGGCCATGTTGTGGCTGCCATCAAGTGAATAGCTGAACAGAATAAGGGGTCAATTTGACGTTCACAATATATTGGGGGGAGACTTGTGTGAAATCTCACATTATGTGAGATCAATGAGATCGATTTTTTAGAAGAAAAAAAAGTCTACATGTTCAAACATTCTAAAAAAATTGTAGACACATATCAAAAAGTGTCAGCTCCTAATTCGACCTACATTAATAGAAACAAAAAAAGACAAAATTAGATGTGAATAATGTTAAAGTACTATTCACCCAAAACTGCCACTATTCACATTCAAATTTGTCTTTTTTGAATCTCCAAATATACATCAAGTTTTGAGCTGATTTTTTCCAGAGTTGTATGAATGTTGTCAAATAATTTTAGATTTTTTCAAAATTTCTAATTATTAATTTTTGGGGTTGATCTCATTAATCTCACCTAATGTGAGATCTCATGCAAGTCTCCCTAGGAGAATTAGAAGGAGTAAGATGGATAGACAGCAAAAACAGACATACGCAACAAGCATGCATGGCGGAGAGACGACACGTATGGCAGGAACGAAGGGATGGTGCGAGGCATAATATCTCTACTCCTAAGGGAGCAGTTGGTAGTCTCGCTTTCAGGTTTTTTTTAGTCCCACCTTCCACGGTTTATTTTCGTCCTAAAAAAATCTACGAAATTTTGTAGGTTAACCAGGGACAACTCCCACCTCCCAGGTTTTTTTTCGTCCCACCACCCATGGTTTTTTTGGTACCTCGTCCCACCTCACACTGAGCCGCCACGAACCGCAAAAACCGCCTACCTTAGCCAAATCAACAAATCTCTCTCATTAATGCAATTTTATTTAGGAAACAAATAATAGATTCTTTCCTACCTTAGCCAAATCAACGGATCTCTCCCATTAATGCAATTTGCTTTAACAAACAAATAATAGATTCTTTCCTACCTTAGCCAAATCAACGGATCTCTCTCATTAATGCAATTTGCTTTAGGAAACAAATAATAGATTTTCAGGAAACAAATAATCTCTAATCTCTAATCTCTATCTCTAATCTCTATCTCTAACCTCTAATCCCTAATCTCTAATCTCTAATCTCTAATATCTAATCTCTAATAATAATAATAATCTCTATCTCTACTCCTAATGAACGAGTTGGTTGAATAGTCCGGTTTATTTTCGTCTCACATCCCACCACCATATCTACTCACGTTAATTTTTTTTACCCTCACAATAAAAACTTTCCTAACCTTTCCAAAGTTTCCTAACTAGACACGTTATAAACGGGCAGGAACTGATAGCACGTTACCAATCAATAAAATTTAGTTTCATGACAATCAATTCCAAATCCTAATTTTCCTAATACGTCGATTTTTCTCAAATCCTAATAAGCCCTCTTCCTCTTTCCTTTTTCACCGCTCCACCTAGAAAAAAAAGACCCATCAATCACGCAACCCCTCCCTGCCTCACCCCAACTCCCCAAGCGACATCCTCTCTCCCCTCCCTGCCGTCCCCCAAGACGCCCTCGTCGGCGCACTCTTCATCGAAGCGCCGTCCGCTGGAAGCCGGAGTCGAGAAGGAGAGCAGCCACCAGCGGGGGAGACCACAAGGGGAGGTGTTGGTTCTTCCTCTGATTGATGCATCCGCTCGTGGGGGCATTGCTGGTGGGGGGCAAGGAGCGATGTTGGTGGCCGTGCTGGGGCCCGGCGGCGTGGGCGGGCGCGCTGAAACTGGTTGTGTCGATGGCGTCGTTACCGCCGGAGACCACGTTCGTGTGGGCGCTGGCCAGCGTCAGGTGCGTGGCCGAGTAGGTGCGCGTGCCTCTCGACGGTCTGCTCGACCCGACCGGGTCGGCGGCTGTATGGCTTCGATGTGCTGCGCACTGCAAAGGGCTTCCGTCACTCGACGAGGTCATCCAGTGGTAAGGGGAAAAAACCCCTTCGATCCCTAACACTACCCCACCACAACAATCCATTACTAAATTTTCTATGACTGTTTGGTTAAATTTGCAGGTCGGACAAGCTCGTTGGCCACATTGGGTAGTTGCCGCCCTCTGCTGAGATTGTTCACACCATGGATGAGATCTCCAACACTGTAAGTTACTCTTCTTTGGTTACGTTTTATTTAATCTGTGTAGTTTGATGTGGGTTGGCTGATGATTGGCTAGGTTTGCTCGGTCATTGATTCGGCGGAGCTGTGCAGGGACACGCACTCAGATAGGTGATTGGATGACGTATGCTTGCTTCTTGTGTAATAATTTGGAAGCTCTGCAGCAAAGTGTTTTCAGTTTTCTTTTACTGAATATAAATATGTATGTGAACTAGGGAGTTTACGGAGGAAGCAGATAAGGCATCAATGACGAATTATGAGCATCTTCAAGTAAGGTCTATAACATAAATGGCATCTGTGAAAAGGGAGAGAGCAGAGTGAAATGACCAAACCAGAAAGGTAACATTCATTTTCTGTGATTTTCTGTAGTACCTGAACACATATACTACTTTATAAAACACGGTACTAAACGCTGAGAGTGAAGGTGCCCTACCTACCAGAGGAATATGGGAAGGCAGCAAATAACTTGCGTATCGACTTTGAGAAAGGAGGGATTCATCTTCGTAACAGTTGCCATAGTGATAGTTATATTCTGTTGTGATTGTTAGCTTTGAATTTGAATTAGAAAGATAATGCTCTACCATTGCAGATAAACTCAAGCATCTTAATCAGCTGAACCTTGCAATTGCGCATCTAGGTAGAAAGTAGGTATTGTGCAGGCCGTTGCTAAGCTTAGTACTATTTTCACTGTCGAACTTGCATATATTGAAGTCAGTTGTAGTTCCAGTTTGGAATTTAGTACCATGCATATCAGCATATTAAGAGAAGCCTGATTGGTTCCATTGATT
The DNA here is from genome assembly GCA_034509565.1 of Triticum monococcum. NCBI lineage: Eukaryota > Viridiplantae > Streptophyta > Magnoliopsida > Poales > Poaceae > Triticum > Triticum monococcum. The sequence goes on along the minus strand of CM067841.1, from coordinate 36,859,481 downwards.
TGCTATAGAACGTTTTATTAGACATGAAGGTGCCTGGCCTTTCTTTTACAAAAATAGGGTAAGACCTATTTTGAAGAAAAATTGCTTGTTATGTTTACGAGTGGAGCGAGAAAACAATTGCTAATCTCCTTTCATATACTCATTTTTGTAGCTTAGTTGTCCATCTACAGATATTGGTGGTCATGCCTTGCCCCTCACTTCCCTCCAAGCTTGTCGCCCTCGCCCCCCTCTTTGAGGCAGCCGCCCGCTGCTCATCTCGGTGGCGTCAGGCGCGGCCGTACCCACCATGGCATCAGCGTGGCCCTCCCTGCAAGGAGCGGCGCCTCCTTGGTACGATCGCGACGCTGATTCAGCCGGATCGGCGGGGGTTAGTAGGCTTACAGGCTGGCGTTTCTTCGGATACATCGATGTTCTAATCATGATGGCATGACCATAGATCATATGAGTCTAGAAGACTTTGGGGCGGCTCATCTGCGTGGATGGTTGTGGCTGGGCACACAATCCATTAATAAGCTTTCAAATTTTCACACAGAAGGTCCCCTCCTTTTTCTATTTGCATTTTTTCTTTTTAATTTTTTTAGATTGCTTGCGTTGGCAAATGGAAGAAAGACTCAGCCTGTGCGTTGCTACGGGATGGAGAGAGGAGTGGATGGGCTTCACCATGGCATGGAGGGGTGGTTCCTAGGAGAGATGGGATCGACGATGCTGTGGCGAGGAGATGAGATGCAGCGATAACCGATGGTTGGCTGGCTATGCGGGAATAGTAGGAGGCAGCTATGCGGTGAGTGAGCAGAGGACTACTTTTTTCTCTGTCAAGAAAAGAAGAAAGGAGCAGTTTCTATGCGGTGACATCAATGTCACGTAGTCTAGCAAGTTAATTTTTAGGAAAACATCAACCGAATGATCTATAGGTAGCCTACAATTTAAAGATCACTCCACACGAATGAAGCTAAAAACAATATTCCTCACATACGTAAATATTTTAAACACATCAAGTAGATCTTAGTTCGTAAAAGATAATTAGTTGGATCACTGCTCTGCGTGTACACGTCGTTCTATTAAGGTTTTTTTATCAACTTACATTACAAGTGAAGTGGATTTTCAATTACTTTTACGGGCTATCATTTCTATCAATCATAGCTCGTAGTAACTTAAGCCAACTGCATAATGACCTTCATATGGTTTCGCCATTGTTTTTTCTCCCGTTGTGCTTGCGTGTTCAGTCTTGTTATTATTGCATCTTGTGGTCTACTCTGATAGGTCATGTTTGTTTGTAGGGTGACAGTTTATACATCTAGGGAACTAGGGCAATTTGGACATGTGATATTTCCTCGAGTAAGCAAACTTCTTTTGTATGGCCCAGCATGATGATCAACACCCATCTGGTTTTATATGGTGCCACTTTTGTTGTATACACCAAGCAACTATTCATTTTGTGTGCCTTGCAACAATATCATAATCTCATTAAACCTGCAATAGATCACACATTCAGTACATTTCAATTTCTAATTAGTCTAGACCGTGAAGTATCTTTTTTTAACATAACAGGGTTATCTGATCATATAATCCGTCACAAGTAGTAAGGGTGGGTAGATGAGCAAATTTTCCCAGATGGCAACATATCTATACAAATTATGGAACTTGAATCTGAACATTGGAGAAGTGGACAGTGGACGAGACTACCACTGTTATATATAATTATAGTGATATTCAAAGCTATTGTTTGTCTTAATGTAAAGTTTATCGCAAACAGACATCCACCTAGAAACACACACATGAGACATGACACACACACTTCCTTTTGGATTTGCCGATTCTATGTTACCTCAGGAGCACAAAACTTGAGTAATTATAGCAAAACAATTCAAGGATGAGACTACGAACCAACCTGTGGGTGGATGGTTAGAGGTACTGTGGTATCTCCAGCCCATCAGGGTTCAAATCCTGGTGCTCGCATTTATTCCTGGATTTATTTCAAGATTTCCGGTTATGCGCATTCAGTGGGAGGAGACGTTCCTGTCGACGACGAGGTGCCTACGGACTTCGTAAATTTCAAAATGATATGCCGGCTCAGTCTTTCGAAGGTGCTCATAGGGGTAGGGTGTGCGTGTGTGCGTTCATAGGGGTAAGTGTGTGCGCGTGTATATGAGCGCTTGTGTTTGTACTGATGTTCAAAAAAAAATTGAAGGACGAGACTACTGGACAGTGCAGAATACCTCTTTATTCCTATATAAAGGACACATATTCCTTGCGACTGTCTTTTCATATACCATGATATGTTCCAATTTGCTAAAGAGTTGGCAAGGTACCGGCCCAAAATCAAGTGCATTATGAGCACCCCTATTCCTAGCTGCTAATCTGGATCTTAATAATTAATGCCCATACCTTGTTAGACCAAAAGAAGCAATACTTCCATTGATAGACTAAACGACTCATGGCATGTGGACTAATGGACATGTCTTTTAATCCAAGGCATGGAGAACTCGGTACATGTCGAGGAAGAGGAACATAATGCTGGAGGAAGGCAATAACAAGTATCATCTCAAGGAGTTCTTGATGGAGACGATTGGCCAAATCTTACTTGTAGCTTTTTTTTGTGGGAAAGTCTTTGACTCCACATTGTTGGGCTAAGTTATGTTTGCATCTCCGTTTTGGATTAAATCAATTGAACTTACTGAAAAGAAATCCTTTGGGAGTGTGACATTAGCAGGCGCGACAAGAACGATGATGGGATGCTCACTGGAGATGAGGTCAAAAAGGTGAATACGCCAATGATGCATAGATATATGTATGAATTGTACATGTACACACAAAACATACTGTGACAAGTATCTCATGCCAAGCTTTAGTTTCGTAAGAGGTTTTGTTGCCCGTAGCAACGCATGGCCATTTAACTAGGTGTAATTCAAAATAAATAAATTAAAAGCCCATAGCAACACACGGGCGTTTTATTAGTACAAGGAAGAATTGAAGATTGGGGTAACGCACCAACACGACAAATTAATCACCATCATCACCCCTGAAGTTAACTGCCATCTTCACCATTAGCACAGGATGTAGCGGTGGACCTTTAAAGAGGTGGGTTTCAGCTTCGGTTATGGGAGGAGAAGGGGCATGTGGTAGAGCCGCAAGGCATGGAGGAGGATGTAGCATGATGACAGCCGACGGTGTGGGCGGCCGTCGCAGCCGGCATACACGAACGTTGCAAGACAGGATATTTAAAAACAGCAAGGAAGGGGCTACAAAGGAAGTGTAGAGGGGGGTGGACCGTACCGGCGCGGAGGCAGTCGCGCATCATAATCTCGCTCAATGTTCAAGAAATCGTTAACTGGTAGCTGCTCGGTCAGTTTAGAAGTAGTGATTAATCGGTGAATCGGCCTATTATAATTGGATTAATCGGTCAACCATTAATCGGTAAATTGAATAAAAACTTGCCAACATATATCTAGATTTTTTAATGAATTATACCATACTCTCATGCTCCCAGCTATGTAGTATATCAAAATATGCTGTCATACACATATGAAAAGCATAGGGAGGAGGTAAAATTATTAATCCTATCTATTAAGGAGAGGCACGGGGCCGAAAGGGGTTATGGGCCAAAATTTTGGGCTTTGTTTGCCCACCTGTTAATGGGCCAGCATGGATTAATCGACATGACAACTGATTAATCGGTCTAACTGCCCAATTAATCGGCCTAACAAGTTAACACGATGAATAGGTGTTATTCGATTCGGCCATGCTATGAGTAGCGATTAACTGGCCCATTAACTAATTAATCGGGTGAATTCTTGAACATTGGTCTCACCCACAGCAGATCACCGGCGCATCGAGCAAGGAGGAGCTGAAAGTGCAACTAATTACCGGGTGATTTTGATAATTAATAACAACATATATGCCATTGATCTAATGCTCATTGTTAGTAGATTTCAGAAAAGATCAATGATTGGCATGACAAGGACTAATGAATGTGGACCCCTCAGGACAAGAATTGGCTACCCCAAGACTCTACATTTTTGGTTTAGTGATCCAAAATCATATTGAGTCCCTTAGGAAAACCAATACTATTAAAAGGAGATGAGGTATTGATAATGAGGTTTTTGCTCAAATGCTTAGTGATATTGCTCCAAAGATCTATGGTTATTTTCTCAAACACATCTGTCCAAACCCAAAATCTTCATTTTGGTCCCACCGATATCACCTACTCTGGACCCACCGAGATGACCATTCGATTGCCACAGCCAAAACCCTAGCAATTCGGTTTGACCGAAATGGATCTCGGTCCCATCGAGATGGCCTGACCAAGTTTCTATGATGACATTATTTCACTTTGGAATCAGCGAGTTGAAACAATCAAAATTACCGAGATTGGTTTTGCCCTAGCCATTGCACTTCGGGCCCACCAAGTTTTTCCATATCGGTCCCACCGAAAAGCCCAACGTTCATATGTTTTACATAGAACGGTCTCACCGAGTTTATGTTCGGTCTCACCGATTTGAGTCAAAAGTGTGTAACGGTTGGATTTCGGTTGAAGGCTATATACCCCTCCACCCCCACTTACTCTCTAAGAGAGCCATCAGAACGAAACACTATTTCCACCATTCGTTTTCTGAGAGAGAACTACCTACTCATGTGTTGAGATCAAGGGATTTCAATCCAACCATTTGAACCTTGATCTCTAGCCTCTTCAAGTTGCTTTCCACTCCAATCCTTCTCCTACCCAAACCAAACCTGAGAGAGAGAGAGAGAGAGAGAGAGAGAGAGACTGAGTATTGAGGAGACTATCATTTGAAGCACAAGAACAAGGAGTTCATCACCAACAAAATATCTATTATATTTTGGACAGTGGTGTCTCTTAAATTGGTTAGGTGTCACTTGGGAGCCTCCAAGATGTGGAGTTGAACCAAGGAGTTTGTAAGGGCAAGGAGATCGCCTACTTCGTGAAGGTCTACAAGAGTGAGGCTAGTCCTTCGTGGACGTATTTCATGGTGGAATAGACAAGGTTGCTTCTTTGTGAACCTTTGTGGGCGGAGCCCTCCATGGACTCGCGCAACCGTTACCCTCCGTGGGTTGAAGTCTCCATCAACATGGACATACGATAGCACCATCTATCGGTACCATGCCAAAAATCATCGTGTCTTCATTGCGTTTGATTTCTCTGATCCCTATGCAAAGTCTTTACTTTCCGTTGCATAACTCTTAGCCTTGTATGTGTAGGGTGTACTTGACTTGGTAGTATTGCTAAAACTTGCCCACAACTAAAATTGGAAAAAGGCTAAGTTTTTATTTGTCAAGTAGTCTAACCACCCCCCACCCCCTCTAGACATACTTTCGATCCTATAGGAACGCCACCCGATGATAGGACACAAAGAAACTGTTCGTTCGGGGTGGGATAGCGCTGAAACCTGGGCAACTTGGGATGTTAGCATCCGAGTAGGAATAAGTGGGCCTTCATGGCCCGATTACTGTCAGGAACAATTGGTGGTCCCACAGAGCAGCGGCCCACGAGACGGTGCGCAATTCGGGCGGGTGACCAGGGACACCCGACTTTCATCTGCATCATATGTTTGAAGATCCAACGGCTGAGACAGTCAAATTGCCGTGAAGACTCCTAGCTAGTTGTGTTATACTGTTTTTAATTGAGGCCTTCTGTATCTCGTCTTTAATTTGTGGCACCTCGTCATTTTTTTAGTTACTGTGAGACCTCGGCATTTCACCTATGGAATCAGGTTAAAAATCAAGCACTGGAAGTGCCCTTAGGGCATCTTCAAGCGACCTGCAAACCTTCCGCAACCGTCTGGATCGTGTTGTCCGAACTGCGAAAGTCATCCAACGCGGTCCTATATCGGTCCGCGGGACGGTCCGGACACGATTTCTCCCGCAAATTGGAGACAAAGTGAGCTGAGATTTGTGGGACTCCGTACACCCGAAACGTAGGACTCCGACACCCCGTAGACCCCGTAGACACCCGAAACATAGGGGAGATTGTAAGTTTTTAACAAACATAGGACTTTTGTAGCCTGCACGCACTACCATGGTGTACCATAGGGCGAGGGCGTGCACACACTGTTGGATGAAGCTGAAGGGGAGTATGCGTGGGACGACATGATCCATTCATGAAATGCTTGTCGGATATCCAGGATCTAGTCGAATTTGAGATCTTGTTGTACTAGACTTAATTTGTATTCTATGTGTGGATGACTTGTACTATTTTCTATTAAAACTTTGATTAATATTGCCGGTTTGCATAAATTTCGTCCGGTTTGTTAAAATACGGGTTGAGATATATGAGACTAGCGTTGGATGATGTCCTATTCGCAGGTTGCCGATGGAGGTGCCCTTATACACCGTCACCCAAAAACACGGCACGGACGCACCTGGGTATATTAGGGTGTGTTCGGTTTCTGGAATGGACTGGAATGTCATAGGTCGGACCTGTTCCTGGGCCTAGTCTTCGCGTTTGGTTCATGGATGGAACGGTAACCAACTTGTTCCCGCAGACCGAATATTCGGCCCAGATGCGGAACCGAGTGGAACCTCCAAATCGAGCGGACGACAAGGAACCGTCTCCCTCGTCTCACTCCCGCAAACCCCATCGACCGTCACCTGCGCCGCCTCCCCTCGTCTCTCTCCCTCCTCGATCTGCTCCGCCGCCGTGATTCCTTCGAATCCTCGCCCCCGGCTCACTCTTCTTTTCTCGCTATCTGCAGCACCACAGGGGAGTCACGGACGGGGCAGATGACCGTCCTCTCTCCAACCGGAGCTGCGTAGCGGCGTTCTTGCAGTGGGGCGGCGGTCTAGGTGTGATTCCAGCGGACTCATGGTTCGCTCGTTAGTTCGTCCGTTCGGGGTGTCTGCTCGTCCATCCGCAGTTCGAGCCTCTCCTTCCTTTTTGTTTCCTCAGATGGGCAAGTGCGTGAGGACGACAACAAGCAGCGGACGCAGCGCCGGCAGGCAGCGCTGGAAGCGACGGATTGATTTGTTGAATTCTGCAACTCGCCGCAGCAAGCAGTGTACAGATGGTTCTGTATTTGTTAAACACAGTACAATGTACATATGTTACAGAATGAAAAATACATCGTTAAGTATCTCGCTGATGTAAATTTCGAATTGGATGTATATTGTTTGGCTAGTTCTAAAATGTTTGTTTGTACAAGAATGCACTTTGTTAACTGTTTGTGCTGAAAACTAAAATAAATATGTTGCTGAAAATTCACATAATATGTTTTTCAGTTTGCAAAGGCTGTATTTGTTTCAGATTCTACACCATCTATATGGGAGATAATCTCGCCATCCATATGAAAGAGATAGTGGAATCAATTTTGTCCCATTCCATGTCTTCCAACCAAACACAAGAACGTAACCGTTCCGTTCTATTTTTTTAGCTCCAACCAAACATAGGAATGGAACCAACCCGTTCTTATGGAATGGAACCATTCCATTCCATTCCATTTGGTTTCTTAACTAAACACACCCTTAGGGAACCACATTTCTGTTGGTGAACGTTGCAGAAAACAAAAAATTTCCTACGGTTTCACCAAGATCCATCTATGAGTTCATCTAGCAACGAGTGATCGGATGCATCTACATACCTTTGTAGATCGCGAGCGGAAGCGTTCAAAGAACGGGGATGAGGTAGTCGTACACGACGTGATCCAAATCACCGATGACCAAGCGCCGAATGGACGGCACCTCCGCGTTCAACACACGTACGGAGCGGATGACGTCTCCTCCTTCTTGATCCAGCAAGGGGAGAGGAGAGGTTGAGGAAGATGGCTCTAGCAGCAGCACGACGGCGTGGTGGTGATGGAGCTGCAGTACTCCGGCAGGGCTTCGCCAAGCTCTATGGAGGAGGAGGAGGTGTTGGAGAGGGAGAGGGAGGCACCAAAGGCGTGGTGTGAGAGGCCCTCCTCCCCTCACTATATATAGGGGGGCCTAGGGGGGTGCCGGCCCTAGGAGATCCAATCTCCTAGGGGGGCGGCGGCCAAGGGAGGAATCCCTCCCCCCCAAGGCACCTAGGGGGTGCCTTCCCCTTGTGGGACTCTTCCCCTTTGAAACCCTAGGTGCATGGGCCTCTTGGGGCTGGTGCCCTTGGCCCATGTAGGCCAAGGCGCATCCCCTACAGCCCATGTGGCCCCCCGGGGCAGGTGGCCCCACCCGGTGGACCCCCGGGACCCTTCCGGTGGTCCCGGTACAATACCGGTGACCCCGAAACTTGTCCCGATTGCCGAAACAGCACTTCATATATATAATTCTTTACCTCCGGACCATTCCGGAACTCCTCGTGACGTCCGGGATCTCATCCGGGACTCCGAACAACATTCGGGTTACTGCATACACATATCCCTACAACCCTAGCGTCACCGAACCTTAAGTGTGTAGACCCTACGGGTTCGGGAGACATGTAGACATGACCGAGACGACTCTCCAGTCAATAACCAACAGCGGGATCTGGATACCCATGTTGGCTCCCACATGCTCCTTGATGATCTCATCGGATGAACCACGATGTCGAGGATTCAAGCAACCCCGTATACAATTCCCTTTGTCAATCGGTATGTTACTTGCCCGAGATTCGATCGTCGGTATCCCAATACCTCGTTCAATCTCGTTACCGGCAAGTCACTTTACTCGTACCGTAATGCATGATCCCGTGACCAGACACTTGGTCACTTTGAGCTCATAATGATGATGCATTACCGAGTGGGCCCAGTGATACCTCTCCATCATACGGAGTGACAAATCCCAGTCTTGATCCGTGTCAACCCAACAGACACTTTCGGAGATACCCATAGTATACCTTTATAGTCACCCAGTTACGTTGTGACGTTTGGTACACCCAAAGCACTCCTATGGTATCCGGGAGTTACACGATCTCATGGTCTAAGGAAAGGATACTTGACATTGGAAAAACTCTAGCAAACGAACTATACGATCTTGTGCTATGTTTAGGATTGGGTCTTGTCCATCACATCATTCTCCTAATGATGTGATCTCGTTATCAATGACATCCAATGTCCATAGTCAGGAAACCATGACTATCTGTTGATCAACGAGCTAGTCAACTAGAGGCTTACTAGGGACATGTTGGTGTCTATTATTCACACATGTATTACGATTTCCGGATAACACAATTATAGCATGAATAAAGACAATTATCATGAACAAGGAAATATAATAATAATGCTTTTATTATTGCCTCTAGGGCATATTTCCAACAGTCTCCCACTTGCACTAGAATCAATAATCTAGTTACATTGTTATGAATCGAACACCCATGGAATTCTGGTGTTGATCATGTTTTGCTCTAGGGAGAGGTTTAGTCAACGGATCTGCTACATTCAGGTCCGTATGTACTTTACAAATATCTATGTCTCCATCTTGAACATTTTCACGAATGGAGTTGAAGCGACGCTTGATGTGCCTTGTCTTCTTGTGAAACCTGGGCTCCTTGGCGAGTGCAATAGCTCCAGTGTTGTCACAGAAGAGTTTGATTGGCCCCGACGCATTGGGTATGACTCTTAGGTCGGTGATGAACTCCTTCACCCAAATTGCTTCATGTGCTGCCTCCGAGGCTGCCATGTACTCTGCTTCACATGTAGATCCCGCCACGACGCTCTGCTTGCAACTGCACCAGCTTACTGCCCCACCATTCAAAATATACATGTATCCGGTTTGTGACTTAGAGTCATCCAGATCTGTGTCGAAGCTAGCGTCGACGTAACCCTTTACGACGAGCTCTTCGTCACCTCCATAAACGAGAAACATTTCCTTAGTCCTTTTCAGGTACTTCAGGATATTCTTGACCGCTGTCCAGTGTTCCTTGCCGGGATTACTTTGGTACCTTCCTACCAAACTTACGGCAAGGTTTACATCAGGTCTGGTACACAACATGGCATACATAATAGAACCTATGGCTGAAGCATAGGGGATGACACTCATCTCTTCTATATCTTCTGCCGTGGTCGGACATTGAGCTGAGCTCAATTTCACACCTTGTAGCACAGGCAAGAACCCCTTCTTAGACTGATCCATATTGAACTTCTTCAATATCTTATCAAGGTATGTGCTTTGTGAAAGACCTATGAGGCGTCTTGATCTATCTCTATAGATCTTGATGCCTAATATATAAGCAGCTTCTCCAAGGTCCTTCATTGAAAAACTCTTATTCAAGTAGGCCTTAATGCTGTCCAAGAGTTCTATATCATTTCCCATCAAAAGTATGTCATCTACATATAGTATGAGAAATGCTACAGAGCTCCCACTCACTTTCTTGTAAACGCAGGCTTCTCCATAAGTCTGCGTAAACCCAAACGCTTTGATCATCTTATCAAAGCGAATGTTCCAACTCCGAGATGCTTGCACCAGCCCATAAATCGAGCGTTGGAGCTTGCACACCTTGTCAGCATTCTTAGGATCGACAAAACCTTCCGGCTGCATCATATACAATTCTTCCTTAAGGAAACCATTAAGGAATGCCGTTTTGACGTCCATTTGCCATATCTCATAATCGTAGAATGTGACATTACCATCCGCGTCTGTCTTCTTCTTAAAGATCCATTTATTTTCTATGGCTCGCCGTTCAACGGGCAAGTCAGTCAAAGTCCATACTTCATTTTCATACATGGATCCTATCTCGGATTTCATGGCTTCTAGCCATTTGTCGGAATCCGGGCCCGCCATTGCTTCTTCATAGTTCGAAGGTTCACCGTTGTCTAACAACATGATTTCCAGGACAGGGTTGCCGTACCACTCTGGTGCGGAACGTGTCCTTGTGGACCTACGAGGTTCAGTAGCAACTTGATCTGAAGTTTCATGATCATCATCATTAACTTCCTCTCTAGTAGGTGTAAGCACCTCAGGAACATTTTCTTGAGTTGCGCCTTTTTTCGGTTCAAGAGGTAATACTTCGTCAAGTTCTACTTTCCTCCCACTCACTTCTTTCGAGAGAAACTCCTTCTCTAGAAAGAATCCATTCTTGGCAACAAAGATCTTGCCCTCAGATCTGAGGTAGAAGGTATACCCAACAGTTTCTTTAGGGTATCCTATGAAGACGCATTTTTCCGACTTGGGTTCGAGCTTTTCAGGTTGAAGTTTCTTGACATAAGCATCGCATCCCCAAACTTTTAGAAACGACAGCTTAGGTTTCTTCCCAAACCAAAATTCATACGGTGTCGTCTCAACGGATTTCGATGGAGCCCTATTTAAAGTGAATGCGGCAGTCTCTAAAGCATAGCCCCAAAAAGATAGCGGTAAATCGGTAAGAGACATCATAGACCGCACCATATCTAATAGAGTGCGATTACGACGTTCGGACACACCGTTACGCTGAGGTGTTCCAGGCGGCATGAGTTGTGAAACTATTCCACATTTTCTTAAGTGTGTGCCAAATTCGTGACTCAAGTATTCTCCTCCACGATCTGATCGCAAAAACTTGATTTTTCTGTCACGTTGATTCTCAACCTCACTCTGAAATTCCTTGAACTTTTCAAAGGTCTCAGACTTGTGTTTCATTAAGTAGATATACCCATATCTACTCAAGTCATCAGTGAGGGTGAGAACATAACGATAGCCACCGCGAGCCTCAACACTCATTGGACCGCACACATCAGTATGTATGATTTCCAATAAGTTGGTTGCTCGCTCCATTGTTCCTGAGAACGGAGTCTTGGTCATTTTACCCATGAGGCATGGTTCGCACGTGTCAAATGATTCATAATCAAGAGACTCTAAAAGTCCATCTGCATGGAGCTTCTTCATGCGTTTGACACCTATGTGACCAAGGCGGCAGTGCCACAAGTATGTGGGACTATCATTATCAACCTTACATCTTTTGGTATTCACACTATGAACATGTGTAGCATTACGCTCGAGATTCATTAAGAATAAACCATTCACCATGGGAGCATGACCATAAAACATATCTCTCATATAAATAGAACAACCATTATTCTCGGATTTAAATGAGTAGCCATCTCGAATTAAACGAGATCCTGATACAATGTTCATGCTCAAAGCTGGTACTAAATAACAATTATTGAGGTTTAAAACTAATCCCGTAGGTAAATGAAGAGGCAGCATGCCGACGGCGATCACATCGACCTTGGAACCATTCCCGACGCGCATCGTCACCTCGTCCTTCGCCAGTCTCCGCTTATTCCGCAGCTCCTGCTTTGAGTTACAAATGTGAGCAACTGCACCGGTATCAAATACCCAAGAGCTACTACGAGTACTGGTAAGGTACACATCAATTACATGTATATCACATATACCTTTCGTTTTGCCGGCCTTCTTGTCCGCTAGGTATTTGGGGCAGTTCCACTTCCAGTGACCGCTTCCCTTGCAATAAAAGCACTCAGTCTCAGGCTTGGGTCCGTTCTTTGGCTTCTTCCCGGCAGCTTGCATGCCGGGCGCGGCAACTCCCTTGCCGTCCTTCTTGAAGTTCTTTTTACCCTTGCCCTTCTTAAACTTAGTGGTTTTATTCACCATCAACACTTGATGTTCCTTCTTGACTTCTACCTCCGCTGATTTCAGCATTGAAAATAACTCATGAATGGTCTTTTCCATCCCCTGCATGTTGAAGTTCATCACGAAGCTCTTGTAGCTTGGTGGAAGCGGCTGGAGGATTCTGTCAATGACCGCATCATCCGGGAGATTAACTCCCAGCTGAGTCAAGCGGTTATGTAACCCAGACATAGTGAGTATGTGCTCACTGATAGAACTATTTTCCTCCATCTTACAGCTGAAGAATTTGTCGGAGACTTCATATCTCTCGACTCGGGCATGAGCTTGAAAAACCATTTTCAGCTCTTCGAACATCTCATATGCTCCATGTCTCTCAAAACGCTTTTGGAGCCCCGGCTCTAGGCTGTAAAGCATGCCGCACTGAACGAGGGAGTAGTCATCAACACGTGTCTGCCAAGCGTTCATAACATCTTGGTTCTGTGGGTTGGGAGCGTCACCTAGCGGTGCTTGTAGGACATATTCTTTCTTGGCAGCTATGAGGATGATCCTCAGGTTCTGGACCCAGTCCGTGTAGTTGCTGCCATCGTCTTTCAGCTTGGTTTTCTCTAGGAACGCGTTGAAGTTGAGGACTACGTTGGCCATTTGATCTACAAGACATATTGTAAATATTTTAGACTAAGTTCATGATAATTAAGTTCATCTAATCAAATTATTTAATGAAATCCCACTTAGATAGACATCCCTCTTCTAGTCATCTAAGTATAACATGATCCGAGTCAACTAGGCCGTGTCCGATCATCACGTGAGACGGACTAGTCAACATCGGTGAACATCTTCATGTTGATCGTATCTTCTATACGACTCATGCTCGACCTTTCGGTCTTCTGTGTTCTGAGGCCATGTCTGTACATGCTAGGCTCGTCAAGTCAACCTAAGTGTTTGCATGTGTAAATCTGTCTTACACCCGTTGTATGTGAACGTTAGAATCTATCACACCCGATCATCACGTGGTGCTTCGAAACAACGAACTGTCGCAACGGTGCACAGTTAGGGGGAACACTTGCTTGAAATTATTATGAGGGATCATCTTATTTACTACCGTCGTTCTAAGTAAACAAGATGCAAAACATGATAAACATCATATGCAATCAAATAATAATAGTGACATGATATGGCCAATATCACATAGCTCCTTTGATCTCCATCTTGGGGCTCCATGATCATCTTGTCACCGGCTTGACACCATGATCTCCATCATCGTGTCTCCATGAAGTTGCTCGCCAACTATTACTTCTACTACTATGGCTAACGCGTTTAGCAATAAAGTAAAGTAATTTACATGGCGTTTCTCAATGACACGCAGGTCATATAAAAAATAAAAGACAACTCCTATGGCTCCTGCCAGTTGTCATACTCATCGACATGCATGTCGTGATTCCTATTACAATAGCATGAACATCTCATACATCACATATAGATCATTCATCATTCATCACAACTTTGGCCATATCATATCACAAAGCACTTGCTGCAAAAACAAGTTAGACGTCCTCTAATTGTTGTTGCAAGTTTTACGTGGCTGAATTAGGGTTCTAGCAAGAACGTTTTCTTACCTACGTGAAAGCCACAACGTGATTTTTCAAATTCTATTTACCCTTCATAAGGACCCTTTTCATTGAATCCGCTCCAACTAAAGTGGGAGAGACAGACACCCGCCAGCCACCTTATGCAACTAGTGCATGTTAGTCGGTGGAACCGGTCTCACGTAAGCATACGTGTAAGGTTGGTCCGGGCCGCTTCATCCCACAATACCGCTGAAGCAAGATAAGACTAGTAGCGGCAAGAAAGTTGACAACATCTACGCCCACAGCAAATTGTGTTCTACTCGCGCAAGAAGAACTACGCATAGACCTAGCTCATGATGCCACTGTTGGGGAACGTTGCAGAAAACAAAAAATTTCCTACGGTTTCACCAAGATCCATCTATGAGTTCATCTAGCAACGAGTGATCGGATGCATCTACATACCTTTGTAGATCACGAGCGGAAGCGTTCAAAATGTTGGGGAACGTAGCAGAAATTCAAAAAATTTCCTACGTGTCACCAAGATCTATCTATGGAGAGACCAGCAACAAGGGGAAGGAGAGTGCATCTACATACCCTTGTAGATTGCTAAGCGGAAGCGTTCAAGAGAACGGGGTTGATGGAGTCGTACTCGTTGTGATCCAAATCACCGATGACCAAGTGTCGATCGGACGGCACCTCCGCGTTCAACACACGTACAGCCCGGTGACGTCTCCCATGCCTTGATCCAGCAAGGAGAGAGGGAGAGGTTGAGGAAGACTCCATCCAGCAGCAGCACAACGGCGTGGTGATGATGGAGGAGCGTGGCAATCCTGCAGGGCTTCGCCAAGCACCACGGGATATGAGGAGAAAGAGAGGGAGGGCTGCACCAACAGGCAGAGATCAGATCGCGTATTATGGGCAGCCCTAGGCCTCACTATATATAGGGGAGAGGGAGGAGGGTGCGCCCCCTCTAGGGTTCCCACCCCTAGGGGGGGCGGCAGCCCTAGATGGGAAAGGGGGGCGGCCAAGAGAGGGAGAGGGGAGGCGCCCCCTAGGGTGGGCCTTAAGGCCCATCTGGACCTAGGGTTTGCCCCCTCCCACTCTCCCATGTGCCTTGGGCACTTGTGGGGGGGGGGGCGCACCAGCCCACCTGGGGCTGGTCCCCTCCCACACTTAGCCCATGCAAGCCTCCGGGGTTGGTGGCCCCACTTGGTGGACCCCCGGGACCCTCCCGGTGGTCTGGGTACGTTACCGATAAACCCCGAAACTTTTCCGGTGACCAAAACAGGACTTCCCATATATAAATCTTTACCTCCGGACCATTCCGGAACTCCTCGTGACGTCCGGGATCTCATCCGGGACTCCGAACAACATTTGGTAACCACATACTAACTTCCTTTATAACCCTAGCATCATCGAACCTTAAGTGTGTAGACCCTACGGGTTCGGGAGACATGCAGACATGACCGAGACGTTCTTCGGTCAATAACCAACAGCGGGATCTGGATACCCATGTTGGCTCCCACATGTTCCACGATGATCTCATCGGATGAACCACGATGTCAAGGACTCAATCAATCCCGTATACAATTCCCTTTGTCTACCGGTATAGTACTTGCCCGAGATTCGATCGTCGGTATCTCGATACCTTGTTCAATCTCGTTACCGGCAAGTCTCTTTACTCGTTCCGTAACACATCATCCTATGATCAACTCCTTGATCACATTGTGCACATTATGATGATGTCCTACCGAGTGGGCCCAGAGATACCTCTCCGTCACACGGAGTGACAAATCCCAGTCTCGATTCGTGCCAACCCAACAGACACTTTCGGAGATACCCGTAGTGTACCTTTATAGCCACCCAGTTACGTTGTGACGTTTGGCACACCCAAAGTATTCCTACGGTATCCGGGAGTTGCACAATCTCATGGTCTAAGGAAATGATACTTGACATTAGAAAAGCTTTAGCATATGAACTACACGATCTAGTGCTATGCTTAGGATTGGGTCTTGTCCATCACATCATTCTCCCAATGATGTGATCTCGTTATCAATGACATCCAATGTCCATGGTCAGGAAACCGTAACCATCTATTGATCAACGAGCTAGTTAACTAGAGGCTTAATAGGGAGATGGTGTTGTCTATGTATCCACACATGTATCTGAGTTTCCTATCAATACAATTCTAGCATGGATAATAAACGATTATCATGAACAAGGAAATATAATAATAATCAATTTATTATTGCCTCTAGGGCATATTTCCAACAGTCTCCCACTTGCACTAGAGTCAATAATCTAGTTCACATCGCCATGTGATTAACACTCACAGATCACATCGCCATGTAACCAACATCCAAAGAGTTTACTAGAGTCAATAATCTAGTTCACATCACTATGTGATTAGCACTCAATGAGTTCTGGGTTTGATCATGTTGCTTGTGAGAGAGGTTTTAGTCAATGGGTCTGAACCTTTCAGATCCGTGTGTGCTTTACAAATCTCTATGTCATCTCCTAGATGCAGCTACCACGCTCTATTTGGAGCTATTCCAAATAACTGTTCTACTATACGAATCCAGTTTACTACTCAGAATAATCTGGATTAGTGTCAAAGTTCGCATCGGCGTAACCCTTTACGACGAACTCTTTTACCACCTCCATAATCGAGAAAATTCCTTAGTCCACTAGTTACTAAGGATAACTTTGACCGCTGTCCTGTGATCCATTCTTGGATCACTCTTGTACCCCTTGACTGACTCATGGCAAGGCACACTTCAGGTGCGGTACACAGCATAGCATACTATAGAGCCTATGTCTTAAGCATAGGGGACGACCTTCGTCCTTTCTCTCTATTTTGCCGCGGTCAGGTTTCGAGTCTTACTCAATGTTCACACCTTATAACACAGCCAAGAACTCCTTCTTTGCCGACCCATTTTGAACTCCTTCAAAATCTTGTCAAGGTATGTGCTCATTTGAAAGTACCATTAAGCGTTTTGATCTATCCTTATAGATCTTGATGCTCAATGTTCAAGTAGCTTAATCTAGGCTTTCCATTGAAAAACACTTTTCCAAATAACCCTATATGCTTTCCAGAAATTCTACGTCATTTCTGATCAACAATATGTCAACATATACTCATCAGAAATTCTATAGTGCTCCCACTCACTTCTTTGGAAATACAAGTTTCTCATAAACTTTGTATACATCCAAAATCTTTGATCATCTCATCAAAGCATACATTCCAACTCCGAGATGCTTACTCTAGTCCTTAGAAGGATAGCTGGAGCTTTGCATACTTATTAGCATCTTTCAGGATTGACAAAACTTTCCGGTTTGTATCACATACAACCTTTCCTCAAGAAAATCGTCGAGGAAACAATGTTTTGATATCCTATCTACAAGATTTCATAAATAATGCAGTAATCGCTAACATAATTCCAACAGACTCTTAGCATCGCTACGAGTGAGAAAGTCTCACCATAGTCAACTCCTTGAACTTGTCGGAAAACATCTTAACGACAAGTCGAGCTTTCTTAATGGTGACATTTACCATCATTCTCCGTCTTCCTTTGAAATCCATCTGTACTCGACAGCCTTACGACCATCGAGCTGTTCTGTCAAAGTCTACACTTTGTTTCCATACATGGATCCTCTCTCGGATTTTATGGCCTTGAGCCATTTATCGGAATCCGGGCCCACCATCGCTTCTCCATAGCTCGTAGGTTCATTGTTGTCTAGCAACATGACTTTCAAGACAGGATTACGTACCACTCTGAAGTAGTATGCATCCTTGTCATCCCACAAGGTTTGGTAGTGACTTGATCTGAAGTATCATGATCAATATCATAAGCTCCCACTTCAATTGGTGTAGGTGCCACAGGAACAACTCTTTGTGCCCTGCTATACACTAGTTGAAGAGACGGTTCAATAACCTCATCAAGTCTCCACCATCCTCCCACTCAATTCTTTCGAGAGAAACTTTTCCTCGAGAAAGAACCCGATTCAAGAAACAATCCCTTATTGCTTTCGAATCTGAGACAGGAGGCATACCCAACTATTTTGGGTGTCCTATTAAGATGCATTTATCCGCTTTGGGTTCGAGCTTATCAGCCTGAAACTTTTTCACATAAGCGTCGCAGCCCCAAACTTTTAAGAAATGACAGCTTAGGTTTCTCTAAACCATAGTTCATACGGTGTCATCTCATTGGAATTACGTGGTGCCCTATTTAAAGTGAATGTGGTTGTCTCTAATGCCTAACCCATAAACTATCATGGTAATTCGATAAGAGACATCATGGTATGCATCATATCCAATAGGGTGCAGTTATGATGTTCGGACACACCATCACACTATGGTGTTCCAGGCTGTATCAGTTGTGAAACAATTTCCACAATGTCTTCATTCTGTGCCAAACTCGTAATTCAGATATTCATCTCTATGATCATATCATAGATACTTTATCCTCTTGTCACGACGATCTTTCAACTTCACCTTGAATTTACTTGAACCTTTCAATAATTCAGACTCGTGATTCATCAAGCAAATATACTCAACATCTACTCAAATCATTTGTGAAGTAAGAACATAACGATATCCACTACACGCCTCAGCACTCATTGGACTGCACACATCAAAATGTATTACTTCCAACAAGTTGCTTTCTAGTTCCATTTTACTGAAACCGAGGCTTTCAGTCATCTTGCCCATGTGGTATGATTTGCATGTCTCAAGTGATTCAAAATCAAGTGAATCCAAACGGTCCATTTGCATGGAGTTTCTTCATGCATATACACCAATAGACATGGTTCGCATGCCTCAAACTTTTCAAAAACGAGTGAGTCCAAAGATCCATCAACATGGAGCTTCTTCATGCGTTTAATACCGATATGACTCAAGTGGCAGTGCCACAAGTAGGTGGTACTATCATTACTATCTTATATCTTTTGGCATGAACATGTGTATCACTACGATCGAGATTCAATAAACCATTCATTTTAGGTGCAAGACCATTAAAGGTATTATTCAAATAAACAGAGTAACCATTATTCTCCTTAAATGAATAACCGTATTGCGATAGTCATAATCCAATCATGTCTATGCTCAACGCAAACACCAAATAACAATTATTTAGGTTTAACACCAATCTCGGTGGTAGAGGGAGCATGCGATGCTTGATCATATCAACATTGGAAACACTTCCAACACATATCGTCAGCTCACCTTTAGCTAGTCTCCGTTTATTCCGTAGTTTTTATTTCGAGTTACTAACACTTAGCAACCGAACCGGTATCTAATACCCTGGTGCTACTAGGAGTACTAGTAAAGTACACATCAACACAATGTATATCCAATATACTTCTATCGACCTTGCCAGCCTTCTAATCTACCAAGTATCTAGGGTAATTCTGCTCCAGTGGCTGTTCCCCTTATTACAGAAGCACTTAGTCTCGGGTTTGGGTTCAACCTTGGGTTTCTTCACTAGAGCAGCAGCTGAATTGCCGTTTCATGAAGTGTCCCTTCTTGCCCTTGCCCTTCTTGAAACTAGTGGTTTCACCAACCATCAACAATTGATGCTCCTTCTTGATTTCTACTTTTGTGGTGTCAAACATCGCGAATATCTCAAAGATCATCATATATGTCCTTGATATGTTATAGTTCATCATGAAGCTCTAGCAGCTTGGTGGTAATGACTTCGGAGAAACATCACTATCTCATCTGGAAGATCAACTCCCACTCGATTCAAGTGATTGTTGTACTCAGACAATCTGAGCACAAGCTCAACAGTTGAGCTTTTCTCCCTTAGTTTGCAGGCTAAGAAAATCGTCGGAGGTCTTATACCTCTTGACGTGGGCACGAGCCTGAAATCCCAATTTCAGCCCTCGAAACATCTCATATGTTTCGCGACGTTTCAAAAACGTCTTCGGTGCCTCAACTCTAAACCGTTTAACTGAACTATCACGTAGTTATCAAAATGTGTGTGTCAGATGTTCGCAACATCCACAGACGACGTTTGAGGTTCAGCACACTGAGCGGTGCATTAAGGACATAAGCCTTCTATGAAGCAATGAGGACAATCCTCAGTTTACGGACCTAGTCCGCATAATTGCTACTATCAACTTTCAACTAAATTTTCTCTAGGAACATATCTAAACAGTAGAACTATAGCGTGAGCTACGACATAATTTGCAAAATCCTTTTGACTATGTTCAGGATAAACAAGTTCATCTCATGAACTCCCACTCAGATAGACATCCCTCTAGTCATCTAAGTGATTACATGATCCGAGTCAACTAGGCCATGTCCGATCATCACGTGAGACGGACTAGTCAACATCGGTGAACATCTTCATGTTGATCGTATCTACCATACGACTCATGCTCGACCTTTCGGTCTTCTGTGTTCCGAGGCCATGTCTGTACACATGTTAGGCTCATCAAGTCAACCTAAGTGTTTTGCGTGTGTAAATCTGTCTTACACCCGTTGTATGTGAACGTTAGAATCTATCACACCCGATCATCACGTGGTGCTTCGAAACAATGAACTGTCGCAACGGTGCACAGTTAGGGGGAACACTTTCTTGAAATTTTTATGAGGGATCATCTTATTTACTACCGTCGTTCTAAGCAAATAAGATGTATAAACATGATAAACATCACATGCAATCAAATAGTGACATGATATGGCCAATATCACTTTGCTCCTTTTGATCTCCATCTTCGGGGCTCCATGATCATCTTGTCACCGGCATGACACCATGATCTCCATTATCATGATCTCCATCATCGTGTCTTCTTGAAGTTGTCTCGTCAACTATTACTTCTACTAATACAGCTAACGGTTAGCAATAAAGTAAAGTAATTACATGACGTTTATGTTGACACGCGGGTCAAAAATAAATAAAGACAACTCCTATGGCTCCTGCCGGTTCTCATATTCATCGACATGCAAGTCGTGATTCCTATTACAAGAACATGATCATCTCATACATCACATATATCATTCATCACATCCTTTGGCCATATCACATCACATAGCATACCCTGCAAAAACAAGTTAGACGTCCTCTAATTGTTGTTTGCATGTTTTACGTGGCTGCTATGGGTTTCTAGCAAGAACGTTTCTTACCTACGCAAAAACCACAACGTGATATGCCAATTGCTATTTACCCTTCATAAGGACCCTTTTCATCGAATCCGATTCGACTAAAGTGGGAGAGACAGACACCCGCCAGCCACCTTATGCAACTAGTGCATGTTTGTCGGTGGAACCGGTCTCACGTAAGCATACGTGTAAGGTTGGTCCGGGGCGCTTCATCCCACAATACCGTCGAAACAAGATTGGACTAGTAACGGCAAGCATATTGAACAAAATCAACGCCCACAACTACTTTGTGTTCTACTCGTGCATAGAATCTACGCAATAGACCTAGCTCATGATGCCACTATTGGGGAACGTAGCAGAAATTCAAAAAAATTCCTACGTGTCACCAAGATCTATCTATGGAGAGACCAGCTACGAGGGGAAGGAGAGTGCATCTACATACCCTTGTAGATCACTAAGCGGAAGCGTTCAAGAGAACGGGGTTGATGGAGTCGTACTCGTCGTGATCCAAATCACCGATGACCAAGTGTCGAACGGACGGCACCTCCGCGTTCAACACACGTACAGCCCGGTGACGTCTCCCATGCCTTGATCCAGCAAGGAGAGAGGGAGAGGTTGAGGAAGACTCCATCCAGCAGCAGCACAATGGCGTGGTGATGATGGAGGAGCATGGCAATCCTGCAGGGCTTCGCCAAGCACCACGGGATATGAGGAGAAAGAGAGGGAGGGCTGCACCAACAGGCAGAGATCAGATCGCGTAGTATGGGCAGCCCTAGGCCTCACTATATATAGGGGAGAGGGAGGAGGGTGAGCCCCCTCTAGGGTTCCCACCCCTAGGGGGGCGGCAGCCCTAGATGGGAAAGGGGGGGCGGCCAAGAGAGGGAGAGGGGAGGCGCCCCCTAGGGGTTGTTTGGATAAGGAGTTTATACCAAACCTGTTTCCACTAATCGCGTGTAGGAGTCTAACCACCTAAAACCATGTTTGTTTAGCCCAACAAATCTCAGGATAAGAAAAACTTGGTCTTCCAAAAACCCAAAAAACGAGTATATGGAAAAACGCCTATTAGTCGTTTTTCCACAAACCAGTTTAGCTAGATCGCAAGTCCTTCGTCAGCCGCTCAGGTACCGTGGTTGCTGCTCCTCGACAAGGACGACAACCGTGTTCCTCCGGACCGCTGGTATGCTAGGCGCCGCCACGGCCGCCGTGGCTGTTGCTCCTCGACGAGGACGACGGCCGTGTTCCTCCGGACCGCTGGGCGCCGCCACGGCCGCCGTGGCTGTTGCTCCTCGACGAGGACGACGGCCGTGTTCCTCCGGACTGCTGGCATGCTAGGCGCCGCCACGGACACCGTGGCTGACTGCTCCTCGACGAGGACGACGGCCGTGTTCCTCCGGACCGCTGGCATGCTAGGCGCCGCCACGGCCGCCGTGTCTGTATGTCAGTCATTCCAGGTAGAGGTACCCTGTTGTGCTCCTCAGCCAGGACGACGCCCACATTGCTCCTAACCATTGGCGTGCTAAGCGCCGTCGTGGCCGCCGTGTCTGTGTATCACCCGTTCTATGTACCGTCATGCTGCTCAGGTCGGCCGCGCGCAACACCTTCTGTCATGGCCACCATCTCTTCGGTGTTGATGCCCACCATGACGCAGCTCAGCGGCATGGCGACGCCACTTGGGTACATGAGAGGTTGACGCGCACGCTGTGGTGCCCGATGTCCCCGCTGGCTGCACGCACGCACTGGAAGTTGCCGGACATGACGAGGCTGAGCACGCCTAGGTCCGTGTCCATGAAAGGCCCATCAGGAGCAGCACGAACTCTGCCATTGTAGGCGTCTTAGGCGTGGTCGTGCCTCCCTTCCTCGATCTCCTCAGTCCTCACCTCTCGCGTGAACCACTTGGGTTGTTAGCCTATTTCTCAAATGTTCAGGATGAGGCAAAGTAGCGTTGGCATGAAAGCCTCGGTTGTGTGATATTGTAGCATGATCAATCACGAGCAAACAAAGTATTCTATAAGCTAGTTTTACGAAAACAACAACTTAAAACTGGTTTTCCTAAAAATCCTCTTAAAACTGGTTTTCCTAAAACTACTCTCAAATACTAGCTATCCAAACAACCACCTAGGGTGGGCCTTAAGGCCCATCTGGACCTAGGGTTTGCCCCCTCCCACTCTCCCATGTGCCTTGGGCCCTTGTGGGGGGCGCACCAGCCCACCTGGGGCTGGTCCCCTCCCACACTTAGCCCACGCAAGCCTCCGGGGTTGGTGGCCCCAGTTGGTGGACCCCCGGGACCCTCCCGGTGGTCCCGGTACGTTACCGATAAACCCCGAAACTTTTCCGGTGACCAAAACATGACTTCCCATATATAAATCTTTACCTCCGGACCATTCCGGAACTCCTCGTGACGTCCAGGATCTCATCCGGGACTCCGAACAACATTCGGTAACCACATACTAACTTCCTTTATAACCCTAGCGTCATCGAACCTTAAGTGTGTAGACCCTACGGGTTCGGGAGACATGCAGACATGACCGAGACATTCTCCGGTCAATAACCAACAGCGGGATCTGGATACCCATGTTGGCTCCCACATGTTCCACGATGATCTCATCGGATGAACCACGATGTCAAGGACTCAATCAATCCCGTATACAATTCCCTTTGTCTACCGGTATAGTACTTGCCCGAGATTCGATCGTCGGTATCTCGATACCTTGTTCAATCTCGTTACCGGCAAGTCTCTTTACTCGTTCCGTAACACATCATCCTGTGGTCAACTCCTTGATCACATTGTGCACATTATTATGATGTCCTATCGAGTGGGCCCAGAGATACCTCTCCGTCACACGGAGTGACAAATCCCAGTCTCGATTCGTGCCAACCCAACAGACACTTTCGGAGATACCTGTAGTGTACCTTTATAGCCACCCAGTTACGTTGTGACGTTTGGCACACCCAAAGTATTCCTACGGTATCCGGGAGTTGCACAATCTCATGGTCTAAGGAAATGATACTTGACATTAGAAAAGCTTTAGCATATGAACTACACGATCTAGTGCTATGCTTAGGATTGGGTCTTGTCCATCACATCATTCTCCCAATGATGTGATCCCATTATCAACGACATCCAATGTCCATGGTCAGGAAACCGTAACCATCTATTGATCAACGAGCTAGTTAACTAGAGGCTTACTAGGGACATGGTGTTGTCTATGTATCCACACATGTATCTGAGTTTCCTATCAATACAATTCTAGCATGGATAATAAACGATTATCATGAACAAGGAAATATAATAATAATCAATTTATTATTGCCTCTAGGGCATATTTCCAACACAAAGAACGGGGATGAGGTAGTCGTACACGACGTGATCCAAATCACCGATGACCAAGCGCCGAACGGACGGCACCTCCGCGTTCAACACACGTACGGAGCGGATGACGTCTCCTCCTTTTTGATCCAGCAAGGGGAGAGGAGAGGTTGAGGAAGATGGCTCCAGCAGCAGCACGACGGCGTGGTGGTGATGGAGCTGCAGTACTCCGGCAGGGCCTCGCCAAGCTCTATGGAGGAGGAGGAGGTGTTGGAGAGGGAGAGGGAGGCACCAAAGGCGTGGTGTGAGAGGCCCTCCTTCCCTCACTATATATAGGGGGGGCCTAGGGGGGCGCCGGCCCTAGGAGATCCAATCTCCTAGGGGGGGGCGGCCAAGGGAGGAATCCCTCCCCCCCAAGGCACCTAGTGCTGGGGAACGTAGTAATTTCAAAAAAAATTCCTACGCACACGCAAGATCATGGTGATGCATAGCAACGAGGGGAGAGTCTGATCTACGTACCCTTGTAGATCACAACGGAAGGGTTAACACAACGTAGAGGAAGTAGTCGTACGTCTTCTTCCCGATCCGACCGATCCAAGCACCGTTACTCCGGCACCTCTGAGTTCTTAGCACACGTACAGCTCGATGACGATCCCCGGGCTCCGATCCAGCAAAGCTTCGGGGAGGAGTTCCGTCAGCACGACGGCGTGGTGACGATCTTGATGTACTACCGACGCAGGGCTTCGCCTAAGTAGTACAACGATATGATCGAGGTGGAATATGGTGGCAGGGGGCACCGCACACGGCTAAGGAACGATCACAATGATCAACTTGTGTGTCTAGAGGTGCCCCCTGCCTCCGTATATAAAGGATCCAAGGGGGAGGGGCTGGCCGGCCAAGGGAGGTGCGCCAGGAGAGTCCTACTCCCTCTGGGAGTAGGATTCCCCCCCCCCCCAATCCTAGTTGGAATAGGATTCATCAAGGGGGGGGAGAGAGAGAGGGGGGCCGGCCACCTCTCCTAGTCCTAATAGGACTAGGGGAGGGGGGAGGTGCGCGGCTACCTTGGGCTGCCCCTTTCACCTTTCCACTAAAGCCCACTAAGGCCCATATGACTCCCGGGGGGTTCCGGTAACCTCCAGGTACTCCGGTAAAATCCCGATTTCACCCGGAACACTTCCGATATCCAAATATAGGCTTCCAATATATCAATCTTTATGTCTCGACCATTTCGAGACTCCTCGTCATGTCCGTGATCACATCCGGGACTCCGAACAACCTTCGGTACATCAAAATGCATAAACTCATAATAACTGTCATCGTAACATTAAGCGTGCAGACCCTACGGTTCGAGAACAATGTAGACATGACTGAGACACATCTCCGGTCAATAACCAATAGCGGGACCTGGATGCCCATATTGGCTCCTACATTTTCTACGAAGATCTTTATCGGTCAGACCGCATAACAACATACGTTGTTCCCTTTGTCATCGGTATGTTACTTGCCCGAGATTCGATCATCGGTATCCAATACCTAGTTCAATCTCGTTACTGGCAAGTCTCTTTACTCGTTCCGTAATACATTATCCCGCAACTAACTCATTAGTTGCAATGCTTGAAAGGCTTAAGTGATGTGTATTACCGAGAGGGCCCAGAGATACCTCTCCGACAATCGGAGTAACAAATCCTAATCTCGAAATACGCCAGCCCAACATCTACCTTTGGAGACACCTATAATGCTCCTTTATAATCACCCAGTTACGTTGTGACGTTTGGTAGCACCCAAAGTGTTCCTCCGGTAAACGGGAGTTGCATAATCTCATAGTCATAGGAACATGTATAAGTCATGAAGAAAGCAATAGCAACATACTAAATGATCGGGTGCTAAGCTAATGGAATGGGTCATGTCAATCAGATCATTCAACTAATGATGTGATCTCGTTAATCAAATAACAACTCTTTGTCCATGGTTAGGAAACATAACCATCTTTGATTAACGAGCTAGTCAAGTAGAGGCATACTAGTGACACTCTGTTTGTCTATGTATTCACACATGTATTATGTTTCCGGTTAATACAATTCTAGCATGAATAATAAACATGTATCATGATATAAGGAAATAAATAATAACTTTATTATTGCCTCTAGGGCATATTTCCTTCAATCTCCCACTAGTCAATAATCTAGATTACACAGTAATGATTCTAACACCCATGGAGCCTTGGTGCTGATCATGTTTTGCTCGTGGAAGAGGCTTAGTCAACGGGTCTGCAACATTCAGATCCGTATGTATCTTGCAAATCTCTATGTCTCCCACCTGGACTAGATCCCGGATGGAATTGAAGCATCTCTTGATGTGTTTGGTCCTCTTGTGAAATCTGGATTCCTTTGCCAAGGCAATTGCACCAGTATTGTCACAAAAGATTTTCATTGGACCCGATGCACTAGGTATGACACCTAGATCGGATATGAACTCCTTCATCCAGACTCCTTCGTTCGCTGCTTCCAAAGCAGCTATGTACTCCGCTTCACATGTAGATCCCGCTACGACGCTTTGTTTAGAACTGCACCAACTGACAGCTCCACCGTTTAAAGTAAACACGTATCCGGTTTGCGATTTAGAATCGACCGGATCAATGTCAAAGCTTGCATCAAGGTAACCTTTTACGGTGAGCTCTTTGTCACCTCCATATACGAGAAACATATCCTTAGTCCTTTTCAGGTATTTCAGGATGTTCTTGACCGCTGTCCAGTGATCCACTCCTGGATTACTTTGGTACCTCCCTGCTAAACTTATAGCAAGGCACACATCAGGTCTGCTACACAGCATTGCATACATGATAGAGCCTATGGCTGAAGCACAGGGAACATCTTTCATTTTCTCTCTATCTTCTGCGGTGGTCGGGCATTGAGTCTGACTTAACTTCACACCTTGTAACACAGGCAAGAACCCTTTCTTTGCTTGATCCATTTTGAACTTCTTCAAAATCTTGTCAAGGTATGTGCTTTGTGAAAGTCCAATTAAGCGTCTTGATCTATCTCTATAGATCTTTATGCCTAATATGTAAGCAGCTTCCCCGAGGTCTTTCATCGAAAAACTTTTATTCAAGTATCCCTTTATGCTATCCAGAAATTCTATATCATTTCCAATCAGCAATATGTCATCCACATATAATATCAGAAATGCTACAGAGCTCCCACTCACTTTCTTGTAAATACATGCTTCACCAAAAGTCTGTATAAAACCAAATGCTTTGATCACACTATCAAAGCATTTATTCCAACTCCGAGAGGCCTGCACCAGTCCATAAATGGATCGCTGGAGCTTGCACACTTTGTTAGCTCCCTTTGGATCGACAAAACCTTCCGGTTGCATCATATACAACTCTTCTTCCAGAAATCCATTCAGGAATGCAGTTTTGACATCCATCTGCCAAATTTCATAATCATAAAATGCGGCAATTGCTAACATGATTCTGACAGACTTAAGCATCGCTACGGGTGAGAAGGTCTCATCGTAGTCAACCCCTTGAACTTGTCGAAAACCTTTTGCGACAAGTCGTGCTTTATAGACAGTAACATTACCGTCAGCGTCAGTCTTTTTCTTGAAGATCCATTTATTCTCAATTGCTTGCCGATCATCGGGCAAGTCAACCAAAGTCCATACTTTGTTCTCATACATGGATCCCATCTCAAATTTCATGGCTTCAAGCCACTTTGCGGAATCTGGGCTCACCATCGCTTCTTCATAGTTCGTAGGTTTATCATGATCTAGTAGCATGACTTTCAGAACTGGATTACCGTACCACTCTGGTGCGGATCTCACTCTGGTTGATCTACGAGGTTTAGTAGTATCTTGTCCTGAAGTTTCATGATCATCATCATTAGCTTCCTCACTAATTGGTATAGGTGTCGCAGAAACAGTTTTCTATGATGTACTACTTTCCAATAAGGGAGCAGGTACAGTTACCTCGTCAAGTTCTACTTTCCTCCCACTCACTTCTTTCGAGAGAAACTCCTTCTCTAGAAATGATCCATTCTTAGCAACGAATGTCTTGCCTTCGGATCTGTGATAGAAGGTGTACCCAACAGTCTCCTTTGGGTATCCTATGAAGACACATTTCTCCGATTTGGGTTCGAGCTTATCAGGTTGAAGCTTTTTCACATAAGCATCGCAGCCCCAAACTTTAAGAAACGACAACTTTGGTTTCTTGCCAAACCATAGTTCATAAGGCGTCGTCTCAACGGATTTTGATGGTGCCCTATTTAACGTGAATGCGGCCGTCTCTAAAGCATAACCCCAAAACGATAGCGGTAAATCAGTAAGAGACATCATAGATCGCACCATATCTAGTAAAGTACGATTACGACGTTCGGACACACCATTACGCTATGGTGTTCCGGGTGGCGTGAGTTGCGAAACTATTCCACAATTTTTCAAATGTACACCAAACTCGTAACTCAAATATTCTCCTCCACGATCAGATCGTAGAAACTTTATTTTCTTGTTATGATGATTTTCAACTTCACTCTGAAATTCTTTGAACTTTTCAAATGTTTCAGACTTATGTTTCATTAAGTAGATATACCCATGTCTGCTTAAATTATCTGTGAAAGTGAGAAAATAACGATATCCGCCATGAGCCTCAATATTCATTGGACCACATACATCGGTATGTATGATTTCCAACAAATCTGTTGCTCTCTCCATAGTACCGGAGAACGGTGTTTTAGTCATCTTGCCCAAGAGGCACGGTTCGCAAGTACCAAGTGATTCATAATCAAGTGGTTCCAAAAGCCCATCAGTATGGAGTTTCTTCATGCGCTTTACACCGATATGACCTAAACGGCAGTGCCACAAATAAGTTGCACTATCATTATCAACTCTGCATCTTTTGGCTTCAACATTATGAATATGTGTATTACTACTATCGAGATTCATCAAAAATAGACCACTCTTCAAAGGTGCATGACCATAAAAGATATTACTCATATAAATAGAACAACCATTATTCTCTGATTTAAATGAATAACCGTCTCGCATCAAACAAGATCCAGATATAATGTTCATGCTTAACGCTGGCACCAAATAACAATTATTTAGGTCTAATATTAATCCCGAAGGTAGATGTAGAGATAGCGTGCCGACCACGATCACATCGACTTTGGAACCGTTTCCCACGCGCATCGTCACCTCGTCCTTCGCCAGTGTTCGCTTAATCCGTAGTCCCTGTTTCGAGTTGCAAATATTAGCAACAGAACCAGTATCAAATACCCAGGTGCTACTGCGAGCTCTAGTAAGGTACACATCAATAACATGTATATCACATATACCTTTGTTCACCTTGCCATCCTTCTTATCCGCCAAATACTTGGGGCAGTTCCGCTTCCAGTGACCAGTCTGCTTGCAGTAGAAGCACTCAGTTTCAGGCTTAGGTCCAAACTTGGGCTTCTTCTCCTGAGCAGCAACTTGCTTGCCGTTCTTCTTGAAGTTCCCCTTCTTCTTCCCTTTGCCCTTTTTCTTGAAACTAGTGGTCTTGTTAACCATCAACACTTGATGCTCCTTTTTGATTTCTACCTCCGCAGCTTTCAGCATTGCGAAGAGAATAGTCTTGTTCATCCCTTGCATATTATAGTTCATCACGAAGCTCTTGTAGCTTGGTGGCAGTGATTGGAGAATTCTGTCAATGACGCAATCATCTGGAAGATTAACTCCCATCTGAATCAAGTGATTATTATACCCAGACATTTTGAGTATATGTTCACTGACAGAACTATTCTCCTCCATCTTGCAGCTATAGAACTTATTGGAGACTTCATATCTCTCAATTCGGGCATTTGCTTGAAATATTAACTTCAACTCCTGGAACATCTCATATGCTCCATGACGTTCAAAACGTCGTTGAAGTCCCGATTCTAAGCCGTAAAGCATGGCACACTGAACTATCGAGTAGTCATCAGCTTTGCTCTGCCAGACGTTCATAACATCTGGCGTTGCTCCAGCAGCAGGCCTGGCACCCAGCGGTGCTTCCAGGACGTAATTCTTCTGAGCAGCAATGAGGATAATCCTCAAGTTACGGACCCAGTCCGTGTAATTGCTACCATCATCTTTCAACTTTGCTTTCTCAAGGAACGCATTAAAATTCAACAGAACAACAGCACGAGCCATCTATCTACAATCAACATAAACAAGCAAGATACTATCAGGTACTAAGTTCATGATAAGTTTAAGTTCAATTAATCAAATTATTTAAGAACTCCCACTTAGATAGACATCCCTCTAATCCTCTAAGTGATTACGTGATCCAAATCAACTAAACCATAACCGATCATCACGTGAGATGGAGTAGTTTTCAATGGTGAACATCGTTATGTTGATCATATCTACTATATGATTCACGCTCGACCTTTCGGTCTCCGTGTTCCGAGGCCATATCTGCATATGCTAGGCTCGTCAAGTTTAACCTGAGTATTCTGCGTGTGCAAAAACTGGCTTGCACCCGTTGTAGATGGACGTAGAGCTTATCACACCCGATCATTACGTGGTGTCTGGGCACGACGAACTTTGGCAACGGTGCATACTCAGGGAGAACACTTCTTGATAATTTAGTGAGAGATCATCTTATAATGCTACCGTCAATCAAAGCAAGATAAGATGCATAAAAAGATAAACATCACATGCAATCAATATAAGTGATATGATATGGCCATCATCATCTTGTGCTTGTGATCTCCATCTCCGAAGCACCGTCATGATCACCATCGTCACCGGCGCGACACCTTGATCTCCATCGTAGCATCGTTGTCGTCTCGCCAATCTTATGCTTCCACGACTATCGCTACCGCTTAGTGATAAAGTAAAGCATTACATCGCGATTGCATTGCATACAATAAAGCGACAACCATATGGCTCCTGCTAGTTGCCGATAACTCGGTTACAAAACATGATCATCTCATACAATAAAATTTAGCATCATGTCTTGACCATATCACATCACAACATGCCCTGCAAAAACAAGTTAGACGTCCTCTACTTTGTTGTTGCATATTTTACGTGGCTGCTACGGGCTTAAGCAAGAACCAATCTCACCTACGCATCAAAACCACAACGATAGTTTGTCAAATAGACTCCGTTTTAACCTTCGCAAGGACCGGGCATAGCCACACTCGGTTCAACTAAAGTTGGAGATACAGTCACCCGCAAGCCACTTGTGTGCAAAGCACGTCGGGGGAACCGGTCTCGCGTAAGCGTACGCGTAAGGTTGGTCCGGGTTGTCTCGTCCAACAATACCGCCGAACCAAAGTATGACATGCTGGTAGGCAGTATGACTTGTATCGCCCACAACTCACTTGTGTTCTTCTCGTGCAAATAACATCAAACCATAAAACCTAGGCTCGGATGCCACTGTTGGGGAACGTAGTAATTTCAAAAAAAATTCCTACGCACACGCAAGATCATGGTGATGCATAGCAACGAGGGGAGAGTCTGATCTACGTACCCTTGTAGATCGCAACGGAAGCGTTAACACAACGTAGAGAAAGTAGTCGTGCGTCTTCTTCCCGATCCGACCGATCCAAGCACCGTTACTCCGGCACCTTCGAGTTCTTAGCACACGTACAGCTCGATGACGATCCCCGGGCTCCGATCCAGCAAAGCTTCGGGGAGGAGTTCCGTCAGCACGACGGCGTGGTGATGATCTTGATGTACTACCGACGCAGGGCTTCGCCTAAGTACTACAACGATATGATCGAGGTGGAATATGGTGGCAGGGGGCACCGCACACGGCTAAGGAACGATCACAATGATCAACTTGTGTGTCTAGAGGTGCGCCGTGCCTCCGTATATAAAGGATCCAAGGGGGAGGGGCTGGCCGGCCAAGGGAGGCGCGCCAGGAGAGTCCTACTCCCTAGTCCTAATAGGACTAGAGGAGGGGGGAGGCGCGCGGCTACCTTGGGCTGCCCCTTTCTCCTTTCCACTAAAGCCCACTAAGGCCCATATGACTCCCGGGGGGGTTCCGGTAACCTCCCGGTACTCCGGTAAATCCCGATTTCACCCGGAACACTTCTGATATCCAAATATAGGCTTCCAATATATCAATCTTTATGTCTCGACCATTTCGAGACTCCTCGTCATGTCCGTGATCACATCCGGGACTCCGAACAACCTTCGGTACATCAAAATGCATAAACTCATAATAACTGTCATCGTAACGTTAAGCGTGCGGATCCTACGGTTCGAGAACAATGTAGACATGACTGAGACACATCTCCGGTCAATAACCAATAGCGGGACCTGGATGCCCATATTGGCTCCTACATTTTCTATGAAGATCTTTATCGGTCAGACCGCATAACAACATACGTTGTTCCCTTTGTCATCGGTATGTTACTTTCCCGAGATTCGATCGTCGGTATCCAATACCTAGTTCAATCTCGTTACTGGCAAGTCTCTTTACTCGTTCCGTAATACATCATCCCGCAACTAACTCATTAGTTGCAATGCTTGCAAGGATTAAGTGATGTGTATTACCGAGAGGGCCCAGAGATACCTCTCCGACAATCGGAGTAACAAATCCTAATCTCGAAATACGCCAACCCAACATCTACCTTTGGAGACACCTGTAATGCTCCTTTATAATCACCCAGTTACGTTGTGACGTTTGGTAGCACCCAAAGTGTTCCTCCGATAAACGGGAGTTGCATAATCTCATAGTCATAGAAACATGTATAAGTCATGAAGAAAGCAATAGCAACATACTAAACGATCGGGTGCTAAGCTAATGGAATGGGTCATGTCAATCAGATCATTCAACTAATGATGTGATCTCGTTAATCAAATAACAACTCTTTGTCCATGGTTAGGAAACATAACCATCTTTGATTAACGAGCTAGTCAAGTAGAGGCATACTAGTGACACTCTGTTTGTCTATGTATTCACACATGTATTATGTTTCCGGTTAATACAATTCTAGCATGAATAATAAACATTTATCATGATATAAGGAAATAAATAATAACTTTATTATTGCCTCTAGGGCATATTTCCTTCACCTAGGGGGTGCCTTCCCCTTGTGGGACTCTTCCCCTTTGAAACCCTAGGCGCATGGGCCTCTTGGGGCTGGTGCCCTTGGCCCATGTAGGCCAAGGCGCACCCCCTACAGCCCATGTGGCCCCCCGGGGCAGGTGGCCCCACCCGGTGGACCCCCGGGACCCTTCCGGTGGTCCTGGTACAATACCGGTGACCCCGAAACTTGTCCCGATCGCCGAAACAGCACTTCCTATATATAATTCTTTACCTCCGGGCCATTCCGAAACTCCTCGTGACGTTCGGGATCTCATCCGGGACTCCGAACAACATTCGGGTTACTGCATACACATATCCCTACAACCCTAGCGTCACCGAACCTTAAGTGTGTAGACCCTACGGGTTCGGGAGACATGTAGACATGACCGAGACGACTCTCCAGTCAATAACCAACAGCGGGATCTGGATACCCATGTTGGCTCCCACATGCTCCTCGATGATCTCATCGGATGAACCACAATGTCGAGGATTCAAGCAACCCCGTATACAATTCCCTTTGTCAATCGGTATGTTACTTGCCCGAGATTCGATCGTCCGTATCCCAATACCTCGTTCAATCTCGTTACCGGCAAGTCACTTTACTCGTACCGTAATGCATGATCCCGTGACCAGACACTTGGTCACTTTGAGCTCATAATGATGATGCATTACCGAGTGGGCCCAGTGATACCTCTCCGTCATGCGGAGTGACAAATCCCAGTCTTGATCCGTGTCAACCCAACAGACACTTTCAGAGATACCCGTAGTATACCTTTATAGTCACCCAGTTACGTTGTGCCGTTTGGTACACCCAAAGCACTCCTACGGTATCCGGGAGTTACACGATCTCATGGTCTAAGGAAAGGATAACATTGGAAAAACTCTAGCAAACGAACTATACGATCTTGTGCTATGTTTAGGATTGGGTCTTGTCCATCACATCATTCTTCTAATGATGTGATCTCGTTATCAATGACATCCAATGTCCATAGTCAGGAAACCATGACTATCTGTTGATCAACGAGCTAGTCAACTAGAGGCTTACTAGGGACATGTTGGTGTCTATTATTCACACATGTATTACGATTTTCCGGATAACACAATTATAGCATGAATAAAGACAATTATCATGAACAAGAAAATATAATAATAATGCTTTTATTATTGCCTCTAGGGCATATTTCCAACAATTTCTGGATGTCAAAAAATAAAAAAGGATACCCACATTTCTGGACTTGGGATATCTTGCTCGAAGGGTAGTGCTGACTCGAGTAAAGCCCTCATGGTGACTCGTAAAGTGCCATGTGCGCCTTGAGCAAACGGTCCCAACGAGTCCCAAAACCTCGACTGAAAATGCCACGTGCATTCAAATGGAGTTCGAATGGAGGCTTGCCGTGACGGGCGTTTGCAGCCTTCTCATACTTGGATGTTTCGCGTGGCAGTTGAAGAAAAGAATGGGTGTCTAGTGGATCACAAGATAAAAGGTTCTCGAAAAACATTTGCTTGCAGTCATTGTTCAGAAAGGAAGTACCAGAGTTTCAAGGTGTTTAAGAAGTTCATACATGCTGTGGTTGCTCGTTAAACATTTAAGAAGTTGATTCTGCTGCCACAGCTCCAGTGCCGAGGAGGATAGATAGGTAGATAGATCTGTGCATTTACATACACGAGGGCATGGGGCACCACCATGCACACAATGTTTCCTGCTCACTGCTCTTTGCTCGTGCCGAGGGCCAGGGATTTCAGTTCTGGCATCAGCCTCTCTTCTAGGTCTTCCTTCTTCTCCAGCATTCGGTCCGATGTGCAATCGTCTTCCTGCATGGCAAAAATGAGACAATGCATCATTGCACGAATGAGCGGCGCAGACAGTAGTCCAAGTTCTTTTGTAGTTTTTCCACACGGCAGATGATAGATACCGACAAAAGAAATGTTAATGCATGAATCCAATGTAGTTACTGTTTGACCATAGCAGATGATTTCAGGTAAATGGGGAGAGCTCGAAATAGAAATTAAGAGTACATGTATAGAGTTCAGGGCAGAACCCGGATGAAAGTTATGGGAGGATATAACAAACTAATCCTTTTCTAATGCACACAACAGTGAGCACTGATGTATTCGAGATTGTTGGAGTGGGACTTACATCACCCGTAGCAGCATCTTGTAGTGCGAGAAGTTTCACGGTGGTGGCGTGACATTCAGTTAAAACCTTGAAGGTTGCAGCTGGTAGCTTGTCCTGAAAAACAGAGGCAGATGATCACACAGGTAAAGATTTTGCTAAAATTAACAGTGTTATATCTGAATATGTGAAATAACCCAACATCACAGACAGGCCAAAACATCCTAATTCTGTAAGCCTGCTATAAAACTAAAACCCAAGGGGCTAAGATACTATGGCTAGAATGCAGAGAACTGTCGATCATCGATCCAAAAGCCGGCAGGAATTTGATGGTTAACACTAGTTTCTGGAAATAATGGTGACGCCGTGGAGCTACGTACAGGAATTATAATATCTTTTATGCTGTTTCAACATATCAGACAAATATAGTATCAAGGATTCTGTGATCAGGATACTGTTAGTAAAAGTTAACATATTCTACTTGACTTGCATTAAGTATATTTTAAAGCGAATGCAAATAAAAAATTACCTTCAGTAGTGTGATGACAGCACCAACAGCACTTCCAGGTGCCTGAAGAGCCTTGTTGTATGCCTACAAAATATTCCAAAAGGATGTTTCTCTGGTCAGTCTGTAAATACAGAGAGAAAGCAGGAGTGTTATTTCAGGAAAGATACAATCAAGCAAACCTGGAGAAAAAGTAGAGCAGCAACTTTTGGGAGGAAGGAAACTGGATCAGTTTCTGAAGAAACTTGTGCTATCAAATCCTTCAATTCATAGAAAGTAAGCTGTCAAATAATTAGCACTAGAATTCATCCATAAAGAAACTTAGCATGTATGAATTCACACCCTACCAATCTATAAGAGCGCCTACGAGTCTAATAATCTTGGTAAATTTATATTATCGTGGTGATTTTGACTTGCATTCTGCTATTCTGTACTTGCACTACTTTGATGCTTAAAAACACAAGAAACAACAAAAAATTTAACCGTGGAGAATACCATATTTTCATAGAAACAAAGATCGTACTGTAAGACAGGGTTTTTAAAAGTGCTACCAGAATGGTTCAGGTTATTTGTGCGGTTTGCTAAGTTTAGAATATGAAAACACAAGAAACAATCAGTGTTTGGGGCATATCAAATAAATGATGAACTGATATACTCATTCCACCTGAACTGGGGATCAAAGGGGAACGTTTAGGGACTAAACCAGC
The DNA here is from genome assembly GCA_034509565.1 of Triticum monococcum. Taxonomy (NCBI): domain Eukaryota; kingdom Viridiplantae; phylum Streptophyta; class Magnoliopsida; order Poales; family Poaceae; genus Triticum; species Triticum monococcum. The sequence goes on along the minus strand of CM067841.1, from coordinate 36,822,650 downwards.
AAAAACTAAAAACCTGATAGGCCCAGATCAAGAAAGTCGGTTCCCACTGGTTTTCCAGACGCTCTGATACTACCATCAAGATAGAAGATACCAAGAACATACCTTGTGGTGGGAATGCAGCATTGATCGCTCAAGTCTTTCATCAAGCTTCTTAAATAACAATCCACTGAAAAAGAGAGTAAGCACTTTGATAATCCAGCCAATGCGGAAATCAAGTACAAACATAAAATGTTACCTTTCCTCTGCTGTATCTCTTAAGGCGTCCATAAATGAATCAAACCGCTGTTGTGGATTTCGAGAAAAGGTTAGAAAGAGCTACAAAGTCCAGTTATATTAGAAGTTGTGGATCTCAAAGACATAGCAACAGTCACTTATTGGTTTTTTATTTAGTGTATGTGTTTAGACAACAAAGAACTCACAAGTCATATGCTTAGGAACATGCACATTTTATCAACTAGCAAAGTATAACAGATTGGTGAGGAAGATCTTTCTTACATGCAATCTTATATAATTGACTAGTTATTACAGGATCAAATAATTGATGTCATAGAACACACAGAAAATTAACATGAAGTGGGTTTCGTGGTTAGTCTACAGAATGACAGGGTGTTTCACAGGGTATAGGCAGCAAACAAGAAATTGTGAATGTTGGGTATTTACAACATAGAATCTTGGCAATCTGGTGATTAACATAATGCAGGAAGCTTCACGGAAGAACTTCATCTATATACAGATTCATCGCCTAAAAAATGTATAGTATTGTATCATGTTAATCATCCAAATGTCTGCTGTACCCAGAGACCCAGACTAAATTTTTTGTGGTATGTTTGATTGTTAACTGTAGGTGCTAACATATTACCAGAATTTAAGCTGTTATGCATACTAGATTTAGAACAAGAAAAATACAGAACTAAGGACTTCAAGGCTTCAATCAATTTGTCAAACAATATTTCTTGGTTACAGACAAACCTTTCCCTCCAGTGCTTCGACTAAAGCTTGAGCCTTCGATGACAATTGCCCTGGAAGATCCTTCGCCTAATTTTTTTTAACAAAAAAGAGCAACCCACAAAGTTAAACAAAATGACATTTTCACACAGGATTGACACAGGATTGACATATGGAAAAATGAAATAAGTGAACTGTACCAGAAAAGTACGCTCCGTAGTGCTGAGCTGAACATGCTGTTCTTCACTGCCTTCAAACTCCATTCCATTCTTCAATTTGTTGTCCTTATCCTATCGGTAGTTCAGTGCAAAGTACACGTGCTAGTCAGAGAAGTAGGTCACAAAACCTTTTAAACTATTCAGATTATAATTCATAAGGTAGTCACAGTTTCATAGTTCGTGGCGCAAGAAAGATCACAAGTAGGGAAGGGACTGTTCCAAGGGAAAATTAAAGCCAAAACGGATACATCACGAAATTATTTATGAATTATAATCTTGCAGGCAACCCCACTGTGTGAGCTTATAGAAGTTACCAGACTAAATAAAATCTTGTCGACTACTGGAGTACCCATAGTTCTTAGCAGATGATCGTGTAATATGCCCTGAAAACCAGAAAACAGGTAAAGAAAAGGACCTAAGTAAAGGCTGATAACGTATTGAGTAGCAAGCTATCTTGTGAGAACGATGCCCGTAGGCTGTAGCAGCTTACAGAGGTAGCAGGATCATCCTCAAACACATCTAGAGCTTTTCCATAAAGTTGCATATCGAGGACAGCCTGACGATGACAAAGAATAATACTGAAAAAAGTTAGATGATCTATCACCAGAAGAGAAATGCAGGAAAGCAATTTAGCAATAGTGAACAATTTCAAGGCTATCCAGGAACTATATGTTATAAAAAGAAAGCACAAAGTAATTGGGATGCAAAAGCAGATTACCTCATCCAGCTGCTTTTGCAGATTATCAAGCACGCTTCCCCTCCTTTCAGCATTTTCTGACGCCATGGTGTTCATTTTCTTCTTCCCTGCATCAATAAGCATTTGCCTCAGGTGAGAGGGCAATAATTTAATTGGGCCATTTAAGTCGTCTGAGCCTAATGTTGGTTTTAAAAGCGAGAGGTCTACTTGCTCGTGTTAGTCTAGCGACGCCACGCGCGTGACCTAGCAACTAACGGAACGACGCCGGCGACCAAACCGAGCGGTGGCCGACGGTGGCGCTCGCGGAGATCGTGCTCCGAGGACGAAATCGAGGGGGGAGAGGTTGGGGCTTCTGGCGCGGCTGCTCACCTGGTGATGCTGGCGTAGCCGAACGGCGAATTTGGACGGTGACGGCGAACAGGCCGAAGAGGAGGAGGTCGAGCAATTCGACGGCGTGGAGGCGTCCGAGCTCGAGGTCGTCCGAGCAGAGGAAGCGGTCGTGCAGTCGGGGCTCCCGGTCACGAAGAAAACGCCGGCGGAGCACGCTGGCCGCGGTGGCCTGCTCCGGCGATGCTCTGGCGCTCCTCGGTTCGCTTGGTGGAGAAGGAAACGGAGGGGGAGACCCACCTGGCGGCGGCGGGAGGGTTAGGATTTGGGTGGCTGGGGAGGCTTCAAGGGGAGAGGAGAGCCGCGGTGGTTGCTCACTGATGTCGGCCGACGCACGCGTCTGTCGATCTCTCTCACTGGAGAAGACGCTAGAGGAGAGGGCAGGTGGAGGGTCCAGCGGGCTTTGGGCCGGCTGTGTGGACTGCGCACACTCTGGCTGTGTGGACTGCGCACACGGTGGGTCGGGCTAGAAGAGAGTTGCTCACCTCTCAAAGAGAGAGAGAGAGAGAGAGAGAGAGAGAGAGAGAGAGAGAGAGAGAGAGAGAGAGAGAGAGAGAGAGAGAGAGTTGCTCAAAAAAAACTGAGAAGGGAGGGAGGGGGGGTGGTGAAAATCTTCTTTTTCTTTTATAAAGAAAAAATTAAAGGAGGCTCGGGTGGACCAACTCACTTCTGCCAACTGTTGCAAATCATTCCAAGTGTGTTAGCCGTAACAAGGATGTGACTGCACAAATGGAAGAGGCCGGGTTCGAAATTTATCAAACTGGACGTAGATGCTTCTTTTCATGCGAAGGAGCAGTCGGGTGCGACAGGCGCTGTCCTATGACGGGACAATAAAGGCCGCTTTATTGCTGCACAATGCAGATTCATTCATGTTTGCAGCATATGTAGCGACGGTTGAGGCTATGGCAATGCGTGATGGTTTAAATTTTGCAAACACTTTTGGTTTTAACATAATTGAAGCGGTGTCTGATTATTTAAGTGTGGTGAACTACTGCCAAAGTGCTAAGGGCAAAAAATCAGTGGTGGGATGCAGCAGCGGCAATCTTTGTTGAGTGCATTGACACGGCAACATCAATACGAAAGGTCATCTTTTCGCGTTGTTTTCATGATGCTAATCCGATAGCTCGTGAGCTAACTAAATTCAGCTTTTGTAATAAGTGTGATGATAATTGGATTGATGAACCCCCGGGTTTTCTAATCAGCCAATTAGTGAACGATGCTTGGGGGAAAACATTTGATGGGTCAAATGAATTTCCAAAAGCCATGAAAACTTAAATTGTGGTCTCTGAATCATTTCAAAGCTCCAAAAATTTATCCACGGTCCATTGGCAAGGCTTGGCATTAGTTTGGCATAAAAAGGAGAGGAAAAGGAATAAAGGGATTTAAACTAGAGGTTGGACATAGGGTTGGGCTAAAATTGTGAAATAATTTGCGTAGCTCTTCAATATTAAAGGGAAAACCTTCCGGCCGGCCGGCTGATCCAACCGATGCATCCGCCTGTAGCCCAGCCGTCGGATTGTATGTGGGATCGAATGGTCTTGTGCTCATCTGGTCCCGCCTTTCTCTAGCAATATCCAGCTCCAACCAGAGCATCCCTTTTCTTTCACGAGTCAACGCCAACAAATCGTAATCAATCCACAATTTTCCACCGCTTCTTTCTCAAGCTCCTGGGCATGGCATTGCAACTTTGTAGCTTCGCTGCATTGCCTGTTGCTTTTACTCCTACTGCCGCACTGTGTTGCTACCAACGTTGCTACGAGGGAAGCGGCCGCTTCTGCAGGCAAGCCATCGCGTCCCTGTTGTTGCGTTCTCTCTGAGTCTCGGTTTCTCTGGCAACGGTGGTCGACGGCTGCGCACATCAGCGTTTTTGCGGCTTGTACGGGATATTAGGTGCCGCGAACGACGGTTGCGGCGGTCTCATAAACGATGACGATGAACGACGGCTGGTCGGCCGCGGCAGCATTTCTATAACATCATTTTTGTTGCAAATTTTTTTCACGACATGGTCTCAGTTGCAAAAGTTTTCGGTAGCATGATCTCTGTTGCAAAAGTTTTTTAAAAGAAATCTGCAACACCACCTATGTTGTGAAAAAATTCCGCAACATGACCTTTGTTGTAAATGTTTCTGCAACATGAGCTCTGTTACAAAGGGTTCCGCAACATTCCCTTTGTTGCAATGCAAGGATGGGGTTTAACTCCCACAAGTGTTAAAGATCCATTGGCGGACGCGTAGCACATTCCAATATTAAAAGACCACGTGCGAGGTCTTGGGGTGATGATCGGTGTAGAACATCAAAAGGGAGAAGGGCCAAATTAATTATTAGTGAATAAAATGTCACGTGCGAACGGCCCCAACGAGTCCCAAAACCTTGACCGAAAACGCCACGTGCGTTCGAATGGAAGCTTGTCTTACAGGCGTTTGCAGCCTACTCATACTCTGATGTTCGTGTGGCACTTGGAAGAGAAGAATGTGTGTTTCTAGTTGATCACAAGATAAAAGGTTCTCAAAAGATATTTGCTTGCAGTCATTGTTCGGAAAGGAACCACCAGAGTTTCAAGGTGTTCATACCTCATACATGCTGTCAGTCGGTATTTGGTTGCTCGTCAAAAATTAACTTGATTCTGCTGTCACATGACCCCCTAGAATGTACACGGTGTATTACACATGGATCCCTTTCCTTCAGAAATTGCGACACCAGAGGGCAACAAATGAGCTCACGGCGCAAGCATGCAACCGACATACTACGCTAGATTCAGTTGATGAGTGCGCTAAGTTGACCAAGTATCGCAGGGTGGCTGCTTCCATCCCTAGCTCCAGTGCCGATGATGGATAGAGAGGTCTGTGTATTTACAATAGGGCATGGCGTACCATGCACGCACACAATGTTTGCTGCTCACTCTTTGCTCGTGCCGAGGGCCAGGGATTTGAGCTCTGGCATCAGCCTCTCTTCTAGGTCTTCCTTCTTCTCCAGCATTCGGTCTGATGCGCAATCATCTTCCTGCAGGGCAAAGACACGATGATGCATGATTGCACAAATGATGAGCACAGAAAATATTACTTGATGTATATCAGAGGGTGTCGGGTAGATAGGGAAAGCACAGAATATAAATTAAGAGTACATGTATAGAGTTCAGTGCAGAAACAGGATAAAATTACGGAAACACTAGGCATGACAAATAGAGCGTTTTTCATGGCAATTCATGTTGGCGTGATGATGGCAAATTTAGTTTACAAGCACGTCAATTTCCTGGGAAAACAAATAAACTGAGGCGGATTTGCCATCCTTGGCACACATAACTTGCCATGAAAACGTTCGATTTGCCATGCCTAAGAATCTGACGTCAGATTTGTAGCAAAGTCAAAAAGTTATGGAAAGATAACGAACTGATCCTTTTATAATGCACACAACAGTGAGCAGAGATATATTCAAAATGGTTGGAGTGGACTTACATCACCCGTGGCAGCAGCTTGTAGTGCGAGAACTTTCACGGTAGTGGCGTGATATTCAGTTAAAACCTTGAAGGTTGAAGCTGGTAGCTTGTCCTGAAAAATAGAGGATACGTGATCACACGGGCATGGATTTTGCTAAAGTTGACAGTATTATCTGAATGTGTGAAATAAGCCAGCATCACAGGCAGGCCAAAGCATCCTAATTCTGTAAGACTCCTATAAAACTAAAACCTAAGAGGCTAAGAAACTATGGCCAGAATGCAGAGGACTGCCAATCATCGATCGAAAAGCCGGCAGGATTTTGATGGCTAATTATAATATCTGGAAATACTGGCGGGGCCGTGGAGCGACATACAGGAATTATAATATCTGCTATGCTGTTTGAACAGGTTATGAAAAGATCTAACATGCAAAAAAACGAGATAAAATTTAATAACTCCGGCTAGAAAGATTTATTCAACATGCCAATTTACAGTGACGGGGGGGGGGGGGGGGGTGCAAAGCTGGGGTTCCCTGATATTTGTACTTAAACTCTTGGTACGAGTTCATTTGTGCAAGGGAAAAGTTATCTTTCGTCCCTCGACTCTTTTCAAAGGTATAGAAATAGTGCCACAACTTCAAAACCAGCAAAGCTTAGTCCCTCGACTTTTAAAACCGGATAGGTTTAGTCTCTTGTGCCGCTTCGGGTGGTTTTCTACCGACATGGGGTGGGGGGGGGGGGGGGGGGGAGGAGGTTGTGCGCTGCCTTCGGCCTTCATCGCACTCCCTGCCGCCTCGTGGGCGCACAAGCAGAGCAGCAGCAGCGCGCTTCCATCCGTGCCAGCTGCGACATATGCCCCGATGGCGAAACTGTCCAGGTGCCAGCCTGCTGGACGGCGGCAACGCGACTTTCCGGCAAGAGTGGACTTGCAGCGCTGGCTTGATGTGGTCCGCTTGTAGTATGTTGCAGGTCGATGCATGTAGGAAGCAAAAGCAAAGCAGACTGGTAGCTCACATATGCAGGTAAATTTATCACTGATTCCTCTCGGTCGTTCAGAGGTTGAAGATGCTCTTACATGTAGGGCCCACATGTGAGGGAGATAGAGAGCAAGAATTAAAGTGGACAAAAATGGGTAGGTATGGGGCCCATACTTGTCAGCTTGAGTCAAAAATCACTCCACGAGGACAGGAAACCACCCGAAGCGGCACGAGGGAGTAAGCTTATCCGGTTTTGAAAGTTGAGGGACTAAGATTTGCTGGTTTTAGAGTTGAGGGACCATTTCTATACTTTTGAAAAGGTTGAGGGACGAAAAATATACTTTTCCCTTTGTGCAATATGAGCAGAAATATGTCCAACAGTGACAACCGAGGACTCCCTCTGCCTATGTTACGAGTCTTGTGATGCAAGGAAGCAAACCCCTCTATACTAATTACTGTTTTCACTTGTCCAAGTAAAACAAAGCTAAGCCAAGGACACACAATACAAACAGATTTAATAGCCGTTGTTCCAGGGGGATTGCAAAATCAAGGGGTTTATTGTAATAAAGGACAGGATAAGAAAAAGGTGGACAGGTGATTCTTCTGACAGCTTAATGACACAATTACAAACCAGCATATCAGACAAATAGTATCAAAGATTCTGTGATCAGGATCCTGTTGCTATAAGTTAACATATTCTACTTGAACTATACTAAGTGTATCTTAAAGAGAATGCAAATCAACAATTACCTTCAGTAGTGTGATGACAGCACCAACAGCCCTTCCAGGTGCCTGAAGACCCTTGTTGTGTGCCTACAAAATATTCAAACAGGATGTTTCTCCGGTCAGCCTATAAATACAGAGCGAAAAGAAGAGTTTTATTTCAAGAAAGATACAATCAAGCGAACCTGGAGAAAAAGTAGAGCAACGACTTTTGGGAGGAAGGAAACTGGATCAGTCTCTGAAGAAACTTGTGCTATCAAATCCTTCAATTCATACACAAAATTAAGGTGTCAGATAATTAGCACTAGAATTCAGACATAAAGAAACTTAGCATGTATGAATTATTTATTCAGCACATTATGCCATATTGAACATTAACGTCTTCAGAGCCTACGAGTCTAACAATCTTGGTAAATTTATATTATCATGGTGATTTTGACTTGCATTCTGCTATTCCGTACTTGCACTATTTTGATGTTTAAAAACACAAGAAACAACATTTTTTAACCATGGAAAATACCATATTTTCTTGGAAACAGAGATCATCCTGTGAGACACAGGGTTTTGAGAAGTGCTACCAGAATGGTTCAGGTTATTTGGGCGGTTTGCTAAGTTTAGAATTCGAACACACAAGAAATAATTAGTGTTATGGGGCATATCAAATAAGTGATGAATTGGTAATACACTCATTCTAGCTGAACTGGGGATCAAAGGGGAACGTTTAGGGCCTAAACCAGCAACAACTAAAAGCCTGTTAGGCCCAGTTCGAGAAAGTCAGTTCTCACTGGTTTTCCAGACGCTGTGGTGCTGCCATCAAGATAGAAGATACCAAGAACATACCTTGCGGTAGGAATGCAGCATTGATCGCTCAAGTCTTTTATCAAGCTTCTTAAATAACAAGCCACTGAAAAAGAGAGTAAGCACTTTGATAATCCAGCCAATGTGGAAAGCAAGTACAAACATAAAATGTTACCTTTCCTCTGCTGTATCTCTTAAGGCGTCCATAAATGAGTCAAACCGCTGTTGTGGATTTCGAGGAAAAGGTTAGAAAGAGCTACAAAGTCCAGTTATATTTGAAGTTGTGGATCTCAAAGACATAGCAACAGTCACTTATTCATTTGTTATTTAGTGTATGCGTTTAGACAACAAAGAACTCACCAGTCATATGCTTAGGAACATACAGATTTTTTTTTATCAACTAGCAAAGAATAACAGATTGGTGAGGAAGATGCTTCTGACATGCAATCTTACATCTGAACTAGTGTGTCAGCCCTAGTATGAATTATGTACACATTATGAAAAAAGAATTGACTACGTGATATATCACTTATCTTCTCGTGTCAACATTTTTTCAGGATATATGCTGCATATTTACTTTATTAGTTATTACAGGATCAAACAATTGGTGTTCTAGAACACACAGAAAATTAGCATTAATAGGATTTCGTGGTTAATTTACAGAAGGAAAGGATGTTTTAAAGGATATAGACAGCATAAAAGAAATTGTGAATGTTGGGTATTTATAACATAGCATCTTGGCAAGCTGGTAATTAACATAATGCAGAAAGCTTCATGGAAGAACTTCATCTATATAAAGATTCATTGCCTCAAGATTGTTGAGTATTTTATCATGTTAAGCATCTAAACGTCTGCTCTACCCCAGAGACCCAGACATAGTTTGTGGTATGTTAGATTGTTAACTGCATGTGCTAGCATATTATCAGAATTTAAGCTGCTGTTCATACTAGATTTAGAACAAGAAAAATACAGAATAAAGGAGTTTAAGTCTTCAATCAATTCATCAAACAGTATTTCTTGGTTACAGACAAACCTTTCCCTCCAGTGCTTCAACTAAAGCTTGAGCCTTCGATGACAATTGCCCAGGAAGATCCTTTGCCTGATTTTTTTAACAGAAAGCAAACCCATGAGGTTAAACCAAATGACATCTTCATTCAGGATTGACACAGGAAAACATTAAATAATATATGGAAAAATGAAACAAGTGAATTGTACCAGAAAAGTGCGGTCAGTAGTGCTCAGCTGAGCATGCTGTTCTTCACTGTCTTCATACTCCATTCCATTCTTCAATTTGTTGTCCCGATCCTATTGGTTGTTCAGTGTAAAGTACATGTACTAGTCAGAGAAGTAGGTTACAAAACCTTTTAAACGATTCAGATTTGAAATAGGAGCTATAAGCTAGTCCTAGTTTCTTAGTTCATCACGCAAGAAAGTTCACTAGTAGGGAAGTAACACAATCAAGGACGCATGTTATTTTAATGGTTCTGTTGCAATTGTAATATTAAAGCCAAAATGGATACATCACAGAAATTATTTATGAATTATAATATTGCAGGCAACCATACTGTGTGAGCTTATAGAAGTTACCAGACTAGATAAAATCTTGTCGACTATAGGAGTACCCATAGTTCTTAGCAGATGCTTGTGTAATATGCCCTGCAAAAAACAGGTAAAGAAAGGACCGTAAGTAAAAGCTACTAACGTATTGAGTAGCAAGCGATCTTGTGAGAACGATGCACATAGGCTATAGTAGCTTACAGAGGTAGCAGGATCATCCTCAAACACATCTAGAGCTTTTTCATAGAGTTGCATATCGAGGACAGCCTGACGATGGCAAAGAATAATATTGAAAAAAGTTAGATTATCTAGCACCAGGAGAAATGCAGAAAAGCAATTTAAAATACAGTAGCAATATCGAACAATTTCAAGGCTATCCAGAAACTATAGTACAGAAAGGAAGCACAAAGAAAATGGGATGCAAAAGCAGATACCTCATCTAGCTGCTTTTGCAGATTATCAAGTACACTTCGCCTCCTTTCAGCATTTTCTGACAGCATGGTGTTCCTTTTCTTCTTCCATGCATCAATAAGCATTGGCCTCAGGTGAGAGGACAATAATTTAATTGGGCCATTTAAGTCATCTGAGCCTAATGTTGGTTTCAAAAGTTAGGAAATTTGTAGAAGCACAATTTCAACTGAATAGAAACAACAAGGTTAATCTTATCTAGTTTCCTGACCTCCCAACTCTTCTAACTCCGGAGCAACAGCCAAAACCTTTTGCTCTATCAACTCATCGGGGAAGATATTTGTGTTCTCCTCTTTTGGTTTCTCTGGTGCCTTTTTGCCACCGCGCTTCGCATCACCTGAAGAACCAGCGTCCTTGTTTTTCCTATGACCTTTCTTGCCCTTTACAGGGATGATTTCTTCATCATCATCCTTCTCAACTGCTCCACCTTTGGCAGACCCCGTCGCTTTTCCTCGTTTCTTCTTTGGTCCTCTGTCCGATGAAGCACCTGTACTGCTGGTGTCGTTATCACCAAAGTCTTTTGTGTCCGAGTACTGGACAGATCCTGCCCTATGCTCACTACTTGAATTCATATTCACGGGAGTTCCTTGACCAGCACTATGTTTAATACCAAAGGAGTCGATCTCTTTCTCAAGTTGATCAAAAATACCCTGAAATGGACCGAAGAACAGACAAATTGCACTCGTTTGAGAGGTATAATGGGATAGTGCATACATAACTGCAGATAATCACAGGTGCAACAAGCAGGTTCTGACAATTCACCTTAATGAACATATTGCTGAAGACACATGATTCTCCAAATAGCACTGCTTTTGAAGACTGCAAAGAAATATATTTTTAATGTGTGGCCATTTATGAGAAGTACACAAATTTCGATTACTTTAAATATGCCAACCTTGGCTGCCTTCTGAAAAGATGGACAAAGAGACAATATCTTGGTTGCATCAGGGCCACTGATATATGATGGAAGGATCGAAAGAGAATCAATCCTGAAAAAATAAAGGGTATCTTGTAGCAATGAAAACTTGAGAGGTGCTTGGCTTGGCAGAAAAAGGGATTACTAACAGTCAATAGGAAAGGCGCAAAGCTGCACCAAATGTTGAGACACCCTGTGAAGTCTCAACTACTTCAATGAACTGATGTAACTAATTAATCAATTCATATATCTTGCTATCGCTTGGGCAGTTTACTCCCTTTGCTCTACTCTGATGTAGGTCATAACTCACAAGTCATACACCTGTCACATGCCATAACAGGATGCAGTGTGTGTGATGGGTGGTCTAGGCCCTTAACCTTGTCATCCTGGTGCTGTAATGGAGTGGAGAAAAGGGAGTGCAGGGGAAGCAAGAGAAAATGTTGACTTGTTTGCGCCTTATTGATAATTCCATCCTTTAAACAGATGAGTTACAGCTCAAAGTGGGATCCAACCAACCTAGTCTTTTCCCCTAACTTTATCTCTAACCTAAAGTCCTAACTTAACGGGCATGGAATAGGGTGCTGCCTGCTTAGATGCACCACCCTTGGCTTGTAAACCAGCTACAGAGGCCCCGGTCCCATGTTGACACTGGTAGGGAATTCCCCTTCCACACCATGTGTACAGGGACTATCAAACAGGAACTGGAAGGCTCATTTTTTAGAATGCATGCCAAGTTAGGACATCATAGCATATAACAGTGACAAATATCAATGAAACCTTGAAACCAGACATGACATTTAACAATACCATTGTCCGTTCTCGATTGCGTCACCCACAGCAGCATCTAGCATATCGACAACAGAAGGATGTACAAAAACAGCCTCCAGTGCAATGCCATCTGGATATCTGGCCTGTAGAAGATAATAAGATAGTCAATACAAACAAACAGGCATTGCATTTTGAACAGTGAAGGAATATTGACAGCTTCAAGTGTACCTCTAAGTACTGTTTAGGCTGGGGAATTGCGAGTTTCTGAAGTACTTCGTACCCAATATAAGAGTTCTGTACAGAAAATGAAAAGTCAAACAAAAGGAACGATATAAGGCATAACAATAATGCAAAGTATATGATCCGAACACAATTGCTTATCAATGCCGATTGCTAAATATCAGACCAAGAGATTTTCGTATGATTTTATATGGGCAAATTTGATAATTTGCCACCCCTTACCTCCCCCTTTCATAATTTGCCCCCCCCCCCCTGAGAATGACAGGTGGGGTCCGGGCCCGCCCGTCATTGAGACAATGGGTGGCAAATTGTGAAAGGGGGAAGTAAGGGGTGGCAAATTATCAAATCGCCCTTTTATATGGGAGTAAAACTGTGTGGGATTATGTGCAAGAACTAAATCAGTAGTCATACAAAGGTGTGCACATGAAGCAGTTGAGATCTTGTCTAGATTAATACACATGTGTTTCTGTGAAGCCTACTCATGCTACCAGCTCAAAATTATTTAGTTGTAATAACATGTTAAATAATAGGAATTAAAGTGTAAGGTAGAGATGCCTCAACCTGTGAAAAAAATGCATCAACGCTTTCCTTTTGAGCATGAGCAAATACCTATCAAAGAAAGAAAAGCACAACATTAAAACATAGTTTATGAATTAGATATATGAATTGAAATGCAGAACTTACAGCTGGTGTCCAATGTACTCCAGCACGGACAGACCCAAGTACAGCACCTTCTTTTAGCAAGGCAACAAAAATGGACTGGAAGAATGAACCTTCCACTGAAACTCCATTAGCACCGTGCATTTCTTGGAGCTGTTGCTGCAAGGAGTTCCAGACAGATGGCAAGTTTGTTGGAACTGTTAAACCCCTTGTCGCACCACGGACCATGGCAGTAATTCGGGAGACGTATGCTGGAGTGTATAGCTGGCCACCTTCTAGCCTTCCATGCACCTGGAAGGATTTATAGAAATAGTACCTTTTTGGTTGAACGAAAGCAGCAAAGGAAAAGACCATTCAAAACATGAGATAGCACAGCAGGCTTACAATAGTTCCAAGCCGAGGCTCGAGAATATTGAGGACCAGCTCTGAGCCAATGTGTAACTGTGCAGCAATCTCAGCCAAGGCAATCTGGCTGCGCTCTTGCAACTTCTCATTTATCTCTTCTGTCACAGTGTCCCAGTAAGACTGTGACATGATCTCCGCGTTGATCAACATCAGGGCCGGATCCTCCGTGACGACCTTTTGTGCCTGCCTCTCAATATGGTAAAGATCCACCCCCAGGGTATCTGACAAATCGACTAGTGATGTGCGCCCTCGCTTCTTGATCTCCACCTTAATCTCATGCTTCAAATGGTCCTGCCACACCACAGATCGCCATGGATGAAGGATCAGCTAAAATCTGCATATTCTTGGTGGCGCAAGTGTGATAAACAGAACTAAGGCAGACAGACATTATCACAGCAATTTATATCCATATACCAGAGCAATTTCTAGACAAGGCCCATCCAGAACTGTTATTAAACCCGAGCTATTCAAACACGCAATTAAATCAAAATCTCTCATCTGCCTGACTGTATCTATGGCAAATTGCCAGGAAGAACAGAACAATTTTCTCTGCTGAGCACTAGAGCAACTCTACAAGACTGCATGAGGGGACTGGAAACAGATGGACTACTAAATCTAAACCCATCACTAATTTACTTCACAGAAATACCACTAGCAGCTGTGACAGTATATCATTTTTTCATGGATGCTCTAAATTTAAACCATCCTTGAGAAGTGATAACCTACTACATAAATGAAGATGAAATTCACCGCTCCGCACTAGAAGTCCAGGGTTTAGATTTTTATAGCACCCATAATTTCAACGCCGATACTCAAATCCAGGGTAAGTTCTCCACGCTCCATCACACTGGAGTGAGTCTAGTTCAACCCCTCCCCCCGCACAGAAACGAATCTGGTTCCCGACAGACCGAGAGGGGACTGGGGACTAGTACTAGAGAGAATGGGATGCGTGTGTGTACGGGGAGGGGGGGGGGGGGGGGGGGGGGGGGGGAGACGTGGCTTACGGATGTGATGTACTCCTTGCCGGAGACGGTGTGGAGGAGCTCGAAGTCGATGAGGCCGCGCTCCTGCAGCTTCTGCACGAGCTCCACCACGTTGCGCTCCGACAGCCGCACGCTCGACCGCGCGCTCTGCGCCGCCTCCAGCTGCCGCTGCAGCTCCAGGAGCTCCGCGTCCATCGCTCCCCCCGCGCCTTCGCTGCCGGCGCGATCCGCTGCTGTGTCGCCGGAGACGGGGAGGGGGGCGGTTTGCCGAGATCGATCGAGCCGTCGACGGAGTTGGGGGTCACGCGATTCGACTTGCCGGAGGGGGACAACGAAGGGGCCTCTGGCTACTGACTGACAAGCGGGGCCTCGCGATGGCTTGGGTAGCGTCTTCTCAAAATGAAGGCGGTTACGGAGAAGCAGTACGTGTTCGCGGTATGAAAGCGTCGAATTGCGACCATTTTACCCTCATTTGTTTTTCTGCTTTTTGCACCTAACACCTTGAGAGAAAGAAGATGATGTTTCTAACTTTAGCGTCCATTAATTGATCGGTAAAATTGGGCATACAAGATAATTACTTTGGTAAGATAAAATATGACGTTTCTAATGGATTCAATTGCTCTGTTCCAGTTAATGATTTTTGAAGCAACTCTCCTTTCATGCTCCACATATCATTTCAAGAGCGTGACTTGGATATTGGCATGGTCTATGATATACTGCACCATGATGGTGCGTGTTGTCACGCCTGTCCGTTTTTCAAAAAAAAATATATAGGAGTTTTTGTAAATTCTTACAAAGTGATGAAATGCAAATTAAAATCGCATAAACTAACTAACATATTGGCATTAACAAAAGAAATGTTGTAACAGAGAGAATATAATTTTGCGCCTCTTGTTTGGTTTCATCTACATGCCATGAGTACGGATCAGTATATAAACACCAATTAGCTCGGATTGCCAACGAGTAGCCATGGCATGTATGAGATCTGAAGTGAACCAAGGGTCATTTGAAAAATTGATAGGGAAGCTCAATCGAGAAAATACTTACATAATATTTGTCACGGAACAGTTACCAGAGGTACCACAACCGTGGAACTTATGGGCTTAGATTAAATCGGCCAGCGAGGATATCATGTTGATATTTTCCTCCATAAATTCGATCAAATTTACAGAAGTTTGACTTAAAACAAACAAACCTTGCCTTGTAAAATAGGACGGTTTTTAATGAATTAAACTATCCTTTTCCAGTTAATAATTTCTGAAGCAACTTCCTTTTATGCTGCACATATCATCTCATGAGTATGATTTAGATATTGGCACGGCCTCTAGTGTATAATGTAATATCATTTCTATGAACAATCTAGGGCTACTATTTCCATCTTACGAATCAAAATATACATCTGTATTTATTAGTAGAAGTTGGTTGCACGATCTCTGAGAAAATACTTACATAATACTTGTCGCAGAACACATATCAGAGGTACCACAACCGTGGAACTTATGGGCTAGATTAAATCAGCCAATGAGGATATCATGTTGATATTTTTCCTCCAAAAATTCGATCAAATTTACAGAAGTTTGACTTAGAACAAACAAATCCTGCCTTGTAAAATAGGACGGTTTTTAATGAATTCAACTGTCCTTTTCCAATTAATAATTTCTAAAGCAACTTCCTTTTATGTTGCACATATCATCTCATGAGTATGATTTAGATATTAGCACGGTCTCTAGTGTATAATGTAATATCATTTCTATGAACAATCTAGGGCTACTCTTTCCATCTTACGAATCAAAATATACCTCTGTATTTATTAGTAGAAGTTGGTTGCACGATCTCCGGAAAAATGAAGTCATGACAAATGGCCCTCCGTCCCGAAATACTTGTTAGAGAAATGGATAAAAATTGATGTATCTAGAATCAAAATATGTCTATATACATCAATTTCTCCAAAAAATTGATGTATTTAGAACTAAAATAATATTTCTCCGATAAGTATTTCTGGACGGAGGGACCATGTGCCAATGGTCATAGAGCAGTTGAAGTAACAAAAGGTCCACACTTACTAAATGTTGGTATTAAACTTTGATTCAATAACGCAAATCAGGAATTCAGGAGTTACACCATAGAACAAACATTTGCTAATAAGAAATTCTTTGCCATACATGCATGTGTGTAGCAGAATTTACATCGCAATAGGAAAGTTAAAATTTAAGAAGCTTGAAACACTAAAAAGATCGGCTCGAAACCTTTAGTTCATTCAGAATGTGGATCCCTTCTAGCCGAATACCCCTACTATCATGCCACAGGGAAACTAAGGCAGAGAAATCAATTTGAACAATGGCTAGTTGCACATTCCTTGTGACATGCCCAGAAACTCAGCATGACAACACTTTCAAGGCCGCCCCTGGCTCCCTCTCGCTGCCTATCAGCTAACCACACCAAAGCACAAGACATGCGCCGTCATCACCTAGTGTCCAAGGTTTTTACCGGGGAACTAGGGAAGGAGAAAGGGACCTCAATACCGTCTCCAAGGAGGAATACCGCGGCCATGGACATGCTTGCAGCCTCCCAGTCTTCACCATGGACATGGTTGGAGCCAGGCAAACCTGACCAAGGCTTTCACGGACTCCATCAAGCAAGACTCGCAAGATGAGCACAACCGGGCACCCATACACCACCGTACCCCATCTAAATCTAGGAGGCCATAAAAAAACCGAGCTGCATGGTACCACGCCTCTCCTAACTGCAAGTTGTTATTTCTTTAGCCCGCGGAGTGTTGACGCCATCTTTGGCTCACGGGAACCCCATGCTTTATTTGTATTTCTATGTCATTTGATACTTAATAAAGCAGTTTTTTATCCCTAAAAAAAGCTCCAAGTTGTTGCACCACAATCGGTCGACCTCTCTAGTGAGTGGTGATGCACCCTTGCTGCTCCATGCATATCGCCGTTATGGAACCTCAAAACATCACCCCTCCATCCCGAGCACGCTACTCTAAACATTAGACACCAACACCAAGCATCTCTATATAGAAATGTATGTGTTGGGTAGTAAAAAAAGATGCATCAAAAAAATATCGAACACAAACCATCCATGTTAATGTTATTGCTTTATTACTCGGGGCAGCCATGATGAAATGAATGGAGAGCCTTAAGCTCAATCCGTTACACATGTATGCACTTGCAGTGCGGGGCAAGTAGCCAAAATGTTTACATGATCATAGTATCCACATAATGACGGGGAAAGGGAACCATCACGCCTTTGAAGAAGGCCGATGCGGTGGGTGGTCGTCATCTAGGGTTCGGCCCTGTAGGAGGAATTGGCCTTGGCACCGCTGAGACATGTGCGCTCGTTCCCGCTGGTGTCCGGTTATGGCCAGGCGGCGGATGTGGCTTCAGCGGCGGCAATGGCGCATTGGGTGGTGGGAATTCATTATGTATGGGGTTCGGGCCTGTAGGAGTCTTGCGTGCGCACGCGGCGGAGGAGAGTAGCAGCAACGATAGGACGACGAGGAGCACCGGTGTGACGCTCTTGTGCATAGCCATGGCTAGCTTGCTGTTGTGACGTGATGTGTATGTGCCTCGTCATAACCTGCATTGGGAAAATATATAGAGATTGAGGGTCTCGTCTGAAACTATTCTGATGACAAATTAGGACATGATTAGTGGGATGATTATCCATAAGAAATATATTACTTCTCCTATAATAAGATGAGATGGATATATCTATAAAGATTATCTTCGTAAGGTAGTAAATGTTTGCTTAGAATGGGAATTCAATAATTTTGTACTTATTTTTATGATTATTATGTATACTTTGTATCAGTGCTTTTTATATATATAGACTCGAGATGATCTACTGAAACTATTTTGGTAACCTTAGGAAGATGGATGCCCATTTGACGATTATACCCTCAAGGTACCGAGTGCTTGCTTATAATGGGAATTGACTATTTTTGTACCTATAATGTGAATTCACTAATTCTATACTTCATTTACCAATGGACTTGCAGGCCAGGGAGATAAAATGGGTCATAACGGATAAATGGGCCCTTATGATGGCCGTAACGGATAAATGGGCCCTTATGATGGCCAAGGTTCGGAACTGAGTATCGTCACATTTATCTCAAAAAAATGTTTCACATTAATAGGAAACATTTTTTTGAAATTACTGAATATCAAATATGCTCAAACTTTGTAGCTGCTCGAAGATTTCAAACGGAAAAAACATTCATGGAGCTCTACACAAGAAAAAGATTTCATTGCTCAAAGTTTTGAGCACTTTTGAGCAATGGTTTTTGTTTGTCATGTGTACACCTTTATGTATATGATATTTCTCTACGAAAATTTGCAACCACCGAAAACATTTGAGCATACTTGATGTCACAAAATTTCAGATTTTCCATTTTGTTTTCTATTTTTTAGTTTACTTTTCATGAAGGTGCAGGGACACCCGGGAGCTACCACACCTTGCCCTTAATCTCAAATATTGGTTTAAAATCACATACCATGATACACACGACAAGACCGCCTGACATACAAACTGGGGATAATCTAGATGACTTATAAATGTATAGTTATAATGGACATGATTAATCCTACATACTAACATTTAATTACATACAAAACACAAGGTACTATACGATCCAGATTAGGGAAGGCACCCGACGGTTTTGGGAACGGGCAGAGCCATACCATACCCTAATCGGTACTCTTGGGCTTACCCATCACTCGTACCAATACCCGCACCAGCCAGTACAATTTTTCCATACCCGCCACCTGATAGGGTAAACAGGTACCTGCGCATAAGAATAAAATACCCACGTTTGCAACACAACAACTTTAGCAACACAATCATAAGAAACAACATATCAAAACGACAACACATAGTCATACAATTTTGGTTCAAAAATTGGCGATGGCCGATGGGAGAAGATTGCAAAGAGAAATTGAAGATTTGCGCGCGGGCACACATGATGAAATGAATCATGTGCGGGAGAGATACACATATGATATGCCTTATGCAGAATTCAAGAGGTGAATGTTACCGAATGTATGACAATACGGGTTGGGCTTTTGTTGGAAAGTGTTGCTTCTTGTATCTTGTATGGGCTCTTGAAAAGCAAATAAATGGTGGCCTCCTGACTTCTATGTTATAAAACACTTCATTAATTTCTCTCATTCTTATTTTACAAATAAAATTAACAATACATGGATAAATTGACCGATCCTTAACTAGAGTAATCCAAGTTTTCCTCAGAGGTGGCGACAGGAAGAATTGGAGGAGTTGCCACTTGGAACTCTTCCTAATGCAACATGGGTTAAATCGCTAGAGTGGGCTAACAAGCTTCAGCCTGTCCATGATGTTCTTGGGAGCAACATCAGACCGAAGCTCCCTGGGTTAGCTATATTGAACGTGACACAGATGACGGCGCCACGAAAAGATGGTCACCTGTCAGTATACACCAGCCTTTCAGGGCCTGCCCCCGCACAGACAGGATATCAACCATTGGTGCTCGCCTGGAGTTACTGATACCTGGAACGAGCTTGTGTGTGTGGTCTTCATGAAAAAGGCAAACAATGATGGACCAAAATGTTTCTCTTGCTGCTTCAGGAACATTGAACACAATGACTAAACTTCTGGGGGTGGGCTACCCGATGCTCGCCCGGTGAAGCAATGAAGCTCGGTATCTGAGGTTGGTTCATCATCCTCCTGCACAATGATGCTGAAAGATAGGAGCAAGCTAGGAAGCTCTATTGTATGCTGAGAGGAGAGTGGGAATAAGAGAAATATTGAAGAAAGGCATACCAATAGGTCGATGCGATGTCTATGTTTCACATAGGCAGCAAAAGTGATAGCCAATGTGATCATAGCTTAGGGGGCTACATTCGGTGATGTACATAGTATATTTGGCTACTGCCATGTTGGGGGCGTTGCTGTGGTGATTGTATGTAATTCGGGAATTGTATCCTCAACGGTATATTGTCAGTGGCTCGGACGGTTGATTTGCACATTTCGGCATTTCTATCCCATCTGGGGCAACTATAAATATTTAATGAGAAATGTAATTGTGCGGACCTTCCCTGCCGCCAGAATAGAAAGTTCTTTTAGCAAAAACCCATTCTCATACTACTCTCGTTCAAGCACGCATAACTTTGGAGTTCTGAGAGGATCCGGTACTTTAGTGCTGGTGCGCCTGATCGCATAATACATTTATGCTTGCCTCTCCTAGATAACTACATATACAATTTTATATTATTTGCATCACTCCTGCTTAATTACTGAGACAAGTTTAGGACGGTTTTGACCCCTCCCTCTCAACTGCAACAACGCATATACACGAAGGTTTCGACCCTTTTAGAATGCGCTTGCTGATACCTCCTTTTAGTGATCAGGTAAAGGAACAGAAAAGAGAATCGCAAACCTATTTCCCCATAGGTGGCCTTGGGTTATTGAACCCATGAGAGGAAGATTCCCTTGAAGTGATGGTCTCAAGCTTATGTTAAAAGATCAATTCCAACTTTTGACCGGATCAATCAAGCAAATAGTGATTCAAACACTTATAATAAAAAGAGGTACATGTATGAGGTATGAGGTAGTAATGCTTACAACCATGTATTTGTATTGGACCAAATATGATCTTAATTGTGCGCTGGAAGTTAGCCATCAAAATGTACTTGTTACAAACCGAAAGTGAAGGATGTGTCCAAATAACATCTTGACCAACACGAGCCCTGGATCAAGAATCAGTTATCCTATGGCAGGCCCAATCTGTCACGCGGGATTGCCTTAATATTTAAGATAATGAAATCAGACAATAGCTTTGGGTATTTGATACGTCTTCAACGTATCTATAATTTTTGATTGTTCCATGCTATATTATATTCTGTTTTGGACATTATTATACACTTTTATACTCCACTAACCTATTAACCGGAGGCTCAGCCCAGAATTGTTGTTTTTTGCCTATTTCAGAGTATCGCAGAAAAAGAATATCAAACAGAGTCCAAACGGAATGAAACCTTCGGGAACGTGATTTTTGGAACGAACATGATCCAGAGGATTTGGACGCTACGTCAAGAAAGCTACCAGGAAGGCACGAGGTAGGGGCGTGCCTACCCCCCAGGCGTGCACTCCACCATCGTGAGGCCCACGTTGCCCCACCGACGTACTTCTTCCTCCTATATGTACCTACGTACCCCCAAACTACCAGATATGAAGCCAAAAAAACCTAATTCCACCGTCGCAACCTTCGGTACCCGTGAGATCCCATCTTGGGGCCTTTTTCCGGAGCTCCACCGGAGGGGGCATCGATCACGGAGGGCTTCTACATCAACATCATAGCCTCTCCGATGATGTGTGAGTAGTTTACCTCAGACCTTCGGGTCCATAGTTATTAGCTAGATGGCTTCTTCTCTCTCTTTGGATCTCAATACAAAGTTCTCCACGATTCTCATGGAGATCTATTTGATGTAATCTTCTTTTGAAGTGTGTTTGTTGAGACCGATGAATTGTGGGTTTATGATCAAGTTTATCTATGAAAAATATTTGAATCTTCTCTGAATTCTTTTATGTATGATTGGTTATCTTTGCAAGTCTCTTTGAATTATCAGTTCGGTTTGGCCTACTAGATTGATCTTTCTTGCAATGGGAGAAGTGCTTAGTGTCGTGGTTCTAAGTCTGACAGTAGAATGGGGGGTAGGTATGTAGAGGCAAGATCCTAGCTATGGAGGAGTTGTACATGCAAGTTTTACGAGTTCAGGCCCTTCTCGGAGGAAGTAACAACCCTACGTCTCGGAGCCCGGAGGCGGTCGACTGGATATATGCGTGTGAGTTACAGGAGGTGCGAACCCTTGTCCCGGAGGAGGGGGTGGCTTATATAGAGTGCGCCAGGACCCCAGCTCCCCTCCGTTACACAGGGTTCAATGTTCATAAAGAAGGAGCGTTAATGGTAACGTCCGAAGTAAAGTGCTATAAATGACTATTAAAGCTATGACTTAATCCCGACCGTTGCAGAGTGAGTGGCACTCCATCTTCTGGTAGTCGAGTGGTTGTTCGCATGGTCGAGTGTCTTCAAGACTGTCTGAGTGGAACATGGCTTTATGGTTGAGTGGACAATGATATTTCTTCGACTGCTTCTGGTTCTTTTAGAGATGTCCTTGGGGAGGGTATCTTGGACAGATCCATGACCCTACCCTAGGTACATAGCTTCGTCACTTAGCTTTGGGTTCAATCTTGCGGTGTCCTTTCCCAATAACAGTAGGGGCAGCAAGGCACGTATTGTATTGTTGCCATCGAGGATATAACAAGATGGGGTTTATATCATATTGCATGAGTTTATCCCTCTACATCATGTCATATTACTTAAAGTGTTACTCTGTTCATTTGAACTTAATACTCTAGATGCATGCTGAATATCAGTCGATGTGTGGAGTAATAGTAGTAAATGCAGGCAGGCGTCGGTCTACTTGTCTCGGACGTGATGCCTATATACATGATCATACCTAGATATTCTCATAACTATGCTCAATTCTGTCAATTGCTCAACAGTAATTTGTTTACCCACCGTAATACTTATCCATCATATTAATCTCCCGTTAACAAGCTATTTTTAGTGCCGTCTTTATTTCGCTTTATTTACTTTGCATCTTTATCATAAAAATACCAAAAAAATTATCTTATCATATCTATTAGATCTCACTTTCGTAAGTGACCGTGAAGGGATTCACAACCCCTTTATTGCTTTGGTTGCGAGGATTTTATTTGTTTGTGTAGGTGCGAGGGACTCGTGCGTGGCCTCCTACTGGATTGATACCTTGGTTCTCAAAAACTGAGGGAAATACTTACACTACTTTGCTGCATCGTCCTTTCCTCTTCAAGGAAAAACCAACGCAGTGCTCAAGAGGTAGCAAGAAGGATTTCTGTCGCCGTTGCCGGGGAGTCTACGCAAAAGTCAACATACCAAGTACCCATCACAAACCCTTATCTTCCGCATTATATTATTTTCCATTTGCCTCTCGTTTTCCTCTCCCCCACTTCACCCTTGCTGTTTTATTCGCCCTCTCTCTTTTCCGTTCGCCTTTTTTTCGCTCGCTTCTTGTTTGCTCATGTGTTGGATTGCTTGCTTGTCGTTATGGCTAGTCCCCTATCTTCTCCGTTGTCTCCCGAAAATGAAGTTCTTAATTTTAAGCAAAGGGAAGGATAAAATCTAAAAGACGTTTGGTATAGAATTTGCAATGCTCAAAATAGATATACCAGGAAGCAATCTACTTCTGTTCTTCTCCGCAATTTTTGTGTAGGCACTACTCCTTGGTACAGATATATCCTTGATACCATTACCAGAGGGAATTTCTTGGGTAGCCATACTTTTGATTCTTATAATGCTATGATAGATTTGTTTGGCTCACCCCCTCTTTTGGTTAATGGAACTATGTTAACTTTGGAGCATGTAATGCAAAGACTTGAAATTATTGAAAATAAAGTTGCTACCTTAGAGTTAATTGAAAATTTGGATAAAAAGATCCACAACCAAATTACCCAATATGGATCTAAAGTAGGAGTCACTTTGAAAAATATTAAGGAGAAGGAACCCATAGTTAATGAAAGAATAAACCAGGATTCTACTAGAATCGATAAACTTGAGGGTATCATTACCAACTTGGGAACCGCTTTTTCTTTTGTAAAGAATACTCCAAGTCCACCAACTAAAATTTCCAAGCTTATGTATATTCCTAAAAATAAGGGTGAATCCTCTAGCAAGGAAACTACGGATCTCAAATCTATAAGTATTCATCCCAATCTTTTTCTATCATTAAGGAACCATTTGCTACAAATAAATTTTTCGATTTTGTGCCTAGAAGTTTGATAATTAATAAAAATAAAGAAACTCCTAAGGGTGGTAGATGTCTCATTAAAGAATTGCCTACCAAAGATGGCAATACCTAGATCTATCTTCGCTTTTATGCCTAGCTAGGGGCGTTAAACGATAGCACTTGTTAGGAGGCAACCCAATTTTATTCCTTGCTTTTTACTCCTGTTTAGTAATAAATAATTTATCTAGATTCTGTTTTGGTTGTGTTTTTTGTGTTCAATTAGTGTTTGTGCCAAGTAAAACCATTGAAAAGACTTGGGGAAAGTCTTTTTGATCTTGCTGTAAAAAACAGAAACTTTAGCGCTCAAGAGAATTGCTGCCATTTTTATTTGGAAAGTGCTATTTAGTTAATTCTTTTTGTAGATGATTAACAGATAAATTCCTCACGTCCAGCAATTTATTTTAGAATTTTTGGGGTTCCAGAAGTTTGCGTTAGCTACAGATTACTACAGACTGTTCTGTTTTTGACAGATTCTGTTTTTCGTGTGTTGTTTGCTTATTTTGATGAATCTATGGCTAGTAAAATAGTTTATAAACCATAGAGAAATTGGAATACAGTAGGTTTAACACCAATATAAATCAAGAATGAGTTCATTACAGTACCTTGAAGTGGTGTTTTGTTTTCTTTCGCTAACGGAGCTCACGAGATTTTCTATTTTGAGTTTTGTGTTGTGAAGTTTTCAAGTTTTGGGTTAAGTTTTGATGGATTATGGAACAAGGAGTGGCAAGAGCCTAAGCTTGGGGATGCCCATGGCACCCCAAGGTAAAATTCAAGGACACCCAAAAGTCTAAGCTTGGGGATGCCTCGGAAGGCATCCCCTCTTTCGTCTTCGTCTATCGGTAACTTTACTTGGAGCTATATTTAATACTAATTAAAACAAAGAGAGTAGTAATTAACGGGCCGGCCCAGTAGCACGGATGCTTACGCTTGTTGTGTGCGCAAGCTATAGACACACCCCTATTATTTGCACTTCGCCAACCCCTAAAAACAAATTGCACTACATGGGGGGGGGGGGGGGGGGGCATCTACAAGCGCCGCCCGACGTGGGAGGCCCTGAGACCCAGCCTCTAATCCAGTACATGGCGGCGCAGCTCGCCGCCATGCTACTGCAGTGCCCTAAAGAACACGGTGCTGGGACAGATGCAGAGGGGAAAAGAATCTTTCGTGGTGGCAAAGCCACTTTGAAAAAATATGGATAGAATTTGAGGAAGCACATTGCTATTCAGTGGTTCTAATCCTTGGCAACACTACTCCGTGGTCCATATTATAGTGGATTTGGCTCAATATATATAATAAAAGGCGATAGCAACCTAGAATTGGAACACGAGAAAATGGCATCTAGTCGGCAATTCGGAACAAGTGAACCACGGAAGAGCACCGGTCACGTCCCTCGTCAACGTGTGGCCCATGAGAAGATTCCACGGGACAGTGATGCTGAAACAGATGGCGTCTCCCTCCGTGTTAGCCTGAAAAGAATGGCGTCTCCGTGTGGGCTGCAGAAATCTTACCATTATTACTGGACTGGAGTCGGCATCTCGCCCATGCTAATGCCGTAATGGCTCATGGGCCATGGCGACGAATGGGGTAGCCGTGGCGGTGCATGCCCAAGTGTACTCCACAGTCCACACGCTTCGCTTTCCCCCACACAAACACAAATTCTATTCGCTTGCCGCTCGGCCCTCGTCCCCGTCTCATAAACTTCAGCTTTGTTCTTGGTCTCTTCTCGCCTTGCTTCGCGAGGTAGGGGAGGGGCGATGGTGGGGTCGCCGACGAAGCGGCGGGCGATGAGGAGGCCGCTGGAGAAGGCCGGGGTGGTGGGGCTCGCCGTCCTGGTCACGGCGACCGCCGCGCTGCTGCTGCTGCTGCTGCTCGTCCGCACCGCGTCGCTCCGCTACACCGCCGCCGTCGACTTCACGCTCGCGGCGCCCAGGAAGCTCTGGAGCGGCGGGGTCTCCATCGCGGCCGAGGCGTCGCCGTCGCCTTCGCCATCCCCGGGAAAGGGGCACGGGGCCGGCGCGGCGGCGATGGCGGCAGTGGAGGAGGAGGAGTGCGACCTGTTCGACGGGAGCTGGGTGTGGGACGACAGCTACCCGCTCTACGACTCCAAGGACTGCCCCTTCTTGGACGGTGGGTTCCGGTGCTCCGAGAACGGCCGGCCGGACACGTCCTATGTCAAATGGCGGTGGCAGCCGTCGCGCTGCGATCTACCCAGGTTGGTTGGTTGGCTGGTTCGAGCCCGCTGCTTCTTGCTTGCTACCAGTACCCCCTCCGTTTGGTTTATGTAGTTTTGCCAAGCTTGTTGTGTCAGAGAAATTTCTAGTCACAACTCACAACTCACAAGAACCTTAAATTCACTATTATCCGACATGAATTTCAACATGTCGCTCTCTGGGGAGTTGAATGCACAATTCACATTTGTACTCACAAGTTCCAATCCATTACTGGTTCTTGGTCACGTGGATAGGTTGGCTGTGCCTGTGCAGTTTTTAATTTTCAGTTGGCCGAACTTGTCAAAAAGAAGAAATTAGGATGGTGATGGCTTTGTCAAGTAAACGTGATGCAATCTATAGCAATCAACATGGAAATATATTAGTTAATTGAATGATATTGTTCAGTTATTTGGGTCTGGCATGATGTTGCCGTCTTTCTTGCCATTGTGTTGGAAGTGGTCTGTTCCTGTTATTTGTTGAGTCCTCTGTTATTTCTGTTGTTACTGGTGTTGTTATGTTCTTTTTTTGCACCGTGAAATCTAGGATATGTTGCTGGTTAGCTTCCTTAGTTAAATTTAATGTTTTCATGTATGTGACTGCAGCAATTAGTTTATTGTGCTTAGCACATCACTGATGGACAAAAAAAATGAAGAGCCTTTATGGTGAAGCTAAAGAACAGAGCATTGTAATTAAGTTTGAACAGAGCCTTTACTTGGAATAATCGTAGTAATAATCTTACTGAGCATGTCACTGCTCTCAAAATCCTTGCAAATTGGAATCCTACAAATGAAAGTGATCGTCAGTTTCTTTGTATTATGTAAGTTCATTTTTTTGCTTACTGTAATCATGTCTATGTGAGCGGAGCAACCAGAACAATTTGCTTTTATCCTCTATAAAGCATAATTTACCTCTGCTTTCTAACTTAGTACAGTTTTTCTTCTCTCATTTCTTAGATTTGATGCCAAGTTTATGCTCGAGAAGCTACGGAATAGAAGAGTAGTATTCGTTGGTGATTCAATTGGAAGGAACCAATGGGAGTCTCTGCTTTGTATGCTCTCTAGTGTTGTTCCCAACAAGAAGTCCATCTATGAAATTAATGGAAGTCCCATCACAAAGCACACGGGTTTCTTGATTTTCAAGTTTAGCGACTACAATTGCACAGTGGAGTATTACAGATCTCCTTTTATAGCCCTTCATGGCCGTGCACCAGCTGGAGCCTCTAAGGTTGTTAAGTACACAATTAAGGTGGATGCCATGGATTGGATGTCAGACCGTGGTAAGTGGAGCAATGCTGATATTTTGATCTTTAACACAGGGCATTGGTGGAACTACGAGAAAACAATTAGAGGGTAAGCAACTAATAATATACATTATGTTGACTTACTAACTTGTCCTGCTTCACTGTTAAATGTTTCTTGTAGATGTGTCCTTTTATTTTACCATACCTTCTCCACGTTCATGAATTCACCTTTCAAATTCGAAATTAACATAGTACTCCCTCCGGTCCTTTTTAGTTTGCATATAAGATTTATCTGAAGTCAAACCTCATAGACTTTGACCAAGTTTATAGAAAAAAATACCAACATTTAGAATGTCAAATCAACAACATTAGATGCGTCATGACTTTAGTTTTCATATTGTATAAGTTTAGGATTGTAGATGTTAATATTTTTTCATATAAATATGGTCAAACTTTATGAAGTTTGACTTCAGATAATTCTTATATGCAGAGTAAAAAGAACCGGAGGAAGTACTAGTTATTAATATACACACCAGCAGAGTAGTATTTGATTAGTATACCCAATATTTTAATTTGTTCATGTGTATACTTTTCTGTGTTGGAAATCAGCCCTCAGGATCGATCACATAAAATTAGACGAACACGCACGCTCAAAAACGTTGGCCAAGGGCCCTTGTCGTGCCCTTTCTTTTTATTTCTTTTCTTATTTTCTGTCACACGGTGTTACAACATCCATGGCCTGCCCGTGTATATATACACGTTCAACCAAGACTCAGGCAAACTCAAACCTAATCGGACTATTAAACCTAAACCTACACGTATTACTTTTGGACTCCAAAAACTAGACGCACGGACACATCCAAGACTACCAAACCTGGACTCGTACTCTCCTAAGCCGACTACTACTTGACTCACATGCGGACTCACACTGACCGTGATTAGCTTAAACCTATTAACTAATCAAGATTATACTAACATTCTGATAGCTATTTGACAGAACTATGATAGCATGATTCATGAGACTATTGAGGACATGGAATGTTAAGATGTGGTTAGAGCTAAATGGGTAATAAAGAGGCCTAAGAACTCTTTTGTTCTTCAATTATACATACTTTGAACGTACTAGTATGAGATTTCTTGTCCCCAACCTGCTTTATGTAATGATGATTGACCGATACATCTCTATATGTAGTTAATTTCTTCTGGAACCACCACAACACAATTGCATCTTCCGTAGTTGACTTTAAACAAGGGTTTCTTTATCTGTGCTAGGGGCGCCTATTTTCAAGAAGGCAGTAAGGTGAAGATGAAGATGACTGTTATTGATGCATACCAAAAATCAATACAAACACTCTTCAACTGGGTTCACAAAAAAGTTAACACAAGCAAGACCCAGGTCATCTTCCGTACTTATGCTCCTGTGCACTTCAGGTCTGTCTAACGAACCACTTATCTATCACTGCTACGTATTCCTTTTTATGTTTCCTTGCTATAGCATTTTCATTGAGAATGATTATGTTTCAAGGCACCAAACAATCATCGCATGTTGTTGGCTTGAGTCTTGACACAATATGTTTTGGGCTCAGAATTTATTCATTATGGTTTATATTCAAACTTCGCCAAAACATTATTGTTCGATATATGATCCACCTTTCGCTGGCCGTTTTTACAATTTTACTGAATATATGAGAATACGGGTTGGGCTTTCGGTGGAAAGCGGTGCTTCTTGTATCTTGTCTAGGAACTTGAAAAGCAAATAATGGAGGCTTCCTGACTTCTGTGCTGTAAAACACTGGATTAATTTCTCCCATTCCCATTTTCAAACCAATTTAACAATACTTGGACAAATTGACTGATCCATAACTAGAGTAATCCATGTTTTCCATAGAGGTGGCGACTGGAAGAGTGGAGGGAGTTGCCACTTGGAAACTCTTCCTGATGCGACACCGTTTAAATCGCTGGAGCAATGGGCGGACAAGCTTGAGCCTGTCCATAATGTTCTTGGGAGCAGCACAAAACCCAAGCTGCCTGGATTAGCTATACTGAACGTGACACAGATGACGGCACAGCGAAAAGATGGTCACTTGTCAGTGTACATCAGCCCTTCGGGGCCTGTCCCCCTGCGTAGACAGGATTGCAGCCATTGGTGCTTGCCTAGAGTTCCTGATACCTGGAACGAGCTTGTGTACGCCGTCTTCATGAAAAGGCAAACGATGGTGGACCAAAATGTTTCCCTTGCTGCTTCCAGAACGCTGGACACAAGTTGACTAAAATTCTGTGGGTAGGCTACCCGATGCTCGCCCGGTGAAGCTTTGTATCTGAGGTTGGTTGGTGATCCTCCTGCACTATGATTTTGCAAGATAGGAGCTGGCTTGTAGGAAGTTGTACCACTCTAATCTGTTGTATGTTGAGAGGAGAGTGTGAATAAGAGCAAAATTAAAGAAAGGCATACCAATATCTATGTTTCACAGAGGCAGCCAAAGTTTTAGCTGATGTGATCATAGATTAGAGGGGCTGCATTCGATGATGTACATAGTTTATTACTTTATTTGGCTGCTGTCATATTGGGGGAGTTACCGTAGTGATTGTATGTAATTCAGGAATTTTATCCTCAAAGGTATGTTCTCAGTGGCTCCGGCAGTTGATTTGCACATTTCGGGATTTTTATCCCATCCGGGACAAATGTAAATATTTAATGAGAAATGTAATAGTGCAGACATTTTCTGGGATGACATTGTAAAATGTATTGTTTTCATGGTAATTTATATTGTCGTAAGAATAGCAAGTACTTTTACCAAACACCCATTCACATACTACTCTCGTCACAACAAGCATAACTTTGAAGTACTGAGATGATGCGGTACTTTTGTGCGTACGCATGATGGCATACCACATGGTATTCTTATATTTGTCCCTTATGCTCACACGGTTTTCAACCATCCCTCTCAACCGCGGCAACGCCTATTTATCACGGTTTTGATCTTTTTTAGAACGCGTTTGCCGCGCCACAACACAGCCGTTAGATGCGTGAATAATGAGCAGAGAGTCAAAATATACCGAAAACATGAAAAATAAGAAGACAGGATAAATATATGTCACACACGTGTGTCTTGTTTGTCACGAGGCATGAAAAAATTAGAAAGAAAATGCAACAAGAGAACTTTCCAAAAGGTCACCCATCCAAATACTACTCTTACCCAAGCACGCTTAACTTTGAAATTTTAATGAAATCCGTTGCTTCAGTGGTGGTATGATCACTTCCAACATGTTATCCCCGTCTTCGTCCCTGCGCTACAAAGATGATTGTACATTGATTTGGCCACTCCCACTCGACTAAGGAGACGAGTTTACCATGGTTTTCACCCCTCCCTCTCAACCGCACCAGTGCCTATTTACCATGGTTTCGACCCCTTTCAGAACGCGCCACAACGCCGTCGCTAGACGCGTGAATAATGAGAAGCAAGATAAAACTTACCACAAACATGCAAAATAATAAAATATGGTAAATATATACCGTGCACGTGCGTTTTGTTTTGCACGCGGCGCGAATTTTTTTTAAAAGGAAATGCAACAAGAGGACTTCCCAGAAGTTCACCCATCCTATTACTATCCTCACCAAAGCACGCTTAACTTTGGAGTTCTAATAGGATCAGGTGCTTTAGTGCTGGTATAATCGCATCAAACATGTTAACCCATCTTCGTTCCTTATGCTTGCCCCTCTCAGCTCCACTACAAAAACGATTTTACATTGCTTTGGCGGCTCCCGCTTAACTACGAAGACGAGTTTACCACGGTTTCCACCCCTTCTTTTCAACCGCACCAACGTCTATCTACCACAGTTTTGACCCCTTTCAGAACGCCCTTCCCACGCCACAACGCCGTCGCTAGACGCGTGAGTAATGAGCAGCAAGCTAAAACTTACTGCAAATGTGGTAAATATATGCTGCACACATGCATTTCATTTTGCACGTGGCGCAAAAATATATATTAAAAAGGTAATGTAACACGAGGACTTCACAGTAGGTAGCTCATCCTAGTATTACTCTCGCCCAAGCACGCTTAACTTCAGAGTCCTGATGGGATCTGATGCATTAGTGTTGCTTTGATCGCCTTCGACATGTTACCACCGTCTTTGTCCCTTATGCTTGCCCCCTCCCAGCTCCACTACAAAGACGATTGTACATTGCTTTGGCCACTCCCGCTCAACTATAGAGACGAGTTTACCACGGTTTCCACCCCTCCCTTTCAACCGCATCAGCGCCTATTTACCACGGGTTTGACCCCTTTTAGATAGCGCTTGCCGCGCCACAACGCCGCCGCTAGACGCGTGAATAATAAGCAGTGAGCTAAAACTTACCGAAAGCGTGGAAAATAACAAAACATGGTAAATATATGCTGCGCACGTGCGTTTTGTTTTGCACGCGGTGCAAAAAAATTAAAAAGGCAATGCAACATGAGGACTTCCCAAGAGGCCACCCATCCTAGTACTACTCTCGCCCAAGCACACTTAACTTTGGAGTTCTGATGGGATCCGGTGCTTTAGTGCTTGTATAATCACATCCGATATGTTATCCCCGTCTTCGTCTCTTATGCTTGCCCCTCCCAGCTCCACTACAAAGATGATTGTACTTTGCTTTGGCTGCTCCCGCTCAACCGCGGAGACGAGTTTACCACGGTTTCCACACCTCCATCTCAACCGCACCAGCGCCTATTTACCAAGGTTCCGACCCCTTCCCGAACGCGCTTCCCGCGCCACAACGCCACCGCTAGACACGTGAATAATGAGCAGCGAGCTAAAACTCACCGCAAACGTGCAAAATAAAAAAACGTGGTAAATATATGCCGCGCACGTGCGTTTTGTTTTGCACGCGGCGCAAAAACAATTAAAAAGGGAATGCAACACGAGGACGAGGGAGTCCTGGATTAGGGGGTCCTCGGACAGCCGGACTATGTACTTTGGCCGGACTGTTGGACTATGAAGATACAAGATTGAAGACTTCGTCCCGTGTCCAGATGGGACTCTCCTTTGCGTGGAAGGCAAGCTTGGCGATTCAGATATGTAGATCTCCTCCCTTGTAACCGACTCTGTGTAACCCTAGCCCCTCTGGTGTCTATATAAACTGGAGGGTTTTAGTCCGTAGGACAACAACAATCATACCATAGGCTAGCTTCTAGGGTTTAGCCTCTCCGATCTCGTGGTAGATCAACTCTTGTAATACTCATATCATCCAGATCAATCAAGCATGAAGTAGGGTATTACCTCCATCGAGAGAGCCCGAACCTGGGTAAACATTGTGTCCCCCGCCTCCTGTTACCATCCACCTTAGACGCACAGTTTAGGATCCCCTACCCGAAATCCGCCATTTTTGACACCGACATTGGTGCTTTCATTGAGAGTTCCATTGTGCCGTCACGATAAGGCCTGATGGCTCGTCTTGTTGTCAGGGACAACGTTACCTCTGGGGGAGCCCTGGCTGTAGGCCAAACTCTCCGATTAGGCGGTTTCGTCGTGACCGCCCCGTCGGCCGTCGTGCCGATGATGAGTTCTCGGGTCATCAAAAACAGCCTCCACGCCGGCTCGGGATTCGCCGAGCAGATGGATCCAATGGAGCTCTCTTCTTTGAACGAGCTCTTGGATCGCATTGCCGCCTTGGAAGTCGCTACAGACTATGATCGGATTGGGCTTAACCCCAACCAAAGAGAGATTAACTCTCCATCGGTTACCCATCAGATAGCGGTGGTGGAGGAGCGATGCAGCGATTCTTCCTCTATTTTGAGGAAAAACTATGTCCGGATTCCCGAGCTCTCCGAGCCGGATACCCGTCTACGGGAGGACATGGCCCAAGCTTCGAACCTGGAATCGAACAGCGGGCTAGTACTGTTGGGCAACGTCCCAGAGCCCGAACTACCAAGCTGGGAAACTCCTTCGGGTCTCAGACTGAGTCATGGTTTAAACTTAAATCTACCCACCCACCCTCGCATAAGTGATCTTTCCCATATTATACAAGAGCCCCAAGAGACAGTACATCACTATTGGGCCAGATTCCTCCTTGCAATAAGCAAGGTGAAGGACTGTCGCGAGGAAGACGCAATTTCATTCTTTTGCAAAAATTGCATGGACAAGGGCATCCTCAACGCCATAAGTTGCCGTGATATAACGCACTTCGCTGACTTGGCGTCCATAGTACGGAAGTACTGTGCGATGGAGAGCACTTGGAAAACCCAAACACAATTCTGGGATCCTCCGGCTCTAACTAAACCCTCTGTCCGAACTAAAAGGGTGTACTCTTGTAAGTCACCCAATCCAATTACAAAGAAGCCCAAACCCACTACAGGGCGCGGAACCATATTGGAGGGATGGCTCAATGGGCCATGCAAAATTCACAGTACATCGAATACCATGCCAACACACAACCTTAGAGCATGTTGGATACTCCGGTAGGTGGCCAGGAGCGGCGAGGATCTCCTCGTCAACAACACCGCAGAGAACCCTCCCGCCGAAAATAGCAATACAGTACTGACAGTCTTCGAGACTTTTGCCTCAAACAATAGGCGCAAGCGGGCACTTCGCAGCCTCGCCGAAGTCTGCCACATTGCAACGATAAATCCATGGAACGGCACGGCCATAACCTTCAATGCCAGTGACGAACCTCAATTCCGCACAGCCCGTGCTCCAGCCGCTTTGGTCCTTAGTCCAATTGTGGACGGCTTCTGGCTTACTAAAGTACTCATGGACGGTGGCAGCGGATTAAACCTTATCTATGAGGAGACTCTTAGAAAAATGGAAATAGACAAGAGCCGCATTGAGCAAAGCAGCACGACCTTCAGAGGAATCATCCCTAGCCGGGAGGCACGATGTGTGGAAAAAATCACACTAGATGTGGTATTTGGCACACCGGAGAATTACAGGTCCGAAGAAATCACATTCCAAGTGGCCCTGTTTAGTAGCGGATACCACGCCCTTCTAGGGCGAGAGGCATTCACGATCTTCCAAGCTATACCCCACTACGAGTACATGAAGCTCAAGATGCCCGGGCCCAATGGAATAATCACTCTAGCTAGTGATCCGTACATAGCACTCCACGCCAAAAATAAAACCGCTGCACTGGCCCTCGAAGCGTTATCCGAAGCCCCCGCGGCCAAAGAACTAACTGCGCTACGCTCTACAGTGGACAGGGACGACGTGATACTCGACAAAAGACCCAAGTCCACCTCTTTTAAACCAGTGGACGAAATAGTCAAATTCCAGGTCCACCCAATGGACCCTACAAAAACAGCATCCATCGGGGCACAGCTGAACCCCACAACAGACGCCACATTGCAGGAGTTCTTACGCGAGAATTGGGACATCTTTGCCTGGCATCCTTCAGATATGCTAGGCATCCCACGTAGGCTGGCCGAGCATAGCCTAAACATTCTAAAGGGATACAAGCCGGTCAAGCAAACTCTTGGCGTTTCTCCGAACCCAAGCGACAAGCCATGGGAGAAGAACTAGCCAAGTTACTCAAGGCCTGATTCATTAGAGAAATAAAACATCCGGACTGGCTAGCAAACTTGGTGACAGTACCAAAGAAGGACAAATCCTGGCGCCTATGTGTCGACTTTAAGGACCTTAACAAGGCTTGCCCCAAGGATCCCTTCCCCCTCCTTCGCATCGATCAAATTATCGATGCTACCGCGGGACACGACTCATTGTGTTTCCTCGATGCATACTCTGGATAGCATCAAATCAAGATGGCGGAGCCCGATCCAGCCGCAACGGCATTCATTACTCCATACGGCCCCTTCTGTTTCAACACCATGCCTTTCGGGCTCAAAAACGCCGGTGCGACCTATCAACGCATGATTCAGACATGCCTGGAAGCACAAATCGGCAAAATAGTGGAGGCATACGTAGACGATGTGGTAATTAAAACCAGACACGTCGAATCTTTGATAGACGACTTGAGGCTGACGTTCGACAATCTCCGAACATATGACATTAAGCTCAATCCGGAAAATGCGTTTTCGGCGTACCCACCGGAAAGCTCTTGGGCTTCATCGTTTCCAATAGAGGAATTGAAGCGAATCCGGCTAAAATCCAAGCTCTGTCACAGTTGACTATCCCAACAAACCTCAAGCAAATCCAGAAATTAACTGGATGCGTGGCTGCCTTAAGCCGCTTTATCTCTCGACTGGGAGAAAAGGCATTACCTCTTTATCGCCTTCTTCGGCACAACGAACACTTCGAGTGGACGGACGCGGCCACGGCCGGATTGGAAGAAATAAAAGCTGCCTTGGCCAGCAACCCAATTTTGGCCACGCCAAATATCGGCGAACCAATGCTGTTATATATAGCAGCAACACACCAGGTTGTAAGCGCAGTGCTCGTCGTCGAACGAGAAGCGGACGGACATAAATTCATGCTTCAAAAGCTGGTATACTATGTATCTACTATCCTCACTCCATGCAAATCCCGGTACCCACATTATTAAAAGATAGCATACGCGGTCTTCATGGCATCCCGAAAACTACGACACTACTTTCAAGAGTGTTCAATTACGGTGGCCTCCGAGGTTCCACTCAACGACATTATAAACAACCGCGATGCCACGGGCCGGATTGCTAAATGGGCTATTGAGCTCCTCCCGTTCAACATATCATACAAACCACAACGAGCCATTAAGTCACAAGTACTGGCCGATTTCGTCGCCGAACGTACAAAAGTCGAACTCCCTAAAGAATACGGCGCGTACTCCAATTGGATCATTGATGTCTACTACACAACCTTCTTCTTGTAGACGTTGTTGGGCCTCAAAGTGCAGAGGTTTGTAGGACAATAGCAAATTTCCCTCAAGTGGATGACCTAAGGTTTATCAATCCGTAGGAGGCGTAGGATGAAGATGGTCTCTCTCAAGCAACCCTGCAGCCAAATAACAAAGAGTCTCTTGTGTCCCCAACACACCCAATACAATGGTAAATTGTATAGGTGCACTAGTTCGGCGAAGAGATGGTGATACAAGTGCAATATGGATGGTAGATAAAGGTATTTGTAATATGAAATTATAAAAACAGCAAGGTAACTAATAATAAAAGTGAGCGTAAATGGTATTGCAATGCGTGGAAATAAGGCCTAGGGTTCATACTTTCACTAGTGTAAGTCCTCTCAACAATACTAACATAATTGGATCATAAAACTATCCCTCAACATGCAACAAAGAGTCACTCCAAAGTCACTAATAGCGGAGAATGAACGAATATATTATGGTAGGGTACGAAACCACCTCAAAGTTATTCTTTCCAATCAATCCGTTGGGCTATTCCTATAAGTGTCACAAACAGCCCTAGAGTCCGTACTAGAATAACACCTTAAGATACAAATCAACCAAAACCCTAATGTCACCTAGACACTCCAATGTCACCTCAAGTATCTGTGGGCATGATTATACGATATGCATCACACAATCTCAGATTCATCTATTCAACCAACACAAAGGACCTCAAAGAGTGCCCCAAAGTTCTACCGGAGAATCACGACGAAAACGTGTGCCAACCCCTATGCATAGGTTCCCAATGTCACGAAACCCACAAGTTTGTCACCAAAACATACATCAAGTGGCACGTGATATCCCATTGTCACCACAGATATTCACGGCAAGACATACATCAAGTGTTCTCTTTAAAGACTCAATCTGATAAGATTACTTCAAAGGGGAAACCCGATTCATTACAAGAGAGAAGAGGGGGGAAGAAACATCATAGGATCCAAATATAATAGCAAAGCTCGCGATACATCAAGATCGTATCATCTGAAGAACACGAGAGAGAGAGAGAGATCAAACACATAACTACTGGTACATACCCTCAGCCCCGAGGGAGAACTACTCCCTCCTCGTCATGTAGAGCACCGGGATGATGAAGATGGCCACTGGAGAAGGATTGCCCCCTCCGGCAGGGTGCCGGAACGGGTCTAGATTGGTTTTCGGTGGCTATGGAGGCTTCTGGCGGCGGAACTCCCGATCTATTGTGCGTTCTGGAAGTTTTAGGTCACGTAGGTATATATGGGTGCAGGAAGTACGTCAGGGGAGCCACGAGGGCCCCACGAGACAGGGGGCGCACCCTAAGGGGGGTGCCCCCCACCCTCGTGAGCACCTCGTTCCTTCCTTGACGTGGGGTCCAAGTCCATCGGGTGGCTTTCGTTCCAAAAATAACTTCTCTAGTTGATTTCGTTCCGTTTCGACTCCATCTGATATTCCTTTTCTTCGAAACACTGAAATAGGCATAAAACAGCAAATCTGGGCTGGGCCTCCGGTTAATAGGTTAGTCCCAAAAGTAATATAAAAGTGGATAATAAAGCCCAATATTGCCCAAAACAATAGATAATATAGCATGGAGCAATCAAAAATTATAGATACGTTGGAGACGTATCAAGCATCCCCAAGCTTAATTCCTACTCGTCCTCGAGTAGGTAAATGATAAAAAAGATAATTTTGATGTGGAATGCTAGTTGGCATAATTTCAATGTAATTCTTCTTAATTGTGGCATGAATATTCAGATCCATAAGGTTCAAGACAAAAGTTCATATTAACATAGAAATAATAATAATTCAAGCATACTAACAAAGCAATTATGTCTCTTCAAAATAACATGGCCAAAGAAAGTTATCCCTACAAAATCATATAGTCTGGCTATGCTCCATCTTCACCACACAACATATTTAAATCATGCACAACCCCGACGACAAGCCAAGCAATTGTTTCATACTTTTGATGTTCTCAAACTTTTTCAATCTTCACGCAATACATGAGCGTGAGCCATGGATATAGCACTATAGGTGGAATAGAATGGTGGTTGTGGAGAAGACAAAAAGGAGGAGAAGATAATCTCACATCAACTAGGCGTATCAATGGGCTATGGAGATGCCCATCAATAGATATCAATGTGAGTGAGTAGGGATTGCCATGCAACGGATGCACTAGAGCTATAAGTATATGAAAGCTCAACAAAAGAAACTAGTGGGTGTGCATCCAACTCGCTTGCTCACGAAGACCTAGGGCATTTTGAGGAAGCCGATCATTGGAATATACAAGCCAAGTTCTATAATGAAAGATTCCCACTAGTATATGAAAGTAACAACATAGGAGACTCTCTATCATGAAGATCATGGTGCTACTTTGAAGCACAAGTATGGAAAAAGGATAGTAACATTGTCCCTCTTTTTTTATATATTTTCTATTTAGCCTTTCTTTTTTATTTGGCCTTTCTTTTTTTATTTGGCCTTCCTTTTTTTGGCCTTTCCTTTTTTAGGACAATGCTCTATTGAATGATGATCATCACACTTCTATTTATTTACAACTCGATACTAGAACAAAGATGACTCTATATGAATGCCTCCGACGGTGTACTGGGATATGCAATGAATCAAGAGTGAGAAGTATGAAAGAATTATGTACGGTGGCTTTGCCACAAATACAATGTCAACTACATGATCATCCTAAGCAATATGACAATGATGGAGTGTGTCATAATAAACTGGATGGTGGAAAGTTGCACGGCAATATATCTCAGAATGGCTATGGAAATGCCATAATAGGTAGGTATGGTGGCTGTTTTGAGGAAGGTATATGGTGGGTTTATGGTACCGGCGAAAGTTGCGCGGTACTAGAGAGGCTAGCAATGGTGGAAGGGTGAGAGTGCGTATAATCCATGGACTCAACATTAGTCATAAAGAACTCACATACTTATTGCAAAAATCTATTAGTTATTGAAACAAAGTACTATGCGCATGCTCCTAGGGGGATAGATTGGTAGGAAAATACCATCGCTCGTCCCCGACCGCCACTCATAAGGAAGACAATCAATAGATAAATCATGCTCCGACTTCATAACATAACGGTTCACCATACGTGCATGCTACGGGAATCACAAACTTCAACACAAGTATTTCTCAAATTCATAACCACTCAACTAGCATGACTCTAATATCACCATCTCCATATCTCAAAACAATTATCAAGTATCAAACTTCTCATAGTATTCAACACACTCATAAGAGAATTTTATTATTCTTGAATACCTAGCATATTAGGATTTTAAGCAAATTACCATGCTATTTAAGGCTCTCAAAATAATCTAATTGAAGCATGAGAGTTCATCTATTTCTATAAAATAAAACCACCACCGTGCTCTAAAAGGATATAAGTGAAGCACTAGAGCAAATGACAAACTACTCCGAAAGATATAAGTGAAGATCAATGAGTAGTTGAATAATTATGCAACTATGTGAAGACTCTCTAACATTTAATAATTTCAGATCTTGGTATTTTATTCAAACAGCAAGCAAAGCCTAACAAAATAAATTGACGCTCCAAGCAAAACACATATCATGTGGTGAATAAAAATATAGCTCCAAGTAAAGTTACCGATGAACGAAGACGAAAGAGGGGATGCCTTCCGGGGCATCCCCAAGCTTAGGCTCTTGGATATCCTTAAATATTACCTTGGGGTGCCTTGGTCATCCCCAAGCTTAGGCTCTTGCCACTCCTTATTCCATAGTCCATCGAATCCTTACCCAAAACTTGAAAACTTCACAACACAAAACTTAACAGAAAACTCGTAAGCTCCGTTAGTATAAGAAAATAAATCACCACTTCAAGGTACTGTAATGAACTCATTCTTTATTTATGTTGGCGTTAAACCTACTTTATTCCAACTTCTCTATGGTTTATAAACTATTTTACTAGCCATAGATTCATCAAAATAAGTAAACAACACATGAAAAACAGAATCTGTCAAAAACAGAACAGTCTGTAGTAATCTGGATCAAACGTATACTTCTGTAACTCATAAAATTATAAAATAAATTTATGGACCTGAGGAATTTATCTATTAATCATCTTCAAAAAGAATTAACTAAATATCACTCTTCAAATAAAAATGGCAGAAATTCTCATGAGCACTACAGTTTCTGTTTTTTACAGCATGATCAACAAGACTTCACCCAAGTCT
Source organism: Triticum monococcum (assembly GCA_034509565.1). NCBI lineage: Eukaryota > Viridiplantae > Streptophyta > Magnoliopsida > Poales > Poaceae > Triticum > Triticum monococcum. The sequence continues at coordinate 36,782,167 of CM067841.1, read as the reverse complement.
TCCCAAAGGTTCTACTTGGCACAAACACTAATTAAAAGCATAAAAACACATCTAAACAGAGGCTAGATGAATTATTTATTAATAAACAGGAACAAAAAGCAAGGAACGAAAATAAAGTTGGGTTGCCTCCCAACAAGCGCTATCGTTTAACGCCCCTAGCTAGGCATGATGATTTCAATGATGCTCACATAAAGGGTAAGAATTGAAACATAAAGAGAGAATCATGAAGAATATGACTAGCATATTTAAGTCTAACCCACTTCCTATGCATAGGGATTTTGTGAGCAAACAACTTATGGGAACAATAATCAACTAGCATAGGAGGGCAAAACAAGCATAACTTCAAAATTTTAAGCACATAGAGAGGAAACTTCATATTATTGCAATTCCTACAAGCATATGTTCCTCCCTCATAATAATTTTCAGTAGCATCATGAATGAATTCAACAATATAACCAGCACCTAAAGCATCCCTTCCATGATCTACAAGCATAGAAAATTTATTACTCTCCACATAGGCAAAATTCTTCTCATTCGGAATAGTGGGAGTATCACAGGAAACTCGAATACTATAAATTGTTTCCATATTAAAAGAGTAATTTTCAGAGAAGGGGTAATCATAATCATGACAAGTTTTATAAGTATAATCATCACTACTTTTTATAGCATAAGTTTCATCACAATAATCATCATAAGTAGCAACTTTGTTCTCATCATAATCACTTTGCATATCAAAACATGGAAGGCTAAAAATATCATCATTATTAAACATAGCATCCCCAAGCTTGTGACAAACATTAATTGCAGCAAATATATTCTCAAATATGTCATCCTCATCAAACATAGCTTCCCCAAGCTTGGGCCTTTTCGTATCATAAGCATAATCACTCTCATCATTAATAGCATGGATAGCACCAATAGTATAGCAACTATTATATTCTTACAAGCATGTGCCAAAAAGATTTTCAAGATCATAAGAAGTATCATAATCTTCCCAATCATAATCATCACAACAAGCAATAGGCATAACGAGATCATCATCAAGTGTATCATCTTCATTTTCATGAGGCACAGCAATAATAGGAGCAACTTTATTTGGGAGAGATACCTTTTTACCTCTCTTCCTTTTTCTTTTCTTCTTCTTTACCACATCGTGTGTGGGTTCAATCCTCTTTTTGGAACTCCTTATTAATGAGATTGGTTGAACAGGAGGCTCCTCCTCGTTACCTGATTCATCATAAAAGATAATAGGAGGATATTGGGAAGTCTCTTCCCTTTCATTAGTATTCTCTTCATCTTCTAATTGTTTTCTTTTCTTTATGTAGTTGGCAATATAAGGATTATCAATGCAATTCACCACACAATACATATAAATATTCTCTAGATCAAAATCAAGAACTCTATCAAGATTAAACTTTGGAATACCCTCAGTTATACGTTTCATTTCTTCATAACCCAAAAGAAGGCTAAGCTCTTTATGATGCTCAAGGGTAATCAAATTATCACAATGTTTGGACATGACTTGATCATGAAACAAATAGCATTGGAGCTTTAAATGACCATGTTCATTACAAAGTTCACAAGGGGCACGGAAAATATTGAATCTTTCAGCACATTCATCTAGACTTTCTTGCAACAATTTAGTTTCTAAGTACTTATGCCTCTTACAATATCTATCTTCCCTATTCGGTGTGTACTTGCAAACCCAATCTACTCCACAAAAATTGACATGTTTATAGGAGGTATTTTCATCATAACTAGTGCAATCATCACTAGCATCATGGATATTCAAAGAATTCGTACTAACAACATTGCAATCATGCTCATCATTCAAAAATTTAGTGCCAAACATTTTGTAGATTTCTTCTAGCACTTGAGCACAATTATCCTTTCCATCATACTCACGAAAGATATTAAAAAGGTGAAGCGTATGAGACAAACTCAATTCCATTTTTTTGTAGTTTTCTTTTATAAACTAAACTAGTGATAAAACAAGAAACTAAAAGACTCGATTGCAAGATCTAAAGATATACCTTCAAGAGCTAACCTCCACGGCAACGGCGCCAGAAAAGAGCTTGATGTCTACTACACAACCTTCTTCTTGTAGACGTTGTTGGGCCTCCAAGTGTAGAGATTTGTAGGACAGTAGCAAATTTCCGTCAAGTGGATGACCTAAGGTTTATCAATCCATAGGAGGCGTAGGATGAAGATGGTCTCTCTCAAGCAACCCTGCAACCAAATAACAAAGAGTCTCTTGTGTCCCCAACACACCCAATACAATGGTAAATTGTATAGGTGCACTAGTTCGGAGAAGAGATGGTGATACAAGTGCAATATGGATGGTAGATAAAGGTATTTGTAATATGAAATTATAAAAACAGCAAGGTAACTAATAATAAAAGTGAGCGTAAACGGTATTGCAATGCGTGGAAATAAGGCCTAGGGTTCATACTTTCACTAGTGTAAGTCCTCTCAACAATACTAACATAATTGGATCATAAAACTATCCCTCAACATGCAACAAAGAGTCACTCCAAAGTCACTAATAGCGGAGAATGAACGAAGAGATTATGGTAGGGTACGAAACCACCTCCAAGTTATTCTTTCCAATCAATCCGTTGGGCTATTCCTAGAAGTGTCACAAACAGCCCTAGAGTTCGTACTAGAATAACACCTTAAGATACAAATCAACCAAAACCCTAATGTCACCTAGATAATACAATGTCACCTCAAGTATCCATGGGCATGATTATACGATATTCATCACACAATCTCAGATTCATCTATTCAACCAACACAAAGGACTTCAAAGAGTGCCCCAAAGTTCTACTGGAGAATCACGACGAAAACGTGTGCCAACCCCTATGCATAGGTTCCCAATGTCACGAAACCCACAAGTTGGTCACAAAAACATACATCAAGTGGCACGTGATATCCCATTGTCACCACAGATATTCACGGCAAGACATACATCAAGTGTTCTCAAGTCTTTAAAGACTCAATTCGATAAGCTTACTTCAAAGGGGAAACCCGATTCATTACAAGAGATAAGAGGGGGGGGGGGGAAGAAACATCATAGGATCCAAATATAATAGCAAAGCTCGCGATACATCAAGATCGTATCATCTCAAGAACACGAGAGAGAGAGAGAGAGATCAAACACATAGCTACTAGTACATACCCTCAGCCCCGAAGGAGAATTACTCCCTCCTCGTCATGGAGAGCACCGGGATGATGAAGATGGCCACCGGAGAAGGATTGCCCCTCCGGCAGGGTGCCAGAACGGGTCTAGATTGGTTTTCGGTGGCTACGGAGGCTTCTGGCGGCGGAACTCCCGATCTATTGTGCGTTTTGGAAGTTTTAGGTCACGTAGGTATATATGGGTGCATGAAGTACGTCAGGGGAGCCACGAGGGCCCCACGAGACAGGGGGGCGCGCCCTAGGGGGGGCACCCTCGTGAGCACCTCGTTCCTTCCTTGACATGGGGTCCAAGTCCATCGGGTGGCTTTCGTTCCAAAAATAACTTCTCTAGTTGATTTCATTCCGTTTCGACTCCGTCTGATATTCCTTTTCTTCGAAACACTGAAATAGGCATAAAACAGCAAATCTGGGCTGGGCCTCTGGTTAATAGGTTAGTCCCAAAAGTAATAAAAGTGGATAATAAAGCCCAATATTTCCCAAAATAGTAGATAATATAGCATGGAGCAATCAAAAATTATAGATACGTTGGAGATGTATCAATCATGCACTTCGACGGCTCCAATATGCTGGCGGGTCTGGGAGCAGGCGTCGTCCTGACATCCGCAACCGGAGATATAGTCCAATACATACTCCAAATATTATACACAGACTCCAACAACGCATCTGAATATGAGGCCCTGTTGCATGGTCTCCAGATGGCAGTCTCCATGGGCATTCAACGCCTAGAGGTGCGTGGGGATTCGAACCTCGCAATATCTCAAATAAATGGAGATTTTGATGCCAAGGACCCAAAAATGGCGGCTTATCGCAATGCCGTCCTCAAAATGTCAGCTCGATTCGAGGGGCTCGAATTCCACCATGTGGTCCGAGAAAACAATCAAGAGGCGGATATCCTCGCCCGAATCGGCGCTAAGCGCGACCCTGTCCCACCTAATATCTTCTTGGAAAGGCTGTTTAAGCCATCCTGGTGTGGGAAGGGGAGAGCGGCAACAATAGTCCGGATCTGGCCACAACAATAGACCCCGAACACTCTGACGTAATCGGAGGCTCCGCCACCGAGATAACACCTTCGGCCCACGTGATTATGGCTGTCATCGCCCCGTGGACAGAACCCTTCTTGGCTTACCTAAATAGGCAAGAACTCCCCGAGGACCAAAACGAGGCACGTTGCATTGTGCGGTGGTCTAAAGCCTACAAGGTCCATGAGGGAGAGCTTTATAAGAAAAGCGCTACCGGAGTACTGCAAAGGTGCATCTCCGAGGAGGAAGGACAGCAACTTTTGGCAGAAATTCACGCTGGACTCGGCGGCCATCACGCCGCAGCTCGGGCCCTTGTAAGTAAGGCCTTACGTACATGTTTCTACTGGCCGACAGCTCGAGCAGACGCACAGGACCAAAGCCATATGCAAACTACCGCTCTCCAAACAATCCCTATTACTTGTCCCTTCGCGGTTTGGGGGCTTGATATGGTCGGACCCCTTAAAGGAGGAAGCCATAAGAAAAAGTACCTATTGGTCATGGTGGATAAATTCACCAAATGGATAGAGGCCAAACCAGTTAAAACGGTCGAATCCGGACCAGTGATAGATTTCATATCCGGGGTTGTACACCGCTATGGTGTCCCCCACAGTATCATCACCGATAATGGCTCGAACTTTACAGTCGATGAGGTAAAAACTTGGTGCGGCAAAATGGGCATTAAGCTCGATTATGCATCCGTCTATCACCCTCAAACTAACGGTCAAGTCAAATGAGCAAATGGTCTTATAATGAGCGGCATTAAACCCAGACTAGTGCAGTCCTTGAAGGAATCGGATACGCACTGGGTCAAGGACCTCGACTCCATACTATGGGGGCTGCGGACCACGCCAAATCGCACTACCGGATACACACCGTTCTTCATGGTGTACGGCGCAGAAGCGGTACTGCCCTGCGACATCATTCATGACTCACCTCGAGTGCGCATGTACGAAGAGAAAGAAGCCGAGCTAGATCGGCATGACAGTTTGGACGCCCTGGAGGAGGAGCATGACGTGGCAAAAGCCCGATCCGCATTCTATCAACAACAGGCTCGACGATATCAAAGCAGAGAAGTACGGGCCAAAACTTATAATGTTGGCGAACTCGTTCTACGCCTACCAGAGAAGAAAAAGGACAAGCTCAAACCCAGATGGGAAGGTCCCTTTGTTATTGACAAAGTTCTGACCGGTGGAGCGTACCGTCTGCGGGATGCATCGGACAATCGACTCGAGCCAAACCCATGGAATGCGGCCAGACTCCGAAGATTCTACACCTAGCGCCGGACTCTGTGTTTGTCTCCTTACCTCCGTCAATTTTTTATATATTCGTTATCTATATTTTTACTGTCTTTCTTCCTTTTCTTCGCGGCCTTCAAAGGTTAAAATGTGTCTTGACTGCACAATTTTTACGCGCTAAGCACGCTCATTATACCTGGGGGCTTCTTATACAGAAGCTTAATATAATTATGATCCGGGCTCTATGCCTTCCGCACATGTGTCATTTTTACACATGCACCTTTTCTTCGCCATTATATGCATCGATATGACTTAAGTTTTGGCCAAGCTGGGTTGCCTGGCTCTTGTGTTTATGCCCTACGTTCCCGTTAATTCGGCTAGGGCATAAGGGCAGCACCTCTGCGATTGTTACTGCCGGGTCAGCCGGACGTGTACCTCAGACTAGGTGAAGCCGAAAGCTAGTGTTCTTAAGGGAATATTTGGTCGGCGGACAAAGGATGACTTTTTTACTTATTAGAATACATACCCCCAGATGTTTATATCCTGCGTCTCTTGTCGCAGTTCGGACATGCACATTAATGCATGCGTACCCAGGGAAAGGAACCCTTAACGGAACTATTCTCCCTGGAAGATGTTTCTTACTATCCATGTAATATAACATAACTAGTTGGGTACTTGCCTGTTCAAGCACTTATGACCCCTACGCCTGGTTTCCACGTGTACCTCGGGTTTTACATAATTGAGCGGGTATTCGGATACACTCCGGACTGTCGGGTCCGAAGGCCGAAGCAAAAAGGTCCGCCATGAAAAATGATTTACAATCCAGCTAGGGACAATATATGTCACTCGAAGTACACAGTCACTTAGACTGACTAAATTCTTCTTCTATACCATCCAACAGGCTGTCTAGCCTACAATCCCGTTGGGAATACTTTGTGGCTAATTTCACCTGGTCATACACCAAGCTGACGGGGATCTCTTTCCCGTCAGGCCCTACAGGTCCTACCTCGGCCATATGGTTCGGGTCAGCCTTGGTATATCGAGTCTTCACCATGGCCCAGGCTTCCCTTGCACCTTGTCGACAGGCAGATATCTTCCATAATCGGAAGCGCCGCCGCGCTCCCTTGAGTATCTCTACAAGCTCCCCCATGCCTCCTGGCAGGGAGGCGGATGGCCACAAGGCCTGGGCAAGGCCCTGCATCACCTGCCAAGCTTGTTCGTGTAGTTGTGAGAGCTCTGGCAAAAGATCTCCCGCAGACCCGGGCATCTCCTCTCCGGGACGGCCTGTCAGCATACCTACAGATATAGCTCTCTTAGCTGGTTTCTTTGCCGAACTCTATAGAAGTTCGCTCAAGCACTTACTGAAAATGCTGCGTCGAAGCCTTTTATTCTCCTTTACGGAGTCAGCCAGCTGGGCCCGAACATATTTTAGTTCAACATCCAGCCGGGTATTGGCACCTTGGAGATCGTTTTTCTCCCGCCTAACTTGTGTAAGCACGCGCTCGCCAGCCTTCAGCTGTCGTTGAGCATGTTGCTCCTCCGGATTCACTCTGGGATCATCTGCAGAATCTATTAATTATATTAGCATGCAAGCCAAATATTAACTGGTATATCTCGTTCTTTTCGATAGGAACAAGTGTTACCAGATGGGGCCTTCTTGGACTCCTCCATTTTGGCAACTGCGGCCCGTAGCTGGGCTTTGCACTCCTCCAGCTCTTGGGACAACCGGGTATTCTTCTCAGTAAGAACCTATGCAAATAATGATCCTTAAATCAGTTGTGCCAACTGTTTCAAGTCTCAGGGGCTACTGGTATATATAATTATCAGATTTTGTTACCCGTATATCCTTTACATACTAGTCCGTGGCTCTGGCAAGACCATTTTGAGCAGCTCGGATGTACGCGTCCCCTGAGTTGAAGGCATCAAACGCCTCTTTAGAAAAACCAGGGTCGCGGAGTATGGCCCGATGACGCATGTGCTTCATGGCACTCTCCACTTCGGAATTTGTAGCGGACAGCCTATCCGCATCCTCGGGAGGAGGAATATCCGGCGTTGTCCCTGCGTTAGCATCTGCCTCCAAGTCCGGCTCTGGAGCCCGACTGGTGGAGGCATGGCCGGCAGGCTCTCCGGATACTGTCCGGCGAGCGCTTTTCCTGGTTTTAACCACAGACATTATTATATTTTAAAGACAATAATCACAGAGCAGGGTTCTTTTTCATACCTCTGCAATGGCATCTCAGTCCTGACCGCCTTCCTTTTAAGCCTACCCGGTTTCGGTGCCCCTTGTTGGTGAGTCACTACGGGTTCGGCATGGTGTCCCCAGGGCCTTCCCTGCAAGACACCGTTGATGACCCACAAGTATAGGGGATCTATCGTAGTCCTTTCGATAAGTAAGAGTGTCGAACCCAACAAGGAGCATAAGGAAATGATAAGCGGTTTCCAGCAAGGTATTCTCTGCAAGTACTGAAATAAGTGGTAACAGATAGTTTTGTGATAGGATAATTTGTAACGAGCAACATGTAACAAAAGTAAATAAAGTGCAGCAAGGTGGCCCAATCCTTTTTGTAGCAAAGGACAAGCCGGACAAACTCTTATATAGAGAAAAGCGCTCTCGAGGACACATGGGAATATCGTCAAGCTAGTTTTCATCACGCTCATATGATTCGCGTTCGGTACTTTGATAATTTGGTATGTGGGTGGACCGGTGCTTGGGTACTGCCCTTACTTGGACAAGCATCCCACTTATGATTAACCTCTATTGCAAGCATCCGCAACTACAACAAAAGTATTAAGGTAAACCTAACCATAGCATGAAACATATGGATCCAAATCAGCCCCTTACAAAGCAACACATAAACTAGGGTTTAAGCTTCTGTCACTCTAACAACCCATCATCTACTTATTACTTCCCAATGCCTTCCTCTAGGCCCAAATAATGGTGAAGTCTCATGTAGTCGACGTTCACATAACACCACTAGAGGAGAGACAACATACATCTCATCAAAATATCGAACGAATACCAAATTCACATGACTACTAATAGCAAGACTTCTCCCATGTCCTCAGGAACAAAAGTAACTACTCACAAAGCATAAACATGTTCATAATCAGAGGGGTATTAATATGCATATATGATCTAAACATATGATCTTCCACCAATTAAACCAACTAGCATCAACTACAAGGAGTAATTAACACTACTAGCAACCTACTAGCACTAATCCCAGACTTGGAGACAAGAATTGGATACAAGAGATGAACTAGGGTTTTGAGAGGAGATGGTGCTGATGAAGATGTCGATGGAGATTGCCCTCTCCCGATGAGAGGACCGTTGGTGATGATGATGGAAATGATTTCCCCCTCCGGGAGGGAAGTTTCCCCGGCAGAACAGCTCCACCAGAGCCCTAGATTGGTTCCGCCAAAGTTCCGCCTCGTGGCCGTGGAGTTTCATCCGAGAAGATGGCTTGTTATTTTTTTCTCATCGAAATACTTCATATAGCAGAAGATGGCCACCGGAGGGCCACCAGGGGGCCCACGAGGTAGGGGGGCGCGCCCAGGGGGTAGGGCGCGCCCCCACCCTTGTGGGCAGGATGTGGCCCCCCTGGTGAAGTGCTTGCTCTCACTATTTTTTATATATTTGGAAAACGTCTTCCGTGAAGTTTCAGGACTTTTGGAGCTGTGCAGAATAGGTCTCTAATATTTGCTCCTTTTCCAGCCCAAAATCCCAGCTATCGGCATTCTCCCCCTTTATAGAAACCTTGTAAAACAAGAGAGAACAGGCATAAGTATTTTGACATAATGTGTAATAACAGCCCATAATGCAATACATATCGATATAAAAGCATGATGCAAAATGGACGTATCAACTCCCCAAGCTTAGACCTCGCTTGTCCTCAAGCGAAAGCCGAAATCGAAAAATATGTCCACATGTTTAGAGATAGAGGTGTCGATAAAAAATAGAATACGAACATGAGGGCATCATGATCATTCTTGGAATAACAACTTATATAATTCTTGTCATATGATCTCTTATGCTAGAGTAATAATTCAATCACAATTTCAAGTATGAATCATAAACTTCATTGAAAACTAACAAACTATAATCTCAGTCATTGGAGCAATTGCAATTTATCATAACATAGGAAAGAGTCAATGTATAAGAGCTTTTCAGCAAGTCCACATACTCAAATATCATATAGTCTTTCACAATTGCTGACACTCACGCAATACTTATGAGTATGGAGTTTTAATCGGACACAGAGAAAGATAGGGGCTTATAGTTTTGCCCCCCAATGTTTTACCTCAAGGGTAATGTCAACAATAATAGTTCATGAAAACTCACATCCAATTAGCCATATATACCAGGATCTTTCCAACATACCGTGCTTGCCAAAGGATAAAATGTAAAAAGGAAGGGTGAATATCACCATGACTCTTATGCAATGTAGGAGATAAAAGTAAAAGATAGGCCCTTCGCAGAGGGAAGCAGAGGTTGTCATGCGCTTTAATGGTTGGATGCACAAAGTCTTAATACGAGAGAACGTCACTTTATATTGCCACTTGTGATATGGACCTTTATTATGCAGTCTGCCGCTTTTATTTCTTCCATATCACACGATCGTATAAACCTTATTTTCTCCCACACTAATAAGTCATACATATTAGAGAGCAATTTTTATTGCTTGCACCGATGACAACTTGCTTGGAGGATCTTACTCAATCCATAGGTAGGTATGGTGGACTCTCATGGCAAAACTGGTTTAAGGGTATTCGGAAGCACAAGTAGTATCTCTACTTGGTGCGATGAATTTGGCTAGCATGAGGGAGAAAGGCAAGCTCAACCATGTTAGATGATCCATGACAATATAATTTATCTCAGATGTAAGAAAACATAACCCATTACATTGTCTTCCTTGTCCAACGTCAACTCTTTAGCATGTCATATTTTAATGAGTGCTCACAATCATAAAATATTTCCAAGATAGTATATCTATATGTGAAGACCTCTCTTTCTTTATTACTTCCTATTAATTGCAACGATGACCAAAACTATGCTTGTAAACCCTCAGCAACTTTTATTCATCATACTTTTTTCTATGTGAGCTCATTACTCTCCATAAGACACACATGATATCTTTGTTTCTTTTTATTTCTTTCGCTTTTCTTTTATTCCCTTAGGATCATGGCAAAATAACCAAGCTCTTGACTCAACACTAATCTTTATTATATATATAGCTCACGGATTCGATTACATAGAAGGATTATAAAGCAAAACTCACAACTAGATCATACTAAGACTCTTATTCTAGATCAAGATATTACCAAAAGGATCGAACTAAGAAAAACAGTAAAAATAGAAGTGATGGTGATACGATACCGGGGCACTCCCCCAAGCTTGGCGGTTTCCAAGGGGAGTGCCCATACCAGATACTCAATTCTTCTTTGTTGGTGGAGACGGTGGTGATTTTGTTGATGGCGTAGGCTTGTCGTCCTTCTTACAAGGCATATGCTCACCATCATAGAAGGATGACCGAGTCTCCTGAAACCTCAAATCTGCAGCCATACTCACAGTTTTGATTTTGCAGGTCATAGATCTGGGCTTGGAGGTGCTCATTTTTCTCATGAAGCTTGAAGATGGCCTCCCCAATGTCCTTGACATCCAGCTTGTGGTTGTTGGTGAACTCCGTGATCATAATGTGATTGGAATCGAGTCCACGCTCCACCATCTCCTGACACTTGAGAACTTCTTGCTCCAATGCCTCGAGCCTTGCCTCCATGCTTCCGGTCTTCCTTGGTCCCTCAGCATCGCGGATGTGCAACAACCCCTCACGCATCTCAATGGTTTGAGGGTGTTGCAGCACTTCAGCGAGGTAGGGGTTGATGACCTTCTCAAAGAACTGGTCCATGGGGGCGCTTGAAGACGACATGACGACCTAGATCTGTCAGAAAAACAGCTCAAAACGAAAATAGGGGATTTTTGCGTGATACGGGAGTCAAAACCCCCGAGAGATTATATAATGATTTTTTACCGACCAAAATACGTGTCGTGTACGAAAACAGAGTCCGGAGAGCACACGAGGTGCCCATGAGGTAGGGGGCGCGCCCAGGGGGGTAGGGTGCGCCCTCCACCCTCGTGGAGCCCTCGTGCCCTTCCCGAACTGCCTCTTATTTTTCTATTTCTCTAAATATTCCAAAACAGAGAGATATTGCCTTAAAAATTGTTTTGGAGTCTGCTTACTTAATGTACCACATACCTATTCCTTTTCGGAGTCTGAAACATTCCATAAAGTGTCCCTTATGTATTCCTCCGGGGTTACGGTTTCAATAATATTGGTTTCAACATTTATGGGATTACCTGAGATATAATGTTTGATTCTTTGACCGTTCACCACCGTCGGATTTGTGCCTTCGAAGTTGTTGATTTTTATAGCACCGGAACGATAGACCTCCTTGATAACGTAAGGACCTTCCCATTTAGAGAGAAGTTTTCCTGCAAAAAATCTTAAACGAGAGTTGTATAGCAATATATAATCACCTACATTAAACTCACGCTTTTGTATTCTTTTGTCATGCCATCTTTTAACTTTTTCTTTAAACAACTTGGCATTTTCATAGGCTTGGGTTCTCCATTCATCAAGTGAGCTAATGTCAAATAACCTCTTCTCACCGGCAAGTTTAAAATCATAATTGAGCTCTTTAATAGCCCAATATGCCTTGTTTTCTAGTTCGAGAGGTAAGTGACATGCTTTTCCATAAACCATTTTATACGGAGACATACCCATAGGATTTTTATATGCAGTTCTATAGGCCCATAATGCATCATCAAGTTTCTTGGACCAATTTTTTCTAGATCTATTAACAGTCTTTTGAAAAATTAATTTGAGCTCTCTATTACTCAATTCTACTTGATCACTAGACTGTGGGTGATAAGGAGATGCAATTCTATGATTAACATCATATTTAGCAAGCAGTTTACGGAAATCACCATGAATAAAATGTGAACCACCATGAGTCATTAAATATCTAGGGATTCCAAATCTTGGAAAAATAACTTCTTTAAGCATTTTAATAGAAGTGTTATGATCAGCACTACTAGTTGGAATAGCTTCTACCCACTTAGTAGCATAATCAACAACAACTAAAATATGTGTATATCCATTAGAGGAAGGAAAGGGTCCCATATAGTCAAAGCCCCAAACATTAAATGGTTCAATTACGAGTGAATAATTCATAGGCATTTCCTGACGTCTACTAATATTACCAATTCTTTGACATTCATCACAAGATAAGACAAACTTACGGGCATCCTTGAAGAGAGTAGGCCAATAAAAACCAGATTGCAATACCTTATGTGCAATTCTATCTCCAGCATGGTGTCCTCCATAAGCTTCAGAGTGACACTTGCGTAGGATCTGTTCCTGTTCATGCTCAGGTACACGACGTCTAATAACACCATCTACTCCTTCTTTATAAAGATGTGGGTCATCCCAAAAGTAATGCCTCAAATCATAGAAGAACTTTTTCTTTTGCTGGTATGTGAAACTAGGTGGTATAAACTTAGCAACAATGTAATTAGCATAATCAGCATACCATGGAGCAGTATGAGAAGCATTTATGACATTTAATTGCTCATCAGGAAAGCTATCATCAATAGAAAGTGGGTCATCAAGCACATTTTCTAACCTAGACAAGTTGTCTGCAACAGGGTTCTCAGCTCCCTTTCTATCAACAATATGCAAATCAAATTCTTGTAGCAAGAGAACCCATCTAATAAGTCTAGGTTTAGCATCTTTCTTTTCCATAAGATATTTAATAGCAGCATGATCAGTGTGAATAGTTACTTTAGAATCAACAATATAAGGTCTGAACTTATCACAAGCAAATACAACCCCTAAGAATTCTTTTTCAGTAGTGGCATAATTTCTTTGAGCATTGTCTAGGGTTTTACTAGCATATTGAATTGTTGAACGTAGTAATTTCAAAAAATTTCCTACGCACACGCAAGATCATGGTGATGCATAGCAACGAGAGGGGAGAGTGTTGTCTACGTACCCTCGTAGACCGGAAACGAAAGTGTCGACACAACGTAGAGGAAGTAGTCGTATGTCTTCCTAATTCAACCGATCCAAGTACCGAACGTACGGCACCTCCGAGTTCTGCACACGTTCAACTCGGTGATGTCCCTCGAGTTCCGATCTAGCAAAACGTTGAGGGAGAGTTTCGTCAGCACGATGGTGTGATGACGGTGATGATGTTCTACTGACGCAGGGCTTGGCCTAAGCACCGCTACGATATGACCGAGGTGGAATATGGTGGAAGGGGGCAGCGCACACGGCTAAGGAACGATCACGAGGCTCAACTTGTGTGTCATGGGGTGCCGCCTTGCCTCAGTATATAAAGGAGGGAGAGGGGGAGGTGCGGCCGGCCCTATGGGTGCGCCTGGAGGAGTCCTACTCCAACCGGGAGTAGGACTCCCCCTCTTGCCTTGTTGGAAAAGGAAGGAGGAAGGGAGAAAGAGGAAAGGGGGGCGCCGCCCCCCTTCCTTGTCCTATTCGGACTAGGGGGGGGAGGGGGCACGCGGCCTGCCCTGGCCGGCCCTCCTCTTCTCCCTTATGACCCATGTAGGCCCAATAACCCCCCCCCCCCTGGGGGGGGGGGGGTTCCGGTAACCCCCTGGTACTCCGGTAAAATCCCGATTTCACCCGGAACATTTCCGATATCCAAATATAGGCTTCCAATATATCAATCGTTATGTCTCGACCATTTCGAGACTCCTCGTCATGTCCGTGATCACATCCGGGATTCCGAACAACCTTTGGTACATCAAAACACAAAAACCCTAATTACGATCGTCACCGAACTTTAAGCGTGCGGACCCTACGGGTTCGAGAACTATGTAGACATGACCGAGACACGTCTCCGGTCAATAACCAATAGCGGAACCTACATGCTCATATTGGCTCCTACATATTCTACGAAGATCTTTATCAGTAGACCGCATAACAACATACGTTGTTCCCTTTGTCATCGGTATGTTACTTGCCCGAGATTCGATCGTCGGTATCTCAATACCTAGTTCAATCTCGTTACCGGCAAGTCTCTTTACTCGTTCCATAATACATCATCCTGCAACTAACTTATTAGTTGCAATGCTTGCAAGGCTTGAGTGATGTGCATTACCGAGAGGGCCCAGAGATACCTCTCCGACAATCGGAGTGACAAATCCTAATCTTGAAACACGCCAACCCAAAAAGTACCTTCGGAGACACCTGTAGAGCACCTTTATAATCACCCAGTTACGTTGTGACGTTTGGTACCACACAAAGTGTTCCTCCGGTAAATGGAGTTGCATAATCTCATAGTCATAGGAACATGTATAAGTTATGAAGAAAGCAATAGCAACAAACTAAACGATCAAGTGCTAAGCTAACGGAATGGGTCAAGTCAATCACATCATTCTCCTAATGATGTGATCCCGTTTAATCAAATGACAACTCATGTCTATGGTTAGGAAACATAACCATCTTTGATTAACGAGCTAGTCAAGTAGAGGCATACTAGTGACTCTCTGTTTTTGTCTATGTATTCACACATGTATTATGTTTCCGGTTAATACAATTCTAGCAAGAATAATAAACATTTATCATGATATAAGAAAATAAATAATAACTTTATTATTGCCTCTAGGGCATATTTCCTTCATGAATAACATTAAATTTCTTATCAACTCTTTGTCCTAGAACAGCACCTACAGCGTAATCACTAGCATCACACATAATTCCAATCAGGTGGTTGAACAATAGGTGCAGAGATCAATGCTTTCTTAAGTATTTCAAATGCTTCTACACAATCATCATCAAAGACAAATGGTATATCTTTTTGTAATAAATTGGTCAGAGGCCGAGAAATTTTTGAGAAGTCCTTAATAAACCTCCTATAAAATCCGGCATGACCAGGGAAACTTATTATACCTTTGATGTCCTTGGGACATGGCATCTTCTCAATAGCATCAACTTTAGCTTTATCAACTTCAATACCTCTTTCAGAAACTTTATGCCCCAAGACAATACCTTCATTAACCATAAAGTGACACTTCTCCCAATTCAAGACAAGATTAGTTTCTTCACATCTCTGCAAAACTCGATCAAGGTTGCTCAAGCAATCATCAAAAGAAGATCCATAGACGGAAAAATCATCCATGAAAACCTCACAAATCTTTTCACAAAATTCAGAGAATATAGCCATCATGCATCTTTGAAAGGTAGCAGGTGCATTACATCAAACAAAAGGCATACGTCTATAAGCAAAAGTACCAAAATGGCATGTAAAAGTAGTCTTTGATTGATCTTTGGCTGACACATGTATTTGAGAGAAACCAGAATAACCATCTAGAAAGCAAAAATGTGTATGTTTAGATAATCTTTCTAGCATTTGATCGATAAAAGGTAAGGGGTAATGATCCTTTTTAGTAGCCTTATTTAATTTGCGGAAATCAATTACCATCCTATAACCTGTAATAATTCTTTGAGGGATCAATTCATCCTTATCATTAGGAACAACAATAATACCTCCCTTCTTAGGGACACAATGGACAGGGCTTACCCACTGACTATCAGCGACGGGATAGATTATACCTGCCTCAAGGAGCTTTAGTATTTCCTTTCTTACCACTTCTTTCATTTTAGGATTCAGCCGGCGTTGATGATCGCGAACTAGTTTAGCATCTTCTTCCAAATTAATTTTATGTTGACATAGAGTGGGACTAATGCCCTTAAGATCATCAAGAGTATACCCAATAGCAGCATGGTGCTTCTTTAGAATTTTCAACAATCTCTCTTCCTCATGCTCTGAAAGGTTAGCACTAATAATAGCATGATATATCTTTTTCTCATCAAGATAAGCATATTTAAGAGTATCAGGTAACGATTTAAGCTCAAACACGGGATCACCTTTAGGTGGAGGAGGATCCCCTAGGATTTCAACAGGTAAATTGTTTTTCAGAATAGGTTCTTGTTTAAAGAATACTTCATGTATTTCCCTTCTTTCATTCGTAAACATGTCATTTTCATGGTCTAGCAAATATTGTTCTAAAGGATCACTAGGAGGTACGGCAATAGAAGCAAGACCAATAATTTCATCCTTACTAGGTAATTCTTCTTCACGGTGTTGTCTACTAAATTTAGAAAAATTAAATTCATGAGTCATATCATCTAAACCGATAGTAACAACATCCCTTTTGCAATCTATGGTAGCATAAGCAGTGTTCAGGAAAGGTCTACCAAATATAATGGGACAAAAGCTATCTTGTGGGGAACCAAGAACAAGAAAATTAGCAGGATATTTAGTTTTCCCACACAAGACTTCAACATCTCTAACAATTCCCATTGGTGAAATAGTATCTCTATTAGCAAGTTTAATTGTGACATCAATATCTTCTATCTTAGCAGGTGCAATCATGCATAATTTCTTTGTATAAGGAATGAGGTATTGCGCTAGCACTAGCACCCATGTCACATAAGCCATAATAAGAATGATCTCCCATTTTAACAGAAATAATAGGCATGCCTACCACAGGTCTAGGTTTCTCTTTAGCACAGGGTTTAGCAATTCTAGCAGTTTCATCATAGAAATAAATAACATGCCCATCAATATTATCAGACAAGAGATCTTTAACAATAGCAATATTAGGTTCAACTTTAACTTGATCAGGAGGTGTATATGTTTTAATATTGCTTTTACGAACCATAGTTGAAGCTTTAGCATGATCCTTTATCCTAATAGGGAAAGGTGGTTTCTCAACATAAGCAGTAGGAACAATAGGATCATTATAAGTGTCAATCTTTTCTTCAACTTTAATAGGTTAAGCTACTTTTACTTCTATGGGAGGATGATATTTAAACCACTTCTCCTTGGGGATATCAACATAAGTAGCAAAAGATTCACAGAAAGAAGCTACTATCTCAGAGTCAAGTCCATATTTAGTGCTAATTTTACGAAAAATATCGGTATTCATAAAAGATTTAACACAATCAAAACTAGGTGTCATACGTGACTCCTTACCTTTGTCGAGGTCCAAATCTTCAGAGTTGCGTTTAATTCTTTCCAATAAATCCCATTTGAATTCAATAGTCTTCATCATAAAAGAGCCAGCACAAGAAGTATCAAGCATGGTGCGATTGTTATTAGAAAGTCGAGCATAAATTTTTTGAATAATCATTTATCTTGAGAGCTCATGATTGGGGCATGAATATAACATTGATTTAAGCCTCCCCCAAGCTTGAGCGATGCTTTCTCCTTCACGAGGCCAAAAATTATATATGTAATTGCGATCACGATGAACAAGATGCATAGGATAAAACTTCTGATGAAATTCCAATTTCAATCGTTTGTAATTCCAAGACCCCATATCATCACATAGCCTATACCATGTCGATGCATCTCCCTTCAAAGATAAAGGGAAGACCTTCTTCTTAACAACTTCTCCGGGTACACCTGCAAGCTTAAATAATCCACAAACTTCATCCACATATATTAGATGCTCATCAGGATGTTTTGTTCCATCTCCTAAAAAGGATTAGCTAGCAGTTTTTCTATCATACCCGAAGGAATTTCAAAGCAGACATTTTCATTTACATTTACATTTTCAGTAGGTTCAGTAGGTTGAGGAGCAACTCTTTGCTCTACTGGTCGGGGTGAAGATACCCCGAACAAGCCCCTCAGAGGATTACTTTCCATAGTAGCAAGTGACAGTAAATTTCAGGACACTATATAAATTTTTCCTTACCAAATTCCACCTACCAAAAGTGCTTCACTCCCCGGCAACAGCGCCAGAAAAGAGTCTTGATGACCCACAAGTATAGGGGATCTATCGTAGTCCTTTTGATAAGTAAGAGTGTCGAACCCAATGAGGAGCAAAAGGAAATGATAAGCGGTTTCTAGCAAGGTATTCTCTGCAAGTACTGAAATAAGTGGTAACAGATAGTTTTGTTATAGGATAATTTGTAACGAGCAATGATAACCCACAAGTATAGGGGATCACAACAACTTTCGAGGGTAGAGTATTCAACCCAAATTTATTGATTCGACGCAAGGGGAGCCAAAGAATATTCTCAAGTATTAGCAGCTGAGTTGTCAATTCAACCACACCTGGAAACTTAGTATCTGCGGCAAAGTGTTTAGTAGCAAAGTAATATGATAGTGGCGGTAGCGGTAACAAAAGTAAAGATAGCAAAAGTAATGTTTTTGGTATTTTGTAGTGACTGTAACAGTAGCAGCAGAAAAGTAAATAAGCGAGAACCAGTATATGGAAAACTCGTAGGCACCAGATCAGTGATGGATAATTATGCCGGATGCGGTTCACCATGTAACAGTCATAACATAGGGTGACACAGAACTAGCTCCAATTCATCAATGTAATGTAGGCATGTATTCCGTATATAGTCATACGTGCTTATGGAAAAGAACTTGCATGACATCTTTTGTCCTACCCTCCCGTGGCAGCGGGGTCCTATTGGAAACTAAGGGATAGTAAGGCCTCCTTTTAATAGAGAACTGGAACAAAGCATTAGCACATAGTGAATACATGAACTCCTCAAACCATGGTCATCACCGGGAGTGGTCCCAATTATTGTCACTTCGGGGTTGCCAGATCATAACACATAGTAGGTGACTACAGACTTGCAAGATCGGATCAAGAACTCACATATATTCATGAAAACATAATAGGTTCAGATCTGAAAATCATGGCACTCGGGCCCTAGTGACAAGCATTAAGCATAGCAAAGTCATAGCAACATCAATCTCAAAACATAGTGGATACTAGGGATCAAACCCTAACAAAACTAACTCGATTACATGATAAATCTCATCCAACCCATCACCATCCAGCAAGCCTATGATGGAATTACTCACGCACGGCGGTGAGCATCATGAAATTGGTGATGGAGGATGGTTGATGATGACGACGGCGACGAATCCCCCCTCTCCGGAGCCCCGAACGGACTCCAGATCGGCCCTCCCGAGAGGTTTTAGGGCTTGGCGGCGGCTCCGTATCGTAAAACGTGATGATTTCTTCTCTCTGATTTTTCTCTCATCGAAACTCAATATATGGAGGTGGAGTTGGAGTCGGAGACGCAACAGGGGGCCCATGAGGTAGGGGGGCACGCCCTAGGGGGGGCACCCTCGTGAGAAGGGTGTGGGCCCCTTGGTCTTCATCTTTGGTGAGGATTTTTTATTGTTTTTTCTAAGATGTTCCGTGGAGTTTCAGGTCATTCCGAGAATATTTGTTTTCTGCACAAAAAACAACATCATGGTAATTGTGCTGAAAATAGCGTCAGTCCGGGTTAGTTCCATTCAAATCATACAAGTTAGAGTCCAAAACAAGGGCAAAAGTGTTTGGAAAAGTAGATACGACGGAGACGTATCAACTCCCCCAAGCTTAAACCCTTGCTTGTCCTCAAGCAATTCAGTTGAAAAACTGAAAGAAAGAAAGAAAAACTTTTACAAACTCTGTTTGCTCTTGTTGTTGTAACTATGTCAAGCCAGTATTCAAGTTTTCAGCATAGATCATAACTAACCACATTTATAATAATTCTCAGGTCTCACAATTACTCATATCAATAGCATAATCAACTAGCAAGTCATAATAATAAATCTCGGATGACAACACTTTCTCAAAACAACCACAATATGATATAACAAGATGGTATCTCGCTAGCCCTTTCTGAGACCGCAAAACATAAATGCAGAGCACTTTTAAAGATCAAGGACTGACTAGATATTGTAATTCATGGTAAAAGAGATCCAATCATAGTCATACCCAATATAAATTAATAGTAATGAATGCAAATGACAGATGCGCTCTCTAGCTAGTGCTTTTTAATAAGAGGGTGATGACTCAACATAAAAGTAAATGGATAGGCCCTTCGCAGAGGGAAGCAGGGATTTGTAGAGGTGCCAGAGCTCGGTTTTGAAATAGAGATAAATTGTATTTTGAGCGGTATACTTTCATTGTCAACGTAACAACTAAGAGATGGCGATATCTTCCATGCTAAACACATTATAGGCGGTTCCCAAAAAGAATGGTAAAGTTTATACTCCCCCTCCACCAACAAGCATCAATCCATGGCTTGCTTGAAACAACGAGTGCCTCCAACATACATCAGGTCCCAGGGGGAGTTTTGTTTGCAATTAGTTTTGATTTAGTTTGCATAAAGCATGGGACTGGGCATCCCGGTGTCCAGCCATTTTCTCGTGAGTGAGGAGCGGAGTCCACTCCTCTTGAGAATAACCTGCCTAACACGGAAGATAAGGACAACCTTTGTTGATACATGAGCTATTCGAGCATACAAAACAGAATGTTTATTTGAAGGTTTAGAGTTTGACACATACAAATTTACTTTGAACGGCAGGTAGATACCGCATATAGGAAGGTATGGTGGACTCATCTGGAATAACTTTGGGGTTTAAGGGATTGGATGCACAAGCAGTATTCCCGCTTAGTACAAGTGAAGGCTAGCAAAAGACTAGGAAGCAACCAACTAGAGAGCGGCAACAACCATGTACATGCACTAAAATTAATAAACATTGGATGCAAGCATGAGTAGGACATAATCCACCATGAACATAAATATCGTGAAGGCCATGTTGATTTTGTTTCAACTACATGCGTGAACATGTGCCAAGTCAATTCACTTAAATCATTCAAAGGAGGATACCACCCCATCATACCACATCATAATCATCTCAATAGCATGTTGGCACACAAGGTAAACCATTATAACTCATAGCTAATCAAGCATGGCACAATCAACTATGATCTCTAATTGTCATTGCAAACATGTTTATTCATAATAAGCTGAATCAAGAACGAGGGACTCATCATATTTACAAAAACAAAAGAGGTCGAGTTCATACCAGCTTTTCTCATCTCAGTCAGTCCATCATATATCATCATAATTGCCTTTCACTTGCACGACCGAACGGTGTGAATAATAATAAGAGTGTACGTACCTTGGACTAAGATGGAATCTGCGAGCATTCAATAAACAGGAGAAGACAAGGCAATATGGGCTCTCGGTTAAATCAACAATAATGCATATAAGAGCCACTTCAACAATTTAATTATGATCTTCTCCTACTGACCCCCAAAGAAAAGAAATAAAACTATTTACACGGGAAAGCTCCCAACAAGCAAAAGAAGACCGGGAAATATTTTTGGGTTTTCTTTTTAATTATTACTACTACAGCAGAAAAATAAACTACTACTAATTTTTTTGTTTTTCTTAAGGTTTAACAAACACACAAGAAGAAAGTAGTGAAAGAAAATAAACTAGCATGGATATTACAGTGAAAAAGTATGAGCAGCGACATTTAGCACTGAGTGTGTGTGAACATAAATGTAATGTCGGTGAGAAATACGTACTCCCCCAAACTTAGGCTTTTGGCCTAAATTGGTCTATGGCCACGGCTGGCCTGGCGGATATCCATAATAATAGTTGTTGGGGTCGTACTATGATGAGGAAGAATAGTTGGGATCATACTATGATGAAGAAGAAGACTCTGACTGCCACTAGCTGATAGTCATCTCCGGATCCCAAGAATAAACAGATTATCATGGAGGCTCATCTTGTGGCTCCTGTTCCAGGGCTGGTGCAGGATTCTTGTAAGCTTGGATGGTAGCCCACGTAACGAGGTAGGGTCCTACAAAATTAAACAAAGAAGGAGCAGGCAACGTAATAGTTTCAGGATGATGTTTGTTAAAGAACAATTGATACTTAAGCTCTCCTGCCCTATTCTTAACAATAAAATCATGTGCCACCATACTTTTATGATCTAGATAAACATGGGGCAGCAACTTTTGTTCCTTCTCAGCATGCCTAATAGGTATGTTAAAATGTGCAGCTAGGCGTGTGGCATAGACGCCTCCAAAAATGGGACCCTTAGTACGGTTCATACTTAACCGTCTAGCAATAATATCGCACATACTAAAAGTGTTATCACTGTATAAACCGTGGTGCAGAATAATTATATCAGTGATACTAAGGTTTCCACTGTTTCCACGTCCAATTAAACAACGACTAGCAAATAATGCGAAGTAACGTAAAACAGGAAAATTTATGCTAGTGATTCGTGCATCGGAAACCTTTCTAGTTTCTCCTACAGTGATAGTATCAATAAACCCAGCCACATCATCATGATGTGGTTCTTCTGTCTTGCCCTCAAAATCCGACAGAAATCATAAAGTGACATCTCCTTATGCTCATCATATAAATGAAACTCCACCGTAGGTGGTGAGTTCCTAGAATGAAAATGAAAGTTTTGCACAAAAGTATTTGTGAGTAAGAGATACTGATCGCATTGGTCGTGGAGGAAAGAGATGAGGCCTGCATTGTGAGCCAATTCATGAAAATCTTCATAGATACCGGCTGCTCTCAAGAAATCTTTAGAAGGCCATTCACACGCCCGAATCTCTGTGGTGCGCGGCAAATTATACTTAGGCTTCGGTGCCTTTTCCTTCGAGCTTTGGCTCGATGATCCCCTCAAAAGTCTCCTCATTATTTTTCTGAAACAATCTAAAATTTTTAGTAACTTCAAACAAAAGTGAACCAACTTCAATAATATTGATAGCAACTACTCCTACAAGTGCCTAGAGCCTATATCAAGCATTAGAACTACTTGGAACCATATAAATTTGACATGCAAGCTCAAGAACATGGTCACCTAAGCAGCACAAATTTGCAAAGAATAAAGCACTAGAACAAAAACTAATTGGACCAATGGAGGAGTCACATACCAAGGAACAATCTCCCCAAGTAGTTTTGCGAGAGGTGCTTTGAGCAAGGAGATCGAAAATCACAGCAAAAGTGGCTGGAACTCGTGCTTGAGTTGGTTTTTCGGGTTTGTGTGAGATAGAGGAAGAAGATGGGTGCTGGGATAAGTGGAGGAGGGCCACCGTCGGCCCACGAGGCAGGGGGCACGCCCTAGAGGGGGGGGCACCACCCTCGTGGCCAGGTAGCAGCTCCTCCCGCGGTAATTTTTGCACAGTAAATCCTCAAATACTCCCGAAAAAATCATATTAAATTGGCATGTCATTCTGAGGACTTTTATTTTCAGGATATTTTTATGTTGCACGGATAAGCCAGGAAACAGACTGAAAAAATACTATTTTTACTTTATTTCTACTAATTAACAGAAAGTATAGAGAGGGTACAGAAGTTTGTGCTTCTAGTTTCCTCCATCTCATGCTCATCAAAAAGAATCCACTAATAAGGTTGATCAAGTCTTGTTAACAAACTCATTTCGATAATCATGGAATCGGAGAAATTTCGAATAACACTAAGTTACCTCAACGGGGATATGCACATCCCCAATAATAAGTATATCATATTTCTTTTTGACAGTAGGAAGAGGGAATTCAAAACCTCCAAATATAATCGATGGAATTTTTCCAATGGAGTTGATACTGTGAACTTGAGGTTGTTTCCTCGGAAAGTGTACCGTATGCTCATTACCATTAACATGAAAAGTGACATTGCCTTTGTTGCAATCAATAATAGCCCCTGCAGTATTAAGAATAGGTCTTCCAAGAATAATGGACATACTATCATCCTCAGAATATCAAGAATAACAAAGTCCGTTAAAATAGTAACGTTTGCAACCACAACAGGCACATCCTCACAGATACCGACAAGTATAGCAGTTGATTTATCAACCATTTGCAAAGATATTTCGGTAGGTGTCAGCTTATTCAAGTCAAGTCTATGATATAAATAGAGAGGCATAACAATAACACCGGCTCCAAGATCACATAAAGCAGTTTTAATATAATTTCTTTTAATGGAGCAAGGTATAGTAGGTACTCCGGGATCTCCAAGTTTCTTTGGTATTCCACCCTTAAAAGTATAATTAGCAAGCATGATGGAAATTTCAGCTTTCGGTATCTTCCTTTTATTAGTAATGATATCCTTCATATATTTAGCATAAGGATTTGTTTTGAGCACATCAGTTAATCTCATACGCAAAAAGATAGGCCTAATCATTTCAGCAAAGCGCTCAAAATCCTCATCATCCTTTTTCTTGGATGGTTTCGGAGGAAAAGGCATGGGTTTCTGAACCCAAGGTTCCCTTTCTTTACCATGTTTCCTAGCAACAAAGTCTCTTTTATCATAACGTCGATTCTTTGATTGTGGGTTATCAAGATCAACAGCAGGTTCAACTTCTACATCATTGTCATTACTAGGTTGAGCATCATCATGAACATCGTCATTAATATTTTCATTAGGTTCATGTCCATTACCAGATTGTGTTTCAGCATCAGACATAGAAATATCATTTGGATTATCAGGTGGTTCAACAATAGGTTCACTAGAAGTTTGCATTGTTCTACCATTTTTCTTCTTCTTTTTAGAAGAACTAGGAACATCAATATTATTTCTCTGAGAATCTTGCTCGATTCTCTTAGGGTGGCCTTCAGGATACAAAGGTTCCCGAGTCATTCTACCAGTTCTAGTAGCCACTCTAACAGCATAATCATTTTTCTTACTATTCATTTCATCAAGCACTTCTTTTTGAGCCTTAAGTACTTGTTCTACTTGAGTGGTAACCATAGAAGCATGTTTTCTAACAAGTTTAAGTTCACCGTTAATATTAGCCATATAATCACCCAAGCGTCTAATCATATAAGCATTTTCTTTTATTTGTCTACCAAAATAAGCATTGAAGTCGTCTTTCTTAAACATAAAGTTATCAAACTCATCCAAGCACTGACTAGCAATTTTAGTAGGAGGGACTTCAGCTTTATCATATCTATAGAGAGAATTTACCTTTACTACATGTGTCGGGATATCGGGATCAGGAGGTTCTTCAATAAATCAAGAATTAAGATCATATGTTTCTTCAACAGGCGGTATATTAAGACCATGTATTTCTTCAATAGGAGGTAAATTCTTAACATCTTCAGCTTTAATACCCTTTTCTTTCATAGATTTCTTTGCCTCTTGCATGTCTTCGGGACTGAGAAATAGAACACCTCTCTTCTTCGGAGTTAGTTTAAGAATAGGCTTAGTAATTGGAGTAGGAGTTGGCTCAGGAGCTGGCTCAGGAGGTGCCCATTTATTTTCATTTGTCAACATATTATTCAATAGAATTTCAACTTCATCCGGTGTTCTTTCCCTGAAAAGAGAACCAGCACAACTATCCAGGTAATCTCTGGAAGCATCGGTTAGTCCATTATAAAAGATATCAAGTATTTCAGGTTTCTTAAGAGGATGATCAGGCAAAGCATTAAGTAACTTGAGAAGCCTCCCCCAAGCTTGTGGGAGACTCTCTTCTTTAATTTGCACGAAGTTGTATATTTCCCTCAAAGCAGCTTGTTTCTTATGACCAGGGAAATATTTAGCAGAGAAGTAATAAATCATATCCTGGGGACTACGCACACAACCAGGATCAAGAGAATTAAACCATATCTTAGCATCACCCTTTAATGAGAACGGAAATATTTTGAGTATATAGAGGTAACGCGATCTCTCATCATTAGTGAATAGGGCAGCTATATCATTTAACTTAGTAAGATGTGCCACAACAGTTTCAGATTCATAGCCATAAAACAGATCAGATTCAACCAAAGTAATTATATCAGGATCAACAGAGAATTCATAATCCTTATCAGGAACACAAATAGGTGAAGTAGCAAAAGCAGGGTCAGGTCTCATTTTATCTCTAAGTGATTCTTTGTTCCATTTAATTAATAACCTCTTAAGCTCGTATCTATCTTTGCAAGCAAAAATAGCGGCAGAAGATTCCATATCAAAAAGATAACCGTCAGGAATAACAGGCATATTTTCATCATCACTATCATCATCGTATTCAGATTCAATAATTTCTTTTTCTCTAGCCCTAGCAATTTGGTCATCAAGAAATTCACCAAGGGGCACAGTAGTATCAGGCATAGAAACAGTTTCATCATAAGTATCGTGCATAGCAGAAGTGGCATCATCAATAACATGCAACATATCAGAACGAATAGCAGAAGCAGGTGTAGGTGTCGCTAACTTATTCATAATAGAAGGTGAATCAAGTGCAGAGCTAGATGGCAATTCCTTACCTCCCCTCGTAGTTGAGGGATAGATCTTGGTTTTTGGATCTCTCAAGTTCTTCATAGTGTCCAACAGATATAAATCCCAAGTGACTCAAAGAATAGAGCTATGCTCCCCGGCAACAGCGCCAGAAATTAGTCTTGATAACCCACAAGTATAGGGGATTGCAACAGCTTTCGAGGGTAGAGTATTCAACCCAAATTTATTGATTCAACACAAGGGGAGCCAAAGAATATTCTCAAGTATTAGCAGCTGAGTTGTCAATTCAACCACACCTGGAAACTTAGTATCTGTGGCAAAGCGTTTAGTAGCAAAGTAATATGATAGTGGCGGTATCGGCAACAAAAGTAAAGACATAAAAAGTAATGTTTTTGGTATTTTGTAGTGATTGTAACAGTAGCAGCGGAAAAGTAAATAAGCGAGAACCAGTATATGGAAAACTCGTAGGCACCAGATGCGGTTCACCATGTAACAATCATAACATAGGGTGACACAGAACTAGCTCCAATTCATCAATGTAATGTAGGCATGTATTCCGTATATAGTCAAACGTGCTTATGGAAAAGAACTTGCATGACATCTTTTGTCCTACCCTCCCGTGGCAGCGGGGTCCTATTGGAAACTAAGGGATATTAAGGCCTCCTTTTAATAGACAACCGGAACAAAGCATTAGCACATAGTGAATACATGAACTCCTCAAACCATGGTCATCACAGGGAGTGGTCCCGATTATTGTCACTTCGGGGTTGCCGGATCATAACACATAGTAGGTGACTATAGACTTGCAAGATCGGATCAAGAACTCACATATATTCATGAAAACATAATAGGTTCAGATCTGAAATCATGGCACTCGGGCCCTAGTGACAAGCATTAAGCATAGCAAAGTCACATCAACATCAATCTCAGAACACAGTGGATACTAGGGATCAAACCCTAACAAAACTAACTCGATTACATGATAAATGTCATCCAACCCATCACCGTCCAGCAAGCCTACGATGGAATTACTCACGCACGGCGGTGAACATCATGAAATTCATGATGGAGGATGGTTAATGATGACGACGGCGACGAATCCCCCTCTCCGGAGCCCCGAACGGACTCTAGATCAGCCCTCCCGAGAGGTTTTAGGGCTTGGCGGCGGCTCCGTATCGTAAAACGTGATGATTTCTTCTCTTTGATTTTTTTCTCATCGAAACTCAATATATGGAGGTGGAGTTGGAGTCAAAGACGCAACAGGGGCCCACGAGGTAGGGGGGCGCGCCCTGGGGGGGGGGGGTGCCCCCCACCCTCGTGAGAAGGGTGTGGGCCCCCTGGTCTTCATCTTTGGCGAGGATTTTTATTGTTTTTCTAAGATGTTCTGTGGAGTTTCAGGTCATTCTGAGAATATTTGTTTTCTGCACATAAAACAACATCATGGTAATTCTGCTAAAAACAGCGTCAGTCCGGGTTAGTTCCATTCAAATTATACAAGTTAGAGTCCAAAACAAGGGCAAAAGTGTTTGGAAAAGTAGATACGACGGAGACGTATCAATCAACAAGTAACAAAAGTAAATAAAGTGCAGCAAGGTGGCCCAATCCTTTTTGTAGCAAAGGACAAGCCTGGACAAACTCTTATATAGAGAAAAGCGCTCCCGAGGACACATGGGAAAATCGTCAAGCTAGTTTTCATCACGCTCATATGATTCGCGTTCGGTACTTTGATAATTTGGTATGTGGGTGGACCGGTGCTTGGGTACCGCCCTTACTTGGACAAGCATCCCACTTATGATTAACCTCTACTGCAAGCATCCGCATCTACAACAAAAGTATTAAGGTAAACCTAACCATAGCATGAAACATATGGATCCAAATCAGCCCCTTATGAAGCAATGCATAAACTATGGTTTAAGCTTCTGTCACTCTAGCAACCCATCGTCTACTTATTACTTCCCAATGCCTTCCTCTAGGCCCAAATAATGGTGAAGTGTCATGTAGTCGACGTTCACATAACACCACTAGAGGAGAGACAACATACATCTCATCAAAATATCGAACGAATACCAAATTCACATGACTACTAATAGCAAGACTTCTCCCATGTCCTCGGGAACAAAAGTAACTACTCACAAAGCATAAACATGTTCATAATCAGAGGGGTATTAATATGCATATAGGATCTGAACATATGATCTTCCACCAATTAAACCAACTAGCATCAACTACAAGGAGTAATTAACACTACTAGCAACCTACTAGCACCAATCCCGGACTTGGAGACAAGAATTGGATACAAGAGATGAACTAGGGTTTTGAGAGGAGATGGTGCTGATGAAGATGTCGATGGAGATTGCCCTCTCCCGAGGACAGGAGCGTTGATGATCACGACGGCGATGATTTCCCCCTCTGGGAGGGAAGTTTCCCCGGTAGAACAGCTCCGCCAGAGCCCTAGATTGGTTCCGCCAAGGTTCCGCCTCGTGGCGGCGGAGTTTCGTCCGAGAAGATGGCTTGCTATTTTTTCCCATTGAAAGACTTCATATAGCAGAAGATGGCCACCGGAGGGCCACCAGGGGGCCCATGAGGTAGGGGGCGCGCCCAGGGGGTAGGGCATGCCCCCACCCTCGTGGGCAGGGTGTGGCCCCCCTGGTGAAGTTCTTGCTCTCAGTATTTTTTATATATTTGGAAAATGTCTTCCATGAAGTTTTAGGACTTTTGGAGCTGTGTAGAATAGGTCTCTAATATTTGCTCCTTTTCCAACCTAGAATCCCCGCTGCCGGCATTCTCCCCCTTTATAGAAACCTTGTAAAATAAGAGAGAATAGGCATAAGTATTGTGACATAATGTGTAATAACAGCCCATAATGCAATAAATATCGATATAAAAGCATGATGCAAAATGGACGTATCAACCATACGTGTGCGGTGGGTGAAGTGCGAAAAGGGGATTCTTTTTGGAAGTTGGGACTCTGGTTTTACTTACATGCGATGCAGGGAGCAGTCCAGGATAATCGGCGGTGATGGCCACCAAGGCACCGTCATAGCTTAACTGATAAAATGTCATGTCGATGAGATCCGCGAATATGTCCGGATCTTCTTCGAGTCCGGGATCGAGGGCCCGATCAGGGTCCTTTGGCTGTGGAGATGGGTAGTGAATCTCCCTCACAGCTTTTCGTAGTTCTTGCTATGAAATAGCGAGGTAAATATTTATGACAAAGAAAGAGGGAAGGTTTGGAGTAAAAAGCAGCAGCTCACCCAGTTTGGGGGGTTGTACATGGAGAATCCATCCTGCGGCTTAATACGGATGAACTCCTCTTCCTCTCCCTTATATAAATCGAACAGTATTTTCGCCAGAGTGGCGGCGGAGTCTAGACCTTTACGGCCGCAGCGGGTGGCATCGTCTTCTCCGTTGAAGTGCCACATGGGTTGTCCCCGATATTAAAGTGGCTGCACCCCCCGCATTATACATATTGACATGACCTTGATTATTGTCAATCCTGATTCGGCCAGTGTCTTTATCCGGCTCATCAGGTAAAGGACCTCTCTATTATCTTCCTCCCGGGGGCTCCAAGGGCGCCAGCTACGGCGTTTCTTCAAAGGGGCATTGTTGAACTCAGGAAGGCCCATCCAAATAGGGTCTGGAAGGGGAACGTCCTCCATATAAACCACTCCGAAGGCCAGTCTTCGGATGTCTTCTTCGGAGTACTGGACAGGTATCCGGTCCCGGCGATGCGCCATATTTCGGTCCACCCACTTGAAATATTGACCCCTTTCTGTGTACGGGGCACGAGGAAGAATAGCCTCTGCCATAACTCGAAATGAGCTTCGCAGCCCACAAATAGCTCACAAAGGGCAACGTAGCCTGCGATGTGCAGTATGGAGGCGGGAGTGAAGTTATGCAGCTGGAGGCCATAGAACTCCAGGAGCCCACGAAGGAATGGATGGATTGGAAATCCGAGTCCCCTAAATAAATAGGGGACGAGGCATACCCGCTCCCCTGTGGATGGGTTGGGAAAGCTTTCCGCTTGCTCCCCGCCATTATAAGTGGCTAGTCCGGCTCGGACGGGGACCATGTATGCAGGAGGGAGAAACGCACTGGGTCTGCAACTCTACTATTTGGCTATGGGGAAGAGAACACTTCTCCGAACTACCTGGCTTAGGGCTACGGGGGCGAGAGGAGGAGCTGTGGTGGCCGGCCATGGTGGGATGGATTTTTTCGGGACCGCTCCGATGGATACTCGCTGTGGGAAGGTGGTGTGATCTAGATCTGAAGATCCCCAACTGTTTAAATAGACAATTCATCTACCTGGTTAGGGTGGTAAATGTAAAAACACCCCGACCTCTCGCATTCACTCGCCACATGGAAGATAGCCATTATTAAGGCACAGAAGCCGAGGAGTGCAACATTCATGGGAGGCCGGACACAACTCGTTACGACAGGTACTCGGGATTTGGAGGAGAACCCACCTTGCAATGCCGAAGACAATCTGCGCGCCAGAGTCATCGTCATTGAAGCCTGGTTCGGGGGCTACTGAGGGAGTCCTAGATTAGGGGGTCCTCGGATAGCCGGACTATGTACTTTGGCCGGACTGTTGGACTATGAAGATACAAGATTGAAGACTTCGTCCCGTGTCCGGATGGGACTCTCCTTTGCGTGGAAGGCAAGCTTGGCGATTCGGATATGTAGATCTCCTCCCTTGTAACCGACTCTATGTAACCCTAGCCCCTCCGGTGTCTATATAAACCGGAGGGTTTTAGTCTGTAGGACAACAACAATCATACCATAGGCTAGCTTCTAGGGTTTAGCCTCTCCGATCTCGTGGTAGATCAACTCTTGTAATACTCATATCACTAAGATCAATCAAGCAGGAAGTAGGGTATTACCTCCATCAAGAGGGCCCGAACCTGGGTAAAAATTGTGTCCCCCGCCTCCTGTTACCATCCGCCTTAGACGCACAGTTCGGGACCCCCTACCCGAGATCCGCCGGTTTTGACACTGACAAGGACTTCCCATGAGGTCACCCAGCCTAGTACTACTAGTGCCCAAGCACACTTCACTTCGGAGTTCTGATAGAGTCAGGTGCTTTAGTGCTAGTATGATCACACCCGACATGTTACCCCCGTCTTCGTCCCTTATGCTTTCCCCTCCCAGCTCCATTACAAAAACGATTGTACTTTGTTTTGGCCGCTCCCACTCAACCACAGAGACGAGTTTACCATGGTTTCCAGCCCTCCATCTCAACCGCACCAACGCCTATTTACCAAAGTTCCGACCCCTTCCCAAACACGCTTCCCGTGCCACAACGCCGTCGCTAGACGCGTGAATAATGAGCAACGAGCTTAAACTTACCGCAAATGTGCAGAATAATAAAACGTGGTAAATATATGCTGCGCACGTGCGCTTTGTTTTGCACGTCATGATTTTTTTTTAAAAAGGGAATGCAACACGACGACTTCCCAGAAGGTCACCCATGCTAGTACTACTCTCGCCCAAGCACGCTTAACTTCGGAGTTCTGATGGGATGCGATGCTTTAGTGCTGGTATGATCGCATCCGACATGTTACCCCTGTCTTCGTCCCTTATGCTTGCCCCTCCCAGCTCCACTAGAAAGACGATTATACTTTCCTTTGGCCGCTGCCGCTCAACCACGGAGACAAGTTTACCACGGTTTCCACCCCTCTATCTCAACCGCACCAACGCCAATTTACCAAGGTTCCGACCCCTTCCCGAACGCGCTTCCCGCGTCATAACGCTGCCGCTAGACGCGTGAATAATGAGCAACGAGCTAAAACTTACCGCAAACGTGCGAAATAATAAAACGTGGTAAATATATGTCGCGCATGTGCGTTTTGCTTTGCACGCCACGCAAAACAAATTAAAAAGGAAATGCAACACGAGGACTTCCCAGGAGGTCACCCATCCTAGTACTACTCTCGCCCAAGCACGCTTAACTTCGGAGTTCTGATGGGATCCGGTGCTTTAATGTTGGTATGATCGCATCCAACATGTTATCCCCGTTTTCGTCCCTTATGCTTGCCCCTCCCAGCTCCACTACAAAGACGATTATACTTTGCTTTGGCCGCTGGCGCTCAACCACGGAGACAAGTTTACCACGGTTTCCACCCCTCCATCTCAACCGTACTAGCGCCTATTTACCAAGGTTCCGACCCCTTCCCGAACACGCTTTCCGTGCCACAACGCCGTCGCTAGACGCGTGAATAATGAGCAACGAGCTTAAACTTACCGCAAACGTGCAAAATAGTAAAACGTCGTAAATATATGCCACGCACGTGCGTTTTGTTTTGCACGTCGCGAAAATAATAATTTAAAAGGGAATGCAACACGAGGACTTCCCAGGAGGTCACCCATCCTAGTACTACTCTCGCGTGCAAAATAATAAAACATGGTAAATATATGCCGCGCATGTGTGTTTTATTTTGCACGTTGCGAAAAAATTTAAAAAAGGAATGCAACAAGAGGACTTCCCAAAAGGTCACCCATCCTAGTACTACTCTTGCTCAAGCACGCTTAACTTCGGAGTTCTGATGGGATCTGGTGCTTTAGTGCTGGTATGATCGCATCCAACATGTTACCCCCGTCTTCGTCCCTTATACTTGCCCCTCCCAGCTCCACTACAAAGACGATTGTACTTTGCTTTGGCCGCTGCCGCTCAACCACGGAGACAAGTTTACCACGGTTTCCAACCCTCTATCTCAACCGCACCAGCGCCTATTTACCAAGGTTCTGACCCCTTCCCGAACGCGCTTCCCGCGCTACAACGCCGCCGCTAGACGCGTGAATAATGAGAAACGAGCTAAAACTTACCGCAAACGTGCAAAATAATAGAACGTGGTAAATATATGCCGTGCACGTGCGTTTTGTTTTGCACATCACGCAAAAAAAATTAAAAAGGGAATGCAACACGAGGTCTTCCCAGGAGGTCACCCATCCTAGTACTACTCTTGCGTTTTGTTTTGCACATCGCGCAAAAAAAATTAAAAAGAGAATGCAACACGAGGTCTTCCCAGGAGGTCACCCATCCTAGTACTAATATCACCCAAGCATGCTTAACTTCAAAGTTCTGATGGGATCCGGTGCTTTAGTGCTGGTATGATCACATCCGACATGTTACCCCCGTCTTCGTCCCTTATGCTTGCCCCTCCCAGCTCCACTACAAAGACGATTGTACTTTGCTTTGGCCGCTGGCGCTCAACCACGGAGACAAGTTTACCATGGTTTCCACCCCTCCATCTCAACCGCACCAGCGCCTATTTACCAAGGTTCCGACCCCTTTCCGAACGCGCTTCCCGTGCCACAACGCTGCCGCTAGACGCGTGAATAATGAGCAACGAGCTAAAACTTACCGCAAACATGCAAAATAATAAAACGTGGTAAATATATGCCGCACATGTGCATTTTATTTTGCACGTCGCGCAAAAAAATTAAATAGGGAAAGCAACACGAGGACTTCCTAGGAGGTCACCCATCCTAATACTACTCTCGCCCAAGCACGCTTAACTTCGGAGTTCTGATGGGATCCGGTGCTTTAGTGCTGGTATGATCGCATCCAACATGTTATCCCCGTCTTCGTCCCTTATGCTTGCCCCTCCCAGCTCCACTACAAAGACGATTGTACTTTGCTTTGGCCGTTGGCGCTCAACCACGGAGACAAGTTTACCATGGTTTCCACCCCTCCATCTCAACCGCACCAGCGCCTATTTACCAAGGTTCCGACCCCATCCTGAACACGCTTCCCGTGCCACAATGCCGTTGCTAGATGCGTGAATAATGAGCAACGAGCTTAAACTTACCGCAAACATGCAAAATAATAAAATGTGGTAAATATATACCGCGCATGTGCGTTTTGTTTTGCACCTCGCGAATTTTTTTTAAAAAGGGAATGCAACACGAGGACTTCGAAGGAGGTCACCCATCCTAGTACTACTCTCGCCCAAGCACGCTTAACTTCAGAGTTCTGATGGCATACGATGCTTTAGTGCTGGTATGATCGCATCCGACATGTTACCCCCGTCTTCGTCCCTTATGCTTGCCCCTCCCAGCTCCACTACAAAGACGATTGTACTTTACTTTGGCCGCTGGCGCTCAACCACGGAGACAAGTTTACCACGGTTTCGACCCCTCCATCTCAACCGCAACAACGCCTATTTCCAAGTTTCCGACCCCTTCCCGAATGCGCTTCCCGCGCCATAATGCTGCCGCTAGACGCGTGAATAATGAGCAACTAGCTAAAACTTACCGCAAACGTGCAAAATAATAAAATGTGGTAAATATATGCCGCGCACGTGCGTTTTGTTTTGCACATCGTGATTTTTTTTAAAAAGGGAATGCAACATGAGGACTTCTGTAACACCCCGGATATGATTTACCCAATATGTAATCCAACTCTTGCTGTTTCTGGCATTAAGCTATTTTATTTTCTCGGGTTCGGGTCTTTGTCTCCGTGTGTTGTGATCGTTGTCATGCATCTCATATCATGTCATCATGTGCATTGCATTTGCATACGTGTTCATCTCATGCATTTGAGCATTTTCCCCGTTATCCGTTTTGCATTCCGGCGCTTCGTTCTCCTCCGGTGGCCATTTCTACCTTTCTTTCCTGTGTGGGGATTAAACATTTCCGGATTGGACCGAGACTTTCCAAGCGGTCTTGGTTTACTACCGGTAGACCGCCTGTCAAGTTTCGTACCATTTGGACTTCGTTTGATGCTCCAACGGTTAACCGAGGGACCGAAAAGGCCTCGTGTGTGTTGCAGCCCAACACCCCTCCAAATTGGCCCAAAACCCTCTCCATCATCTAGAGCGTTCGATCACGATCGCGTGCCCGAAAACCGCACCTCATTTGGACTCTCCTAGCTCCTCCTATGCCTATAAATAGACACCCCCCAAAGATCTCCTTCTCGTTCCCCCGAAAAAAACCCTAGATCCAAATCAGCTCCCCTCGCCGCCGGACGTGTCCGAATCGGACCGGACACGTCCGCCCGATCCGCCACCACCAATCAGCCGCCGCCATGTGTCCCGGGCGGGACCGCATCGCCGCCTCAGCCCCGCCGGGCCGCGAGGCCCAGGCCGGGCCCTCCCGTCGCCCGACCGGGCCCGAGCTGCCCGCCGCCCGCACCGCCCCTCTCCTCCATCTCCGGCCACCCAGCGCCACCGCACCGCCATCGCCGGCGACCGCGCCGCTCCGGTTGCCGCTCCGCCTCACCTTGCCAAGCGCGCCCGCGCTGCCCCGAAGCTTCGGTCGCCATGCCAGGGAGCCGCCGACTCCATCTTCGTCCTCTCCCTCGCCGTCCGCCGGCGATCTTCGTCGTCTCCGGCCACCGCGGTCTTCAACTCCGGCAAAGGCTCCGGCGACCCCGATCCGCTACAGTACCGCTGGATCTCAGATCCGGATTCAAACAACCCTAGGGTTGACTTCGTTTTTCCTAAGTCTGCAGTTTATTTTGCATATTTGATCATGTTGTGTCTCCGCATCCGTAGCTCCGTTTTGGGCATATAGCATATCAAAATGTTCGTCTCAGAGAGTACATCATTTCATCTCATTGCATCATTTTCATTTGAGTTCATCTTGATGCCCGAAATGCTGTTAGAAGAAGGCTATTTGAGATAATTGTTAGATCTGCTGCTCCAATTAGATATTTGTCATTTTTGCCATGATTAATGTGTGCATGATATGCCCATGAGCTCTACATGTGTTTTGTTATATGTTTTGCCATCTATCCAGAGGTGCAACCCATGTATTTTTGTGATGTGTGTGGTGACTAGCACAAGCTTGCAAAGTGGAGCATTCGTTAATGCTGATTTCAGGGACTTAGCATTTCCACTAAGTCCTTGAGCTGTTTATCTCATATGGCCATATGTTCATGTTGTTTCCTAGTGATCTGTGCCTCTTTTGAGGATGATCAGTAAGGATGTTTTGTTAATCTTGTAGTGCTCTATCCATCCATGTCTTTGTTTGCAATTATGGAGCAACCTAGCTTTAGTCAATCGAGCTCTACTTTTGCTATTTCGTGAATCTGGGCAGATTGTCTACTTGTTAGCAATTTTGCCGAGGATGTTGTAGTTGATCCGTGCATGCTATGTTATTGTTCTTGCCATGTCTAGCTTGCATTTTGTGTATTATTGATGGGTGTATGCTTATATTGTCATGACTTGCTCTGTAGTGAGTGCATCGAGCTCGTAAACATGCCTACTTGATATTTGTTTTCAGCATGTTCCAGTTTTCACTAAGTCTGAGAACTGATTATGTTTTTGCCAGGTTCACATGCTTGCAATTGTATTTTCTGATCCCTTTTGGCTCAAGGTCACTAAGGGACTTTTGTTAAGCTCTTTGAGTAGCTCCATGCCATTCTTTACTTTGCCATGTTCAGGTCCTGTAGCATGTAGTTTTGTTGCTCCAAAAAGTACTATCTGATCTGAAATTCCAGACAAGTGTTAATTTCACTAAGTCTGAGATCTGTTTGCCAAATGCATTTTTGCCATGCTTGTTTGAACCTGTTAATGGATGAATTGGCCGTAGCTCAGTGCTAGACTTTTGTTAAGCATCTTGAATGGATCCCTGCCATGTATTTTGATGCCATGTTTGGGTGCTGTAGCATGTTCATCTTGTTGCATTTAGATGGCTACTTGCTGTAAATCGCAGACCGGTGTCATATTTGAATCGCTTGCCATTTCCAAACCGTAACTCCGATTCCGGTGATCTTTATATCATTTTCAAGCGATTTCATCTCATCTTTCCAGTGGCACACTTGGTTTTCCAAGTTGAGGCCAAGTTCATGCATTCCTTGTCAATTCTTGCGTATGCATCACATATTGCATCCCGCATAGCATACCATCTTTGCATCATGTTGCTTGAGTTTGCACGTGGTTGATTCTATCCTTGTTGCTTGTTTGTCTTGTTTGGGTAGAGCCAGGAGACGAGTTCGCTAACGAGGAGCCCATTGAGTTTGCTTTCGAGGATCCAGTCAACTCTGACAACTTTGCAGGCAAGATGATCATACCCTCGAAATCACTACTATCTTTGCTTTGCTAGATGCTCGCTCTTTTGCTATGCCTATGCTACGATGCCTACCACTTGCTTTCAAGCCTCCCAAATTGCCATGTCAAACCTCTAACCCACCATGTCCTAGCAAACCGTTGATTGGCTATGTTACCGCTTTGCTCAACCCCTCTTATAGCATTGCTAGTTGCAGGTGAAGATTGAAGACCGTTCCTTGTTGGAACATTATTTACTTGTTGGGATATCATTATATTGCCATGTTATCTTAATGCATCTATATACTTGGTAAAGGGTGGAAGGCTCGGCCTCTCGCCTAGTGTTTTGTTCCACTCTTACCGCCCTAGTTTCCGTTATATCGGTGTTATGTTCCCGGATTTTGCGTTCCTTACGCGGTTGGGTTATATTGGGAACCCCTTGATAGTTCGCCTTGATTAAAGCTTTTCCAGCAATGCCCAATCTTGGTTTTACCATTTGCCACCTAGCCTCTTTTTCCCTTGGGTTTCCGGAGCCCGAGGGTCATCTTATTTTAAACCCCCCGGGCCAGTGCTCCTCTGAGTGTTGGTCCAACCGAGCGATGTCCGGGGCAACCAGGGGCAACTCTGGGTTGGCCTACCCGACGTCTGGCTCATCTGAATGTGCCCTGAGAACGAGATATGTGCAGCTCCTATTGGGATTTGTCGGCACATTCAGGCGGTGTTACTGGTTTTGTTTTAACCTATCGAAGTGTCTTGAAGCATTGAGGTACCGAGTCTGATTGGAACGTCTCGGGAGGAGGTCTATTCCTTCGTTGACCGTGAGAGCTTGTCATGGGCTAAGTTGGGACTCCCCTGCAGGGATTTGAACTTTCGAAAGCCGTGCCCGCAGTTCTGGGCAGATGGGAATTTGTTAATGTCCGGTTGTAGATAACTTGAACCTTAATTTAATTAAAATGAATCAACTGTGTGAGTTACCGTGATGGTCTCTTCTCGGCGGAGTCCGGGAGGAAAACACGATGTTGGAGTAATGTTTGCCGCAGGACTGCCCTCTAGTTACTCATTCGCGCTTTGCCTCCTCTTCTCGCTCTCTTTTGCAAACAGGATAGCCACCATATATGCTAGTCGCTTGCCGTAGCTCCACATATATATACTTTGCCTTACCTATTAAGCTTAAATAGTCTTGATCGCGAGGGTGCGAGATTGCTGAGTCCCTGTGGCTCACAGATTACTATTACACCAGATATAGGGTGTCGGTGTACGAAAGTAGGGGTACCTTAGTATCCCGAACTTGTGCACGGGCAGTCGCAGCATCCCACGGCAAGGCATGCCGGGCGACCGCCAAGATCCTCCGTGGTTCCTTTGGAGCCATTCAAGAACAAAGTATCTAAGACCCCGGCAAGAGGAGCTTGCCAGGAAGGAGACAAGACCCCGGCAAGAGGAGCTTGGCGGGAAGGCCAACCCAGGCTCGGTGAGCGACAAGCTCCCGGACGCGACAAGACAACAAACGCGGCAAGGCTCTTACCGCGGCAAGCCCCCACTCTGTACCTGCGCTCCAGCACATCCACCAACGTGTCGCTCTGGGACCCTTCCAGGCGTACGTGGCGGAAGGCTGTGCAGCCAGAGGTACACGGTGGCAAGCGGCGGTGACAAGGTTGCCATCGTGGCAAGCAATGGCGTCCCTAGCGATCCCTTTCTGCACCGTCTAGCCAACACAGACAGGCATTTAACGCCTTTGTCCCCTGCCGTCAGGGTTAGGTATGATAACACTGTTGTAAGCGGCGGTGCCAACCGCAGTGCCTTTTCCATTTTTGCCCTTCTCTACGTTGCCACCTGTCGGTGACCCCTTTAGCGTATATAAGGAGGCCCATGCGCAACGTAGAGGGGGTCGGCCAACAGAACACTCTCACGCTCGGTCTTGTTAGCTGCTGTGTACTGTAGCACACCGCGCTCCCGAGCAAGAAATCAATACAAACACAAAGCAGGAGTAGGGTTTTACGCATCCGTGCGGCCCAAACCTGGGTAAACTGATCGCGTTTCTCATGCGCTCGCCTCGATCTGCTCTTCGTGCTCTCTCCGCCCCCTGCCGAACCACAAGGGGCTCGGTCCGCCGTGGTCCCATAGGTGTCCGTGGGGATCAGCACCCCCGACATCTTTGGCGCGCCAGGTAGGGGGTGCGTCGAGGTTGTGTGAACCTGATCCAGCGTTCGCACGAGCCAAATCTCCATCGTCTTCATCGACATGCCGCCGAAGAAGAAGGCTTCGGAGGCAGCTGCTCCATCCGCGCCAAGCCCACCATCGCGGGAGTGAACGGCTGGTGGAGTAGACGCCGGCGGAAGAACGGGCACCGACGAAGGAGCTCATGGTGCTGCCAGGTCCAGGGACAAGACTGCGCTGCACATCGGCGGCGCGGTCGGCTCCCACAACGACGGGGCGCACTCCAAGACCTCGGCGTCCGTACATGCACCGCGCCCATCTCAGGAGGCGCGGGACTAGCAGCGTCATGGTACTCACGGTACCATACGTTTGCTGGGCCAAGATCAAGCTGGTGGATCCCGGAGTGCTCAAGACCAGCATGCACGCCAACATGCTGGCGCGAGCGTGGCAC
Source organism: Triticum monococcum (assembly GCA_034509565.1). Taxonomy (NCBI): domain Eukaryota; kingdom Viridiplantae; phylum Streptophyta; class Magnoliopsida; order Poales; family Poaceae; genus Triticum; species Triticum monococcum. Next base: position 36,742,042 of record CM067841.1, on the reverse strand, counting down.
GGTCGCTTGGACGAGATACTGCTCCTTCTAACGTAGTTAGAAGTCCGAGCATATCCCGTTCCTCGCATCGTTCGCCGCCGCCGCCCGCCACTCCGGCAGAAGCTTTGGCGCGAGCTCAACTGCTCCTAGACTACCCTCCAGCAGCGGACAAGATCGACGATTGGAGAGCCACCATCCAGAGTCTCATCAGCTTTGCCAACGGCGACAATCCACGGCAGCCAAGTACTTCGCTGCCGCGGCAAGTCAGCCAGGTATGAGCCGGTGGCGACAAGACCGGTGGGGGTGCAACCACTGTGCACTCTCCGCCCCGAAGGCCAAGATTGCCGACTCGCTGGATCCACCACGATAGCGACTCCACCACGTCATCGGATCCATGAGTTCGTCGCGACCAGCGCCAAGTTCTGCACGAACGACAACAAGAAGACGCTCGTACACGCATCGAGCGCCGAAGAGAAGCACGGCGTCAATCAGACCTGCGCGCTGGGCCCTCTGTCGATATGCATGCACCAGGGGAACCAGGTGACTTGCCGTACGCGGTAGGTTGCCCTGCATTTACCCGTGAGCTGCGGCAAGTCCAGTGGACCAGCCAGAAGCATTTCAAGCCAGACGTACCGGAGAAGTATGACGGCAAGTCGCACCCGTCGGAGTTCCTCAGCATCTACACCATCGCGGTGCAGGCTGCCGGGGGGCGAGACGACAAGGTCCTTGCCAACTACTTCCCGCTGGTGCTCAAGCCCGAAGTCAGGTCCTGGCTCATGCACTTCCAGATAACTCCATATCCTCTTGGGCAGACCTGTGCCATCAGTTTGTCGGCGCCTTCACAGGCGGCCACAAACCTCACGGCCAGGAGAGTGATCTTCACCTGCTTGCCTAGAAGGAAGGAGAGCCCCTGCGCAAGTACATTCAGAGATTCAGCCGTGTACAGCGCAACATCCCAGACATCCACCCTGCCGCGGTCATCAGCGCGTTCCATCAGAATGTGCGTAACCGCAGGATGCGGGAGGAGATGACGATGAGCAGGATCAGAGACGTCAGTGAGCTATATGCCCTGGCCGACAAGTGTGCACGTGCTGAAGAAGGGAGGAAACTTCCTGGAGAGAATGCTGGAGCAGGAGGATCTGACAGCGAAGATGCTACCCCGGTAAAGAAGAACCGGTGGCGCAATAACAGGAAGAAGAAAGGCAAAGAGGTGCTAGTTGTTGAGCAGTCCGGCAACGACGATGGCGCCAACAAAGCCAAAGTTGGTAGCTCCGGCAAGGAGGTTGCCGCGTGTACCAACTGCCAGGCTGTGGCGACCGCCGACAAGCAGGACGGCTCCGACAAGCAGTATTGCAAGATCCATTGCACCAAGGGCCATGACCTCCAAAGCTGTAAGAAGGTCGAGTAGCTTGTCCAGCAGCAGAAAGATGAGTATGAGCGGCGCGACAAGGAGAGGGCCCAAGGAGGCGGTGGAGAAGCCGGCAAGAAGCGCGCTGGCCGGGGAGGACGCCGCGGCAAGGCCAAACAGCGGCAAGGAGACAGACCTCCCCGCGGCCGCGACAAGGATGAAGACGAAGACGATGACGAGGACATGGATGATGTCGAGAACAGTGAGCAGGAGTTTCAGAAAGCTACAGAGGTCTTGTGCATTGACGGCGGTGCTTCTCTGCATACTTCCCACCGCCAACTCAAACAGTGGCTGCGAGAAGTTAATGCGGCAGAGCCACCTGTCAAATCGCGCAAGCTTCTGAAATGGTCCAACACGCCTATAATCTTTGACATTGAGGACCACCCTGATCGCACAACTGCGGTCGGGTGCTTGCCGCTGTTGGTTTCGCCAACCATCCGCAACCTCAAAGTCACAAAGATGCTAGTTGACGGCGGGGCCGGCTTGAACCTGATCTCCTCCGCTATACTCCAGAAACTCCAGATCCCTGACAGCGAGCTCGAAGAAACTGGCGCGTTCCAAGGAATTAACCCGGGAAGGAGCAAGCTGAAAGGGAAGGTCACGTTGCCGGTAACATTGGCAGCGAGATGAACTTCAGAACTGAGAGGGTCACTTTTGACGTTGCCGATTTCCCATTACCTTACAATGGGATACTTGGCTGTCCAGCGCTCGCCAAGTTCATGTCAGCCTCTCACTATGCATACAACATGCTCAAGATGCCAAGCCCGATAAGGGTCATCTCTGTCCCTGGCGACAAGAAGGATGCCCTTATCTGCGCCGACAAGATCTACCGGGAAGCAGCAGCCGCTACAGATCGCAAACCACTTGCCGCTGAAGCTCCCGGGGGGAAGAAGAAGACCAAGACTGGCAAGAGCTCTGATGCCCACTCCGGCAAGCGCACCTCTTCGGAGTACTGCGCCACCATCGAGGACGCACCATCGAGCTCCACCGGCAAGTGTAAGAAGGCAATGACAGCTCCGCCAGCGACTAAGAGGATATCCGCCAAGGAGGACGGCACTGGCGGTACTTTCACCATCAGTGCCACTTTGGACCCCAAATAGGAAAGCGCGCTCATTGCTTTCCTGCGGGCGAATGTCGACGTGTTTGCATGGCAACCGTCTGACATCCCCGGTGTTCCCAGGAAAGTAATTGAGCACCATCTTGCCGTTTGTCCTCATGCGCGGCCCGTCAAGCAGAAGGCCAGGAAGCAAGCAGTGGAGCGCCAAGAATTCATAGCAGAAGAGATCCAGAAATTGGAAGCAGCAGGCCTCGTCAGAGGAGTGCTCCATCCCACGTGGTTGGCCAATCCTGTTGTAGTGCGCAAGGCAAATGTAAAATGGAGGCTTTGTATTGACTTTACTGATGTTAATAAAGCTTGTCCCAAAGACCCATTTCCCTTGCCGCGCATTGACCAGATTGTTGACTCCACAGCCGAATGTGATTTGCTTCCATTTCTTGATGCATACTCAGGATACCATCAGATCTTCATGGCAGAAGAGGATGAGGAGAAAACCGCATTCATTACTCCATGTGGCACGTACTGTTTCATACGGATGCCTTTCGGATTAAAGAATGCTGGTTCAACGTTTGCAAGGGTAGTCCATGTCGCTCTTAAGCCGCAAATACACAGAAATGTGGAACCTTACATGGATGATATAGTGGTCAAGAGCAAGGACAGGGCAACTCTGATCCAGGATTTAGACGAGACCTTTGCAAATCTGCGCAAGATCAACCTCAAGCTCAACCCCGAGAAGTGTGTGTTTGGAGTCCCTTCCGGCAAGCTTCTCGGGTTCTTTGTGTCTCAGCGAGGAATTGAAGCCAATCCCGACAAGATCAAGGCCATTGAGCAGATCGAAGCACCAAAGCGCGTCAAGGATGTCCGGAAGCTTGCCGGTTGCATGGCTGCTCTCAGCAGGTTTATCTCTCGGTCTGCCGAGCGTGCCCTGCCGGTTTTCAAAATTTTGAAAAAGGCAGGTCCAATGAAATGGACTTCAGAAGCGGAGGCTGCGCTGCAGGACTTGAAGAGATACCTGTCCTCCACTCCAACACTTGTCGCACCTAGGCCACAAGAGAAGTTGCTGTTGTACATAGCAGCAACCAATCAAGTGGTTAGTGCTGCGTTAGTGGCAGAGAGGGAGGCAGACGACGAGACAGCAACCGCGGCAAGCGCATCCAGCGACGAGCAAGGGGCTTCCCCGACAAGCTCTGGTCCCGACAAGGATGGAACTGCGGAGGTGCGCGAAGAGATACAAAAGAAAATGGTGCAGCGCCCAGTTTACTTTGTCAGCTCCCTTCTGCAGGGGGCTAGGTCAAGGTACTCTGGTGTGCAGAAGTTGCTTTTCGGCCTTCTCATGGCCTCGAGAATGCTGCGCCATTACTTCTAAGCACACGAGATCACAGTTGTCACTCACTTTCCACTGAAGAGGATATTGCAGAATCCAGAAGCGACCGGCAGGATTGTCGAGTGGGCACTGGAACTATCAAGCTTCGGCCTCAAGTTTGAGAGTACTTCAACTATCCAAAGCAGAGCATTGGCAGAATTCATAGCAGAGTGGACGCCAACACCAGACGAAGAAATTCCGGAGACAAGCATCCCCGTCAAGGAAGCAAGCAAAGAGTGGCTCATGTACTTTGACGGTGCCTTCTCGCTGCAAGTCGCTGGTGCTGGCGTGCTGCTTGTCGCACCTACCGGAGAGCACCTCAAGTACGTGGTCCAGATGCACTTTCCCAAGGAGCAAGCGACAAACAATACTGCAGAGTATGAAGGCTTGCTTGCCGGTCTCAGGATTGCGGCAGACCTTGGGATCAAGAAGCTCATTGTCAGGGGTGACTCGCAGCTTGTCGTCCGCCAAGTGAACAAGAATTATCAGAGTCCTTTGATGGAAGCATATGTTGACGAAGTGAGAAAGCTAGAAGAGCACTTTGACGGCCTGCAGATGGAGCATGTCCCAAGAGCTCAGAACGACATTGCCGATGGCCTGTCAAAGTGCGCCGCACTTAAGTTACCTGTGGAACCAGGGATCTTTGTGCTCAAGCTAACTCAGCCACCCGTAACACCGTCAACTGGACAGAGCAAGAAGAGGAAGTTGATTTCTGGCGACTATTTTCCGGCAGATCTTCCCGAAGCCGCCGCCAAAAAGGTCCCCAAGATCAACACCAACAGTGCTGAGGAGCAGTCTGCTCCGGCAAGCCCCAGGGTTTGTTCCGTTGAAGCAGACGCTCCCGACAAGTTTTGCTCCGGCAAGCTTGCCGGGGAACGTCAAGCTCCGGCAGAGCGGCAGGTTCTTGCCATAGAAGCGGATGTTCCCGCAGCAGCAGACATGCCTTTAGTCCTTGTTGTCGAGCCACAAGCTCAAGCATGGGCGCAGCAGATTGTCCATTTCCTTCAGACAGGAGAACTTCCCAAAGAGCAAGAAGAAGTGGAAAGAGTAGCCCGGCAGTCTAGTATGTACCAGTTTGTCGATAACACACTGTGCAGAAGAAGACTCAACGGAGTGAAATTGAAGTGTATTCCCCGGGAAGATGGACAAAAGCTGTTGGTAGAGATACATGGAGGCATATGTGGTCACCACATTGGCGCAAGAGCACTTGTCGGCAAAGCATTCTGGCAAGGCTTCTTCTGGCCGACAGCCCTCCAGGATGCAACTGCACAAGTAACCAAGTGTGAAGCATGCCAGTTTCATTCCAAGCAGATACACCAGCCAGCTCAAGCTCTCCAGACGATCCCTTTATCCTGGTCATTTTCAGTTTGGGGGCTCGACATCGTCGGCCCCTTTCCCCGAGCTGTCGGGGGCTTTGAGTACTTGTACGTTGCAATCGACAAGTTCACAAAGTGGCCGGAAGTGGAACCAGTGAGGAAGGTGACAGCACAGCCAGCAGTCAAGTTGTTCAGGTCAATTGTTTGCCGTTTCGGGATCCCTAACAGGATAATTACCGACAACAGTACACAATTTACGAGCCGCACCTTCATACAGTACGTCCAAGATCTTGGCGCCAAGGTCTGCTTCGCTTCTGTTGCTCACCCGAGAAGCAACGGTCAAGCGGAGAGGGCAAATGCTGAAGTGCTGCGCGGGCTCAAGACCAGAACTTTCGACAGGCTGCACAAGTGCGGAAGAAACTGGATCGAGGAGCTGCCGGTGGTTCTTTGGTCGATCAGGACGACGCCAAATCGAGCCACTGGCCAGACACCCTTCGCTCTAGTCTATGGAGCGGAGGCAGTTCTCCCCACGGAACTCGTATACGGGTCGCCTCGAGTGCTCGCTTACGATGAGCTTGAGCAAGAGCAGCTGCGGCAAGATGACGCACTGCTCCTTGAGGAAGACCGTCTTCAGGCTGCTGTGCGAGCTGCTCGCTACCAGCAGGCTTCGCGCCGCTACCATAGACGCAAAGTTAACGCCAGAAGTCTCGAGGAAGGCGACCTTGTTCTTCGGCGCGTTCAGTCCGCCAAGAATTCCAACAAGTTGACGCTGAAGTGGGAAGGCCCTTACCGGGTAAAACGTGTCACTAGGCCTGGCGCTGTCCGCCTGGAGACCGAATATGGCATCCCAGTGAGCAACTCCTGGAATATTGAGCATCTTCGCAAGTTTTACCCGAAGGGCGCGGTTGCCGGAACCTGTTCCGGCAACCACCTTTTGTACAAGTCTTGCCGCTGTTGCATGTAATCCTTTGTACAAAGCCGGGCGCAGACCCCGTGCATAAATATCATGTGCTCAACACACCTTGTCGATTTCATGCTTTTTTATTATTTGTGTATGTTATCTGACATTTTGTGCAGCACTTACCCCCGGTAAGCAACAACGAACCATAAGGCTCCATATTTTTATTTCATCCTCTTTCTTTTTCGCAAGGAAAAGAAGGTTCCCTCACGCACAAGTTTGCCGGGGGGAAGGGAGAAGATAATGATATGGACCAGGCGTCGTTCAAGAAGGTTTCGCCTTGCCGGGGAGCAAGTAACAGAAAAGATAAGTTGCCAAAGTTTGAGCAATCAAATTCCCTTTAAATTTAAGTTATTTTCCTTGAACGACCGTGCTTTGTATGGAAAACCTGTGCGCGGAGGAACCAACTCGTAGCTGGTCGCGCCCTTACTGTTGTTTCGAGTCCGCTCAACAACCTAAGTGAGCTGCGACGAGCGGCGACAAGGTTTCTTGTCGGCTGCGGCACCGCCAGCAGGCTGCTGACGTTCCGCACTCAGCGCTCGCGGCAAAGGTGCCTGCGCCGGCAAGTTCCCTAAAAGCGTAGGGTAAAAACATACAAAGGAAGGAATCAAGTAAAGGAAATAACATTGCAATCATTGCATAGAATAAAATTATATTACAAGATAAGCTTGTCGCGGCTCTAACAAATTGTTTTCATGACATGATCAGAAGCGACAAGAAAAGAAGGAAATGGGTGAACTAATCTACACGGTTGCCCTCGACTCTCTTGATCCCACTCACCCTGTCCACAATGGGTGCGACAAGGGCCTTGAGCGCCTCCAGATCAGCATCCGGCGGCAAGGACCGGAGGACGTTGGTGAGGTTGAGGCCCGGATTGCGGAACGCCACCTTCATCAGCACCTTCTGAAGAGCTCCCACGCAGATCTTGCGCGACTCGTCGGCAAGCTGCTTCGGGATCCCATCCCGGAGTCGCCGGAGTGTCGTCGCCACGCCCTTGAAGAAAGAAGTGAGCTTGGTGCTGGGTTGGAGGTTCTCGTCGGAGGAGTACCTGAGGTCCTCCATTCCCAGCTGCACCAACTCCTTGTCGATGTCTGCGGCAACGTCCACGAGCCCTTCCATCCAGTGCTCCACATTCTCCCGGAATGTGCTCTGGGCGGCGGCAGCGCTCGCCAGCAGCGCCTTGCCGGCCTTGACTTCCTCCTTCAAAGCTGTCTCCTGCTCCTTGGCGCTGTCAAGTGTCTTGGTCAAGGCGATCAGCTTTGACTCAAGATCGGCAGCGGAGTCCTTGGCGGCGTTAAGCTGCTTGCCCTTCTCGGCGAGGCGGGTCTGCAGCTCCGAGTAGCTGACGGCGTCCTTCTCGTGCTCCAGCTTGAGCGCGGCAAGCTCGTCGCCGTTCGCCTTGAGGTCGGCCTCCAGCTGCACCACATTCGTTTGCAACTCATTCTTGGCGGCCTCAGCAGCTGCGGCAGCGTCTTCGGCTTGCTTGAGGGCTCCGCCAACCGTTCGTTCGCGCGTGGCAAGCTCCTCCTCGTGGCTGTCCAGATCAACTTTCCGCTGCACCAGCTCGCCCTCTTGCATGGACAGCTTCTCAGCGGCAAGTCTTTGTTGTTCTTCAACTTCGGCCTTCTCGAGGAGGAAAGCCCTCTGCTCCTCGGCAAGCTGCTCCCGCTCCGCCGCCAATGACCGGAGAGCTTCTTGATTTTGGCCCTGGAGCTCCTCCGCGTGCTTCTCAACATCGACTCCCGCCTTGGCGACAAGCGCTTCCCGGGAATCCAGCTTGGCCTGCCGGGCGCGGTAGAGTGATATTAGTTTCCGCAGCAGCCGCTCCTCCTCAGGCTCGCCGCTGCTGCTGCTTGGCGCGTCGACCAGTGCCAGCCCGGCGGAGGCCAGCACTTCTCCGTCAAAGATTTCTCCCTCGACCGGCGCCCTGGAGCTTGACGCCCAGGGGAGGTTGATGAAGATGTCGTCGCCGGCCTTCAAGTACACGCCAGGCTGGGGCTCTTCGGAGCCTAGCGTGGCGGCAGCAGCGGAGGGGTCGGCGGTTGGTGCAGCGCCTGGCGCTCCTGCGGCCTCCGGGTCGTCAGTACGATCGCCGGACTCCCCGCCTGTTTCTGCTACGGCAGCCCTGGCAGCCTCTTCGCCGGCGGGCTCGTCGGCGCTGGCTGCCTCCTCAGCGGCAACGGCGTCGTCGGCGGCAACTTCAGTCTCCATCGGCTCAGCAGCAGATGGATCTGACAGCCGGAAAAGGGAGAGAAGAATCAAACAAATATCCAAGAAAAGAAAGAAGAAGAAGATCAACAAAAAGAAGCCAAAGGAAGTTTTCGAGCAAGGAGATTACCTGTGCCACGCTCTGCGGTCGTGGTCTCCGTCGCTGGGGGGGGGGGGGCGCTGGTGCTGTCCCTTGCCGGAGACCCCTCCCTTGCCGGGGGATCCTCCCTTGCCGGAGCTTCCTCCCTTGCCGGAGAGCTCTCCCTTGTCGGGGACCTCTCCCTGGCCGGAGGACTCTCCCTTGGCGCTTCGAGGGCGGCCTCCGGGCTCTCTTGATGGGGCTGCTCTGCTGCTGCACAAGTCAACAAACAGATATCAGTAAAGCAAGAATCTTTGTGAGCGCCCGACAGCAGAAAGCAAACAAGATACTTACGCTGGGGGCTGCTCTGGAGATCAGCCGCCGGGTCCGGCAAGGTCGTCTCGGGCGCGTCCCCTGCTGACACGGTGGGTTCGTCCTCGATGACAATCACCGGCGCCTTGGCCCTCTTTGCTGCCCTCTGAGCCAGAGTCCTGAAAAGGAACAGATTCAGGGAAAAGCAAGTAAGATGCAAGACAAAAACAGCAAGGATTGGTGGACTGCAAGAACAATAAGGAAAACTTACTCTTCTTCTTCTTCCTCGCCGGAGCTGAACGCGGAGAAATCAAAGTCTGGCTCACGTCTGGCGCGGGAAGGTGGAGGAGTGGGTTCCCTTGGTCGCTTGGCGGGAGCAGAAGCAGTGGTCCGGGAAGACCCTGTTCCAGTTGTCGCGACAGCGTGGGGCAGTCCCGCGGCAACGGTGCTTGCCGCGGTGGAGCGTGTCGCGCGACACGGCGACTGTCGACTCACCTGCCGCCTCGCCACGTCCCCGACTTTGCGGAGACGCCTTCTTGGTGGAGATGGAGGCTCTGCTTGCGGCGTGCTGTCTGAAGACGAGGAGGAGGAGGAGTTGATATCCAATGAGCCGCTCGTCTCCTCGGCGGGCTCGCTCGGCTCGGCGTCACGCCCGGCAAGATCTTTCTTGCTGGTAGTCTCCCCTTGCCCGGCAAGATCTTTCTTGCTGGCAGGCTCCTCTTGCCGGGCAAGCTCTTTCTTGCCGGCGAGCTCCTCTCGCTCGGCGCGGTTTGCCGCCTCTGCTGCCGCTGCCTCCTCCAAAGTGAATCCGAACTCGCCCGCCGCTGCAGCTGCCGCCGCCTCTTCTAGCCTGGTGGCGATGCGCTTCAACTCTGCCTCGGTGGTGTCGCGAGTGAGGCCATCCTTCTCGTCGGGGCGGATCGGTACCTCCACCAAGTTGTCGAAGAACTGTTGCACGACGTCATCTTCAGGCTCCTGCCAAGTTGGCACGATTCCGTGCGAGTCGCACAGCGGCATCATTGCCCTGATGCGATCAAGCGCAGAGTTGTTGCACAACGGGACGACGCCCTGCGGCAACCTAAAAACTTCTGGATGATCTGGATCATACTTGAAGAGCTCCTGCAGCATTGCGTTGAGCTCCAAGACAGTGAAATTGTAGTTGAGCCACGGGTGCAGCCTCATGATATCTGTTGTGTTCTTAAACTCCCAGGAGGGCCTCCTCCGTTCCTGCAGGGGAGCGATGCAGCGGCGGAGGAAAACTGCGCCAACGGCACCTACTGTGAGTCCGACAAGCCGGAGGCATTGGATCCTGGTGACGGCAATCCTCAGCCTGCTGTCTTCCGGGGCCACGTCGCTCCAGTCGCTGCCGCATGCTGCTGCTATTTGGCGTCGGGCGGTGAATGGCTGCGGATTCTCCTCAACTATCCAACACCAATCTGCCCTCCACTCCTCCCACTTGCCGCGGAACTCTCCCTCCAAATACGAATCCTTCTTGCCGGACCTTGAGATCCAAGCAATTCCGCCGGACAGAGGCTCTCCTCTCTCTACTCGGGGCATGAAGAAATGGCGGAAAAGAGCTACGTTTGGGTGGACTCCGACAAAGTTTTCGCAAAGGTGTGCGAAAACTACCATGGTGAGGACGACATTGGGGGTGAAGTCAAGGAGGCAGAGACCATAGGTATTCATGATGTCGCAAAAGAACTCCGAGAAGGGCGGGCAGAGCCCGCAGTAGAAGAACACGACGAAAAAAGGGTAGCCGTGTCGAGCCATTTTGTGAGCGGAGGCCGGGAGTACCTTGGTGCTCGGATGTGCTCGCGTCTCCGTCGACCAGAAGAGGTAGTAGTACTCCCTCAACTCCTTCGCGTCATGCTTGGGGGGGGGGGGGGGGGGGGAGATGGCCCGCTCCTTCCGCAGCGCTGCAAGCCGCTGCGCCTCGGTCATCTTCACGGCCTTCCCCTTGTGGGCTTTCGGAGCCATGGCGGAGGTGGTGGAGGAGGTCGACGGCGTTGGTGGTGCTGGTGGCAATGGGGGGAGCAGGGCGCTGCTCTCTTGCTGCTTTGGGAAGACGGAGGCGGGACGGAGGCTTCTGAGATTGGAGAGGAAAAGGGGCGAGTGGGCGCACTACCCCTTCTTCCCCTTGCTTATAAAGGGGGAGGTGGCGGACATTCCGCCTTTCCTAATAAAGAAACCGCCCACGATTTCTCCCACGACACCGCGTTCGACGCGTGCCATGCGGGGAGGGTGCGGTGGATGCGGAGTGAGATACGGCGTAACCTAGGCCGCGCGTGCCCGTGCCCTGTTTTGGGCCTGGCCCAACAGCGCTTGGCACCGTGTATGGCCCAGGCCCGGGGGCTCCTGTCGGTGTACTAAAGTAGGGGTACCTTAGTATCCCGAACTTGTGCACGGGCAGTCGCAGCATCCCGCGGCAAGGCTTGCCGGGCGACCGCCAAGATCCTCCGTGGTTCCTTTGGAGCCATTCGAGAACAAAGTATCTAAGACCCCGGCAAGAGGAGCTTGCCGGGAAGGAGACAAGACCCCGGCAAGAGGAGCTTGCTGGGAAGGCCAACCCAGGCTCGGTGAGCGACAAGCTCCCGGACGCGACAAGACAACAAACGCGGCAAGGCTCTTACCGCGGCAAGCCCCCACTCTGTACCTGCGCTCCAGCACATCCACCAACGTGTCGCTCTGGGACCCTTCCAGGCGTATGTGGCGGAAGGCTGTGCAGCCAGAGGTACATGGTGGCAAGCGGCGCTGACAAGGTTGCCATCGTGGCAAGCAATAGCGTCCCTAGCGATCCCTTTCTACACCGTCTAGGCAACACAGACAGGCATTTAATGCCTTTGTCCCCTGCCATCAGGGTTAGGTATGATAACACTGTTGTAGGCGGCGGTGCCAACCGCAGTGCCTTTTCCATTTTTGCCCTTCTCTACGTTGCCACCTGTTGGTGACCCCTTTAGCGTATAAAAGGAGGCCCATACGCAACGTAGAGGGGGTCGGCCAATAGAACACTCTCACGCTCGGTCTCGTTAGCTGCTGTGTACTGTAGCACACCACGCTCCCGAGAAAGAAATCAATACAAACACAAAGCAGGAGTAGGGTTTTACGCATCCGTGCGGCCCGAACCTGGGTAAACTGATCGCGTTGCTCGTGCGCTCGCCTCGATCTGCTCTTCGTGCTCTCTCCGCCCCCTGCCGAACCACAAGGGGCTCGGTCCGCCGTGGTCCCATAGGTGTCCGTGGGGATCAGCCCCCCGACATAGGGCCTGATGATTCCGCTCCAGATGGCGCGCTTGAGCTCAAGTGGGTGTTCGACGAGGACTCTCAATGATACTATGTTTCTTTTCCTGATGATCAGTAGTGGTGCCCAGTTGGGGCTATCGGGACCATGTCGCTTGTTGGGTTGTCTTTTATTTTGGCGCCGTAGTCGGGCCATGAGTGTTTGAATGTTGTAATGCTATTTATGTACTTGATTGACGTGGAGAGTGTAAGCCAACTATGTTATCTCCCCTTTTATTATCTATATATTACATGGGATGTTGTGAAGATTACCTAACTTGCGACATTGCTTTCAATGCGGTTATGCCTCTAAGTCGTGCCTCGACACATGGGAGATATAGCTGCATCGAGGGCGTTACAACTTCCCAGGAGGTCACCCATCCTAGTGCTACTCTCGCCCAAGCACACTTAATTTCGGAGTTTTGATGGGATCCGGTGCTTTAGTGCTGGTATGATCGCATCCGACATGTTACCCCCGTCTTCGTCCCTTATGCTTGCCCCTCCCAGCTCCACTACAAAGACGATTGTACTTTGCTTTGGCCGCTGGCGCTCAACCATGGAGACAAGTTTACCATGGTTTCCACCCCTCTATCTCAATCGCACCAGCGCCTATTTACCAAGGTTCCGACCCCTTCCCGAACGCGCTTCCCGCGCCACAGCACCGCCGCTAGACGCATGAATAATGAGCAATGAGCTAAAACTTACCGCAAACAAGCAAAATAATAAAATGTGGTAAATATATGCCGCGCACGTGCGTTTTGTTTTGCACGTCGTGCAAAAAAAAAGCGAATGCAACACAAGGTCTTCCCAAGAGGTCACCCATCCTAGTACTACTCTCGCCCAAGCACGCTTAACTTTAAAGTTCTGATGGGATCCGGTGCTTTAGTGCTGGTATGATCGCATCCGACATGTTACCCCCGTCTTCATCCCATATGCTTGCCCCTCCCAGCTCCACTACAAATTTGATTGTACTTTGCTTTGGCCGCTGCCGCTCAACCACGATGACAAGTTTACCATGGTTTCCACCCATCCATCTCAACCGCACCAGCGCCTATTTACCAAAGTTCCGACCCCTTCCCGAATGCGCTTCCCGTGCAACAACGCCGCTGCTAGACACGTGAATAATGAGCAACGAGCTAAAACTTACCGCAAACATGCAAAATAATAAAACATGGTAAATATATGCATCATACGTGTGTTTTGTTTTTCACGTCGCGCAAAAAAATTAAAAAGGGAAAGCAACACGAGGACTTCCCAGGAGGTCACCAATCCTAATACTACTCTCGCCCAAGCACGCTTAACTTTGGAGTTCCGATGGGATCCGGCGCTTCAATGCTGGTATGATCGCATCCAACATGTTATCCCCGTCTTCGTCCTTTATGCTTGCCCCTCCCAGCTCCACTACAAAGACGATTGTACTTTGCTTTGGCCGCTGGCGCTCAAGCACACAGACAAGTTTACCACGGTTTCCACCCCTCCATCTCAACCGCACCAGCGCCTATTTACCAAGGTTCCGACCCCTTCCCGAACACGCTTCCCGTGCGACAACGCCGTCGCTAGACGCGTGAATAATGAGCAACGAGCTTAAACTTAGCGCAAACATGCAAACTAATAAAACATGGTAAATATATGCCACGCACGTGCGTTTTATTTTGCACGTCGCGAAAAAAAATTTAGAAAGGGAATGCAACATGAGGACTTCCCAAGAGGTCACCCATCCTAGTACTAGTCACCCATCCTAGTACTACTCTCGCCCAAGCACGCTTAACTTCGGAGTTCTGATGGAATCCGATGCTTTAGTGCTGGTATGATCACTAAAGGAAATATGACCTAGAGGCAATAATAAACTTATTATTTATTTGCTTATTTCATGATAAATGTTTATTATTCATGCTAGAATTATATTAACTAGAAACATAATACATGTGTGAATACATAGACAAATAGAGTGTCAGTAGTATGCCTCTACTTGACTAGCTCGTTGATCAAAGATGGTTAAGTTTCCTAACCATATACATGAGTTGTCATTTGATTAACGGGATCACATCATTAGGAGAATGATGTGATTGACTTGAATGTTGTTCGGAGTCCGGGATGAGATCACGTACATGACAAGGAACTCCGGAATGGTCCGGAGATAAAGTTTGATATATGGGATAGTAGTTTTTGATCTCCGGAAGGGTTCCGGAATTCACCGGAAGGGGTTCCGGATGTTTCCCGAAATGTTTGGGCACGAGAACACTTTATCGGGGCCAAAGGGGAAAGCCCACGAGGCTTTTGGAAAGTGCAAAAGGAAGTTTTGCGGAGACCAGAGGCTAGACGCCAGGAACCCTGGCGTCTAGGGGGTAGACGGCGGGAACCCTGACGTCTAGCCCTGGAGTCCGAGAAGGACTCTTGCCTTTCGGGTGAAACCGACTTTGAGGAGGCTTTTACTCCAAGTTTCGACCCCAGGGCTCAACATATAAATAGAGGGGTAGGGCTAGCATGAAAGACACATCAAGAAACACCAAGTCGTGTGCCGGCAACCCCGTCCCCTCTAGTTTATCCTCCGTCATAGTTTTCGTAGTGCTTAGGCGAAGCCCTGCGGAGATTGTTCTTCACCAACACCGTCACCACGCCGTCGTGCTGCCGGAACTCATCTACTACTTCGCCCCTCTTGCTGGATCGAGAAGGCGAGGACGTCACCGAGCCGAACGTGTGCAGAACTCGGAGGTGCCGTGCTTTCGGTACTTGGATCGGTCAGACGTGAAGACGTACGACTACATCAACCGCGTTGATATAATGCTTCCGCAAACGGTCTACGAGGGTACGTAGACAACACTCTCCCCTCTCGTTGCTATGCATCACCATGATCTTGCGTGTGCGTAGGAATTTTTTTGAAATTACTACGTTCCCCAACAGTGGCATCCGAGCCTAGGTTTTATGCGTTGATGTTGTGCACGAGTAGAACACAAGTGAGTTGTGGGCGATATAAGTCATACTGCTTACCAGCATGTCATACTTTGGTTCGGCGGTATTGTTGGATGAAGCGGCCCGGACCGACATTACGCGTACGCTTATGTGAGACTAGTTCTACTGACGTGCTTTGCACACAGGTGGCTAGCGGGTGTCAGTTTCTCCAACTTTAGTTGAACCGAGTGTGGCTACGCCCGATCCTTGCGAAGGTTAAAACAGCACCAACTTGACAAACTATCGTTGTGGTTTTGATGCATAGGTAAGAACGGTTCTTGCTTAAGCCCGTAGCAGCCACGTAAAACTTGCAACAACAAAGTAGAGGACGTCTAACTTGTTTTTGCAGGGCATGTTGTGATGTGATATGGTCAAGACATGATGATAAATTTTATTGTATGAGATGATCATGTTTTGTAACCGAGTTATCGGCAACTGGCAGGAGCCATATGGTTGTCGCTTTATTGTATGCAAGGCAATTGCGCTATAATGCTTTACTTTATCACTAAGCGGTAGTGATAGTCGTGGAAGCATAAGATTGGCGAGACAACAACGATGCTACGATGGAGATCAATGTGTCGCGCCGGTGACGATGGTGATCATGACGGTGCTTCGGAGATGGAGATCACAAGAACAAGATGATGATGGCCATATCATATCACTTATATTGATTGCATGTGATGTTTATCTTTTATGCATATTATCTTGCTTTGATTGACGACAGCATTATAAGATGATCTCTCACTAAATTTCAAGATAAAAGTGTTCTCCCTGAGTATGCACCGTTGCCAAAGTTTGTCGTGCCCAAACACCACATGATGATCGGGTGTGATGAGCTCTACATCCGTCTACAACGGGTGCAAGCCAGTTTTTGCACACGCAGAATACTCAAGTTAAACTTGACGAGCCTAGCATATGCAGATATGGCCTCAGAACACTGAGACCGAAAGGTCGAGCGTGAATCATATAGTAGTTATGATCAACATATTGATGTTCACCATTGAAAGCTACTCCATTTCACGTGATGATCGGTTATGGTTTAGTTGATTTGGATCACGTGATCACTTAGAAGATTAGAGGGATGTTTTTCTAAGTGGGAGTTCTTAAGTAATATGATTTATTAAACTTAAATTTATCATGAACTTAGTACCTGATAGTATTTTGCTTGTCTATGTTGATTGTAGATAGATGGCCCGTGCTGTTGTTCCGTTGAATTTTAATGCGTTCCTTGAGAAAGCAAAGTTGAAAGATGATGGTAGCAATTACACGGACTGGGTCCGTAACTTGAGGATTATCGTCATTGCTGCACAAAAGAATTACATCCTGGAAGCACCGCTAAGTGCCAAGCCTGCTGCAGGAGCAACACCAGATGCTATGAATGTCTGGCAGAGCAAAGCTGATGACTACTCGATAGTTCAGTGTGCCATGCTTTACGGCTTAGAACCGGGTCTTCAATGACGTTTTGAACGTCATGGAGCATATGAGATGTTTCAGGAGTTGAAGTTAATATTTCAAGCAAATGCCTGGATTGAGAGATATGAAGTCTCCAATAAGTTCTATAGCTGCAAGATGGAGGAGAATAGTTCTGTTAGTGAACATATACTCAAAATGTCTGGGTATCATAATCACTTGACTCAAATGGGAGTTAATCTTCCTGTTGATAGTGTTATTGACAGAGTTCTTCAATCACTGCCACCAAGCTACGAGAGCTTCGTGATGAACTATAATATGCAAGGGATGGATAAGACGATTCCCAAGCTCTTCGCAATGCTAAAGGCTGCGGAGGTAGAAATCAAGAAGGAGCATCAAGTGTTGATGGTCAATAAGACCACCAGTTTCAAGAAAAAGGGCAAAGGGAAGAAGAAGGGGAACTTCAAGAAGAACAGCAAACAAGTTGCTGCTCAGGAGAAGAAAACCAAATCTGGACCTAAGCCTGAAACTGAGTGCTTCTACTGCAAGCAGACTGGACACTGGAAGCAGAACTGCCCCAAGTATTTGGCGGATAAGAAGGATGGCAAGGTGAACAAAGGTATATGTGATATACATGTTATTGATGTGTACCTTACTAGAGCTCGCAGTAGCACCTGGGTATTTGACACTGGTTCTGTTGCTAATATTTGCAACTCGAAACAGGGACTATAGATTAAGTGAACACTGGCAAAGGACGAGGTGATGATGCGCGTGGGAAATGGTTCCAAAGTCAATGTGATCGCGGTCGGCACGCTACCTCTACATCTACCTTCGGGATTAGTTTTAGACCTAAATAATTGTTATTTGGTGCCAGCGTTGAGCATGAACATTATATCTGGATCTTGTTTGATGCGAGACGGTTATTCATTTAAATCAGAGAATAATGGTTGTTCTATTTATATGAGTAATATATTTTATGGTCATGCACCCTTGAAGAGTGGTCTATTTTTGATGAATCTCGATAGTAGTGATACACATATTCATAATGTTGAACCCAAAAGATGCAGAGTTGATAATGATAGTGCAACTTATTTTTGGCACTGCCGTTTAGGTCATATCGGTGTAAAGCGCATGAAGAAACTCCATACTGATGGACTTTTGGAATGACTTGATTATGAATCACTTGGTACTTGCGAACCGTGCCTCATGGGCAAGATGACCAAAATGCCGTTCTCCGGTACTATGGAGAGATCAACGGATTTGTTGGAAATCATACATACAGATGTATGTGGTCCGATGAATGTGGAGGCTCGTGGCGGATATCGTTATTTTCTCACCTTCACAGATGATTTAAGCAGATATGGGTATATCTACTTAATGAAACATAAATCTGAAACATTTGAAAAGTTCAAAGAATTTCAGAGTGAAGTTGAAAATCATCGTAACAAGAAAATAAAATTTCTACGATCTGATAGTGGAGGAGAATATTTGAGTTACGAGTTTGGTCTACATTTGAAACAAAGCGGAATAGTTTCGCAACTCACGCCACCCGGAACACCACAGCGTAATGGTGTGTCCGAACGTCGTAATCGTACCTTACTAGATATGGTGCGATCTATGATGTCTCTTACTGATTTACCGCTATCGTTTTGGGGTTATGCTTTAGAGACGGCCGCATTCACGTTAAATAGGGAACCATCGAAATCCGTTGAGATGACGCCTTATGAACTGTAGTTTGGCAAGAAACCAAAGTTGTTTTTTCTTAAAGTTTGGGGCTGCGATGCTTATGTGAAAAAACTTCAACCTGATAAGCTCGAACCCAAATCGAAGAAATGTGTCTTCATAGGATACCCAAAGGAGACTGTTGGGTACACCTTCTATCACAGATCCGAAGGCAAGACATTTGTTGCCAAGAATGGATCCTTTCTAGAGAAGGAGTTGCTCCCGAAAGAAGTGAGTGCGAGGAAAGTAGAACTTGATGAGGTAACTATACCTGCTCCCTTATTGGAAAGTAGTTCATCACAGAAACCGGTTTCTATGACACCTACACCAATCAATGAGGAAGTTAATGATGATGATCATGGAACTTCAGATCAAGTTATTACTGAACCTCGTGGATCAACCAGAGTAAGATCTGCACCAGAGTGGTACGGTAATCCTGTTCTGGAAGTCATGCTACTAGATCATGATGAACCTACGAACTATGAAGAAGCGATGGTGAGCCCAGATTCCGCAAAATGGCTAGAAGCCATGAAATCTGAGATGGGATCCATGTATGAGAACAAAGTGTGGACTTTGGTTGAATTGCCCGTTGATCGGCAAGCAATTGAGAATAAATGGATCTTCAAGAAGAAGACCGACGCTGACGGTAAAGTTACTGTCTACAAAGCTCGACTTGTTGCAAAAGGTTTTCGACAAGTTCAAGGGATTGACTAAGATGAGACCTTCTCACCCGTAGCGATGCTTAAGTCTGTTCGAATCATGTTAGCGATTGCCGCATTTTATGATTATGAAATTTGGCAGATGGATGTCAAAACTGCATTCATGAATGGATTTCTGGAAGAAGAGTTGTATATGATGCAACCGGAAGGTTTTGTCGATCCAAAGGGAGCTAACAAAGTGTGCAAGCTCCAGCGATCCATTTATGGACTAGTGCAAGCCTCTTGGAGTTGGAATAAACGCTTTGATAGTGTGATCAAAGCATTTGGTTTTGTACAGACTTTTGGAGAAGCCAGTATTTACAAGAAAGTGAGTGGGAGCTCTGTAGCATTTTTGATATTATATGTGGATGACATATTACTAATTGGAAATGATATAGAATTTCTGGATAGCATAAAGGGATACTTGAATAAAAGTTTTTCTATGAAAGACCTCGGTGAAGCTGCTTACATATTGAGCATCAAGATCCATAGAGATAGATCAAGACGCTTAATTGGACTTTCACAAAGCACATACCTTGACAAAGTTTTGAAAAGGTTCAAAATGGATCAAGCAAAGAAGGGGTTCTTGCCTATGTTACAAGGTGTGAAGTTGAGTAAGACTCAATGCCCGACCACTGCAGAAGATAGAGAGAAGATGAAAGATGTTCCCTATGCTTCAGCCATAGGCTCTATCATGTATGCAATGCTGTGTACCAGACCTGACGTGTGCCTTGCTATAAGTCTAGCAGGGAGGTACCAAAGTAATCCAGTAGTGGATCACTGGACAGCGGTCAAGAACATCCTGAAATGCCTGAAAAGGACTAAGGATATGTTTCTCATTTATGGAGGTGACAAAGAGCTCATCGTAAATGGTTATGTTGACGCAAGCTTTGACACTGATCTGGACAATTCTAAATCGCAAACCGGATACATGTTTATATTAAACGGTGGAGCTGTCAGTTGGTGCAGTTCTAAACAAAGCGTCGTGGCGGGATCTACGAGTGAAGCGGAGTACATAGCTGCTTCGAAAGCAGCAAATGAAGGAGTCTGGATGGAGGCGTTCATATCTGATCTAGGTGTCATACCTAGTGCATCGGGTCCAATGAAAATCTTTTGTGACAATACTGGTGCAATTGCCTTGGCAAAGGAATCCAGATTTCACAAGAGAACCAAGCACATCAAGAGACGCTTCAATTCCATCCGGGATTTAGTCCAGGTGGGAGACATAGAAATTTGCAAGATACATACGGATCTGAATGTTGCAGACCCGTTGACTAAGCCTCTTCCACGAGCAAAACATGATCAGCACCAAGGTTCCATGGGTGTTAGAATCATTACTGTGTAATCTAGATTATTGACTCTAGTGCAAGTGGGAGACTGAAGGAAATATGCCCTAGAGGCAATAATAAAGTTATTATTTATTTCCTTATTTCATGATAACTGTTTATTATTCATGCTAGAATTGTATTAACCGGAAACATAATACATGTGTGAATACATAGACAAACAGAGTGTCACTAGTATGCCTCTACTTGACTAGCTCGTTCATCAAAGATGGTTAAGTTTCCTAACGATATACATGAGTTGTCATTTGATTAACTGGATCAGATCATTAGGAGAATGATGTGATTGACTTGACCCATTCTGTTAGCTTAACACTTGATCGTTTAGTTTGTTGCTATTGCTTTCTTCATGACTTATACATGTTCCTATGACTATGAGATTACGCAACTTCCATTTACCAGAGGAACACTTTGTGTGCCACCAAACGTCACAATGTAACTGGGTGATTATAAAGGTGCTCTACAGGTGTCTCCAAAGGTACTTGTTGGGTTGGCGTTTTTCGAGATTAGGATTTGTCACTCCGATTGTCGGAGAGGTATCTTTGGGCCCACTCGGTAATGCACATCACTATAAGCCTTGCAAGCATTGCAACTAATGAGTTAGTTGCAGGATGATGTATTACGGAACGAGTAAAGAGACTTGCCGGTAACGAGATTGAACTAGGTATTGAGATACTGACGATCGAATCTCGGGAAAGTAACAAACCGATGATAAAGGGAACAACGTATGTTGTTATGCGGTCTGACCGATAAGATCTTCGTAGAATATGTAGGAGCCAATATGGGCATCCAGGTCCCGCTATTGGTTATTGACCAGAGAGGTGTCTCAGTCATGTCTACATAGTTCTCGAACCCATAGGGTCCGCACGCTTAACGTTCGTTGACGATATAGTACTATATGAGTTATGTATGTTGATGACCGAATGTTGTTCGGAGTCCGGGATGAGATCACGGACATGACGAGGAACTCCGGAATGGTCCGGAGATAAAGTTTGATATATGGGATAGTAGTGTTTGATCTCCGGAAGGGTTCCGGAATTCACCGGAAGGGGTTCTGGATGTTTCCCGAAATGTTTGGGCACGAGAACACTTTATCTGGGCCAAAGGGGAAAGCCCACGAGGCTTTTGGAAAGTGCAATAGGAAGTTTTGCGGAGACTAGAGGCTAGACGCCAGGCTAGACACCAGGAACCCTGGCGTCTAGGGGGTAGACGGCGGGAACCCTGGCGTCTAGCCCTGGAGTCCGAGAAGGACTCTTGCCTTTCGGGTGAAACCGACTTTGAGGAGGCTTTTACTCCAAGTTTCGACCCCAGGGCTCAACATATAAATAGAGGGGTTGGGCTAGCACCAAAGACACATCAAGAAACACCAAGCCATGTGCCGGCAACCCCGTCCCCTCTAGTTTATCCTCCGTCATAGTTTTCGTAGTGCTTAGGCAAAGCCCTGCGGAGATTGTTCTTCACCAACACCATCACCACGCCGTCGTGCTGCCGGAACTCATCTACTACTTTGCCCCTCTTGCTGGATCAAGAAGGCGAGGACGTCACCGAGCCGAACGTGTGCAGAACTCGGAGGTGCCGTGCTTTCGGTACTTGGATCGGTCGGACGTGAAGACGTACGACTACATCAACCGCGTTGATATAACACTTCCGCGAACGGTCTACGAGGGTACGTAGACAACATTCTCCCCTCTCGTTGCTATGCATCACCATGATCTTTCGTGTGCGTAGGAATTTTTTTGAAATTACTACGTTCCCAACAATCACATCCGACATGTTACCCCCGTCTTCGTCCCTTATGCTTGCCCCTCGCAGCTCCACTATAAAGACGATTGTACTTTGCTTTGGCCGCTGCCGCTCAACCACGGAGACAAGTTTACCACGGTTTCCACCCCTCTATCTCAACCGCACCAGCGCCAATTTACCAAGGTTCCGACCCCTTCCCGAACGCGCTTCCCACGCCACAACGCCGCCGCTAGACGCATGAATAATGAGCAACAAGCTAAAACTTACCGCAAACGTGCAAAATAATAAAACGTGGTAAATATATGCCGCGCACGTGCATTTTGTTTTGCACGTCATGCAAAAAATTAAAAAGGAAATACAACACGCCGACTACCCAGGAGGTCACCCATCCTAGTACTACTCTCGCCCAAGCACGCTTAACTTCGGAGTTCTGATGTGATCCGATGCTTTAGTGCTGCTATGATCGCATCCAACATATTGGCCCCATCTTCGTCCCTTATGCTTGCCCCTGCCATCTCCACTACAAAAAGATTGTACTTTGCTTTGGCCGCTGCCACTCAACCACGGAGACAAGTTTACCACGGTTTCCACCCTCCATCTCAACCGCACCAGTGCCTATTTACCAAGGTTCCGACCCCTTCCCGAACGCGCTTCCGGCGCCACAACGCCGCCGCTAGACGCGTGAATAATGAGCAACGAGCTAAAACTTACCGCAAACGTCAAAATAATAAAACGTGGTAGATATATGCTATGCACGGGCATTTTGTTTTGCACGTTGTGCAAAAAAAATTAAAAAGGGAATGCAACACGTCGTGCAAAAAAATTAAAAAGGAAATGCAACACGAGGACTTCCAAGGAGAGCACCCATCCTAGTACTACTCTCGCCCAAGCAAGCTTAACTTCGGAGTTCTGATGTGATCCGATGCTTTAGTGCTGCTATGATCGCATCCGACATATTAGCCCCGTCTTCGTCCCTTATGATTGCCCCTGCCAGCTCCACTACAAAGAAGATTGTACTTTGCTTTGGCCGCTGCCGCTCAACCACGGAGATAAGTTTACCACGGTTTCCACCCTCCATCTCAACCGCACCAGTGCCTATTTACCAAGGTTCCGACCCTTTCCCGAACGCGCTTCCCGCGCCACAACGCCGCCGCTAGAAGCGTGAATAATGGGCAACGAGCTAAAACTTACCGCAAATGTCAAAATAATAAAACGTGGTAGATATATGCAGCGCACGTGCATTTTGTTTTGCACGTCGCGCAAAAAAATTAAAAAGGGAATGCAACACGACGACTTCCCAGGAGGTCACCCATCCTAGTACTACTCTTGCCCAAGCACGGTTAACTTCGGAGTTCTGATGGGATCCGATGCTTTAGTGCTGGTATGATCGCATTCAACATGTTACCCCCGTCTTCGTCCCTTATGCTTGCCCCTCCCAGCTCCACTACAAAGACGATTGTACTTTGCTTTGGCCGCTGCCGCTCAACCACGGAGACAAGTTTACCACAGTTTCCACCCCTCCATCTCAACCACACCAGCGCCTATTTACCATGGTTCCGACCCCTTCCTGAACGCGCTTCCCGCGCCACAACACCGCCGCTAGACGCGTGAATAATGAGCAATGAGCTAAAACTTACCGCAAACGTGCAAAATAATAAAACATGGTAAATATATGCCGAACACGTGCGTTTTGTTTTGCATGTCGCGCAAAAAATATATAAAAGGGGAATGCAACACGAGGACTTCCCAGCAGGTCACCCATCCTAGTACTACTCTCGCCCAAGCACGCTTAACTTCAGAGTTTTGATGGGATCCAATGCTTTAGTGCTGGTATGATCACATCTGACATGTTACCCCCGTCTTCGTCCCTTATGCTTGCCCCTCCCAGCTCCACTACAAAGATGATTGTACTTTGCTTTGGCCGCTGCCGCTTGTCAGGACCCTGATTCGAAGTCACACTGATCTGGCCTATAACACCTCATATCACTTTGCAGCCTCATGCACGGTATCCCCACGGGTGTCGCCTTACCATGGCCCGGGACCGTTTGCGCCTTTTGGCTCACATATATGATAGTGTCGCTAGCATCCATATGACAGAGAACCCGGGCCGACATGACTAGTCGTGAACCCAAATTGGCACTAACTTATAGGGACAGGCATACATGAATCAATATCGAGCATGTCGGTCAGCAGCGTGTGAATCCGGGCTGTAGCAACTTGTCTAACAGGACTCCGGATGTCACCGCGTGACATTTCCCCGAAGGGACAAACCTAGGAACGAAGTGAATCACATGCCATCCAGTCAAAGTGTTCCAGAGCAGTAGTGCTGGGTGTCGCTCACGGCCCCAAATGATGTGAGCAGGGTTCCCAACCCCACCATCCGGGTGCCACTTGGTACACCGTGCCACTGTGCCTAGTCTGGCCCAAGCCCACCTGTACCGGGTGCCACTTGGTAGACTAATAACACTACCTACAAACACCAGAAACTAGTTGCAACTCCTGGACAGAGATCAGGTAGATTAATAAGTCGAGAGGGGCACTTAAGCATTCCAATACGTGGTAGTAATTGTTCATGGATCACAAACACAGAACTTAGTTCCTGAGGACGGCTGCAATGAGACAACTCACCATGTACTACTACATGGCCTCTCACCACTACCTCTACCAAATCGTGTTCACACACTTAGCTCTCACACAGTAGGACATGTTCATCAGCATTCCAATTCATCCCCGATGAATCAGACCAGACTCAACTCTAAGCAGTAGCAGGCATGACAAACATGCATGAATGAGTAGGCACATCAGGGCTCAAACAACTCCTACTCATGCTAGTGGGTTTCATCTATTTACTGTGGCAATGACAGGTCATGCAGAGGAAAGGGGTTTAGCTACCGCAGCATGTAACAGTTGAAACGTTGTTGTCCTAATGCAGTAAAAGAGAGCAGGAGCGAGAGAGTGGGATTGAACAAGGGGGTTTTGCTTGCCTGGCACTTCTGAAGATAGTATAGTTCTTCATTGGTGTCATCGATCACATCGTCGGAACCACGTCTATCGAGAGGGGACAAACACCGGCAACTGAGAAAGAACACAATCAATGCAATGCCACAATATGATGCATGATCATGACATGGCAATATTCTGTGATTTGAGCTAATGCATCTAACTATGATTTAAATGAAGTTGGTTTGAACCCAAGGTTCAAATTCAAACTCCATATGTGAGAATTCAAATGCCATTTATATGATTTGTCCTAAATAGCAGCCATAAGTTATTCTAACATGCATGAAAATGGTACATATGGATAGATTGGATTTTTCTGATAATTTTTCATATATAAATTATTCCATTTGGAGTTACAGTTTAATTTCTATGATTTTTTGAAGTTTGTAACAATTTCTAGAATTTTCTGAATAAGTTTAAATCCAGAAAATTCTTTACTGCGTCAGCATGATGTCAGCAGGTCAACAGACCCGGTCGGGTCAAACCTGATGCGTGGGTCCTGCATGTCGGTCTCACAGTGACTAAACCAGTTTAATTAAACATAAACTAATAAGTTAATCAGGGGCCGGGTCCCACATGTCATTTACCCATAGGGTCAATTAGGTTAGTGCTAATTAGTGGTTAGGCCTAATTAAGCTAGAGCCACGTCAGCATCGCCGGAGCTCAACGCCGATGACCTGGAAACGCGGCGATGACCCCTCGAAAGGGCAGGAGAGCGGTGGTCGAGGCCACTGGAGCGCAGCTCATGCCCGCCCGCATCCAGGGAAGCAGGTAGCTAGGTGCGGGGTCACCGGAGTTTGCCGGAAACGAGCTCGGGGCGGTGGTGCTAGCTCGGCCTCGACGGGAAAAAGGCCTACGGCGCACGGAAGGGCGGTTGGGTGGTCGCATTCGTCTCCTGGGGACGCGCAGAACATGGTGGTACGCTCAGATGTGGCGTCCGTGAGTTCTAGCCACAACGACCTCATGGCCGGCGGCGAGGAACTCTCGGGCTCGACAGAGCTCCAGGTTAGAGAAAGAAATCGACATCGGGGTGAGAGATGTTATGTGCGGAGGCTCACAGTGTGGCTAACGAGCGTGAGGGCGAGGTCGGGGATGCCCTGTAGCTCCTGAATCCACGGCGAGGATCCACGGCGACGGACGAGGGGAACGGCGGTGCTGGTGATGTCCAGGGGCTTCTGGCGCCATGTGGCTCGGTGAGGATGAAGAGGGGGACAAGGCGGAGCTTCTTAGGGCGACACCAAGGCGTGGGGTGGCCGGTGGCCGCGGTGGTGGCGAGCGGCATCGACGGCAGCACTCGGTGGCGCTGCGGAAGCAAGCAGAGGAGGGAGAGGGGAGAGATGCAAGGGGTCGAGGGGAGTGCGTGGCATGTTCAGGGCGTCGGGGGAGTGAAGCAGGCAGGGTGGAGGTGGCCTGCGCGTGGCCAGCAGCCGGCGAGCACGCGCCCCTATCCTTCTATCCAAGGAGGAAGACGACAGGGGCAGCGGTGGTGGACTGGGCCGCCAGCTACAATACTGGGCCTGTTGGGTGCCAGGTAAGTTGACCCAGGTAAGTCTTCTGCCTTTCCATTTGTTTCTGTTTTCTACTTTTGCAATTTGTTTTTGATTTGTTAAAAACACCAAATCATTTCTATAAATCCTGAAATTAATTATGGGCAATAACTGAATTTTCTCAGAGGCCATTAGCTATTTCTAGAATTGCTGGAGCATTTAATAATATTTATAGCAATTAAATGCCCCAATTGAAATACTTATGAATTAATTCAAATATCCAAAATGGCCTAAAAATATTTGCATCATTTTTGGCAGAGGTTTTCACCTTTAACAAAAATAATGAACATTTTCAAAGGCATTTTGGATTCATTGAAGATTATTTTAGGTTGAACCTATTTGACTTGATCTGGTGCTAGGGTTTCAACAATCCCCATTTCAAATTTCAAAGAAATTTAGACATGATGCATGGATGCTTGTGCAACTATTTGCAATCAAATTCTAGGGTTGTGACAACTCACCCCCACTGACAAGAATCTCATCCCGAGATTCAAGATGTGAGGTAAGAAGACTAAGGGGATACAAAGCTAACTTGATCTCCATGATCCAACTTGCACTTCATAAGAACGTTGATTCGATCATCATCTTGATCTTGACATCTTTGCTTTGGAAACTTCAACCAACATGACAACAAGAGAAAAAGGAAAACTCTAGAAGAATCGATCTTCATGAAGATCGAGCAACTCAAGATCAAATCATGGAATGAGACACAAAACCAAAAAGCACACATCAGGGTGATGGAAAGAAACAGATGACGGGGTTTCAAATTGGCAGGTAACCATTCCACGCTTAAGTAAGATGGTGCATGGTTTCAAGATAGCGAAGAAATAATTGCCATGATTCCATAACGAGGCACCTTAACAGAGGTGACTCATAGAATTATTCCCTTAAGTGGAAAAAAGAATTACTTTTGATACATAAATCATTGAAACTCTCTTAACCAGCCTAAGGAAAATTACAAATGATCAGCCGAAGGAGTTCAGAGAAATGGCATACTCAGTTTGGAAAGAGAACTAGAGTTATAAGACAACCCAGCAAATGGAAAGCACATTCCAGATGATGCCGAGGATATAACCCGATGACTGGGCGTGCTCTCAAGAACTTGAGCATTTCCATATTCATCAAGGTTCTACCAATATCTGTGTCAAGGATCCTGGCAACACAACATACTACCATGATGAATAGTGATGGACGATGCAGATGCAAAGGAAGATAACACCTTCTCAGATTTCACCTTAGCGAGGCCAAGGAAACAAAATCTGGGTGATCGACCGATAGACATTTAGCACTCCGCTTCTAATGTTCTCCTTGATGTCCTACCGTAACCCAATTATAGATATGGTTTGGTATCTAGGAATCAAGTAAAAGGTCGGACTTCGGGAGCACAAGAATCCATAAGGAATAACTAAAGAAGTAGTATCCTACGAAATCCTTATGGGGAGGTGGCCAACTTCCTCAATCAAGATATTATAATAATAGGTCTTCCGGCTGGGTGTGTTGGCCACGTCATCCACTCTACCGGTTACCGAGAGACCAATATGATAACTTTTGGGAAAACGTCCCAACCATCACATCTGCCTGAGATTCAGATCTGGTTGGTGTCAGGATATTCCGGACTCATGGAGTCTAGAAAGAAAAATGAAAGTTTGCAGCACAAATCGACGATATGACATTGCGAGATTCTCGAGAGATGAACAATGATAGCAAGCTCCAGAACATGAGCTGGTTCTGCTACAGCATGTGAACACGTTGTCCCAGACAAGCATGACCACGTAGTAGTCTTATAATAAAACACTACCGAGTTCTAGTTGGGAACCATCATCGCGGATAACAAAGTCCTTTCATAAGTCATATGATTAGCTCTTATGAAGGAACTTCTTCTCCTTGAACAAATCAGTTAGTGGCTTGGTGTGCTAGGGATACATATAGAATGAAGGTTGCAAGTCTCCAAACCACAATATACTTCGCACATATGCATGACTGACTTGGGATGATTCCAGAGGAAGCAAAACAAACTTTCTCGAATTCACGACGGCAACTTGCATCGATTGCATGTGAACTTAGAGGAAATTGCTACTTTCATCCAAACATATGCTTCATGAACGGAACATGAAGGCATTGTTTACAAAGTTTCCAACACTAGCTTAATGTTTAACACGAATCATGGGGGAGACAAGATGCTGCTGATGGCTCAACGGCAACTCATCAGAATTTCCATATCACTGGACTTCCACCATTGTGTGAACAATGTGACAGTATTGGTCAGACCAAAAGATGTAATGGTGTATGTGTTGGGGAACGTAGTAATTTCGAAAATTTTCCTACGCACACGCAAGATCATGGTGATGCACAGCAACGAGAGGGGAGAGTGTTGTCTACGTACCAACGCAGACCGACTGCGGTTGCGATCACACAACGTAGAGGAAGTAGTCGTACGTCTTCTTCCCGATCCGACCGATCCAAGCACCGTTACTCCGGCACCTCCGAGTTCTTAGCACACGTTCAGCTCGATGACGATCCTCGGGCTCCGATCCAGCAAAGCGTCGAGGAAGAGTTCCGTCAGCACGACGGCGTGATGACGATCTTGATGTACTACCGACGCAGGGCTTCGCCTAAGCACTACAACGGTATGATCGAGGTGGAATATGGTGGCAGGGGGCACCGCACACGGCTAAGGAACGATCTCAAGGATCAACTTGTGTGTCCCCTGCCCCCGTATATAAAGGTTGGAGGGAGGGGGGCTGGCCGGCCAAAGAGGGGGAGGCGCAGGAGGAGTCCTACTCCCACCGGGAGTAGGACTCCCCCCCCCCAATCCTATTCCAACTAGGACTCCTTGGGAAAAAGGGAGAGGGAAAGAGAGAGAGGTGGCCGGCCACCTCGCCTAGTCCTAATAGGACTAGGGGAGGGGGGGAGGTGCGCAGCCCTCCTTGGCAGCCCCTTTCACCTTTCCACAATGGCCCATGTAGGCCCATTTGGCTCCCGGGGGTTCCGGTAACCCTCCCGGTAATCCGGTAAAATCCCGATTTCACCCGGAACACTTCCGATGTCCAAACATAGACTTCCAATATATCAATCTTTACGTCTCGACCATTTCGAGACTCCTCGTCATGTCCGTGATCTCATCCGGGACTCCGAACAACCTTCGGTACATCAAAATGCATAAACTCATAATAACTGTCATCGTAACGTTAAGCGTGCGGACCCTACGGTTCGAGAACAACGTAGACATGACTGAGACACGTCTCCGGTCAATAACCAATAGCGGGACCTGGATGCCCATACTGGCTCCTACATATTCTACGAAGATCTTTATCGGTCAGACCGCATAACAACATACGTTGTTCCCTTTGTCATCGGTATGTTACTTGCCCGAGATTCGATCGTCGGTATCCAATACCTAGTTCAATCTCGTTACCGGCAAGTCTCTTTACTCGTTCCGTAATACATCATCTCACAACTAACATATTAGTTGCAGTGCTTGCAAGGCTTATGTGATGTGCATTACCGAGAGGGCCCAGAGATACCTGTCCGACAATCGGAGTGACAAACCCTAATCTCGAAATACGCCAACCCAACATCTACCATTGGAGACACCTGTAGTACTCCTTTATAATCACCCAGTTACGTTGTGACGTTTGGTAGTACCCAAAGTGTTCCTCCGGTAAACGGGAGTTGCATAATCTCATAGTTATAGGAACATGTATAAGTCATGAAGAAAGCAATAGCAACATACTAAACGATCGGGTGCTAAGCTAATGGAATGGCTCATGTCAATCAGATCATTCAACTAATGATGTGACCTCGTTAATCAAATAACAACTCTTTGTTCATGGTTAGGAAACATAACCATCTTTGATTAACGAGCTAGTCAAGTAGAGGCATACTAGTGACACTCTGTTGGTCTATGTATTCACACATGTATTATGTTTCCGTTTAATACAATTCTAGCATGAATAATAAACATTTATCATGACATAAGGAAATAAATAATAACTTTATTATTGCCTCTAGGGCATATTTCCTTCAGTCTCCCACTTGCACTAGAGTCAATAATCTAGATTACACTGTAATGATTCTAACACCCATGGAGCCTTGGTGCTGATCATGTTTTGCTCGTGGAAGAGGCTTAGTCAACGGGTCTGCAATGTTCAGATCCGTATGTATCTTGCAAATCTCTATGTCTCCCACCTGGACTAAATCCCGGATGGAGTTGAAGCGTCTCTTGATGTGTTTGGTCCTTTTGTGAAATCTGGATTCCTTTGCCAAGGCAATTGCACCAGTATTGTCACAGAAGATTTTCATTGGACCCGATGCACTAGGTATGACACCTAGATCGGATATGAACTCCTTCATCCAGACTCCTTCGTTTGCTGCTTCCGAAGCAGCTATGTACTCCGCTTCACATGTAGATCCCGCTACGACGCTTTGTTTAGAACTGCACCAACTGACAGCTCCACCGTTTAAAGTAAACACGTATCCGGTTTGCGATTTAGAATCGTCCGGATCAGTGTCAAAGCTTGCATCAACGTAACCTCTTACGGTGAGCTCTTTGTCACCTCCATATACGAGAAACATATCCTTAGTCCTTTTCAGGTATTTCAGGATGTTCTTGACCGCTGTCCAGTGATCCATTCCTGGATTACTTTGGTACCTCCCTGCTAAACTTATAGAAAGGCACACATCAGGTCTGGTACACAGCATTGCATACATGATAGAGCCTATGGCTGAAGCATAGGGAACATCTTTCATTTTCTCTCTATCTTCTGCAGTGGTCGGGCATTGAGTCTGACTCAACTTCACACCTTGTAACACAGGCAAGAACCCTGTCTTTGCTTGATCCATTTTGAACTTCTTCAAAATTTTGTCAAGGTATGTGCTCTGTGAAAGTCCAATTAAGCGTTTTGATCTATCTCTATAGATCTTTATGCCTAATATGTAAGCAGCTTCCCCGAGGTCTTTCATCGAAAAACTTTTATTCAAGTATCCCTTTATGCTATCCAGAAATTCTATATCATTTCCAATCAGCAATATGTCATCCACATATAATATTAGAAATGCTACAGAGCTCCCACTCACTTTCTTGTAAATACATGCTTCTCCAAAAGTCTGTATAAAGCCAAATGCTTTGATCACACTATCAAAGCGTTTATTCCAACTCCGAGATGCTTGCACCAGTCCATAAATGGATCGCTGGAGTTTGCATACTTTGTTAGCTCCCTTTGGATCAACAAAACCTTCTGGTTGTATCATATACAACTCTTCTTCCAGAAATCCATTCAGGAATGCAGTTTTGACATCCATCTGCCATATTTCATAATCATAAAATGCGGCAATTGCTAACATAATTCTGACGGACTTAAGCATCGCTACGGGTGAGAAGGTCTCATCGTAGTCAACCCCTTGAACTTGTCGAAAACCTTTCGCGACAAGTCGAGCTTTATAGACAGTAATATTACCGTCAGCGTCAGTCTTTTTCTTGAAGATCCATTTATTCTCAATTGCTTGCCGATCATCGGGCAAGTCAACCAAAGTCCATACTTTGTTTTCATACATGGATCCCATCTCAGATTTCATGGCTTCAAGCCACTTTGCGGAATCTGGGCTCACCATCGCTTCTTCATAGTTCGTAGGTTCATCATGATCTAGCATCATGACTTCCAGAACTGGATTACCGTACCACTCTGGTGCGGATCTCACTCTGGTTGATCTACGTGGTTCAGTAGTATCTTGTTCTGAAGCTTCATGATCATCATCATTAGCTTCCTCACTGATTGGTATATGTGTCGCAGAAACAGTTTTCTGTGATGTACTATTTTCCAATAAGGGAGCAGGTATAGTTACCTCGTCAAGTTCTACTTTCCTCCCACTCACTTCTTTCGAGAGAAACTCCCTCTCTAGAAAGTTTCCGAATTTAGCAACAAAAGTCTTTCCTTCGGATCTGTGATAGAAGGTGTATCCAATAGTTTCCTTTGGATATCCTATGAAGACACATTTCTCCGATTTGGGTTCGAGCTTATCAGGTTGAAGCTTTTTCACATAAGCATCGCAGCCCCAAACTTTAAGAAACGACAACTTTGGTTTCTTGCCAAACCATAGTTCATAAGGTGTCGTCTCAACGGATTTTGATGGTGCCCTATTTAACGTGAATGCGGCCGTCTCTAAAGCATAACCCCAAAACGATAGCGGTAAATCAGTAAGAGACATCATAGATCGCACCATATCTAGTAAAGTACGATTACGACGTTCGGACACACCATTACGCTGTGGTGTTCTGGGTGGCGTAAGTTGCGAAACTATTCCACAATTTTTCAAATGTACACCAAACTCGTAACTCAAATATTCTCCTCCACGATCAGATCGTAGAAACTTTATTTTCTTGTTACGATGATTTTCAACCTCACTCTGAAATTCTTTGAACTTTTCAAATGTTTCAGACTTATGTTTCATTAAGTAGATATACCCATATCTGCTTAAATTATCTGTGAAGGTGAGAAAATAACGATATCCGCCACGAGCCTCAATATTCATCGGACCACATACATCGGTATGTATGATTTCCAATAAATCTGTTGCTCTCTCCATAGTACCGGAGAACGGTGTTTTAGTCATCTTGCCTATGAGGCACGGTTCGCAAGTACCAAGTGATTCATAATCAAGTGGTTCCAAAAGCCCATCAGTATGGAGTTTCTTCATGCGCTTTACACCGATATGACCTAAACGGCAGTGCCACAAATAAGTTGCACTATCATTATTAACTTTGCATCTTTTGGCTTCTACATTATGAATATGTGTATTGCTATCTTCGAGATTCAACAAGAATAGACCACTCTTCAAAGGTGCGTGACCATAAAAGATATTACTCATATAAATAGAACAACCATTATTCTCTGATTTAAATGAATAACCGTCTCGCATCAAACAAGATCCAGATATAATGTTCATGCTCAACGCTGGCACCAAATAACAATTATTTAGGTCTAATATTAATCCCGAAGGTAGATGTAGAGGTAGCGTGCCGACCGCGATCACATCGACTTTGGAACCGTTTCCCACGCGCATTGTCACCTCGTCCTTTGCTAGCGTCCGCTTATTCCGTAGTCCCTGTTTCGAGTTGCAAATATTAGCAACAGAACCAGTATCAAATACCCAGGTGCTACTGCGAGCTCTAGTAAGGTACACATCAATAACATGTATATCACATATACCTTTGTTCACTTTGCCATCCTTCTTATCTGCCAAATACTTGGGGCAGTTCCACTTCCAGTGACCAGTCTGCTTGCAGTAGAAGCACTCAGTTTTAGGCTTAGGTCCAGACTTGGGTTTCTTCTCCTGAGCAGCAACTTGCTTGCTGTTCTTCTTGAAGTTTCCCTTCTTCTTCCCTTTGCCCTTTTTCTTGAAACTAGTGGTTTTGCTAACCATCAACACTTGATGCTCCTTCTTGATTTCTACCTCCGCAGCTTTCAGCATTGCGAAGAGCTCGGGAATAGTCTTGTTCATCCCTTGCATATTATAGTTCATCACGAAGCTCTTGTAGCTTGGTGGCAGTGATTGGAGAATTCTGTCAATGATGCAGTCATCTGGAAGATTAACTCCCATCTGAATCAAGTGATTATTATACCCAGACATTTTGAGTATATGCTCACTGACAGAACTGTTCTCCTCCATCTTGCAGCTATAGAACTTATTGGAGACTTCATATCTCTCAATTCGGGCATTTTCTTGAAATATTAACTTCAACTCCTGGAACATCTCATATGCACCATGACGTTCAAAACGTCGTTGAAGTCCCGATTCTAAGCCGTAAAGCATGGCACACTGAACTATCGAGTAGTCATCAGCTTTGCTCTGCCAGACGTTCATAACATCTGGCGTTGCTCCAGCAGCAGGCCTGTCACCCAGCGGTGCTTCCAGGACGTAATTCTTCTGTGCAGCAATGAGGATAATCCTCAGGTTACGGACCCAGTCCGTGTAATTGCTACCATCATCTTTCAACTTTGCTTTCTCAAGGAACGCATTAAAATTCAACGGAACAACAGCACGAGCCATCTATCTACAATCAGCATAAACAAGCAAGATACTATCAGGTACTAAGTTCATGATAAGTTCAAGTTCAGTTAATCAAATTACTTAAGAACTCCCACTTAGATAGACATCCCTCTAATCCTCTAAGTGATCACGTGATCCAAATCAACTAAACCATAACCGATCATCACGTGAGATGGAGTAGTTTTCAATGGTGAACATCGTTATGTTGATCATATCTACTATATGATTCACGCTCGACCTTTCGGTCTCCGTGTTCCGAGGCCATATCTGTATATGCTTGGCTCGTCAAGTATAACCTGAGTATTCTGCGTGTGCAACTGTTTTGCACCCGTTGTATTTGGACGTAGAGCTTATCACACCCGATCATCACGTGGTGTCTGGGCACGACGAACTTTGGCAACGGTGCATACTCAGGGAGAACACTTCTTGATAATTTTAGTGAGAGATCATCTTATAATGCTACCGTCAATCAAAGCAAGATAAGATGCATAAAAAGGGATAAACATCACATGCAATCAATATAAGTGATATGATATGGCTATCATCATCTTGTGCTTGTGATCTCCATCTCCGAAGCACCGTCATGATCACCATCGTCACCGGCGCGACACCTTGATCTCCATCGTAGCATCGTTGTCGTCTCGCCAATCTTATGCTTCCACGACTATCACTACCGCTTAGTAATAAAGTAAAGCATTACATCGCGATTGCATTGCATACAATAAAGCTACAACCATATGGCTCCTGCCAGTTGCCGATAACTCGGTTACAAAACATGATCATCTCATACAATAAAATCAGCATCATGCCTTGACCATATCACATCACAACATACCCTGCAAAAACAAGTTAGTCGTCCTCTACTTTGTTGTTGCAACTTTTACGTGGCTGCTACGGGCTTAAGTAAGAACTCATCTCACCTACGCATCAAAACCACAACGATAGTTCGTCAAATAGACTCTGTTTTAACCTTCTCAAGGACCGGGCGTAGTCACACTTGGTTCAACTAAAGTTGGAGAGACAGTCTTCCGCAAGCCATCTATGTGCAAAGCACGTCGAGGGAACCGGTCTCGCGTAAGAGTACGCGTAAGGTTGGTCCGGATCGTCTCACCCAACAATACCGCCGAACCAAAGTATGACATGCTGGTAGGCAGTATGACTTGTATCGCCCACAACTCACTTGTGTTCTACTCGTGCAAATAACATCAAACCATAAAACCTAGGCTCGGATGCCACTGTTGGGGAACGTAGTAATTTCGAAAATTTTCCTACGCACACGCAAGATCATGGTGATGCACAGCAACGAGAGGGGAGAGTGTTGTCTACGTACCAACGCAGACCGACTGCGGAAGCGATCACACAACGTAGAGGAAGTAGTCGTACGTCTTCTTCCCGATCCGACCGATCCAAGCACCGTTACTCCGGCACCTCTGAGTTCTTAGCACACGTTCAGCTCGATGATGATCCTCGGGCTCCGATCCAGCAAAGCGTCGAGGAAGAGTTCCGTCAGCACGACGGCGTGATGACGATCTTGATGTACTACCGACGCAGGGCTTCGCCTAAGCACTACAACGGTATGATCGAGGTGGAATATGGTGGCAGGGGGCACCGCACACGGCTAAGGAACGATCTCAAGGATCAACTTGTGTGTCTTGGGGTGTCCCCTGCCCCCGTATATAAAGGTTGGAGGGAGGGGGGCTGGCCGGCCAAAGAGGGGGAGGCGCAGGAGGAGTCCTACTCCCACCGGGAGTAGGACTCCCCCCTCCAATCCTATTCCAACTAGGACTCCTTGGGAAAAAGGGAGAGGGAAAGAGAGAGAGGTGGCCGGCCACCTCTCCTAGTCCTAATAGGACTAGGGGAGGGGGGAGGTGCGCAGCCCTCCTTGGCAGCCCCTTTCACCTTTCCACAATGGCCCATGTAGGCCCATTTGGCTCCCGGGGGGTTCCGGTAACCCTCCCGGTAATCCGGTAAAATCCCGATTTCACCCGGAACACTTCCGATGTCCAAACATAGACTTCCAATATATCAATCTTTACGTCTCGACCATTTCGAGACTCCTCGTCATGTCCGTGATCTCATCCGGGACTCCGAACAACCTTCGGTACATCAAAATGCATAAACTCATAATAACTGTCATCGTAACGTTAAGCGTGCGGACCCTATGGTTCGAGAACAACGTAGACATGACCGAGACACGTCTCCGGTCAATAACCAATAGCGGGACCTGGATGCCCATACTGGCTCCTACATATTCTACGAAGATCTTTATCGGTCAGACCGCATAACAACATACGTTGTTCCCTTTGTCATCGGTATGTTACTTGCCCGAGATTCGATCGTCGGTATCCAATACCTAGTTCAATCTCGTTACCGGCAAGTCTCTTTACTCGTTCCGTAATACATCATCTCACAACTAACATATTAGTTGCAGTGCTTGCAAGGCTTATGTGATGTGCATTACCGAGAGGGCCCAGAGATACCTCTCCAACAATCGGAGTGACAAACCCTAATCTCGAAATACGCCAACCCAACATCTACCATTGGAGACACCTGTAGTACTCCTTTATAATCACCCAGTTACGTTGTGACGTTTGGTAGTACCCAAAGTGTTCCTCCGGTAAACGGGAGTTGCATAATCTCATAGTTATAGGAACATGTATAAGTCATGAAGAAAGCAATAGCAACATACTAAACGATCGGGTGCTAAGCTAATGGAATGGGTCATGTCAATCAGATCATTCAACTAATGATGTGACCTCGTTAATCAAATAACAACTCTTTGTTCATGGTTAGGAAACATAACCATCTTTGATTAACGAGCTAGTCAAGTAGAGGCATACTAGTGACACTCTGTTGGTCTATGTATTCACACATGTATTATGTTTCCGGTTAATACAATTCTAGCATGAATAATAAACATTTATCATGATATAAGGAAATAAATAATAACTTTATTATTGCCTCTAGGGCATATTTCCTTCAGTATGCTCAAGGAATCAACCATGAGTAAGACAACATTACGAATATCGTTGGTTCTGATTTAATTTGACGATAGCCCATAGTCAAATCAAAGATTGGATAAGATAATAGCACCGACAACTAATCATGAGGATCAATCAACGAAGATATCATCTTTCTTCAACACACACACACACACACACAAAAAGATATCCTTTTAGAATGAACTAAGTAAGGCAAAGCTTTATCTTCCAACTCTCCAAGTTGTTGTTTAGCTTAACCACCTAGCTCAGGGATATCCAACACAGATTCTTGGAGGATGGCTGGTTTAGCGAAAAACCAACATGATCACGAACTCAACATAGCGGTCAGGGAACAACCTGGTAATACTTTCGAGAAGATATTCGAAAAATCACGAACCACCGATATGTTAATAAGCTCGAGAACAATCTTGCCTTTCAGAGCAAGAAGATAGGATCCAAAGAGCTAGGGATTAATAATCCTAACTCATTGACCGAAGTGTGCACCAGAAATATGAAATAGGTAGCATGATCAATTTTAGGATGATGATTTAATAACCAACACGCTAAGAATGAGAATATTATCCATTAACTACCAGGCAACACGGTTGCTAGGAGTATAGATTTCACACATCACGATTCATTAGTCGGCATTCCGATTGCGACAACATGACACCGAGGAATGAATAATGATGACGGGAAGTATCACTACGTCAAGAATTCATAAGAGGTGGTGCAATTCTCATGACAATCTTGGCATAAGATGGTAATACTTCAGAATATAACAGAACAAAAGTTGAATTGGCATTTTGATCTGCGGGATACAACTACTTTGACCCAATCCTAGAAATGGATGAGGTACTGGAGTTTGTTTCTCCTAGTCATTCTGAACTAGAATGGCTTGACGGACCATAAGAATAATAGGCATCGATGAACATGAATGCACAACTATTCCTGACTATCAATTGATAGACTAGGGTCGGAATACAACCGAGGAGGGTCAACTCAAGGAACATATAACTTTCTGAGTTATGGATGCATAGATTAGTATGTTGAACCAAGTTCAACATGTTTCTTCCGAATAACCCATGCAAAGAGGTAGGACTAGCACAGTCACAATTATGAATGGAGAACTTGTCAAGAGTACTCTGATTGTGATCCTGTGGTTCAAATAACTTCTGCCATAAGCAGTTCATGGTATTTGGAGGAAGGAAATACCACGGACCTCGAGGACTATCGCAACGGTTACTAATA
The DNA here is from genome assembly GCA_034509565.1 of Triticum monococcum. Lineage (NCBI taxonomy): Eukaryota > Viridiplantae > Streptophyta > Magnoliopsida > Poales > Poaceae > Triticum > Triticum monococcum. Next base: position 36,703,397 of record CM067841.1, on the reverse strand, counting down.
TCCTAAAGGTACGAGCAACACTATCAACACGAGGTAAGTAGAGTGAATCTTGGGTCAAGTACCCAGGAATAGAATACCTACTAACTAAATGGCATCACGGGATGCTTTCGAGAATGATGGCTAGAATCATCACACTAGGATACAAAGCATTTCTAGATTACTAAGAGGTTCTCTAAGACAACTAGGGTCATAATAATAGCTCCAACATAAATACTGAGGCAGTGGTACCTCAACACACCGGTTAGTGTGGTTAATCTAGCCCAAAGGGGCAACGGGAACAGAAAGAATGGATTTGCAAATGCATCAGACTATGTAGAAACCCGGGGTGACTCAGACAGCATAACGGCTGTAAATGCTCAAAATGATTTGAGACAACCTGCAAAATGGTGGCATAACCACTCAACATCACAATATCAAGGTTCTGAGGCCAGCTATGAACATATGGAAGTAGTAGAAACTAAACTGAGGCTTGAACTCAACAATCCTAGGAAACTACGATTTAGTAACACGTCATCCTGAGAGATAGAAGAGAAGCCTAGTTCTTAACCCCGTAGAAAAGATAAGATGACTCAGATCAAAAGGTCATGAGGATAAGGAGTAAAAAGAGCCTTACGTTCCCATCCACAATCAATTCCCTTATATAACTAAAGCATTTCTAGACACGACTTCAACCAGCTTGGCTTGGTAATCCTACAAACAGTCAGGCTCTAATATCAAAGCTGTCAGGACCCCGATTCTAAGTCACACCGATCTAGCCTGTAACACCTCATATCACTTTGTGGCCCCACGCACGGTATCCCCACGGGTGTTGCCTTACCATGGCCCGGGACCGTTTGCGCCTTTTGGCTCACATATATGATAGTGTCGCTAGCATCCATATGACAGAGAACCTGGGCCGACATGACTAGTCGTGAACCCAAAGTGGCACTAACTTACGGGGACAGGCATACATGAATCAACATCGAGCATGTCGGTCAGCAGCGTGTGAATTCGGGCTGTAGAAACTGGGCTAACAGGACTCCGGATGTCACCGCATGACATTTCCCCGAAAGGACAGACACAGGAACAAAGTGAATCACATGCCGGCCAGTCAAAGTGTTCCGGAGCAGTAGTGATGGGCTAGCAGGACTCCGGTGAACCGGGCTGTAGCGGACTACTATGGCTCATGGAAGCACAAGACTACATTTCCCCATAAGAGAGGCTACCAAGGATAAACAACTAGGTTGTCGGATCCCACACACACCAAGCATTTCAATCATACACACATTATGCTCGATATGTGCTATCACAACAAGACTCTATGACTCAGAGTATTTATTCATTAGGCTCCGAGGAGCCAGGTATTACAAGCATGGGTCTGATGACCCAACATACAGAGCATACAAGCAACAAGCGGATGCATAAACATGTATGAGTACATACAACTATAAATGAAAAAGGCTGAGAAGCCTGACTATCTACAAGACCCTCCCAAGGGTACAAGATCGTAGCTGAGGTAACAAGCTAAACATTGAAGTCCACGCGAAACTACTAGCGAGACTAAAGTCTCTATCTGCAAAACATAAATTAAGCAAACGTGAGTACAATTGTACTCAGCAAGACTTACATCAGAACTAACTACATATGTATCATTATCAACAAAGGGATGGTGGGGTTTAACTGCAGCAAGCCAGCTTTGACTCGGTGGCTATCCTGAACTACGACTGCAAGTAACTCTTTTGCGGTGGCGCACACGAGTCCACATATTCACCATATCAATACACCACTATGGATCCGCTCCCGTCTCCCTACGAGAACGCCATCCATATCACTCACGCTTATTTTGCGCATTTTAGAGTATCCACTTTCACTTGTCTATGAACTATGCAAGGGGTCCAAGTTTCCATATCCGAGGAATCCGGCTATTCGAATAGATAATGATAACCCTGCAGGGGTGTACTTCTTCACACACGCTCTTGCCACTTACCACCATGTACACGTCGTGTATCTCGGCGACCTTCAAGCGGAAGCCTGGTGAGGGAGTCGGCCACGACCTGACTAATCACACAAGTCTCTCGTCCAGGTTTATCGCCTATTCGGGTTCCATCCGCAAGTAGATCCGGTCGGGGTGTCGCTCACGGCCCCAAATGATGTGAGCAGGGTTCCCAAGCCCACCATCCGGGTGCCACTTGGTACACCGTGCCACTGTGCCTAGTCTGTCCCAAGCCCACCTATACCGGGTGCCACTTGGTAGACTACTAACACTACCTACAAACACCAGAAACTAGTTGCAACTCCTGGACAGAGATCAGGTAGATTAATAAGTCGAGAGGGGCACTTAAGCATTCCAATGCGTGGTAGTAACTGTTCATGGATCACAAACACAGAACTCAGTTCCTGAGGACGGCTGCAATGAGACAACCCACCATGTACTCCTACATGGCCTCTCACCACTACCTTTACCAAATCGTGTTCACACACATAGCTCTCACACAGTAGGGCATGTTCATCACCATTCCAATTCATCCCCGATGAATCAGACCTGACTCAACTCTAAGCAGTAGCAGGCATGACAGACAAGCATGAATGAGTAGGCACATCAGGGCTCAAACAACTCCTACTCATGCTAGTGGGTTTCATCTATTTACTGTGGCAATGACAGGTCATGCAGGGGAAAGGGGTTCAGCTACCACAGCATGTAATAGTTGAAACGTTGTTGTCCTAATGCAGTAAAAGAGAGCAGGAGCGAGAGAGTGGGATAGTATCGGAATGAACAAGGGGGTTTTGCTTGCCTGGCACTTCTGAAGATAGTATAGTTCTTCATTGGTGTCATCGATCACATCGTTGGAACCACGTCTATCGAGAGGGGACAAACACCAGCAACTAAGAAAGAACACAGTCAATGCAATGCCACAATATGATGTATGATCATGACATGGCAATATGCTGTGATTTGAGCTAATGCATCTACCTATGATTTAAATGAAGTTGGTTTGAACCCAAGGTTCAAATTCAAACTCCATATGTGAGAATTCAAATGCCATTTATATGATTTGCCCTAAACAATAGGCATAAGTTATTCTAGCATGCATGAAATGGTACAGATGGATATATTGGATTTTTCTGATAAATTTTCATATATAAATTATTTCATTTGGAGTTACGGTTTAATTTCTATGATTTTTTGAAGTTTGTAACAATTTCTGGAATTTTCTGAATAAGTTTAAATCCAGAAAATTCTTTATTGCATCAGCATGACGTCAGCAGGTCAACAGACCCGGTCAGGTCAAACCTGATGCGTGGGTCCTGCATGTCGGTCTCACAGTGACTAAACGAGTTTAATTAAACGTAAACTAATAAGTTAATCAGGGGCCGGGCCCCACATGTCATTGACCCATAGGGTCAATTAGGTTAGTGCTAATTAGTGGTTAGGCCTAATTAAGCTAGAGCCACGTCAGCATCGCCGGAGCTCAACGGCAGCGACCTGGAAACGCGGCGGTGACCCCTCGAAAGGGCAGGAGAGCAGTGGTCGAGGCCACCGGAGCACAGCTCGTGCCCGCCCGCATCCAGGGAAGCAGGTAGCTAGGTGCGGGGTCGCCGGAGTTCGCTGGAAACGAGCTCGGGGCGGCGGTGCTAGCTCGGCCTCGACGGGAAAAAGGCCTACGACGCACGGAAGGGCGATTGGGTGGTCGCGTTCGTCTCCTGGGGACGCGTAGAACATGGTGGTATGCTCAGACGTGGCGTCCGTGAGCTCTAGCCACGGGGACCTCATGGCCGGCGGCGAGGAACTCTCGGGCTCGACGGAGCCCGCGGTTAGAGAAAGAAATCGACATCGGGGAGAGAGAGGTTAGGTGTGGAGGCTCATAGTGTGGCTAATGAGCGCGAGGGCGAGGTCGGGGATGCCCTGTAGCTCCTGAATCAACGGCGAGGATCCACGGCGACCGACGAGGGGAACGGCGGTGCTGGCGATGTCCAGGGGCTTCTGGCGCCATGTGGCTTGGTGAGGATGAAGAGGGGGACGAGGCGGAGCTTCTTAAGGCGACGACAAGGCGTGGGGTGGTCGGTGGCCGCGATGGTGGCGAGCGGCATCGACGGCCGCACTCGGTGGCGCTGCGGAAGCGAGGAGAGGAGGGAGTCCTGGGAGAGAGGGGAGAGATGCAAGGGGTCGAGAGGAGTGTGTGGCGAGTTCAGGGCGTAGGGGGAGTGAAGTAGGCAGGGTGGAGGTGGCCTGCGCGTGGCCAGCAGGCGGCAAGCACACGCCCCTGTCCTTCTGTCCAAGGAGGAAGACGACAGGGGGCAGCGGTGGTGGGCTAGGCCGCCAGCTATAGTACTGGGCCTGTTGGGCGCAAGGTAAGTTGACCCAGGTAAGTCTTCTGCCTTTCCATTTGTTTCTGTTTTATACTTTTGCAATTTGTTTTTGATTTAGTAAAAACACCAAATCATTTCTATAAATCCTGAAATTAATTATGGGCAATAACTGAATTTTCTCAGAGGCCCTTCAAACGGCGCGCGACGAACGGCGCAATCACGCCGAAGACCCCGGGCGTTGCCGCGGGAAGAGCCCCGAGCGCCACTCCCGGGAGGTAGAAGACCTGCCCGCTCGCCGAGGCGCTTGTGAAGATGGCATGCGACCGCGGGGTCATGATAGAGCTCCCTCTGACATGGTCAGAAGTCGAAGCGCGTCCCGATCTGTGCAGGTTTCGCTGCCACCAACGCCAGCGGAAGCCCTGGCGCACGCGCAGTTGCTCCTCGATTTTCCTCCCACTACGGGGAAACTCGACGAATGGAGAGCCACTATCCAAAGCCTTGTTGCAGTGGCCAACAAAGACGAACCAAGTCCGGTGGAGCCCCCGGGTCGACGCTCCGACGGGGTCCCACGCACCAGTGGCAGGAAGGCCGGCGGCACCGCGACCACAGTGCACTCGCCTCCTCCTCGCCCAGTACCACGGATGCCAGCCCGTCGCGATGTTGCGGGCGCCGAAATCTCCATAGCGTCGTCCTAGCCGCGGACCCACAGTGACCAGCGCCAAGCCCTTCGGGAACGAGAACATGAAGACCCTCGAACCACTATCGAGCGCCGGTGCGGAGCGCGCCACCAGTCAGACAGGCGAGCAGGGCCCACTGTGAACCACCCGGCACCGGAGAGCCCTGGAGGCCTACCTTACGAGGTAGGCTGTCCGGCTTTTACCCGTGAGTTGCGGCAGTTCCAATGGCCCACTCACCGCACCTTCAAACCTGACGTGGGCGAAAAGTACGGCGGCAAGACCCACCCGTCCGAGTTCCTCAGCATTTACACCATTGCGATGCAAGCTGCTGGAGCCCGTGACGATAAGGTGCTTGCGAATTACTTTCCGTTGGCTCTTAAACCCAACGCCATGTCATCGTTGATGCACTTGCCGGTAGACTCTATTTCCTCCTGGTCGGATTTGTGCCATGAGTTTGTGGGCGCCTTTACTGGAGGCCACCAAGCCCATGGCCAAGCGAGCGACCTGCATGTCATTCCCCAGAAGGGAGGCGAGAGTCTCCGCAAGTATATACAGAGGTTCAGCCGGATACAGTACAGTATCCCTGATGTTCACCCTGCCGCCATCATCAGCGCGTTCCATCAGAACGTGCGTAACCGCAAGATGCGCGAAGAGCTGGCAATGAACAAGGTGAAAGATGTAGCAGAACTCTATGTTCTTGCTGACAGATGTGCCCGGGCTGAAGAGGGAAGGAAATACCCCGGCGAAGACGCCGTCGTGGAAACCGACTCCTCAGATGAAGATACTGCCGCCCCGGCGAAGAAGGGCCGGCGCCGCAACAGGAAGCGCAAAGGTAAAGCTGTGCTTGCCGTCGAGGGATCTGATGACACCGGCTCCACCAAGAAAACCAAGGTAGATGACCCCGGCAAGGAAATTGCCGGATGTGTCGCCTACCGGGCCTTGGCGGTTGCCGAGAAGCCAGGAAACTCCGACAAGCGATACTGCAAGATCCATCACACCAAAGGCCACGCTCTCCAAGACTGCCGACAGGTTGAGCTCCTCGCTGAGAAGCAGAGGGCTGAATATGAGAAGCGGGACAAGGAGAAGGGCCAAGACGGTGCTGAGGGGTCCGGCAAGAAGCGTGACGGCCAGGCGGGCCGTCGCGGTAAGGATAAACAATAGGAGAGGCCCGCCTGGGGCCGTGACAAAAAGGCAGAAGACGACGATCACGAAGAGGACGACGAATCCGGTGACCAAGAGTTTTAGAAAGCTACAGAGGCCATGTGCGTCGACGACAGCGCCTCGCTGCATACTTCTCACCGCAAGCTTAAACAGCGGGCGCGAGAGATTACAGCGGCAGAGCCGTCGTTTGATGCCCAAAGGCCGCTGAAGTGGTCCAGCACACCTATCATTTTTGACACTGAGGATCACCCTGATCGCACTACTGCGGTTGGGTGCTTGCCATTGTTGGTTTCACCAACAATAAGCAACCTCAAGATGACAAAGATGCTAGTCGATGGCGGGGCCGGTCTGAACTTGATCTCGCCTACCATGATCGAGAAACTGCAGATTCCTGATGGAGACCTCGAAGAGACGGGCACGTTTCAGGGGGTCAACCCGAGAAGAAGCCAACCTAAGGGAAAGGTCACGCTGCCCGTGACTTTTGGAAGCAATCTGAACTACAGGACGGAGAGGATCGTGTTTGATGTTGCCAAGATCCCCTTGCCCTACAACAGGATCCTTGGCCGCCCAGCGTTGGCCAAGTTCATGGCGGCGTCACACTACGCCTACAACATCCTAAAGATGCCAGGACCTGTGACGATCATCACCATCCCCTCCGATAAGAAAGATGCGCTGATTTGCGCTAACCAACTATACCAGCAAGCAGTTGCAGCAGCTGCCGCCACTAGGGCACTTGCTCCTGCCGCTGGGCCCCCGGGAGGGAAGAAGAAGAAGAAGACCGGTGAGACCTCGGACACCCACTCCGGCAAGCGCACCTCTTCGGAGTGTAGCGCTCCCGTCGAGGACGTGCCAGAGAGCTCCAACGGCGGAAACAAGAAGCCTAGGGCCATACTGCTGGGAACCAAGAAGGTTTCTGTCAATGAGGATGGCACGGGAGGAGCTTTCACCATAAGCTCCACCCTTGACGACAAATAGGAAGACGCGCTCGTCACCTTCCTGCGGGCGAATGTTGATGTGTTTGCATGGCAAGCTTCCGACATCCCCGGCGTTCCCAGGGAGGTGATTGAGCACCACCTTGCTGTCTGTCCTCATGCATGGCCCGTCAAGCATAAGGTCAGAAAGCAAGCTTTGGAACGACAAGAGTTCATCACAGAGGAGATCCGGAAACTGGAAGCAGCGGGTTTGGTAAGAGGAGTGCTCCATCCAACGTGGTTGGCCAATCCGGTCATAGTGCGCAAGGCTAATGGGAAGTGGAGGCTGTGTATTGATTACATAGATATCAATAAGGCTTGTCCTAAGGACCCCTTCCCATTGCCACACATCGACCAGATTGTTGACTCCACGGCTGGGTGTGATCTGTTGTCATTCCTCGATGCCTACTCCGGCTACCACCAGATCTTCATGACAAGAGAAGACGGAGAGAAGACAACATTCATCACCCCATGTGGTACATATTGTTTCATACGGATGCCTTTCGGGCTGAAGAGTGCTGGTTCGATGTTTGCGAGGGCGGTCCAGATTGGTTTTGAACCCCAGCTCCATAGAAATATGGAAGCTTATATGGATGACATAGTGGTCAAAACCAAGGACAGGGCAACCCTCATACCGGACTTGCAAGAAACATTTGCAAACCTGCGCAAGATCAATCTCAAGCTGAACCCTGAGAAGTGCGTCTTTGGCGTCCCGTCCGGCAAGCTTCTCGGGTTCTTTGTGTCACAGCATGGATAGAGGCCAATCCGGACAAGATCAAGGATATAGAGCAGATTGAAGCACCCAAGCGAATCAAGGATGTGCGTCAGCTTGCTGGTTGCGTCGCCGCCATGGGTAGATTCATTTCCAAGTCTGCCGAGCGCGCCCTTCCCTTTTTCAAGATCCTAAAAAAGGCGGGCCCGATGGAGTGGACGCCAGAAGCCGAAGCAGCATTGCAAGATTTGAAGAAGTACCTCTCCTCCATGCCGATACTGGTTGCGCCTAGGCCATAGGAGCCGTTGCTGCTATACCTGGCGGCAACGAACCAGGTGGTCAGCACCGCACTAGTGGCGTAGAGAGAGGTTGGCGACGAGGTAATGGCAGCGACAGAGCCCAACACCACCGATGCAGAGACAACACGGCCAGTTGAAATGCCGTTGAAGAAGAAAATGCTGCAACACCCAGTCTACTTTATCAGTTCCCTCCTGCAGGGAGCTAGATCAATGTACTCCGGCATGCAGAAACTGCTCTTCGGCCTTCTTATGGCCTCGAGGAAGCTGCGTCACTACTTCCAGGCACACGAGATCACTGTCGTCACTCGCCTCCCTCTGCAACGGATATTGCACAATCCAGATGCACCAGGAAGAGTTGTGGAATGGGCACTGGAGCTGTCCAGCTTTGGCCTCAAGTTTGAAAGTACTTCGATGATTCAGAGCCGAGTCCTGGCAGAGTTCATTGCAGAATGGACCGCAACACCTGACGAAGAAGCCCAAGAGACTGCTCTCCCCGGTAAGGAGGCAAGTTGCAGTTGGATCATGTATTTTGATGGAGCTTTCTCCTTACACGGCCCCGGGGCTTGCGTACTGCTTGTCGCGCCCACCAGAGAGCACCTCAAGTACGTGATCCAGATGCACTTCCCCAGGGAGGTGTCAACAAATAATACGGCAGAGTACGAAGGGCTGCTTGCCGGTCTTGGGATCGCGGCGGACCTCGGAATCAAGAAGCTCATCACCAAGGGTGACTCGCAGCTCGTCGTCAAGCAAGTCAACAAGGTTTACCAGAGCCCATTGATGAAGGCCTACGTCGATGAAGTGAGAAAGCTGGAAGAGCATTTCGATGGTATATAGGCTGAATGTTCCCCGAGCGGAGAATGATATTGCCGATTACCTGTCAAAACACGCTGCCCTCAAGCTACCTGTGGAACCAGGTACCTTTGTGCTCCAGCTAACTCAACCATCTGTTGATCCATCAACAAAGCAGAACAAGAGGAGGAAATCAGGACCCAACAAGTACTTTCCCGCCAAGCTCCCCGGAGCCGCCGGCAAGGATGTTGCCAGGGACACTGAGCCCGCCACGGGACGGCTAGCTCCGGCGGAGCGTCGAGCTCTTACCGTCGAGACAGCCATTCCTATAGCGGAGGAAATGCCTTTAGTACTCGTCGTCGAGCCCCAGGCTCCAGTGTAGGCACAACATATACCGTCCGATTCCTTCAAACAGGGGAACTTCCTGAAGAGCAGGAAGAAGCGGAAAAACTAGCCCGTCGCTCTACCATGTACCAGTTTGTCGATGACGTCCTGTACAGAAAGAGGCCGAACGGTGTGAAATTGAAGTGTATCCCACGGGAGGAAGGACTAGAGCTGTTGGCGGAGATACAGGAGGCATATGTGGATCCCACATCGGGTCAAGGGCCCTTGCCGGCAAGGCATTCTGGCAAGGCTTCTTCTGGCCCACCGCCCTCCAGGATGCGACGACACTAGTCACCAGGTGTGAAGCGTGTCAGTTCCATTCAAAGAAGCTTCATTAGCCAGCTCAAGCCCTTCAAACCATTCCTCTCTCCTGGCCCTTCTTGGTCTGGGGGCTCGACATACTGGGCCCTTTCCCCCGCGCTGTCGGGGGCTTTGAGTACTTGTACGTTGCAATCGACAAGTTCACAAAGTGGCCAGAGGTGGAGGCAGTGAGGAAGGTCACAGCTCAGTCAGCCGTCAAGTTCTTCAAGGGACTAGTGTGCCGTTTTGGTGTACCCAACAGGGTCATCACCGACAATGGTACACAGTTCACAAGCCGCACCTTCATGCAATATATCCAAGACCTCGGCAGCAAAGTCTAGTTCGCTTCCGTTGCTCACCCACGGAGCAATGGTCAAGCTGAGAGGGCAAACGCTGAAGTACTGCGAGGATTAAGGACCAAGACCTTTGACAGGCTGCAGAAGAGTGGAAGGCGCTGGATTGATGAGTTGCCGACGGTTCTTTGGTCGATCAGGACGACGCCAAATCGAGCCACCGGCCAGACACCTTTTGCCCTGGTATACGGGGCAGAAGCAGTTCTCCCCACTGAACTCATATACGGGTCACCTCGAGTGCTCGCTTATGATGAGCTTGAGCAAGAGCAACTGTGACAAGATGACGCAATGCTCCTTGAGGAAGATCGTCTTCGGGCGGCTGTGAGAGCAGCACGCTACCAGCAAGCCTTGCGCCGCTACCATAGCCACAAGGTTCATGCCCAAAGCCTTGAGGAAGGCAACCCTGTTCTTCGGCGCGTTCAAGCGGCCAAGAATTCCAACAAGTTGACGCCAAAGTGGGAAGGCCCTTATTGGGTAATACGAGTCACCAGGCCCGGCGCAGTCCGCCTGGAGACCGAAGATGCCGTTCCTGTGAGTAATTCCTGGAACATTGAGCATCTTCGCAAGTTTTACCCGTGAGGCGCGGCTTGCCGGGCCTCCCGGCAAGCCACCTTTTGTACAAGCATTGCCGATGATGCATGTAACCCTTTGTACAAAGCCAGGCGCAGACCCTGAGCACAAATAAATGAAGCGCTGGCGCCCTAAGTTATAGCATGCATGCTAGGTCAAGTCTCATCCTTGGTTAGGGTTGATAGTGCTTAGCGGCGACTAACCCCTAGCTTAGAGGTCGAGTGTGCGTCTCTTTGTCTTTCTTTTGTCTTCTTTGATTCACAGGACACATGGATATCCGTGCCGAACCACTTGGGGAGGAAAACAGAAGAGGGACAAACCAGGATCTAGACCACGGCAAGCCAGTATTGCCGGGGGCTGCAAGAGCAAAGATTCACCCACGGCAAACCAGAGTTGCCGGGGGCTACAGCTTCAGATAAGTTCTTCATCCCTTATCATGCATTCCCTTATGGACTGAGGTATGTGAAACCTCGTTTTTACTAAAGCTATCATGCTCCCGTAACTCTAGGCCCTAGGGCTCGTTCCTGGGGCCAGGTTTGGTCGTAGTCGCGGCAGCAAGAGGATGAAATGAGGAGCCTAAACCCACCTCATCCCTGCCTCCGCCAAAGGCGTGAGAAAGGTCAAGCGAAGTGGGGAGACGGCAAGGCCTATTGCCGGGCAAGGAAATGTTTGTCTTAAAGATATCAAGGATTCACTCCTTGTCATGGGTTCTACCCACAAACAAATGACCCGGCAAACATCCCTTTTTCACTAAAAACATTCCACTCAGGTACAGTCCATAGGGAATGAAAAACATGAATAATGGGATTACAAGTTTTAAATTCAGCTAAGGCCCGAAGGCTTACAAACTAAAAAGAGATAAGGTGCCCGTAATCCCTTTCTTGTCCCTCGCCTCAGGAGGCAGGTCAAGGAGACGAAAAGGGAAAAAGGGGCGCCTAGGCGAACTACGAGCAGCAGAAGACACCAAGAGAACATCTCGGTGGCCGTCCGAGGGCTGGATGGTGATGGCGGCGCCGGAAGCAGAGCTCGAAGATGAGGCGGCAGGACGTCAGCACGTGTCGAAGGCGTCGGTGCCCGCGTACTCCGACTTGACGGCCTTGCCGCCGGCCCTCTTCCTCTTCCGCAGCCTCCCAACGCCAGCCGCCCAAGGAGACGACCCCGAGAAGTTTAGGGAGCCGGCGACGCGGATCATGGGGTCGCCGGTGCCGCGCGGGGCGGCATCCGACGCCTAATCGGACCCGTCATCCTCCCACCTACTACCCTCGTCGTCGCTGCTGCTGTCCTCCTCGTCACTCCCGCCCGAGGAGGAGTCTTCACTATCAGAAGAGCTCTCCATGCAGCACCTTGCATGGGTCCCAAAGCACCCGAAGACCTTGACGGAGAGAAGGCCACCCTCCATCAGCTTAAAATGGAGAGTGAGCCCCTCCGTCAAGCGGTGGATATTAGCGAACGTCTTCCATCCCCGACGAAGATACATCACGTGAGGGGCGGGGAAGTCGACGCGGGCCCGCGTACCACTGATCCCGCAGCCCCTCATACACAGCCACAACGACTCCGGTGGATACAGCTCCATCTCCTGCGCGAATGGAGTCGGGAGACAAAGGCGACGGCGAGGCGGCCGGCGCAGCCTGACGAAGAACTCGCAAGGGTCATCCCCAACATGGCCCTCCATGGGGGTAGGAACTGCCGGCGGAGGCGAGGCCGGCGCGCCGCCCCGTCCTCCTCTTCCCCGAGCGCGTCGGCCTCACCCACGGCCTCGCCCCCTCCCCCATCCCCTCGTGGCTGGCTCTGCCGCCGTGGGTGCAGGAGAAGGAGGGATGCGTTGTCAAGCGGCGACCCTCACCGCCACCGTTGAAGAACCAAGATTCCCTCTCTCCATGACGGATGGAAGGGAGGGAGCAGAAGCTGAAGGAAGGAGGAGATGAAGGAATGCGGGACGCCATCCCCCCCGTTCTTTATAAAGGAATGGGTTGGGGGCTCGGCCGCCCCGCTCAGCCAATCAAGACGCGGAAGGCACAGGGAACTGGAACCGACCCGCCGCCCTAGCCCGCGGCGGCCCGGTTTCCCGCCTCCACCGTTCGCCACCCCAGGCGCATGAGAGCCACGTGGCGGGCGTGCAGGACCAAGGCGACGGGTGAGGCGACCTCTCCCCAGCCCGTGATCGTGGGGAGTGGACACCTTGAAGATCACGCCTCGGCCCCGTTCAGTAAATGGGCCGCGCCTCCACGCCTCTCTCCGTTTATGGGGAAGGCGCGAGCCGCCCCCTTTACTACAACGTGATGCATGCGTGCAGAGCTCAGCCCCACGCATGCCGCCCATGTCAGACACGCCTCCCCACGCCGCGCCACGCGCGGGAAGCATGGGAAGCGCAGCGCACGAAGAAACTTACCGCGGTAAAAACCGCCCCGCCTGCCCGCGCACCGTTTTTTTGGGCCTAGCCCAACGACGCGATTGCGCTTATGTGTGGCCCAGGCCCGGGGGCTCCTGTCGGTGTACAAAAAGAGGGGTACACTTTTTGTACCCCTATAACTATGCACGGGCAGTCTGAGCCACGGGCACCACCACACTGGGCAAGGCAAGGGAGGTGAGCCAAGGTAAGGCCGAAGCTTAGGAGAAGCAGAATGGCGCCAAGACCAAGACCACAAAGAGCAAAGGGGACGAAGCGGACCCCCCCGGCAAGATCCTTGCCGGGATGCAGTTCTAGCAAGCCCGGCAAGACCCTTGCCGTGGCAGCTTGCCCCACAACTACGGAGTGAGCCACCCTTGAGTCCACTGCCCCCATGGGGCAAGGATTCGGGAGACATCCCCGTGGTGGCATGCAGATCTTTGTGAAGGCATTCAAGATCAGATACACCCTTTAGAAGACGATGATCCTTGGCGGGATCACAGCCAAGGAGGACCACAAGGCCCCCAGCAAGAGCCTTGCCGGGGATGACAGCAGAAGCCACGGCAAGGCCCTTGCCGAGAACACCCGTGGGGCCACCATCAGGCCCACGCCAGTCAAACCTGCACCGCCATTTGCATGCAGCTGCCGACCCAACCAGCGGGGCAGGCACCTGCGTTGCGGCATGCAGATCTTCATGGAGACCTACCACTGCGCCACCTCAGCTGCCTGCCTGCCTACATGGCACCGCGGGTGCCGCTGGCCAGGGCGCGTGTCAACACGAGAGGGAGCGGCAACGGACGAGACAGGGCTCTCCCCTGTCCCTGATAAAGCAAGGACACCTGGGCAAGACGCATTAAATGCGCCTTGTCATGTAATGCGAGGGATAACCTCGCATCACTATTCCCTTTCCACCTCCTGTGTGCCACTGTGGCTACCCCTTTTCCTATAAAAGGAGGCCCAAGGCGACCAGGAGAAGGATTCGGCTTTTTGGAGCTCCTCATGCCCCATAGCTAGCTCAAGAACACAGATATACAATCCACCAAAGCAGGAGTAGGGTTTCACACATCCCCGTGGCCCGAACCTGGATAAATGAACCGTGTGCTATCTGTTTGATCCGCTCTTCTCACGACCCCGTGCCCCGCAACCGTAGTAGGGATTCTTGTGATCCCATAGGTGTCGTTTATCACCGACATGACCCATCCTAGTACTACTCTCGCCCAAGCACGCTTAACTTCAAAGTTCTGATGGGATCCAGTGCTTTAGTGCTGGTATGATCGCATCTGACATGTTACCCCCGTCTTCGTCCCTTATACTTGCCCCTCCCAGCTCCACTACAAAGACGATTGTACCTTGCTTTTACCGCCGCTAGACGCGTGAATAATGAGCAACGAGCTAAAACTTACCGCATACGTGCAAAATAACAAAACGTGGTAAATATATGCCGCTCACGTGCGTTTTGTTTTGCACGTCACGCAAAAAAAATTAAAAAGGGAATGCAACGGAGGACTTCCTAGGAGGTCACCCATCCTAGTACTACTCTCGCCCAAGCACACTTAACTTCGGAGTTCTGATGGGATCCGGTGCTTTAGTGCTGGTATGATCGCATACGATATGTTACCCCGTCTTCGTCCCTTATGCTTGCCCCTGCCAGCTCCACTACCAAGACGATTGTACTTTGCTTTGCCCGCCGCTAGACGCGCGAATAATGAGCAACGAGCTAAAACTTACCGCAAACATACAAAATAATAAAACGTGGTAAATATATGCCGCGCACGTGCGTTTTGTTTTGCACGTCACGCAAAAAAAACCAGCTCCACTACAAAGACGATTGTACTTTGCTTTGCCCGCCGCTAGACGCGTGAATAATGACCAACGAGCTAAAACTTACCGCAGATGTGCAAAATAATAAAACATGGTAAATATATGACGCGCACATGCGTTTTGTTTTGCACGTCACCCAAAAAAAATGGAATGCAACACGAGGACTTCCCAAGAGGTCACCCATTGTATTACTACTCTCGCCCAAGCACGCTTAACTTCAGAGTTTTGATGGGATCCGGTGCTTCAATGCTGGTATGATCGCATCCGACATGTTACCCCCATCTTCGTCCCTTATGTTTGCCCCTCCCAGCTCCACTACAAAGACGATTGTATTTTGCTTTACCCGTCGCTAGACGCGTGAATAATGACAAACGAGCTAAAACTTACCGCAAACGTGAAAAATAAGAAAATGTGTTAAATATATGCCGCACACGTGCGTTTTGTTTTGCACGTCACGCAAATTTTTTTAAAAAGGGAATGCAACACGAGGACTTCCCAGGAGGTCACCCATCCTAGTACTACTCTCGCCCAAGCACGCTTAACTTCGTAGTTTTGATGGGATCCGGTGCTTTAGTGTTGGTATGATCGCATCCAACATGTTACCCCCGTCTTCATCCCTTATGCTTGCCCCTCCCAGCTCCACTACAAAGACGATTGTACTTTGCTTTCCCCGCCGCTAGATGCGTGAATAATGAGCAATGAGCTAAAACTTACCATAAACATGCAAAATAATAAAAGGTGGTAAATATACGTCGCGCACGTGCGTTTTGTTTTGCACGTCACGCAAAAAATAATTAAAAAGGGAATGCAACACAAGGACTTCCCAGGCACTCTTAACTTTGGAGTTCTGATGGGATCCAGTGCTTTAGTGCTGGTATGATCGCATTTGACATGTTACCCCCCGTCTTCGTCCCTTATACTTGCCCCTCCCAGCTCCACTACAAAGACGACTGTACCTTGCTTTTCCCGCCGCTAGACGCGTGAATAATGACCAACGAGCTAAAACTTACCGCAAATGTGCAAAATAATAAAACATGGTAAATATATGACGCGCACATGCCTTTTGTTTTGCATGTCACCCAAAAAAGGGAATGCAACACGAGGACTTCCCAAGAGGTCACCCATTGTATTACTACTCTCGCCCAAGCACGCTTAACTTCGGAGTTTTGATGGGATCCGGTGCTTCAGTGCTGGTATGATCGCATCCGACATGTTACCCCCATCTTCGTCCCTTATGTTTGCCCCTCCCAACTCCACTACAAAGATGATTGTATTTTTCTTTGCCCGTCGCTAGACGCGTGAATAATGACAAACGAGCTAAAACTTACCGCAAACGTGCAAAATAAGAAAATGTGGTAAATATATGCCGCGCACGTGCGTTTTGTTTTGCACGTCACGCAAAAAATTTTAAAAAGGGAATGCAACACGAGGACTTCCCAGGAGGTCACCCATCCTAGTACTACTCTCGCCCAAGCACGCTTAACTTCGTAGTTTTGATGGTATCCGGTGCTTTAGTGCTGGTATGGTCGCATCCAAAATGTTACCCCCGTCTTCGTCCCTTATGCTTGCCCCTCCCAGCTCCACTACAAAGACGATTGTACTTTGCTTTCCCCGCCGCTAGACGCGTGAATAATGAGCAATGAGCTAAAACTTACCATAAACGTGCAAAATAATAAAACGTGGTAAATATACGCCGCGCACGTGCGTTCTGTTTTGCACGTCACGCAAAAAATAATTAAAAAGGGAATGCAACACAAGGACTTCCCAGGCACTCTTAACTTTGGAGTTCTGATGGGATCCGGTGCTTTAGTGCTGGTATGATCGCATCCGACATGTTACCACCGTCTTCGTCCCCTATGCTTGCTCCTCCCAGCTCCACTACAAAGACGATTGTACTTTGCTTTGCCCGCCGCTAGACGCGTGAATAATGAGCAACGAGCTAAAACTTACCGCAAACATGCAAAATAATAAAACGTGGTAAATATATGCTGCGCACGTGCGTTTTGTTTTGCACGTCACGCAAAAAAATTTAAAAAGGGAATGCAACACGAGGACTTCCCAGGAGGTCACCCATCCTAGTACTACTCTCGCCCAAGCACGCTTAACTTCAGAGTTCTGATGGGATCCGGTGCTTTAGTGCTGGTATGATCGCATCCGACATGTTACCCTCGTCTTCTTCCCTTATGCTTGCCCCTCCCAGCTCCACTACAAAGACAATTGTACTTTGCTTTGCCCGCCGCTAGACGCGTGAATAATGAGCAACGAGCTAAAACTTACCGCAAACGTGCAACATAATAAAGGGCTATAGATAGGATTGACACTAATGGCGCACCAGGGAAGTAGTGCGTCACTACTATATACTAATGGCGCACCAGTTGGTGATGCGCCATTAGTGTGGAAGACACTAATGGCGCACCAGAAAACAGGTGCGCCACTAGTGATAATTTTTTTTACATACATACAAATGGCGCATCCTATGTCTGGTGCGCCATTACTAGTTCTAACTAGTAATGGCGCACCAGACAAGGAGTGCGCCAGTACTGAATTTTTTTATTCTTTTTTTTGCAAAACTACTAATGGCGCACCGCCTCACCGTGCGCCATTAGTAGTTTAAACTAATAATGGCACACCCTGTAAAAGTGCGCCATTAGTATATATATATATATATATATATATATATATATATATATAGTGTTACTATTCATCACCCAGGGTGCAGAATAAGTTATTCTTCACCCGAGGTAATATTACGATCATTTCATAATTAAATTACGTTTGGAATTCAAATAGTTACATTCCTATTGATTCACAACGTAAAATTTGACATAAAAAATAAAAATATAGGTCATAAGACAAGAAAAATTACAGTTTATGTGTATTTTACACTATGTTTTTACATTTGTAATTTTACATAACATAAAATATTTTTTTCGACGATTATATATTTTCTTACGGTCTCTTTTTACTTCGGAAATAAAGCAAAATTTACAGAACGTAAAATTACGGTCCATTGATGGTAAAATAAAGGGGGTGAAGAATAACTATTCCTCACCCAGGGTGACGAATAGTCAATCCCTATATATATATATATATATATATATATATATATATATATATATATTACTTTTCTGCAAAACTACTAATGGCGCACCACCTGCAGGTGCGCCATTAGTAACCAGGGTTACTAATGGCGCATGTGCAGGTGGTGCGCCATTAGTAACCTGGGACCCCAACAAGATATTTTGGACAGCCCCACACCTACCTACTCACTTTCCCCACTTCATTCCCTCCACCTCCTTCTCCAAGCTTTCGACTGCCTCCTCCTCCTCACCTCATTTCCACCATAGATTCATCAAAATTAAGTGGTGAAATTACCTTTTTTGATAGGTAAGTAAGGGGAAAGCTATCTTCATGATGTAGATCTACTTTTTTTCTCCCTAGCTCGCTCCAACAATGTGCACATGCACTTTTTGTGGCCTAGCTAGATCTATGTATGTCTGTGGTGTTGCATATATGTTTGTGTTTGCAGGTACCGGTATTTGAAATGCGATAGTTGCCAATATTTTGCCGGAATGTTGATTCATTTCCGTTTCGGCGAGAATTTTGGCACTATGCATTCTTTTTGGTCCTATTTTTAGGGAAGGTCATGCCCAATTTTTTCTTGGTTCTAAAATATCGTTTTGCTCTACCCCACAGGCGACCATGGTCCACACGATGACCGAAGGCATCGTCAATAGGTTTTTGAGCTCCGCGAAGGCCGAGATGCTTCAAAAGAACGAGACGGAGATAAGATGCCCGTGTCGAAGATGCAAGCTGAAGAGCCTTATTGCGGACCCAGATTTCGGGCAGGTGCGGGACCACCTGCTCTTGCGTGGTTTCATGGATGGCTATCACTGGGAAGGTGATGAAGATGACTATGAAGTTGTCCATGGGGGCCGGGCAAGAAATGGGGAAGGGCAACAAGACAAGTACCACCGCGGCGAGGGCGGGCGAGAAGACGAAGAATCTCCAGGACATGATCACGATGGTGATGCTGTACACAGTCATCATGTAGAAGATGTCATACATGATGATGAGGAAGATCAAGACGAAGGGCATGATCATGAAGATGAAGATGCCGGAGCAGACGACGATGGAGGCTGGGTGCAGGACCCTCATATTCAAGAGCTGCTTCTCAAGTAGACGGATAACGCAAGAGCTACCACCAGAGAGAAAGCCAAGCTAGATCAACAGGAGATAGACGCGGTTACTCCATTGTATGAAGGATGCAGGCCCGAGGATACCTGCCTGAAAGTAACGCTCATGGCTCTGGAGATGAAGGTAAAACACAAAATGACCGACGCATGCTTCGACGAGAACATGTCATTCTGGCACGAACATCTTCCCAAGGGGAACAAGTGCCCGACCAGTTTCGAGGAGGCGAAGAAAATCGTGTGTCCTCTGGATTTACCGCACGTGAAATACCATGTGTGCATGAACAATTGTATCATTTATCGGGACGAGCACGCAGAGTCTACCATATATCCGGTGTGCAGCGTCACTCGATACAAGAAGAGGAAGAAAGCTCCTCGAAAATCGGTGTGGTACTTTCCGATCACTCCTCGTCTGCAGCGGTATTTCGCGGACCCTAAGGTAGCAAAGCTCTTGCGTTGGCACGCGGATAGGGAGGAGAAGAAGCGGGAAGATGACGGAAATGATCCGGAGATAAATAAAAAAGACAAGATGCTGAGTCACCCTAAGGATGCGAGCCAGTGGCAAGTGTTGAACTTCGAATACCCAGAATTTGGGAAGGATCCAAGGAACATCGTGCTGGGCGCGAGCACCGATGGAGTCAATCCGTTTGGCAGCCAGAGAAGCACACATAGCATGTGGCCTGTGTTTGTGTGGATGTACAACCTTCCCCCTGGTTGTGCATGAAGAGGAAGTACATTCACATGAGTATGCTAATTGAAGGGCCGAAACAACTAGGGAACGACATCAATCTGTATCTGGGGCTGCTGAAAGAGGAGCTAGACATGCTGTGGAAAACGCCAGCCAATACGTGGGACGCCGCAGAGAAAGAATATTTCCCTATGAGAGCCACACTGCTCACGATGGTGCACGACTATCTCGGTTACGGATATCTCGCGGGGCAGGTAGTCCACCGATTTTCTGGATGCGTAAGGTGCATGGATGACACAACGTATCGCCAGCTAGATAGAGATCCCAAATCTTCGAAAACCGTGTTCATGGGACATCGAAGGTGTCTTCGCGACGATGACCCGTGGAGGAAACGCAAGGATCTGTTCGATGGTGAAACCGAACCCCGAAAACGCCCGCGTACGAGGAGCGGCGAGGAAATAGACGAGCTATTGAAAAATTGGAAAGATTGCCCACTGTCGGGAAAGAAGCAAAAGGCGCCAGAGCCGGGAAAGAAGCGAAAGGCGCCAGAGCCGCTGCTGAAGGTATGGAAAACGAGGTCTGTTTTCTGGGACTTGCCGTACTGGAAGATCCACCGTGTGCCTCACAGCCTTGATGCCATGCATATCATGAAGAACGTGTGCAAGAGTGTGCTTGGTACCCTGCTCAACATGCCAGAGAGGACCAAAGATGGGCCGAAAGCAAGGGCAGACTTGAAATCAATGGGCATCAGGCAGGAGCTTCATGCTAATGATGATGATGATGATGATGATGATGATGATGATGAGGCGAAGCAGGACATAGAAACTCATCGCAAAGGCAAAAGGGCCAAGAAGACCGGAAGTGACTACCCTCCCGTGTGCTTCACTCTAAGTCAGGAGGAGATCGAGCAGTTTTTCACCTGCCTCGTAGGAGTAAAACTTCCTTACGGTTACGCGGGGAAGATAAGCAGATACCTAGACCCAGCGAAGCAGAAGTTCAGCGGGATGAAGTCTCACGACTGTCACGTGCTGATGACGCAGATACTTCCAGTTGCAATCCATGGGATCATGGACGTGCACGTCTGTGAAACGCTATTTGGCCTATGAAAATTTTTTGACGTCATCTCTCGGAAGTCGATTGGCGTGAGGCAACTCAGAAGGCTACAGGAAGAGATCATGGTGATACTATGCGAGCTTGAGATGTACTTCCCGCCCGCATTCTTCGATGTTATGGTGCATCTACTGGTCCATATCGTGGAGGATATCATCCAACTCGGGCCGACGTTCCTGCACAGCATGATGCCGTTCAAAAGGATGAATGGTGTCATGAAAGGATACGTTTGCAACATGTCACGTCCAGAGGGAAGTGTAGCCAGGGGCTTTCTGACCGAAGAGTGCATCTCCTACTGCACGAATTATCTAGGCATCGAGAACCCTGTTGGTCTGCCCGTCAACAGGCACCTTGGCAGGCTTGCTGGATGGGCTCACCGTGAGGGTCGCCGCGAAATGCATGTCGACTTCGAGGGTCGACTCGCCGACTTTGAAAGAGCAAACCTAGTCGCACTACAACACATAGACGTGGTCGATCCTTGGGTGGTAGAGCACAAAACCTTTATTGAGAAGACGTACAATGACCGAGGCCAATAGAGGACGGACGGAGATATAATCAAAGAGCACAACTCATGTTTCACGTGTTGGTTCAAGCAAAAGCTTCTGTCGTACCCTTTACATGATGATTCTTCCACGGAAGAACAACTCATATTCGCCTTGTCACAGGGCGCCGAGCACAACCTGATGACCTATGAGGCATACGATATCAATGGCTACACATTCTACACCAAGAACAAGGACATGAAGAGCGATGGTTATCAGAACTCCGGGGTAACGATGGAATCCTACACCGGTAACGACAAGGACAGATACTACGGAAGGATCGAGGGGATCTGGGAGCAAAGCTACGCTGGAGAGAAGGTCTCGATGTTCCGTGTCAGATGGGCCAAGAGCGTCCTAAAAGAAGACCGGTATTTCACCACCATGGTTATAACCAAAGCCAAATCCAAGACCGCGGGGGCAAACGTCACCACAAAAAATGAGCCATGGGTACTGGCTTCCCAACTGGACCAATGCTTCTTCATTACCGACCCGTCAAAGCCCAGCCGTGTTGTCATGAGGAGAGGCAAAAGGAAGATCATTGGAATGGATGGAGTAGCCAATGAGCAAGACTTGACAAGTACCGCGACACGAAGATCGAACATGACGACGACGATGAAGTAGCAGCACACACCACAAGAAGAAGCAGGACCACCCTACCTAAAGGACGTCCGTTCCATAGAAGAACTCCGTTTGCGAAAAAGAAGGGCAAGAAGATTGTGAACAGATAGCTAGCTAAGATCGATTGTATTTAAATCGTAGTCTTCATTTCTCGATTGTATTTCATGGGAACTTTTTGATATCATGAATGTTTTTAAATTTCACGGGCACTTTTTGAATTCATGAGGACACTCGATCTTGATCCCCCTCCACCGCCGCCGATGAGCACCCGCCCCCCCCCCCCCCCCCCGCACCCTCCCCCGCTCCACTGCCGCCGCTGATGATATTTTCAAGTAACAAATTTGAATATATTTTTTAAAAAATTATTACTGTTTTTATAAAAAAATATTACTGTTATGATTTAAACAAGTTTGAACATATTTAAACACAAATAAATATCAAACAACATTTAAAATGCAAAAAAATATTGCGGAGCCTGGGAATCAAACCCAGGAGCTCCTGGTGTGTGTGTTGCGTGCTGACCAATCGGGCTAGTGGGCTGGTTCTGATGTGGATTGGGCTAGGTGTAATATAACCTGTGCTCGAACTGTAATAAAAAAATTCTAACGGCGCACCGCTGCGGGGTGCGCCATTGCTATCTAAAAAAAGATTTCTAATGGCGGACCGCTGTGGGGTGCACCATTGCTATCTAAAAAAAGATTTCTAATGGCGCACCGCTGGGGGGTGCGCCATTGCTATCTAAAAAAAGATTTCTAATGGCGCACCGAGGTGTGGTGCGCCATTAGTAAGCTTCCCCCTAGCTATCTCCCTCTCCATCGCCAGATCCCCTTCGACCCTCTCTCCCTCGCCACCAGATCCCCATCGATCGATCGACCCACCCCCAACCCAACCCTAGAAGCGAGCGAGCGACCGCCTAGGGTTTCGACCACCGCCGTCCGCCGCTCCTCATCCTCCTGTCTGTCGCCTTCGCCGCTCCGTCGCCCCGTCGCCCTCGCCGCTCCGCCCCAACCAAGGTGCTCCCTCCCTCCGCTTCTCCTCTCCACGCCCACCCCAAGGTTTCTCTACAATTCTTCCCTTCCATCTGGTAGCTAGGTCTAGGTCTAGGTCTAGCTGCCACCCGACCCGACCTGACCCGACCCCAGTACGTAGTGGTGAAGGAAATGGGGTAGCTCGTGCTAGGGATTCTGTGATTATCTTCTGCTAGGGATTGTTTATTAGATGGAAATCTGTCAGTGCTCGTGCTAGGCATTTTATCCAATCAGCAATAAATCTTTTTTTGCGGGACCAATCAGCAATAAATCAATGGAGATGTGCCCTCAGTTTGCTGCTGCACATTTTCATGTTCGGTGTACTGCACATTGTTTTAATTATCTTGAATAATCAACCAAATAGATGCCCTGCAAATACATTTTAGATTAGTGGTTTCATGTCTTGGTCTCATTGTTCTTTGTATGTCCCTGTGAAATTGGACATGGCTTGCTGTGTTCTACTTACTACTGAATCAAATGTTATTCCAATTCAATCAATTAGGAATAGACATGTTCATATTTTTTCAGTTTAATATATTTGGTAGCAGTCACATCGTTATGTGATTGAGCTATAGGGCAGTCGAGAGTGCTAATCTTCACATCCTAGAGGGATACTGAGGTTTTGTTCTCATAGTAAGGTTTGGAGTAGGACCGCGGGATTTTCTTTTGAAATGGTTTAAATTTTTTCGAAACGGGGACTCCAGGATATTGATCAGTGACGAAACCAGTCTTAGTTAGTAACACGGGATCCAATTTATGCATTGTATTATTTTTTGAATTATTTCTTCATGCAATCATGCAGTAATCATGGAAACTAGAATTCTGGAGCTTAACTTATCCTGCTTTTGGTGTCATATGCTTTGATAATGGACTAACAAATTGGGCTCACTATCCTCTTGTTCATTCAGTAGCCAGATTTTTATTTAGTCTGACTGTATATAAAGAACCAGCTATGTATATCTCTGTTCCAGTAGTTATGACAAATGTTGCATGTAAAGAAGTGTTTAAGTAAAGTGTCAAGATAATCCGGAAGGGAAACTTTCATCTTATTAGTGTATGTTTCAAAAAGAGTTGCAGTGTGTTTTTTTGTTCTTTGGGAACACATTTATTGAGTTGTTTTGATGGACATTAACATTTTTTATGGACAGTGGGTCATATATTGTATAAAAATATATTGAACTATTGACCAGAAACACTGAAGTCGGAGATTACAAGACTACTTTTGTAGTTTCTAAAGAGATGAAATCTGCACATTTGTATGCTGTCCTGACTAGCTCGTTTCTCTATGTTGGATTGGAAGGGTGGCTCAGATGCAAAATTTTTATGAGGCCCTTGAGAGGCCTTTCGTGTCGTGATGATTTTGTAGGCACCCCGAGAGGCCCTTGAGTTTGCCAGAATGTCGATTAACTTCCGTTCCAGCAAATTCGGGTACTCCATATGTCCTATTTTCAGCAAAGGTCATGCTGAAATTTTCCATGAATTTTAGCATGACTTTGCTAAAAATCGGACATATGAGGTACTTGCTACTAATGCATGGGCCGGGGTATCTTAGTACTTAATTAAGTAGGATCAACCGCCCCTTTATTCTTGCTGCATTAAACCATAGGTGGCAATAGAGCCAAATGATTAGGCCCAACTTAGAAATTCTCCTCAGCATCGATAAACCCTAGATGATAAACCCAACATAGGTGGCAATAGAGCCAACTGATTAGTGCCAAGTGATTAGGCCCAACCTAGGGTGCCTCGGCATCGATAAACCCTAAATGATGAAAACTTAGCATTTAGGGTGCCTCGGCGTCGACAAACCCTAAATAACGAAACCTTGGCTTTTAGGGTGCCTCGATTTCGATGAGAACCTAAATGATGTACGCTTAGGCTTTTAGGGTGCCTCGGCGTCGACAAACCCTAAATGATAAAAGCTTAGCTTTTAGGATGCCTCAGTGTCGACAAACCCTAAATGATGAGACCATGATCTTGTTCCTTGACAATAACCAACTTTTTAACCAAACTTTTTTCCTATTTAGAGTGAAACATGGCCCACAACAATGAGGCCGGCGGTTCGGGCGGCAAGCAATTCTGGGAGCTGTCTTGGAGGAAGAACCTCACCGCTATGAGGACGCCGTGGAAGACACCGATCCTGACTACACAACCCCTAGTGGCGTCGGGGATGACAGCATTGATGATGGCGCCGCGGATGCCACCACTGATGATGGCGGCGCACACACAGATGGCAGCCAACCGAAGAGGCAACGGAAGGACCAGTGCCCGAACGTGCTCGGCACCGTCAGGGAGGAATTTACTGAAGTGAACTCCGACGGGAATCCGACGGCGCCCAAACACGTAGTCAAGGGGTACTCGATTCAGCTCAGGTGCATTCTCCGGAGCACCGCCTCGATCAACACCGAGAACCTAAGGCATAAGGACCGAGGGAATTTGCGCAGCCTCCTCTTCACGAAGCTGCACGAACGATACAAGTTCCCCGCTGAGTTCGCAAACACACGCCTCTCGGGTAATAAAGTGAATGGTGCCGCCCTCACGATGATGAGCACGGCCCTGTCTACTTGGAAAAGCACAGTGAAGGCAATGATTGACAAAGGTGATAGTTATGAGAAGATCAAGGCGAAATATCCTTTGATGAGCGAAGATGACTACAAGGAGTTCAAGATCAAGTGCGAGAGCCCCGCAACCTCCAAATCAAGTAAGTGGGGGAAAGAAATGCGGCAGTTGAACATAGGGGTCCACCAACTCGGTCCCCACAGTTACAGAGTGGCGGAGCCTGTATGGGACAAGGAGGACGCGGAGTGTGCCGAGCAAGTCCTACCGCCCCGCTTCGAGAAATACAGTGACAAGAAGACCAAGAACTTTCTCAGGGCCCGGTACAAGGAGGACCCGGTAACAAAGGAGCTTACCACGGATCCGAAGACCAAGGAGCTTGAGCTTGTTCTGGTAAGGAATACACCCCCACATAATTAGCTCCATATGGTTGCATTCTAATTAATCCCCAATATTTCTAAATGGTTCACGTTCCTTCCGCAGGACAAAGAAAGAAGTAGCACGGGGTCATCTCAGAGCTCCCCTTTCGACACCCCTTTGAATAGGGCGTTGAACGTAATGAAAAACAAGGATAAGCTCAGTAAGCCAACGTCAGCTGGTCGTGTGGCCGGCAAAGGCTTGTCCACAAAATGGTCGTCATACTATACCGCTGGTGGGCGAAAGGAGAAAAAGACCAGCTCGGAAAGCCAGTCGCACGAGGTTGAAGCACTCAAGGCGCATGTGGCGCGGATTCCGGAGATGGTCCAAGAGCAAGTGCAACAAAAACTGGGATCGACGCTCATCGGCATTATGGCTACCTTGATTCATGGGATAAGGAAGTGGATTGCGGGTGGCCAACAGGGGCTGCCCCGATTGCCAGCTTCACGGCCAGCAACTCGCACAACGCGCAGGCGGCGCCATTGGTGTCTCCGACGGCGACGGTATTGGTGTCTACGGCGGCGGTGCCATTTGTTGGGGAACGTAGTAATTTCGAAAATTTTCCTACGCACACGCAAGATCATGGTGATGCACAGCAACGAGAGGGGAGAGTGTTGTCTACGTACCAACGCAGACCGACTGCGGAAGCGATCACACAACGTAGAGGAAGTAGTCGTACGTCTTCTTCCCGATCCGACCGATCCAAGCACCGTTACTCCGGCACCTCCGAGTTCTTAGCACACGTTCAGCTCGATGACGATCCTCGGGCTCCGATCCAGCAAAGCGTCGAGGAAGAGTTCCGTCAGCACGACGGCGTGATGACGATCTTGATGTACTACCGACGCAGGGCTTCGCCTAAGCACTACAACGGTATGATCGAGGTGGAATATGGTGGCAGGGGGCACCGCACACGGCTAAGGAACGATCTCAAGGATCAACTTGTGTGTCTTGGGGTGTCCCCTGCCCCCGTATATAAAGGTTGGAGGAGGGGGGCTGGCCGGCCAGAGAGAGGGAGGCGCAGGGGGAGTCCTACTCCTCCAATCCTATTCCAACTAGGACTCTCAAGGGGGAAAGGAGAGAGAGGGGGGCCGGCCCCTTCTCCTAGTCCTACTAGGACTTGGGGAAGGGGGGGGGCGCCGGCCAGCTGTGGGCTGCCCCTTTTCTCTTTTCCACTAAGGCCCAATAGGCCCATTAGTCTCCCGGGGGGTTCCGGTAACCCTCCCGGTATTTCGGTAAAATCCCGATTTCACCCGGAACACTTCCTATGTCCAAACATAGGCTTCCAATATATCAATCTTTACGTCTCGACCATTTCGAGACTCCTCGTCATGTCCGTGATCTCATCCGGGACTCCGAACAACCTTCGGTACATCAAAATGCATAAACTCATAATAACTGTCATCGTAACGTTAAGCGTGCGGACCCTACGGTTCGAGAACAATGTAGACATGACCGAGACACGTCTCCGGTCAATAACCAATAGCGGGACCTGGATGCCCATATTGGCTCCTACATATTCTACGAAGATCTTTATCGGTCAGACCGCATAACAACATACGTTGTTCCCTTTGTCATCGGTATGTTACTTGCCCGAGATTCGATCGTCGGTATCCAATACCTAGTTCAATCTCGTTACCGGTAAGTCTCTTTACTCATTCCGTAATACATCATCTCACAACTAACATATTAGTTGCAGTGCTTGCAAGGCTTATGTGATGTGCATTACCGAGAGGGCCCAGAGATACCTCTCCGACAATCGGAGTGACAAACCCTAATCTCGAAATACGCCAACCCAACATCTACCATTGGAGACACCTGTAGTACTCCTTTATAATCACCCAGTTACGTTGTGACGTTTGGTAGTACCCAAAGTGTTCCTCCGGTAAACGGGAGTTGCATAATCTCATAGTTATAGGAACATGTATAAGTCATGAAGAAAGCAATAGCAACATACTAAACGATCGGGTGCTAAGCTAATGGAATGGGTCATGTCAATCAGATCATTCAACTAATGATGTGACCTCGTTAATCAAATAACAACTCTTTGTTCATGGTTAGGAAACATAACCATCTTTGATTAACGAGCTAGTCAAGTAGAGGCATACTAGTGACACTCTGTTGGTCTATGTATTCACACATGTATTATGTTTCCGTTTAATACAATTCTAGCATGAATAATAAACATTTATCATGATATAAGGAAATAAATAATAACTTTATTATTGCCTCTAGGGCATATTTCCTTCAGTCTCCCACTTGCACTAGAGTCAATAATCTAGATTACACTGTAATGATTCTAACACCCATGGAGCCTTGGTGCTGATCATGTTTTGCTCGTGGAAGAGGCTTAGTCAACGGGTCTGCAACGTTCAGATCCGTATGTATCTTGCAAATCTCTATGTCTCCCACCTGGACTAAATCCCGGATGGAGTTGAAGCGTCTCTTGATGTGTTTGGTCCTTTTGTGAAATCTGGATTCCTTTGCCAAGGCAATTGCACCAGTATTGTCACAGAAGATTTTCATTGGACCCGATGCACTAGGTATGACACCTAGATCGGATATGAACTCCTTCATCCAGACTCCTTCGTTTGCTGCTTCCGAAGCAGCTATGTACTCCGCTTCACATGTAGATCCCGCTACGACGCTTTGTTTAGAACTGCACCAACTGATAGTTCCACCGTTTAAAGTAAACACGTATCCGGTTTGCGATTTAGAATCGTCCGGATCAGTGTCAAAGCTTGCATCAACGTAACCTCTTACGGTGAGCTCTTTGTCACCTCCATATACGAGAAACATGTCCTTAGTCCTTTTCAGGTATTTCAGGATGTTCTTGACCGCTGTCCAGTGATCCATTCCTGGATTACTTTGGTACCTCCCTGCTAAACTTATAGCAAGGCACACATCAGGTCTGGTACACAGCATTGCATACATGATAGAGCCTATGGCTGAAGCATAGGGAACATCTTTCATTTTCTCTCTATCTTCTGCAGTGGTCGGGCATTGAGTCTGACTCAACTTCACACCTTGTAACACAGGCAAGAACCCTTTCTTTGCTTGATCCATTTTGAACTTCTTCAAAATTTTGTCAAGGTATGTGCTCTGTGAAAGTCCAATTAAGCGTTTTGATCTATCTCTATAGATCTTTATGCCTAATATGGATGCAGCTTCCCCGAGGTCTTTCATCAAAAAACTTTTATTCAAGTATCCCTTTATGCTATCCAGAAATTCTATATCATTTCCAATCAGCAATATGTCATCCACATATAATATTAGAAATGCTACAGAGCTCCCACTCACTTTCTTGTAAATACAGGCTTCTCCAAAAGTCTGTATAAAGCCAAATGCTTTGATCACACTATCAAAGCGTTTATTCCAACTCCGAGATGCTTGCACCAGTCCATAAATGGATCGCCGGAGTTTGCATACTTTGTTAGCTCCCTTTGGATCAACAAAACCTTCTGGTTGTATCATATACAACTCTTCTTCCAGAAATCCATTCAGGAATGCAGTTTTGACATCCATCTGCCATATTTCATAATCATAAAATGCGGCAATTGCTAACATAATTCTGACGGACTTAAGCATCGCTACGGGTGAGAAGGTCTCATCGTAGTCAACCCCTTGAACTTGTCGAAAACCTTTCGCGACAAGTCGAGCTTTATAGACAGTAATATTACCGTCAGCGTCAGTCTTTTTCTTGAAGATCCATTTATTCTCAATTGCTTGCCGATCATCGGGCAAGTCAACCAAAGTCCATACTTTGTTTTCATACATGGATCCCATCTCATATTTCATGGCTTCAAGCCACTTTGCGGAATCTGGGCTCACCATCGCTTCTTCATAGTTCGTAGGTTCATCATGATCTAGCATCATGACTTCCAGAACTGGATTACCGTACCACTCTGGTGCGGATCTCACTCTGGTTGATCTACGTGGTTCAGTAGTATCTTGTTCTGAAGCTTCATGATCATCATCATTAGCTTCCTCACTGATTGGTATAGGTGTCGCAGAAACAGTTTTCTGTGATGTACTATTTTCCAATAAGGGAGCAGGTATAGTTACCTCGTCAAGTTCTACTTTCCTCCCACTCACTTCTTTCGAGAGAAACTCCTTCTCTAGAAAGTTTCCGAATTTAGCAACAAAAGTCTTGCCTTCGGATCTGTGATAGAAGGTGTATCCAATAGTTTCCTTTGGATATCCTACAAAGACACATTTCTCCGATTTGGGTTCGAGCTTATCAGGTTGAAGCTTTTTCACATAAGCATCGCAGCCCCAAACTTTAAGAAACGAAAACTTTGGTTTCTTGCCAAACCATAGTTCATAAGGTGTCGTCTCAACGGATTTTGATGGTGCCCTATTTAACATGAATGCGGCCGTCTCTAAAGCATAACCCCAAAACGATAGCGGTAAATCAGTAAGAGACATCATAGATCGCACCATATCTAGTAAAGTACGATTACGACGTTCGGACACACCATTACGCTGTGGTGTTCCGGGTGGCGCGAGTTGCGAAACTATTCCACAATTTTTCAAATGTACACCAAACTCGTAACTCAAATATTCTCCTCCACGATCAGATCGTAGAAACTTTATTTTCTTGTTACGATGATTTTCAACCTCACTCTGAAATTCTTTGAACTTTTCAAATGTTTCAGACTTATGTTTCATTAAGTAGATATACCCATATCTGCTTAAATCATCTATGAAGGTGAGAAAATAACGATATCTGCCACGAGCCTCAATATTCATCGGACCACATACATCGGTATGTATGATTTCCAATAAATCTGTTGCTCTCTCCATAGTACCGGAGAACGGTGTTTTAGTCACCTTGCCTATGAGCCACGGTTCGCAAGTACCAAGTGATTCATAATCAAGTGGTTCCAAAAGCCCATCAGTATGGAGTTTCTTCATGCGCTTTACACCGATATGACCTAAACGGCAGTGCCACGAATAAGTTGCACTATCATTATTAACTTTGCATCTTTTGGCTTCTACATTATGAATATGTGTATCGCTATCTTCGAGATTCAACAAGAATAGACCACTCTTCAAAGGTGCGTGACCATAAAAGATATTACTCATATAAATAGAACAACCATTATTCTCTGATTTAAATGAATAACCGTCTCGCATCAAACAAGATCTAGATATAATGTTCATGCTCAACGCTGGCACCAAATAACAATTATTTAGGTCTAATATTAATCCCGAAGGTAGATGTAGAGGTAGCGTGCCGACCGCGATCACATCGACTTTGGAACCGTTTCCCACGCGCATTGTCACCTCGTCCTTTGCTAGCGTCCGCTTATTCCGTAGTCCTTGTTTCGAGTTGCAAATATTAGCAACAGAACCAGTATCAAATACCCAGGTGCTACTGCGAGCTCTAGTAAGGTACACATCAATAACATGTATATCACATATACCTTTGTTCTCTTTGCCATCCTTCTTATCCGCCAAATACTTGGGGCAGTTCCGCTTCCAGTGACCAGTCTGCTTGCAGTAGAAGCACTCAGTTTTAGGCTTAGGTCCAGACTTGGGTTTCTTCTCCTGAGCAGCAACTTGCTTGCTGTTCTTCTTGAAGTTTCCCTTCTTCTTCCCTTTGCCCTTTTTCTTGAAACTAGTGGTTTTGCTAACCATCAACACTTGATGCTCCTTCTTGATTTCTACCTCCGCAGCTTTCAGCATTGCGAAGAGCTCGGGAATAGTCTTGTTCATCCCTTGCATATTATAGTTCATCACGAAGCTCTTGTAGCTTGGTGGCAGTGATTGGAGAATTCTGTCAATGACGCAGTCATCTGGAAGATTAACTCCCATCTGAATCAAGTGATTATTATACCCAGACATTTTGAGTATATGCTCACTGACAGAACTGTTCTCCTCCATCTTGCAGCTATAGAACTTATTGGAGACTTCATATCTCTCAATTCGGGCATTTGCTTGAAATATTAACTTCAACTCCTGGAACATCTCATATGCACCATGACGTTCAAAACGTCGTTGAAGTCCCGATTCTAAGCCGTAAAGCATGGCACACTGAACTATCGAGTAGTCATCAGCTTTGCTCTGCCAGACGTTCATAACATCTGGCGTTGCTCCAGCAACAGGCCTGTCACCCAGCGGTGCTTCCAGGACGTAATTCTTCTGTGCAGCAATGAGGATAATCCTCAGGTTACGGACCCAGTCCGTGTAATTGCTACCATCATCTTTCAAATTTGCTTTCTCAAGGAACGCATTAAAATTCAACGGAACAACAGCACGAGCCATCTATCTACAATCAGCATAAACAAGCAAGATACTATCAGGTACTAAGTTCATGATAAGTTTAAGTTCAGTTAATCAAATTACTTGAGAACTCCCACTTAGATAGACATCCCTCTAATCCTCTAAGTGATCACGTGATCCAAATCAACTAAACCATAACCGATCATCACGTGAGATGTAGTAGTTTTCAATGGTGAACATCGTTATGTTGATCATATCTACTATATGATTCACGCTCGACCTTTCGGTCTCCGTGTTCCGAGGCCATATCTGTATATGCTTGGCTCGTCAAGTATAACCTGAGTATTCTGCGTGTGCAACTATTTTGCACCCGTTGTATTTGGACGTAGAGCTTATCACACCCGATCATCACGTGGTGTCTGGGCACGACGAACTTTGGCAACGGTGCATACTCAGGGAGAACACTTCTTGATAATTTTAGTGAGAGATCATCTTATAATGCTACCGTCAATCAAAGCAAGATAAGATGCATAAAAAGGGATAAACATCACATGCAATCAATATAAGTGATATGATATGGCCATCATCATCTTGTGCTTGTGATCTCCATCTCCGAAGCACCGTCATGATCACCATCGTCACCGGCGCGACACCTTGATCTCCATCGTAGCATCGTTGTCGTCTCGCCAATCTTATGCTTCCACGACTATCACTACCGCTTAGTAATAAAGTAAAGCATTACATCGCGATTGCATTGCATACAATAAAGCGACAACCATATGGCTCCTGCCAGTTGCTGATAACTCGGTTACAAAACATGATCATCTCATACAATAAAATCAGCATCATGCCTTGACCATATCACATCACAACATACCCTGCAAAAACAAGTTAGACGTCCTCTACTTTGTTGTTGCAAGTTTTACGTGGCTGCTACGGGCTTAAGTAAGAACTCATCTCACCTACGCATCAAAACCACAACGATAGTTCGTCAAATAGACTCCGTTTTAACCTTCTCAAGGACCGGGCGTAGTCACACTTGGTTCAACTAAAGTTGGAGAGACAGTCTTCCGCAAGCCATCTATGTGCAAAGCACGTCGAGGGAACCGGTCTCGCGTAAGAGTACGCGTAAGGTTGGTCCGGATCGTCTCACCCAACAATACCGCCGAACCAAAGTATGACATGCTGGTAGGCAGTATGACTTGTATCGCCCACAACTCACTTGTGTTCTACTCGTGCAAATAACATCAAACCATAAAACCTAGGCTCTGATGCCACTGTTGGGGAACGTAGTAATTTCGAAAATTTTCCTACGCACACGCAAGATCATGGTGATGCACAGCAACGAGAGGGGAGAGTGTTGTCTACGTACCAACGCAAACCGACTGCGGAAGCGATCACACAACGTAGAGGAAGTAGTCGTACGTCTTCTTCCCGATCCGACCGATCCAAGCACCGTTACTCCAGCACCTCCGAGTTCTTAGCACACGTTCAGCTCGATGACGATCCTCGGGCTCCGATCCAGCAAAGCGTCGAGGAAGAGTTCCGTCAGCACGACGGCGTGATGACGATCTTGATGTACTACCGACGCAGGGCTTCGCCTAAGCACTACAACGGTATGATCGAGGTGGAATATGGTGGCAGGGGGCACCGCACACGGCTAAGGAACGATCTCAAGGATCAACTTGTGTGTCTTGGGGTGTCCCCTGCCCCCGTATATAAAGGTTGGAGGAGGGGGGCTGGCCGGCCAGAGAGAGGGAGGCGCAGGGGGAGTCCTACTCCTACCGGGAGTAGGACTCCCCCCTCCAATCCTATTCCAACTTGGACTCTCAAGGGGGAAAGGAGAGAGAGGGGGGGCCGGCCCCTTCTCCTAGTCCTACTAGGACTTGGGGAAGGGGGGGGGGGGGGCGCCGGCCAGCTGTGGGCTGCCCCTTTTCTCTTTTCCACTAAGGCCCAATAGGCCCATTAGTCTCCCGGGGGGTTCCGGTAACCCTCCCGGTATTCCGGTAAAATCCCGATTTCACCCGGAACACTTCCTATGTCCAAACATAGGCTTCCAATATATCAATCTTTACGTCTCGACCATTTCGAGACTCCTCGTCATGTCCGTGATCTCATCCGGGACTCCGAACAACCTTCGGTACATCAAAATGCATAAACTCATAATAACTGTCATCGTAACATTAAGCATGCGGACCCTACGGTTCGAGAACAATGTAGACATGACCGAGACACGTCTCCGGTCAATAACCAATAGCGGGACCTGGATGCCCATATTGGCTCCTACATATTCTACGAAGATCTTTATCGGTCAGACCGCATAACAACATACGTTGTTCCCTTTGTCATCGGTATGTTACTTGCCCGAGATTCGATCGTCGGTATCCAATACCTAGTTCAATCTCGTTACCGGCAAGTCTCTTTACTCGTTCCGTAATACATCATCTCACAACTAACATATTAGTTGCAGTGCTTGCAAGGCTTATGTGATGTGCATTACCGAGAGGGCCCAGAGATACCTCTCCGACAATCGGAGTGACAAACCCTAATCTCGAAATACGCCAACCCAACATCTACCATTGGAGACACCTGTAGTACTCCTTTATAATCACCCAGTTACGTTGTGACGTTTGGTAGTACCCAAAGTGTTCCTCCGGTAAACGGGAGTTGCATAATCTCATAGTTATAGGAACATGTATAAGTCATGAAGAAAGCAATAGCAACATACTAAACGATCGGGTGCTAAGCTAATGGAATGGGTCATGTCAATCAGATCATTCAACTAATGACGTGACCTCGTTAATCAAATAACAACTCTTTGTTCATGGTTAGGAAACATAACCGTCTTTGATTAACGAGCTAGTAAAGTAGAGGCATACTAGTGACACTCTGTTGGTCTATGTATTCACACATGTATTATGTTTCCGGTTAATACAATTCTAGCATGAATAATAAACATTTATCATGATATAAGGAAATAAATAATAACTTTATTATTGCCTCTAGGGCATATTTCCTTCACAATTGTTGTCTTCGGTGGCGGCGGTATTGGTGTCTCCGACGCCGGCATTGGAGCTTAATGCACCCGGGTGTACGCCAGCCGGCACCTCGCCAGCACGCGGCCCCTCCGTCAGTTGCACACCCGCCGTTGGTGGTGCCTTGACATTAGCCAAGCTCGACGGCATCACGGTAACTAAGCCTCTCGGCCGAGGACTTCATCTCCTTGCCTTTGACTGGGCATCCCTGACACCCTACATGTTTTCGCAGGGCGCCGCCGACGTTCCTTGCACTCTCCTGCACTTTGTGGGCGGCGAGTTGGTCGATGTCGCCAAGGGCAGAATCGTTCAACCGGGCAACCCCGTGTTCCACGGTAATCCGATGCCACCCACAATGTATAGGGTTGAAGTGGTTCGGGTGCTGCCAGGCTGCGACGAGCTGTTACCTCCGATTCACCCTGCTGGGGCCGACGAAGAAGATGAGATGACCCTCAGCGCATGCGTAAGCTGGCCCCTGCTTTGGCCGAAGAGCCAGATTCGTTTAGGGGCGGGGGACACCACCCCACAGACAAGACCGCCAGTCATGCCGGTGCCAAGCCATGGCAAGAATGCCGCAATGCTACCGGACATGCCGGACATCCCTATGGCACAGGATCCGGACATGCATATGGCACAGGATCCGGACGACGACGACAACGACGATGGTACATTTACCAACGTCGATAAGTACTATGCCGAACATGGGTACGGTGACGAGTTCTGTGGGCCTCCTTCTCAAGAACCCAAACAAGACGAC
This sequence comes from Triticum monococcum, assembly GCA_034509565.1. Lineage (NCBI taxonomy): Eukaryota > Viridiplantae > Streptophyta > Magnoliopsida > Poales > Poaceae > Triticum > Triticum monococcum. Next base: position 36,667,521 of record CM067841.1, on the reverse strand, counting down.
CGTGATCTAGCTGGTACGGCGGAGAAACCCAATTGCAACAGGCGTCGTCTGGCATTCAGTTCTCAGGAGACGCCTCCAGCTGCCGCCTTCACCGAGCCTCAGATAGCGGAGGTGCCAAATATTATCAGCCCCAACACGCTCAAGAAGGCGGTGTGTGAGCAGAACTCGGTCCCATTACAGCAGATCGAGAAGAAGGGCCGGAAACGGCCGACTAAAAAGGGCGCCGGTGCGAGCCAGCCGGCACCGAGTACGATCCGTGCTCAGGACGGGCCACCTTCACCTAAGGATATCTCAAGGAGGATGCATGTGGCGGGTAGGGCGATTCTACTGACAAATATGCTCAATGCTGCAACCGGTGCTATGCGGAGTCTGCACGACAGTGTTCTTTCTTTGGAGAAGCGGCGTCTCAAAGAGAATGATGTGGCATACCCGGTTTTCGTGGCCAAGGTGCCAGAGTGCAAGGGCTTTGTGGATGGCGCCATCAGGGGTACGATCGTCCTGCGGTTTGATGACATCTTTGCTATGTTCAACCTTCATCCGCTGCACTACACCTTCGTTCGGCTGTTTTCACTGAGTATGGAGATGCGGATCATTAGAGACAAGACCCCGGACATCGTGATCGTCGACCCCTTCTACATGCGTGCCAACCTCTTGAGCAGTGCTGGGGACCGCCAAGTCGCGAGTTCACACCTCGAAGACGTCATTCTAGCAAACCCAGATAAGGATAACTTCCTTGTGGCTTACTTTCCCGAGTAAGTCATCCCTTAACCGCCCCGTAACATATGATTTATTAGATTTCGATTGCTCTTTTTTTCTAACATTCCGTGTTCTGTGCAGTGACACACATTGCACACTCATCCTCTTAAGCCCGAAATATTCCATGGCCACGTATTTCAACCCGAACCGTAACTCCAAGATAGACTACACAAATATCAAGAAAGTTCTTGATGATGTTCTCCCTGGCTACGCCAAATCTGGAGGCACCTTCATCAGGGCAGTTCGTAAGTACGGCAAGCACGTGTTCGCCCACAATACGACGTTCTGCTGCGTCAAGCAGCCGCCTGGCGGTCAGAAGGATGCCTACTACGCCCTCCATCACATGCGGGCGATCGTAAGGGACCATCATCACCTTCTGCTACAAAATAATCTCAAAGATTGGGCCGCGAGCTTGTCGGCAATCCAGGACGCGGACATTAGACAAGAATTCTTTCGCATCCAGTCGGAGTTTGCGGACATCATCCATCAAGATGTCCTTCATACCTCGGGGCAGTTCTTGCTCAGATATAACCCATCCAACATTGAGATAGAAGGAATGCTACAAATGCAGGCTGACAACGCCCGTGATTTCATGACCATCACGACAGACGGCGGCTTCATCCACGCTCCTGTCCATGAGTCGAGTCGAAAGTAGTGATGTGTAGTTCTGAAACATTGATTGGCTCATGTTGTAATTAAACTTTAATGAATTGTATGTCTCTTTGGTTTGGATAGTCGTTCAACTTAGATGTAATCGATGCTATTTATTAGTAGGGCCATGAATCATGCTATTAATGTCTTGCTTTTCTCTTCCGATCCTCTTGTTGCATACTTATATATTGCTTATGTATGTATTGTCTGTTGTTTGGCTTGTGCATAGAGATGCCGTCATATGTCGTGTACAAGGGTAAGGTTCCTGGAGTCTACGACGACTGGGAGGAGTGTCGGAGACAGGTTCACCGTTTCAGCGGTAACAGTTACAAAGGGTACACCACTAGGGCGGAGGCCGAATCTAGATACACCCGCTATCTAGCGGGAGAGAGGAGGGAGCGTTGGAGGAACCGGATGAAGACCAGTTTGATCGCGATGATGCTCATCGTGATGACCGCAGGTCTCTTCTATGTGATGGTAGTTTAGATGATTGATATCGACTTGTAATGTGAAGACAAACTCGATACTCGCGGTCTTGAGACTTGTAATGTTTTATCTTTGTTCGGTCTTTTGAATTCGGAGACTAATATGATGAATTGTATTCGGAGACTAATCTTCTATTGTATTCGATGAATCTGCTGTTGCTGTGTGCTACTGTCTATATTCTGTCAAATAATATATTTTGTAACCTGTGCAAAAATCAGAAAAGTAAAAAAACCAAATATTCATACTAATGGCGCATCACCACAAGGTGCGCCATTAGTATGCCAAAGGATACTAATGGCGCATCAAGATAGAGTGCGCCATTAGTATGCCAAAGGATACTAATGGCGCATCAAGACAGAGTGCGCCATTAGTATACCAAGTATACTAATGGCGCATCTATCCGCAGTGCGCCATTAGTGTGCCAAAGCACATGGTTAAATATGGCCCCTGGGAGGCACACTAGTGGCGCATGGTGTTATATACTAATGGCGCACTTGGTGGTGCGCCATTAGTATACCAGATACTAATGGCGCACCAGTGGTGCGCCATTAGTAAAAATTACTAGTGGCGTGCTAGTAATGGCGCAACAGTGATGCGCCATTGGTAGGCAAAACTGGTGCGCCATTAGTAGGTCTTTTCCTAGTAGTTAGTGCTGGTATGATCGCATCCAACATGTTACCCCCGTCTTCGTCCCTTATGCTTGCCCCTCCCAGCCCCACTACAAAGACGATTGTACTTTGCTTTCCCCGCCGCTAGACGCGTGAATAATGAGCAACGAGCTAAAACTTACCATAAACGTGCAAAATAATTAAACGTGGTAAATATATGCCGCGCACGTGCCTTTTGTTTTGCACGCCACGCAAAAAATAATTAAAAAGGGAATGCAACACGAGGACTTCCCAGGCACTCTTAACTTCGGAGTTCTGATGGGATCCGGTGCTTCAGTGCTGGTATGATCGCATCCGACATGTTACCCCCGTCTTCGTCCCTTATGCTTGCCCCTCCCAGCTCCACTACAAAGACGATTGTACTTTGCTTTGCCCGCCACTAGATGCGTGAATAATGAGCAACGAGCTAAAACTTACCGCAAACGTGCAAAATAATAAAACGTGGTAAATATATGCCGCGCACGTGCGTTTTGTTTTGCATGGCACGCAAAAAAAATTAAAAAGGGAATGCAACACGAGGACTTCTCAGGAGGTCACCCATCTTAGTACTACTCTCGCCCAAGCACGCTTAACTTCGGAGTTCTGATGGGTCCGGTGCTTTAGTGCTGGTATGATCGGATCCGACATGTTACCCCCATCTTCGTCCCTTATGCTTGCCCCTCCCAGCTCCACAACAAAGACCATTGTACTTTGCTTTGCCTGCCGCTAGACGCATGAATAATGAGCAACGAGCTAAAACTTACCGCAAACGTGCAAAATAATAAAACGTGGTAAATATATGCCGCTCGTGCGTTTTGTTTTGCACATCACACAAAAAAATTAAAAAGGGAATGCAACACGAGGACTTTCCAGGAGGTCACCCATCCTAGTACTACTCTCGCCCAAGCATGCTTAACTACGGAGTTCTGATGGGATCCGGTGCTTTAGTGCTGGTATGATCGCATCCGACATGTTACCCCCGTCTTCGTCCCTTAAGCTTGCCCCTCCCAGCTCCACTACAAAGACGATTGTACTTTACTTTGCCCGCCGCTAGACGCGTGAATAATGAGCAACGAGCTAAAACTTACCGCAAACGTGCAAAATAATAAAACATGGTAAATATATAACGCGCACGTGCGTTTTGTTTTGCATGTCACGCAAAAAAAATTAAAAAGGGAATGCAACACGAGGACTGCCCAGGAGGTCACCATCCTAGTACCACTCTCGCCCAAGCACGCTTAACTTCGGAATTCTGATGGGATCCAGTGCTTTAGTGCTTGTATGATTGCATCCACTACAAGGATACCCTCTATAAAGCAACACATATTTTACAACATTTTGACTATAGGTTGCAAAATTTACGGTAGATACGCATATAAGCATTGTACCATATGTGTTGCAGGCTTGTAGCTCGTGACCTATTGTGGTACAATTGCGACCGGCCAAACTAAAACAAAGCCGAACACATAAAACCAGCCTCTTGTCTAGCCCGGCCCAAGTTGGTTATCATATTAACCTAGATCGTTCCCCCTCTCGAGCCTATAGGCTCCCTCGCCGGCCGCCTCCCCTCGACCTACCCTGCATCCCGGAGCGCGCCCCTCACCGCTCGCCTGAGATCCTCCGTCCCGGCTCGCCGCCCCTCACCAGTCACCACTCCCCTGCGACCCTCCATCCCGGCGCATCGTCCCTCGTCACCACTCCCCTGATACCCTGCATCTCGGCGCGCCGCCCCTCGTCATCGCTCCCCTGCGACCAACTGCGTCTACTACCTCCGCATGGGGGCCTGCGACTACGGGAAGAGCTGCAGCTACAACCACCCTCGCGATCGCGCCGCCGCGGTGAGCCGGGCCGCTCCTCTTGTCCCAATTTTGTTTCCCCCATCATGCTCTGCTTCACTTTAGTCTAGTTGGGGATTGCTACTTACGACTTGTCAATCCCTGATAATGAACGACGGACTGAATTACAGCTGGTTGGTGTGGAGGGGAGCTTCCAGCTAAAGCCTCTTTCTCTGATTGAATTGATTCTAGTTGTGGCTTAGGAGCTTGTCACCAGTCCATGGAAGTGAAACTTGATTGTGCAGTCGTTGGTTGTTGTTATTGATTATGTGATTGACTGATTGTATAATAAGGCCTGTTGTCCTATTCTCGTGGTTGATGTTGATGATTCAAAGTTCCACTTTCCGCTTACGGTGCCACTTGCTTATGTTGTAGGACTGATCATTCACTCTGTCATATGGTCATATTTGTTTCCGAGACTTCAGAGCAGGTTACAATATCAATTTTCTCTACTAAGTAATAATTACCGCCACTCGGTGCAGAGAAATGCAATGGCACTCAAGCACTGAATATGTTGCAATGGACATGGCCCCAAAACTTTCTCCCTCTCTTTTATTTGAGTCACAATTCAGTAAATTTTTTTACATATTTCATTCGCTTAAAAGACCATTTAGATCTCTATGTTCTCTACTACTACAAATTGAGGAGTAACTTGACAGCTTTATGCAGCTTGGTCGACTAGGCCGCTGTGACGCTGGGGGAGAAGGACATCGGTGCAGAGCATGGCAAAGCCGAGTACTTGTTGGATCTGAGGGTTTTTGATCCACAGTTCTCCGCATGATCATTCATCAGCATCTGGTGACATTAGCACTCAGCTGCATAAGGCTTTCTCCCCACTACAGTTGGAGTTCAAGAGCGTAAGGAAGGTAATCTGGTGATTAATCACTGTTGCTTGTCAAAAAACTCTGAAAAATATTACTGAGTACATCTACAACGAGCCATGCTTGCCATTTAAAAAGATGTTTATGTGAGCTGCATGTCATATCAATTTTTTTTATGCAAGCAGATCTTGCGATTTACTTATGATTTATGAACAGAAATTATTTACTGCGTAACCCCTAAATATAGTAGAAGAGAAACAAATCTTGTAAAACTATGCTGAGACGAGTAGTACTTATTTAGTCAAGCGACATGTTAGATAAAATTCCACACCTATGACAACTTATCTGACTTCTGTATTTTTTAAAGATAGCTGAACTAGATTGTGTTCCAGGAATACAAAACCATGGATGTTTTCCATTTATTCACTTGGCTTTTGGAATTTGATTGATGTCCCCTTCTCCTATTATTAACAACATATACCTACACGGTTCTGTCTGCTGGTTTGCCAAATTCTAGACACTTTTGTGGTTCGTGCTTCCACTTTATACCATGCTTGCCTACATCCGTAGTGTCACTCCTTTATTCTCTTGATGTGCTTTTCCTTTACAAGGAAGAATACACACCATGCGGAAAAGAGAAGTACAATTGTAGCATATGGCAACTTTATAAATACTTCCATGTTTCTGATTCATCATGAGGTCATGTACTGATGGATTGCAAAAAGAAAAAGAAAAATAATGTCAATTGTTTATATATCACTTTAATTGGCATGGTCCATCTGTAGTGTCGTTCAATTATTAGACCACATTCAATATTATTTTTTGGATTCCTGCAACTTCCAACTAAATAGATCGATGTATCTATATCTGATTTGTATTTGTAGTCTACAAACAAGACATCCTAATTATTTGTTCAAACATACTACAATTTTGTTTTCTCTGCCGTGTCTTCTCCTTTTCTTAATAGTGTCACTGCCTTTGATTTATCTGCTCAGATGTGCTATTTAGAGTTTGATCTGGATATATACTAGCTATTTTATTAGGAGTTGGTGGTAAAGATGAACTAATGGTTGATCCGCCCTGCTGTCCATGCTGCACTTCATGCAAAATCATTGGGCCAGTACTGGGGGTACTTCATTTATGATGGATCTTATGCTTCAAAGCTTCTTTTATTGTCTAATATGTTTTATTTGTACTAATTTGGTAAACTTAATTTATCTTTTGGCTTAATATGTCCCAGGTATTGATATAGTAATATTTTTTACTTGATTAATTGCCAAACATACTGCTTCAGTATCTTCCAGTAGGTGCCTCAGAATTATGCAGTTGATCACACCATACTGCTACTCGAATAAAAATGTCTATGTTTGTGTTCTACACTGAAGCTATCATATGAAGTTTAATTATTTTCAGCGTCCATCCCCAAAACTACTTTGTTTGTAGTGAAAGGCTTCATAGAATTTCATAGATGTTACACATCATGAGATTAACCTGTAGAAGAATGTATTCATAACCATATAGTAGAGGAAAAGATGCAAACTTGACATATCTTGGCCTCTCATCCTTTTCTGTTATATGTCGCGTTTCTATTAATTATTTTGCTTGACATGATTCTGCGAATGGTAACTTTGATTTTCTCCAACAGGTAGGAACAAAAGTATTTTTAATGATCCTAAAAAATCATAACACATGTAGCTCTTGCTACAGTTGTAAGTTGTGATCCTAAATTTGAACTTGATGGTGCTGACATTATTAATGAATTCTGGGTAGTGCATGCTGATATGGCACTTGTGAAAACTGAAGATTGGGTATGGAGTGGCAAAAACTACAGTACTCTTGGCAATGCAGATTTGTTTTTGCATCTCAACCTTTGTAAGTGACTAATATCCTGCCTCTATCACTACTTGCATCATGTCAATGCACTGTGTGTTAACAGTTCATTTTGTTTTTTTGTTTGTAGATTCAAAAGATAAATGGATGATCTATTGGTGTGTGTGGCAAGTATACTACAAGGATGATGATGATGATGTCGTTCCTGTTCATGATGATGAAGACAGATGGTTTCAGTTTTAGCTAAGTTGTAGGGACGATGTTCCTGTTGGACGATGTTCGTCGGTTGTGTTTTAGTTAAGTTGTAGGGATGTTTATGGATGCTTCCAATTTAAGTTTCGCCGTCAAGAAACATTTAGATTATACTTCCCATTTGGATGATTTTTGTTGTGTAATGTCCACTATTGTAATCCAACAGTTTTATTTAATATATGATTTCTTCCTCCCTTGAGTATATCCTCTTGTTTTTCTTTACTGGGAATTCATAATTATCACCATTATGTAGAGCACTAATTTAATTGCTGGCATTATGTATAAAAAATTATGATTCACATTATATATGACCCGAAGTGTTGCAAACTCTCCGTTGCCAAGCCCTGGAACTTTGTTTCCTATACAATAAGCACCAACACATAGAAGTGTTGTACAAGTCTGTTTTATGTGTTGTATTCTTGCAACGGTCTCTTTTACCAACGATAATATAAGTGTTGCATTATGCGCTAGCAACACCGGATAAGGCAACACATCCTAAACCGTTGGTAAAGACACTAACAATGCATATATGGACTTCTAGATACGGAAAAATGCGTTGCTAAAGAGGGGTTCTTGTTGTAGTGATCCGACATGTTACCGCCGTCTTCGTCCCTTATGCTTGCCCCTCCCAGCTCCACTATAAAGACGATTGTACTTTGCTTTGCCCGCCGCTAGACACGTGAATAATGGGCAACGAGCTAAAACTTAACGCAAACGTGCAAAATAATAAAACATGATAAATATATGCCGCGCACGTGCGTTTTGTTTTGCACGTCACACAAAAAAAATTAAAAAGGGAATGCACAACATGAGGACTTCCCAGGAGGTCACCCATCCTAGTACTACTCTCGCCCAAGCACGCTTACCTTCGATGTTCTGATGGGATCCGTGCTTTAGTGCTGGTATGATCGCATCTGACATGTTACCCCCGTTTTCGTCCCTTTTGCTTGCCCCTCCCAGCTCCACTACACAGACGATTGTATTTGCTTTGCCCACCGCTAGACGCGTGAATAATGAGCAACGAGCTAAAACTTACCGCAAACATGCAAAATAATAAAATGTGGTAAATATATTCCGCGCACGTGCGTTTTGTTTTGCACGTCACGCAAAAAAAATTAAAATGGGAATGCAACACGAGGACTTCCCAAGCATGCTTAACTTCGTAGTTCTGATGGGATCCGGTGCTTTAGTGCTGGTATGATCACATCCGACATGTTACCCCCGTCTTCGTCCCTTATGCTTGCCCCTCCCAGCTCCACTACAAAGACGATTGTACTTTGCTTTGCCCATCGCTAGACACGTGAATAATGAGCAACGAGCTAAAACTTACCGCAAACGTGCAAAATAATAAAATGTGGTAAATATATGCCGCGCACGTGCATTTTGTTTTGCACGTCATGCAAAAAAAACCCAGCTCCACTACAAAGACGATTGTACTTTGCTTTGCCCGCCGCTAGACGCGTGAATAATGAGCAACGAGCTAAAACTTACCGCAAACGTGCAAAATGATAAAACGTGGTAAATATATGCCGCTCACGTGCGTTTTGTTTTGCACGTCACGCAAAAAAAATTAAAAAGGGAATGCAACACGAGGACTTCCCAAGAGGTCACCCATCCTAGTACTACCCTCGCCCAAGCACGTTTAACTTCGGAGTTCTGATGGGATCCGGTGCTTTAGTGCTGGTATGATCGCATCCAACATGTTACCCCCGTCTTCGTCCCTTATGCTTGCCCCTCCCAGCTCCACTACAAAGACCATTGTACTTTGCTTTGCCCGTCGCTAGACGCGTGGATAATGAGCAACGAGCTAAAACTTACCGCAAACATGCAAAATAATAAAACGTGGTAAATATATGCCACGCATGTGCGTTTTGTTTTGCACGTCATGCAAAAAATATTAAAAATGGAATGCAACACAAGGACTTCCCAGGAGGTCACCATCCTAGTACTACTCTCACCTAACACGCTTAACTTCGGAATTCTGATGGGATCCAGTGCTTTAGTGCTTGTATGATCGCATCCCACATGTTACCCCCGTCTTCGTCCCTTATGCTTGCCCCTCCCAGCTCCACTACAAAGATGATTGTACTCTGCTTTGCCCGCCGCTAGACGCGTGAATAATGAGCAACTTGTGCACGGGCAGTCGCAGCACCCCGCGGCAAGGCTTGCCGGGTGAACCGCCAAGGTCCTCCGTGGTTCCTTTGGAGCCGTTCAAGAGCAAAGTATCCAAGGCCCCAGCAAGAGGAACTTGCCGGGAAGGAGACAAGACCCCGGCAAGAGGAACTTGCCGGGAAAAAGCACAAAGACCCCGGCAGGAGGAGCTTGCCGGGAAGACCAACCAAGACATCTCAAGGAACTTGCCGCAATGCATCATGTGTCCCGGCAAGACCCGGTGAGCAACAAGCTCCCGGACGCGACAAGACCCGGTGAGCGAAAAGCTCCCGGACGCGACAAGACAGCATCCGCGGCAAGGCGCTTGCCGCGGCAAGCTACTACTCCGCAGCCCGCACTCCAGCTCACCCATCAATGTGTCACTCTGGGACCGTTCCTGGCGTACGTGGCGGGAGGCTGTGCAGCCAGGGGCGTGCGGTGGCAAGCAGGCGCTGACAAGATAGCCATCGTGGCAAACGGTGGCGCCCCTGACGGTCCCTTTCTGCACCGTCTAGATGACACAGACAGGCATTTAATGCCTTTGTCCCCTGCCGTCAGGGTTAGGTATGATACAACTGTAGTAAGCGGTGGCGCCAACTACCACCTCTTTTACATTTTTACCCTCACCTCCGTTGCCACCTGTCGGTGACCCCTTTGACGTATAAAAGGAGGCCCATGCGCAACAGTGGGGGGGGGACGATCATTCTCACGCTCGGTCTGGCTAGCCACCCAAGTGTACTGTAGCATTCATCGCTCCCGAGCAAGAACACAATACCAACCAAAGCAGGAGTAGGGTTTTACGCATCCGTGCAGCCCGAACCTGGGTAAACTGATTGCGTCGCTCGTGCGTTCGCCTCGATCTGCTCTTCATGCACTCTCTGCCCCCTGCCGAACCGAAAAGGGGCCCCGGTCCGCCGTGGTCCCATAGGTGTCCGTGGGGATCAGCAACCCCCGACACCTTTGGCGCGCCAGGTAGGGGTGCGTCAAGGTTGTGTGAACCTGATCCAGCGTTCGCACGAGCCAAATCTTCATCCTCTTCATCAACATGCCGCCGAAGAAGAAGGCTTTGGAGGTAGCCGCTCCGTTTGCGCCGATCCCACCATCGCCGGAGCGAACGGCTGGTGGAGTAGGCACCGGCGGAAGAGCGGGCATCGACGAGGGGACTCATGGTGCTGCCAGGTCCAAGGACAAGGCTGCGCTGCACATCGGCGGCGCGGTCGCCTCCTACAATGACCGAGCGCGCTCCAAGACCTCAGCGTCCGTACACGTGCTGTGCCCATCCCAAGAAGCGCGAGACCAGCAGCATCATGGTACTCATGGTACCATACGCCTGCTGGGCCAAGATCAAGCTGGCGGATCCCGGAGCGCTCAAGACCGGCATGCACGCCAACATGCTGGCACGAGCAGGGCACGTTCGCCCGGACGAGGTACTGCTCCTTCTAACGCAGTTAGAAGTCCGAGCATATCTCGCTCCTCGCACCGTTCGCCGCCGCCCTGCCGGTGCTTCTTTGGTCGATCAGGACGACGCCAAATTGAGCCACTGGCCAGACACCCTTCGCTCTAGTCTATGGAGCGGAGGCAGTTCTCCCCACGGAACTCGTATACGGGTCGCCTCGAGTGCTCGCTTATGACGAGCTTGAGCAAGAGCAGCTGCGACAAGACGACGCGCTGCTCCTTGAGGAAGACCGTCTTCAGGCTGCTGTGCGAGCCGCTCGCTACCAGCAAGCTTTGCGCCGCTACCATAGCCGCAAAGTTAAGGCCAGAAGATTCGAGGAAGGCGACCTTGTTCTTCGGCGCGTTCAGTCTGCCAAGAATTCCAACAAGTTGACGCCGAAGTGGGAAGGCCCTTACCGGGTAAAACGAGTCACCAGGCCTGGTGCTGTCCGCCTGGAGACCGAAGATGGCATACCAGTGAGCAACTCCTGGAATATTGAGCGTCTTCGTAAGTTTTACCCGTAAGGCGCGGTTGTCGGACCCTGTCCGGCAACCACTTTTTGTACAAAGTCTTGTCGCTGTTGCATGTAAACCTTTGTACAAAGCCGGGCGCAGATCCCGTGCATGAAGATTATGTGCTCAGCACACCTTGTCTATTTCATGTTTTTTTTAATTTTGCATGTATTATCTGACATTTTGTGCAGCACTTACCCCCGGTAGGTAATAACGAGCCATAAGGCTCCATACTGTTATTTCCCCTTCTTTCTTTTTCGCAAGGAAAAGGAGGTCCTTTCGCACACAAGTTTCCCGGGGGGAAGGGAGAAGATACGGTATGGACCAGGCGTCGTTCAAGGAATTTTCGCCTGGCCGGGGAGCAAGTAACAAAAAAGATAAGTTGCCAAAGTCTGAGCAATCAGATTTCCTTTAGATTTTTTTAAGTTACTTTCCTTGAACGATCGTCCCTTGTATGGAAAACCTGTGCGCGGAGGAGCCAACTCGTAGCTAGTTGCGCCCTTACTGTTGTTTCGAGTCCGCTCAACAACTTAAGTGAGCTGCGACTGGCTCTGCGACGAGGTTTCTTGCCGGCGCGGGCACGGCTAGTTGCGCCCTTACTGTTGTTTCGAGTCCGCTCAAAAACTTAAGTGAGCTGCGACTAGCTCTGCGACAAGGTTCCTTGTCAGCTGCAGCACCGCCAGCAGGCTGCTGACGTTCCGCACTCAGCGCTCGCGGCAAAGGTGCCTGCGCCGGCAAGTTCCCTAAAAGCGTAGGGTAAAAACATACAGAGGAAAGAGTCAAGTAAAGGAAATAACATAGCAATTACTACTAAGGATAGAATATATTACAAAATAACTTGTCGCAGCTCTAATAGACTGTTTTTCATAACATGATTGACAGCGACAAAGAAAGAAGAAGATAAATGGCCTAGTCTACGCGGTCGCCCTCGACCCTTCTGATTCCGCTCACCCTGTCCACAATAGGTGCGACAAGGGCCTTGAGCTCCTCCAAATCAGCATCTGGCGGCAGGCTTCGGAGGACGTTGGTGAGGTGGAGGCCTGGGTTGCGGAAGGCCACCTTCATCAGCACCTTCTGGAGAGCTCCCGCGCAAATCTTGCACGACTCGTCGGCAAGTTGCTTTGGGATCTGCTCCCGGAGTCGCTGGAGCGCCGTCGCCACGCCCTTGAAGAATAGAGTAAGCTTGGCGCTGGGTTGGAGGTTCTCGTCGGAGGAGTACCCGAGATCCACCATCCCCAACTGCGCCAGCTCCTTGTCGACATCTGCGGAGATGTTCACCAGACCCTCCGTCCAGTGCTCCACGCTCTCCAACAAGGTCTTCTGGGCGGCAGCAGCATTCGCCAGCAGCACCTTGCCGGCCTCGACTTCCTGCTTCAAGGCCGTCTCCCGCTCCTTGGCGCTGTCCAGAGATTGCGTCAGAGCCGCCAGCTTCGCTTCGAGATCAGCGTTGGAGTTCTTGGCGGCGTCCAGTTCCTTGCCCTTCTCGGCGAAAAGGCCCTGCAGCTCCGAATAGCTGTTGGCGTCCTTCTCCCGCTCGAGCTTGAGCGCGGCAAGCTCGTCGCCGCTCGCCTTGAGGCCCGCCTCCAGCTGCACCACCTTCACCTCCAGCTCAGCTTTGGCGGTCTCGGCAGTTGCGGCGGCGTCTTCGGCCTGCTTGACGGCTCCGCCAACTGCTCGCTCGTGCGCGGCGAGTTCCTCCTCGTGGCTGTCGAGGTGGACCTTCCGCTGCACCAAGTCACCCTCCTGCAAAGACAGCTTCTCCGCGGCAAGCCTTTGGCGCTCTTCGACGTCGGCCTTCTCGAGGAGGAAGGCCTGCTGCGCTTCGGCAAGATCTTCCCGCTCCTTTGCCAAGGAGCGGAGAGCTTCCTTGTTGGCGCCTCGGAGCTCTTCCGCGCGCTTCTCGATATCAGCGCCAGCCTTCGCCACGAGTGCTTCGCGGGACTCCAACTTGGCCTGCCGGGCGCGGTAGAGCGCCACTAGCTTCCGTAGCAGGCGCTCCTCTTCAGGTTCACCGCTGCTGCTGCTTGGCGCGTCGACCAGCTTTAGCCCAGCGGAGCCAAGCACCTCTCCATCCAGCATCTCCCCCTCGATCGGCGCCCTAGAGCTCGATGCCCAGGGGAGGTTGATGAAGATATCCTCGCCGGCCTTCAGGTAGATGCCAGGCTGGGGCTCTTCGGAGCTTGGCGCGGCGGCAGCAGCGGAGGAGTCGGTGGTCGGAGCAGCGCCTGGCGCTCATGCGGCCTCCGGGTCGTCAGTACGACCGCCAGACTCCCCGCCCGCCTCCGCGGCGGCAGCCCTGGCGGCCTCCTCGCTGGCGCCGGCCGCTTCCTCAACGGCGACCTCCGTCTCCATCGGCTCTGCAGCAGATGGATCTGGTGGCTGGAAGAGGGGAGAAGATTCAAGCAAAATTCGAGCAAAATCCAAGAGAAAGATCAAGAAGACGAAGAAGCCAAGAGGAGTTTGGAAGCAAGGAAGTTACCTGTGCCAGGGTCTGCCGCTGTGGTCTCCGTCGCCGGGGGGGGGGGGGGGGTCGCTGACGTAGTCCCTTGCCGGAGATCCCTCCCTTCCCGGGGGCTCCTCCCTTGTCGGAATCACCTCCCTTGCCGGAGACCTCTCCCTCGCCGGAGGACTCTCCCTTGGCACTTCGGGAGCGGTCTCCAGGCTCTCCTGGTGAGGCTGCTCTGCTCCTGCACAAGTCAACAAACAAGTATCAGCACAGCAAGGATCTTCGTGCGCGCCCAACAGCGGGAAGTAAACAAGACACTTACGCTGGGGGCTGCTCTGAAGATCAGCCGTCGGGTCTGACGGGTTCGTCTCAGGCACGTCCCCTATTAACGCAGTGGGTTCGTCCTCAATGACGATCACCGGCACCTTGGCTCTCTTTGCCGCTCTCTACGCCAGAGTCCTAAGAAGGAAGAGATACAGAGGAAGGCAAGTGAGAAACAAGACAAGACAAAAACAGCGGGAATCAAAGAATTGCAAGTACAATAAGAAGAACTTACTCCTCTTCTTCTTCCTCGTCGGAGCTAAACGCGGAGAAGTCAAAGTCCGGCCCGCGTCTGGCGCGGGAAGGTGGAGGGGTAGGCTCCCTTGGCCGCTTGGCGGGAGCAGAAGCGGCAGTCTGGGAAGACCCCGCTCCAGTCGAAGCAGCAGCATGGGGCGCTCCCGCGGCAACGGTGCTTGCCGCGGTGGAGCGCGTCGGACGGTGCGGCGACTGCCGGCCCGCCTGCCGCCTCGCCGCATCCCCGGCCTTGCGGAGACGCCTTCTTGGTGGAGACGGAGGCGGGGCGGAGTTTTTCAAGATTGGAGCAGAATGGGGGCGAGTGGGCGCACTACCCCTGCTTTCCCTTGCTTATAAAGAGGGAGGTGGCAGACGTTCCGCCTTTCCTAAATAATAAAACCGCCCCCTTTACCACGACGTGACGTATGCACGCGGGGCTTAGCCCCGCACACGCCGCCCACGTCACGCACAACGCCGCGTTCGACGCGTGCCGCTCGGGGAGGGCGCGGTGCATGCGGAGTCAGATATGGCGTGACCCAGGCCGCGCGTGCCCGTGCACTGTTTTGGGCCTGGCCCAACAGCGCTCGGCACCGTGTATGGCCCAGGCCCGGGGGCTCTTGTCGGTGTACTAAAGTAGGGGTACCTTAGTATCCCCAACTTGTGCACGGGCAGTCGCACCACCCCGCGGCAAGGCTTGCCGGGTGAACCGCCAAGGTCCTCCGTGGTTCCTTTGGAGCCGTTCAAGAGCAAAGTATCCAAGGCCCCGGCAAGAGGAACTTGCCGGGAAGGAGACAAGACCCCGGTAAGAGGAGCTTGCCGGGAAAAAGCACAAAGACCCCGGCAGGAGGAGCTTGCCGGGAAGACCAACCAAGACATCTCAAGGAACTTGCCGCAATGCATCATGTGTCCCGGCAAGACCCGGTGAGCAACAAGCTCCCGAACGCGACAAGACCCGGTGAGCGGCAAGCTCCCGGACGCGACAAGACAGCATCCGCGGCAAGGCGCTTGCCGCGGCAAGCTACTACTCCGCAGCCCGCACTCCAGCTCACCCATCAACGTGTCGCTCTGGGACCGTTCCTGGTGTACGTGGCGGGAGGCTGTGCAGCCAGGGGCATGCGGTGGCAAGCAGACGCTGACAAGATAGCCATTGTGGCGAACGGTGGCGCCCCTGACAGGCAATTTCTGCACCGTCTAGACGACACAGACAGGCATTTAATGCCTTTGTCCCCTGCCGTCAGGGTTAGGTATGATACGAGTGTAGTAAGCGGTGGCGCCAACTACCACCTCTTTTACATTTTTACCCTCACCTCTGTTGCCACCTGTCGGTGACCCCTTTGACGTATAAAAGGAGGCCCATGCGCAACAGTGGGGGGGGGGGACGATCATTCTCAAGCTCGGTCTGGCTAGCCACCCAAGTGTACCGTAGCATTCATCGCTCCCGAGCAAGAACACAATACCAACCAAAGCAGGAGTAGGGTTTTACGCATCCGTGCGGCTCGAACCTGGGTAAACTGATTGCGTCGCTTGTGCGTTCGCCTCGATCTGCTCTTCGTGCACTCTCCGCCCCCTGCCGAACCGAAAAGGGGCCCCGGTCCGCCATTGTCCCATAGGTTTCCGTGGGGATCAGCAACCCCCGGCAAGTTTGAAACGATGTTGTCTTAATGCAGTAAATGAGAGCACAGGCGAGAACATGGGATTGTATCGATATGATCAATGGGGCTGCTTGCCTGATGTAGTGGTAGTAGGGTACTGCCCTTCAGTTGGATACTCGGAGATATCCTCGGAGGCAGAACCTACCACGAAGGACACACAACACATGATCAACACATGACAATATGCAACAATATGATGCATGCTATGACATGGCAAAATGATGTGTCCTGTCTAATGCAATGTGAAACAAGTTGAAATGGGTCCATTTGAATCAAAGATTCAAATGAAGGTTAAAGTTCTTATGCATTAAAAGTGTATTAGCTTGTTTCACCTAAACAGCAAGGTTAAAGTGGTTTGTCATGCATGAAACCATTACAGATGGATAGATTGAATTTTTCTGATCATTTTTCATATATAATTTGTTTGATTTGGAGCTATGGTTGATTTTCTATGATTTTTAGAAGTTTTGGCTATTTTCTGGAATTTCCTATATACAAATAAATCCAGGAAATGAATAATTGCGTCAGCACTATGTCAGCGTGACATCAGCAGTCAACTGGGACGGTCTAGGTCAAACCTGACCAGTGGGTCCCGTGTGTCAGTGCCATAGCCTAACTAGTTTTTAGTTAGTCCTAATCCTAACTTAATTAGCAGGCGGGTCCCATTTGTCATAAACCAGAGGGGTCAAACTGGGCCCACCCAGGTCAACTCAGTTAGTGAGGGTCAAACCCCTAGTCAGCGGGGTCAATCCCGCCGGCGTTGAGTCATCGGCGAGGCCGAGACAGCGGAGGGGCTCGGATTTTTCCCTTCGGCGACCAAATTAACGGTCGAGACCACCTACAGAGAGCTGGCACTCTCGCGCATCCATTGGAGCAAGCAAGAAAGGCTGCGGTGGAGTGACCTCGCCGGAGTCGAGCTCGTGGCAGCGGCCGGGCTCGGGCAACGACGGGTTCGGCGCTACGGTGCAAGGCAGGAGGAGCTGGTGGGTGCTACGGGCTCCTGGAGCCGTGCTGAGCGCAGAGGTGTGCTTGGCTTCGAGCCACTGTGGCTCTAGCCACGACGGCGACGAGGCATGGCGGCAGCGAGCTTCGGCCGCGGTGGTTAGTAAGGCTAGAGGAGGAAATAGACAGCGGGGAGCGAGGGGTTCGGTAGAGGAGCTCACGGCGGTTGCAAAATGCGTCTCAGCAGGCTCGGGGGAGGTCGGACAACGTCGGGGCGTTGCCGGCGATCTCAGTTGCTCGAGGTAGAAGACGACCGTGGTGATGACGTTTGGGGGCGTCCGGTGCGGCGTGGCTCGGCGGAGAGGACGAGGGCGACGAGGCGGGTGTCGGTGTCAAAACCGGCGGATCTCGGGTAGGGGGTCCCGAACTGTGCGTCTAGGCCAGATGGTAACAGGAGGCAGGGAACACGATGTTTACCCAGGTTCGGGCCCTCTTGATGGTGACTTGATTAATATTGATGATATGGGTAGTACAAGAGTAGATCTACCACGAGATCAAGGAGGCTAAACCCTAGAAGCTAGCCTATGGTATGATTGTTGTCTATGGAGTTGATGTTGTTGTCCTACGAACTAGAACTCTCCGGTTTATATAGACACCGGACAGGGTTAGGGTTACATAGAGTCGGTTACAATGGTTGGAGATCTTGAATATCCGCATCGCCAAGATTGCCTTCCACGCCAAGGAAAGTCCCATCCGGACACGGGACGAAGTCTTCAATCTTGTATCTTCATAGTCCAAGAGTCCGGCTGAAGGTATAGTCCGGCTACCCAAACACCCCCTAATCCAGGACTCCCTCAGTAGTCCCTGAACCAGGCTTCAATGACGACGAGTCCGGCGCGCAAATTGTCTTCGGCATTGCAAGGCGGGTTCGTCCTCCAAGTCCTTCATAGAAGATTTGTAAACACCAAGAGTAGTGTCCGGCTTTGCAAAATAAATTTCCACATATTGCCATAGAGAGAATAATATTAACACAAATCAAATCTGCTGACGTATTCCGCAGTGCGTTATCACACTACAGCCAAGCCCTTTACCCGAATTGTTTTTACTTTTCCACCTCAGCATGTTTGCGAGGCGGTTTCCTTGGCATGTATTGTTAAAGCAGAGATCGTGTACCCCCTTTTTACGGGATTCTCATCAATACAGACGTGGGTAATCCAACCGCGCCACTTATCACGGCGCTTGGGAGGCAAGTGAGTTTTACTAGGCAGGTGTGGATGCACAACCGCATCCGCCCATATAAGGGGATAAGGATCCACCTTTTTACCTACGCCTTCTTCCTCCTCTGCCTATCCATCTCCTGTGCACTCGAGCTCCAGCGCCCAAGCCCGCACTTCCCACCTCAACCTCCTCCAGCAATGTCCGGAGCGGGAGGCAGGTGGATGGTCTCCACCGTCACGGAGGGCCAAGTCAAAAAGCTAAGGAAGGCCGGATACTTGTCCAAGGACATCGCGCACCGGCTTCCCGAGGAGGGGCAGCTTCTCCCCACCCCAAGGCCCCATGAGAGGGTAGTATTCCTTCCCCACTTCCTCTACAGACTGGGCTTTCCACTCTAGCCATTTGTCCGGGGGCTCATGTTCTACTACGGCCTGAATTTCCACGATTTGGCCCCGAACTTCATCCTCAACATCTCGGAGTTTATCGTCGTGTGCAAGGTTTTTCTCCGCGTCCACCCCCATTTCGGCCTCTGGCTCAAGACCTTCAACGTCAAGCCTAAGGTGGTGCGCGGCAGCCAGGCGGAGTGCGGAGGCGCCATGGCGGGCAAGATGGCCAACGTCCTATGGTTCGAGGGCTCTTTTTTGGAGACCCTAAAGGGATGGCAAGCCGGGTGGTTTTATATCACCGAGCCGTGCGATCCGAAATGGACCGCAGCCCCCGAGTTCTGATCCGGACCCCCCACGCGGCTTATGTCCTGGAAAGAGACGGGCCTGTCGTGGGGTGACGAAAAAGAGGTCACCGGATTGCAAACATGCATCCAGTCCCTGGTGAACAAGCCAGTTCGGCTTGTTAATGTAATCCGGGTTATGCTCGTCCGCCGGATCCTCCCGTGCCAACAACGGGATTTTATCTATGGGAGTTCAACCCGGCGCAGCATCAAACCCTCAGCAGGCTCTCCGACACGACGTACGAAGACGCCTGGAGGCTGCTATTTAAGGGCGCCGAGGCTCCTGCATCCGCTTCCAAGGACCGCGGATACAGCTCGCAGCGTCACGCTAACGAGGTAAGCCATCTACAGCTTTTACAGGATGTTTAAGCTTTTTCCATAGTTTGACTCTATGCGGGATCTAAACTCCCTTACCTTTGACAGGCTTGGCGGGCGAAATCCGGACCGATTAACTGCCCGGCTCCGCTGCCCAAAGACCCAGCCCCAACTCTCCTAATGAAGCTGCTGGTTCCGACGCCTTATGTGGTGCCGGAGAAGAAGGCCAAGAAGAAGAAGACCAGGGGGACTCGAAAGAGTGCCCGTAATATGGTGGTGTCGGACTCGTCATCCGACGAGTCCGAGACGCACTCCTCCCGTGAAAACAAGGAGGAGGAAGAAGAAACCTCTCCCCCTCCAGCGGGGGAAGGAAAGAAGAGGAAGGCCGCCCCAACGGGGGAGGCCGAAGGGTCCAGGAAGAGGAAGACCCCTCCGCCAGACTACTCCCCTGACGCCGAAGAGGACGAAGAGGAGTGGCCAGACAGGGCCAAGCGTTCGGTGAAATCGTAAGTTCGGATATCAGAGTAACTCAGGACGTTCCATTGTTGCACAGCTTTCCCTAATGTCGAATATAATTATGCAGCCCGCCACGGACCGGACTCGACGAATCGTCGGGCGGATCCCTAGACTCATCGGACGTGAACTTAGTTCCGCCCGCTGCCTCCCCCCGCACTGCAGATGACGCCGAAGTGGCGTCGCGACAAGCTCCGGGGCAGGAGGAGGTGGTCCCGGAGAAGCCGCAAGGCAACCTCCTGGACTCCAGGAGTGAAGGGGACAAGACCCCCCGGGGCTCCAAGTCCGGCTTTGAGCCGGACACCGCACCGGAATCTACAACAGTTTCCGGGCCGCGGTAGGCGAACTCCTTCCAAGAGGGGTAAGCCTTCTGAGCCGGCAGCCTCCGTCCAACCGGAGGTGCCGGACAGTCTGCTGGAGGTGCTTGACGGCGCCTCCATCGACGAGGAGCACCGTACTATTATGATTACGGTGATCCAGAAGGTTCAGTCCGCCAAGAGCGGACTGACTGAAGCTTGCGCTAGCCTTCTGATAGGCTTCGAGGTAAGTAAAAATATGTAAAAATATAACCGCATAGACAGTAGCCCCTGATGCTCTGTTTGGCCTTCGGAAAGAAAAGCCGAATAGAGGATCTATTAAATTTCGCAGGAGTCTAACAACAAAGAATCAATATGCGTATGCAGGCTTCGCTGCTAGCCACCGCCGCACTGACTGCGGAGGTGGGTGCCCTGAAACAGGGTCTCGAGCGGACCGAGCAAGAGCTCGGCCTTGCCAAACGGCAGCTCGAGGAGAAAGAAGGTAAGAAATACCTTACAGAAAAAGTGCCTATAGAAAGGCTTGATTGCAAAAAGAATAACAGGATTGTATTGCTTATTGTAGGGGCCACGACTGAGGTGGCTACCCTCAAGCAGGCGCTGTCCGAGGCCGAAAAGAAAACGGGAGCGGAGTGCTCCGAGCGAGAGAAACTTGAGGGCCAGGTTGGCGAGGTGCAGCAGGAGCTTCAAGCTCTCGTGAAAAACATGAGAGTTTGGAGCTTGAGTCCAAGACGCAAGCGTCCGAGCTCGCGGCGGCCCTTGAGACTGCCAAGTCCGCCAAGGCCGAAGCCCAAAAGGCCCTCCAAGAGTTGGAGGAGATGAAAAAGATAGCGGCGGGTAAGGCATTCTTTATGCAAATCAGAAGTATAAAAGTAAAGTACTTGTTACTTACCCGAATCCGGAGCTCTCCAGGGGCATTCGCAGATCTTCCCCGCAGTGTATCCGACGCTGCCGCATTCTACCGAGCCAAAGAGGGCAGCTCGACGGAGAAGGTGTTCTGGTCTCAGTATGCTGAGGCGGACACCCTGTGCCCTTGAGCGACCAGCTAAAACAGCTGGTTGAGGTCCACAAGGCGGCCGAACAGGCCATGAAGGGCTTCATAGTTTGGCTGTGGCCCGGAGAGGCCCTGCCCGGGAGCTACTTCGGACTGGTGCGGCGACTGGTGGAGGCCTGTCCAAGGCTAGAGGTCATCAAGCGCTCCGTCTGCATCAAAGGTGCCCGTAGGGCCCTTGCCCGTGCAAAGGTGCACTAGGGTAAGCTGGATGGTGAGAAGCTTGTGAGGGATGGGCCGCCGCCGGGGAAGGAGCATCGCAAGCCCGAGAACTACTATAACGATGTTCTTGCGGGTGCCCACCTAGTGGCGGATGAATGTAACAAGGATGTAATTTTGGAATGAACTCGCTCGTGTTTATCCTGTGCGCTGAAAACTTGTTCATATGCGCTAAGCAATGCTTATTGAATTTAAAATATTACTTTCTATGTGGCCGTTTATCAAAAATTGAGAGATGGCCAGTCGTCGGCTTCTGCCCCCGTGCCACTAGTGCTGGGGTGTTCGGGATAAACCTGAGCGCTCTTTTTCCCATAGTTGGGTCCTTCGAGGCAGGCGCTCAGCACAACGAACCAGGCAATCGGACTATAATGCTTGAACACTCTCACTTAGCCATAGAACTCTATAATTTTAAATTTCGGCGAAGCCCCTAGTTCGGAAGACCGAGTTCGGGGCGCTATCCACGCCTTGGCCGGACAAAGCCAGCTCCTCGCTCGAAGCGGCATAAGCCTTTAGGGACTCGAAAAACCTCTTGAACAGCGACCGGTCTCTCACCACATCATGACAGTCAGTTTTAGCTTTCTCCACTGAGGTGCTTAGCCCAGCTCAACCGGGGCACAATCGCAGTGGTTCTCCTAGTGCTACCTTAGCCGATATAGCGGAACGTAAGGCACCAAAACATAGGAGCCGGGCAAACCCAACTATTGACCCAAATCATGATTCGGAGCCGATGCATATAGTGCTATAAGTTCGGGGTGCCGCACTTGTGAAAGTGTACGGACTTCTCACACCATATTAATGGGTACTAAAGCCCCTGGCGTATTTTGCCGTACCACAGTGTACGGGTAAAACATGTCATAAATATATAAATGAAAAGCTGATAATGCAAAAAATAGACAGAAAGCTATGCATTGTTTATAAAGAGGCTATTTATCAAAGCCGAACGATACAAGTGGTGCGATAAGTAAAAAGATATTGGACTATTTAGTATGTACTGACTAGGGGCAGGCCACGGAGTTGTATTTAAAACAGGTATACCGCTCGTAACAGAGACCACCTGGGAGTTCCATAATGCGGCATGGCTTGTCTGCCTCCTGGATCTTGCATTGTTTGTGCGGCAGTCGAATTGCCGAACAGGTCGTCCGAAGTATGGAGTCCTGAAAGTAAGAAAAAGTTGAAAAAAGAATCCGGCAGCGCCTAGTACGTTTTAAGCCGTATTTTGGGCATGCCGTTATTGTGCCCCTTCCCCTGTGCCCATGGTATCTCAAGGGCGTAGTTATGTACGCGAGGTACTGGTTTTTCTATGTCGCGAGAGCTGGGGTTGGGGCCGCATTGCTACGCTTGCTCATAGTGTGCCAGGCGGTGCTGCTGTGGGTTACTCCGGGTGCGCTTGGCAGTGTCTGGCCTTTTAACGGCCGGACTGGAGAATTGCCTAAGAAGGCTACTTTGTACTTCCGCTGCGGGGGCCGCCGTGTGCTCCTCCGTACGGAGGGAGCGTTTGGTGTTTCCGTTGACAGTGATTACTCTGCGAGGGCCTGGCATCTTGAGCTTGAGATATGCGTAGTGCAGCACCGCATTGAACTTTGCGAATGCGGTTCGTCCGAGCAGGGCGTGATAGCCACTGCGAAACGGGACTATATCGAAGATTAACTCTTCGCTTCGGAAGTTGTCCGGGGATCCGAAGACCACGTCAAGTGTTACTGAGCCTGTACAGTTGGCCTCTCCACCTGGTATAACGCCTTTAAAGGTCGTTTTTGTGGGCTTAATCCTTGAGGGATCTATGCCCATTTTCCGCACTGTATCCTGATAAAGTAGGTTCAGGCTACTGCCGCCGTCCATGAGGACTCTTGTGACATGAAATCCGTCGATGATTGGGTCAAGAACCAATGCGGCGAAGCCGCCATGACGGATGCTAGTGGGATGGTCCCTTCGATCAAAAGTGATCGGGCAGGAGGACCATGGGTTGAACTTTGGGGCGACTTGCTCCATCGCGTATACGTCCCGTAGCGCACGCTTCCGCTCCCTCTTGGGAATGTGGGTTGCGTATATCATGTTCACCGTCCGCACTTGTGGGGGAAAGCCCTTCTGTCCATTGTTGTTCGGCGGCTTGGGCTCCTCCTCCTCGTCGCTGTGTAGCCCCTTGTCTTTGTTCTCGGCTCTTAACTTGCCTGCCTGCTTGAACACCCAACAATCCCTGTTAGTGTGATTAGCTGGCCTTTCGGGGGTGCCATGTATCTGGCACAAGCGGTCGAGTATTCGGTCCAAACTGGACGGGCCCTGAGTATTCTTTTTGAATGGCTTTTTCCGCTGACCGGATTTATAGCCTTTGAATCCGGCATTGACTGCCGTGTCTTCATTGCTATCGCTGCTAACGCGGCGTTTTTGCTTATGCCGACGTGTCCTGCCACTTTTGTCCTTGGTATCCGAGTTACCAGGGTTCTTTGATAAGTTGTTATTGCGAGCTAGCCAGCTGTCTTCTCCCGCGCAAAAGCGGGTCATGAGTGTCGTGAGGGCTGCCATAGATTTTGGCTTTTCCTGTCCCAGGTGCCGGGCAAGCCACTCGTCGCGGATGTTATGCTTGAAGGCCGCTAGGGCCTCTGCGTCCGGACAGTCGACTATCTGATTTTTCTTTGTTAGGAACCGTGTCCAGAATTGTCTGGCCGATTCCTCTGGCCGCTGAACTATGTGGCTTAAGTCGTCGGCATCCGGTGGTCGCACGTAAGTGCCCTGGAAGTTGTTGAGGAATGCGGCTTCCAGGTTCTCCCAAGAACCGATTGAGTCTGCTGGCAATCTGTTATGCCAATGCCGGGCCGGTCCTTTAAGTTTGAGCGGGAAGTATTTGATGGCGTGTAGATCATCGCCGCGTGCCATGTGGATGTGAAGGAGATAATCCTTGATCCATACCGTCGGATCTGTTGTGCCATCGTATGATTCGATGTTTACGGGTTTGAAACCCTCTGGGATTTTATGCTCCATTACTTCATTCGTGAAGCATAGCGGGTGTGCGGCGCCTCTGTACTGGGCTATATCACGACGTAGCTCGAAAGAGCTATATCTGTTGTGTTCGGCCCGGCCGGATTTGTTGTATCTGGAGTGAAGATCATCGTCACGTGCCGTAGGGTGCCTGCGCGATCCGTAGATCAATCTTGTTTGTCTTGCCTTGTCCTCCAGTATGACTCACAGGTCTGACGCATTTTCCCGTGCCTTAGTTGAGCAGCGTCGGGGCATGGTTTGGGTGGAGGGCCGAGAGGCCACTCTGTTGTGGCCGCAAGGTGGCCGGTCTGCCATGTCGTGTGCTAGTGATGTAGGTGCTTCCTCCTCTGATCGGGGTAGTGGCCTGCGCTTTGGGTACCTCTTGGAAGGGTTCGAGTTCATACTCTTCGGCCGCAAGGACTTCAGTCCATCTGTCAGCTAGCAAATCTTGGGCAGCTCTAAGCTGTTGCTGCTTTTTCTTGAGGCTGCTTGCTGTGGCTAAAAGCCTGCGTTTGAAACGCTCTTGCTCGGCGGGGTCTGATGGTATGAAGAATTTGAAGGAAATATGCCCTAGAGGCAATAATAAAGTTATTATTTATTTCCTTATATCATGATAAATGTTATTATTCATGCTAGAATTGTATTAACCGGAAACATAATACATGTGTGAATACATAGACCAACAGAGTGTCACTAGTATGCCTCTACTTGACTAGCTCGTTAATCAAAGATGGTTATGTTTCCTAACCATGAACAAAGAGTTGTTATTTGATTAACGGGGTCACATCATTAGTTGAATGATCTGATTGACATGACCCATTCCATTAGCTTAGCACCCGATCGTTTAGTATGTTGCTATTGCTTTCTTCATGACTTATACATGTTCCTATAACTATGAGATTATGCAACTCCCGTTATCCGGAGGAATACTTTGGGTACTACCAAATGTCACAACGTAACTGGGTGATTATAAAGGAGTACTACAGGTGTCTCCAATGGTAGATGTTGGGTTGGCGTATTTCGAGATTAGGGTTTGTCACTCCGAGTGTCGGAGAGGTATCTCTGGGCCCTCTCGGTAATGCACATCACATAAGCCTTGCAAGCACTGCAACTAATATGTTAGTTGTGAGATGATGTATTACGGAACGAGTAAAGAGACTTGCCGGTAACGAGATTGAACTAGGTATTGGATACCGACGATCGAATCTCGGGCAAGTAACATACCGATGACAAAGGGAACAACGTATGTTGTTATGTGGTCTGACCGATAAAGATCTTCGTAGAATATGTAGGAGCCAATATGGGCATCCAGGTCCCGCTATTGGTCATTGACCGGAGACGTGTCTCGGTCATGTCTACATTGTTCTCGAACCGTAGGGTCCGCACGCTTAACGTTACGATGACAGTTATTATGAGTTTATGCATTTTGATGTACCAAAGGTGGTTCGGAGTCCCGGATGTGATCACGGACATGATGAGGAGTCTCGAAATGGTCGAGACGTAAAGATTGATATATTGGAAGCCTATGTTTGGACACCGGAAGTGTTCCGAGTGAAATCGGGATTTTACCGGAATACCGGGAGGGTTACCGGAACCCCCCGGGAGGCAAATGGGCCTATTGGGCCTTAGTGGAAAAGTGAAAAGGGGCAGCCCACAAGGGCTGCGCGCCTTCCCCCCTTCCCTAGTCCTATTAGGACTAGGAGAAGGGGCCGGCCCCCTCTCTTCTCTCTTCTCCTTGAAGAGTCCTATTAGGAATAGGATTGGGGGGGAGTCCTACTCCCGGTAGGAGTGGGACTCCCCCTGCGCCTCTCTCCTAGCCGGCCGAACCCCTCCCCCTGCTCCTTTATATACGGGGGCAGGGGGCACCCCATAGACACACAAGTTGATCATTGTTGATCGTTCCTTAGCCATGTGCGGTGCCCCCTGCCACCAAATTCCACCTCGGTCATATCGTTGTAGAGCTTAGGCGAAGCCCTGCGTCGGTAGTACATCAAGATCGTCACCACGCCGTTGTACTGACGGAACTCTTCCTCGACACTTTGCTGGATCGGAGCCCGAGGATCGTCATCGAGCTGAACGTGTGCTAAGAACTCGGAGGTGCCAGAGTAACGGTGCTTGGATCGGTCGGATCGGGAAGAAGACGTACGACTACTTCCTCTACGTTGTGAGATCGCTTCCGCAGTCGGTCTGCGTTGGTACGTAGACAATACTCTCCCCCTCATTTCTATGCATCACCATGATCTTGCGTGTGCGTAGGAAAATTTTCAAAATTACTATGTTCCCCAACAGTGGCATCTGAGCCTAGGTTTTATGGTTTGATGTTATTTGCACGAGTAGAACACAAGTGAGTTGTGGGCGATACAAGTCATACTGCCTACCAGCATGCCATACTTTGGTTCGGCGGTATTGTTGGGTGAGACGATCCGGACTAACCTTACGCGTACTCTTACGCGAGACCGGTTCCCTCGACGTGCTTTGCACATAGATGGCTTGCGGAAGACTGTCTCTCCAACTTTAGTTGAACCAAGTGTGACTACGCCCGGTCCTTGAGAAGGTTAAAACGGAGTCTATTTGACGAACTATCGTTGTGGTTTTGATGCGTAGGTGAGATGAGTTCTTACTTAAGCCCGTAGCAGCCACGTAAAACTTGCAACAACAAAGTAGAGGACGTCTAACTTGTTTTTGCAGGGCATGTTGTGATGTGATATGGTCAAGGCATGATGCTGATTTTATTGTATGAGATGATCATGTTTTGTAACCGAGTTATCGGCAACTGGCAGGAGCCATATGGTTGTCGCTTTATTGTATGCAATGCAATCGCGATGTAATGCTTTACTTTATTACTAAGCGGTAGTGATAGTCGTGGAAGCATAAGATTGGCGAGACGACAACGATGCTACGATGAAGATCAAGGTGTCGCGCCGGTGACGATGGTGATCATGACGGTGCTTCGGAGATGGAGATCACAAGCACAAGATGATGATGGCCATATCATATCACTTATATTGATTGCATGTGATGTTTATCCTTTTATGCATCTTATCTTGCTTTGATTGACGGTAGCATTATAAGATGATCTCTCACTAAATTATCAAGAAGTGTTCTCCCTGAGTATGCACCGTTGCCAAAGTTCGTCGTGCCCAGACACCACGTGATGATCGGGTGTGATAAGCTCTACGTCCATCTACAACGGGTGCAAGCCAGTTTTGCACACGCAGAATACTCAGGTTAAACTTGACGAGCCTAGCATATGCAGATATGGCCTCGAAACACAGAGACCGAAAGGTCGAGCATGAATCATATAGTAGATATGATCAACATGACGATGTTCACCATTGAAGACTACTCCATCTCACGTGATGATCGGTTATGGTTTAGTTGATTTGGATCACGTGATCACTTAGAGGATTAGAGGGATGTCTATCTAAGTGGGAGTTCCTAAGTAATTTGATTAACTGAACTTAAACTTATCATGAACTTAGTACCTGATAGTATCTTGCTTGTTTATGTTGATTGTAGATAGATGGCTCGTGCTGTTGTTCCGTTGAATTTTAATGCGTTCCTTGAGAAAGCAAAGTTGAAAGATGATGGTAGCAATTACACGGACTGGGTCCGTAACCTGAGGATTATCCTCATTGCTGCACAGAAGAATTACGTCCTGGAAGCACCGCTGGGTGCCAGGCCTGCTGCTGGAGCAACGCCAGATGTTATGAACGTCTGGCAGAGCAAAGCTGATGACTACTCGATAGTTCAGTGTGCCATGCTTTACGGCTTAGAATCGGGACTTCAACGACATTTTGAACGTCATGGAGCATATGAGATGCTCCCGGAGTTGAAGTTAATATTTCAAGCAAATGCCCGAATTGAGAGATATGAAGTCTCCAATAAGTTCTATAGCTGCAAGATGGAGGAGAACAGTTCTGTCAGTGAGCATATACTCAAAATGTCTGGGTATAATAATCACTTGATTCAGATGGGAGTTAATCTTCCAGATGATTGCGTCATTGACAGAATTCTCCAATCACTGCCACCAAGCTACAAGAGCTTCGTGATGAACTATAATATGAAAGGGATGAACAAGACTATTCCCGAGCTCTTCGCAATGCTGAAAGCTGCGGAGGTAGAAATCAAAAAGGAGCATCAAGTGTTGATGGTTAACAAAACCACTGGTTTCAAGAAAAAGGGCAAAGGAAAGAAGAACGGGAACTTCAAGAAGAACAGCAAGCAAGTTGCTGCTCAGGAGAAGAAACCCAAGTCTGGACCTAAGCCTGAAACTGAGTGCTTCTACTGCAAGCAGACTGGTCACTGGAAGCGGAACTGCCCCAAGTATTTGGCGGATAAGAAGGATGGCAAGGTGAACAAAGGTATATGTGATATACATGTTATTGATGTGTACCTTACTAGAGCTCGCAGTAGCACCTGGGTATTTGATACTGGTTCTGTTGCTAATATTTGCAACTCGAAACAGGGACTACGGAATAAGCGGACACTAGCAAAGGACGAGGTGACGATGCGCGTGGGAAACGGTTCCAAAGTCGATGTGATCGCGGTCGGCACGCTACCTCTACATCTACCTTCGGGATTAATATTAGACCTAAATAATTGTTATTTGGTGCCAGCGTTGAGCATGAACATTATATCTGGATCTTGTTTGATGCGAGACGGTTATTCATTTAAATCAGAGAATAATGGTTGTTCTATTTATATGAGTAATATCTTTTATGGTCATGCACCCTTGAAGAGTGGTCTATTCTTATTGAATCTCGATAGTAGTGATACACATATTCATAATGTAGAAGCCAAAAGATGCAGAGTTGATAATGATAGTGCAACTTATTTGTGGCACTGCCGTTTAGGTCATATCGGTGTAAAGCGCATGAAGAAACTCCATACTGATGGGCTTTTGGAATCACTTGATTATGAATCACTTGGTACTTGCGAACCGTGCCTCATAGGCAAGATGACTAAAACACCGTTCTCCGGTACTATGGAGAGAGCAACAGATTTATTGGAAATCATACATACCGATGTATGTGGTCCGATGAATATTGAGGCTCGTGGCGGATATCGTTATTTTCTCACCTTCACAGATGATTTAAGCAGATATGGGTATATCTACTTAATGAAACATAAGTCTGAAGCATTTGAAAAGTTCAAGGAATTTCAGAGTGAAGTTGAAAATCATCGTAACAAGAAAATAAAGTTTCTACGATCTGATCGTGGAGGAGAATATTTGAGTTACGAGTTTGGTATACATTTGAAAAATTGTGGAATAGTTTCGCAACTCACGCCACCCGGAACACCACAGCGTAATGGTGTGTCCGAACGTCGTAATCGTACTTTACTAGATATGGTGCGATCTATGATGTCTCTTACTGATTTACCGCTATCGTTTTGGGGTTATGCTTTAGAGACGGCCGCATTCACGTTAAATAGGGCACCATCAAAATCCGTTGAGACGATGCCTTATGAACTATGGTTTGGCAAGAAACCAAAGTTGTCGTTTCTTAAAGTTTGGGGCTGCGATGCTTATGTGAAAAAGCTTCAACCTGATAAGCTCGAACCCAAAGCGGAGAAATGTGTCTTCATAGGATACCCAAAGGAAACTGTTGGGTATACCTTCTATCACAGATCCGAAGGCAAGACATTCGTTGCTAAGAATGGATCATTTCTAGAGAAGGAGTTTCTCTCGAAAGAAGTGAGTGGGAGGAAAGTAGAACTTGACGAGGTAACTGTACCTGCTCCCTTATTGGAAAATAGTACATCACAGAAAACTGTTTCTGCGACACCTATACCAATTAGTGAGGAAGCTAATGATGATGATCATGAAACTTCAGGACAAGATACTACTGAACCACGTAGATCAACCAGAGTGAGATCCGCGCCAGAGTGGTACGGTAATCCAGTTCTGGAAGTCATGCTACTAGATCATGATGAACCTACGAACTATGAAGAAGCGATGGTGAGCCCAGATTCCGCAAAGTGGCTTGAGGCCATGAAATCTGAGATGGGATCCATGTATGAAAACAAAGTATGGACTTTGGTTGACTTGCCCGATGATCGACAAGCAATTGAGAATAAATGGATCTTCAAGAAAAAGACTGACGCTGACGGTAATATTACTGTCTATAAAGCTCGACTTGTCGCAAAAGGTTTTCGACAAGTTCAAGGGGTTGACTACGATGAGACCTTCTCACCCGTAGCGATGCTTAAATCCGTCAGAATCATGTTAGCAATTGCCGCATTTTATGATTATGAAATATGGCAAATGGATGTCAAAACTTCATTCCTGAATGGATTTCTGGAAGAAGAGTTGTATATGATGCAACCAGAAGGTTTTGTCCATCCAAAGGGAGCTAACAAAGTGTGCAAACTCCAGCGATCCATTTATGGACTGGTGCAAGCATCTCGGAGTTGGAATAAACGCTTTGATAGTGTGATCAAAGCATTTGGCTTTATAAAGACTTTCGGAGAAGCCTGTATTTACAAGAAAGTGAGTGGGAGCTCTGTAGCATTTCTGATATTATATGTGGATGACATATTGCTGATTGGAAAAGATATAGAATTTCTGGATAGCATAAAGGGATACTTGAATAAAAGTTTTTCGATGAAAGACCTCGGGGAAGCTGCTTACATATTAGGCATAAAGATCTATAGAGATAGATCAAAACGCTTAATTGGACTTTCACAAAGCACATACCTTGACAAGATTTTGAAGAAGTTCAAAATGGATCAAGCAAAGAAAGGGTTCTTGCCTATGTTACAAGGTGTGAAGTTGAGTCAGACTCGATGCCCGACCACTGCAGAAGATAGAGAGAAAATGAAAGATGTTCCCTATGCTTCAGCCATAGGCTCTATCATGTATGCAATGCTGTGTACCAGACCTGATGTGTGCCTTGCTATAAGTTTAGCAGGGAGGTACCAAATTAATCCAGGAGTGGATCACTGGACAGCGGTCAAGAACATCCTGAAATACCTGAAAAGGACTAAGGATATGTTTCTCGTATATGGAGGTGACAAAGAGCTCACCGTAAGAGGTTACGTTGATGCAAGCTTTGACACTGATCCGGACGATTCTAAATCGCAAACCCGATACGTGTTTACTTTAAACGGTGGAGCTGTCAGTTGGTGCAGTTCTAAACAAAGCGTCGTAGCGGGATCTACATGTGAAGCGGAGTACATAGCTGCTTCGGAAGCAGCAAACGAAGGAGTCTGGATGAAGGAGTTCATATCCGATCTAGGTGTCATACCTAGTGCATCGGGTCCAATGAAAATCTTTTGTGACAATACTGGTGCAATTGCTTTGGCAAAGGAATCCAGATTTCACAAGAGGACCAAACACATCAAGAGACGCTTCAACTCCATCCGGGATTTAGTCCAGGTGGGAGACATAGAGATTTGCAAGATACATACGGATCTGAATGTTGCAGACCCGTTGACTAAGCCTCTTCCACGAGCAAAACATGATCAGCACCAAGGCTCCATGGGTGTTAGAATCATTACTATGTAATCTAGATTATTGACTCTAGTGCAAGTGGGAGACTGAAGGAAATATGCCCTAGAGGCAATAATAAAGTTATTATTTATTTCCTTATATCATGATAAATGTTTATTATTCATGCTAGAATTGTATTAACCGGAAACATAATACATGTGTGAATACATAGACCAACAGAGTGTCACTAGTATGCCTCTACTTGACTAGCTCGTTAATCAAAGATGGTTATGTTTCCTAACCATGAACAAAGAGTTGTTATTTGATTAACGGGGTCACATCATTAGTTGAATGATCTGATTGACACGACCCATTCCATTAGCTTAGCACCCGATCGTTTAGTATGTTGCTATTGCTTTCTTCATGACTTATACATGTTCCTATAA
The DNA here is from genome assembly GCA_034509565.1 of Triticum monococcum. Classification (NCBI taxonomy): domain Eukaryota; kingdom Viridiplantae; phylum Streptophyta; class Magnoliopsida; order Poales; family Poaceae; genus Triticum; species Triticum monococcum. The sequence goes on along the minus strand of CM067841.1, from coordinate 36,635,345 downwards.
CTATGAGATTATGCAACTCCCGTTTACCGGAGGAATACTTTGGGTACTACCAAACGTCACAACGTAACTGGGTGATTATAAAGGAGTACTACAGGTGTCTCCAATGGTAGATGTTGGGTTGGCGTATTTCGAGATTAGGGTTTGTCACTCCGAGTGTCGGAGAGGTATCTCTGGGCCCTCTCGGTAATGCACATCACATAAGCCTTGCAAGCACTGCAACTAATATGTTAGTTGTGAGATGATGTATTACGGAACGAGTAAAGAGACTTGCCGGTAACGAGATTGAACTAGGTATTGGATACCGACGATCGAATCTCGGGCAAGTAACATACCGATGACAAAGGGAACAACGTATGTTGTTATGCGGTCTGACCGATAAAGATCTTCGTAGAATATGTAGGAGCCAATATGGGCATCCAGGTCCCGCTATTGGTTATTGACCGGAGACGTGTCTCGGTCATGTCTACATTGTTCTCGAACCGTAGGGTCCGCACGCTTAACGTTACGATGACAGTTATTATGAGTTTATGCATTTTGATGTACCGAAGGTTGTTCGGAGTCCCGGATGTGATCACGGACATGACGAGGAGTCTCGAAATGATCGAGACGTAAAGATTGATATATTGGAAGCCTATGTTTGGACACCGGAAGTGTTCCGAGTGAAATCGGGATTTTACCGGAATACCGGGAGGGTTACCGGAACCCCCCGGGAGGCAAATGGGCCTATTGGGCCTTAGTGGAAAAGTGAAAAGGGGCAGCCCACAAGGGCTGTGCGCCTTCCCCCCTTCCCTAGTCCTATTAAGACTAGGAGAAGGGGCCGGCCCCCTCTCTTCTCTCTTCTCCTTGAAGAGTCCTATTAGGAATAGGATTGGGGGGGAGTCCTACTCCCGGTAGGAGTGGGACTCCCCCTGCGCCTCTCTCCTAGCCGGCCGAACCCCTCCCCCTGCTCCTTTATGTACGGGGGCAGGGGGCACCCCATAGACACACAAGTTGATCATTGTTGATCGTTCCTTAGCCGTGTGCGGTGCCCCCTGCCACCAAATTCCACCTCGGTCATATCGTTGTAGAGCTTAGGCGAAGCCCTGCGTCGGTAGTACATCAAGATTGTCACCACGCCGTTGTACTGACGGAACTCTTCCTCGACGCTTTGCTGGATCGGAGCCCGAGGATCGTCATCGAGCTGAACGTGTGCTAAGAACTCGGAGGTGCCAGAGTAACGGTGCTTGGATCGGTCGGATCGGGAAGAAGACGTACGACTACTTCCTCTACGTTGTGAGATCGCTTCCGCAGTCGGTCTGCGTTGGTACGTAGACAATACTCTCCCCCTCGTTGCTATGCATCACCATGATCTTGCGTGTGCGTAGGAAAATTTTCGAAATTACTACGTTCCCCAACAGTGGCATCCGAGCCTAGGTTTTATGGTTTGATGTTATTTGTGTTGGGGAACGCAGTAATTTCGAAAATTTTCCTACGCACACGCAAGATCATGGTGATGCACAGCAACGAGAGGGGAGAGTGTTGTCTACGTACCAACGTAGACCGACTGCGGAAGCGATCACACAACGTAGAGGAAGTAGTCGTACGTCTTCTTCCCGATCCGACCGATCCAAGCACCGTTACTCCGGCACCTCCGAGTTCTTAGCACACGTTCAGCTCGATGACGTTCCTCGGGCTCCGATCCAGCAAAGCGTCGAGGAAGGGTTCCGTCAGCACGACGGCGTGATGACGATCTTGATGTACTACCGACGCAGGGCTTCGCCTAAGCACTGTAACGGTACGATCGAGGTGGAATTTGGTGGCAGGGGGCACCGCACACGGCTAAGGAACGATCTCAAGGATCAACTTGTGTGTCTTGGGGTGTCCCCTGCCCCCGTATATAAAGGTTGGAGGAGGGGGGGCCGGCCGGCCAGGGAGAGGGAGGCGCAGGGGAGTCCTACTCCCACCGGGAGTAGGACTCCTCCCTCCAATCCTAATCCAATTAGGACTCTCGGGGGGAAAGGAGAAAGAGGGGGGGCCGGCCCCTTCTCCTAGTCCTACTAGGACTTGGGGAAAGGGGGGGCGCCGGCCAGCTTATGGGCTGCCCCTTTTCTCTTTTTCCACTAAGGCCCAATAGGCCCATTAGTCTCCCGGGGGGTTCCGGTAACCCTCCCGGTATTCCGATAAAATCCCGATTTCACCCGGAACACTTCCTATGTCCAAACATAGGCTTCCAATATATCAATCTTTACATCTCGACCATTTCGAGACTCCTCGTCATGTCCGTGATCTCATCCGGGACTCCGAACAACCTTCGGTACATCAAAATGCATAAACTCATAATAACTGTCATCGTAACGTTAAGCGTGCGGACCCTACGGTTCGAGAATAATGTAGACATGACCGAGACACGTCTCCGGTCAATAACCAATAGCGGGACCTGGATGCCCATATTGGCTCCTACATATTCTACGAAGATCTTTATCGGTCAGACCGCATAACAACATACGTTGTTCCCTTTGTCATCGGTATGTTACTTGCTCGAGATTCGATCGTCGGTATCCAATACCTAGTTCAATCTCGTTACCGGCAAGTCTCTTTACTCGTTCCGTAATACATCATCTCACAACTAACATATTAGTTGCAGTGCTTGCAAGGCTTATGTGATGTGCATTACCGAGAGGGCCCAGAGATACCTCTCCGACAATCGGAGTGACAAACCCTAATCTCGAAATACGCCAACCCAACATATACCATTGGAGACACCTGTAGTACTCCTTTATAATCACCCAGTTACGTTGTGACGTTTGGTAGTACCCAAAGTGTTCCTCCGGTAAACGGGAGTTGCATAATCTCATAGTTATAGGAACATGTATAAGTCATGAAGAAAGCAATAGCAACATACTAAACGATCGGGTGCTAAGCTAATGGAATGGGTCATGTCAATCAGATCATTCAACTAATGATGTGACCTCGTTAATCAAATAACAACTCTTTGTTCATGGTTAGGAAACATAACCATCTTTGATTAACGAGCTAGTCAAGTAGAGGCATACTAGTGACACTCTGTTGGTCTATGTATTCACACATGTATTATGTTTCCGGTTAATACAATTCTAGCATGAATAATAAACATTTATCATGATATAAGGAAATAAATAATAACTTTATTATTGCCTCTCGGGCATATTTCCTTCAGTCTCCCACTTGCACTAGAGTCAATAATCTAGATTACACTGTAATGATTCTAACACCCATGGAGCCTTGGTGCTGATCATGTTTTGCTCGTGGAAGAGGCTTAGTCAACGGGTCTGCAACGTTCAGATCCGTATGTATCTTGCAAATCTCTATGTCTCCCACCTGGACTAAATCCCGGATGGAGTTGAAGCGTCTCTTGATGTGTTTGGTTCTTTTGTTAAATCTGGATTCCTTTGCCAAGGCAATTGCACCAGTATTGTCACAGAAGATTTTCATTGGACCCGATGCACTAGGTATGACACCTAGATCGGATATGAACTCCTTCACCCAGACTCCTTCGTTTGCTGCTTCCGAAGCAGCTATGTACTCTGCTTCACATGTAGATCCCGCTACGACGCTTTGTTTAGAACTGCACCAACTGACAGCTCCACCGTTTAAAGTAAACACGTATCCGGTTTGCGATTTAGAATCGTCCGGATCAGTGTCAAAGCTTGCATCAACGTAACCTCTTACGGTGAGCTCTTTGTCACCTCCATACACGAGAAACATATCCTTAGTCCTTTTCAGGTATTTCAGGATGTTCTTGACCGCTGTCCAGTGATCCATTCCTGGATTACTTTGGTACCTCCCTGCTAAACTTATAGCAAGGCACACATCAGGTCTGGTACACAGCATTGCATACATGATAGAGCCTATGGCTGAAGCATAGGGAACATCTTTCATTTTCTCTCTATCTTCTGCAGTGGTCGGGCATTGAGTCTGACTCAACTTCATACCTTGTAACACATGCAAGAACCCTTTCTTTGCTTGATCCATTTTGAACTTCTTCAAAATCTTGTCAAGGTATGTGCTTCCCCGAGGTCTTTCATCGAAAAACTTTTATTCAAGTATCCCTTTATGCTATCCAGAAATTCTATATCATTTCCAATCAGCAATATGTCATCCACATATAATATTAGAAATGCTACAGAGCTCCCACTCACTTTCTTGTAAATACAGGCTTCTCCAAAAGTCTGTATAAAGCCAAATGCTTTGATCACACTATCAAAGCGTTTATTCCAACTCCGAGATGCTTGCACCAGTCCATAAATGGATCGCTGGAGTTTGCATACTTTGTTAGCTCCCTTTGGATCGACAAAACCTTCTGGTTGTATCATATACAACTCTTCTTCCAGATCCATTCAGGAATGCAGTTTTGACATCCATCTGCCATATTTCATAATCATAAAATGCGGCAATTGCTAACATAATTCTGACGGACTTAAGCATCGCTACGGGTGAGAAGGTCTCATCGTAGTCAACTCCTTGAACTTGTCGAAAACCTTTCGCAACAAGTCGAGCTTTATAGACAGTAATATTACCGTCAGCGTCAGTCTTTTTCTTGAAGATCCATTTATTCTCAATTGCTTGCCGATCACCGGGCAAGTCAACCAAAGTCCATACTTTGTTTTCATACATGGATCCCATCTCAGATTTCATGGCCTCAAGCCACTTTGCGGAATCTGGGCTCACCATCGCTTCTTCATAGTTCGTAGGTTCATCATGATCTAGCATCATGACTTCCAGAACAGGATTACCGTACCACTCTGGTGCGGATCTCACTCTGGTTGATCTACGTGGTTCAGTAGTATCTTGTTCTGAAGCTTCATGATCATCATCATTAGCTTCCTCACTGATTGGTATAGGTGTCGCAGAAACAGTTTTCTGTGATGTACTATTTTCCAATAAGGGAGCAGGTACAGTTACCTCGTCAAGTTCTACTTTCCTCCCACTCACTTCTTTCGAGAGAAACTCCTTCTCTAGAAAGTTTCCGAATTTAGCAACATAAGTCTTGCCTTCGGATCTGTGATAGAAGGTGTATCCAATAGTTTCCTTTGGATATCCTATGAAGACACATTTCTCCGATTTGGGTTCGAGCTTATCAGGTTGAAGCTTTTTCACATAAGCATCGCAGCCCCAAACTTTAAGAAACGACAACTTTGGTTTCTTGCCAAACCATAGTTCATAAGGTGTCGTCTCAACGGATTTTGATGGTGCCCTGTTTAACGTGAATGCGGCCGTCTCTAAAGCATAACCCCAAAACGATAGCGGTAAATCAGTAAGAGACATCATAGATCGCACCATATCTAGTAAAGTACGATTACGACGTTCGGACACACCATTACGTTGTGGTGTTCCGGGTGGCGTCAGTTGCGAAACTATTCCACAATTTTTCAAATGTACACCAAACTCGTAACTCAAATATTCTCCTCCACGATCAGATCGTAGAAACTTTATTTTCTTGTTATGATGATTTTCAACCTCACTCTGAAATTCTTTGAACTTTTCAAATGTTTCAGACTTATGTTTCATTAAGTAGATATACCCATATCTGCTTAAATCATCTGTGAAGGTGAGAAAATAACGATATCCGCCACGAGCCTCAATATTCATCGGACCACATACATCGGTATGTATGATTTCCAATAGATCTGTTGCTCTCTCCATAGTACCGGAGAACGGTGTTTTAGTCATCTTGCCTATGAGGCACGGTTCGCAAGTACCAAGTGATTCATAATCAAGTGGTTCCAAAAGCCCATCAGTATGGAGTTTCTTCATGCGCTTTACACCGATATGACCTAAACGGCAGTGCCACAAATAAGTTGCACTATCATTATTAACTTTGCATCTTTTGGCTTCTACATTATGTGTATCACTATCTTCGAGATTCAACAAGAATAGACCACTCTTCAAAGGTGCATGACCATAAAAGATATTATTCATATAAATAGAACAACCATTATTCTCTGATTTAAATGAATAACCGTCTCGCATTAAACAAGATCCAGATATAATGTTCATGCTCAACGCTGGCACCAAATAACAATTATTTAGGTCTAATATTAATCCCGAAGGTAGATGTAGAGGTAGCGTGCCGACCGCGATCACATCGACTTTGGAACCGTTTCCCACGCGCATCGTTACCTCGTCCTTTGCTAGCGTCCGCTTATTCCGTAGTCCCTGTTTCGAGTTGCAAATATTAGCAACAGAACCAGTATCAAATACCCAGGTGCTACTGCGAGCTCTAGTAAGGTACACATCAATAACATGTATATCACATATACCTTTGCTCACTTTGCCATCCTTCTTATCCGCCAAATACTTGGGGCAGTTCCGCTTCCAGTGACCAGTCTGCTTGCAGTAGAAGCACTCAGTTTCAGGCTTAGGTCCAGACTTGGGTTTCTTCTCCTGAGCAGCAACTTGCTTGCTGTTCTTCTTGAAGTTTCCCTTCTTCTTCCCTTTGCCCTTTTTCTTGAAACTAGTGGTTTTGCTAACCATCAACACTTGATGCTCCTTCTTGATTTCTACCTCCGCAGCTTTCAGCATTGCGAAGAGCTCGGGAATAGTCTTGTTCATCCCTTGCATATTATAGTTCATCACGAAGCTCTTGTAGCTTGGTGGCAGTGATTGGAGAATTCTGTCAATGACGCAATCATCTGGAAGATTAACTTCCATCTGAATCAAGTGATTATTATACCCAGACATTTTGAGTATATGCTCACTGACAGAATTGTTCTCCTCCATCTTGCAGCTATAGAACTTATTGGAGACTTCATATCTCTCAATTCGGGCATTTGCTTGAAATATTAACTTCAACTCCTGGAACATCTCATATGCTCCATGACGTTCAAAACGTCGTTGAAGTCCCGATTCTAAGCCGTAAAGCATGGCACACTGAACTATCGAGTAGTCATCAGCTTTGCTCTGCCAGACGTTGATAACATCTGGCGTTGCTCCAGCAGCAGGCCTGTCACCCAGCGGTGCTTCCAGGACGTAATTCTTCTGTGCAGCAATGAGGATAATCCTCAGGTTACGGACCCAGTCCGTGTAATTGCTACCATCATCTTTCAACTTTGCTTTCTCAAGGAACGCATTAAAATTCAACGGAACAATAGCACGAGCCATCTATCTACAATCAACATAAACAAGCAAGATACTATCAGGTACTAAGTTCATGATAAGTTTAATTTCAGTTAATCAAATTACTTAGGAACTCCCACTTAGATAGACATCCCTCTAATCTTCTAAGTGATCACGTGATCCAAATCAACTAAACCATAACCGATCATCACGTGAGATGGAGTAGTTTTCAATGGTGAACATCGTTATGTTGATCATATCTACTATATGATTCACGCTCGACCTTTCGGTCTCCGTGTTCCGAGGCCATATCTGTATATGCTTGGCTCGTCAAGTATAACCTGAGTATTCTGCGTGTGCAACTGTTTTGCACCCGTTGTATTTGGACGTAGAGCTTATCACACCCGATCATCACGTGGTGTCTGGGCACGACGAACTTTGGCAACGGTGCATACTCAGGGAGAACACTTCTTGATAATTTAGTGAGAGATCATCTTATAATGCTACCGTCAATCAAAGCAAGATAAGATGCATAAAAGGATAAACATCACATGCAATCAATATAAGTGATATGATATGGCCATCATCATCTTGTGCTTGTGATCTCCATCTCCGAAGCACCGTCATGATCACCATCGTCACCGGCGCGACACCTTGATCTCCATCGTAGCATCGTTGTCGTCTCGCCAATCTTATGCTTCCACGACTATCACTACCGTTTAGTAATAAAGTAAAGCATTACATCGCGATTGCATTGCATACAATAAAGCGACAACCATATGGCTCCTGCCAGTTGCCGATAACTCGGTTACAAAACATGATCATCTCATACAATAAAATCAGCATCATGCCTTGACCATATCACATCACAACATACCCTGCAAAAACAAGTTAGACATCCTCTACTTTGTTGTTGCAAGTTTTACGTGGCTGCTACGGGCTTAAGTAAGAACTCATCTCACCTACGCATCAAAACCACAACGATAGTTCGTCAAATAGACTCCGTTTTAACCTTCTCAAGGACCGGGCGTAGTCACACTTGGTTCAACTAAAGTTGGAGAGACAGTCTTCCGCAAGCCATCTGTGTGCAAAGCACGTCGAGGGAACCGGTCTCGCGTAAGTGTACGCGTAAGGTTGGTCCGGATCGTCTCACCCAACAATACCGCCGAACCAAAGTATGACATGCTGGTAGGCAGTATGACTTGTATCGCCCACAACTCACTTGTGTTCTACTCGTGCAAATAACATCAAACCATAAAACCTAGGCTCGGATGCCACTGTTGGGGAACGCAGTAATTTCGAAAATTTTCCTACGCACACGCAAGATCATGGTGATGCACAGCAACGAGAGGGGAGAGTGTTGTCTACGTACCAACGCAGACCGACTGCGGAAGCGATCACACAACGTAGAGGAAGTAGTCGTGCGTCTTCTTCCCGATCCGACCGATCCAAGCACCGTTACTCCGGCACCTCCGAGTTCTTAGCACACGTTCAGCTCGATGACGTTCCTCGGGCTCCGATCCAGCAAAGCGTCGAGGAAGAGTTCCATCAGCATGATGGCGTGATGACGATCTTGATGTACTACCGACGCAGGGCTTCGCCTAAGCACTGTAACGGTACGATCGAGGTGGAATTTGGTGGCAGGGGGCACCGCACACGGCTAAGGAACAATCTCAAGGATCAACTTGTGTGTCTTGGGGTGTCCCCTGCCCCCGTATATAAAGGTTGGAGGAGGGGGGGCCGGCCGGCCAGGGAGAGGGAGGCGCAGGGGAGTCCTACTCCCACCGGGAGTAGGACTCCTCCCTCCAATCCTAATCCAATTAGGACTCTCGGGGGGAAAGGAGAAAGAGGGGGGCCGGCCCCTTCTCCTAGTCCTACTAGGACTTGGGGAAAGGGGGGGCGCCGGCCAGCTTATGGGCTGCCCCTTTTCTCTTTTTCCACTAAGGCCCAATAGGCCCATTAGTCTCCCGGGGGGTTCCGGTAACCCTCCCGGTATTCCGGTAAAATCCCGATTTCACCCAGAACACTTCCTATGTCCAAACATAGGCTTCCAATATATCAATCTTTACGTCTCGACCATTTTCAGACTCCTCGTCATGTCCGTGATCTCATCCGGGACTCCGAACAACCTTCGGTACATCAAAATGCATAAACTCATAATAACTGTCATCGTAACGTTAAGCGTGCGGACCCTACGGTTCGAGAATAATGTAGACATGACCGAGACACGTCTCCGGTCAATAACCAATAGCGGGACCTGGATGCCCATATTGGCTCCTACATATTCTACGAAGATCTTTATCGGTCAGACCGCATAACAACATACGTTGTTCCCTTTGTCATCGGTATGTTACTTGCCCGAGATTCGATCGTCGGTATCCAATACCTAGTTCAATCTCGTTACCGGCAAGTCTCTTTACTCGTTCCGTAATACATCATCTCACAACTAACATATTAGTTGCAGTGCTTGCAAGGCTTATGTGATGTGCATTACCGAGAGGGCCCAGAGATACCTCTCCGACAATCGGAGTGACAAACCCTAATCTCGAAATACGCCAACCCAACATATACCATTGGAGACACCTGTAGTACTCCTTTATAATCACCCAGTTACGTTGTGACGTTTGGTAGTACCCAAAGTGTTCCTCCGGTAAACGGGAGTTGCATAATCTCATAGTTATAGGAACATGTATAAGTCATGAAGAAAGCAATAGCAACATACTAAACGATCGGGTGCTAAGCTAATGGAATGGGTCATGTCAATCAGATCATTCAACTAATGATGTGACCTCGTTAATCAAATAACAACTCTTTGTTCATGGTTAGGAAACATAACCATCTTTGATTAACGAGCTAGTCAAGTAGAGGCATACTAGTGACACTCTGTTGGTCTATGTATTCACACATGTATTATGTTTCCGGTTAATACAATTCTAGCATGAATAATAAACATTTATCATGATATAAGGAAATAAATAATAACTTTATTATTGCCTCTAGGGCATATTTCCTTCAATTTGCACGAGTAGAACACAAGTGAGTTGTGGGCGATACAAGTCATACTGCCTACCAGCATGTCATACTTTGGTTCGGCGGTATTGTTGGGTGAGACGATCCGGACTAACCTTACGCGTACTCTTACGCGAGACCGGTTCCCTCGACGTGCTTTGCACATAGATGGCTTGCGGAAGACTGTCTCTCCAACTTTAGTTGAACCAAGTGTGACTACGCCCGGTCCTTGAGAAGGTTAAAACGGAGTCTATTTGATGAACTATCGTTGTGGTTTTGATGCGTAGGTGAGATGAGTTCTTAGTTAAGCCCGTAGCAGCCACGTAAAACTTGCAACAACAAAGTAGAGGACGTCTAACTTGTTTTTGCAGGGCATGTTGTGATGTGCTTTGGTCAAGGCATGATGCTGATTTTATTGTATGAGATGATCATGTTTTGTAACCGAGTTATCGGCAACTGGCAGGAGGCATATGGTTGTTGCTTTATTGTATGCAATGCAATCGCGATGTAATGCTTTACTTTATTACTAAGCGGTAGTGATAGTCGTGGAAGCATAAGATTGGCGAGACGACAACGATGCTACGATGAAGATCAAGGTGTCGCGCCGGTGACGATGGTGATCATGACGGTGCTTCGGAGATGGAGATCACAAGCACAAGATGATGATGGCCATATCATATCACTTATATTGATTGCATGTGATGTTTATCCTTTTATGCATCTTATCTTGCTTTGATTGACGGTAGCATTATAAGATGATCTCTCACTAAATTATCAAGAAGTGTTCTCCCTGAGTATGCACGGTTGCCAAAGTTCGTCGTGCCCAGACACCACGTGATGATCGGGTGTGATAAGCTCTACGTCCATCTACAACGGGTGCAAGCCAGTTTTGCACACGCAGAATACTCAGGTTAAACTTGACGAGCCTAGCATATGCAGATATGGCCTCGGAACACAGAGACCGAAAGGTCGAGCGTGAATCATATAGTAGATATGATCAACATGGCGATGTTCACCATTGAAGACTACTCCATCTCACGTGATGATCGGTTATGGTTTAGTTGATTTGGATCACGTGATCACTTAGAGGATTAGAGGGATGTCTATCTAAGTGGGAGTTCCTAAGTAATTTGATTAACTGAACTTAAACTTATCATGAACTTAGTACCTGATAGTATCTTGCTTGTTTATGTTGATTGTAGATAGATGGCTCGTGCTGTTGTCCCGGAGGCAGAGCTAGATCATGCCCCTCGAGATAGTGCGGCGCGCTTGGCCGTGGCTCGAACCCGTCGAAGATCAAGTCTTCGCGGATGTCAGTCGTGTAGTTTAAGCTTCCAAACCCGACTTGATGGCCAGGGGCGTAGCTTTCGATCTGCTCCCAGTGGCCAAGAGAATTGGCCCGCAGAGCGAAGCCGCCGAAGACGAAGATTTGTCCGGGGAGAAAAGTCTCACCCAGGACCGCATCATTGTCGATGATCAAAGGAACCATCGGGCCTGAAGGCGACGACACAAAGGAACTCTCCGTGAAAGCACCAACGTTGGTGTCAAAACCGGCGGATCTCGGGTAGGGGGTCCCAAACTGTGCGTCTAGGCTGGATGGTAACAGGAGGCAGGGAACACGATGTTTACCCAAGTTCGGGCCCTTGTAACACCCCGAGACCGATGTGCCAGGTGCCCTCCAGTTATTCGCTGTTGTTGCGTTGTCATTGCTTGCGTGTCATGCATTGCATATCATGTCATCATGTGCATTTCATTTGCATACATGTTCATCTCATGCATCCGAGCATTTTCCCCGTTGTCCGTTTTGCATTCCAGCGCTTCGTTCTCCTCCGGTGTCCCTTTCTACCTTTCTTTCATGTGTGGGGATTAAAAATTTCCGGATTGGACCGAGACTTGTCATGCGGCCTTGGGTTACTACCGGTAGACCGCCTGTCAAGTTTCGTACCATTTGGACATCGTTTGTTGCTCCAACGGTTGACCGAGGGACCAAGAAGGCCTCGTGTGTGTTGCATCCCAACACCCCTCCATTTTGGCCCAAAACCCTCTCCATCATCTCGGTCGTTCGATCACGATCGCGTGGCCGAAAACCACACCTCATTTGGACTCTCCTAGCTCCCTCTACCTATAAATATGTGATCCCCTCCGAAATCCCGCAGTCCAAACCCTAAAACTCCTCCCTCAGCGCCGCCGGACATGTCCACTCCGCCGCCGGACGCGTCCACCCCGCCGCCACATCACCCGAACCAATCGTGCGCCGCCACCTCAGCAGCGCCACCTCCCTCCTCCTCTAGCGCGGCGCCACGTGTCTCCCCAGCGCCCCACTTCGCCGCGGGCCCGCCGAGCCCATCTGAGGCCTGCGCAGGCCTGGATCCCCGCCACCGCGCTCGATCCAGGTTCTCGCTCCAGGGGAGGAGCCCCTCGATGCTGCAGCTTGTCGCCGGGGCCTACTGTGCCACCGCCGGTGACTGCTCAGGCGAGATCTCCGCCGCCCGACCTCTCCAACTCCCTCTTCTCCCCCTCACTCATCTCCTTTCTCTCTCTCCCGCAGGGCACCGTCGCCGCTGCGTCAAGCGTCGTTGACGCCGGCCCTGCCGTCGCCGGAAACGGGCACCCCATGCCCAGATCCGGCCTCCACCGCTGCAGATCCGGCCTTCCTTCGCCAGGCGCTGCCATCCACTGCCATGGCCGCCTCCCTCCTTCCTGCTCGTGTGGGCGCATGAGGGGGACGACGAGCTCCGCGTCCGTCCCCGTGGGCCACGCCCTCCCGAAGGCCCAGCTCGCCCGCGCCCCCGCATCTAGCCCATCCTGCTTGCTGGCCTGCCAGCCCAATGTGAGCATCCGCCCAGCGCCCAGAGCACTGTTCAGATTCGGCCCAATTTTTTTTTCTTTAGATCTGCAATTTTAGCATTATCCAGGAGTTTGGCAGATTTGCAGGAAAGTCCCCCTAGTTCATGCATTTAATAACTCACTAACCGTGCATCGGATTAAAATGTTTTATATATGAAACTTGCTCAGAATTTTGTGCAGATTAATAATATCCAACTTTCATCTATGTTTGAAATGTTAAAAATGTTGTTTGCATTAATTTGCTCCTATGCCATGTTAAAATGATTTAATTCATAACTAAATAACCGTAGCTCCGTTTTTAACAAACTTTATATGTAAATGGGGTAGAATTTTGCCTAGTTTAACATGGTGGCATCATCTTGCATGTTTAACAACTCTAAAATGGTGTTTAGGGCAGAACAACACCAAACCTAATATATGCATATGGGGATTTACCGGAATTGTTGTTCGTTGCTTCCGGCCTCATTTAACCTTGACTAGATAGGTAGTTTTCTTTTGCTTCACCTCTTGCCATGCTAACAACATTTAATATTGTTGAGTACCTAACGAGAGAGAACTAAATAATTGATGTGGTGTTTCTCCAATATGCAACCCGTTGCATATTGAGCTCCACTTAACTTGTAGTATTGCTTGTTGCACTTTGCCATGCCATGACTCATTAAACTGGACATGCATCATACTTGTTTGTGCACCGTGCCATGTTCATGTGTTGGTTGTTTACTATGTTGTGTGCTTCTTTGCCGGTGATTGCTTCTTCGGTTTGGTTCCGATAACGTCATGTTGTGAGGACCCGTTCGTCTACGTTCGTTTGTCTTCTTCAAGGACTCGTTCTTCTTCCTTGCGGGATTTCAGGAAAGATGATCATACCCTCGAAATCACTACTATCTTTGCTTTGCTAGATGCTCGCTCCTTTGCTATGCCTATGCTGCGATACCTACCACTTGCTTATCATGCCTCCCATATTGTTGAACCAAGCCTCTAACCCACCTTGTCCTAGCAAACCGTTGTTTGGCTATCTTACCGCTTTGCTCAGCCCCTCTTATAGCGTTGTTAGTTGCAGGTGAAGATTGAAGTTTGTACCTTGTTGGTACATGGATATGGCGTTCCTTGTTGGGACATGTTTACTTGTTGGGATATCACTATATATCTTATTTAATTAATGCATCTATATACTTGGTAAAGGGTGGAAGGCTCGGCCTTATGCCTGGTGTTTTGTTCCACTCTTGTCGCCTTAGTTTTCGTCATATCGGTGTTATGTTCCCGGATTTTGCGTTCCTTACGTGGTTGGGCTATTATGGGAACCCCTTGATAGTTCGCCTTAAGTAAAGCTTATCCAGCAATGCCCAACATTGGTTTTACCATTTGCCACCTAGCCTTTGTTCCCTTGGGTTCCGCAGGCTCAAGGGTCATCATTATTTTACCCCCCCCCCCGGGCCACTGCTCCTCTGAGTGTTGGTCCAACCTGTCAGCTGCCGGTGGCCACCAGGGGTAACTCTGGGCTGGCTTACCCCTACCTAGGACAATCTGAGTGTGCCCTGAGAAAGAGATATGTGCAGCTCCTATCGGGATTTGTCGGCACATTCGGGCGGTGTTGCTGGTTTAGCTTTACCCTGTCGAAATGTCTTGTTGTACCGGGATACCGACTCTGATCGGAATGTCTCGGGTGGAGGTCTATTCCTTCATTGACCGTGAGAACTTGTCATGGGCTAAGTTGGGACACCCCTGCAGGGATTTGAACTTTCGAAAGCCGTGCCCGTGGTTATGAGCAGATGGGAATTTGTTAATGTCCGGTTGTAGAAAACCTAAAGTCGACCTTAATTAAAATGAATCAACCGCGTGTGTAACCGTGATGGTCTCTTTACGACGGAGTCCGAGAAGTGAACACGGTTGTTGGAGTTATGCTTGACGTAGGTTGCTATAGGATCACTTCTTGATCATAGTTTCTCGATCGTGCTTTGCCTTCTCTTCTCGCTCTCATTTGCGTATGTTAGCCACCATATATGCTAGTCGCTTGCTGCAGATCCACCTCATACTTTTACCTTACCCATGAGCTTAAATAGTCTTGATCGCGAGTGTGCGAGATTGCTGAGTCCCCGTGGCTCACAGATACTTCCAAAACCAGCTTGCAGGTGCCGATGAGTCCGTGCAGAGGACGCAACCAAGCTCAGGAGGAGCTCGATGAAGATCTTGTCCTTTGTGTTGTTCCGTTCTAGTTGCTCAGTAGTGGAGCCCAGTTGGGGTCGATCGGGGACCTTTGTCGCTTTTGGGGTTCTTCTTTTATTTTGGCTCCGTAGTCGGGCCCTGATTGTACTTGGTTGATGTAATGCTTTATTCATGTATTTGTGTGAAGTGGCGATTGTAAGCCAACTATGTATCTTTTCCCTTATGTATTACATGGGTTGTGTGAAGATTACCTCACTTGCGACTTACGCCTTCAATGTGATTATGCCTCTAAGTCGTGCCTCGACACGTGGGAGATATAGTCGCATCAAGGGTGTTACAAGTTGGTAATCAGAGCCTGCCCCGACCTTAGGAGCCCCCACTGTTTGATTGTTTTTAGCGGCCGAGTTGTGTCTAGAAAAATGTTTTGAGTCATTTAGGAATTATATATCGGAGAGTTTAGGAATTATTTTTACTCCCCAGTCCCTTCATCGCTCTGGTAAGGCATCCTGACGTAGAGTTTTGACTCTTCTCTTCTCAAATTTCACTAAAAAAAATTTAGGATCACGCGGGTATTTTGGAATCGTTCCGATGGTTTCATGATGAGAACATTGTCTTGGTGCCTCATATCAGGGGTTTAGTGGAAGTGTCCCGGGGAGTTGAGCTCTGAGGTGTTGTCGTCATAATTTTATCGTTGCAGTTCTGGAATACCTAAGTTTAGTACGCCGACATCGAAAATCTCTTTTATGCAGTTCGTTGGTGAGATAACCTCGACGCCACCCAGTACTGGGGCGGGAGTTCGGGAGTATTGCCATAACTTGTATAACGGATGCTTTTCGAAGGTTGAGGTAGATGATTTCTGAAGGTTTCTTGGTTATGTGTTGAAGGATGGATACAGCTGGATGTAGGATTTGCTAGTTTGGGTGATATGTTATGCTTCCCCTGTATCCCCAACACCTGATTGCATAACCGGAAAATTTCAGGAGTTTATAAGTGGGAATTCAAGTAGCTATTAGGATATCTTTCCGACAGATGTATGATATGAAATTGGGGTTCGACGTCTAGTGGTCCGCCTATTCACGGTCGATTTTACAATGGTCTCGTTGTGCCTTAAAGAGTCCTTGGCTATGCCGACTCGGGGACGCTTCGTATGTCATGTGCACTGCCTTGTACATGATGGTGCTGTACGACCGAGCCCGTGTAGGCCCCACCATGAAAACTTCGGACGAAATCTCTGTCATATGTTTGTTCCGGCTTATTCTGCAAGCCAACCCTTTGTTTTTGTTTTGAGTTGTGGTATTCGAGTTGCTTCGAAGTCAAATGTTGATTCCATACCTTTCATAAATGGTGTTCTCATACTCCGATGTGAATACTAATCCTTCATGATAATCGAGATTGTCATGTCAATCCTTTTTCAACCGGAGTGTTTCTCTTCAAGTGGATCCGATCATTTCAATTTCCGCAAGATCAAGTATCAGTTCTTCTCAAAGGTGTTTGTTTCATCCGTCTCCAAGTTGCCTTTTGTTTTCCCGCCCACCCACCCTTTTTCCTCAAGGACTCGGATTTCTTTATCAAGTATCCATCTTATTGATGCGAAGTCTCTTCTTTCTTTTCTTTCAATATTCTTATCCGGTGATTATCAGGAAGATTCTAACGGAGCTTCAAGTTCGTCACTCTTCACTCTTTTCCTTCTCCGGTGGAACCAATTCAAGCTTTGTTGATCATATCTTTTCCTCGTTTCAATGTTTTCTCATGCCGGTGCAAATTCTTAACCATTCATTTCCTGCTATTCATTTATTCCGGAGTGCTTAAGATATCTCGAAGATTCGTGTTTCCACTCTGCATTCGTTCAAGATCTTTCGAGGTTGTTATATCATTCTAGCCATTTAAATCTTACCGGTGCATTCTCTCTTTTAAATCGTTCTACGGTGTTTCTCTTGAGCGGGCCCTAACCCACAGGTCTTTTCCCAGGATCTTACCTGACTCTTCTTATTTTCCCAGAGCTATCTTCAAATTTCTTTTCGAAGTTTGACGTAAGTATGATTTATCATGAGTTAAATGTCTTTCTCCAAGATCTTTCAAATTCATTTCATTGTTGATTCAACTTTTATATTCTTCTTTATTCCGGTGCCTCAACAATTCTTGGTGGGGTTTCCGTCGTAATTCTCAGATTTTGAAGACCGAAGAAGAGTTTCTCTTTAATCTTGCTACATTCTCTTCAAGATTCATGATTCTAGCTTGTTGCCATCCTCTCATAATTGTTTCGACTGTGAGTATTCTTTACACGTATCCGGAGCCCACCATCTAAGATTTATTCATTCTCAGCTTTCAGTTATCATTCTCCGATCTTACCAGTGCAGCATTCAAGTGATCTCTAATCGGTCCATGATCTATTATATTCACTTGTATCTAAATTCTCTCAAGCATCTTCGTTCATTTTATAATTCTTCCCGGTGTTTATTTTTCTTCTCTTTGTTCATAACCAATTCTTACGGTGGTTCGTTCAAGAGTTCCTCTTCCTTTGTTTATCTTATCAATTTATTCATTGTTTCAATTCTTATGGTGGTTCGTTGAAGACGTTCTCAAGTTTATGTTATATCTCTCTTAATCTTTTCTACGAGAATAAGTTGTATGCAATCCGTTTGCTCGTCATCAATTAAATTGGTGAAGGATAAGCATAATGTAATTCTTATTCTTGTTTCATCCAAGTGATTTAATTCCTTATTCCGGAGATCCATCTAACCATTGCAAGGTTTCACCTTGTGTTTTCAACTTCTCTTTCTTTTCGTTATCTTTTGT
The DNA here is from genome assembly GCA_034509565.1 of Triticum monococcum. Taxonomy (NCBI): domain Eukaryota; kingdom Viridiplantae; phylum Streptophyta; class Magnoliopsida; order Poales; family Poaceae; genus Triticum; species Triticum monococcum. Next base: position 36,617,456 of record CM067841.1, on the reverse strand, counting down.
TTACCGGAGTTCTTCATGGAGGCTCTACATGGTGGTTCGTCAAGGGTTCTTTTCATTCTTCAATTGTTCTTCAAGTTTTCTCTCGAAGTTATGATCCGTCAAGCCATACTTCAAAATAAACATGGTGCTCAACACATGTTTTGTCTTGAGGAGTTCAAGCATTCTTCATCTTGCATTCCGAAGTGCAATTCTTTCTACCTTATCTTTTGAGGTGGTGTTATGTCATTGTTGATAATTTCCCTTCGGGTTTCATGACTCACAAGTTTTCAAGAGTGACATATCAAAATCCATCATGTTCTCTTCGCTCAAGACATCTTTTCAACCTATCAATCCCTCCATTGGAGCTATCTTGGGTTATATTTCACCTAAAGCTTTCCCTAAGGATTGTTGCTATTAATGGTGATAATATATGATCCTAGTGCTTCTTTTATCCTTCCGGTGAAATAAGCTTTCTCGTCTCCTTGTTCATACCAATCCAATTTTTTTTCCCGTGAGTGGTAGGTTGTCACCTCATAATTTTGAGATGTATTCCATAAGACCATATCAAGGTTATTCTTTTCGTTGTTGTGTTTCCAACAATTCCGCTCGACCCTTCTCCTAAAGATGCCTCTTCAAGCTCTTTTGTGACAGAAATTGGCATTGTCTTCTACATTCTTCTGTCTCAATTATCCTTATTCCATTCTTTCTCCTGGTGGTCCATTGATGTTGCCCTTTTCACTCTTCATCTCGATATGTCAAGATCATGTTCATTTTCTTCCATTTACAGTCGGAGTGCTGTCCAAATTATATCATTCTTAATCCTTCTCTATCTTGTTTAACCAGAGTGGTTTCAATATATATCTTGCAATTCAACCTCAAGGGTTTTTGCAATGTTCTTTGTTCCTCTCTTCTAACGGAGTATTTTCAACTTCGTTCATCTCAGTTGTATTCTTTGCTCGAAATTGTTCAACCTCGCAAGGTTCTTTGGTTTCACTCATTGGTAAAATAAGCAACTTAGTTTTACCTCTTCTCGTTCTCGTCCGTTTTCCCCTCCGGTGCCATTCTAGATCTCGGGACGAGATCCTCTCGTAGTGGTGGAGTGTTGTAACGCCCCGAGACCGATGTGCCAGGTGCCCTCCAGTTATTCGCTGTTGTTGCGTTGTCATTGCTTGCGTGTCATGCATTGCATATCATGTCATCATGTGCATTTCATTTGCATACATGTTCGTCTCATGCATCCGAGCATTTTCCCAGTTGTCCGTTTTGCATTCCTTCGCTTTGTTCTCCTCCGGTGTCCCTTTCTACCTTTCTTTCATGTGTGGGGATTAAACATTTCCGGATTGGACCGAGACTTGTCATGCGGCCTTGGGTTACAACCGGTAGACCGCCTGTCAAGTGTCGTACCATTTGGACTTTGTTTGTTGCTCCAATGGTTAACCGAGGGACCGAGAAGGCCTCGTGTGTGTTGCAGCCCAACACCCCTCCATTTTGGCCCAAAACTCACCAAAACCCTCTCCATCATCTCGGTCGTTCGATCACGATCGCGTGGCCGAAAACCGCACCTCATTTGGACTCTCCTAGCTCCCTCTACCTATAAATATGTGATCCCCTCTGAAATCCCGCAGTCCAAACCCTAAAACTCCTCCCTCAGCGCCGCCGGACATGTCCACTCCGCCGTCGGACGCGTCCACCCCGCCGCCACATCACCCGGACCAATCATGCGCCACCACCTCAGCAGCGCCGCCTCCCTCCTCCTCTAGCGCGCCGCCACGTGTCTCCCCAGCGCCCCACTTTGCCGCGGGCCCGCCGAGCCCATCTGAGGCCCGCGCAGGCCCAGATCCCCGCCAGCGCGCTTGATCCAGGTTCTCACTCGAGGGGAGGAGCCCCTCGATGCTGCAGCTCGTCGCCGGGGCCCGCTGTGCCGCCGCCGATGACCGCTCAGGCGAGATCTCCGCCGCCTGACTTCTCCAACTCCCTCTTCTCCCCCTCACTCATCTCCTTTCCCTCTCTCCCGCAGGGCACCGTCGCCGCTGCGTCAAGCGTCGTTGAAGCTGGCCCTGCCGTCGCCGGAAACGGGCACCCCATGCCCAGATCCGGCCTCCACCACTGCAGATCCGGCCTTCCTTCGCCAGCCGTTGCCATCCACTGCCATGGCCGCCTCCCTCCTTCCCGTTCGTGCGGGCGCATGAGGAGGACGACGAGCTCCGCGTCCGTCCCCGTGGGCCGCGCCCTCCCGATGGCCCAGCTCGCCCGCGCCCCCGCATCCAGCCCATCCTGCTTGCTGGCCTGCCAGCCCAATGTGAGCATCCGCCCAGCACCCAGAGCACTATTCAGATTCGGCCCAATTGTTTTTTTCTTCAGATCTGCAATTTTAGCATTATCCAGGAGTTTGGCAGATTTGCAGGAAAGTCCCCCTAGTTCATGCATTTAACAACTCACTAACCGTGCATCGGATTAAAATGTTTTATATATGAAACTTGCTCAGAATTTTGTGCAGATTAATAATATCCAACTTTCATCTATGTTTGAAATGTTAAAAATGTTGTTTGCATTAATTTTCTCCTATGGCATGTTAAAATGATTTAATTCATAACTAAATAACGGTAGCTCCGTTTTTAACAAACTTTATATGTAAATGGGGTAGAATTTTGCCTAGTTTAACATGGTGGCATCATCTTGCATGTTTAACAACTCTAAAATGGTGTTTAGGGCAGAACAGCACCAAACCTAATATATGCATATGGGGATTTACCGGAATTGTTGTTCGTTGCTTCCGGCCTCATTTAACCTTGACTAGATAGGTAGTTTTCATTTGCTTCACCTCTTGCCATGCTATCAACATTTAATATTGTTGAGTACCTAACGAGAGAGAACTAAATAATTGATGTGGTGTTTCTCCAATATGCAACCCGTTGCATATTGAGCTTCACTTAACTTGTAGTATTGCTTGTTGCACTTTGCCATGCCATGACTCATTAAACCGGACATGCATCATACTTGTTTGCGCACCGTGCCATGTTCATGTGTTGGTTGTTTACTATGTTGTGTGCTTCTATTCCGGTGATTGCTTCTTCGGTTTGGTTCCGATAACGTCGTGTTGTGAGGACCCGTTCGTCTACGTTCATTTGTCTTCTTCAAGGACTCGTTCTTCTTCCTTGCGGGATTTCAGGCAAGATGATCATACCCTCGAAATCACTACTATCTTTGCTTTGCTAGATGCTCGCTCTTTTGCTATGCCTATGCTGCGAAACCTACCACTTGCTTATCATGCCTCCCATATTGTTGAACCAAGCCTCTAACCCACCTTGTCCTAGCAAACCGTTGTTTGGCTATGTTACCGCTTTGCTCAGCCCCTCTTATAGCGTTGTTAGTTACACGTGAAGATTGAAGTTTGTACCTTGTTGGTACATGGATATGGCGTTCCTTGTTGGGACATGTTTCCTTGTTGGGATATCACTATATATCTTATTTAATTAATGCATGTATATACTTGGTAAAGGGTGGAAGGCTCGGCCTTATGCCTGGTGTTTTGTTCCACTCTTGCCGCTTTAGTTTCCGTCATATTGGTGTTATGTTCCCGGATTTTGCATTCCTTACACGGTTGGGCTATTATGGGAACCCCTTGACAGTTCGCCTTAAGTAAAGCTTATCCAGCAATGCCCAACATTGGTTTTACCATTTACCACCTACCCTTTTTTCCCTTGGGTTCCGCGGACTCAAGGGTCATCATTATTTTACCCCCCCGGGCCAGTGCTCCTCTGAGTGTTGGTCCAACCTGTCAGCTGCCGGTGCCCACCAGGGGCAACTCTGGGCTGGCTTACCTATACCTAGGACAATCTGAGTGTGCCCTGAGAAAGAGATATGTGCAGCTCCTATCTGGATTTGTCGGCACATTCGGGCGGTGTTGCTGGTTTAGTTTTACCCTGTCGAAATGTCTTGTTGTACTAGGATACCGAGTCTGATCGGAATGTCTCGGGTGGAGGTCTATTCCTTCGTTGACCGTGAGAGCTTGTCATGGGCTAAGTTGGGACACCCCTGCAGGGATTTGAACTTTCGAAAGCCGTGCCCGCGGTTATGGGCAGATGGGAATTTTCTAATGTCCGGTTGTAGAAAACCTGAAGTCGACCTTAATTAAGATGAATCAACCGCGTGTGTAACCGTGATAGTCTCTTTCCGGCGGAGTCCGGGAAGTGAACACGGTTGTTGGAGTTATGCTTGACGTAGGTTGCTATAGGATCACTTCTTGATCATAGTTTCTCGACCGTGCTTTGCCTTCTCTTCTCGCTCTCATTTGCGTATGTTAGCCACCATATATGCTAGTCGCTTGCTGCAGCTCCACCTCATACTTTTACCTTACCCATGAGCTTAAATAGTCTTGATCGCGAGGGTGCAAGATTGCTGAGTCCCCGTGGCTCACAGATACTTCCAAAACTAGCTTGCAGGTGCCGATGAGTCCGTGCAGCGGACGCAACCCCAGCTCAGGAGGAGCTCGATGAAGATCTTGTCCTTTGTGTTGTTCCGTTCTAGTTGGTCAGTAGTGGAGCCCAGTTGGGGTCGATCGGGGACCTTTGTCGCTTTTGGGGTTCTTCTTTTATTTTGGCTCCGTAGTCGGGCCCTGATTGTACTTGGTTGAAGTAATGCTTTATTCATGTATTTGTGTGAAGTGGCGATTGTAAGCCAACTATGTATCTTTTCCCTTATGTATTACATGGGTTGTGTGAAGATTACCTCACTTGCGACTTATGCCTTCAATGCGATTATGCCTCTAAGTCGTGCCTCGGCACGTGGGAGATATAGTCGCATCGAGGGTGTTACAGCCCTCTTGATGGAATTAAAACCCTACGTCCTTCTTGATTAATATTGATGATATGGGTAGTACAAGAGTAGATCTACCACGAGATCAAGGAGGCTAAATCCTAGAAGCTAGCCTATGGTATGATTGTTGTCTATGGAGTTGATGTTGTTGTCCTACGGACTAGAACCCTCCGGTTTATATAGACACCGGATAGGGTTAGGGTTACCTAGAGTCGGTTACAATGGTAGGAGATCTTGAATATCCGCATCGCCAAGCTTGCCTTCCACGCCAAGGAAAGTCCCATCCGGACACGGGACGAAGTCTTCAATCTCGTATCTTCATAGTCCAAGAGTCCGACTGAAGGTATAGTCCGGCTACCCAAACACCCCCTAATCCAGGACTCCCTCAGCGGGGCTTTTGGACGGGTCAATGAGGCGAGGAGAGCACGGTGGTCACGGTGGCGACGAACGGCGGCGACGGCTTCGCCCTGCTTCGGGAGAGAGAGCAAGAGAGGCGAGACAGGGGGAGAGTGGAGCGGTCGAGGGGTCCAAGGGGACTGCATGGCACTCGTAGACGACATCCTGGGCGTCGGCAGAAGCAGGAGGTGGCCGGCGTGTGGCTGCGGGCGCCGGCCACGCGCCTCTCATCCTCCTGGCGAGAGGAGGAGGATGACTGGCGGTAGCCAGTGGGCTGGGCCGAGCTGGGCCAGGCCAGGGCGACAGGTAAGATCCTTTCTCTCTCCTTTCATGTTTTTTTATTTATTCTATTATTTCTGTAACTTCAGGGCTTTATTAAAAATGCCAGGGCATTTCCAAATATCATAAAATTAATCATGGCTACTACTTAGAATATATCCAATAGCAAACATTTTAGTTTATTATTATTTGAGCATTTAAAATATTTTATAGCATTTAAATGCCCAAATGCAAATACTATAAGAATTAATCCAATGACCATAAGATGTCCTAGAAAATGTGCACCATTTTTGTCAAAGGTTTTAACCCACAACAAAAAGGGTGGGCTTTCTAGAGGGGCATTTCAAGTTCATTGAAAAAGTTTTTAGTAAACCCTAGTTGTTCCAGGGGGTGCTGGGGGTTTTGTCATCCCCATTTCAGTTTTCTAGGAAATTAAACATGATGCAACACTCTAATGCTTGAAGTAGCTAGGGTGTGACCACTCACCCCACTCAAAAGAATCTCGTCCTGAGATTTAGGATCTGTTGGGAGGAAGGTGGGGTACTCAAGTCGAAGACGATCCTCCCTTTCCCAAGTGGCTTCTTTTTCAGAGTGGTGTGACCATTGAGCCTTGAGAAACTTGATGTTATGGCGTCGAGTGGTACGCTCGGCTTGATCAAGGATACGAACGGGATATTCCCGATATGAAAGATTATCTTGTAGATCAAGCGTTTCATGGTCCACTCCACGGATAGGATCCGCGAAGCAACGCCTGAGTTGAGAAACGTGGAAGACATCATGAACTCTGGAAAGATGTGGAGGTAGTTCCAATTGGTAGGCAACTTCTCCTTGTTTGGCAAGAATGCGAAAGGGTCCAATGTAACGAGGAGCCAATTTGCCTTTGATACCGAAACGATGGGTTCCCTTTAACGGTGTCGGTGTACTAGAGTAGGGGTACCCTAGTACCCCGAACTTGTGCACGGGCAGTCGCAGCATCCCGCGGCAAGGCTTGCCGGGTGACTGCCAAGGTCCTCCGTGGTTCCCTTGGAGCCATTCAAGAACAAAGTATCCAAGCCAAGGAGACAAGACCCCGGCAAGAGGAGCTTGCCGGGAAGGCCAACCAAGGCATCTCAAGGAACTTGCCGCGATGCGCCACGCGTCCCGGCAAGGCCCGGTGAGCGACGAGCTCCCGGACGCGACAAGACAACTACCGCGGCAAGGCGCTTGCCGCGGCAAGCCTCCACTCTGTACCTGCGCTCCAGCACATCCACCAACGTGTCGCTCTGGGACCCTTCCAGGCGTATGTGGCGGGAAGCTGTTCAGCCAGTGGTACACGGTGGCAAGCGGCGCTGACAAGATTACCATCGTGGCGAGCGGTGGCGTCCCTGACGGTCCCTTTTGCACTATTTGGGTGACGCAGACGGGCATTTAATGCCCTTGTCCCCTGCCGTCAGGGTTAGGTATGATACACTGTAGCAGGCGGCTGTACCAACCGCAAAACCTTTCCGTTTTTACCCTTGTCTACGTTGCCACCTGTCGGTGACCCCTTGAGCATATAAAAGGATGCCCATGCGCAACGTAGAAAGGGGGAGGTCGGAAAAAGAGAACACTCACGCTCGGTCTCGTTAGCTGCTGGTGTGTACTGTAGCGCACAGCGCTCCCGAGCAAGAACTCAATACAAACCACAAAGCAGGAGTAGGGTTTTACGCATCTGTGCGGCCCGAACCTGGGTAAACTGCTCGTGTGTCTTGCCTTGATCTACTCTTCGTGCGATCTCCGCCCCCCTGCCGAACCGAAAGGGGCTCGGTCCGCCGGTCCCATAGGTGTTCATGGATTAGTCCCCGACATCTTTGGCGCGCCAGGTAGGGGTGGGTCGAGGTTGTGTGAACCTGATCCGGTGTTCACACGAGCTAAATCTTCATCGTCTTCATCAACATGCCGCCGAAGAAGAAGGCTTCGGAGGCGGCTGCTCCGTCCGCGCCGAACCCACAACCGCCGGAGCAAACGGCTGGTGGGTAGACGCCGGCGGAAGAACGGACGTCGATGAGGGAACCCACGGTGCTGCCAGGTCCAAGGACAAGGCTGCGCTGCTCATCGGCGGCGCAGTCGGCTCCCACAACGACCGGGCCCACTCCAAGACCTCGGCGTCCATACATGCACCGCGCCCATCCCACGAGGCGCGGGACCGGCAGCGTCATGATACTCACAGTACCATACGTTTGCTGGGCCAAGATCGAGCTGGTGGATCTCGGAGTGCTCAAGACCAGCATGCATGCCAACATGCTGACACGAGCAGGGCACGGTCGCCTGGACAAGATACTGCTCCTTCTAACATAGTTAGAAGTCCGAGCGTATCCCGCTCCTCACACCGTTCACCGCCGCCACCCGCCACTTCAGCAGAAGCTTTGGCGCGAGCTCAACTGCTCCTAGACTACCCTCCAGCGGCAGACAAGATCGACGAGTGGAGGGCCACCATTCAGAGTCTCATCGGCTTTGCCAACGGCGACATTCCACGGCAGCCGAGTACTTCGCAGCCGCGGCAAGTCAGCCAGGCACAAGCCGGTGGCGACAAGACCGGTGGGGGTGCAACCACCGTGCACTCTCCGCCCCGAAGGCCAAGATCGCCGACTCGCTGGATCCACCTCGACAGCGACTCCACCGCGTCATCAGATCCACGAGCTCGTCGCGATCAGCGCCAAGTTCTTCACGAACGACAGCAAGAAGAAGCTCGTACTCGCATCGAGCGCCGAAGAGAAGCGCGACGTCAATCAGACCAGCGCGCTGGGCCCTCTGTCGACATGCATGCGCCAGGGGAACCAGGCGACTTGCCGTACGCGGTAGGTTGCCCTGCGTTTACTCGTGAGCTGCGGCAAGTCTAGTGGCCCAGCAGGAAGAATTTCAAGCCAGACGTACCGGAGAAGTACGACGGCAAATCGCATTCGTCAGAGTTCCTCAGCATCTACACCATCGCGGTGCAAGCTGCCGGGGGGCGGGACGACAAGATCCTTGCCAACTACTTCCCGCTGGTGCTCAAGCCCAACGTCAGGTCCTGGCTCATGCATTTGCCGGACAACTCCATATCCTCCTGGGCAGACCTATGCCATCGGTTTGTCGGCGCCTTTACAGGAGGCCACAAACCTCATGGCCAAGAGAGTGACCTTCATCTGCTTGCCCAGAAGGAAGGAGAGCCCCTGCGCAAGTACATTCAGAGATTCAGCCGTGTACAGCACAACATCCCAGATGTCCACCCTGCCGCGGTCATCAGCGCGTTCCATCAGAACGTGCGTAACCGCAGGATGCGGGAGGAGATGGCGATGTGCAAGATCAGAGACGTCAGTGAGCTGTATGCCCTGGCCAACAAGTGCGCATGTGCTGAGGAAGGGAGGAAACTCCCTGGAGAGAATATAGGAGCAGGAGGATCTGACAGCGAGGATGCTGCCCCGGCAAAGAAAAACCGGCGGCGGAACAACAGGAAGAAGAAAGGAAAAGATGTGCTAGTCATTGAGCAGTCCGGCAACGACGGTGGCGCCAAGAAAGCCAAAGCTAGTAGCTCCGGCAAGGAGATTGCCGCATGCACCAACTGCCAGGCTGTGGCGGTCGCCGACAAACAGGACAGCATCGACAAGCAGTACCGCAAGATCCACCGCACCAAGGGCATGACCTCCAGAGCTGCAAGAAAGTCGAGCAGCTTGCCCAGCAGCAAAAGGCTGAATACGAGCGACGCTACAAGGAGAGGGCCCAAGGAGGCGCTGGAGAATCCGGCAAGAAGCGCGCCGGCCGGGGAGGACGCCGCGGCAAGGCCAAGCAGCGGCAAGGAGACAGACCTCCCCGCGGCCGCGACAAGGATGAAGATGACGATGACGACGAAGACATGGATGATGTCGGGACCAGTGAGCAGGAGTTCTAGAAAGCCACAGAGGTCTTGTGCGTTGACGGCGGTGCTTCTCTGCATACTTCGCACCGCCAACTCAAGCAGTGGGTGCGGGAAGTCAATGCGGCAGAACCACCTGTCGAGTCACGCAAGCTTCTGAAATGGTCCAGCACGCCTATCATCTTTGATATTGAGGACCACCCTGATCGCACAACTGCGGTCGGGTGCTTGCCGATGTTGGTTTCACCAACTATCCGCAACCTCAAGGTCACTAAGATGCTAGTTGACGGTGGGGCCGGCTTGAACTTGATCTCCTCCGCTGTACTCCAGAAACTCTAGATCCCTGACAGCGAGCTTGAAGAGACCGGCACATTCCAAGGAATCAACCAGGGAAGGAGCAAGCCGAAGGGGAAGGTCACGTTGCCAGTAACATTTGGCATCGAGTTGAACTTCAAGACTGAGAGGGTCACTTTTAACGTTGCCGATTTTCCATTGCCTTACAATGGGATACTCGGCCGTCCAGCACTCGCCAAGTTCATGGCAGCCTCTCACTACACATACAACATGCTAAAGATGCCAGGCCCGATAAGCGTCATCTCTGTCCCTGGCGACAAGAAGGATGCTCTTATCTACGCCGACAAGATCTACCGGGAAGCGGCAGCCGCAACAGATCGCAAGTCACCTGCCGTTGAAGCTCCTGGGGGGAAGAAGAAGACCAAGCCCGGCAAGAGTTCTGATGCCCACTCTGGCAAGCGCACCTCTTTGGAGTGCTGCGCTACCGTCGAGGACGCACCATCGAGCTCCACCGGCAAGTATAAGAAGACAATGGCAGCTCCGCCAGAGACCAAGAAGGTGTCCGCCAAGGAGGACGGCACTGGTGGTACCTTCACCATCAATGCCACTCTTGACCCTAAATAGGAAAGTGTGCTCATTGCTTTCCTGCGGGCGAACGTCGACGTGTTTGCATGGCAACCGTCTGACATCCCCGGTGTTCCCAGGAAAGTAATTGAGCACCATCTTGCCGTTTGTCCTCATGCACGGCCCGTCAAGCAGAAGGTCAGGAAGCAAGCAGTGGAGCGCCAAGAATTCATCGCAGAAGAGATCAAGAAATTGGAAGCAGCAGGCCTTGTCAGAGGAGTGCTCCATCCTACGTGGTTGGCCAATCCTGTAGTCGTGCGCAAGGCAAACGGGAAATGGAGGCTTTGCATCGACTTTACCGATGTTAATAAAGCTTGTCCCAAAGACCCATTTCCCTTGCCGCGCATTGACCAGATTGTTGACTCCACGGCCGGATGTGACTTGCTTTCATTTCTTGACGCATACTCAGGATACCATCAAATCTTCATGGCAGAAGAAGATGGGGAGAAGACCGCATTCATCACTCCATGTGGCACGTACTGTTTCATACGGATGCCTTTCGGTTTAAAAAATGCTGGTTCAACATTTGCAAGAGTAGTCCATGTCGCTCTTGAGCCACAAATACACAGAAATGTGGAGGCCTACATGGATGACATAGTGGTGAAGAGCAAGGACAAGGCAACTCTGATTCAAGATTTAGACGAGACCTTTGCAAATCTGCGCAAGATCAACCTCAAGCTCAAGCCCGAGAAGTGTGTGTTCGGAGTCCCCTCCGGCAAGCTTCCCGGGTTCTTCATGTCTCAGCGGGGAATTGAAGCCAATCCCGACAAGATCAAGGCCATTGAGCAGATTGAAGCACCAAAGCGCGTCAAGGATGTACGAAGACTTGCCGGTTGTGTAGCTGCTCTCAGTAGGTTTATCTCTAGGTCTGTCGAGCGCACCCTGCCGTTTTTCAAAATATTGAAAAAGGCAAGTCCGATGAAATGGACTCTGGAAGCGGAGGCTGCGCTGCAGGACTTGAAGAGATACCTGTCCTCCACTCCAACACTTGTCGCACCTAAGCCACAAGAGAAGTTACTGCTGTATATAGCGGCAACCAATCAAGTGGTTAGTGCTGCGTTAGTAGCGGAGAGGGAGGTAGATGATGAGCCAGCAACCACGGCAGGCGCATCCAGCGACAAGCAGGGGGCTTCCCTGACAAGCTCTGGCCCCGACAAAGATGGATCTGCGCAGGCGCGCGAGGAGATACAGAAGAGAATGGTGCAGTGCCCAGTTTACTTTGTCAGTTCCCTTCTGCAGGGGGCTAGGTCAAGGTACTCTGGTGTGCAGAAATTGCTTTTCGGCCTTCTCATGGCCTCGAGAAAGCTGCGCCATTACTTCCAAGCACATGAGATCACAGTTGTCACTCGCTTTCCGCTGAAGAGGATACTACAGAATCCAGAAGCAACAGGCAGGATTGTTGAGTAGGCACTTGAACTGTCAAGCTTTGGCCTCAAGTTTGAGAGTACTTCAACTATCCAAAGCAGAGCATTGGCAGAATTTATAGCAAAGTGGACGCCAACACCAGATGAAGAAATCCCAGAAACGAGCATCCCCATCGAGGAAGCAAGCAAAGAGTGGCTGATGTACTTTGATGGTGCCTTCTCACTGCAAGGCGCCGGCGCTGGTGTGTTGCTTGTCGCACCCACCGGAGAGCACCTCAAGTACGTAGTCCAGATGCACTTTCCCAAGGAGCAAGCAACAAACAATACTGCAGAGTATGAAGGCTTGCTTGCCAGTCTCAGGATCACGGCAGACCTTGGGATCAAGAAGCTCATTGTCAGGGGTGACTCGCAGCTTGTCGTCCGCCAAGTGAACAAGAGTTATCAGAGTCCGTTGATGGAAGCCTACGTTGACAAAGTGAGAAAGCTAGAAGAGCACTTTGACGGCCTACAGATGGAGCATGTTCCAAGAGCTCAGAACGACATTGCCGATGGCCTGTCAAAGTGCGCCGCACTTAAGTTACCTGTGGAACCAGGGATCTTTGTGCTCAAGCTGACTCAACCATCCGTAACACCATCAACTGGACAGAGCAAGAAGAGGAAGTTGATTTCTGGTGACTATTTTCCGGCAGAGCTTCCCGAAGCCGCCGCCAAAAAGGTCCCCAAGATCAACACCAAGAGTGCTGAGGAGCAGTCTGCTCCGGCAAGCCCTAGGGTTTGTTCCGTTGAAGCAGACGCTCTCGACAAGTTTTGCTCCGGCAAGCTTGCCAGGGAACGTCAAGCTCCGGCTGAGCCGCAGGTTCTCGCCGTAGAAGCGGATGTTCCCGCAGCAGCAGATGAGCCTTTAGTCCTTGTTGTCGAGCCACAAGCTCCAGCATGGGCACATCAGATTGTCCGTTTCCTTCAGACAGGAGAACTTCCCAAAGAGCAAGAAGAAGCGGAAAGAGTAGCCCGGCAGTCAAGTATGTACCAGTTTGTCGACAACACACTGTACAGAAGAAGACTCAACGGTGTGAAATTGAAGTGTATTCACCGGGAAGGCGGACAAAAGCTGTTGGCAGAGATACATGGAGGCATATGTCACCACATTGGCGCAAGAGCACTTGCCGGCAAAGCATTCAGGCAAGGTTTCTTTTGGCCGACAGCCCTCCAGGATGCAACTGCACAAGTAACCAAGTGTGAAGCGTGCCAGTTCCATTCCAAGCAGATACACTAACAACTCAAGCTCTCCAGACGATCCCTTTATCCTGGCCATTTTCGGTCTGGGGGCTCGACATCGTCGGCCCCTTTCCCCGAGCAGTTGGGGGCTTTGAGTACTTGTACGTTGCAATCGACAAGTTCACAAAGTGGCCGGAAGTGGAAGCAGTGAGGAAGGTGACAGCACAGTCAGCGGTCAAGTTCTTCAGGTCGATTGTTTGCCGCTTCGGGATCCCTAACAGGATAATCACCGACAACGGTACGCAATTCACGAGCCGCACCTTCATGCAGTACGTCCAAGACCTTGGCGCCAAGGTCTGCTTCGCTCCTGTTGCTCACCCGAGAAGCAACGGTCAAGCGGAGAGGGCAAATGCTGAAGTGTTGCGTGGGCTCAAGACCAGGACTTTCGACAGGCTGCACAAGTGCGGAAGAAACTGGATTGAGGAGTTGCCGGTGGTTCTTTGGTTGATCAGGACGACGCCAAATTGAGCCACTGGCTAGACACCTTTCGCTCTAGTCTATGGAGCAGAGGCAGTTCTCCCAATGGAACTCGTATACGGGTCACCTCGAGTGCTCGCTTATGATGAGCTTGAGCAAGAGCAGCTGCGACAAGATGACGCGCTGCTCCTTGAGGAAGACCGTCTTCAGGCTGCTGTACGAGCTGCTTGCTACGAGCAAGCTTTGCGCCGCTACCATAGCCGCAAAGTTAACGCCAGAAGTCTCGAGGAAGGCGACCTTGTTCTTCGGCGTGTTCAGTCCACCAAGAATTCCAACAAGTTGACGCTGAAGTGGGAAGGCCCTTACCGGGTGAAACGAGTCACTAGGCCTGGCGCTGTCCGCCTTGAGACCAAAGATGGCATTCCGGTGACCAACTCCTGGAACATTGAGCATCTTCGTAAGTTTTACCCATAAGGCGCGGTTGCCGGAGCCTGTTCCGGCAACCACCTTTTGTACAAGTCTTGCCGCTGTTGCATGTAATCCTTTGTACAAAGCCGGGCATAGACCCCGTGCATAAAGATCATGTGCTCCGCACATCTTGTCAATTTCATGCTTTTTATTTTTTGCATGTGTTATCTGACACTTTGTGCAGCACCTACCCCCGGTAAGCAACAACGAGCCATAAGGCTCCATAGCTTTATTTTCCCCTCTTTCTATTTTCTCAAGGAAAGGAAGGTTCCCTCGCCCACAAGTTTGCCGGCGGGAAAGGAGAAGATAATGGTATGGACCAGGCGTCGTTCAAGAAAGTTTCGCCTTACCGGGAAGCAAAACAACAGAAAAGCTAAGTTGCCAAAGTTTGAGCAATCAGAATTTTTAAATTTTTAAGTTATCTTCCTTGAACGACCGTACTTTGTATGGAAAACCTGTGCGCGGAGGAACCAACTCGTAGCTAGTTGCGCCCTTACTTTGTTTCGAGTCTGCTCAACAACTTAAGTGAGCTGGGACTAGTTGCGACAAGGTTTCTTGTTGGTAGCGGCACCGCCAGCAGGCTGCTGACGTCCCGCACTCAGTGCTCGCGGCCAAGGTGCCTGCGCCGGCAAGTTCCCTAAAAGCGTAGGGCAAAAACATACAAAGGAAGGAATCATGTAAAGGAAATAACATTGCAATCATTACCCAGAATAGAGTTATATTACAAGGTAGCTTGTCGCGGCTCTAATAGATTGTTCTCATAACATGACCAGCAGCGATAAGAAAAGAAGAAAACGGGCGGCCTAGTCTACGCGATCGCCCTCAACCCTCTTGATCCCGCTCACCTTGTCCACAATGGGTGCGACAAGGGTCTTGAGCGCCTCCAGATCGGCATCCGGCGGCAAGGTCCTGAGGACGTTGGTGAGGTTGAGGCCCGGGTTGCGGAAGGCCACCTTGACCAACACCTTTTGAAGAGCTCCCGCGCAGATCTTGCGCGACTCGTCGGCCAGCTGCTTTGGGATCCTCTCCCGGAGTCGCTGGAGGGCCGTCGCCACGCCTTTGAAGAACGAGGTGAGCTTGGCGCTGGGTTGGAGGTTCTCGTCGGAGGGATACCCGAGATCCTCCATCCCCAGCTGCGCCAGCTCCCTGTCAATGTCTGCGGCAACATTCACGAGACCCTCCGTCCAGTGCTCCACAATCTCCATAAAAGTGTTCTTGGCGGCAGCAGCACTCGCCAGCAGCGCCTTGTCGGCCTTGATCTCCTCCTTCAAGGCCATCTCCTGCTCCCTGGCGCCGTCCAGCGTCTTGGTCAAAGCAGTCAGCTTCAACTCAAGATCTGCGTTGGAGTCCTTGGCGGCGCTAAGCTCCTTGCCCTTCTCGGCGAGACGAGCCTGCAGCTCTGAGTGGCTGTAGGCGTCCTTCTCCCGCTCACGCTTGAGCGCGGCAAGCTCTTCACCGCTCGCCTTGAGATCGGCCTCCAGCTGCGCCACCTTCGTCTCCAGCTCCTTCTTGGCGGCCTCGGCAGCTGCGGCAGCATCCTCTGCTTGCTTGAGGGCTCCGCCGAGTGTTCGCTCGCGCGCGGAAAGCTCTTCCTCGTGGCTGTCAAGGTTGAGCTTCCGCTACACCAGCTCGCCCTCCTGCGCAGACAGCTTTTCAGCGGCAAGCCGCTATTGCTCTTCGACTTCAGCCCGCTTGAGGAGGAAGGCCTTCTGCTCTTCGGCGAGTTGCGCCCGCTCCTCTGCCAGGGACCGAAGAGCTTCCTGGTTGTGACCCCGGAGCTCCTCCGTGCGCTTTTCGATGTCCACTCCCGCCTTCGCGACAAGCGCCTCGCGGGATTCCAGCTTGGCTTGTCGGGCGCGGTAGAGCGACACCAGCTTCTGCAGCAGCCGCTCCTCCTCAGGCTCGCTGCTGCTGCTGCTCGGCGCGTCAACCAGTGCCAGCCCAGCGGAGGCGAGCACCTCTCCGTCAAAGCTCTCTCCTTCGACCGGCGCCCTGGAGCTTGACGCCCAGGGGAGGTTGATGAACACGCCATCGCCGGCCTTCAAGTAGACGCCTGGCTGGGGCTCTTCGGAGCCTGACGCTGCGGCAGCGGCGGAGGGATTGGCAGTCGGCGTAGCGCCTGGCGCTCCTGCGGCCTCAGGGCCGTCAGTGCGATCACCAGACCCCTCGCCTGCTTCTGCGGCGGCCGCTTCGGTGGCCTCTGCGCTGGCGGGATCATCAGCACCGGCTGCTTCTTCGGTGGCAGCGGCGTTGTTGGCGGCAACCTCGGTCTCCATCGGCTCCGTAGCAGACGGGTCTGACGGCCGGAAAAGGGATAAGAGTCAAGCAAATATCCAAAAAAAAGAAGATCAAAAGAAGAAGAACCCAAGGGAAGTTTTGAAGCGGGGACCTCTCCCTTGCCGGAGGACTCTCCCTTGGCATTTCGGGGGCGGCCTCCGGGCGCTCCTGGTGGGGCTGCTCTCCTCCTACACAAACCAACAGTCAGATGTCAGCAAAGGAAGAGTATCCATGCGCGCCCAACAGCGGAAAGCAAGCCATATACTTACGCTGGGGGCTGCTCTGGAGAACAGTTGCCAGATCCGGCAAGGTTGTCTCGGACGTCCCCCCTGTTGTCGCGGTGGGTTCGTCCTCGATGATAATCACCGGGACCTTGGCTCTCTTCGCTGCTCTCAGGGCCAGAGTCCTAAAAAGGAATGAGTTCAGAGTAAAGCAAATGAGATGCAAGACAAAACAACAAGAATTGAAGAACTACAAGTACAACAAGAGAATCTTACTCTTCTTCTTCCTCGTCGGAGCTGAACGCGGAGAAGTCGAAGTCCGGCTCACGTCCGGTGCGGGAAGGCGGAGGAGTAGGTTCCCTTGGCCGCTTGGCGGGAACTGTGGCGGTGGTCTGAGACGACCCCGCTCCGGCTGCCGCCGCGGCGTGAGGAGCGGCAGGAGCAGAAGCGGTGGTCCGGGTGGACCCTGCTCCAGTTGCCGCAGCAGCGTGAGGTGCTCCCGCGGCAACAGTGCTTGCCGCGATAGAGCGTGTCGCGCGGCGCGGCGACTGTCGACTTGCCCGCCGCCCCGCTACGTCCCCGGCCTTGCGGAGACGCCTTCTTGGTGGAGCTGGGGGCTCTGCTTGCGGCGAGCTGTCTGAGGATGAAGAGGAAGAGGAGTTGATCTCCAACGAGGCACTCGTATCCTCGGCGGGCTCGCTCGACTCGACGTCACGCCCGGCAAGCTCTTTCTTGCCGGCAAGCTCCTCTCGCTCGGCACGGCTTGCCGCCTCTGCTGCCTCTGCTTCCTCCACGGTGAATCCAAACTCGCCCGCAGCTGCGGCTGCCGCCACCTCTTCCAGCCTGGTGGCGATGTGTTTCATCTCCGCATCGGTGGTGTCGCAAGTGAGGCCTTTCTTTTCGTCGGAGCGGATCGGCACTTCTACCAAGCCGTCAAAGAACTCCTGCATGACGTTGTCTACAGGCTCTTGCCAAGTTGGGACAATTCCATGCGAATCGCACAGCAGCATCATTGCATGGATGCGGTCGAGCGCGGAGTTGTTGCACAGCGGAACGACACCCTTCGGCAACCTGAACACTTTGGGATGCTCAGGGTCGTACTTGAACAGCTCCTGGAGCATCGCGTTAAGCTCCAGAACAGTGAAGTTGTAGTTGAGGCCCGGACGCAGCCTCATGATATCCGCCGCATTCTTGAATTCCCAGGCGGGTCTGCTCCGTTCCTGCAAGGGGGCGATGCGGCGGCGAAGAAAATCTGCGCCAACAGCGCCTACAGTAAGCCCGGCAAGCCTGAGGCGTTGGATCCGGGTGACGGCAATATTCATCCTATCGTATTCCGGGGCCACGTTGCTCCAATCGCTATCACGTGCTGCTGGGGCTTGGCGCTGGGCGGTAAACGGCTGCGGGTTCTCCTCGACAATCCAGCACCAGTTTGCTCTCCATTCCTCCCACTTGCCGCGGAACTCTCCCTCCAGATAAGCGTCCTTCTTGCCGGCCCTTGAGATCCAGGCGATTCCGCCGGATAAAGGCTCTCCTCTCTCTACTCGGGGCATAAAGAAGTGGCGAAAAAGGGCTACATTTGGATAGACTCCGACAAAGTTTTTGCAGAAATGTGCGAAAACTGCCATGGTCAGAACAGCATTGGGGGTGAAGTCAAGGAGGCAGAACCCGTAGGTGTTCATGATATCGCAGAAAAACTCCGAGAAAGGCGGGCAGAGCCCGCAGTAGAAGAACACGGCGAAGAAAGGATATCCATTCGGAGCCATTTTCCAAGCGGCGGCTGGAAGTACCTTCATGCACGGCTGCGCTCGCGTCTCCGTCGACCAGATGAGGTAGTAGTACTCCCTCAGCTCCCTCGCGGCGAGCTTGGGGGGGGGGAGATTGCCCGCTCCTTTCGCAACGCCGCAAGCCGCTGCGCCTCGGTCGACTTCACAACCTTCCCCTTGTCGGCTTTTGGAGCCATGGCGGAAGTGGTGGAGGAGGTCGACGGCGTTGGTGGTGCTGGTGGCGATGGGGGGCAGGGCGCTGCTCTCTTTCAGCTTTGGGAAGATGGAGGAGCGGCGGAGGTTTCCGAGATTGGAATAGCAACCGGCGAGTGGGCGCACTACCCTTGTTTCCCCTGCTTATAAAGAGGGAGGGGCGGACGTTCCGCCTTTCCGAATAAAGAAACCACCCATGATCTCTCCCACGACGCCGCATTCAACACGTGCCATTCAGGGAGGGCGCGGTGGATACGGGGAGAGATACGGCGTAACCCAGGCCGCGCGTGCCCGTGCCCTGTTTTGGGCCTGGCCCAACAGCGCTCGGCACCGTGTATGGCCCAGGCCCGGGGGCTCCTGTCGGTGTACTAGAGTAGGCATACCCTAGTATCCCGAACTTGTGCACGGGTAGTCGCAGCATCCCGCGGCAAGGCTTGCCGGGTGACCGCCAAGGTCCTCCGTGGTTCCCTTGGAGCCATTCAAGGACAAAGTATCCAAGCCAAGGAGACAAGACCCCGGCAAGAGGAGCTTGCCGGGAAGGCAAACCAAGGCATCTCAAGGAACTTGCTGCAACGCGCCACGCGTCCCGGCAAGGCCCGGTGAGCGACGAGCTCCCAGACGCGACAAGACAACGACCGCGGCAAGGCGCTTGCCGCGGCAAGCCTCCACTCTGTACCTGCGCTCCAGCACATCCACCAACGTGTCTCTCTGGGACCCTTCCAGGCGTACTTGGCGGGAAGCTGTGCAGCCAGCGATACACGGTGGCAAGCGGCGCTGACAAGATTACCATCGTGGCGAGCGGTGGCGTCCTTGACGGTCCCTTTTGCACTATTTGGGCGACGCAGACGGGCATTTAATGCCCTTGTCCCCTGCCGTCAGGGTTAGGTATGATACACTGTAGCAGGCGGCTGTACCAACCGCAACACCTTTCCGTTTTTACCCTTGTCTACGTTGTCACCTGTCGGTGACCCCTTGAGCATATAAAAGGAGGCCCATGTGCAACATAGAAAGGGGGAGGTCGGAAAAAGAGAACACTCACGCTCGGTCTCGTTAGCTGCTGGTGTATACTGTAGCGCACAGCGCTCCCGAGCAAGAACTCAAAACAAACCACAAAGCAGGAGTAGGGTTTTACGCATCCGTGCGGCCCGAACCTGGGTAAACTGCTCGTGTGTCTTGCCTCGATCTGCTCTTCGTGCGATCTCCGCCCCCCTGCCAAACCAAAAGGGGCTCAGTCCGCCGGTCCCATAGGTGTTCGTGGATTAGTCCCCCGACAAACGGAGTAACCCAAAGGTAAGCCTTCTCGCCGACTTCATAAGTCATGAGCTTATGTTTACGATCATATTGGCTCTTTTGACGAGATTGGGCTGTTTTCAATTTCTCACGAATAACGCGAACCTGCTCCTCTTCTTCCTGAATCATATCCGGGCCAAAGAGTTGTCTTTCCCCGGTTTCTGACCAGTTAAGAGGCGTTCGACATTTTTGTCCATAGAGAACTTCGAAAGGAGCTTTGCCCAAGCTAGCTTGATAACTATTGTTATAAGCAAACTCCACGAATGGAAGGCATTTCTTCCAACCCATTCCGAATGAGATGACAGAAGCTCGGAGCATATCTTCCAGAATTTGATTGACTCGCTCTACTTGACCACTTGATTGAGGATGGAAGGCGGTGCTAAAAGACAGAGACGAGTTCCCATAGCATTTTGGAAACTTTCCCAAAATCGAGAGGTGAAGAGACTCCCACGGTCTGAGTTAACTTCCAATGGAACACCATGAAGAGACACTATTCAGGAGATGTATAAGTCAGCTAGCTGGCTAGCGGTGATACTCTCACGAACAGCTAGGAAATGGGCTACTTTGGAAAGACGGTCGATCACGACGAAGATGGAATTATTCCCTCTCTTGGTCCTGGGAAACCCAGTAATGAAATCCATACTGATTTTATCCCATTTCCACTCAGGAATAGCCAAAGGTTGAAGGGTGCCAGCAGGCCGTTGATGCTCTGCTTTAACACGACGACAAACGTCGCAATTAGCAATGTATTGAGCGATTTCTCTTTTCATCCTAGTCCACCAAAACCTCTGGCGTAGGTCTTGCTACATTTTAGTACTACCGGGATGAATGGTGAGAGGGGATTCATGAGCTTCCTTAAGGATCAGCCGCCTCATGTTTCGTGCCTTGGGAACCACTAAGCGGTTTCCAAAGTATACGACACCTTGATCATCAATGGAGAAACAATTCGCGACTCCTTTCTTAATGTTTCTCTTAATACGGGAGATTCTCGGATCTACCTTTTGTGCCTTGATGATCTGATCCGTAAGGGTAGGTTTCACCACCAGGGTGGATAGGAATCCTCGAGGAACAATGTGAAGATTAAGCTTACGAAATTCCTCATGGAAAAGTGGTGATGGGATCCGGTGCTTTAGTGCTGGTATGATCGCATCCGACATGTTACCCCCGTCTTTGTCCCTTATGCTTGCCCCTCCCAGCTCCACTACAAAGACGATTGTACTTTGCTTTGCCCGCCGCTAGACGCGTGAATAATGAGCAACAAGCTAAAACTTACCGCAAACGTCCAAAATAATAAAACGTGGTAATTATATGAGGTAACCCATCCTAGTCCTACTCTCGCCCAAGCACGCTTAACTTCGAAGTTCTGACGGGATCCGGTGCTTTAGTGCTGGTATCATCGTATCCGACATCTTACCCCCGTCTTCGTCCCTCATGCTTGCCCCTCCCAGCTCCAATACGAAGACGATTGTACTTTGCTTTGCCTGCCCCTAGACGCGTGAATAATGAGCAACGAGCTAAAACTTACCGCAAACGTGCAAAGTAATAAAATGTGGTAAATACATGTCGCGGAAGTGCATTTTGTTTTGCATGTCACGCAAAAAAAATTAAAAAGGGAATGCAACACGAGGACTTCCCAGGAGGTCACCCATCCTAGTACTACTCTCGCCCAAGCACGCTTAACTTCGGAGTTCTGATGGGATCCGGTGCTTTAGTGCTGGTATGATCACATCCGACATGTTGTCCCCATCTTCGTCCCTAATGCTTCCCCTCCCAGCTCCACTACAAAGACGATTGTACTTTGCTTTGCTCGCCGCTAGACGCGTGAATAATGAGAAATGAGCTAAAACTTACCGCAAACGTGCAAAATAATAAAACGTGGTAAATATATGCCGCCCATGTGCATTTTGTCTTGCACGTCACTTAAAAAAATTAAAAAGGAAATGCAACACGAGGACTTCCCAAGAGGTCACCCATCCTAGTACTACTCTCGCCCAAGCACGCTTAACTTTGAAGTTCTAATGGGATCCGGTGCTTTAGTGCTGGTATGATCACATCCAACATGTTACTCCCGTCTTCGTCCCTTATGCTTGCCACTTCCAGCTCCACTAGAAAGACGATTGTACTTTGCTTTGCCCGCCGCTAGACGCGTGAATAATGAGCAATGAGCTAAAACTTACCGCAAACGTGCAAAATAATAAAATGTGGTAAATATATGCCACGCACGTGCGTTTTGTTTTACACGTCACGCAAAAGAAATTAAAAAGGGAATGCAACACGAGGACTTCCCAGGAGGTCACCCATCATAGTACTACTCTCGCCCAAGCACGCTTAACTGCATCCGACATGTTACCCCCGTCTTCGTCCCTTATGCTTGCGCCTCCCAGCTCCACTAGAAAGACGATTGTACTTTGCTTTGCCCGCCGTTAGACGCGTGAATAATGAGCAACGAGCTAAAACTTACCGCAAACGTGCAAAATAATAAAACATGATAAATATATGCCGCGCACGTGCGTTTTGTTTTGCACGTCACGCAAAAAAGGTTAAAAAGGGAATGCAACACGAGGACTTCCCACGAGGTCACCCATCCTAGTACTACTGCCGCCCAAGCACGCTTAACTTCAAAGTTCTGATGGGATCCGATGCTTTAGTGCTGGTATGATCGCGTCCGACATGTTACCCCTGTCTTCGTCCCTAATGCTTGCCCCTCCCAGCTCCACTACAAAGACAATTGTACTTTGCTTTGCTCGCCGCTAGACGCGTGAATAATGAGCAACGAGCTAAAACTTACCACAAACGTGCAAAATAATAAAACGTGGTAAATATATGCCGCACACGTGCGTTTTGTTTTGCAGATCACGCAAAAAAAAAATAAAAAATGGAATGCAACACGAGGACTTCCCAGGAGGTCACCCATCCTAGTAGTACTCTCGCCCAAGCACGCTTAACTTCGGAGTTCAGATGGGATCCGGTGATTTAGTGCTGGTATGATCGCATCCGACATGTTACCCTCGTCTTCGTCTTTTATGCTTACCCCTCCCAGCTCCACTACAAAGACGATTGTCCTTTGCTTTGCCGCCGCTAGACGCGTGAATAATGAGCAACGAGGTAAAACTTACCACAAACGTGCAAAATAATAAAACGTGGTAAATATATGCCGCGCACGTGCATTCTGTTTTGCACGTCACGCAAAAAAAATTAAAAAGGGAATGCAACACGAGGACTTCCCAGGAGGTCACCCATCCTAGTACTACCCTCGCCCAAGCACGCTTTACTTCGGAGTTCTGATGGGATCCGGTTCTTTAGTGCTGGTATGATCGCGTCCGACATGTTACCCCTGTCTTCGTCCCTTATGCTAGCCCCTCCCAGCTCCACTACAAAGACGATTGTACTTTCCTTTGCCCGCCGCTAGACGCGTGAATGATGAGCAACGAGCTAAAACTTACCGCAAACGTGCAAAATAATAAAACGTGGTAAATATATGCCGCGCACGTGCGTTTTGTTTTGCACGTCACGCAAAAAAAAGGGAATGCAACACGAAGACTTCCCAGGAGGTCACCCATCCTAGTACAACTCTCGCCCAAGCACGCTTATCTTCAGAGTTCTGATGGAATCCGGTGCTTTAGTGCTGGTATGATCGCATCCTACATGTTACCCCCGTCTTCCTCCCTTATGCTTGCCCCTCCCAGCTCCACTGCAAAGACGATTGCACATTGCTTTGCCCGCCACTAAACGCGTGAATAATAAGCAACGAGCTAAAACTTACCGCAAACGTGCAGAATAATAAAACGCGGTAAATATATGCCGCGCACGTGCGTTTTGTTTTGCATGTCACGCAAAAAAAATTAAAAAGAGAATGCAACACGAGGACTTCCCAGGAGGTCACCCATCCTAGTACTACTCTCGCCCAAGCTTGCTTAACTTCGGAGTTCTGATGGGATCCGGTGCTTTAGTGCTGGTATGATCGCGTCCGCCATGTTACCCCTGTCTTCGTCCCTTATGCTAGCCCCTCCCAGCTCCACTACAAAGACGATTGTACTTTGCTTTGCCTGCTGCTAGATGCGTGAATAATGAGAAACGAGCTAAAACTTACCGCAAAAGTGAAAAATAATAAAATATGGTAAATATATGCCGCGCACGTGCGTTTTGTTTTGCACGTCACGCAAAAAATATTAAACAGGGAATGCAACACGAGGACTTCCGAAGAGGTCACCCATCCTAGTACTACTCTCACCCAAACACGCTTAACTTCGGAGTTCTGATGGGATCCGGTGCTTTAGTGCTGGTATGATCACATCCGACATGTTACCCCCGTCTTCGTCCCTTATGCTTGCCCCTCCCATCTCCACTACAAGGACGATTGTACTTTGCTTTGCCCGCCGCTAGACGTGTGAATAATGAGCAACGAGCTAAAACTTACCGCAAACGTGCAAAATAATAAAACATGGTAAATATATGCCGCGCACGTGCGTTTTGTTTTGCATACTTTCCTTTGCCCGCCGCTAGACGCGTGAATTATGAGCAACGAGCTAAAACTTACCGCAAACGTGCAAAATAATAAAACGTGGTAAATATATGCCGCGCACATGCGTTTTGCTTTGCACGTCACGCAAAAAAATTAAAAAGGGAATGCAACACGAGGACTTTTCTTGTACTACTCTTGCCCAAGCACACTTAACTTCAAAGTTCTGATGGAATCCGGTGCTTTAGTGCTGGTATGATCGCATCCGACATGTTAACCCCGTCTTCGTCCCTTATGCTTGCCCCTCCCAGCTCCACTACAAAGACGATTGTACTTTGCTTTGCCCGCCGCTAAACGCGTGAATAATAAGCAACGAGCTAAAACTTACCGCAAACGTGCAAAATAATAAAATATGGTAAATATATGCCGCGCACGTGCGTTTTGTTTTGCACGTCACGCAAAAAATATTAAAAAGGGAATGCAACACGAGGACTTCCGAGGAGGTCACCCATCCTAATACTACTCTCACCCAAACACGCTTAACTTCGGAGTTCTGATGGGATCCGCTGCTTTAGTGCTGGTATGATCACATCCGACATGTTACCCCCGTCTTCGTCCCTTATGCTTGCCTCTCCCATCTCCACTGCAAAGACGATTGTACTTTGCTTTTGCCCGCCGCTAGACGCGTGAATAATGAGCAACGAGCTAAAACTTACCGCAAACGTGCAAAATAATAAAACGTGGTAAATATATGTCGCGCACGTGCATTTTTTTTGCACGTCACGCAAAAAAAAGGGAATGCAACACGAGAACTTCCCAGGAGGTCACCCATCCTAGTAGTACTCTCGCCCAAGCACGCTTAACTTCGGAGTTCTGATGGGATCCTGTGCTTTGGTGCTTGTATGATCGCATCCGACATGTTACCCCCGTCTTCGTCCCTTATGCTTGCGCCTCCCAGCTCCACTAGAAAGATGATTGTACTTTGCTTTGCCCGCCGTTAGACGCATTAATAATGAGGAACGAGCTAAAACTCACCGCAAGCATGCATAATAATAAAATGTGGTAAATATATGCCGCGCACGTGCATTTTGTTTTGCACGTCACGCAAAAATAATTAAAAAGGGAATGCAACACGAGGACTTCTCAGGAGGTCACCCATCCGAGTACTACTCTCGCCCAAGCACGCCTTACTTCGGAGTTCTGATGGGATCCCGTGCTTTGGTGCTTGTATGATCGCATCCGACATGTTACCCCCATCTTCGTCCTTTATGCTTGCGCCTCCCAGCTCCACTAGAAAGACAATTGTACTTTGCTTTGCCCGCCGTTAGACGCATGAATAATGAGCAACGAGCTAAACTTACCGCAAGCGTGCAAAATAATAAAACGTGGTAAATATATGCCGCGCACGTGCGTTTTGTTTTGCACGTCACGCAAAAAAAATTAAAAAGGGAATGCAACACGAGGATTTCCCAGGAGGTCACCAATCCTAGTACTACTCTCGCCCAAACACGCTTAACTTCGAAGTTCTGATGGGATCCGATGCCTTAGTGCTGGTATGATCGCGTCCGACATGTTACCCCTGTGTTCGTCCCTTATGCTTGCCCCTCCCAGCTCCACTACAAAGACAATTGTACTTTGCTTTGCCCGCCACTAGACGCAAGAATAATGAGCAACGAGCTAAAACTTACCGCAAACGTGCAAAATAATAAAATGTGGTAAATATATGCCACACACATGCATTTTGTTTTGCACGTCACACAAAAAAAATTAAAAAGGGAATGCAACATGAGGACTTCCCAGGAGGTCACCCATCCTAGTACTACTGTCACCCCAAGCACGCTTAACTTTGGAGTTCGGATGGGATCCGGTGCTTTAGTGCTGGTATGATCGCATCCGACATGTTACCCCCGTCTTCGTCCCTTATGCTTACCCCTCCCAACTCCAATACAAAGACGATTGCCCTTTGCTTTACCCGCCGCTAGACGCGTGAATAATGAGCAACGAGCTAAAACTTATCGCAAACGTGCAAAATAATAAAACGTGGTAAATATATGCCGCGCACGTGCGTTTTGTTTTGCACGTCACGCAAAAAAAAGGGAATGCAACACGAGGACTTCCCAGGAGGTCACCCATCCTAGTACTACTCTTACCCAAGCACACTTAACTTCGGAGTTCTGATGGGATCCGGTGCTTTAGTGCTGGTATGATCGCATCCGACATGTTACCCGCGTCTTCGTCCGTTATGCTTGCCCCTCCCAGCTTCACTACAAAGACAATTGTACTTTTGGTTCGCCCGCCGCTAGACTCGTGAATAATGAGCAACGAGCTAAAACTTACCGCAAACGTGCAAAATAATAAAACATGGTAAATATATGCCGCACGCGTGCGTTTTGTTTTGCACGTCACGCAAAAAATATTAAAAAGGGAATGCAACACGAGGACTTCCCAGGAGGTCACCCATCCTAGTACTACTCTCGCCGAAGCACGCTTAACTTCGTAGTTCGGATGGGATCCGGTTCTTTAGTGCTGGTACGATCGCGTCCGACATGTTACCCCTGTCTTCGTCCCTTATGCTAGCCCCTCCCAGCTCCACTACAAAGACGATTGTACTTTCCTTTGCGCGCCGCTAGACGCGTGAATAATGAGCAACGAGCTAAAACTATACGTGGTAAATATATGCCGCGCACGTGCGTTTTGTTTTGCACGTCACGCAAAAAAAATTAAAAAGGGAATGCAACACGAGGACTTCCCAAGAGGTCACCCATCGTAGTACTACTCTCGCCCAAGCACGCTTAACTTCGGAGTTCAGATGGGATCCGATGCTTTAGTGCTGGTATGATCACATCCGACATGTTACCCACGTCTTCGTCCCTTATGCTTACCCCTCCCAGCTCCACTACAAAGACGATTGTCCTTTGCTTTACCCGCCGCTAGACGCGTGAATAATGAGCAACGAGCTAAAACTTACCGCAAACGTGCAAAATAATAAAACATGGTAAATATATGCCGCGCACGTGCATTCTGTTTTGCACGTCACGCAAAAAAATTAAAAAGGGAACGCAACACGAGGACTTCCCAGGAGGTCACCCATCCTAGTACAACTCTCGCCCAAGCACGCTTAACTTTGGTGTTCTGATGGAATCCGGTGCTTTAGTGCTGGTATGATCGCATCCGACATGTTACCCCCGTCGTCCTCCTTTATGCTTGCCCCTCCCACCTCCACTACAAAGACGATTGTACTTTGCTTTGCCCGCCGCTAGACGCGTGAATAATGAGCAACGAGCTAAAACTTACCGCAAACGTGCAAAATAATAAAATGTGGTAAATATATGCCGCGCACGTGCGTTTTGTTTTGCACGCCACAAAAAAATTAAAAAGAAAATGCAACACAAGGACTTCCCAGGAGGTCACCCATCCTAGTACTACTCTCGCCCAAGCACGCTTAACTTCGGAGTTCTGATGGGATCCGGTTCTTTAGTGCTGGTATGATCGCGTCCGACATGTTACCCCTGTCTTCGTCCCTTATGCTAGCCCCTCCCAGCTCCACTACAAAGACGATTGTACTTTCCTTTGCCCGCCGCTAGACGCGTGAATAATGAGCAACGAGCTAAAACTATACGTGGTAAATATATGCCGCGCACGTGCGTTTTGTTTTGCACGTCACGCAAAAAATTAAAAAGGGAATGCAACACGAGGACTTCCCCGGAGGTCACCCATCCTAGTACTACTCTCACCCAAGCACGCTTAACTTCGGAGTTCTGATGGGTTCCGATGCTTTAGTGCTGGTATGATCGCATCCGACATGTGAAGGAAATATGCCCTAGAGGCAACAATAAAGTTATTTATTTATTTCCTTGTATCATGATAAATGTTTATTATTCATTCTAGAATTGTATTAACCGGAAACATAATACATGTGTGAATACATTGACAAACAGAGTGTCACTAGTATGCCTCTACTTGACTAGCTCGTTAATCAAAGATGGTTATGTTTCCTAACCATGGACAAAGAGTTGTTATTTGATTAACGGGATCACATCATTAGTTGAATGATCTGATTGACATGACCCATTCCATTAGCTTAGCACCCGATCGTTTAGTATGTTGCTATTGCTTTCTTCATGACTTATACATGTTCCTATGACTATGAGATTATGCAACTCCGTTTGCCGGAGGAACACTTTGTGTGCTACCAAACGTCACAACGTAACTGGGTGATTATAAAGGTGCTCTACAGGTGTCTCCAAAGGTACATGTTGGATTGACGTATTTCGAGATTAGGATTTGTCACTCCGATCGTCGAAGAGGTATCTCTGGGCCCTCTCGGTAATACACATCACTTAAGCCTTGCAAGCATTGCAACTAATGAGTTAGTTGCGGGATGATGTATTACGGAACGAGTAAAGAGACTTGCCGGTAATGAGATTGAACTAGGTATTCGATACCGACGATCGAATCTCGGGCAAGTAACATACCGATGACAAAGGGAACAACGTATGTTGTTATGCGGTCTGACCGATAAACATCTTCGTAGAATATGTAGGAGCCAATATGGGCATCCAGGTCCCGCTATTGGTTATTGACCGGAGACGTGTCTCGTTCATGTCTACATTGTTCTCGAACCCGTAGGATCCGCACGCTTAAGGTTTCAATGATAGTTATATTATGAGTTTATGAGTTTTGATGTACCTAAGGAGTTCGGATTCCCGGATGAGATCGGGGACATGACGAGGAGTCTCGAAATGCTCGAGACTTAAAGATCGATATATTGGACGACTATATTCGGACTTCGGGAAGGTTCCGAGTGATTCGGGTATTTTTCGGAGTACCGGAGAGTTACGGGAATTCGCCGGGAGAAGTATTGGGCCTTATTGGGCCATACGGGAAAGAGAGAGGGGCTGCCCAGAGCAGGCCGCCCCCCCCCCCCCAAGGCCTAGTCCGAATTGGACTAGTGGGAGGGGCTGTGCCCCCTCCTTCCTTCCCTTCTCCCTTCCCCTTCCTTGTCTCCTACTCCTAATACATGGAAGGACTCCTAGTTGGACTAGGAAAAGGGGAATCCTACTCCCGGTGGGAGTAGGACTCCCCTAGGGCGCGCCATAGAGAGGGCCGGCCCTCCCCTCCTCCACTCCTTTATATACGGGGGCAGGGGGCACCCCATAGACACAAGTTGATCTTCGTGATCGTTCCTTAGCCGTGTGCGGTGCCCCCCTCCACGATATTACACCTCGGTCATATTGTAGTGGTGCTTAGGCGAAGCCCTGCAACGGTTGAACATCAAGATCGTCACCACGCCGTCGTGCTGACGGAACTCCTCCCCGAAGCTTTGCTGGATCGAAGCCCGGGGAGCGTCATCGAGCTGAACGTGTGCTAAGAACTCGGAGGTGCCGGAGTAACGGTGTTTGGATCGGTTGGACCGGGAAGACGTACGACTACTTCCTCTATGTTGTGTCAACGCTTCCGCTTCGGTCTACGAGGGTACGTAGACAACACTCTCCCCTCTTGCGTGTGCGTAGGAAATTTTTTGAAATTACTACGTTCCCAACAGTGGCATTCGAGCCTAGGTTTTTATGATTTGATGTTATATGCACGAGTAGAACACAAGTGAGTTGTGGGCGATATAAGTCATACTGCTTACCAACATGTCATACTTTGGTTTGGCGGTATTGTTGGATGAAGCGGCCCGGACCGACATTACGCGTACGCTTACACGAGACTGGTTCTTCCGCCGTGCTTTGCACACAGGTGGCTGGCGGGTGTCAGTTTCTCCAACTTTAGTTGAACCGAGTGTGGCTACGCCCGGTCCTTGCGAAGGTTAAAACAGCACCAACTTGACAAACTATCGTTGTGGTTTTGATGCGTAGGTATGATTGGTTCTTGCTTAAGCCCGTAGCAGCCACGTAAAACTTGCAACAACAAAGTAGAGGACGTCTAACTTGTTTTTGTAGGGCATGTTATGATGTGATATGGTCAAGACATGATGCTAAATTTTATTGTATGAGATGATCGTGTTTTGTAACCGAGTTATCGGCAACTGGCAGGAGCCATATGGTTGTCGCTTTATTGTATGCAATGCAATCGCACTGTAATGCTTTACTTTATCACTAAGCAGTAGCGATAGTCGTGGAAGCATAAGATTGGCAAGACGACAACGATGCTACGATGGAGATCAAGGTGTCGCGCCGGTGACGATGGTGATCATGACGGTGCCTCGGAGATGGAGATCATAGGCACAAGATGATGATGGCCATATCATATCACTGATATTGATTGCATGTGATGTTTATCTTTTATGCATCTTATCTTGCTTTGATTGACGGTAGCATTATAAGATGATCTCTCACTAAATTATCAAGATAAAAGTGTTCTCCCTGAGTATGCACCGTTGCCAAAGTTCGTCGTGCCCAGACACCACGTGATGATCGGGTGTGATAAGCTCTACGTCCATCTACAACGGGTGCAAGCCAGTTTTGCACACGCAGAATACTCAGGTTAAACTTGACGAGCCTAGCATATGCAGATATGGCCTCGGAACACTAAGACCGAAAGGTCGAGCGTGAATCATATAGTAGATATGATCAACATATTGATGTTCACCATTGAAAACTACTCCATTTCACGTGATGATCGGTTATGGTTTAGTGGATTTGGATCAGGTGATCACTTAGAAGATTAGAGGGATGTTTTTCTAAGTGGGAGTTCTTAAGTAATATGATTAATTGAACTTTAATGTATCATGAACTTAGTCCTGGTAGTATTAGCATATCTATGTTGTAGATTAATAGCTCGCTTTATTGCTTTCATATGTTTATTTTGATATGTTCCTAGAGAAAATTGTGTTGAAAGATGTTAGTAGCAATGATGCGGATTGGATCCGTGATCTGAGGTTCATCCTCATTGCTGCACAGAAGAATTATGTCCTTGATGCACCGCTAGGTCACAGACCTATTGCAGGAGCAGATGCAGACGTTATGAACGTTTGGCTAGCTCAATATGATGACTACTTGATAG
Organism: Triticum monococcum; assembly: GCA_034509565.1. Lineage (NCBI taxonomy): Eukaryota > Viridiplantae > Streptophyta > Magnoliopsida > Poales > Poaceae > Triticum > Triticum monococcum. The sequence goes on along the minus strand of CM067841.1, from coordinate 36,586,464 downwards.
TTAAGTGCACCATACTTAACGGCTTAGAATCGGGACTTCAAAGACGTCTTGAACGTCATGGACCATATGAGATATTCCAAGAGTTGAAGTTAATATTTCAAGCAAATACCCGAGTTGAGAGATATGAAGTCTCCAACAAGTTCTATAGCTAAAAGATGGAGGAGAATCGCTCAACTAGTGAGCATGTGCTCAGATTGTCTGGGTACTACAATCACTTGAATCAAGTGGGAGTTAATCTTCCAGATAAAATAGTGATTGACAGAATTCTCTAGTCACCATCACCAAGTTAGTAGAACTTCGTGATGAACTATAATATGCAAGGAATAACGGAAATGATTCCCAAGCTCTTCGTGATGCTAAAATGGATGAAGGTAGAAATCAAGAGAAACATCAAGTGTTGATGGTAGACAATACCACTAGTTTCAAGAAAAAGGCAAAAGCAAGAAGGGGAACTTCAAGAAGAACGGCAAGCAAGTTGCTGCTCAAGTGAAGAAGCCCAAGTCTGGTCCTAAGCCTGAGACTAAGTGCTTCTACTGCAAAGGGACTGGTCACTGGAAGCGGAACTACCCCAAGTGATTGGCGGATAAGAAGGATGGCAAACTGAACATAAGTATATTTGATATACATGTTATTGATGTGTACTTTACTAGTGTTTATAGCAACCCCTCAGTATTTGATACTAGTTCAGGTGCTAAGATTAGTAACTCGAAACGGGAGTTGCAGAATAAACTAAGACTAGTTAAGGGTAAAGTGACGATGTGTGTTGGAAGTGGTTCCAAGATTGATATGATCATCATCGCACACTCCCTATACTTTCGGGATTAGTGTGGAACCCAAATAAGTGTTATTTGGTGTTGAGCATGAATATGATTTGATCATGTTTATTGTAATACGGTTATTCATTTAAGTAAGAGAATAAATTGTTGTTCTGTTTACATGAATAAAACCTTATATGGTTACACACCCAATGAAAATGGTTCGTTGGATCTCGATCATAGTGATACACATATTCATAATATTGAAACCAAAAGATGCAAAGTTAATAATGATAGTGCAACTTATTTGTGGCACTACCGTTTAGGTCATATTGGTGTAAAGCGCATGAAGAAACTCCATGCTGATGGGCTTTTGGAATCACTTGATTATGAATCACTTGATGCTTGCGAACCATGCCTCATGGGCAAGATGACTAAGACTCCGTTCTCCGGAACAATGGAGCGAGCAACTAACTTATTGGAAATAATACATACTGATGTATGCGATCCGATGAGTGTTAAGGCTCGCGGCGGGTATCGTTATTTTCTGACCTTCACAGATGATTTGAGCAGATATGGGTATATCTACTTGATGAAACATAAGTCTGAAACATTTGAAAAGTTCAAAGAATTTCAGAGTGAAGTGGAAAATCATCGTAACAAGAAAATAAAGTTTCTACGATCTGATCGCGGAGACAAATATTTGAGTTACGAGTTTGGTCTTCAATTAAAACAATGTGGAATATGTCAGGACCCCGATTCTAAGACACATCGATCTAGCCGGTAACACCTCATATCACTTTGCGGCCTCACGCACGGTATCCCACGGGTGTCGCCTTACCATGGCCCGGGACCGTTTGCGCCTTTTGGCTCGCGTATATGACAATGTCGCTAGCATCCATATGACCGAGAACCCGGGCCGACATGGCTAGTCGTGAACCCAAAGCGGCACAGACCTATGGAGACAGGCATACATGATTCACAACGAACATGTCGGTCATCAACGAGTGATTCCGGGCTGTAGCACTGGGCTAACAGGACTCCGGGAATCCCGGGCTGTAGCAGGCTAGACAGGACTCCGGAGATCACCGCGTGACATTTCCCCGAAGGGACAGACATAGGGACGAAATGAAACACATGCCGGCCAGTCAAGTGTCCTAAACAGTAGTGCTGGGCTAGCAGGACTCCGGTGAACCGGGCTGTAGCGGACTACTATGGCTCGAGGAGCACTAGACTACATTTCCCCATAAGAAAGGCTGCGAAGGACAAACAACTAGGTTGTCGGATCCCACCCATACCAAGCATTTCAATCATACATACAATATGCTCGATATGAGTACATACAACATGGCATCACAACAAAACTCTACAACTCAAGTACTTTATTTAAAGGCTCCAGGGAGCCATACATAACATATCCATACAGGTAGGGGTCACATGACCCGACACTCAAGTCATACAGTCATACAAGCACAAGCGGAAGCAACTAGTCTGAGTACAGACTCTAGAAAGAAAGAAGGCTTCTCGAAGCCTGTCTATCTACATAGGGCCCTCCATGGCCTGGATCACCACCTGGGTGGCTAGTCACTCGTCGACGTCAAGGTCTACGTAAAACCCATCGGAGGGGGCAGTGTTGTCGTCTGAAAACAATAAATAAGCAAACATGAGTACAAAGGTACTCAGCAAATCTTACATCAGAACCTACTGTACATGCTCATTCTCAAGAAGGTGGTGGGGTTTATGCAGCAAGCCAGCTTTGACTCTTGGCTAAGCTATCCTACGGAATCTTTTAGCAAAATAGTTTTCGCACACGAGTCCACTACTCACCATCACAATACTCCATCGTGGATCCTCCCTCGTATCCTGTGAGGGGGCCATCCTCGGTACTCACACTTATCTTGAGTCTTTTAGTAGTATCCATTAACTTGTCTATGAACTGCATATGCAATCAAGTAGTCCTTTACCACGGACGCGGCTATTCGAATAGTTTCATACCCTGCAGGGGTGTACTTCGTCACACATGTTTCCACCACTTAGCATCTGCACACGAAATGTGCTCGGCAGACTTCAAGCGAAAACCGACGTGGGTGTAGACCACGACCTGACTAACCTCACAAGTCTCTAGTCCAGGGTCATCGCCTATTCAGGTTCCATCCGCAAGGAAATCCGGCCGGGGTGTCCTCAACGGCCCCGAACGATGTGAACAGGGTTCCCGAGACACCAAACGGGTGACTCGGTACACCGTGCCACGGTGTATCTACCGCAACATAGCCCACCCCTAGGGTCAGCGCTACGCACGGCCGCCAACACATATCCTACAAACACCAGAAACTAGTTGCAACTCCTGGACTGAGGCGAGAGGGGTCGGTAAGCCGAGCGGGGTCATATTTCAGGGCCCAATGTGTGGTAGTAGCTGAATCTTAATTCACGCATACAGAACTCAGTTCTTAGGGACGGCTTCAATGAAACAACCCACCATGTACTCCTACATGGCCTCTCATCGATACCTTTACCAAAACATATTCAACACATCCCATATATTACTGCCACAAGCATTTCACTCTTGCCCATCACCCAGATGAACCAGACCTGACACAACTCTAAGCATAGCAGGCATAGCAAGGTAGGAATCACAAAACATGGCTCAATCAACTCCTACACATGCTAGTGGGTTTCATCTAGTTACTGTGGCAATGACAGGTCATGCAGAGGATAAGGGTTCAACTACCGTAGCACACAGCAGTTTGAATCGTGTTGTCTTAATGCAGTAAACAAGAGCAGGAGCGAGAACATGGGTTGTATCGGAATGATCAATGGTTGCTTGCCTGATGGAGTGGTAACGGGATACTGCCCTTCAGTTGGATACTCGTGAATATCCTCGGAGGCAGAACCTACCACGAAGAACACAACCGAGCACAATCAACACATGACGATATGCAACAATATGATGCATGCTATGACATGGCAATATGGATGTGTCTTGAGCTAATGCAACTAGCTATGATTTAAATGGAGTTGGTTTGAGTACAAGATTCAAATTCCAACCCCATATATGATTATTTAAATGCCCTTTATTTGTTTTGTCCAAAACAGGGGACAAACATTGTTCAAACATGCATGAAAATGGTACAGATGGATTCCTTGAATTTTTCTGATAATTTTACATATATAATTTATCTCATTTGGAGTTATGGTTGAATTTCTATGATTTTTCAAAGTTTTGGGTATTTTCTGGAATTTCCTGAATTATTTTTAAACTAGAAAATGGTTTACTGCGTCAGCCTTGCGTCAGCATGACATCAGCAAGTCAAAGGCGCCAGCCAGGTCAAACCTGACTGGTGGGGCCCCCTGGTCAGTGTCTCTGTGCACTAACCGCGCTTAGTTAGCCTAATTAACAGGCGGGGCCCACTAGTCAGTGACTATACTAATTAACTAATTTATTAGTTAGCACTAACAGGGTAATTAGCCGGGCGGGGCCCGCATGTTAGTGAGAGAGGGGGGGGGAGTCAACCCACATCAGCAGGTCAAACCTCCCCGGTCAGTGGGTCAAAGCCTGCCGGCGTTTAGCCGCCGGCGAGGCCAGACGCGGTGGCGCGCTGCGGAAATCGCCCACGGGGCACCATTTGGGGCGTGGAGAGCATCTACGAGCTCCTGGGAACGAGCCGCAGCTCTTGGTGGTGGTGGTGGAGCTCGGGGTGGCCGGAGACGTCGCCGGCGACGACTTTGGCGGTCGCCGGAGTCGGGCGAAAGTGAACCCGTGGCTGTAAGGCACGGCGAGGTGCGTGGAGTAGTGCGTTGAGTTCCTGGTGATGCGGTGAAGTGTTTGAACAGGGTGGCGTGGCCAGAATTTGGCCGGAGCCACGTCGGCGACGAGCTCCGCAGCGGTGTGTGCGGGTGAGCTTCGTGCAGTTGCTACGGTGCACGAGGAAGCAAACGGAGAGGATGGAGAGGTAGCTGAGCTCACGGCGGTCTCGTAGAGCTAGACGGCGCGGTCGGGGACGAGCTGGTGCAGCGGCGACGGCGAAGGGGATCTCCGGCAGTGCTCGGTGAAGACGAGGTCGAAGAGGACGATGCAGAGCGTGTGAGAGCTCGGGGCTCGGGCTGTTCGACGAAGTCGACGACGGCGGAGTTGTTGGACACGGTGGCTCGGTACAGGGGCGATGGTGGACGCGGTTTCACGGTGGCGCGAGCACGGCAGCGTCGGCCATGGTGGAGGGAGAGCGAAGGAGAGGAGCCAAAGGGGCGTGCGGGTGTCTGCGAGGTCGGGGAGAGAGCGGGGGGTTCGTCCCGCGTCGACAGCGCGACGAGGGGACGGCGAGGCGGCGGCAGCTGCGTGGCGTGCATGCGGGTGCTCGGCGTCGAGCACCTGGCTGCCTGCCTGGCGAGGACGAAGCAGCTGGCTGGCATGGGCCAGCACAGTGCTGGGCCGCCAGGTGGGCCGGCTACTGGGCTGCGGCCAGGTTAGTCCAGGTGGGCCTCTGTTCTTCTCTCTAATTTATTCTGTTTTCTATTTTTGCTATTCTGTTTTGATTTAGTTTAAATACTAAATCATTTTATAAAATCCTGAAAATATTTATGGACACTTTCTGAAATATTTCAGTGGCCCAAAAATAATTCCAACATTATTTGAGCATTTGAATTATTTAATAGTATTTAAATGCCCAAATTCAAATATTTATGAATTAAATCAATGCCCCTCTTGTTGACCTAAAAATATATGCACCATTTTTTTCAAGGGTTCTAACCCAAGGCAAAGAGGGTGAACATATCTGAAGGGCATTTCAGGTTCATTGAATTTATTTTTAGTAAACCCTAGTTGATTTCAGGGGGGGTGCTGGGGGTTCTGCTTTCCCCATTTCCATTTCTGATGAAAGTAAACATGATGCACACTCTAATGCATAACCTAGCTAGGGTGTGACAACTCACCCCCACTCAATAGAATCTCGTCCCGAGATTTAGGATCATCTGGGAAGAAGGCGGGGTACTCGAGTCGAAGACGATCCTCCCTTTCCCAAGTGGCTTCTTCCTCGGAATGGTGTGACCATTGAACCTTGAGAAACTTGATATTATGACGTCGAGTGGTACGCTCGGCTTGATCAAGGATATGAACGGGGTATTCCCGATAAGAGAGGTTATCTTGTAAATCAAGCGTTTCGTGGTCCACTCCACGGATAGGATCCGCGAAGCAACGCCTGAGTTGCGAAACGTGGAAGACATCGTGAACTCTGGAAAGATGCGGAGGTAGTTCCAATTGGTAGGCAACTTCTCCTCGTTTGGCAAGAATGCGAAAGGGTCCAATGTAACGAGGAGCCAATTTGCCTTTGATACCGAAGCGATGGGTTCCCTTTAACGGGGTAACCCGAAGGTAAGCTTTCTCGTCAATTTCAAATGTCATAGGCTTATGCTTACGATCATATTGACTCTTTTGGCGAGATTGGGCTGTTTTCAATTTCTCACGAATAACGCGAACCTGCTCTTCTGCTTCCTGAATCATATCCGGGCCAAAGAGTTGTCTTTCCCCGGTTTCTGACCAGTTAAGAGGCGTTCGACATTTTCGTCCATAGAGAACTTCGAAGGGAGCCTTGCCCAAACTAGCTTGATAGCTATTGTTATAGGCAAACTCCGCGAATGGAAGGCATTTCTCCCAACTCATTCCGAACGAGATAACAGAAGCTCGGAGCATATCTTCCAGAATTTGATTTACTCGCTCTACTTGACCACTTGATTGAGGATGGAAGGCGGTGCTAAAGGAGAGATGAGTTCCCATAGCATTTTGGAAACTTTCCCAAAATCGAGAGGTGAAGAGAATTCCACGGTCTGAGTTAATTTCCAACGGGACACCATGAAGAGACACTATTCGGGAGATGTATAGGTCAGCTAGCTGGCTAGCGGTGATACTCTCACGAACAGGTAGGAAATGGGCTACTTTGGAAAGACGGTCGATCACGACGAAGATGGCATTATTCCCCCTCTTGGTCCTGGGAAACCCAGTGATGAAATCCATACTGATTTTGTCCCATTTCCATTCAGGAATAGCCAAAGGTTGAAGGGTGCCAGCAGGCCGTTGATGCTCTGCTTTAACACGACGACAAACATCGCAATTAGCAACGTATTGAGCGATTTCTCTCTTCATCCTAGTCCACCAAAACCTCTGGCGTAGGTCTTGATACATTTTGGTACTGCCGGGATGAATGGTGAGAGGGGATTCATGAGCTTCCTTAAGGATCATCTGGCGTAGATGTTGGTTCTTGGGAACCACCAGGCGGTTCTCAAAGAAGACAGCACCTTGCTCATCCATGGAAAAACGTTTAGCTACTCCGCTAGCAATGTTTTCCTTAATCCGGGATATGCCCTTATCACGCTTTTGGGCAGCTATGATTTGATCCATAAGGGTAGGTTTAGCCACCAGGGTAGATAGGAATCCTTGAGGAACAATGTGAAGATTAAGCTTGCGGAATTCCTCATGGAGAAGTGGTTGACTTTGTTGTAACATCAGGTTGTTACAGTAGGACTTACGACTTAATGCATCGGCCATGACATTGGCCTTGCCAGGGGTGTAAGTTATTCCTAAGTCGTAATCCGAGATCAACTCGACCCAACGTCTTTGCCTGAGATTCAAATCTGGTTGGGTGAAGATATATTTCAAGCTTTGGTGATCGGTGAAGATCTCGCAACGATTACCGAGGAGGTAATGTCGCCAGGTTTTGAGTGTATGGACTACAGCTGCAAGCTCTAGATCATGTGTGGGATAATTTTCCTCATGTGGGTGTAATTGCCGTGAAGCATAGGCAATTACCTGACGATCTTGCATGAGTATGCAACCTAGTCCTTGTCGCGAGGCGTCGCAATAGATAATAAAGTCCTTGGAGAAATCTGGTGGTACTAGTACGGGAGCAGATGTCAGGCGTCTTTTCAGTTCCTGAAAACTGAACTCGCACTCTGGAGTCCACTCGAACTTTTTATCTTTCTTGAGGAGTTCAGTTAGAGGTTTAGCAACCTTGGAGAAATTCTCGACGAAGCGGCGGCAATAGCTCGCTAGGCCAAGGAAACTCCGAACTTGCTTGACCGAAACAGGTGGAGTCCAATCAAGGACGGCTTGAACTCGCTCGGGATTGACAGCAATACCCTTACCAGAGATTACATGGCCTAGATAGGTCACTTCTGACAACCAAAATTCACACTTGGAGAATTTGGCATAAAGGCGATGCTCTCGAAGTTTCATCAATACCAGCCTTAGATGTTCGGCATGTTCCTCTTCATTCTTGGAGTAGATGAGTATGTCATCGAGGTATACTACGACGAATTTGTCCAAGTACTCCATGAAAACCGAGTTCATTAACCGGGAGAAGGTGGCCGGGGCATTGGTTAAACCGAAGGACATGACGGTGTACTCGTATTGGCCATAACGAGTAACAAAAGCCATTTTGGGAATGTCCCCGTTTCTGATTTTGATTTCATGGTAGCCCAACCTCAAATCCATCTTGGAGAAGACTGAGGATCCAGCGAGCTGATCATACAGGTCGTTGATCCTGGGAAGCGGGTATTTGTTCTTGATGGTGACCAGATTGACAGGTCGGTAATCCACAACCATTCGATCCGTTCCATCCTTCTTCTTGACGAAGAGGACGGGGCAAGCCCAAGGAGAGGAGCTAGGACGGATGAACCCTTCGTTCAAGGACTCATCGAGTTGGTTCTTAAGCTCGGCTAGTTCTAAGGGTGCCATCTTATAGGGTCTTCTAGCAATTGGAACGGTTCCTGGAACAAGGTCTATCACAAACTCGACATCCCGGTCAAGTGGAACACCTGGCAGTTCTTCCGGAAACACATCCGGGAAGTCTCGGACTACCGGAACGTCCTCAAGGTCTGGAAGGGGGTTGGCATTGAGAGAGTAAAGTTGGCGCTTGGCCACTCGAGTTAAGACATTAACTGTCTTGCCCGAGGGATGAGTAAGTTGAACGGTTCTAGTGGCACAATCGACCTTGGCATAATGAGCCGACATCCAGTCCATACCCAAGATGATGTTTATGTCGGAGGACTTGAGAGCTATTAAAGATGCGAGGAAAACAAGCCTATCGACAAGAATTTCGTTCCCATGGCTTACCCTAGAAGTTTGCCATTTGGAACCCGGAGTTTGAATTACCATGGAAGTGGGCATGTCACAGAATGTCGTGTTATGCAGCCGAGCATAATTCTCGGATATGAATGAATGAGATGCTCCAGTATCGAAAAGAACAGATGCCGGATGGCAGTTAACAAGGAGCGTACCAAGGACGACGTTGGGATCCTCATGAGCCTCTTCGGCTGAAACATAGTTGACATGGCCACGTGTAGTAGTGGCCGGCTTGACGTAGAAAGTCTTTCCCGCGGGCTTACCACGGCCAACGGACTTTCCAGCTTGATTGGGGTTGTTCTGGGGACACTCTCGACTATAGTGACCCGGTTCTCCACACTTGAAGCATGTTACCACAGTGGGGCGTGGAGCAACATTAGCAGCGGGGCCACCATAGGGCTTGGGCGGTGCAAATTGCTGGTTGGGACGAGGCGCCTCAAAGGATGGCCTCGGGGTGAATCTGGGTGGCAGTGCGGTGCTTGGAATCCACACCCGGCGCTTTTGAGCTCCAGAGCCGGATGAAGAACCAAAATCACGAGAGTGCTTGCGTGAAGCGTCATAATCAGTCTGGCCTGTCTCAGCACTGATAGCTTTATTGACCAGCTTCTGGAAGGATGTGCACTCGTGCAGACGAAGATCGCGGCGAAGCTCGGGGCTAAGTCCCTTGCGGAACCTTGCCTGCTTCTTGGCGTCAGTAGAAACCTCTTCAGGAGCATAGCGTGCCAGGTTCCCAAATTCTCGTCTATATGCATCCACAGTCAGCCTTCCTTGGGTGAAGTTGCAGAACTCCTCCCTCTTGCGATCCATGAGACCTTCCAGAATGTGATGCTCACGGAAAGCCTCGCTGAACTCAGCCCAGGTAGTGATTTGGCCGACCGGGCGCATAGCTTCGTAGTTTTCCCACCAATGGCTAGCGGGGCCCTCGAGATGATAAGCAGCATAGGTAACCTTGTCGGCTTCAGCTACGTTGGCAGAACGTAGCTTGTGGGTGATGCTGCGAAGCCAATCATCCGCGTCGAGGGGCTCGACGGAATGGTTAAACTTTGGTGGGTACAGCTTGATAAAGTCGTTGATTGACACCAAGTCATTTCGTGGGTGGCGTGCAGTGTTCTGCTCAATCCGCTCCAACAGGCGGTTGGTCTCACGCTTGTTCCTTTCCGCCTCCAGCATCACTTCGGCCAGGGAAGGCGGGTGAGGCAAATTTTCACTTCTAGCTGCATTGGCTTCCCCCTGCTCCGGGGCAGCAGGGTTTCCGCGGGTGTTGACCATCCTAGAAGGAAACAAGACAACGGTTTAGACAAGGATGGCTCAAACTTAACAGGGAAGTGCAGAATGTAAAGGATAACGCGGAATGCAGAGATGCTCATTCGTATGCCATGGTAATATAAAACTGCCATATATACACCAACGGTCATACTCGTCATACATAGTTTAGTACAAGCCCATGCTACAGTACAACTATGAAGGTAGACGTTACATCTCATCGGAGGCATTCCGAGTCTCTATACATTATTTTTCTACACCTCCGGAATCGATTACACACCAAGTCGTATTCCACAAGTCACACAGGACAGTGGAGATACAACTACTACAATACTAGTGGTACTACTACTAACTCAGATAACTCCGTAGTAGTCCTCATAGAAGTCACCTCCATAGCCTGGAAGTTCAATGTGATCATCCGGAAACAGACGGTCCTGAGGAGCCTGTGGACCATAGGGGCTAGGATAAGGTCTTGGACCAACAAACGGTGGCCTGCGGGGACCAAGGGGTGGGGTGATGCCTCCCACATCACGCCAATCCACCATGTCTGGCAGGGCTGCTCTCACAGGATACAGATCCCTGGTATCCATACATCCAGCTTGCACCGCGGGTGCAAACCGAGTCAATGTGGCCCAATGATCAGCACGGGTATTAAAGAGCTCCAGCCTCAAGGCCCGATTCTCTCGGTCCTTATCTTCGAGCATCTCAGCGGTGGTACGAGTTAATGAGTCCTCCTGAGTGGAGTCAGCATAGATAGCCTGAAGATACCCCTGCGCTCCCGGAAGTGAAGCTGGCATGTAACGGAAGTCAGTGTTCCGAAGCAGGCCAGTCCGGACTCGCAAGATGGTCATCATGGAATAGGCAGCATCCTGCACAGCCATCTCAATGGTAACTCCGAGTCCATAGGAACAGTGAAGGGGCTCGGTAGATCCAGGATAGGAAGGAAATATCCTGACGGTGCATAAATACTGGCTTTGATTAAAGTCGCGGAACTGCTCTTCAACAGTGTATTCGGGATACCAACGGTATCCTGTCTCGATCATGACCCGGACCAACATAGCAGTATGACCGGGCACGTCGAGGCACCTGGTCAGGCGAACCACTTGATTTTGAGACTGGTTGGCCATCTGAAAGCACAGCCACAAGACAAAGACATCAGAATTCCTAGGGAAAATTGGGCAGCATAACGGCTGTAAATGCTCAGAAAAAGATTTGAGACATCCACAACAGTTCACAACACCGCTCAACAGCATCATATCAAGGTTCTGATTCAAATAGCAACATACTAAAATAGTAGAAACTGGACTGGAACCCGTAACAATAATCCTATGAACTACTACGGATTAGTAACACGTGAACCTGATAGAAGAAGAGAGCCTAGTCCTTAACCCACGTTGAATGAGAAGAGAATGACTCAGATCAGAAGCATAGGGTAAAGGAGTAAAAAGAACCTTATGTTCCCTCCCACAATCAATTCCCTTACATATAACTAAAGCATTTCTAGACTCGACATCGACCAGTTTGGCTGAACGAACCTACAGGCAGTCCGGCTCTGATGCCAACGCTGTCAGGACCCCGATTCTAAGACACATCGATCTAGCCGGTAACACCTCATATCACTTTGCGGCCTCACGCACGGTATCCCACGGGTGTCGCCTTACCATGGCCCGGGACCGTTTGCGCCTTTTGGCTCGCGTATATGACAATGTCGCTAATATCCATATGACCGAGAACCCGGGCCGACATGGCTAGTCGTGAACCCAAAGCGGCATAGACCTATGGAGACAGGCATACATGATTCACAACGAACATGTCGGTCATCAACGAGTGATTCCGGGCTGTAGCACTGGGCTAACAGGACTCCGGGAATCCCGGCCTATAGCAGGCTAGACAGGACTCCGGAGATCACCGCGTGACATTTCCCCGAAGGGACAGACATAGGGACGAAATGAAACACATGCCGGCCAGTCAAGTGTCCTGAACAGTAGTGCTGGGATAGCAGGACTCCGGTGAACCGGGCTGTAGCGGACTACTATGGCTCGAGGAGCACTAGACTACATTTCCCCATAAGAAAGGCTGCGAAGGACAAACAACTAGGTTGTCGGATCCCACCCATACCAAGCATTTCAATCATACATACAATATGCTCGATATGAGTACATACAACATGGCATCACAACAAAACTCTACAACTCAAGTACTTTATTTAAAGGATCCAGGGAGCCATACATAACATATCCATACAGGTAGGGGTCACATGACCCGACACTCAAGTCATACAGTCATACAAGCACAAGCGGAAGCAACTAGTCTGAGTACAGACTCTAGAAAGAAAGAAGGCTTCTCGAAGCCTGTCTATCTACATAGGGCCCTCCATGGCCTGGATCACCACCTGGGTGGCTAGTCACTCGTCGACGTCAAGGTCTACGTAAAACCCATCGGAGGGGGCAGTGTTGTCATCTGAAAACAATAAATAAGCAAACATGAGTACAAAGGTACTCAGCAAGTCTTACATCAGAACCTACTGTACATGCTCATTCTCAAGAAGGTGGTGGGGTTTATGCAGCAAGCCAGCTTTGACTCTTGGCTAAGCTATCCTAGGGAATCTTTTAGCAAAATAGTTTTCGCACACGAGTCCACTACTCACCATCACAATACTCCACCGTGGATCCTCCCTCGTATCCTGTGAGGGGGCCATCCTCGGTACTCACACTTATCTTGAGTCTTTTAGTAGTATCCATTAACTTGTCTATGAACTGTATATGCAATCAAGTAGTCCTTTACCACGGACGCGGCTATTCGAATAGTTTCATACCCTGCAGGGGTGTACTTCGTCACACATGTTTCCACCACTTAGCGTCTGCACACGAAATGTGCTCGGCAGACTTCAAGCGAAAACCGACGTGGGTGTAGACCACGACCTGACTAACCTCACAAGTCTCTAGTCCAGGGTCATCGCCTATTCAGGTTCCATCCGCAAGGAAATCCGGCCGGGGTGTCCTCAACGGCCCCGAACGATGTGAACAGGGTTCCCGAGACACCAAACGGGTGACTCGGTACACCATGCCATGGTGTATCTACCGCAACATAGCCCACCCCTAGGGTCAGCGCTACGCACGGCCGCCAACACATATCCTACAAACACCAGAAACTAGTTGCAACTCCTGGACTGAGGCGAGAGGGGTCGGTAAGCCGAGCGGGGTCATATTTCAGGGCCCAATGTGTGGTAGTAGCTGAATCTTAATTCACGCATACAGAACTCAGTTCTTAGGGACGGCTTCAATGAAATAACCCACCATGTACTCCTACATGGCCTCTCATCGATACCTTTACCAAAACATGTTCAACACATCCCATATATTACTGCCACAAGCATTTCACTCTAGCCCATCACCCAGATGAACCAGACCTGACACAACTCTAAGCATAGCAGGCATAGCAAGGTAGGAATCACAAAACATGGCTCAATCAACTCCTACACATGCTAGTGGGTTTCATCTAGTTACTGTGGCAATGACAGGTCATGCAGAGGATAAGGGTTCAACTACCGTAGCACACAGCAGTTTGAATCGTGTTGTCTTAATGCAGTAAACAAGAGCAGGAGCGAGAACATGGGTTGTATCGGAATGATCAATGGTTGCTTGCCTGATGGAGTGGTAACGGGATAATGCCCTTCAGTTGGATACTCGTGAATATCCTCGGAGGCAGAACCTACCACGAAGAACACAACCGAGCACAATCAACACATGACGATATGCAACAATATGATGCATGCTATGACATGGCAATATTGAAGTGTCTTGAGCTAATGCAACTAGCTATGATTTAAATGGAGTTGGTTTGAGTACAAGATTCAAATTCCAACCCCATATATGATTATTTAAATGCCCTTTATTTGTTTTGTCCAAAACAGGGGACAAACATTGTTCAAACATGCATGAAAATGGTACAGATGGATTCCTTGAATTTTTCTGATAATTTTACATATATAATTTATCTCATTTGGAGTTATGGTTGAATTTCTATGATTTTTCAAAGTTTTGGGTATTTTCTGGAATTTCCTGAATTATTTTTAAACTAGAAAATGGTTTACTACGTCAGCCTTGCGTCAGCATGACATCAGCAAGTCAAAGGCGCCAGCCAGGTCAAACCTGACTGGTGGGGCCCCCTGGTCAGTGTCTCTGTGCACTAACCGCGCTTAGTTAGCCTAATTAACAGGCGGGGCCCACTAGTCAGTGACTATACTAATTAACTAATCTATTTAGTTAGCACTAACAGGGTAATTAGCCGGGCGGGGCCCGCATGTTAGTGAGAGAGGGGGGGAGTCAACCCACGTCAGCAGGTCAAACCTCCCCGGTCAGTGGGTCAAAGCCTGCCGGCGTTTAGCCGCCGGCGAGGCCAGACGCGGTGGCGCGCTGCGGAAATCGCCCACGGGGCACCATTTGGGGCGTGGAGAGCATCTACGAGCTCCTGGGAACGAGCCGCAGCTCTTGGTGGTGGTGGTGGAGCTCGGGGTGGCCGGAGACGTCGCCGGCGACGACTTTGGCGGTCGCCGGAGTCGGGCGAAAGTGAACCCGTGGCTGTAAGGCACGGCGAGGTGCGTGGAGTAGTGCATTGAGTTCCTGGTGATGCGGTGAAGTGTTTGAACAGGGTGGCGTGGCCAGAATTTGGCCGGAGCCACGTCGGCGACGAGCTCCGCGGCGGTGTGTGCGGGTGAGCTTTGTGCAGTTGCTACGGTGCACGAGGAAGCAAACGGAGAGGATGGAGAGGTAGCTAAGCTCATGGCGGTCTCGTAGAGCTAGACGGCGCGGTCGGGGACAAGCTGGTGCGGCGGCGACGGCGAAGGGGATCTCCGGCAGTGCTCGGTGAAGACGAGGTCGAAGAGGACGATGCAGAGCGTGTGAGGGCTCGGGGCTCGGGCTGTTCGACGAAGTCGACGACGGCGGAGTTGTTGGACACGGTGGCTCGGTACAGGGGCGATGGTGGACGCGGTTTCACGGTGGTGCGAGCACGGCAGCGTCGGCCATGGTGGAGGGAGAGCGAAGGAGAGGAGCCAGAGGGGCGTGCGGGTGTCTGCGAGGTCGGGGAGAGAGCGGGGGGTTCGTCCCGCGTCGACAGCGCGACGAGGGGACGGCGAGGCGGCGGCAGCTGCGTGGCGTGCATGCGGGTGCTCGGCGTCGAGCACCTGGCTGCCTGCCTGGCGAGGACGAAGCAGCTGGCTGGCATGGGCCAGCACAATGCTGGGCCGCCAGGTGGGCCAGCTACTGGGCTGCGGCCAGGTTAGTCCAGGTGGGCCTCTGTTCTTCTCTCTAATTTATTCTGTTTTCTATTTTTGCTATTCTGTTTTGATTTAGTTTAAATACTAAATCATTTTATAAAATCCTGAAAATATTTATGGACAATTTCTGAAATATTTCAGTGGCCCAAAAATAATTCCAACATTATTTGAGCATTTGAATTATTTAATAGTATTTAAATGCCCAAATTCAAATATTTATGAATTAAATCAATTCCCCTCTTGTTGACCTAAAAATATATGCACCATTTTTCCCAAGGGTTCTAACCCAAGGCAAAGAGGGTGAACATATCTGAAGGGCATTTCAGGTTCATTGAATTTATTTTTAGTAAACCCTAGTTGATTTCAGGGGGGGTGCTGGGGGTTCTGCTTTCCCCATTTCCATTTCTGATGAAAGTAAACATGATGCACACTCTAATGCATAACCTAGCTAGGGTGTGACAGAATAGTTTCACAAACTCATGCCACCTGGAACACCATAGCATAATGGTGCGTCCGAACGTGATAACCGTACTTTGTTGCATATAGTACAATCTATGATGTCTCTTACCGATCTACCACTATCGTTTTTGGGGTTATGCATTAAAGACAGCTACATTCATGTTAAAAAGGGGCACCATCTAAGTCCGTTGAGACGACACAATCTGAACTGTGGTTTGGCAAGAAACCAAAGTTGTCGTTTCTTAAAGTTTGGTATTGTGATGCTTATATGAAAAAGTTTCATCCTGATAAGCTCAAACCCAAATCGGAGAAATATGTCTTCATAGGATACCCAAAGGAGACTGTCGGGTACACCTTCTATCACAGATCTGAAGGCAAGACATTCGTTGCTAAGAATGGATCCTTTCTAGAGAAGGAGTTTCTCTCGAAAGAATTGAGTGGGAGGAAAGTAGAAACTTGATAAGGTAATTGTACCTTCTCCCTTATTGTAAAGTAGTTCATCACAGAATTCTGTTCCTGTGACTACTACACCAATTAGTGAGGAAGCTAATGATGATGATCATGTAACTTCAGATCAAGTTACTACCGAATCTCGTAGGTAAACCAGAGTGAGATCCGCACCAAAGTGGTACGGTAATCTTGTTCTGGAAGTCATGTTACTAGACCATGACGAACTTGCGAACTATGAGGAAGCGATGATGAGCCCAGATTCCACGAAATGGTTTGAGGCCATGAAAACTGAGATAGGATCCATGTATGAGAACAAAGTATGGACTTTGATTGACTTGCCCGATGATCGCCAAGACATTGAGATTAAATGGATCTTCAAGAGGAAGATGGACGCTGATAGTAGTGTTACTATCTACAAAGCTAGAATTGTCGCAAAAGGTTTTCGACAAAGTTCAAGGTGTTAATTATTATGAGATTTTCTCACTCGTATCGATGCTTAAAGTCTGTCTGAATCATGTTAGCAATTGCCATATTTTATGAAATCTGGCAAATGGATAACAAAATTGCTATCCTTAATGGATTTCTTAAAGAAGAGTTGTATATGATGCAACCAGAAGGTTTTGTCAATCCTAAAGGTGTTAACAAAATATGCAAGCTCCAGCGATCCATCTATGGACTGGTGCAAGCATCTCGGAGTTGGAATACACACTTTGATAAGTTGATCAAAGCATATAGTTTTATACAGACTTGCGATGAAGCCTGTATTTACAAGAAGGTGAGAGGGAGCACTACAGCATTTCTGATAAGTATATGTAAATGACATATTGTTGATCAGAAATAATGTAGAATTATTCTGCAAAGCATAAAGGAGTATTTGAAAGGAGTTTTTCGAAGAAGGACCTCGGTGAAGCTGCTTACATATTGAGCATCAAGACCTATAGAGATAGATCAAAACGCTTGATAAAGTTTTTTTCAATGAGTACATACCTTGACAAGATTTTGAAGTAGTTCAAAATGGAACAGTCAAAGAAAGAGTTCTTGCCTGTGTTACAAGGTGTGAAATTGAGTAAGACTCAACGCCCGACCACGGCAGAAGATAGAAAGAGAATGAAAGTCATTCTCTATGCCTCAACCATAGGTTCTATAAAGCATGCCATGCTGTGTACCAGATCTATTGTATACCCTACACTAATTTTGGCAAGGGAGCACAATAGTGATCTAGGAGTAGATCACTGGACAGCGGTCAAAATTATCCTTAGTGGAATAAGGATATGTTTCTCGATTATGGAGGTGACAAAAAGGTTCGTCGTAAAGGGTTACGTCAATGCAAGTTTTGACACTAATCTAGATGACTCTAACTCTCAATCTGGATACATATTGAAAGTGGGAGCAATTAGCCAGAGTAGCTCCATGCAGAGCATTGTTGACATAGAAATTTGCAAAATACATGCGGATCTGAATGTGGCAGACCCGTTGACTAAACTTATCTCACAAGCAAAACATGATCACTTTTTGGGTCTTAATCACATAGCGATGTGAACTAGATTATTGAATCTAGTAAACCCTTTGGGTGTTAGTCACATGGAGATGTGAACCAATCACATAAAGATGTGAACTATTGATGTTAAATCACATGGCGATGTGATCTAGATTATTGACTCTAGTGCAAGTGGGAGACTGAAGGAAATATGCCCTAGAGGCAATAATAAAGTTATTATTTATTTCCTTATATCATGATAAATGTTTATTATTCATGCTAGAATTGTATTAACCGGAAATATAATACATGTGTGAATACATAGACAAACAGAGTGTCACTAGTATGCCTCTACTTGACTAGCTCATTAATCAAAGATGGTTATGTTTCCTAACCATGGACAAAGAGTTGTTATTTGATTAACGGGGTCACATCATTAGTTGAATGATCTGATTGACATGACCCATTCCATTAGCTTAGCACCCGATCGTTTAGTATGTTGCTATTGCTTTCTTCATGACTTATACATGTTCCTATGACTATGAGATTATGCAACTCCCGTTTGCCGGAGGAACACTTTGTGTGCTACCAAACGTCACAACGTAACTGGGTGATTATAAAGGTGCTCTACAGGTGTCTCCAAAGGTACATGTTGGGTTGACGTATTTCGAGATTAGGATTTGTCACTCCGATCGTTGGAGAGGTATCTCTGGGCCCTCTCGGTAATGCACATCACTTAAGCCTTGCAAGCATTGCAACTAATGAGTTAGTTGCGGGATGATGTATTACGGAACGAGTAAAGAGACTTCCGGTAACGAGATTGAACTAGGCATTCGATACCAAAGATAGAATCTCGGGCATGTAACATACCGATGACAAAGGGAACAACGTATGTTGTTATGCGGTCTGACCGATAAAGATCTTCGTAGAATATGTAGGAGCCAATATAGGCATCCAGGTCCCGCTATTGGTTATTGACCGGAGACGTGTCTCGGTCATGTCTACATTGTTCTCGAACCCGTAGGGTCCGCACGCTTAAGGTTTCAATGACAGTTATATTATGAGTTTATGAGTTTTGATGTACCGAAGGAGTTCGGAGTCCCGGATGAGATCGGGGACATGACGAGGAGTCTCGAAATGGTCGAGACGTAAAGATCGATATATTGGACGACTATATTCGGACTTCGGAAAGGTTCCGAGTGATTCAGGTATTTTTTGGAGTACCGGAGAGTTACGGGAATTCGCCGGGAGAAGTATTGGGCCTTATTGGGCCATACGGGAAAGAGAGAGGGGCTGCCCAGGGCAGGCCGCCCCCCCCCCCCCCCCCCCAAGGCCTAGTCCGAATTGGACTAGGGGGAGGGGGTGCGCCCCCTCCTTCCTTCCCTTCTCCCTTCCCCTTCCTTGTCTCCTACTCCTAATACATGGAAGGACTCCTAGTTGGACTAGGAAAAGGGGAATCCTACTCCCGGTGGGAGTAGGACTCCCCTAGGGCGCGCCATAGAGAGGGCCGGCCTTCCCCTCCTCCACTCCTTTATATACGGGGGCAGGGGGCACCCCATAGACACAAGTTGATCTTCGTGATCGTTCCTTAGCCGTGTGCGGTGCCCCCCTCCACGATATTGCACCTCGGTCATATTGTAGCGGTGCTTAGGCGAAGCCCTGCGACGGTTGAACATCAAGATTGTCACCACGCCGTCGTGCTGACAGAACTCCTCCCCGAAGCTTTGCTGGATCGGAGCCCGGGGAGCGTCATCGAGTTGAATGTGTGCCAAGAACTCGGAGGTGCCGGAGTAACGGTGCTTGGATCGGTTGGACCGGGAAGACGTACGACTACTTCCTCTACGTTGTGTCAACGCTTCCTCTTTGGTCTACAAGGATACATAGACAACACTCTCCCCTCTCGTTGCTATGCATCACCATGATCTTGCGTGTGCGTAGGAAATTTTTTGAAATTACTACGTTCCCAACAACATGTTACCCCTGTCTTCGTCCCTTATGCTTGCCCCTCCCAGCACCACTATAAAGACGATTGTACTTTGCTTTGCTCGCCGCTAGACGCGTGAATAATGAGCAACGAGCTAAAACTTACCGCAAACGTGCAAAATAATAAAACGTGATAAATATATGCCGCGCACGTGCGTTTTGTTTTGCACTTCACGCAAAAAAAATTAAAAAAGGAATGCAACACGAGGACTTCCCAGGAGGTCACCCATCCTAGTACTACTCTCACCCAAGTACGCTTAACTTCGAAGTTCTGACGAGATCCGATGATTTAGTGCTGGTATGATCGCGTCCGACATGTTACCCCTGTCTTCATCCCTTATGCTTGCCCCTCCCAGCTCTACTACAAAGACAATTGTACTTTGCTTTGCCCGCCGCTAGACGCGTGAATAATGAGCAACGAGCTAAAACTTACCGCAAACGTGCAAAATAATAAAACGTGGTAAATATATTCCGCGCACATGCATTTTGTTTTGCACGTCACGCAAAAAGAATTAAAAAGGGAATGCAGCACGAGGACTTCCCCGGAGGTCACCCATCCTAGTACTACTCTCGCCCAAGCACGCTTAACTTCGGAGTTCTGATGTGATCCGATGCTTTAGTGCTAGTATGATCGCATCCGACATGTTACCCCCGTCTTCGTCCCTTATGCTTACCCCTCCCAGCTCCAGTACAAAAACGATTGTCCTTTGCTTTGCCCGCCGCTAGACGCGTGAATAATGAGCAACGAGCTAAAACTTATCGCAAACGTGCAGGAGGTCACCCATCCTAGTACTACTCTCGCCCAAGCACGCTTAAGTTCGGAGTTCTGATGGGATCCGATGCTTTAATGCTGGTATGATCGCACCCGACATGTTACCCATGTCTTCGTCCCTTAGCTTGCCCCTCCCAGCTCCACTACAAAGACGATTGTACTTTGCTTTGCCCGCCGCTAGACGCGTGAATAATGAGGAACGAGCTAAAACTTACCGCAAACGTGCAAAATAATAAAACGTGGTAAATATATGCCACGCACGTGCTGTAACACCCTTGATGCGACTATAGCTCCCACGTCTCGAGGCACGACTTAGAGACATAATCGCATTGAAGGCATATGTCACAAGTGAGGTAATCTTCACACAACCCATGTAATACATAAGGGAACAGAGAAACATAGTTGGCTTACAATCGCCACTTCACACAAATACATGAATAAAGCATTACATCATCCAAATACACTCAAGGTCCGACTACGGAACCCAAAATAAAAGAAGAACCCCAAATGCAACAAGGTCCCCGATCGACCCCAACTGGGCTCCACTACTGATTGACTAGAACGAAACAACACAAAGGACAAGATCTTCATCGAGCTCCTCCTGAGCTTGGTTGCGTCATCTGCACGGACTCATCGGCACCTGCAAGCTGGTTTGGAAGTATCTGTGAGCCACGGGGACTCAGCAATCTCGCACCCTCGCGATCAAGACTATTTAAGCTTATGGGTAAGGTAAAAGGTATGAGGTGGAGCTGCAGCAAGCGACTAGCATATATGGTGGCTAACATACGCAAATGAGAGCGAGAAGAGAAGGCAAAGCACGGCCGATAAAAGTATGATCAAGAAGTGATCCTAAAACAACCTACGTCAAGCATAACTCCAACAACCATGTTCACTTCCCGGACTCCGCCGGAAAGAGACCATCACGGTTACACACGCGGTTGATGTATTATAATTAAGGTCAACTTCAGGTTTTCTACAACCGGACATTAACAAATTCCCATCTGCCCATAACCGCGGGCACGGCTTTCGAAAGTTCAAATCCCTGCAGGGGTGTCCCAACTTAGCCCATCACAAGCTCTCACGGTCAACGAAGGAATAGACCTCCTCCCGAGACATTCCGATCAGACTCGGTATCCCGGTACTCCAAGACATCCTCGACAATGGTAAAACAAGTCCAGCAAAGCCGCCCGATGCGCCGACATCCTGATGGGAGCTGCACATATCTCGTTCTCAGGGCAACACCGGATGAGACGTCCTACGAGTAAAACCAGCCCTCAAGTTTCCCCGAGGTGGCCCCGCAGTCTACTCAGTTTGGGCCAACACTTAGACAAGCACTGGCTCGGGGGGGGGGGGGGTTAAAATAAGATGACCCTTGGGCTGGCCTAACCCAAGGGAAAAAAGGCTAGGTGGCGAATGGTAAAACCAAGGTTGGGCCTTGCTGGAGGAGTTTTATTCAAAGCGAACTGCCAAGGGGTTCCCATTATACCCAACCGCGTAAGGAACGCAAAATCCGGGAACATAACACCGATATGACGGAAACTAGGGCGGCAAGAGTGGAACAAAACACCAGGCATAAGGCCGAGCCTTCCACCCTTTACCAAGTATATAGATGCATTAATTAAATAAGATAATATTGTGATATCCCAACAAGTAAACATGTTCCAACAAGGAACAACATCTCCATGTTCCAACAAGGAACAAACTTCAATATTCACCTGCAACTAACAACGCTATAAGAGGGGCTGAGCAAAGCGGTAACATAGACAAACAACGGTTTGCTAGGACAAGGTGGGTTAGAGGCTTGGTTCAACAATATGGGAGGCATGATAAGCAAGTGGTAGGTATCGCAGCATAGTCATAGCAAAAGAGCGAGCATCTAGCAAGCAAAGATAGTAGTGATTTCGAGGGTATGATCATCTTGCCTGAAATCCTGCAAGGAAGAAGAACAAGTCCATGAAGAAGACAAACGGAGGTAGACGAACGGTCCTCACAAACGCGACATTATCGGAACCAACCCGAAGAAGCAAACACCGGAAAGAAGCACACAACATAGTAAACAATCAACACATGAACATGGTATGATATGCGAGATGCGGTATGTGATGCATATGCATGATTGGACAAGGAATGCATGAACCTAGCCTCAACATGGAAAATCAAGTGTGCCACTGGAAAGATGAGATGAAATCGCTTGAAAACGATATAAAGATCACCGGAATCGGAGTTACGGTTTGGGAATGGCAAGCGATTCAAATATGACACCGGTCTGCGATTTACAGCAAGTAGCCATCTAAATGCAATGAGATGAACATGCTACAGCACCCAAACATGGCATCAAAATACATGGCAGGGATGCATTCATGATGCTTAACAAAAGATGAACACTGAGCTACGGCCAATTCATCCATTAACAGGTTCAAACAAGCATGGCAAAAATGCATATGGTAAACAGATCTCAGACTTAGTGAAATTAACACTTGTCTGGAATTTCAGATCGGGTGGCCCTCTTCGGAGCAACAAAACTATATGCTACAGGACCTGAACATGACAAAGTAAAGCATGGCATGGAGCTTCTCAAAGAGCTTAACAAAAGTCCCTTAGTGACCTTGAGCCAAAAGGGATCACAAAATACAATTGCAAGCATGTGAACATAGCAAAAACATAATCAGTTCTCAGACTTAGTGAAAACTAGAGCATGCTGAAAACAGATATCAAGTAGGCATGTTTACGAGCTTGATGCAATCACTACGGTGCAAGTCATGATAAGCTAAGCATACATCTATCAAGAGCACACAAAATGCAAGCTAGACATGGCAAGAACAATAGCATAGCATGCACGGATCAACTATAACATCATCGGCAAAATTGCAAACAAGTTGACAATCTGCCCAGATTCACGAAGTAGCAAAAGTAGAGCTCGATTGAATCAAGCTAGGGTGCTCCCTATATGCAAACAAAGACATGGATAGATAGAGCACTACAAGATTAACAAAACATCCTTACTGATCATCCTCAAAAGAGGCACGGATCACAAGGAAACAACATGAACATATGGCATCATGAACTAAACAGCTCAAGGACTTAGTGGAAATGCTAAGTCCCTCAAAACAGAATTACCAAGTGCCTCACTTCGCAAGCTTGCACTAGTCAACACACACATCACAACAATACATGGGTTGCACCTCTGGAAAGATGACAAAACCCTTAACAAAACATATGTAGAGCATCAGGGCATATCATGCACACAATAATCATGGCAAAAATGACAAAAGTCTAAGATGGAGTAGCAGATCTGATAATTAACTCAAGTAGCCTCCTTCTAACAGCATTTCGGGCATCAAGATGAACTCAAATGAAAATGATGCAATGGAATGAAATGATGTACTCTCTGAGACGAACAATTTGATGTGCTATATGCCCAAATCAGAGCTACGGATGCAAAGTTACGATGCGGTGAACATGGGCACATGAATCTGAGAATTTTGGGGACTTAGCCGAAATTATACCCTCTGGAAACTAGACGGGGTGATGCGGGACGAGGAGATCCGGGCTCGGGCAATATCGTTTGGATGGCTGACCCGGTGGATCTGGTCCACTCGGACCGGATCTGGCCGGTGACGCTCCGGCGAGCTCAAGCGCTCCGGCGAGGGGCCGCAGTGGCGAGGCGGGCGCCGGCGGGGGTGATTCGGCCAGCGGCGGAGCTTGGCGAGCCCGGGCGCGAGGCGCGGAGTCCGATGATGGCGGTTGCGCGCGGTGGCGGCGAGGCGCATGGCGGCGAGGCGGCGGTGCTCTGGCGGGCAGAGGCGGAGGCGCGGCGAGGCGATCGGCGCACGGCGGCGGAGGCGCGCCGGCGATGGCGATTCGGGGCGGCGCGGGGCGCGCGATGGCGGCGGGGCGCGCTCGGGCCCGACGCGGCTCGGGCGGGCCGTCCGTGGGCTGCGGCGGGCCGCGGCGGTGAGGAGAGAGAGGGCGCGCCGCGGGATGAGGTGGCGGCGTCTGATTCGTCGGGGGCAGTGGTCGGACATGTCCGGGGTCGTGGGGATCTTTGTCCGGTGCGCGAGGTAGGGGAAGGCTAGGGTTAGACCGCGAATTTCGGAGGGCTGCACATATATATAGGTAGAGGGAGCTAGGAGAGTCCAAATGAGGTGCGGTTTTCGGCCACGCGATCGTGATCGAACGACCGAGATGATGGAGCAGGTTTAGGTGGGTTTTGGGCCACTTTGGAAGGGTGTTGGGCTGCAACACACACGAGGCCTTTTCGGTCCCTCGGTTAACCGTTAGAGCATCAAACGAAGTCCAAATGGTACGAAACTTGACAGGCGGTCTACCGGTAGTAAACCAAGGCCGCATGACAAGTCTCGGTCCAATCCGTAAATGTTTAATCCCCACACATGAAAGAAAGGTAAAAATGACCACCAGAGGGGAACGGAACGCCGGAATGCAAAACAGACAACGGGGAAAATGCTCGGATGCATGAGACGAACACGTATGCAAATGAAATGCACATGATGACATGATATGCAATGCATGACACGCAAGCAATGACAAGGCAACAGCAACGAATAACTGGACGACACCTGGCACATCGGTCTCGGGGCGTTACACGTGCGTTTTGTTTTGCACGTCACGCAAAAAAAATTAAAAAGGGAATGCAACACGAGGACTTCCCAGGAGATCACCCATCCTAGTACTACTCTCGCCCAAGCACGCTTAACTTCGGAGTTTTGATGGGATCCGGTGCTTTAGTGCTGCTTTGATCGCATCGGACATGCTACCCCCATCTTCGTCCCTTATGCTTGCCCCTCTCAGCTCCACTACAAAGACGATTGTACTTTGCTTTGCCAGCCGCTAGACGCGTGAATAATGAGCAATGAGCTAAAACTTATCGCAAACGTGCAAAATAATAAAACGTGGTAAATATATGTCATGCACGTGTGTTTTGTTTTGCACGTCACGCAAAAAAAATTAAAAAGGGAATGCAAAACGAGGACTTCCAGGAGGTCACCCATCCTAGTACTACTCTCACCCAAGCACGCTTAACTTCGGAGTTCTGATGGGATCCGGTGCTTTAGTGCTGGTATGATCGCATCAGACATGCTACCCCCGTCTTCGTCCCTTATGCTTGCTCCTCCCAGCTCCACTACAAAGACAATTGTTCTTTGCTTTGCCCGCCGATAGACGCATGAATAATGAGCAACGAGCTCAAACTTACCGGAAACATGCAAAATAATAAAATATGGTAAATATATGCCGCACACGTGCGTTTTGTTTTGCATGTCACGCAAAAATAATTAAAAAGGGAATGCAACACGAGGACTTCCCAGGAGGTCACCCATCCTAGTACTACTCTCGCCCAAACACGCTTAACTTCAGAGTTCTGATGGGATCCGATGCTTTAGTGTTGGTATGATCGCATCCGACATGCTACCCCGTCTTCGTCCCTTATGCTTGCCCCTCCCAGCTCCACTACAAAGACGATTGTACTTTGCTTTGCCCGACGCTAGACGCGTGAATAATGAGCAACGAGCTAAAACTTACCGCAAACGTGCAAAATATTAAAACGTGGTAAATATATGTCGCGCACGTGCATTTTGTTTTGCACGTCACGCAAAAAAGTTAAAAAGAGAATGCAACACGAGGACTTCCCAGGAGGTCACCCATCCTAGTACTACTCTCGCCCAAGCACGCTTAACTTCGGAGTTCTAATGAGATCCGGTGCTTTAGTGCTGGTATGATCGCGTCCAACATGTTACCCCTGTCTTCGTCCGTTATGCTTGCCCCTCCCAGCTTCACTACAAAGACAATTGTACTTTGCTTTGCCCGCCGCTAGACGCGTGAATAATGAGCAACGAGTTAAAACTTACCGCAAATGTGCATAATAATAAAACGTGGTAAATATATGCCGCGCACGTGCATCAGATCCGGTGCTTTAGTGTTGGTATGATCGCGTCCGACATGTTACACCTGTCTTCGTCCCTTATGCTTGCCCCTCCCAGCTCCACTACAAAGACAATTGTACTTTGCTTTGCCCGCCGCTAGACGCGTGAATAATGAGCAACGAGTTAAAACTTACCGCAAACGTGCAAAATAATAAAATGTGGTAAATAAATGCCGCGCACGTACATTTTGTTTTGCACGCCACGCAAAAAAATTAAAAACGGAATGCAACACTAGGACTTCCCAGGAGGTCACCCATCCTAGTACTACTCTCGCCCAAGCACGCTTAACTTTGAAGTCCTGGTGGGATCCGGTGCTTTAGTGCTGGTATGAGCGCATCCAAAATGTTACCCTCGCCTTCGTCCCTTATGCTTGCCCCTCCCAGCTGCACTACACAGACGATTGCACTTTGCTTTGCCCACCGCTACACGCGTGAATAATGAGCAACGAGCTAAAACTTACCGCAAACGTGCAAAATAATAAAATGTGGTAAATATATGCCGCGCACGTGCATTTTGTTTTGCACGTCACGCAAAAAAATTAAAAAGGGAATGCAACACGAGGACTTCCCAGGAGGTCACCCATCCTAGTACTACTCTCGCCCAGGCACGCTTAACTTCGGAGTTTGGATGGGATCCGATGCTTTAGTGCTGGTATGATCGCATCCAACATGTTACCCCCGTCTTCGTCCCTTATACTTGCCCCTCCCAGCTTCACTAGAAAGACTATTGTACTTCGCTTTGCCCGCTGTTAGACGCGTGAATAATGAGCAACGAGCTAAAACTTACCGCAAACGTGCGAAATAATAAAACGTGATAAATATATGCCGCGCACGTGCGTTTTGTTTTGCACGTCGTGCAAAAAAATTAAAAAGGAAATGCAACACGAGGACTTCACAGGAGGTCACCCATCCTAGTACTACTCTCGCCCAAGCACGCTTAACTTCGGAGTTCTGATGGGATACGATGCTTTAGTGCTGGTATGATCGCGTCTGACATGTTACCCCTGTCTTCGTCCCTTATGTTTGCCCCTCCCAGCTCCACTACAAAGATAATTGTACTTTGCGTTGCCCGCCGCTAGACGCGTGAATAATGAGCAACGAGCTAAAACCTACTGCAAACGGGCAAAAAAATAAAACGTGGTAAATATATGCCGCGCACGTGCATTTTTTTTGCACGTCACGCAAAAAAAATTAAAAAGGGAATGCAACACGAGGATTCCCAGAATGTCACCCATCCTAGTACTACTCTCGCCCAAGCATGCTTAATTTCGGAGTTCGGATGGGATCTGTTGCTTTAGTGCTGGTATGATCGCATCCGACATGTTACCCCTGTCTTCGCCCCATATGCTTGCCCCTCCCAGCTCCACTACAAAGACGATTGTACTTTTCTTTGCCCGCCGCTAGATGTGTGAATAATGAGAGACGAGCTAAAACTTATCGCAAATGTGCAAAATAATAAAACGTGGTAAATATATGCCGCGCACGTGCGTTTTGTTTTGCACGTCACGCAAAAAAAATTAAAAAAGGAATGCAACACGAGGACTTCCCAGGAGGTCACCCATCATAGTACTACTCTTGCCCAATCACGCGTAACGTCGGAGTTCTGATGGGATCCGGTGCTTAATGCTGGTATGATCACATCCGATATGTTACCCCCGTCTTCGTCCCTTATGCTTGCCCCTCCCAGCTCCAGTACAAAGACGATTGTACTTTGCTTTGCCTACCGCTACACGCGTGAGTAATGAGCAATGAGCTAAAACTTACCGCAAACGTACAAAATAATGAAACGTGGTAAATATATGCCACGCACGTGCGTTTTGTTTTGCACGTCACGCAAAAATAATTAAAAAGGGAATGCAACACGAGGACTTCCGAGGAGGTCGCCCATCCTAGTACTACTCTCGCCAAGCATGCTTAACTTCGGAGTTCTGATGGGATCCGGTGCTTTAGTGCTGATATAATCGCATCCGACATGTTACCCCCGTCTTCATCCCTTATGCTTGCCCCTCCCAGCTCCACTATAAACACGATTGTACTTTGCTTTACCCGCGCGCTACATGCGTGAATAATCCTGTCTTCGTCCCTTATGCTTGCCCCTCCCAGCTCCACTACAAAGACGATTGTACTTTGATTTGCCCGCCGCTACACGCGTGAATAATGAGCAACGAGCTAAAACTTACCGCAAACGTGCAAAATAATGAAACGTGGTAAATATATGCCGCACACGTGCATTTTTTTGCACGTCACGCAAAAATAATTAAAAAGGGAATGCAACACGAGGACTTCCCATGAGGTCATCCATCCTAGTACTACTCTCGCCCAAGCACGCTTAACTTCGGAGTTTTAATGGGATCCGGTGCTTTAGTGCTGGTATGATCGCATCCGACATGTTACCCCCGTCTTCGTCCCTTATGCTTGCCCCTCCCAGCTGCACTACACAGACGATTGCATTTTTCTTTGCCCGCCTCTACACACGTGAATAATGAGCAACGAGCTAAAACTTACCGCAAACGTGCAAAATAATGAAACGTGGTAATATATGCCGCGCACATGCGTTTTGTTTTGCATGTCATGCAAAAATAATTAAAAAGGGAATGCAACACGAGGACTTCCCAAGAGATCACCCATCCTAGTACTACTATCGCCCAAGCACGCTTACTTCGGAGTTCTGATGGGATTCGGTGCTTTAGTGCTGGTATGATCGCATCCACCATGTTACCCCCGTCTTCGTCCCTTATGCTTGCCCCTCCCAGCTGCACTACACAAACCATTGCACTTTGCTTTGCCCGCCGCTAAACACGTGAATAATGAGCAACGAGCAAAAACTTACAGCAAACGTGCAAAATAATGAAACGTGGTAAATATATGCCGCGCACGTGCGTTTTGTTTTGCACGTCACGCAAAAATAATTAACTCTCGCCCACGAGGACTTCCGATGGTATCCGGTGCTTTAGTGCTGGTATGATCGCATCCGACATGTTACCCCCGTCTTCGTCCCTTATGCTTGCCCCTCCCAGCTCCACTACAAAGACAATTGCACTTTGCTTTGCCCGCCGCTACACGCGTGAATAATGAGCGACGAGATAAAACTTACCGCAAACGTGCAAAATAATGAAACGTGGTAAATATATGCCGTGCACGTGCGTTTTGTTTTGCACGTCACACAAAAATAATTAACTCTCGCCCACGAGGACTTCTGATGGGATCCGGTGCTTTAGTGCTGGTATGATTGCATCCGACATGTTACCCCCGTCTTTGTCCGTTATGCTTGCCCCTCCCAGCTCCACTACAAAGACGATTGTACTTTGCTTTGCCAGCCGCTACACGCGTGAATAATCCCGTCTTCGTCCCTTATGCTTGCCCCTCCCAGCTTCACTACAAAGACGATTGTACTTTACTTTGCCCGCCGCTACACGCGTGAATAATGAGCAACGAGCTAAAACTTACCGCAAACGTGGAAAATAATGAAACGTGGTAAATATATGCCGCGCACGTGCGTTTTGTTTTGCACGTCATGCAAAAATAATTAAAAAGGGAATGCAACACAAGGACTTCCCAGGAGGTCACCCATCTTAATACTACGCAACACAAGGACTTCCCAGGAGGTCACCCATCCTAGTACTACTCTCGCCCAAGCAAGCTTAACATCGGAGTTCTGATGGGATCCGGTGCTTTAGTGCTGGTATGACCGCATCCGACATGTTACCCCCGTCTTCGTCCCTTATGCTTGACCCTCCCAACTCCACTACAAAGACGATTGTACTTTCCTTTGCTCGCCGCTAGACGCGTGAATAATGAGCAACGAGCTAAAACTTACCGCAAACGTGCAAAATAATAAGACGTGGTAAATATATGCCATGCACGTGCGTTTTGTTTTGCACGTCACTCAAAAAAATTAAAAAAGGAATGCAACACGAGGACTTCCCAGGAGGTCACCCATCCTAGTACTACTCTCGCCCAAGCATGCTTAACTTTGGAGTTCTGATGGGATCCGGTGCTTTAGTGCCGGTATAATCGTATCTAACAAGTTACCCCCGTCTTCGTCCCTTATGCTCGCCCCTCCCAGCTCCACTACAAAGACGATTGTACTTTGCTTTTCCCGCCGCTAGACGCGTGAATAATGAGCAACGGGCTAAAACTTACCGCAAACATGCAAAATAATAAAACGTGGTAAATATATGCCGCGCACGTGCGTTTTGTTTTGCACGTCATGCAAAAAAAATTAGAAAGGGAATGCAACATGAGGACTTCCCAGGAGGTAACCCATCCTAGTACTACTCTCGCCCAAGCACACTTAAGTTCGGAGTTCTGATGGGATCCGTTTCTTTAGTGCTGGTATGATCGCATCAGACATGTTACCCCCGTATTCGTCCCTTATGCTTGCCCCTCCCAGCTCCACCACAAAGACGATTGTACTTTGCTTTGCCCGCCGCTAGACGCGTGAATAATGAGCAACGAGCTAAAACTTAGCGCAAACGTGCAAAATAATAAAACATGGTAAATATATGCCGCGCACGTGCGTTTTGTTTTGCACGTCACGCAAAAAAAATTAAAAAAGGAATGCAACACGAGGACTTACCAGGAGGTCACCCATCCTTGTACTACTCTCGCCCAAGCACGCTTAACTTCGGAGTTCTGATGGGATCCGGTGCTTTCGTGCTAGTATGATCGCATCCGACATGTTACCCCCGTCTTCGTCCCTTATGCTTGCCCCTCCCAGCTCCACTACAAAGACGATTGTACTTTGCTTTGCCCGCCGATTGTACTTTGCTTTGCCCGCCGCTAGATGCGTGAATAATGAGCAACGAGCTAAATCTGATCGCAAATGTGCAAAATAATAAAACATGGTAAATATATGTCGCGCACGTGCGTTTTGTTTTGCACGTCACAAAAAAAAATTAAAAATGGAATGCAACACGAGGACTTCCCAGGAGGTCACCCATCCTAGTACTACTCTCGCCCAAGCACGCTTAACTTCGGAGTTCTGATGGGATCCGGTGCTTTAGTGCTGGTATGATCGCATCCAACATGTTACCCCCGTCTTCGTCCCTTATGATTGCCCCTCCCAGCTCCACTACAAAGACGATTGTACTTTGCTTTGCCCGCCGCTACACGCGTGAATAATCCCGTCTTCGTCCCTTATGCTTGCCCATCCCAGCTCCACTACAAAGACGATTGTACTTTGCTTTGCCCGCCGCTACACGCGTGAATAATGAGCAACGACCTAAAACTTACCGCGAACGTGCAAAATAATGAAACGTGGTAAATATATGCCGCGCACATGCGTTTTGTTTTGCACGTCACGCAAAAAAAATTAAAAAGGGAATGCAACACAAGGACTTCCCAGGAGGTCACTCATCCTAGTACTACTCTCGCCCAAGCACACTTAACTTCGGAGTTCTGATTGGATCCGGTGCCTTAGTGCTGGTATGATCGCATCCGACATGTTACCCCCGTCTTCGTCCCTTATGCTTGCCCCTCCCAGCTCCACTACAAAGACGATTGTACTTTGCTTTGCCCGCCGCTACACGCGTGAATAATCCCGTCTTCGTCTCTTATGCTTGCCCGTCCCAGCTCCACTACAAAGACGATTGTACTTTGCTTTGCCCGCCGCTACACGCGTGAATAATGAGCAACGACCTAAAACTTACCGCAAACGTGCAAAATAATGAAACGTGGTAAATATATGCCGCGCACGTGCGTTTTGTTTTGCACGTCACGCAAAAATAATTAAAAGGGAATGCAACACGAGGCCTTCCCAGGAGGTCACCCATCCTAGTACTACTCTCGCCCAAGCACAATTAACTTCGGAGTTCTGATGGGATCCGGTGCTTTAGTGTTGGTATGATCGCATCCGACATGTTACCCCCGTCTTCGTCCCTTATGCTTGCCCCTCCCAGCTCCACTACACAGATGATTGCACTTTGCTTTGCCCGCCGCTACACGCGTGAATAATGAGCAACGAGCTAAAACTTACTGCAAACGTGCAAAATAATGAAACATGCTAAATATATGCCGCGCACGTGCGTTTTGTTTTGCACGTCACGCAAAAATAATTAACTCTCGCCCACGAGGACTTCCGATGGGATCCGGTGCTTTCGTGCTGGTATGATCGCATCCGACATGTTACCCCCGTCTTCGTCCATTATGCTTGCCCCTCCCAGCTCCACTACAAAGACGATTGCACTTTGCTTTGCCCGCCGCTACACGCGTGAATAATGAGCAACGAGCTAAAACTTACCGCAAACGTGCAAAATAATGAAACGTGGTAAATATATGCCGCGCACGTGCGTTTTGTTTTGCACGTCACGCAAAAATAATTAACTCTCGCCCACGAGGACTTCCGATGGGATCCGGTGCTTTAGTGCTGGTATGATCGCATCCGACATGTTACCCCCGTCTTCATCCCTTATGCTTGCCCCTCCCAGCTCCACTACAAAGATGATTGTACTTTGCTTTGCCCGCCGCTACACGCGTGAATAATCATGTCTTCGTCCCTTATGCTTGCCCCTCCCAGCTCCACTACAAAGACGATTGTATTTTGCTTTGCCCGCCGCTACACGCGTGAATAATGAGCAACGAGCTAAAACTTACCGCAAACGTGCAAAATAATGAAATGTGGTAAATATATGCCGCGCACGTGCGTTTTGTTTTGCACGTCACGCAAGAATAATTAAAAAGGGAATGCAACACAAGGACTTCCCAGGAGGTCACCCATCCTAGTACTACTCTCGCCCAAGCACGCTTAACTTCGGAGTTCTGATGGGATCTGATGCTTTAGTGCTGGTATGATCGCATCCGACATGTTACCCCCGTCTTCGTCCCTTATGCTTGCCACTCCCAGCTCCACTACAAAGACGATTGTATTTTACTTTGCCCGCCGCTACACGCATGAATAATGAGCAACGAGCTAAAACTTACCGCAAACGTGCAAAATAATGAAACGTGGTAAATATATGCCGTGCACGTGCGTTTTGTTTTGCACGTCACGCAAAAATAATTAAAAGGGAATGCAACACAAGGCCTTCCCAGGAGGTCACCCATCCTAGTACTACTCTCGCCCAAGCACAATTAACTTCGGAGTTCTGATGGGATCCGGTGCTTTAGTGTTGGTATGATCGCATCCGACATGTTACCCCCGTCTTCGTCCGTTATGCTTGCCCCTCCCAGCTCCACTACACAGATGATTGCACTTTGCTTTGCCCGCCGCTACATGCGTGAATAATGAGCAACGAGCTAAAACTTACTGCAAACGTGCAAAATAATGAAACATGATAAATATATGCCGCGCACGTGCGTTTTGTTTTGCACGTCACGCAAAAATAATTAACTCTCGCCCACGAGGACTTCCGATGGGATCCGGTGCTTTCGTGCTGGTATGATCGCATCCGACATGTTACCCCCGTCTTCGTCCCTTATGCTTGCCCCTCCCAGCTCCACTACAAAGACGATTGTACTTTGCTTTGCCCGCCGCTACACGCGTGAATAATGAGCAACGAGCTAAAACTTACCGCAAACGTGCAAAATAATGAAACGTGGTAAATATATGCCGCGCACGTGCGTTTTGTTTTGCACGTCACGCAAAAATAATTAACTCTCGCCCACGAGGACTTCCGATGGGATCCGGTGCTTTAGTGCTGGTATGATCGCATCCGACATGTTACCCCCGTCTTCATCCCTTATGCTTGCCCCTCCCAGCTCCACTACAAAGACGATTGTACTTTGCTTTGCCCGCCGCTACACGCGTGAATAATCATGTCTTCGTCCCTTATGCTTGCCCCTCCCAGCTCAACTACAAAGACGTTTATATTTTGCTTTGCCCGCCGCTACACGCGTGAATAATGAGCAACGAGCTAAAACTTACCGCAAACGTGCAAAATAATGAAACGTGGTAAATATATGCCGCGCACGTGCGTTTTGTTTTGCACGTCATGCAAAAATAATTAAAAAGGGAATGCAACACGAGGACTTCCCATGAGGTCACCCATCCTAGTACTACTATCGCCCAAGCACGCTTAACTTCGGAGTTCTGATGGGATCCGTTGCTTTAGTGCTGGTATGATCGCATCCTGCATGTTACCCCCGTCTTCGTCCCTTATGCTTGCCCCTCCGGGATCCACTACAAAGACGATTGCACTTTGCTTTGCCCGCCGCTACACGCGTGAATAATGAGCAACGAGCTAAAACTTACCGCAAACGTGCAAAATAATGAAACGTGGTAAATATATGCCGCGCACGTGTGTTTTGTTTTGCACGTCACACAAAAATAATTAACTCTCACCCACGAGGACTTCCGATTGGATTCGGTGCTTTAGTGCTGGTATGATCGCATACGACATGTTACCCCCGTCTTCGTCCCTTATGCTTGCCCCTCCCAGCTCCACTACAAAGACGGTTGTACTTTGCTTTGCCCGCCGCTACACGCGTGAATAATCCTGTCTTCGTCCCTTATGCTTGCCCCTCCCAGCTCCACTACAAAGACGATTGTATTTTGCTTTGCCCGCCGCTACACGCGTGAATAATGAGCAACGAGCTAAAACTTACCGCAAACGTGCAAAATAATGAAACGTGGTAAATTTATGCCGCGCACGTGCGTTTTGTTTTGCACGTCACGCAAGAATAATTAACTCTCGCCCACAAGGACTTCCAATGGGATCCGTTGCTTTAGTGCTGGTATGATCGCATCCGACATGTTACCCCCGTCTTCGTCCCTTATGCTTGCCCCTCCCATCTCCACTACAAAGACGATTGCACTTTGCTTTGCCCACGGCTACATGCGTGAATAATAAGCAACGAGCTAAAACTTACCGCAAACGTGCAAAATAATGAAACGTGGTAAATATATGCCGCGCACGTGCGTTTTGTTTTGCACGTCACGCAAAAATAATTAACTCTCGCCCACGAGGACTTCCGATGGGATCCAGTGCTTTAGTGCTGGTATGATCGCATCCGACATGTTACCCCCGTCTTCGTCCCTTATGCTTGCCCCTCCCAGCTCCACTACAAAGACGATTGTACTTTGCTTTGCCCGCCGCTACACGCGTGAATAATCCCGTCTTCGTCCCTTATGCTTGCCCCTCCCAGCTCCACTACAAAGACGATTGTATTTTGCTTTGCCCGCCGCTACACGCGTGAATAATGAGCAACGAGCTAAAACTTACTGCAAACGTGCAAAATAATGAAACGTGGTAAATATATGCCGCGCACGTGCATTTTGTTTTGCACGTCACGCAAGAATAATTAAAAAGGGAATGCAACACAAGGACTTCCGAGGAGGTCACCCATCCTAGTACTACTCTCACCCAAGCACGCTTAACTTCGGAGTTCTGATGGGATCCGATGCTTTAGTGCTGGTATGATCGCATCCAACATGTTATCCCCGTCTTCGTCCCTTATGCTTGCCCCTCCCAGCTCCACTACAAAGACGATTGTATTTTAGTTTGCCCGCCGCTACACGCGTGAATAATGAGCACCGAGCTAAAACTTACCGCAAACGTGCAAAATAATGAAACGTGGTAAATATATGCCACGCACGTGCATTTTGTTTTGCACGTCACGCAAAAATAATTAAAAAGGGAATGCAACACGAGGACTTCCCAGGAGGTCACACATCCTAGTACTACTCTCATCCAAGCACGCTTAACTTCGAAGTTCTGATGGGATCCGGTGCTTTAGTGCTGGTATGATCGCATCCGACATGTTACCCCCGTCTTCGTCCCTTAAGCTTGCCCCTCCCAGCTGCACTACACAGACGATTGCACTTTGCTTTGCCCGCCTCTAAATGCGTGAATAATGAGCAACGAGCTAAAACTTACCGCAAACGTGCAAAATAATGAAACGTGGTAAATATATGCCGCGCACGTGCATTTTGTTTTGCACGTCATGCAAAAATAATTAAAAAGGGTATGCAACACAAGGACTTCCCAAGAGGTCACCCATCCTAGTACTACTATCGCCCAAGCATGCTTAACTTAGGAGTTCTGATGGGATCCGGTGCTTTAGTGCTGGTATGATCGCATCCGACATGTTACCCCTGTCTTCGTCCCTTATGCTTGCCCCTCCCAGCTGCACTACACAGACGATTGCACTTTGCTTTGCCCGCCGCTACTCGCGTGAATAATGAGCAACGAGCTAAAACTTACTGCAAACGTGCAAAATAATGAAACGTGGTAAATATATGTCGCGCACGTGCGTTTTGTTTTGCACGTCACGCAAAAAAAATTAACTCTCGCCCACGAGGACTTCCGATGGGATCCGGTGCTTTAGTGCTGGTATGATCGCATCCGACATGTTACCCCCGTCTTCGTCCATTATGCTTGCCCCTCCCAGCTCCACTACAAAGACGATTGTATTTTGCTTTGCCCGCCGCTACACGCGTGAATAATGAGCAACGAGCTAAAACTTACCGCAAACGTGCAAAATAATGAAATGTGGTAAATATATGCCGCGCACGTGCGTTTTGTTTTGCACGTCACGCAAGAATAATTAAAAAGGGAATGCAACACAAGGACTTTCCAGGAGGTCACCCATCCTAGTACTACTCTCGCCCAAGCACGCTTAACTTCGGAGTTCTGATGGGATCTGATGCTTTAGTGCTGGTATGATCGCATCCGACATGTTACCCCCGTCTTCGTCCCTTATGCTTGCCAGTCCCAGCTCCACTACAAAGACGTTTGTATTTTACTTTGCCCGCCGCTACACGCATGAATAATGAGCAACGAGCTAAAACTTACCACAAACGTGCAAAATAATGAAACGTGGTAAATATATGCCGTGCACGTGCGTTTTGTTTTGCACGTCACGCAAAAATAATTAAAAGGGAATGCAACACAAGGCCTTCCCAGGAGGTCACCCATCCTAGTACTACTCTCGCCCAAGCACAATTAACTTCGGAGTTCTGATGGGATCCGGTGCTTTAGTGTTGGTATGATCGCATCCGACATGTTACCCCCGTCTTCGTCCCTTATGCTTGCCCCTCCCAGCTCCACTACACAGATGATTGCACTTTGCTTTGCCCACCGCTACATGCGTGAATAATGAGCAACGAGCTAAAACTTACTGCAAACGTGCAAAATAATGAAACATGATAAATATATGCCGCGCACGTGCGTTTTGTTTTGCACGTCACGCAAAAATAATTAACTCTCGCCCACGAGGACTTCCGATGGGATCCGGTGCTTTCGTGCTGGTATGATCGCATCCGACATGTTACCCCCGTCTTCGTCCCTTATGCTTGCCCCTCCCAGCTCCACTACAAAGACGATTGTACTTTGCTTTGCCCGCCGCTACACGCGTGAATAATGAGCAACGAGCTAAAACTTACCGCAAACGTGCAAAATAATGAAACGTGGTAAATATATGCCGCGCACGTGCATTTTGTTTTGCACGTCACACAAAAATAATTAACTCTCGCCCACGAGGACTTCCGATGGGATCCGGTGCTTTAGTGCTGGTATGATCGCATCCGACATGTTACCCCCGTCTTCATCCCTTATGCTTGCCCCTCCCAGCTCCACTACAAAGACGATTGTACTTTGCTTTGCCCGCCGCTACACGCGTGAATAATCATGTCTTCGTCCCTTATGCTTGCCCCTCCCAGCTCCACTACAAAGACGATTATATTTTGCTTTGCCCGCCGCTACACGCGTGAATAATGAGCAACGAGCTAAAACTTACCGGAAACGTGCAAAATAATGAAACGTGGTAAATATATGCCGCGCACGTGCGTTTTGTTTTGCACGTCATGCAAAAATAATTAAAAAGGGAATGCAACACGAGGACTTCCCATGAGGTCACCCATCCTAGTACTACTATCGCCCAAGCACGCTTAACTTCGGAGTTCTGATGGGATCCGTTGCTTTAGTGCTGGTATGATCGCATCCGGCATGTTACCCCCGTCTTCGTCCCTTATGCTTGCCCCTCCGGGATCCACTACAAAGACGATTGCACTTTGCTTTGCCCGCCGCTACACGCGTGAATAATGAGCAACGAGCTAAAACTTACCGCAAACGTGCAAAATAATGAAACGTGGTAAATATATGCCGCGCACGTGTGTTTTGTTTTGCACGTCACACAAAAATAATTAACTCTCACCCACGAGGACTTCCGATTGGATTCGGTGCTTTAGTGCTGGTATGATCGCATACGACATGTTACCCCCGTCTTCGTCCCTTATGCTTGCCCCTCCCAGCTCCACTACAAAGACGGTTGTACTTTGCTTTGCCCGCCGCTACACGCGTGAATAATCCTGTCTTCGTCCCTTATGCTTGCCCCTCCCAGCTCCACTACAAAGACGATTGTATTTTGCTTTGCCCGCCGCTACACGCGTGAATAATGAGCAACGAGCTAAAACTTACCGCAAACGTGCAAAATAATGAAACGTGGTAAATTTATGCCGCGCACGTGCGTTTTGTTTTGCACGTCACGCAAGAATAATTAACTCTCGCCCACAAGGACTACCAATGGGATCCGTTGCTTTAGTGCTGGTATGATCGCATCCGACATGTTACCCCCGTCTTCGTCCCTTATGCTTGCCCCTCCCATCTCCACTACAAAGACGATTGCACTTTGCTTTGCCCACGGCTACATGCGTGAATAATAAGCAATGAGCTAAAACTTACCGCAAACGTGCAAAATAATGAAACGTGGTAAATATATGCCGCGCACGTGCGTTTTGTTTTGCACGTCACGCAAAAATAATTAACTCTCGCCCACGAGGACTTCCGATGGGATCCAGTGCTTTAGTGCTGGTATGATCGCATCCGACATGTTACCCCCGTCTTCGTCCCTTATGCTTGCCCCTCCCAGCTCCACTACAAAGACGATTGTACTTTGCTTTGCCCGCCGCTACACGCGTGAATAATCCCGTCTTCGTCCCTTATGCTTGCCCCTCCCAGCTCCACTACAAAGACGATTGTATTTTGCTTTGCCCGCCGCTACACGCGTGAATAATGAGCAACGAGCTAAAACTTACTGCAAACGTGCAAAATAATGAAACGTGGTAAATATATGCCGCGCACGTGCATTTTGTTTTGCACGTCACGCAAGAATAATTAAAAAGGGAATGCAACACAAGGACTTCCGAGGAGGTTACCCATCCTAGTACTACTCTCACCCAAGCACGCTTAACTTCGGAGTTCTGATGGGATCCGATGCTTTAGTGCTGGTATGATCGCATCCAACATGTTATCCCCGTCTTCGTCCCTTATGCTTGCCCCTCCCAGCTCCACTACAAAGACGATTGTACTTTGCTTTGCCCGCCGCTACACGTGTGAATAATGAGGAACGAGCTAAAACTTACCGCAAACATGCAAAATAATGAAACGTGGTAAATATATGCCACGCACGTGCATTTTGTTTTGCACGTCACGCAAAAATAATTAAAAAGGGAATGCAACACGAGGACTTCCCAGGAGGTCACACATCCTAGTACTACTCTCATCCAAGCACGCTTAACTTCGAAGTTCTGATGGGATCCGGTGCTTTAGTGCTGGTATGATCGCATCCGACATGTTACCCCCGTCTTCGTCCCTTAAGCTTGCCCCTCCCAGCTGCACTACACAGACGATTGCACTTTGCTTTGCCCGCCTCTAAATGCGTGAATAATGAGCAACGAGCTAAAACTTACCGCAAACGTGCAAAATAATGAAACGTGGTAAATATATGCCGCGCACGTGCATTTTGTTTTGCACGTCATGCAAAAATAATTAAAAAGGGTATGCAACACAAGGACTTCCCAAGAGGTCACCCATCCTAGTACTACTATCGCCCAAGCATGCTTAACTTAGGAGTTCTGATGGGATCCGGTGCTTTAGTGCTGGTATGATCGCATCCGACATGTTACCCCTGTCTTCGTCCCTTATGCTTGCCCCTCCCAGCTGCACTACACAGACGATTGCACTTTGCTTTGCCCGCCGCTACTCGCGTGAATAATGAGCAACGAGCTAAAACTTACTGCAAACGTGCAAAATAATGAAACGTGGTAAATATATGTCGCGCACGTGCGTTTTGTTTTGCACGTCACGCAAAAAAAATTAACTCTCGCCCACGAGGACTTCCGATGGGATCCGGTGCTTTAGTGCTGGTATGATCGCATCCGACATGTTACCCCCGTCTTCGTCCCTTATGCTTGCCCCTCCCAGCTCCACTACAAAGACGATTGCACTCTTCTTTGCCCGCCGCTACACGCGTGAATAATGAGCAATGAGCTAAAACTTACCGCAAACGTGCAAAATAATGAAACATGGTAAATATATGCCGCGCACGTGCGTTTTGTTTTGCATGTCACGCAAAAATAATTAACTCTCGCCCACGAGGACTTCCGATGGGATCCGGTGGTTTAGTGCTGGTATGATCGCATCCGACATGTTACCCCCGTCTTCGTCCCTTATGCTTGCCCCTCCCAGCTCCACTACAAAGACGATTGTACGTTGCTTTGCCCGCCGCTACACGCGAGAATAATCCTATTTTCGTCCCTTATGCTTGCCCCTCCCAGCTCCACTACAAAGACGATTGTATTTTGCTTTGCCCGCCGCTACACACATGAATAATGAGCAACGAGCTAAAACTTACCGCAAACGTGCACAATAATGAAACATGGTAAATATATGCCGCGCACGTGCGTTTTGTTTTGCACGTCACGCAAAAATAATTAAAAAGGGAATGCAACACAAGGACTTTCCAGGAGGTCACCCATCCTAGTACTACTCTCGCCCAAGCAGGCTTAACTTCGGAGTTCTGATGGGATCCGATGCTTTAGTGCTGGTATGATCGCATCCGACATGTTACCCCCGTCTTCGTCCCTTATGCTTGCCCCTCCTAGCTCCACTACAAAGACGGTTGTACTTCGCTTTGCCCGCCGCTACACGCGTGAATAATGAGCAACGAGCTAAAACTTACCGCAAACGTGCAAAATAATGAAACGTGGTAAATATATGCCGCGCACGTGCGTTTTCTTTTGCACGTCACGCAAAAATAATTAAAAAGGGAATGCAACACGAGGACTTCCCAGGAAGTGACCCTTCCTAGTACTACTCTCCCCCAAGCACACTTAACTTCGGAGTTCTGATGGGATCCGGTGCTTTAGTGCTGGTATGATCGCATCCGACATGTTACCCCCGTCTTCGTCCCTTATGCTTGCCCCTCCCAACTCCACTACAAAGACGGTTGCACTTTTCTTTGCCCGCCGCTACACGCGTGAATAATGAGCAACGAGCTAAAACTTACCGCAAACGTGCAAAATAATGAAACGTGGTAAATATATGCCGCGCATGTGCGTTTTGTTTTGCATGTCACGCAAAAATAATTAAATCTCGCCCACGAGGACTTCCGATGGGATCCGGTGGTTTAGTGCTGGTATGATCGCATCCGACATGTAACCCCCGTCTTCGTCCCTTATGCTTGCCCCTCCCAGCTCCACTACAAAGACGATTGTACTTTGCTTTGCCCACCGCTACACGCGAGAATAATCATGTCTTCGTCCCTTATGCTTGCCCCTCCCAGCTCCACTACAAAGACGATTGTATTTTACTTTGCCCGCCGCTACACACGTGAATAATGAGCAACGAGCTAAAACTTACCGCAAACGTGCAAAATAATGAAACGTGGTAAATATATGCTGCGCACGTGCGTTTTGTTTTGCACGTCACATAAAAATAATTAAAAAGGGAATGCAACACAAGGACTGTCCAGGAGGTCACCCATCCTAGTACTACTCTCGCCCAAGCACGCTTAACTTCGGAGTTCTGATGGGATCCGATGCTTTAGTGCTGGTATGATCGCATCCGACATGTTCCCCCGTCTTCGTCCCTTATGTTTGCCCCTCCCAGCTCCACTACAAAGACGGTTGTACTTCGCTTTGCCCGCCGCTACATGCGTGAATAATGTGCAACGAGCTAAAACTTACCGCAAACGTGCAAAATAATGAAATGTGGTAAATATATGCCGCGCACGTGCGTTTTGTTTTGCGCGTCACGCAAAAATAATTAAAAAGGGAATGCAACACGAGGCCTTCCCAGGAGGTCACCCATCCTAGTACTACACTCGCCCAAGCACGCTTCACTTCGGAGTTCTTATGGGATCCGGTGCTTTAGTGCTGGTATGATCGCATCCGACATGTTACCCCCGTCTTCGTCCCTTATGCTTGCCCTCCCAGCTCCACTACAAAGACGATTGTACTTTGCTTTGCCCGCCGCTACACGCATGAATAATGAGCAACGAGCTAAAACTTACCGCAAACATGCAAAATAATGAAACGTGGTAAATATATGCCGCGCACGTGCGTTTTGTTTTGCACGTCACGCAAAAATAATTAAAACGGGAATGCAACACGAGGACTTCCCAGGAGGTCACACATCCTAGTACTACTCTCGCCCATGCATGCTTAACTTCGGAGTTCTGATGGAATCCGGTGCTTTAGTGCTGGTATGATCGCATCCGACATGTTACCCCCGTCTTCGTCCCTTATGCTTGCCCCTCCCAGCTCCACTACAAAGACGATTGTACTTTGCTTTGCCCGCCGCTACGCGCGTGAATAATGAGGAACGAGCTAAAACTTACCGCAAACATGCAAAATAATGAAACGTGG
This sequence comes from Triticum monococcum, assembly GCA_034509565.1. NCBI lineage: Eukaryota > Viridiplantae > Streptophyta > Magnoliopsida > Poales > Poaceae > Triticum > Triticum monococcum. The sequence goes on along the minus strand of CM067841.1, from coordinate 36,543,394 downwards.
TAAATATATGCCGCGCACGTGCGTTTTGTTTTCCACATCACGCAAAAATAATTAAAAAGGGAATGCAACACGAGGACTTCCTAGGAGGTCACCCATTCTAGTACTACTCTCGCCCAAGCACGCTTAACTTCGGAGTTCTGATGGGATCCGGTGCTTTAGTGCTGGTATGATCGCATCCGGCATGTTACCCCCGTCTTCGTCCATTATGCTTGCCCTTCCCAGCTGCACTATGCAAATGATTGCACTTTGCTTTGCCCGCCGCTACACGCGTGAATAATGAGCAACGAGCTAAAACTTACCGTAAATGTGCAAAATAATGAAACATGGTAAATATATGCCACGCACGTGCGTTTTGTTATGCACGTCACGCAAAAATAATTAAAAGGGAATGCAACACGAGGACTTCCCAGGAGGTCACCCATTCTAGTACTACTCTCGCCCAAGCACGCTTAACTTCGGAGTTCTGATGGGATCCGGTGCTTTAGTGCTGGTATGATCGCATCCGACATGTTACCCCCGTCTTCGTCCATTATGCTTGCCCTTCCCAGCTGCACTACGCAGATGATTGCACTTTACTTTGCCCGCCGCTACACGCGTTAATAATGAGCAACGAGCTAAAACTTACCGCAAATGTGCAAAATAATGAAACGTGGTAAATATATGCCGCGCACGTGCGTTTTGTTTTGCACGTCACGCAAAAATAATTGAAAAGGGAATGCAACACGAGGACTTCCCAGGAGGTCACCCATCCTAGTAGTACTCTCGCCCAAGCACGCTTAACTTCGGAGTTCTGATGGGATCCGATGCTTTAGTGCTGGTATGACCGCATCTGACATGTTACCCCCGTCTTCGTCCCTTATGCTTGCCCCTCCCAGCTCCACTACAAAGACGATTGCACTTTGCTTTGCCCACCGCTACACGCATGAATAATGAGCAACGAGCTAAAACTTACCGCAAACATGCAAAATAATGAAACATGGTAAATATATGCCGCGCACGTCCGCTTTGTTTTGCACGTCACGCAAAAATAATTAACTCTCGCCCACGAGGACTTCCGATGGGATCCGGTGCTTTAGTGCTAGTATGATCGCATCCGACATGTTACCCCCATCTTCGTCCCTTATGCTTGCCCCTCCCAACTCCACTACAAAGACGATTGTACTTTGCTTTGCCCGCCGCTACATGCGTGAATAATCCCGTCTTCGTCCCTTATGCTTGCCCCTCCCAGCTCCACTACAAAGACGATTGTACTTTGCCTTGCCCGCTGCTACACGCGTGAATAATGAGCAACGAGCTAAAACTTACCGCAAACGTGCAAAATAATGAAACGTGGTAAATATATGCTGCGCACGTGCGTTTTGTTTTGCACGTCACGCAAAAATAATTCAAAAGGGAATGCAACACGAGAACTTCCCAGGAGGTCACCCATCCTAGTACTACTCTCGCCAAGCACGCTTAACTTTGGAGTTCTGATGGGATCCGGTGCTTTAGTGCTGGTATGATCGCATCCGACATGTTACCCCCGTCTTCGTCCCTTATGCTTGCCCCTCCCAGCTCCACTACAAAGACGATTGTACTTTGCTTTGCCCGTCGCTACACGCGTGAATAATGAGGAACGAGCTAAAACTTACCGCAAACGTGCAAAATAATGAAACGTGGTAAATATATGCCGCGCACGTGCGTTTTGTTTTGCACATCACGCAAAAATAATTAAAAACGGAATGCAACACGAGGACTTCCCAGGAGGTCACCCATCCTAGTACTACTCTCGCCCAAACACGCTTAACTTTGAAGTTCTGATGGGATCCGGTGCTTTAGTGTTGGTACGATCGCATCCGACATGTTACCCCTGCCTTCGTCCCTTATGCTTGCCCCTCCCAGCTGCACTACACAGACGATTGCACTTTGCTTTGCCCGCCGCTACATGCGTGAATAATGAGCAACAAGCTAAAACTTACCACAAACGTGCAAAATAATGAAACGTGGTAAATATATGCCGCGCACGTGCGTTTTGTTTTGCACGTCACGCAAAAATAATTAAAAGGGAATGCAACACGAGGACTTCCCAGGAGGTCACCCATTCTAGTACTACTCTCGCCCAAGCACGCTTAACTTCGGAGTTCTGATGGGATCCGGTGCTTTAGTGCTGGTATGATCGCATCCGACATGTTACCCCCGTCTTCGTCCATTATGCTTGCCCTTCCCAGCTGCACTACGCAGATGATTGCACTTTGCTTTGCCCGCCGCTACACGCGTGAATAATGAGCAACGAGCTAAAACTTACCGCAAATGTGCAAAATAATGAAACGTGGTAAATATATGCCGCGCACGTGCGTTTTGTTTTGCACGTCACGCAAAAATAATTGAAAAGGGAATGCAACACGAGGACTTCCCAGGAGGTCACTCATCCTAGTACTACTCTCGCCCAAGCACGCTTAACTTCGGAGTTCTGATGGGATCCGGTGCTTTAGTGCTGGTATGACCGCATCTGACATGTTACCCCCGTCTTCGTCCCTTATGCTTGCCCCTCCCAGCTCCACTACAAAGACGATTGCACTTTGCTTTGCCCACCGCTACACGCATGAATAATGAGCAACGAGCTAAAACTTACCGCAAAGGTGCAAAATAATGAAACATGGTAAATATATGCCGCGCACGTCCGTTTTGTTTTGCACGTCACGCAAAAATAATTAACTCTCGCCCACGAGGACTTCCGATGGGATCCGGTGCTTTAGTGCTAGTATGATCGCATCCGACATGTTACCCCCATCTTCGTCCCTTATGCTTGCCCCTCCCAACTCCACTACAAAGACGATTGTACTTTGCTTTGCCCGCCGCTACATGCGTGAATAATCCCGTCTTCGTCCCTTATGCTTGCCCCTCCCAGCTCCACTACAAAGACGATTGTACTTTGCCTTGCCCGCTGCTACACGCCTGAATAATGAGCAACGAGCTAAAACTTACCGCAAACGTGCAAAATAATGAAACGTGGTAAATATATGCCGCGCACGTGCGTTTTGTTTTGCACGTCACGCAAAAATAATTCAAAAGGGAATGCAACACGAGAACTTCCCAGGAGGTCACCCATCCTAGTACTACTCTCGCCAAGCACGCTTAACTTTGGAGTTCTGATGGGATCCGGTGCTTTAGTGCTGGTATGATCGCATCCGACATGTTACCCCCGTCTTCGTCCCTTATGCTTGCCCCTCCCAGCTCCACTACAAAGACGATTGTACTTTGCTTTGCCCGCCGCTACACGTGTGAATAATGAGGAACGAGCTAAAACTTACCGCAAACGTGCAAAATAATGAAACGTGGTAAATATATGCCGCGCACATGCGTTTTGTTTTGCACATCACGCAAAAATAATTAAAAAACGGAATGCAACACGAGGACTTCCCAGGAGGTCACCCATCCTAGTACTACTCTCGCCCAAACACGCTTAACTTTGAAGTTCTGATGGGATCCGGTGCTTTAGTGTTGGTACGATCGCATCCGACATGTTACCCCCGCCTTCGTCCCTTATGCTTGCCCCTCCCAGCTGCACTACACAGACGATTGCACTTTGCTTTGCCCGCCGCTACACGCGTGAATACTGAGCAACGAGCTAAAACTTACCACAAACGTGCAAAATAATGAAACGTGGTAAATATATGCCGCGCACGTGCGTTTTGTTTTGCACGTCACGCAAAAATAATTAAAAAAGGAATGCAACACGAGGACTTTGAAGGAAATATGCCCTAGAGGCAATAATAAAGTTATTATTTATTTCCTTATATCATGATAAATGTTTATTATTCATGCTAGAATTGTATTAACCGGAAACATAATACATGTGTGAATACGTAGACAAACAGAGTGTCACTAGTATGCCTCTACTTGACTAGCTCGTTAATCAAAGATGGTTATGTTTCCTAACCATGGACAAAAGAGTTGTTATTTTATTAACAAGGTCACATCATTAGTTGAATGATCTGATTGACATGACCCATTCCACTAGCTTAGCACCCGATCGTTTAGTATGTTGCTATTGCTTTCTTCATGACTTATACATGTTCCTATGACTATGAGATTATGCAACTCCCGTTTGCCGGAGGAACACTTTGGGTGCTACCAAACGTCACAACGTAAATGGGTGATTATAAAGGAGTACTACAGGTGTCTCCAAAGGTTGATGTTGGGTGGGCGTATTTCGAGAATAGGATTTGTCACTCCGATTGTCGGAGAGGTATCTCTGGGCCCTCTCGGTAATGCTCATCACATAAGCCTTGCAAGCAGTGCAACTAATATGTTAGTTGTGAGATGATGTATTACGGAACGAGTAAAGAGACTTGCCGGTAACGAGATTGAACTAGGTATTGGATACCGACGATCGAATCTCGGGCAAGTAACATACCGATGACAAAGGGAACAACGTATGTTGTTATGCGGTCTGACCGATAAAGATCTTCGTAGAATATGTAGGAGCCAATATGGGCATCCAGGTCCCGCTATTGGTTATTGACCGGAGACGTGTCTCGGTCATGTCTACATTGTTCTTGAACCGTAGGGTCCGCACGCTTAAGGTTTCGATGACAGTTATATTATGAGTTTATGAGTCTTGATGTACCGAAGGAGTTCGGAGTCCCGGATGAGATCGGGGACATGACGAGGAGTCTCGAAATGGTCGAGACGTAAAGATCGATATATTGGACGACTATATTCGGACTTCGGAAAGGTTCCGAGTGATTCGGGTATTTTTCGGAGTACCGGAGAGTTACAGGAATTCGCCGGGGAGTATATGGGCCTTATTGGGCCATACGGGAATAGAGGAGAGAGGCCAAAAGGAAGGAGGCCTGCGCCCCTCCTCTGGTCCGAATTGGACAAGGGGCGCAGCTCCCTTTTCCTTATTCCTCTCCACCTCTTTCCCCTTCTCCTACTCCAACAAGGAAGGAGGGAGTCCTACTCCCGGTGGGAGTAGGACTCCCCTTGGCGCGCCTCCTCCTAGGCCGGCCGGCCCCTCCCCCTTGCTCCTTTATATACGGAGGCAGGGGGGCACCCCATGACACACAAGTTGATCCTTGGTGATCGTTCCTTAGCCGTGTGCGGTGCCCCCTGCCACCAAATTCCACCTCGATCATATTGTTGCAGTGCTTAGGCGAAGCCCTGTGTCGGTAGTACATCAAGATCGTCACCACGCCGTCGTGCAGATGGAACTCTTCCTCGACGCTTTGCTGGATCGGAGCCCGAGGATCGTCATCAAGCTGAACGTGTGCTAAGAACTCGGAGGTGCCGGAGTAACGGTGCTTGGATCGGTCGGATCGGGAAGACGTAGGACTACTTCCTCTACGTTGTGTGATCGCTTTCGCAGTCGGTCTGTGTTGGTACGTAGACAACACTCTCCCCTCTCGTTGCTATGCATCACCATGATCTTGCGTGTGCATAGGAATTTTTTTGAAATTACTACGTTCCCCAACAGTGGCATCCGAGCCTAGGTTTTATGGTTTGATGTTATATGCACGAGTAGAACACAAGTGAGTTGTGGGTGATATAAGTCATACTGCCTACCAGCATGTCATACTTTGGTTCGGCGGTATTGTTAGATGAAGCGGCCCGGACCGACATTACGCGTACGCTTACGCGAGACCGGTTTCCCCGACGTGCTTTGCACATAGGTGACTTGCGGGTGACTGTTTCTCCAACTTTAGTTGAACCGAGTATGGCTACGCCCGGTCCTTGTGAAGGTTAAAACGGAGTCTATTTGACAAACTATCGTTGTGGTTTTGATGCGTAGGTGAGATTGGTTCTTGCTTAAGCCCGTAGCAGCCACGTAAAATTTGCAACAACAAAGTAGAGGACGTCTAACTTGTTTTTGCAGGGCATGTTGTGATGTGATATGGTCAAAACGTGATGAGTTATAAGTTGTTATAGAAGATGATCATGTTTTGTTGAACTTATCGGCAACTGGCAAAAGCCTTATGGTTGTTTGTCTATTGCATAAGATGCAAGCACCCAACAATTGATTTACTTTATCGCTATGCGATAGCAATAGTTGCAAGAGCAAGTGTTGGCGAGACGACCACGTGACGACACATTGATATAGATCAAGATGATGGAGATCATGGTGTCATGCCAGTAACGATATAGATCATGACAGTACTTTGGAGATGGAGATCAAAGAAGCAAGATGATGATGGCCATATCATGTCACATATTTTGATTGCATATGATGTTTATCTTTTATACATCTTATTTTGCTTAGTTCGACGGTAGCATTTTAAGATGATCTCTCACTAATTATCAAGAAGTGTTCTCCCTGAGTATGCACCGTTGCGAAAGTTCTTCGTGCTGAGACACCACGTGATGATCGGGTGTGATAGGCTCTACGTTCAAATACAACGGGTGCAAAACAGTTGCACACGCGGAATACTCAGGCTATACTTGACGAGCCAAGTATATACAGATATGGCCTCGGAACACGGAGACCGAAAGGTCGAGCGTGAATCTTATAGTAGATATGATCAACATAGTGATGTTCACCAATGAAACTACTCCATCTCACGTGATGATCGGACATGGTTTAGTTGATTTGGATCACGTGATCACTTAGAGGGTTAGAGGGATGTCTATCTAAGTGGGAGTTCTTAAGTAATATGATTAATTGAACTTAAATTTATCATGAACTTAGTCCTGGTAGTATTTTGTAAATCATGTTGTAGATCAATAGCTCGCGTTGTTGCTTCCCTGTGTTTACTTTGATATCTTCCTAGAGAAAATTGTATTGAAAGATGTTAGTAGCAATGATGCGGATTGGATCCGTGATCTGAGGTTTATCCTCATTGCTGCACAGAAGAATTATGTCCTTGATGCACCACTAGGTGACAGACCTATTGCAGGAGCAGATGCAGACGTTATGAACGTTTGGCTAGCTCAATATGATGACTACTTGATAGTTTAGTGCACCATGCTTAACGGCTTAGAATCGGGACTTCAAAGACGTTTTGAACGTCATGGACCATATGAGATGTTCCAGGAGTTGAAGTTAATATTTCAAGCAAATACCCGAGTTGGGAGATATGAAGTCTCCAACAAAGTTCTATAGCTAAAAGATGGAGGAGAATTGCTCAACTAGTGAGCATGTGCTCAGATTGTCTGGGTACTACAATCGCTTGAATCAAGTGGGAGTTAATCTTCCAGATAAGATAGTGATTGACAGAATTCTCTAGTCACCATCACCAAGTTAGTAGAACTTCGTGATGAACTATAGTACGCAAGGGATGACGAAAAAGACTCCCGAGCTTTTCATGATGATGAAATCAATGAAGGTAGAAATCAAGAAAGAGCATCAAGCGTTGATGGTTGACAAGATCACTAGTTTCAAGAAAAGGGCAAAGGGAAGAAGGGGAACTTCAAAAAGTACAGCAAGCAAGTTGCTGCTCAAGTGAAGAAGCCCAAGTCTGATCCTAAGCCTGAGACTAAGTGCTTCTATTGCAAAGGGACTGGTCACTGGAAGCGGAACTACCCCAAGTGATTGACAGATAAGAAGGATGGCAAAGGGAACATAAGTATATTTGATATACATGTTATTAATGTGTACTTTACTAGTGTTTATAGCAACCCCTCAGTATTTGATACTAGTTCAGTTGCTAAGATTAGTAACTCGAAACGGGAGTTGCAGAATGAACAGAGACTAGTTAAGGGTGAAGTGACGATGTGTGTTGGAAGTGGTTCCAAGATTGATATGATCATCATCGCACACTCCCTATACTTTCGGGATTAGTGTTCAACCTGAATAAGTGTTATTTGGTGTTTGCGTTGAGCATGAATATGATTTGATCATGTTTATTGTAATACAGTTATTCATTTAAGAGAATAAATTGTTGTTCTGTTTATATGAATAAAACCTTATATGGTTACACACCCAATGAAAATAGTTCGTTGGATCTCGATCGTAGTGATACACATAATCATAATATTGAAACCAAAAGATGCAAAGTTAATAATGATAGTGCAACTTATTTGTAGCACTGCCGTTTAGGTCATATTGGTGTAAAGCGCATGAAGAAACTCCATGCTGATGGGCTTTTGGAATCACTTGATTATGAATCTGTTGATGCTTGCGAACCATGCCTCATGGGCAAGATGACTAAGACTCTGTTCTTCGGAATAATGGAGCGAGCAACAGATTTGTTGGAAATCATGCATACTGATGTATGTGGTCCGATGAATATTGAGGCTCGCGACAGGTATCATTATTTTCTGATCTTCACAGATGATTTGAGCAGATATGAGTATATCTACTTGATGAAACATAAGTCTGAAACATATGAAAAGTTCAAAGAATTTCAGAGTGAAGTGAAAAATCATCGTAACAAGAAAATAAAGTTTATATGATCTGATCATAGAGAAGAGTATTTGAGTTACGAGTTTGGCCTTCAGTTAAAAACAATGTGAAATAGTTTCACTACTCATGCCACAAGGAACACCATAGTGTAATGGTGTGTCCGAACGTCATAACCGTACTTTATTAGATATAGTGGGATCTATGATGTCTCTTACCGATCTACCACTATCGTTTTGGGGTTATGCATTAGAGACAACTGCATTCACGTTAAAAAGGGCACCATCTAAGTCCGTTGAGACGACACAATCTGAACTGTGGTTTAGCAAGAAACCAAAGTAGTCGTTTCTTAAAGTTTGGGGTTGTGATGCTTATGTGAAAAAGTTTCATCCTGATAAGCTCAAAACCAAATCGGAGAAATATGTCTTCATAGGATACCCAAAAGGAGACTGTTGGGTACACCTTCTATCACAGATCCTAAGGCAAGACATTCGTTGCTTATAATGGATACTTTCTAGAGAAGGAGTTTCTCTTGAAAGAAGTAAGTGGGAGGAAAGTAGAAAACTTGATAAGGTAATTGTACCTTCTACCTTATTGGAAAGTAGTTCATCACAAAAATCTGTTCTTGTGACTACTACACCAATTAGTGAGGAAGCTAATGATGATGATCATGTAACTTCAGATCAAGTTACTACCGAATCTCGTAGGTAAACCAGAGTGAGATCCGCACCAGAGTGGTACGGTAATCCTGTTCTGGAGGTCATGTTACTTGACCATGACGAACCTACGAACTATGAGGAAGCGATGATGAGCCCAGATTCCGCGAAATGGTTTGAGGCCATGAAATCTGAGATATGATCCATGTATGAGAACAAAGTTTGGACTTTGGTTGACTTGCCCGATGATCAGCAAGCAATTCAGAATAAATGGATCTTCAAGAGGAAGACGGACGCTGATAGTAGTGTTACTATCTACAAAGCTATAATTGTCGCAAAAGGTTTTCGACAAGTTCAAAGTGTTGACTACGATGAGAGTTTCTCACCCGTATCTATGCCTAAGTCTGTCCGAATCATGTTAGCAATTGCCGCATTTTATGAAATCTGGCAAATGGATAAACAAAACTGCATTCCTTAATGGATTTCTTAAAGAAGAGTTGTATATGATGCAACCAGTAGGTTTTGTCAATCCTAAAGGTGCTAACGAAATATGCAAGCTCCAGTGATTCATCTATGGACTGGTGCAAGCATCTCAGAGTTGGAATACACGCTTTGATAAGTTGATCAAAGCATATAGTTTTATACAGACTTGCGGTGAAGCCTGTATTTACAAGAAGTGAGTGGGAGCACTACAGCATTTCTGATAAAGTATATGTGAATTGTTGATCGGAAATAATGTAGAACTATTCTGTAAAGCATAAAGGAGTGTTTTAAAGGAGTTTTTTTCAAAGAAAGACTTCGGTGAAGCTGCTTACATATTGAGCTCCAAGATCTATAGAGATAGATCAAGACGCTTGATAAGTTTTTTTTCAATGAGTACATACCTTGACAAGATTTTGAAGTAGTTCAAAAATGGAGCAGTCAAAGAAAGAGTTCTTGCCTGTAGTACAAGGTGTGAAGTTGAGTAAGACTCAAAGCCCGACCATGGCAGAAGATAGAAAGAGAATGAAAGTCATTCCCTATGCCTCAGCCATAGGTTCTATAAAGTATGCCATGCTGTGTACCAGATCTATTGTATACCCTGCACTGATTTAGCAAGGGAGTACAATAGTGATCTAGGCGTAGATCACTGGACAGCGGTCAAAATTATCCTTAGTGAAATAAGGATATGTTTCTCGATTATGGACGTGACAAAAAGGTTCGTCGTAAAGGGTTACGTCGATGCAAGTTTTTGACACTGATCCAGATGAATCTAAAGTCTCAATCTAGATACATATTGAAAGTGGGAGCAATTAGCTAGAGTAGCTCCGTGTAGAGCATTGTAGACATAGAACTTGCAAAATACTTACGGATCTGAATGTGATAGACCCGTTGACTAAAATTATCTCACAAGCAAAACATGATCACACATTAGTACTCTTTGGGTGTTAATCACATAGATATGTGAACTGGATTACTGACTCTAGTAAACCCTTTGAGTGTTGGTCACATGACGATGTGAACTATGGGTGTTAATCACATGGTGATGTGAACTATTGATGTTAAATCACATGGCGATGTGAACTAGATTATTGACTCTAGTGCAAGTGGGAGACTGAAGGAAATATGCCCTAGAGGCAATAATAAAGTTATTATTTATTTCCTTATATCATGATAAATGTTTATTATTCATTCTAGAATTGTATTAACCGGAAACATAATACATGTGTGAATACATAGACAAACAGAGTGTCACTAGTATGCCTCTACTTGACTAGCTCGTTAATCAAAGATGGTTATGTTTCCTAACCATGGACAAAAGAGTTGTTATTTTATTAACAAGGTCACATCATTAGTTGAATGATCTGATTGACATGACCGAAGGAGTTCGGAGTTCGGATGAGATCGGGGACATGACGAGGAGTCTCGAAATGGTCGAGACGTAAATATCGATATATTGGACGACTATATTCAGACTTCGGAAAGGTTCCGAGTGATTCGGGTATTTTTCGGAGTACCGGAGAGTTACGGGAATTCGCCGGGGAGTTTATGGGCCTTATTGGGCCATACGGGAATAGAGGAGAGAGGCCAAAAGGAAGGAGGCCTGCGCCCCCCCTCTGGTCCGAATTGGACAAGGGGCGCAGCCCCCTTTTCCTTATTCCTCTCCACCTCTTTCCCCTTCTCCTACTCCAACAAGGAAGGAGGGAGTCCTACTCCCGGTGGGAGTAGGACTCCCCTTGGCGCGCCTCCTCCTAGGCTGGCCGGCCCGTCCCCCTTGCTCCTTTATATACGGAGGCAGGGGGGCACCCCATGACACACAAGTTGATCCTTGGTGATCGTTCCTTAGCCGTGTGCGGTGCCCCCTGCCACCAAATTCCACCTCGATCATATTGTTGCAGTGCTTAGGCGAAGCCCTGCGTCGGTAGTACATCAAGATCGTCACCACGCCGTCGTGCTGATGGACCTCTTCCTCGACGCTTTGCTGGATCGGAGCCCAAGGATCGTCATCGAGCTGAACGTGTGCTAAGAACTCGGAGGTGCCGGAGTAACGGTGCTTGGATCGGTCGGATCGGGAAGACGTACGACTACTTCCTCTACGTTGTGTGATCGCTTCCGCAGTCGGTCTGCGTTGGTACGTAGACAACACTCTCCCCTCTCGTTGCTATGCATCACCATGATCTTGCGTGTGCGTAGGAAATTTTTTGAAATTACTACGTTCCCCAACAGACTTCCCAGGAGGTCACCCATTCTAGTACTACTCTCGCCCAAGCACGCTTAACTTCGTAGTTCTGATGGGATCCGGTGCTTTAGTGCTGGTATGATCGCATCTGACATGTTACCCCCGTCTTCGTCCATTATGCTTGCCCTTCCCAGTTGCACTACGCAGATGATTGCACTTTGCTTTGCCCGCCGCTACACGCGTGAATAATGAGCAACGAGCTAAAACTTACCGTAAATGTGCAAAATAATGAAACATGGTAAATATATGCCGCGCACGTGCGTTTTGTTTTGCACGTCACGCAAAAATAATTAAAAAGGGAATGCAACACGAGGACTTCCCAGGAGGTCACCCATTCTAGTACTACTCTCGCCCAAGCATGCTTAACTACGGAGTTCTGATGGGATCCGGTGCTTTAGTGCTGGTATGATCGCATCCGACATGTTACCCCCGTCTTCGTCCATTATGCTTGCCTTTCCCAGCTGCACTACGCAGATGATTGCACTTTGCTTTGCCCGCCGCTACACGCGTGAATAATGAGCAACGAGCTAAAACTTACCGCAAATGTGCAAAATAATGAAACGTGGTAAATATATGCCGCGCACGTGCGTTTCGTTTTGCACGTCACGCAAAAATAATTAAAAAGGGAATGCAACACGAGGACTTCCGAGGAGGTCACCCATCCTAGTACTACTCTCGCCCAAGCACCCTTAACTTCGGAGTTCTGATGGGATCCGGTGCTTTAGTGCTGGTATGACCGCATCCGACATGTTACCCCCGTCTTCGTCCCTTATGCTTGCCCCTCCCAGCTCCACTACAAAGACGATTGCACTTTGCTTTGCCCGCCGCTACACGCGTGAATAATGAGCAACGAGCTAAAACTTACCGCAAATGTGCAAAATAATGAAACGTGGTAAATATATGCCGCGCACGTGCGTTTTGTTTTGCACGTCACGCAAAAATAATTAAGTCTCGCCCACGAGGACTTCCGATGGGATCCATTGCTTTAGTGCTGGTATGATCGCATCCGACATGTTACCCCCGTCTTCGTCCCTTATGCTTGCCCCTCCCAGCTCCACTACAAAGATGATTGCACTTTGCTTTGCCCGCCGCTACACGCGTGAATAATGCGCAACGAGCTAAAACTTACCGCAAACATGCAAAATAATGAAACGTTGTAAATATATGCCGCGCACGTGCGTTTTGTTTTGCACATCATGCAAAAATAATTAACTCTCGCCCACGAGTACTTCCGATGGGATCCGGTGCTTTAGTGCTGGTATGATCGCATCCGACAAGTTACCCCCGTCTTCGTCCCTTATGCTTGCCCCTCCCAGCTCCACTACAAAGACGATTGTACTTTGCGTTGCCCCCCGCTACACGCGTGAATAATCCCGTCTTCGTCCCTTATGCTTGCCCCTCCCAGCTCCACTACAAAGACGATTGTACTTTGCCTTGCCCGCTACTACATGCGTGAATAATGAGCAATGAGCTAAAACTTACCGCAAACGTGCAAAATAATGAAACGTGGTAAATATATGCCGCGCACGTGCATTTTGTTTTGCACGTCACGCAAAAATAATTCAAAAGGGAATGCAACACGAGGACTTCCCAGGAGGTCACCCATCCTAGTACTACTCTCGCCAAGCACGCTTAACTTCGGAGTTCTGATGGGATCCGGTGCTTTAGTGCTGGTATGATCGCATCCGACATGTTACCCCCGTCTTCGTCCCTTATGCTTGCCCCTCCCAGCTCCACTACAAAGACGATTGTACTTTGCTTTGCCCGCCGCTACACGCGTGAATAATGAGCAACGAGCTAAAACTTACCGCAAACGTGCAAAATAATGAAACATGGTAAATATATGCCGTGCACGTGCGTTTTGTTTTGCATGTCACGCTAAAATAATTAAAAAGGGAATGCAACACGAGGACTTCCCAGGAGGTCACCCATCCTAGTAGTACTCTCGCCCAAGCACGCTTAACATTGAAGTTCTGATGGGATCCGGTGCTTTAGAGTTGGTATGATCGCATCCGACATGTTACCCCCGCCTTCGTCCTTTATGCTTGCCCCTCCTAGCTGCACTACACAGACGATTGCACTTTGCTTTACCCGCCGCTACACGCGTGAATAATGAGCAACGAGCTAAAACTTACCGCATACGTGCAAAATAATGAAACATGGTAAATATATGCCGCGCACGTGCGTTTTGTTTTGCACGTCACGCAAAAATAATTAAAAAGGGAATGCAACACGAGGACTTCCTAGGAGGTCTCCCATCCTAGTACTACTCTCGCCCAAGAAACCTTAACTTCGGAGTTCTGATGGGATCCGGTGCTTTAGTGCTGGTATGATCGCATCCGACAGGTTACCCCCATCTTCGTCCCTTATGCTTGCCCTTCCCAGCCCCACTACACAGACGAATGCACTTTGCTTTGCCCGCCGCTACACGCGTGAATAATGAGCAACGAGCTAAAACTTACCGCAAACGTGCAAAATGATGAAACGTGGTAAATATATGCCGCGCACATGCGTTTTGTTTTGCACGTCACGCAAAAATAATTAAAAAGGGAATGCAACACAAGGACTTCCCAGGAGGTCACCCATCCTAGTACTACTCTCGCCCAAGCACGCTTATCTTCGGAGTTTTGATGGGATCTGGTGCTTTAGTGCTGGTATGATCGCATCCGACATGTTACCCCCGTCTTCGTCCCTTATGCTTGCCCCTCCCAGCTCCACTATAAGGACGATTGTACTTTGCTTTTCCCGGCGCTACACGCGTGAATAATGAGCAACGAGCTAAAACTTGCTGCAAACGTGCTAAATAATGAAACGTGTTAAATATATGCCGCGCACGTGTGTTTTGTTTTGCACGTCACGCAAAAATAATTAAAAAGGCAATGCAACACAAGGACTTCCCAGGAGGTCACCCATCCAAGTACTACTCTCACCAAGCACGCTTAACTTCGGAGTTCTGATGGGATCCGGTGCTTTAGTGCTGGTATGATCGCATCCGACATGTTACCCCCGTCTTCGTCCCTTATGCTTGCCCCTCCCAGCTCCACTACAAAGACGATTGTACTTTGCTTTGCCCGCCGCTACACGCGTGAATAATGAGCAACGAGCTAAAACTTGTCGCAAACGTGCAAAATAATGAAACGTGGTAAATATATGCCGCGCACGTGCGTTTCGTTTTGCACGTCACGCTAAAATAATTAAAAAGGGAATGCAACACGAGGACACCCCAGGAGGTCACCCATCCTAGTACTACTCTCGCCCAAGCACGCTTAACTTTGATGTTCTGATGGGATCCGGTGCTTTAGTGCTGGTATGATCGCATTCGACATGTTACCCCCGCCTTCGTCCCTTATGCTTGCCCCTCCCAGCTCCACTACAAAGACGATTGTACTTTGCTTTGCCCGCCGCTACACGCGTGAATAATGGGCAACGAGCTAAAACTTACCGCAAACGTGCAAAATAATGAAACGTGGTAAATATATGCCGCGCACGTGCGTTTTGTTTTGCACGTCACGCACAAATAACTAAAAAGGGAATGCAACACGAGGACTTCGCAAGAGGTCATCCATCCTAGTACTACTCTCGCCCAAGCACGCTTAACTTCGGAGTTCTGATGGGATCCGGTGCTTTAGTGCTGGTTTGATCGCATCCAACATATTAGCCCCGTCTTCGTCCCTTATGCTTGCCCCTCCCAGCTCCACTATAAAGACGATTGCACTTTGCTTTGCCCGCCGCTACATGCGTGAATACTGAGCAACGAGCTAAAACTTACCGCAAACGTGCAAAATAATGAAACGTGGTAAATATATGCCGCGCACGTGCGTTTTGTTTTGCACGTCACGCAAAAATAATTAAAAAGGGAATGCAACACGAGGACTTCCCAAGAGGTCACCCATCCTAGTACTACTCTCGCCCAAGCACGCTTAACTTTGGAGTTCTGATGGGATCCGTTGCTTTAGTGCTGGTATGATCGCATCCGACATGTTACCCCCGTCTTCGTCCCTTATGCTTGCCCCTCCCAGCTGCACTACACAGACAATTGCACTTTGCTTTGCCCGCTGCTACACGCGTGAATAATGAGCAACGAGCTAAATTTACTGCAAACGTGAAAAATAATGAAACGTGGTAAATATATGCCTCGCACGTGCGTTTTGTTTTGCACGTCACGCAAAAATAATTCAAAAGGGAATGCAACACGAGGACTTCCCAGGAGGTCACCCATCCTAGTACTACTCTCGCCAAGCACGCTTAACTTCGGAGTTCTGATGGGATCCGGTGCTTTAGTGCTGGTATGATCGCATCCGACATGTTACCCCCGTCTTCGTCCCTTATGCTTGCCCCTCCCAGCTCCACTACAAAGACGATTGTACTTTGCTTTGCCCGCCGCTACACGCGTGAATAATAAGCAACGAGCTAAAACTTACCGCAAACGTGCAAAATAATGAAACATGGTAAATATATGCCGCGCACGTGCGTTTTGTTTTGCACGTCACGCTAAAATAATTAAAAAGGGAATGCAACACGAGGACTTCCCAGGAGGTCACCCATCCTAGTACTACTCTCGCCCAAGCACGCTTAACTTTGAAGTTCTGATGGGATCCGGTGCTTTAGTGTTGGTATGATCGCATCCAACATGTTACCCCCACCTTCGTCCCTTATGCTTGCCCCTCCCAGCTGCACTACACAGACGATTGCACTTTGCTTTACCCGCCGCTACACGCGTGAATAATGAGCAACGAGCTAAAACTTACCGCAAACGTGCAAAATAATGAAACATGGTAAATATATGCCGCGCACGTGCGTTTTGTTTTGCACGTCACGCAAAAATAATTAAAAAGGGAATGCAACACGAGCACTACCCAGGAGGTCACCCATCCTAGTACTACTCTCGCCCAAGAAAGCTTAACTTCGGAGTTCTGATGGGATCCGGTGCTTTAGTGCTGGTATGATCACATCCGACATGTTACCCCCGTCTTCGTCCCTTATGCTTGCCCTTCCCAGCCCCACTACACTGACGAATGCACTTTGCTTTGCCCGTCGCTACACGCGTGAATAATGAGCAACGAGCTAAAACTTACCGCAAACGTGCAAAATGATGAAACGTGGTAAATATATGTCGTGCACGTGCGTTTTGTTTTGCACGTCACGCAAAAATAATTAAAAAGGGAATGCAACACACGGAGTTCCCAGGAGGTCACCCATCCTAGTACTACTCTCGCCAAGCACGCTTAACTTCGGAGTTCTGATGGGATCCGGTGCTTTAGTGCTGGTATGATCGCATCCGACATGTTACCCCCGTCTTCGTCCCTTATGCTTGCCCCTCCCAGCTCCACTATAAAGACGATTGTACTTTGCTTTGCCCGCCGCTACACGCGTGAATAAATAGCAACGAGCTAAAACTTGCCGCAAACGTGCAAAATAATGAAACGTGGTAAGTATATGCCGCGCACGTGCGTTTTGTTTTGCACGTCACGCATAAATAATTAAAAAGGCAATGCAACACAAGGACTTCCTAGGAGGTCACCCATCCTAGTACTACTCTCGCCAAGCACGCTTAACTTCGGAGTTCTGATGGGATCCGGTGCTTTAGTGCTGGTATGATCGTATCCGACATGTTACCCCCGTCTTCGTCCATTATGCTTGCCCTTCCCAGCTGCACTACACAGATGATTGCACTTTCCTTTGCCCGCCGCTACACGCGTGAATAATGAGCAACAAGCTAAAACTTACCGCAAATGTGCAAAATAATGAAACGTGGTAAATATATGCCGCGCACGTGCGTTTTGTTTTGCACGTCACGCTAAAATAATTAAAAAGGGAATGCAACACGAGGACTTCCCAGGAGGTCACCCATCCTAGTACTACTCTCGCCCAAGCACGCTTAACTTTGAAGTTCTGATGGGATCCGGTGCTTTAGTGTTGGTATGATCGCATCCAACATGTTACCCCCACCTTCGTCCCTTATGCTTGCCCCTCCCAGCTGCACTACACAGACGATTGCACTTTGCTTTACCCGCCGCTACACGCGTGAATAATGAGCAACGAGCTAAAACTTACCGCAAACGTGCAAAATAATGAAACATGGTAAATATATGCCGCGCACGTGCGTTTTGTTTTGCACGTCACGCAAAAATAATTAAAAAGGGAATGCAACACGAGCACTACCCAGGAGGTCACCCATCCTAGTACTACTCTCACCCAAGAAAGCTTAACTTCGGAGTTCTGATGGGATCCGGTGCTTTAGTGCTGGTATGATCACATCCGACATGTTACCCCCGTCTTCGTCCCTTATGCTTGCCCTTCCCAGCCCCACTACACTGACGAATGCACTTTGCTTTGCCCGTCGCTACACGCGTGAATAATGAGCAACGAGCTAAAACTTACCGCAAACGTGCAAAATGATGAAACGTGGTAAATATATGTCGTGCACGTGCGTTTTGTTTTGCACGTCACGCAAAAATAATTAAAAAGGGAATGCAACACACGGAGTTCCCAGGAGGTCACCCATCCTAGTACTACTCTCGCCAAGCACGCTTAACTTCGGAGTTCTGATGGGATCCGGTGCTTTAGTGCTGGTATGATCGCATCCGACATGTTACCCCCGTCTTCGTCCCTTATGCTTGCCCCTCCCAGCTCCACTATAAAGACGATTGTACTTTGCTTTGCCCGCCGCTACACGCGTGAATAAATAGCAACGAGCTAAAACTTGCCGCAAACGTGCAAAATAATGAAACGTGGTAAGTATATGCCGCGCACGTGCGTTTTGTTTTGCACGTCACGCAAAAATAATTAAAAAGGCAATGCAACACAAGGACTTCCTAGGAGGTCACCCATCCTAGTACTACTCTCGCCAAGCACGCTTAACTTCGGAGTTCTGATGGGATCCGGTGCTTTAGTGCTGGTATGATCGTATCCGACATGTTACCCCCGTCTTCGTCCATTATGCTTGCCCTTCCCAGCTGCACTACACAGATGATTGCACTTTCCTTTGCCCGCCGCTACACGCGTGAATAATGAGCAACAAGCTAAAACTTACCGCAAATGTGCAAAATAATGAAACGTGGTAAATATATGCCGCGCACGTGCATTTTGTTTTGCACGTCACGCAAAAATAATTCAAAAGGGAATGCAACACGAGGACTTCCCAGGAGGTCACCCATCCTAGTACTACTCTCGCCAAGCACGCTTAACTTCGGAGTTCTGATGGGATCTGGTGCTTTAGTGCTGGTATGATCGCATCCGACATGTTACCCCCGTCTTCGTCCCTTATGCTTGCCCCTCCCAGCTCCACTACAAAGACGATTGTACTTTGCTTTGCCCGCCGCTACATGCGTCAATAATGAGCAACGAGCTAAAACTTACCGCAAACGTGCAAAATAATGAAACATGGTAAATATATGCCGCGCACGTGCGTTTTGTTTTGCACGTCACGCTAAAATAATTAAAAAGGGAATGCAACACGAGGACTTTCCAGGAGGTCACCCATCCTAGTACTACTCTCGCCCAAGCACGCTTAACTTTGAAGTTCTGATGGGATCCGGTGCTTTAGAGTTGGTATGATCGCATCCGACATGTTACCCCCGCCTTCGTCCCTTATGCTTGCCCCTCCCAGCTGCACTACACAGACGATTGCACTTTGCTTTACCCGCCGCTACACGCGTGAATAATGAGCAATGAGCTAAAACTTACCGCAAACATGTAAAATAATGAAACATGGTAAATATATGCCGCGCACGTGCGTTTTCTTTTGCACGTCACGCAAAAATAATTAAAAAGGGAATGCAACACGAGGACTTCCCAGGAGGTCACCCATCCTAGTACTACTCTCGCCCACGCACGCTTAACTTCGAAGTTCTGATGGGATCCGGTGCTTTAGTGCTGATTTGATCGCATTCGACATGTTACCCCCGTCTTCGTCCCTTATGCTTGCCCCTCCCAGCTCCACTATAAAGACGATTGCACTTTGCTTTGCCCGCCGCTACACGCGTGAATACTGAGCAACGAGCTAAAACTTACCGCAAATATGCAAAATATTGAAACGTGGTAAATATATGTCGCGCACGTGCGTTTTGTTTTGCACGTCACGCAAAAATAATTAAAAAGGGAATGCAACACGAGGACTTCCAAAGAGGTCACCCATCCTAGTACTACTCTCGCCCAAGCATGCTTAACTTCGGAGTTCTGATGGGATTCGGTGCTTAAGTGCTGGTATGATCGCATTCGACATGTTACCCCCGCCTTCGTCCCTTATGCTTGCCCCTCCCAGCTGCACTACATAGACGATTGCACTTTGCTTTACCCGCCGCTACACGCGTGAATAATGAGCAACGAGCTAAAACTTACCGCAAACATGCAAAATAATGAAACGTGGTAAATATATGCCACGCACATGTGTTTTGTTTTGCACGTCACGCAAAAATAATTCAAAAGGGAATGCAACACGAGGACTTCCCACAAGGTCACCCATCCTAGTACTACTCTCGCCAAGCATGCTTAACTTCGGAGTTCTGAAGGGATCCGGTGCTTTAGTGCTGGTATGATCGCATCCGACATGTTACCCCCGTCTTCGTCCCTTATGCTTGCCCCTCCCAGCTCCACTACAAAGACGATTGTACTTTGCTTTGCCCGCCGCTACACGCGTGAATAATAAGCAACGAGCTAAAACTTACCGCAAACGTGCAAAATAATGAAACATGGTAAATATATGCCGCGCACGGTAAATATATGTCGCGCACGTGCGTTTTGTTTTGCACGTCACGCTAAAATAATTAAAAAAGGAATGCAACACGAGGACTTCCCAGGAGGTCACCCATCCTAGTACTACTCTCGCCCAAGCACGCTTAACTTTGATGTTCTCATGGGATCCGGTGCTTTAGTGTTGGTATGATCGCATCCAACATGTTACCCCCACCTTCGTCCCTTATGCTTGTCCCTCCCAGCTGCACTACACAGACGATTGCACTTTGCTTTACCCGCCGCTACACGCGTGAATTATGAGCAACGAGCTAAAACTTACCGCAAACGTGCAAAACAATGAAACATGGTAAATATATGCCGCGCACGTGCGTTTTGTTTTGCACGTCACGCAAAAATAATTAAAAAGGGAATGCAACACGAGGACTTCCCAGGAGGTCACCCATCCTAGTACTACTCTCGCCCAAGAAAGCTTAACTTCGGAGTTCTGATGGGATCTGGTGCTTTAGTGCTGTTATGATCACATCCGACATGTTACCCCCGTCTTCGTCCCTTATGCTTGCCCTTCCCAGCCCCACTACACAGACGAATGCACTTTGCTTTGCCCGCCGCTACACGCGTGAATAATGAGCAACGAGCTAAAACTTACCGCAAACGTGCAAAATGATGAAACATGGTAAATATATGCCGCGCACGTGCGTTTTGTTTTGCACGTCACGCAAAAATAATTAAAAAGGGAATGCAACACAAGGACTTCCCAGGAGGTCACCCATCCTAGTACTACTCTCGCCCAAGCACGCTTATCTTCGGAGTTCTGATGGGATCCGGTGCTTTAGTGCTGGTATGATCGCATCCGACATGTTACCCCCGTCTTCGTCCCTTATGCTTGCCCCTCCCAGCTCCACTACAAAGACGATTGTACTTTGCTTTGCCCGCCGCTACACGCGTCAATAATGAGCAACGAGCTAAAACTTGCCGCAAACGTGAAAAATAATGAAACGTGGTAAATATATGCCGCGCACGTGCGTTTTGTTTTGCACGTCACGCTAAAATAATTAAAAAGGGAATGCAACACGAGGACTTCCCAGGAGGTCACCCATCCTAGTACTACTCTCGCCCAAGCACGCTTAACTTTGAAGTTCTGATGGGATCCGATGCTTTAGAGTTGGTATGATCGCATCCGACATGTTACCCCCGCCTTCGTCCCTTATGCTTGCCCCTCCCAGCTGCACTACACAGACGATTGCACTTTGCTTTACCCGCCGCTACACGCGTGAATAATGAGCAACGAGCTAAAACTTACCGCAAACGTGTAAAATAATGAAACATGGTAAATATATGCCGCGCACGTGCGTTTTGTTTTGCACGTCACGCAAAAATAATTAAAAAGGGAATGCAACACGAGGACTTCCCAAGATGTGTGAATACATAGACCAACAGAGTGTCACTAGTATGCCTCTACTTGACTAGCTCGTTAATCAAAGATGGTTATGTTTCCTAACCATGAACAAGGAGTTGTTATTTGATTAACGAGGTCACATCATTAGTAGAATGATCTGATTGACATGACCCATTCCATTAGCATAGCACCCGATCGTTTAGTATGTTGCTATTGCTTTCTTCATGACTTATACATGTTCCTATAACTATGAGATTATGCAACTCCCGTTTACCGGAGGAACACTTTGGGTACTACCAAACGTCACAACGTAACTGGGTGATTATAAAGGAGTACTACAGGTGTCTCCAATGGTAGATGTTGGGTTGGCGTATTTCGAGATTAGGGTTTGTCACTCCGATTGTCGAAGAGGTATCTCTGGGCCCTCTCGGTAATGCACATCACATAAGCCTTGCAAGCACTGCAACTAATAAGTTAGTTGTGAGATGATGTATTACGGAACGAGTAAAGAGACTTGCCGGTAACGAGATTGAACTAGGTATTGGATACCGACGATCGAATCTCGGGCAAGTAACATACCGATGACAAAGGGAACAACGTATGTTGTTATGCGGTCTGACCGATAAAGATCTTCGTAGAATATGTAGGAGCCAATATGGGCATCCAGGTCCCGCTATTGGTTATTGACCGGAGACGTGTCTCGGTCATGTCTACATTGTTCTCGAACCGTAGGGTCCGCACGCTTAACGTTACGATGACAGTTATTATGAGTTTATGCATTTTGATGTACCGAAGGTTGTTCGGAGTCCCGGATGAGATCACGGACATGACGAGGAGTCTCGAAATGGTCGAGACGTAAAGATTGATATATTGGAAGCCTATGTTTGGGCACCGGAAGTGTTCCGGGTGAAATCGGGATTTTACCGGATTACCGGGAGGGTTACCGGAACCCCCCGGGAGGCAAATGGGCCTATTGGGCCTTAGTGGAAAAGAGAGAAGGGGCAGCCCACAGGCTAGCCGGCCGAACCCCCCTTCCCTAGTCCTATTAGGACTAGGAGAAGGGGCCGGCCCCCCTCTCTTCTCTTTCTCCCGAAGAGTCCTATTAGGAATAGGATTTGGGGGAAGGAGTCCTACTCCCGGTAGGAGTGGGACTCCTCCCTGCGCCTCCCTCCTAGCCGGCTGACCCCTTTCCCCTGGTCCTTTATATACGGGGGCAGGGGGCACCCCATAGACACACAACTTGATCCTTGAGATCGTTCCTTAGCCGTGTGCGGTGCCCCCTGCCACCAAATTCCACCTCGATCGTACCGTTGTAGTGCTTAGGCGAAGCCCTGCGTCGGTAGTACATCAAGATCGTCATCACGCCGTCGTGCTGACGGAACTCTTCCTCGACGCTTTGCTAGATCGGAGCCCGAGGAACGTCATCGAGCTGAACGTGTGCTAAGAACTCGGAGGTGCCGGAGTAACGGTGCTTGGATCGGTCGGATCGGGAAGAAGACGTACGACTACTTCCTCTACGTTGTGTGATCGCCTCCGCAGTCGGTCTGCGTTGGTACGTAGACAACACTCTCCCCTCTCGTTGCTGTGCATCACCATGATCTTGCGTGTGCGTAGGAAAATTTTTGAAATTACTGCGTTCCCCAACAGTGGCATCCGAGCCTAGGTTTTATGGTTTGATGTAATATGCACGAGTAGAACACAAGTGAGTTGTGGGCGATACAAGTCATCCTGCCTACCAGCATGTCATACTTTGGTTCGGCGGTATTGTTGGTTGAGACGATCCGGACCAACCTTACGCGTACTCTTACGCGAGACCGGTTCCCTCGACGTGCTTTGCACATAGATGGCTTGCGGAAGACTGTCTCTCCAACTTTAGTTGAACCAAGTGTGACTACGCCCGGTCCTTGAGAAGGTTAAAATGGAGTCTATTTGACGAACTATCATTGTGGTTTTGATGCGTAGGTGAGATGAGTTCTTGCTTAAGCCCGTAGCAGCCACGTAAAACTTGCAACAAACAAAGTAGAGGACGTCTAACTTGTTTTTGCAGGGTATGTTGTGATGTGATATGGTCAAGACATGATGCTGATTTTATTGTATGAGATGATCATGTTTTGTAACCGAGTTATCGGCAACTGGCAGGAGCCATATGGTTGTCGCTTTATTGTATGCAATGCAATCGCGATGTAATGCTTTACTAGATTACTAAACGGTAGTAATAGTCGTGGAAGCATAAGATTGGCGAGACGACAACGTTGCTGCGATGGAGATCAAGGTGGCGCGCCGGTGACGATGGTGATCATGACGGTGCTTCGGAGATGGAGATCACAAGCACAAGATGATGATGGCCATATCATATCACTTATATTGATTGCATGTGATGTTTATCCTTTTATGCATCTTATCTTGCTTTGATTGACGGTAGCATTATAAGATGATGTCTCACTAAATTATCAAGAAGTGTTCTCCCTGAGTATGCACCGTTGCCAAAGTTCGTCGTGCCCAGACACCACGTGATGATCGGGTGTGATAAGCTCTACGTCCATCTACAACGGGTGCAAGCCAGTTTTGCACACGCAGAATACTCAGGTTATACTTGACGAGCCTAGCATATGCAGATATGGCCTCGGAACACAGAGACCGAAAGGTCGAGCGTGAATCATATAGTAGATATGATCAACATGACGATGTTCACCATTGAAAACTACTCCATCTCACGTGATGATCGGTTATGGTTTAGTTGATTTGGATCACGTGATCACTTAGAGGATTAGAGGGATGTCTATCTAAGTGGGAGTTCCTAAGTAATTTGATTAACTGAACTTAAACTTATCATGAACTTAGTACCTGATAGTATCTTGCTTGCTTATGTTGCTTGTAGATAGATGGCTCGTGCTATTGTTCCGTTGAATTTTAATGCGTTCCTTGAGAAAGCAAAGTTGAAAGATGATGGTAGCAATTACACGGACTGGGTCCGTAACCTGAGGATTATCCTCATTGTTGCACAGAAGAATTACGTCCTGGAAGCACCGCTGGGTGACAGGCCTACTGCTGGAGCAACGCCAGATGTTATGAACGTCTGGCAGAGCAAAGCTGATGACTACTCGATAGTTCAGTGTGCCATGCTTTACAGCTTAGAATCGGGACTTCAACGACGTTTTGAACGTCATGGAGCATATGAGATGTTCCAGGAGTTGAAGTTAATATTTCAAGCAAATGCCCGAATTGAGAGATATGAAGTCTCCAATAAGTTCTATAGCTGTAAGATGGAGGAGAACAGTTCTGTCAGTGAGCATATACTCAAAATGTCTGGGTATAATAATCACTTGATTCAGATGGGAGTTAATCTTCCAGATGATTGCGTCATTGACAGAATTCTCCAATCACTACCACCAAGCTACAAGAGCTTCGTGATGAACTATAATATGCAAGGGATGAACAAGACTATTCCCGAGCTCTTCGCAATGCTGAAAGCTGTGGAGATAGAAATCAAGAAGGAGCATCAAGTGTTGATGGTTAGCAAGACCACTAGTTTCAAGAAAAAGGGTAAAGGGAAGAAGAAGGGAAACTTCAAGAAGAACAGCAAGCAAGTTGCTGCTCAAGAGAAGAAACCCAAGTCTGGACCTAAGCCTGAAACTGAGTGCTTCTACTGCAAGCAGACTGGACACTGGAAGCGGAACTGCCCCAAGTATTTGGCGGATAAGAAGGATGGCAAAGTGAGCAAAGGTATATGTGATATACATGTTATTGATGTGTACCTTACTAGAGCTCGCAGTAGCACCTGGGTATTTGATACTGGTTCTGTTGCTAATATTTGCAACTCGAAACAGGGACTACGGAATAAGCGGACACTAGCAAAGGACGAGGTGACGATGCGCGTGGGAAACGGTTCCAAAGTCGATGTGATCGCGGTCGGCACGCTACCTCTACATCTGCCTTCGGGATTAATATTAGACCTAAATAATTGTTATTTGGTGCCAGCGTTGAGCATGAACATTATATCTAGATCTTGTTTAATGCGAGACGGTTATTCATTTAAATCAAAGAATAATGGTTGTTCTATTTATATGAATAATATCTTTTATGGTCATGCACCTTTGAAGAGTGGTCTATTCTTGTTGAATCTCGAAGATAGTAATACACATATTCATAATGTAGAAGCCAAAAGATGCAAAGTTAATAATGATAGTGCAACATATTTGTGGCACTGCCGTTTAGGTCATATCGGTGTAAAGCGCATGAAGAAACTCCATACTGATGGGCTTTTGGAACCACTTGATTATGAATCACTTGGTACTTGCGAACCGTGCCTCATAGGCAAGATGACTAAAACACCGTTCTCCGGTACTATGGAGAGAGCAACAGATTTGTTGGAGATCATACATACCGATGTATGTGGTCCGATGAATATTGAGGCTCGTGGCGGATATCGTTATTTTCTCACCTTCACAGACGATTTATGCAGATATGGGTATATCTACTTAATGAAACATAAGTCTGAAACATTTGAAAGGTTCAAAGAATTTCAGAGTGAAGTTGAAAATCATCGTAACAAGAAAATAAAGTTTCTACGATCTGATCGTGGAGGAGAATATTTGAGTTACGAGTTTGGTGTACATTTGAAAAATTGTGGAATAGTTTCGCAACTCACGCCACCCGGAACACCACAGCGTAATGGTGTGTCCGAACGTCGTAATCGCACTTTACTAGATATGGTGCGATCCATGATGTCTCTCACTGATTTACCGCTATTGTTTTGGGGTTATGCTTTAGAGACGGCCGCATTCACGTTAAATAGGGCACCATCAAAATCCGTTGAGACGACGCCTTATGAACTATGGTTTGGCAAGAAACCAAAGTTGTCATTTCTTAAAGTTTGGGGCTGCGATGCTTATGTGAAAAAGCTTCAACCTGATAAGCTCGAACCCAAAGCGGAGAAATGTGTCTTCATAGGATACCCAAAGGAAACTGTTGGGTATACCTTCTATCACAGATCCGAAGGCAAGACATTCGTTGCTAAGAATGGATCATTTCTAGAGAAGGAGTTTCTCTCGAAAGAAGTGAGTGGGAGGAAAGTAGAACTTGACGAGGTAACTATACCTGCTCCCTTATTGGAAAATAGTACATCACAGAAAATTGTTTCTGCGACACCTATGCCAATCAGTGAGGAAGCTAATGATGATGATCATGAAGCTTCAGAACAAGATACTACTGAACCACGTAGATCAACCAGAGTAAGATCCGCACCAGAGTGGTATCGTAATCCAGTTCTGGAAGTCATGATGCTAGATCATGATGAACCAACGAACTATGAAGAAGCGATGGTGAGCCCAGATTCCGCAAAGTGGCTTGAGGCCATGAAATCTGAGATGGAATCCATGTATGAGAACAAAGTATGGACTTTGGTTGACTTGCCCGATGATCGGCAAGCAATTGAGAATAAATGGATCTTCAAGAAAAAGACTGACGCTGACGGTAATATTACTGTCTATAAAGCTCGACTTGTCGCAAAAGGTTTTCGACAAGTTCAAGGGGTTGACTACGATGAGACTTTCTCACCCGTAGCGATGCTTAAGTCCGTCAGAATTATGTTAGCAATTGCCGCATTTTATGATTATGAAATATGGCAGATGGATGTCAAAATTGCATTCCTGAATGGATTTCTGGAAGAAGAGTTGTATATGGTACAACCAGAAGGTTTTGTCGATCCAAAAGGAGCTAACAAAGTATGCAAACTCCAGCGATCCATTTATGGACTGGTGCAAGCATCTCGGAGTTGGAATAAACGCTTTGATAGTGTGATCAAAACATTTGGCTTTATACAGACTTTTGGAGAAGCCTGTATTTACAAGAAAGTGAGTGGGAGCTCTGTAGCATTTCTGATATTATATGTGGATGACATATTGCTAATTGGAAATGATATAGAATTTCTGGATAGCATAAAGGGATACTTGAATAAAAGTTTTTCGATGAAAGACCTCGGGGAAGCTGCATACATATTAGGCATAAAGATCTATAGAGATAGATCAAGACGCTTAATTGGACTTTCACAAAGCACATACCTGGACAAGATTTTGAAGAAATTCAAAATGGATCAAGCAAAGAAAGGGTTCTTGCCTGTGTTACAAGGTATGAAATTGAGTAAGACTCAATGCCCGACCACTGCAGAAGATAGAGAGAAAATGAAAGATGTTCCCTATGCTTCAGCCATAGGCTCTATCATGTATGCAATGCTGTGTACCAGACCTGATGTGTGCCTTGCTATAAGTTTAGCAGGGAGGTACCAAAGTAATCCAGGAGTGGATCACTGGACAGCGGTCAAGAACATCCTGAAATACCTGAAAAGGACTAAGGATATGTTTCTCGTATATGGAGGTGACAAAGAGCTCACCGTAAGAGGTTACGTTGATGCAAGCTTTGACACTGATCCGGACGATTCTAAATCGCAAACCGGATACGTGTTTACTTTAAACGGTGGAGCTGTCAGTT
Organism: Triticum monococcum; assembly: GCA_034509565.1. Taxonomy (NCBI): domain Eukaryota; kingdom Viridiplantae; phylum Streptophyta; class Magnoliopsida; order Poales; family Poaceae; genus Triticum; species Triticum monococcum. The sequence continues at coordinate 36,515,123 of CM067841.1, read as the reverse complement.
GGTGCAGTTCTAAACAAAGCGTCGTAGCGGGATCTACATGTGAAGCGGAGTACATAGCTGCTTTGGAAGCAGCAAACGAAGGAGTCTGGATGAAGGAGTTCATATCCGATCTAGGTGTCATACCTAGTGCATCGGGTCCAATGAAAATCTTCTGTGACAATACTGGTGCAATTGCCTTGGCAAAGGAATCCAGATTTCACAAGAGGACCAAACACATCAAGAGACGCTTCAACTCCATCCGGGATTTAGTCCAGGTGGGAGACATAGAGATTTGCAAGATACATACGGATCTGAATGTTGCAGACCCGTTGACTAAGCCTCTTCCACGAGCAAAACATGATCAGCACCAAGGCTCCATGGGTGTTAGAATCATTACTATGTAATCTAGATTATTGACTCTAGTGCAAGTGGGAGACTGAAGGAAATATTCCCTAGAGGCAATAATAAAGTTATTATTTATTTCCTTACATCATGATAAATGTTTATTATTCATGCTAGAATTGTATTAACCGGAAACATAATACATGTGTGAATACATAGACCAACAGAGTGTCACTAGTATGCCTCTACTTGACTAGCTCATTAATCAAAGATGGTTATGTTTCCTAACCATGAACAAGGAGTTGTTATTTGATTAACGAGGTCACATCATTAGTAGAATGATCTGATTGACATGACCCATTCCATTAGCATAGCACCCGATCGTTTAGTATGTTGCTATTGCTTTCTTCATGACATATACATGTTCCTATAACTATGAGATTATGCAACTCCCGTTTACCGGAGGAACACTTTGGGTACTACCAAACGTCACAACCTAACTGGGTGATTATAAAGGAGTACTACAGGTGTCTCCAATGGTAGATGTTGGGTTGGCGTATTTCGAGATTAGGGTTTGTCACTCCGATTGTCGGAGAGGTATCTCTGGGCCCTCTCGGTAATGCACATCACATAAGCCTTGCAAGCACTGCAACTAATAAGTTAGTTGTGAGATGATGTATTACGGAACGAGTAAAGAGACTTGCCGGTAACGAGATTGAACTAGGTATTTGATACCGACGATCGAATCTCGGGCAAGTAACATACCGATGACAAAGGGAACAACGTATGTTGTTATGCGGTCTGACCGATAAAGATCTTCGTAGAATATGTAGGAGCCAATATGGGCATCCAGGTCCCGCTATTGGTTATTGACCGGAGACGTGTCTCGGTCATGTCTACATTGTTCTCGAACCGTAGGTTCCGCACGCTTAACGTTACGATGACAGTTATTATGAGTTTATGCATTTTGAAGGTTGTTCGGAGTCCCGGATGAGATCACGGACATGACGAAGAGTCTCGAAATGGTCGAGACGTAAAGATTGATATATTGGAAGCCTATGTTTGGGCACCGGAAGTGTTCCGGGTGAAATCGGGATTTTACCGGATTACCGGGAGGGTTACCGGAACCCCCCGGGAGGCAAATGGGCCTATTGGGCCTTAGTGGAAAAGAGAGAAGGGGCAGCCCACAGGCTAGCCGGCCGAACCCCCCTTCCCTAGTCCTATTAGGACTAGGAGAAGGGGCCGGCCCCCCTCTCTTCTCTTTCTCCCGAAGAGTCCTATTAGGAATAGGATTTGGGGGAAGGAGTCCTACTCCCGGTAGGAGTGGGACTCCTCCCTGCGCCTCCCTCCTAGCCGGCCGACCCCTTGCCCCTGGTCCTTTATATACGGGGGCAGGGGGCACCCCATAGACACACAACTTGATCCTTGAGATCGTTCCTTAGCCGTGTGCGGTGCCCCCTGCCACCAAATTCCACCTCGATCGTACCGTTGTAGTGCTTAGGCGAAGCCCTGCGTCGGTAGTACATCAAGATCGTCATCACGCCGTCGTGCTGACGGAACTCTTCCTCGACGCTTTGCTGGATCGGAGCCCGAGGAACGTCATCGAGCTGAACGTGTGCTAAGAACTTGGAGGTGCCGGAGTAACGGTGCTTGGATCGGTCGGATCGGGAAGAAGACGTATGACTACTTCCTCTACGTTGTGTGATCGCTTCCGCAGTCGGTCTGCGTTGGTACGTAGACAACACTCTCCCCTCTCGTTGCTATGCATCACCATGATCTTGCGTGTGCGTAGGAAAATTTTTGAAATTACTGCGTTCCCCAACACCAGCTCCACTATAAAGACGATTGCACTTTGCTTTGCCCGCCGCTACACGCGTGAATACTGAGCAACGAGCTAAAACTTACCGCAAATGTGCAAAATAATGAAACGTGGTAAATATATGTCGCGCACGTGCCTTTTGTTTTGCACGTCACGCAAAAATAATTAAAAAGGGAATGCAACACGAGGACTTCCCAAGAGGTCACCCATCCTAGTACTACTCTCGCCCAAGCATGCTTAACTTCGGAGTTCTGATGGGATCCGGTGCTTTAGTGCTGGTATGATCGCATTCGACATGTTACCCCCGCCTTCGTCCCTTATGCTTGCCCCTCCCAGCTACCCTACATAGACGATTGCACTTTGCTTTACCCGCCGATACACGCGTGAATAATGAGCAACGAGCTAAAACTTACCGCAAACATGCAAAATAATGAAACGTGGTAAATATATGCCACGCACATGCGTTTTGTTTTGCACGTCACGCAAAAATAATTCAAAAGGGAATGCAACACGAGGACTTCCCACGAGGTCACCCATCCTAGTACTACTCTCGCCAAGCACGCTTAACTTTGGAGTTCTGATGGGATCCGGTGCTTTAGTGCTGGTATGATCGCATCCGACATGTTACCCCCGTCTTCGTCCCTTATGCTTGCCCCTCCCAGCTCCACTACAAAGACGATTGTACTTTGCTTTGCCCGCCGCTACACGCGTGAATAATAAGCAACGAGCTAAAACTTACCGCAAACGTGCAAAATAATGAAACATGGTAAATATATGCTGCGCACGGTAAATATATGCCGCGCACGTGCGTTTTGTTTTGCACGTCACGCTAAAATAATTAAAAAAGGAATGCAACACGAGGACTTCCCAGGAGGTCACCCATCCTAGTACTACTCTCGCCCAAGCACGCTTAACTTTGATGTTCTGATGGGATCCGGTGCTTTAGTGTTGGTATGATCGCATCCAACATGTTACCCCCACCTTCGTCCCTTATGCTTGTCCCTCCCAGCTGCACTACACAGACGATTGCACTTTGCTTTACCCGCCGCTACACGCGTGAATAATGAGCAACGAGCTAAAACTTACCGCAAACGTGCAAAACAATGAAACATGGTAAATATATGCCGCGCACGTGCGTTTTTTTTGCACGTCACGCAAAAATAATTAAAAAGGGAATGCAACACGAGGACTTCCCAGGAGGTCACCCATCCTAGTACTACTCTCGCCCAAGAAAGCTTAACTTCGGAGTTCTGATGGGATCTGGTGCTTTAGTGCTGTTATGATCACGTCCGACATGTTACCCCCGTCTTCGTCCCTTATGCTTGCCCTTCCCAGCCCCACTACACAGACGAATGCACTTTGCTTTGCCCGCCGCTACACGCGTGAATAATGAGCAACGAGCTAAAACTTACCGCAGACGTGCAAAATGATGAAACGTGGTAAATATATGCCGCACACGTGCATTTTGTTTTGCACGTCACGCAAAAATAATTAAAAAGGGAATGCAACACAAGGACTTCCCAGGAGGTCACCCATCCTAGTACTACTCTCGCCCAAGCACGCTTATCTTCGGAGTTCTGATGGGATCCGGTGCTTTAGTGCTGGTATGATCGCATCCGACATGTTACCCCCATCTTCGTCCCTTATGCTTGCCCCTCCCAGCTCCACTACAAAGACGATTGTACTTTGCTTTGCCCGCCGCTACACGCGTCAATAATGAGCAACGAGCTAAAACTTGCCGCAAACGTGCAAAATAATGAAACGTGGTAAATATATGCCGCTCCCAGCTCCACTACATGTTACCCCCATCTTCGTCCCTTATGCTTGCCCCTCCCAGCTCCACTACAAAGACGATTGTACTTTTCTTTGCCCGCCACTACACGCGTCAATAATGAGCAACGAGCTAAAACTTGCCGCAAACGTGCAAAATAATGAAACGTGGTAAATATATGCCGCGCACGTGCGTTTTGTTTTGCACGTCACGCTAAAATAATTAAAAAGGGAATGCAACACGAGGTCTTCCCAGGAGGTCACCCATCCTAGTACTACTCTCGCCCAAGCACGCTTAACTTTGAAGTTTTGATGGGATCCGGTGCTTTAGAGTTGGTATGATCGCATCCGACATGTTACCCCCGCCTTCGTCCCTTATGCTTGCGCCTCCCAGCTGCACTACACAGACGATTGCACTTTGCTTTACCCGCCGCTACACGCGTGAATAATGAGCAACGAGCTAAAACTTACCGCAAACGTGTAAAATAATGAAACATGGTAAATATATGCCGCGCACGTGCGTTTTGTTTTGCACGTCACGCAAAAATAATTAAAAATTGAATGCAACACGAGGACTTCCTAGGAGGTCACCCATCCTAGTACTACTCTCGCCCAAGCACGCTTAACTTCGGAGTTCTGATGGGATCCGGTGCTTTAGTGCTGGTTTGATCGCATTCGACATGTTACCCCCGTCTTCGTCCCTTATGCTTGCCCCTCCCAGCTCCACTATAAAGACGATTGCACTTTGCTTTGCCCGCCGGTACACGCGTGAATACTGAGCAACGAGCTAAAACTTACCGCAAATGTGCAAAATAATGAAACGTGGTAAATATATGTCCCGCACGTGCGTTTTGTTTTGCACGTCATGCAAAAATAATTAAAAAGGGAATGCAACACGAGGACTTCCCAAGAGGTCACCCATCCTAGTACTACTCTCGCCCAAGCATGCTTAACTTCGCAGTTCTGATGGGATCCGGTGCTTTAGTGCTGGTATGATCGCATTCGACATGTTACCCCTGCCTTCGTCCCTTATGCTTGCCCCTCCCAGCTGCACTACATAGACGATTGCACTTTGCTTTACCCGCCGCTACACGCGTGAATAATGAGCAACGAGCTAAAACTTACCGCAAACATGCAAAATAATGAAACGTGGTAAATATATGCCACGCACATGCGTTTTGTTTTGAACGTCATGCAAAAATAATTCAAAAGGGAATGCAACACGTGGACTTCCCACGAGGTCACCCATCCTAGTACTACTCTCGCCCAAGCATGCTTAACTTCGCAGTTCTGATGGGATCCGGTGCTTTAGTGCTGGTATGATCGCATTCGACATGTTACCCCCGCCTTCGTCCCTTATGCTTGCCCCTCCCAGCTGCCCTACATAGACGATTGCACTTTGCTTTACCCGCCGCTACACGCGTGAATAATGAGCAACGAGCTAAAACTTACCGCAAACATGCAAAATAATGAAACGTGGTAAATATATGCCACGCACATGCGTTTTGTTTTGCACGTCACGCAAAAATAATTCAAAAGGGAATGCAACACGAGGACTTCCCACGAGGTCACCCATCCTCGTACTACTCTCACCAAGCACGCTTAACTTTGGAGTTCTGATGGGATCCGGTGCTTTAGTGCTGGTATGATCGCATCCGACATGTTACCCCCGTCTTCGTCCCTTATGCTTGCCCCTCCCAGCTCCACTACAAAGACGATTGTACTTTGCTTTGCCCGCCGCTACACGCTTGAATAATAAGCAACGAGCTAAAACTTACCGCAAACGTGCAAAATAATGAAACATGGTAAATATATGCCGCGCACGTGCGTTTTGTTTTGCACGTCACGCTAAAATAATTAAAAAAGGAATGCAACACAAGGACTTCCCAGGAGGTCACCCATCCTAGTACTACTCTCGCCCAAGCACGCTTAACTTTGATGTTCTGATGGGATCCGGTGCTTTAGTGTTGGTATCATCGCATCCAACATGTTACCCCCACCTTCGTCCCTTATGCTTGTCCCTCCCAGCTGCACTACACAGACGATTGCACTTTGCTTTACCCGCCGCTACACGCGTGAATAATGAGCAACGAGCTAAAACTTACCGCAAACGTGCAAAACAATGAAACATGGTAAATATATGCCGCGCACGTGCGTTTTTTTTGCACGTCACGCAAAAATAATTAAAAAGGGAATGCAACACGAGGACTTCCCAGGAGGTCACCCATCCTTGTACTACTCTCGCCCAAGAAAGCTTAACTTCGGAGTTCTGATGGGATCTGGTGCTTTAGTGCTGTTATGATCACATCCGACATGTTTCCCCCGTCTTCGTCCCTTATGCTTGCCCTTCGCAGCCCCTCTACACAGACGAATGCACTTTGCTTTGCCCGCCGCTACACGCGTGAATAATGAGCAACGAGCTAAACTTACCGCAAACGTGCAAAATGATGAAACGTGGTAAATATATGCCGCACACGTGCGTTTTGTTTTGCACGTCACGCAAAAATAATTAAAAAGGGAATGCAACACAAGGACTTCCCAGGAGGTCACCCATCCTAGTACTACTCTCGCCCAAGCACACTTATCTTCAGAGTTCTGATGGGATCCGGTGCTTTAGTGCTGGTATGATCGCATCCGACATGTTACCCCCATCTTCGTCCCTTATGCTTGCCCCTCCCAGCTCCACTACAAAGACGATTGTACTTTGCTTTGCCCGCCGCTACACGCGTCAATAATGAGCAACGAGCTAAAACTTGCCGCAAACGTGCAAAATAATGAAACGTGGTAAATATATGCCGCGCACGTGCGTTTTGTTTTGCACGTCACGCTAAAATAATTAAAAAGGGAATGCAACATGAGGACTTCCCAGGAGGTCACCCATCCTAGTACTACTCTCGCCCAAGCACGCTTAACTTTGAAGTTCTGATGGGATCCGGTGCTTTAGAGTTGGTATGATCGCATCCGACATGTTACCCCCGCCTTCGTCCCTTATGCTTGCGCCTCCCAGCTGCACTACACAGACGATTGCACTTTGCTTTACCCGCCGCTACACGCGTGAATAATGAGCAACGAGCTAAAACTTACCGCAAACGTGTAAAATAATGAAACATGGTAAATATATGCCGCGCACGTGCGTTTTGTTTTGCACGTCACGCAAAAATAATTAAAAATTGAATGCAATACGAGGACTTCCCAGGAGGTCACCCATCCTAGTACTACTCTCGCCCAAGCACGCTTAACTTCGGAATTCTGATTGGATCCGGTGCTTTAGTGCTGGTATGATCGCATCCGACATGTTACCCCCGTCTTCCTCCCTTATGCTTGCCCCTCCCAGCCCCACTACACAGACGAATGCACTTTGCTTTGCCCGCCGCTACACGCGTGAATAATGAGCAACTAGCTAAACTTACCGCAAACGTGCAAAATGATGAAACGTGGTAAATATATGCCGCACACGTGCGTTTTGTTTTGCACGTCACGCAAAAATAATTAAAAAGGGAATGCAACACAAGGACTTCCCAGGAGGTCACCCATCCTAGTACTACTCTCGACCAAGCACGCTTAACTTCGGAGTTCTGATGGGATCCGGTGCTTTAGTGCTGGTTTGATCGCATTCGACATGTTACCCCCGTCTTCGTCCCTTATGCTTGCCCCTCCCAGCTCCACTATAAAGACGATTGCACTTTGCTTTGCCCGCCGGTACACGCGTGAATAATGAGCAACGAGCTAAAACTTACCGCAAATGTGCAAAATAATGAAACGTGGTAAATATATGTCGCGCACGTGCGTTTTGTTTTGCACGTCACGCAAAAATAATTAAAAAGGGAATGCAACACGAGGACTTCCCAAGAGGTCACCCATCCTAGTACTACTCTCGCCCAAGCATGCTTAACTTCGCAGTTCTGATGGGATCCGGTGCTTTAGTGCTGGTATGATCGCATTCGACATGTTACCCCCGCCTTCTTTCCTTATGCTTGCCCCTCCCAGCTGCACTACATAGACGATTGCACTTTGCTTTACCCGCCGCTACACGCGTGAATAATGAGCAACGAGCTAAAACTTACCGCAAACATGCAAAATAATGAAACGTGGTAAATATATGCCACGCACATGCGTTTTGTTTTGCACGTCACGCAAAAATAATTCAAAAGGGAATGCAACACGTGGACTTCCCACGAGGTCACCCATCCAAGTACTACTCTCGCCAAGCACGCTTAACTTCGGAGTTCTGATGGGATCCGGTGCTTTAGTGCTGGTATGATCGCATCCGACATGTTACCCCCGTCTTCGTCCCTTATGCTTGCCCCTCCCAGCTCCACTACAAAGACGATTGTACTTTGCTTTGCCCGCCGCTACACGCGTGAATAATAAGCAACGAGCTAAAACTTACCGCAAACATGCAAAATAATGAAACATGGTAAATATATGCCGCGCACGGTAAATATATGCCGCGCACGTGCGTTTTGTTTTGCACGTCACGCTAAAATAATTAAAAAAGGAATGCAACACGAGGACTTCCCAGGAGGTCACCCATCCTAGTACTACTCTCGCCCAAGCACGCTTAACTTTGATGTTCTGATGGGATCCGGTGCTTTAGTGTTGGTATGATCGCATCCAACATGTTACCCCCACCTTCGTCCCTTATGCTTGTCCCTCCCAGCTGCACTACACAGACAATTGCACTTTGCTTTAGCCGCCGCTACACGCGTGAATAATGAGCAACGAGCTAAAACTTACCGCAAACATGCAAAACAATGAAACATGGTAAATATATGCCGCGCACGTGCGTTTTTTTTTTTGCACGTCACGCAAAAATAATTAAAAAGGGAATGCAACACGAGGACTAACCAGGAGGTCACCCATCCTAGTACTACTCTCGCCCAAGAAAGCTTAACTTCGGAGTTCTGATGGGATCTGGTGCTTTAGTGCTGTTATGATCACATCCGACATGTTACCCCCGTCTTCGTCCCTTATGCTTGCCCTTCCCAGCCCCACTACACAGACGAATGCACTTTGCTTTGCCCGCCGCTACACGCGTGAATAATGAGCAACGAGCTAAAACTTACCGCAAACGTGCAAAATGATGAAACGTGGTAAATATATGCCGCGCACGTGCGTTTTGTTTTGCACGTCACGCAAAAATAATATAAAAGGGAATGCAACACAAGGACTTCCCAGGAGGTCACCCATCCTAGTAATACTCTCGCCGAAGCACGCTTATCTTCGGAGTTCTGATGGGATCCGGTGCTTTAGTGCTGGTATGATCGCATCCGACATGTTACCCCCGTCTTCGTCCCTTATGCTTGCCCCTCCCAGCTCCACTACAAAGACGATTGTACTTTGCTTTGCCCGCCGCTACACGCGTCAATAATGAGCAACGAGCTAAAACTTGCCGCAAACGTGCAAAATAATGAAACGTGGTAAATATATGCCGCGCACGTGCATTTTGTTTTGCACGTCACGCTAAAATAATTAAAAAGGGAATGCAACACGAGGACTTCCCAGGAGGTCACCCATCCTAGTACTACTCTCGCCCAAGCACGCTTAACTTTGAATTTCTGATGGGATCCGGTGCTTTAGAGTTGGTATGATCGCATCCGACATGTTACCCCCGCCTTCGTCCCTTATGCTTGCGCCTCCCACCTGCACTACACAGACGATTGCACTTTGCTTTACCCGCCGCTACACGCGTGAATAATGAGCAACGAGCTAAAACTTACCGCAAACGTGTAAAATAATGAAACATGGTAAATATATGCCGCGCACGTGCGTTTTGTTTTGCACGTCACGCAAAAATAATTAAAAAGGGAATGCAACACGAGGACTTCCCAAGAGGTCACCCATCCTAGTACTACTCTCGCCCAAGCATGCTTAACTTCGCAGTTCTGATGGGATCCGGTGCTTTAGTGCTGGTATGATCGCATTCGACATGTTACCCCCGCCTTCGTCCCTTATGCTTGCTCCTCCCAGCTGCACTACATAGACGATTGCACTTTGCTTTACCCGCCGCTACACGCGTGAATAATGAGCAACGAGCTAAAACTTACCGCAAACATGCAAAATAATGAAACGTGGTAAATATATGCCACGCACATGCGTTTTGTTTTGCACGTCACGCAAAAATAATTCAAAAGGGAATGCAACACGAGGACTTCCCACGAGGTCACCCATCCTAGTACTACTCTCGCCAAGCACGCTTAACTTCGGAGTTCTGATGGGATCCGGTGCTTTAGTGCTGGTATGATCGCATCCGACATGTTACCCCCGTCTTCGTCCCTTATGCTTGCCCCTCCCAGCTCCACTACAAAGACGATTGTACTTTGCTTTGCCCGCCGCTACACGCGTGAATAATAATCAACGAGCTAAAACTTACTGCAAACGTGCAAAATAATGAAACATGGTAAATATATGCCGCGCACATGCGTTTTGTTTTGCACATCACGCTAAAATAATTAAAAAGGGAATGCAACACGAGGACTTCCCAGGAGGTCACCCATCCTAGTACTACTCTCGCCCAAGCACGCTTAACTTTGATGTTCTGATGGGATCCGGTGCTTTAGTGTTGGTATGATCGCATCCAACATGTTACCCCCACCTTCGTCCCTTATGCTTGTCCCTCCCAGCTGCACTACACAGACGATTGCACTTTGCTTTACCCGCCGCTACACGCGTGAATAATGAGCAACGAGCTAAAACTTACCGCAAACGTGCAAAACAATGAAACATGGTAAATATATGCCGCGCACGTGCGTTTTGTTTTGCACGTCACGCAAAAATAATTAAAAAGGGAATGCAACACGAGGACTTCCCAGGAGGTCACCCATCCTAGTACTACTCTCGCCCAAGAAAGCTTAACTTCGGAGTTCTGATGGGATCTGGTGCTTTAGTCTTGTTATGATCACATCCGACATTTACCCCCGTCTTCGTCCCTTATGCTTGCCCTTCCCAGCCCCACTACACAGACGAATGCACTTTGCTTTGCCCGCCGCTACACGCGTGAATAATGAGCAACGAGCTAAAACTTACCGCAAACGTGCAAAATGATGAAACGTGGTAAATATATGCCGCGCACGTGCGTTTTGTTTTGCATGTCACGCAAAAATAATTAAAAAGGGAATGCAACACAAGGACTTTCCAGGAGGTCACCCATCCTAGTACTACTCTCGCCCAAGCACGCTTATCTTCGAAGTTCTGATGGGATCCGGTGCTTTAGTGCTGGTATGATCGCATCCGACATGTTACCCCCGTCTTCGTCCCTTATGCTTGCCCCTCCCAGCTCCACTATAAAGACGATTGTACTTTGCTTTGCCCGCCGCTACACGCGTGAATAATGAGCAACGAGCTAAAACTTACCGCAAACGTGCAAAATAATGAAACGTGGTAAATATATGCCACGCACGTGCGTTTTGTTTTGCACGTCACGCAAAAATAATTAAAAAGGCAATGCAACACAAGGACTTCCCAGGAGGTCACCCATCCTAGTACTACTCTCGCCAAGGATGCTTAACTTCGGAGTTCTGATGGGATCCGGTGCTTTAGTGCTGGTATGATCGCATCCGACATGTTACCCCCGTCTTCGTCCATTATGCTTGCCCTTCCCAGCTGCACTACACAGATGATTGCACTTTCCTTTGCCCGCCGCTACACGCGTGAATAATGAGCAACGAGCTAAAACTTACCGCAAATGTGCAAAATAATGAAACGTGGTAAATATATGCCGTGCACGTGCGTTTTGTTTTGCACGTCACGCAAAAATAATTAAAAAGGGAATGCAACACGAGGACTTCCCAGGAGGTCACCCATCCTAGTACTACTCTCGCCAAGCACGCTTAACTTCGGAGTTCTGATGGGATCCGGTGCTTTAGTGCTGGTATGATCGCCTCCGACATGTTACCCCCGTCTTCGTCTATTATGCTTGCCCTTCCCAGCTGCACTACGCAGATGATTGCACTTTGCTTTGCCCGCCGCTACACGCGTGAATAATGAGCAACGAGCTAAAACTTACAGCAAATGTGCAAAATAATGAAACGTGGTAAATATATGCCACGCACGTGCGTTTTGTTTTGCACGTCACGCAAAAATAATTAAAAAGTGAATGCAACACGAGGACTTCCCAGGAGGTCACCCATCCTAGTACTACTCTCGCCCAAGCACGCTTAACTCCGGAGTTCTAATGGGATCCGTTGCTTTAGTGCTGGTATGACCGTATCCGACATGTTACCCCCGTCTTCGTCCCTTATGCTTGCCCCTCGCAGCTCCACTACAAAGACGATTGCACTTTGCTTTGCCCGCCGCTACACGCGTGAATAATGATCAAGAGCTAAAACTTACCGCAAACATGCAAAATAATGAAACGTGGTAAATATATGCCACGCACGTGCGTTTTGTTTTGCACGTCACGCAAAAATAATTAACTCTCGCCCACGAGGACTTCCGATGGGATCCGGTGCTTTAGTGCTGGTATGATCGCATCCGACATGTTACCCCCGTCTTCGTCCCTTATGCTTGCCCCTCCCAGCTCCACTACAAAGACGATTGTACTTTGCTTTGCCCGCCGCTACACGCGTGAATAATCCTGTCTTCGTCCCTTATGCTTGCCCCTCCCAGCTCCACTACAAAGACGATTGTACTTTGCTTTGCCCGCCGCTACACGCGTGAATAATGGGCAACGAGCTAAAACTTACCACAAACATGCAAAATAATGAAACGTGGTAAATATATGCCGCGCATGTGCATTTTGTTTTGCACGTCACGCAAAAATAATTAAAAAGGGAATGCAACACGAGGACTTACCAAGAGGTCACCCATCCTAGTACTACTCTCGCCCAAGAACGCTTAACTGCGTAGTTCTGATGGGATCTGGTGCTTTAGTGCTGGTTTGATCGCATTCGACATGTTACCCCCGTCTTCGTCCCTTATGCTTGCCCCTCCCAGCTCCACTACAAAGACGATTGTACTTTGCTTTGCCCGCCGCTACACGCGTGAATAATGAGCAACGACCTAAAACTTGCCGCAAACGTGCAAAATAATGAAACGTGGTAAATATATGCTGCGCACGTGCGTTTCGTTTTGCACGTCACGCTAAAATAATTAAAAAGGGAATGCAACACGAGGACATCCCAGGAGGTCACCCATCCTACTACTACTCTCGCCCAAGCACGCTTAACTTTGATGTTCTGATGGGATCCGGTGCTTTAGAGTTGGTATGATCGCATCCGACATGTTACCCCCGCCTTCGTCCCTTATGCTTGCCCCTCCCAGCTGCACTACACAGACGATTGCACTTTGCTTTACCCACCGCTACACGCGTGAATAATGAGCAACGAGCTAAAACTTACCGCAAACGTGCAAAATAATGAAACATGGTAAATATATGCCGCGCACGTGCGTTTTGTTTTGCACGTCACGCAAAAATAATTAGAAAGGGAATGCAACACGAGGACTTCCCAGTAGGTCACCCATCCTAGTACTACTCTCGCCCAAGCATGCTTAACTTCGGAGTTCTGGTGGGATCCGGTGCTTTAGTGCTGGTATGATCGCATCCGACATGTTACCCCCGCCTTCGTCCCTTATGCTTGCCCTTCCCAGCCCCACTACACAGACGAATGCACTTTGCTTTGGCCGCCGCTACACGCGTGAATAATGAGCAACGAGCTAAAACTTACCGCAAACGTGCAAAATGATGAAACTTGGTAAATATATGTCGCGCACGTGCGTTTTGTTTTGCACATCACGCAAAAATAATTAAAAGGGGAATGCAACACGAGGACTTCCCAGTAGGTCACCCATCCTAGTACTACTCTCGCCCAAGAAAGCTTAACTTCAGAGTTCTGATGGGATCCGGTGCTTTAGTGCTGGTATGATCGCATCCAACATGTTACCCCCGTCTTCGTCCCTTATGCTTGCCCTTCCCAGCCCCACTACACAGACGAATGCACTTTGCTTTGGCCGCCGCTACACGCGTGAATAATGAGCAATGAGCTAAAACTTACCGCAAACGTGCAAAATGATGAAACATGGTAAATATATGCCGCGCACGTGCGTTTTGTTTTGCACGTCACGCAAAAATAATTAAAAAGGGAATGCAACACAAGGACTTCCCAGGAGGTCACCCATCCTAGTACTACTCTCGCCCAAGCACGCTTATCTTCGGAGTTTTGATGGGATCCGGTGCTTTAGTGCTGGTATGATTGCATCCCACATGTTACCCCTGTCTTTGTCCCTTATGCTTGCCCCTCCCAGCTCCACTATAAATACGATTGTACTTTGCTTTGATCGGCGTTACACGCGTGAATAATGAGCAACGAGCTAAAACTTGCCGCAAATGTGCAAAATAATGAAACGTGGTAAATATATGCCGCGCACGTGCGTTTTGTTTTGCACGTCACGCAAAAATAATTCAAAAGGGATTGCAACACGAGGACTTCCCAGGAGGTCACCCATCCTAGCACTACTCTCACCAAGCACGCTTAACTTCGGGGTTCTGATGGGATCCGGTGCTTTAGTGCTGGTATGATCGCATCCGACATGTTACCCCCGTCTTCGTCCCTTATGCTTGCCCCTCCCAGCTCCACTACAAAGACGATTGTACTTTGCGTTGCCCGCCGCTACACGCGTGAATAATGAGCAACGAGCTAAAACTTGCCGCAAGCGTGCAAAATAATGAAACGTGGTAAATATATGCCGCGCACGTGTGTTTCGTTTTGCACGTCACGCTAAAATAATTAAAAAGGGAATGCAACACGAGGACATCCCAGGAGGTCACCCATCCTAGTACTACTCTCGCCCAAGCACGCTTAACTTTCATGTTCTGATGGGATCCGGTGCTTTAGTGCTGGTATGATCGCATTCGACATGTTACCCCCGCCTTCGTCCCTTATGCTTGCCCCTCCCAGCTCCACTACAAAGACGATTGTACTCTGCTTTGCCCGCCGCTACATGCTTGAATAATGGGCAACGAGCTAAAACTTACCACAAACGTGCAAAATAATGAAACGTGGTAAATATATGCCGCGCACGTGCGTTTTGTTTTGCACGTCACGCAAAAATAATTAACTCTCGCCCACGAGGACTTCCGATGGGATCCGGTGCTTTAGTGCTGGTATGATCGCATAGGACATGTTACCCCCGTCTTCGTCCCTTATGCTTGCCCCTCCCAGCTCCACTACAAAGATGATTGTACTTTGCTTTGCCCGCCGCTACACGCGTGAATAATCCCGTCTTCGTCCCTTATGCTTGCCCCTCCCAGCTCCACTACAAAGACGATTGTACTTTGCCTTGTCCGCTGCTACACGCGTGAATAATGAGCAACGAGCTAAAACTTACCGCAAACGTGCAAAATAATGAAACGTGGTAAATATATGCCGCGCACGTGCGTTTTGTTTTGCACGTCACGCAAAAATAATTCAAAAGGGAATGCAACACGAGGACTTTTTGTTTTGCACGTCACGCAAAAATAATTCAAAAGGGAATGCAACACGAGGACTTCCCAGAAGGTCACCCATCCTAGTACTACTCTCGCCCAAGCACGCTTAACTTCGGAGTTCTGATGGGATCCGGTGCTTTAGTGCTGGTATGATCGCATCCAACATGTTACCCCCGTCTTTGTCCCTTATGCTTGCCCCTCCCAGCTCCACTACAAAGACGATTGTACTTTGCTTTGCCCGCCGCTAGACGCGTCAATAATGAGCAACGAGCTAAAACTTACCGCAAACGTGCAAAATAATGAAACATGGTAAATATATGCCGCGCACGTGCGTTTTGTTTTGCACGTCACGCTAAAATAATTAAAAAGGGAATGCAACACGAGGACTTCCCAAGAGGTCACCCATCCTAGTACTACTCTCGACCAAGCACGCTTAACTTTGAAGTTCTGATGGGATCCGGTGCTTTAGAGTTGGTATGATCGCATCCGACATGTTACCCCCGCCTTCGTCCCTTATGCTTGCCCCTCCCAGCTGCACTACACAGACGATTGCACTTTGCTTTACCCGCCGCTACACGCGTGAATAATGAGCAACGAGCTAAAACTTACCGCAAACGTGCAAATTAATGAAACATGGTAAATATATGCCGCGCATGTGCGTTTTGTTTTGCACGTCACGCAAAAATAATTAAAAAGGGAATGCAACACGAGGACTTCCCAGTAGGTCACCCATCCTATTACTACTCTCGCCCAAGCATGCTTAACTTCGGACTTCTGATGGGATCCGGTGCTTTAGTGCTGATATGATCGCATCCGACATGTTACCCCCGCCTTCGTCCCTTATGCTCGCCCTTCCCAGCCCCACTACACAGACGAATGCACTTTGCTTTGGCCGCCGCTACACGCGTGAATAATGAGCAACGAGCTAAAACTTACCGCAAACGTGCAAAATGATGAAACTTGGTAAATATATGTCGCGCACGTGCGTTTTGTTTTGCACGTCATGCAAAAATAATTAAAAAGGGAATGCAACACGAGGACTTCCCAGTACGTCACCCATCCTAGTACTACTCTCGCCCAAGAAAGCTTAACTTCGGAGTTCTGATGGGATCCGGTGCTTTAGTGCTGGTATGATCGCATCCGACATGTTACCCCCGTCTTCGTCCCTTACGCTTGCCCTTCCCAGCCCCACTACACAGACGAATGCACTTTGCTTTGGCCGCCGCTACACGCGTGAATAATGAGCAACGAGCTAAAACTTACCGCAAACGAGCAAAATGATGAAACTTGGTAAATATATGCCGCGCATGTGCGTTTTGTTTCGCACGTCACGCAAAAATAATTAAAAAGGGAATGCAACACAAGGACTTCCCAGGAGGTCACCCATCATAGTACTACTCTCGCCCAAGCATGCTTATCTTCGGAGTTTTGATGGGATCCGCTGCTTTAGTGCTGGTATGATTGCATCCGACATGTTACCCCTGTCTTCGTCCCTTATGCTTGCCCCTCCCAGCTCCACTACAAAGACGATTGTACTTTGCTTTGCCCGCCGCTACACGCGTGAATAATGGGCAACGAGCTAAAACTTACCACAAACATGCAAAATAATGAAACGTGGTAAATATATGCCGCGCATGTGCATTTTGTTTTGCACGTCACGCAAAAATAATTAAAAAGGGAATGCAACACGAGGACTTACCAAGAGGTCACCCATCCTAGTACTACTCTCGCCCAAGAACGCTTAACTGCGTAGTTCTGATGGGATCTGGTGCTTTAGTGCTGGTTTGATCGCATTCGACATGTTACCCCCGTCTTCGTCCCTTATGCTTGCCCCTCCCAGCTCCACTACAAAGACGATTGTACTTTGCTTTGCCCGCCGCTACACGCGTGAATAATGAGCAACGACCTAAAACTTGCCGCAAACGTGCAAAATAATGAAACGTGGTAAATATATGCTGCGCACGTGCGTTTCGTTTTGCACGTCACGCTAAAATAATTAAAAAGGGAATGCAACACGAGGACATCCCAGGAGGTCACCCATCCTACTACTACTCTCGCCCAAGCACGCTTAACTTTGATGTTCTGATGGGATCCGGTGCTTTAGTGCTGGTATGATCGCATTCGACATGTTACCCCCGCCTTCGTCCCTTATGCTTGCCCCTCCCAGCTCCACTACAAAGACGATTGTACTTTGCTTTGCCCGCCGCTACACGCGTGAATAATGGGCAACGAGCTAAAACTTACCACAAACGTGCAAAATAATGAAACGTGGTAAATATATGCCGCGCACGTGCGTTTTGTTTTGCACGTCACGCAAAAATAATTCAAAAGGGAATGCAACACGAGGACTTCCCAGGAGGTCACCCATCCTAGTACTACTCTCGCCAAGCACGCTTAACTTCGGAGTTCTGATGGGATCCGGTGCTTTAGTGCTGGTATGATCGCATCCGACATGTTACCCCCGTCTTCGTCCCTTATGCTTGCCCCTCCCAGCTCCACTACAAAGACGATTGTACTTTGCTTTGCCCGCCGCTACACGCGTGAATAATGAGCAACGAGCTAAAACTTGCCGCAAACGTGCAAAATAATGAAACGTGGTAAATATATGCCGCGCACGTGCGTTACGTTTTGCACGTCACGCTAAAATAATTAAAAAGGGAATGCAACATGAGGACATCCCAGGAGGTCACCCATCCTAGTACTACTCTCGCCCAAGCACGCTTAACTTTGATGTTCTGATGGGATCCGGTGCTTTAGTGCTAGTATGATCGCATTCGACATGTTACCCCCGCCTTCATCCCTTATGCTTGCCCCTCCCAGCTCCACTACAAAGACGATTGCACTTTGCTTTGCCCGCCGCTACACGCGTGAATAATGGGCAACGAGCTAAAACTTACCACAAACGTGCAAAATAATGAAACGTGGTAAATATATGCCGCGCACGTGCGTTTTGTTTTGCACGTCACGCAAAAATAATTAAAAAGGGAATGCAATACGAGGACTTCCCAGGAGGTCACCCATCCTAGTACTACTCTCGCCCAAGCACGCTTAACTGCGGAGTTCTGATGGGATCCGGTGCTTTAGTGCTGGTTTGATCGCATTCGACATGTTACCCGAGTCTTCGTCCCTTATGCTTGCCCCTCCCAGCTCCACTATAAAGACGATTGCACTTTGCTTTGCCCGCAGATACACGCGTGAATACTGAGCAACGAGCTAAAACTTACCGCAAATGTGCAAAATAATGAAACGTGGTAAATATATGCCGCGCACGTGTGTTTTGTTTTGCACGTCACGCAAAAATAATTAAAAAGGGAATGCAACACGAGGACTTCCCAAGAGGTCACCCATCCTAGTACTACTCTGGCCCAAGCATGCTTAACTTTGGAGTTCTGATGGGATCCGGTGCTTTAGTGCTGGTATGATCGCATCTGACATGTTACCCCCGTGTTCGTCCCATATGCTTGCCCCTCCCAGCTGCACTACACAGGCAATTGCACTTTGCTTTGCCCGCCGCTACACGTGTGAATAATGAGCAATGAGCAACGAGGTAAATATATGCCGCGCACGTGCGTTACGTTTTGCACGTCACGCTAAAATAATTAAAAAGGGAATGCAACATGAGGACATCCCAGGAGGTCACCCATCCTAGTACTACTCTCGCCCAAGCACGCTTAACTTTGATGTTCTGATGGGATCCGGTGCTTTAGTGCTAGTATGATCGCATTCGACATGTTACCCCCGCCTTCGTCCCTTATGCTTGCCCCTCCCAGCTCCACTACAAAGACGATTGCACTTTGCTTTGCCCGCCGCTACACGCGTGAATAATGGGCAACGAGCTAAAACTTACCACAAACGTGCAAAATAATGAAACGTGGTAAATATATGCCGTGCACGTGCGTTTTGTTTTGCACGTCACGCAAAAATAATTAAAAAGGGAATGCAACACGAGGACTTCCCAGGAGGTCACCCATCCTAGTACTACTCTCGCCCAAGCACGCTTAACTGCGGAGTTCTGATGGGATCCGGTGCTTTAGTGCTGGTTTGATCGCATTCGACATGTTACCCGAGTCTTCGTCCCTTATGCTTGCCCCTCCCAGCTCCACTATAAAGACGATTGCACTTTGCTTTGCCCGCAGATACACGCGTGAATACTGAGCAACGAGCTAAAACTTACCGCAAATGTGCAAAATAATGAAACGTGGTAAATATATGCCGCGCACGTGCGTTTTGTTTTGCACGTCACGCAAAAATAATTAAAAAGGGAATGCAACACGAGGACTTCCCAAGAGGTCACCCATCCTAGTACTACTCTGGCCCAAGCATGCTTAACTTTGGAGTTCTGATGGGATCCGGTGCTTTAGTGCTGGTATGATCGCATCTGACATGTTACCCCCGTGTTCGTCCCATATGCTTGCCCCTCCCAGCTGCACTACACAGACAATTGCACTTTGCTTTGCCCACCGCTACACGTGTGAATAATGAGCAACGAGCTAAAACTTACCGCAAACAAGCAAAATAATGAAACATGGTAAATATATGTCGCACATGTGCGTTTTGTTTTGCACGTCGCGCAAAAATAATTAAAAAGGGAATGCAACACGAGGACTTCCCAGGAGGTCACCCATCCTAGTACTACTCTCACCCAAGCACACTTAACTTCGGAGTTGTGACGGGATCCGGTGCTTTAGTGCTGGTATGATCGCATCCGACCTGTTACCCCCGTCTTCGTCCCTTATGCTTGCCCCTCCCAGCTCCACTACAAAGACGATTGTACTTTGCTTTGCCCGCCGCTACATGCGTGAATAATGAGCAACGAGCTAAAACTTACCGCAAATGTGCAAAATAATGAAACGTGGTAAATATATGCCGCGCACGTGCGTTTTGTTTTGCACGTCACGCAAAAATAATTAAAAAAGGAATGCAACACAAGGACTTCCCAGGAGGTCACCCATCCTAGTACTACTCTCGCCCAAGCACGCTTAACTTCAAAGTTTTGATGGGATCCGGTGCTTTAGTGCTGGTATGATTACATCTGACATGTTTCCCCCGTCTTCGTCCCTTATGCTTGCCCCTCCCAGCCCCACTACAAAGACTATTGTACTTTGGTTTGCCCGCCGCTACACGCGTGAATAATGAGCAACGAGCTAAAACTTGCCGCAAACGTGCAAAATAATGAAACATGGTAAATATATGCCGCGCACGAGCGTTTTGTTTTGCACGTCACGCTAAAATAATTAAAAAGGGAATGCAACACGAGGACATCCCAGGAGGTCACCCATCCTAGTACTACTCTCGCCCAAGCACGCTTAACTTTGATGTTCTGATGGGATCCGGTGCTTTACTGCTGGTATGATCGCATTCGACATGTTACCCCCGCCTTCGTCCCTTATGCTTGCCCCTCCCAGCTGCACTACACACACGATTGCACTTTGCTTTGTCCGCCACTACACGCGTGAATCATGAGCAACGAGCTAAAACTTACCGCAAACGTGCAAAATAATGAAACGTGGTAAATATATGCCGCGCACGTGCGTTTTGTTTTGCACGTCACACAAAAATAATTAAAAAGGGAATGCAACACGCGGACTTCCCAGGAGGTCACCCATCCTAGTACTACTCTCGCCCAAGCACGCTCAACTTCGAAGTTTTGATGGGATCCGATGCTTTAGTGCTGGTATGATCGCATCTAACATGTTACCCCCATCTTCGTCCCTTATGCTTCCCCCTCCCAGCCCCACTACAAAGACGATCGTACTTTGCTTTGCCCGCCGCTACACGTGTGAATAATGAGCAACGAGCTAAAACTTACCGCAAACGTGCAAAATAATGAAACGTGGTAAATATATGCCGCGCACGTGCATTTTGTTTTGCACGTCACGCAAAAATAATTAAAAAGGGAATGCAACACGAGGACTTGCCAGGAGGTCACCCATCCTAGTACTACTATCGCCCAAGCACGCTTAACTTTGGAGTTCTAGTGGGATCCGGTGCTTTAGTGCTGGTATGATCGTATCCGACATGTTACCCCCGTCTTCGTCCCTTATGTTTGCCCCTCCCAGCTGCACTACACAGACGATTGCACTTTGCTGTGCCCGCCGCTACACGCGTGAATAATGAGCAATGAGCTAAAACTTACCGCAAACGTGCAAAATAATGAAACGTGGTAAATATATGCCGTGCACGTGCATTTTGTTTTGCACGTCACGCAAAAATAATTAAAAAGGGAATGCAACAAAAAGACTTCCCAGGTGGTCACCCATCCTAGTACTACTCTCGCCCAAGCACGCTTAACTTTGATGTTCTGATGGGATCCGGTGCTTTACTGCTGGTATGATCGCATTCGACATGTTACCCCCGCCTTCGTCCCTTATGCTTGCCCCTCCCAGCTGCACTACACACACGATTGCACTTTGCTTTGTCCGCCGCTACACGCGTGAATCATGAGCAACGAGCTAAAACTTACCGCAAACGTGCAAAATAATGAAACGTGGTAAATATATGCCGCGCACGTGCGTTTTGTTTTGCACGTCACACAAAAATAATTAAAAAGGGAATGCAACACGCGGACTTCCCAGGAGGTCACCCATCCTAGTACTACTCTCGCCCAAGCACGCTCAACTTCGAAGTTTTGATGGGATCCGATGCTTTAGTGCTGGTATGATCGCATCTAACATGTTACCCCCATCTTCGTCCCTTATGCTTCCCCCTCCCAGCCCCACTACAAAGACGATCGTACTTTGCTTTGCCCGCCGCTACACGTGTGAATAATGAGCAACGAGCTAAAACTTACCGCAAACGTGCAAAATAATGAAACGTGGTAAATATATGCCGCGCACGTGCATTTTGTTTTGCACGTCACGCAAAAATAATTAAAAAGGGAATGCAACACGAGGACTTGCCAGGAGGTCACCCATCCTAGTACTACTATCGCCCAAGCACGCTTAACTTTGGAGTTCTAGTGGGATCCGGTGCTTTAGTGCTGGTATGATCGTATCCGACATGTTACCCCCGTCTTCGTCCCTTATGTTTGCCCCTCCCAGCTGCACTACACAGACGATTGCACTTTGCTGTGCCCGCCGCTACACGCGTGAATAATGAGCAATGAGCTAAAACTTACCGCAAACGTGCAAAATAATGAAACGTGGTAAATATATGCCGCGCACGTGCATTTTGTTTTGCACGTCACGCAAAAATAATTAAAAAGGGAATGCAACAAAAAGACTTCCCAGGTGGTCACCCATCCTAGTACTACTCTTGCCCAAGCACGCTTAACTTTGGAGTTCTAATGGGATCCGGTGCTTTAGTGCTGCTATGATCGCATCTGACATGTTACCCCCGTCTTCGTCCCTTATGCTTGCCCCTCCTAGCTCCACTACAAAGACGATTATACTTTGCTTTGCCCGCCGCTACACGCGTAAATAATGAGCAATGAGCTAAAACTTACCGCAAACGTGCAAAATAATGAAACATGGTAAATATATGCCGCGCACGTGCGTTTTGTTTTGCACGTCACACAAAAATAATTAAAAAGGGAATGCAACACAAGGACTTCCCAGGAGGTCACCCATCATAGTACTACTCTCGCCAAGCACGCTTAACTTCGGAGTTCAGATGGGATCCGGTGCTTTAGTGCTGGTATGATCGCATCCGACATGTTACCCCCGTCTTCGTCCCTTATGCTTGCCCCTCCCAGCCCCACTACAAAGACGATTATACTTTGCTTTGCCCGCCGCTACACGCGTGAATAATGAGCAACGAGCTAAAACTTACCGCAAACGTGCAAAATAATGAAACATGGTAAATATATGCCGCGCACGTGCGTTTTTTTGCACGTCACGCAAAAATAATTAAAAAGGGAATGGAACACGAGGACTTCCCAAAAGGTCACCCATCCTAGTACTACTCTCACCCAAGCACGCTTAACTTTGGAGTTCTGATGGGATCCGGTGATTTAGTGCTGGTATGATTACATCTGACATGTTTCCCCCGTATTCGTCCCTTATGCTTGCCCCTCCCAGCCCCACTACAAAGACGATTGTACTTTGCTTTGCCCGCCGCTACCCTTGTGAATAATAAGCAACGAGCTAAAACTTGCCGCAAACGTGCAAAATAATGAAACATGGTAAATATATGCCGCGCACATGCGTTTTGTTTTGCACGTCACGCAAAAATAATTAAAAAGGGAATGCAACACGAGGACTTCCCAGGAGGTCACCCATCCTAGTACTACTCTCGTCCAAGCATGCTTAACTTCGGAGTTTTGATGGGATCCGATGCTTTAGTGCTGGTATAATCGCATCCGACATGATACCCCCGTCTTCGTCCCTTATGCTTGCCCCTCCCAGCTCCACTACGAAGACGATTGCACTTTGCTTTGCCCGCCGCTACACGCGTGAATAATGAGCAACGAGCTAAAACTTGCCGCAAACGTGGTAAATATATGTCGCGCACGAGCGTTTTGTTTTGCACGTCACGCAAAAATAATTAAAAAGGGAATGCAACACGAGGACTTCCCAAGAGGTCATCCATCCTAGTACTACTCTCGCCCAATGACGCTTAACTTCGGAGTTCTGATGGGATCCGGTGCTTTAGTGCTGGTATTATCGCATCCGACATGTTACGCCCGTCTTC
Source organism: Triticum monococcum (assembly GCA_034509565.1). Taxonomy (NCBI): domain Eukaryota; kingdom Viridiplantae; phylum Streptophyta; class Magnoliopsida; order Poales; family Poaceae; genus Triticum; species Triticum monococcum. The sequence continues at coordinate 36,491,157 of CM067841.1, read as the reverse complement.
GTCCCTTATGCTTGCCCCTCCCAGCTCCACTACAAAGACGATTGTACTTTGCTTTGCCCGCCGCTACACGCGTGAATAATGAGCAACGAGCTAAAACTTACCGCAAACGTGCAAAATAATGAAACGTGGTAAATATATGCCGCGCACGTGCGTTTTGTTTTGCACGTCATGCAAAAATAATTAAAAAGGGAATGCAACACGGGGACTTCCCAGGAGGTATGGGATCCGGTGCTTTAGTGCTGGTATGATCGCATCCGACATGTTACCCCCGTCTTCGTCCCTTATGCTTGCCCCTCCCAGCTCCACTACACACACGGTTGCACTTTGCTTTGCCCGCCGCTACACACGTGAATAATGAGCAACGAGCTAAAACTTACCGCAAACGTGCAAAATAATGAAACGTGGTAAATATATGCCGCGCACGTGCGTTTTGTTTTGCACATCACGCAAAAATAATTAAAAAGGAAATGCAACACGAGGACTTCCCAGGAGGTCACCGATCCTAGTACTACTCTCGCCCAAGCACGCTTAACTTTGGAGTTCTGATGGGATCCGATGCTTTAGTGCTGGTATGATCGCATCCGACATGTTACCCCCGTCTTCGTCCCTTATGCTTGCCCCTCCCAGCTCCACTACACACACGGTTGCACTTTGCTTTGCCCGCCGCTACACGCGTGAATAATGAGCAACGAGCTAAAACTTACCGCAAACGTGCAAAATAATGAAACGTGGTAAATATATGCCGCACACGTGCGTTTTGTTTTGCACGTCACGCAAAAATAATTAAAAAGGGAATGCAACACGAGGACTTACCAGGAGGTCACCCATCCTAGTACTACTCTCGCCCAAGCACGCTTAACTTCGGAGTTCTGATGGGATCCGGTGCTTTAGTGCTGGTATGATCGCATCCGACATGTTACCCCAGTCTTCGTCCCTTATGCTTGCCCCTCCCAGCTCCACTACACACACGGTTGCACTTTGCTTTGCCCGCCGCTACACGCGTGAATCATGAGCAACGAGCTAAAACTTACCGCAAACGTGCGAAATAATGAAACGTGGTAAATATATGCCGCGCACGTGCATTTTGTTTTGCACGTCACGCAAAAATAATTAAAAAGGGAATGCAACACGAGGACTTCCCAGGAGGTCACCGATCCTAGTACTACTCTCGCCCAAGCACGCTTAACTTCAGAGTTCTGATGGGATCCGGTGCTTTAGTGGTGGTATGATCACATCCGACATGTTACCCCCGTCTTCGTCCCTTATGCTTGCCCCTCCCAGCTCCACTACACACACGGTTGCACTTTGCTTTGCCCGCCGCTACATGCTTGAATAATGAGCAACGAGCTAAAACTTACCGCAAACGTGCAAAATAATGAAACGTGGTAAATATATGCCGCGCACGTGCGTTTTGTTTTGCACGTCACGCAAAAATAATTAAAAAGGGAATGCAACACGGGGACTTCCCAGGAGGTCACCCATCCTAGTACTACTCTCGCCCAAGCATGCTTAACTTCGGAGTTCTGATGGGATCCGGTGCTTTAGTGCTGGTATGATCGCATCCAACACGTTACCCCCATCTTCATCCCTTATGCTTGCCCCTCTCAGCTCCACTACACACACGGTTGCACTTTGCTTTGCCCGCCGCTACACGTGTGAATAATGAGCAACGAGCTAAAACTTACCGCAAACGTGCAAAATAATGAAACGTGGTAAATATATGCCGCGCACGTGCGTTTTGTTTTGCACATCACGCAAAAATAATTAAAAAGGGAATGCAACACGAGGGCTTCCCAGGAGGTCACCCATCCTAGTACTACTCTCGCCCAAGCACGCTTAACTTCGAAGTTCTGATGGGATCCGGTGCTTTAGTGCTAGTATGATCGCATCCGACATGTTACCCCCGTCTTCGTCCCTTATGCTTGCCCCTCCCAGCTCCACTACACACACGGTTGCACTTTGCTTTGCCCGCCGCTACACGCGTGAATAATGAGCAACGAGCTAAAACTTACCGCAAACGTGCAAAATAATGAAACGTGGTAAATATATGCCGTGCACGTGCGTTTTGTTTTGCACGTCACGCAAAAATAATTAAAAAGGGAATGCAACACGAGCACTTCCCAGGAGGTCACCCATCCTAGTACTACTCTCGCCCAAGCACGCTTAACTTCGGAGTTCTGATGGGATCCGGTGCTTTAGTGCTGGTATGATCGCATCCGACATGTTACCCCCGTCTTCGTCCCTTATGCTTGCCCCTCCCAGCTCCACTACACACACGGTTGCACTTTGCTTTGCCCGCCGCTACACGCGTGAATAATGAGCAACGAGCTAAACTTATCGCAAACGTGCAAAATAATTAAACATGGTAAATATATGCCGCGCACGTGCGTTTTGTTTTGCACGTCACGCAAAAATAATTAAAAAGGTTATGCAACACGAGGACTTCCAGGAGGTCACCCATCCTAGTACTACTCTCGCCCAAGCACGCTTAACTTCGGAGTTCTGCTGGGATCAGGTGCTTTAGTGCTGGTATGATCGCATCCGACATGTTACCCCCGTCTTCGTCCCTTATGCTTGCCCCTCCCAGCTCCACTACACACACGGTTGCACTTTGCTTTGCCCGCCGCTACACGCTTGAATAATGAGGAACGAGCTAAAACTTACCGCAAACGTGCAAAATAGTGAAACATGGTAAATATATGCCGCGCACGTGCGTTTTGTTTTGCACGTCACGCAAAAATAATTAAAAAGGGAATGCAACACGGGGACTTCCCAGGAGGTCACCCATACTAGTACTACTCTCGCCCAAGCACACTTAACTTCGGAGTTCTGATGGGATCCGGTGCTTTAGTGCTGGTATGATCGCATCTGACATGTTACCCCCGTCTTCATCCCTTATGCTTGCCCCTCCCAGCTCCACTACACACACGGTTGCACTTTGCTTTGCCCGCCGCTACACGCGTGAATAATGAGCAACGAGCTAAAACTTACCACAAACGTGCAAAATAATGAAACGTGGTAAATATATGCCGCGCTCGTGCGTTTTGTTTTGCACATCACGCAAAAATAATTAAAAAGAGAATGCAACACGAGGGCTTCCCAGGAGGTCACCCATCCTAGTACTACTCTCGCCCAAACACGCTTAACTTTGGAGTTCTGATGGGATCGGATGCTTTAGTGCTGGTATGATCGCATCCAACATGTTACCCCCGTCTTCGTCCCTTATGCTTGCCCCTCCCAGCTCCACTACACACACGGTTGCACTTTGCTTTGCCCGCCGCTACACGCGTGAATAATGAGCAACGAGCTAAAACTTACCACAAACGTGCAAAATAATGAAACGTGGTAAATATATGCCGCGCACGTGCGTTTTGTTTTGCACGTCACGCAAAAATAATTAAAAAGGGAATGCAACACGAGGACTTCCCAGGAGGTCACCCATCCTAGTACTACTCTCGGCCAAGCATGCTTAACTTCGGAGTTCTGATGGTATCCGGTGCTTTAGTGCTGGTATGATCGCATCCGACATGTTACCCCCGTCTTCGTCCCTTATGCTTGCCCCTCCAAGCTCCACTACACACACGGTTGCACTTTGCTTTGCCCGCCGCTACACGCGTGAATAATGAGCAACGAGCTAAAACTTAACGCAAACGTGCAAAATAATGAAACGTGGTAAATATATGCCGCGCTCGTGCGTTTTGTTTTGCATGTCACGCAAAAATAATTAAAAAGGGAATGCAACACGAGGACTTCCCGGGAGGTCACCCATCCTAGTACTACTCTCGCCCAAGTACTCTTAACTTCGAAGTTCTAATGAGATCCGGTGCTTTAGTGCTGGTATGATCGCATCCGACATGTTACCCCCGTCTTCGTCCCTTATGCTTGCCCCTCCCAGCTCCACTACACACACGGTTGCACTTTGCTTTGCCCGCCGCTACACGCGTGAATAATGAGCAACGAGCTAAAACTTACCGCAAACATGCAAAATAATGAAACGTGGTAAATGTATGCCACGCACGTGCGTTTTGTTTTGCACGTCACGCAAAAATAATTAAAAAGGGAATGCAACACGAGGACTTCCCAGCAGGTCACCCATCCTAGTACTACTCTCGCCCAAGCACGCTTAACTTCGGAGTTCTGATGGGACCCGGCGCTTTAGTGCTGGTATGATCGCATCCGGCATGTTACCCCCGTCTTCGTCCCTTATGCTTGCCCCTCCCAGCTCCAGTACACACACGGTTGCACTTTGCTTTGCCCACCGCTACACGCGTGAATAATGAGCAACGAGCTAAAACTTACCGCAAACGTGCAAAATAATGAAACGTGGTAAATATATGCCGCGCACGCGCGTTTTGTTTTGCACGTCACGCAAAAATAATTAAAAAGGGAATGCAACACAAGGACTTCCCAGCAGGTCACCCATCCTAGTACTACTCTCGCCCAAGCACGCTTAACTTCGGAGTTCTGATGGGATCCGGTGCTTTAGTGCTGGTATGATCGCATCCGACATGTTACCCCCGTCTTCGTCCCTTATGCTTGCCCCTCCAAGCTCCACTACACACACAGTTGCACTTTGCTTTGCCCACCGCTACACGCGTGAATAATGAGCAACGAGCTAAAACTTACCGCAAACGTGCAAAATAATGAAACGTGGTAAATATATGCCGCGCACGTGCATTTTGTTTTGCACGTCACGCAAAAATAATTAAAGAGGGAATGCAACACGAGGACTTCCCAGGAGGTCACCCATCCTAGTACTACTCTCGCCCAAGCACGCTTAACTTCGGAGTTCTGATGGGATCCGGTGCTTTAGTGCTGGTATGATTGCATCCAACATGTTACCCCCGTCTTCGTCCCTTATGCTTGCCCCTCCCAGCTCCACTACACACACGGTTGCACTTTGCTTTGCCCGCCGCTACACGCGTGAATAATGAGCAACGAGCTAAAACTTATCGCAAACGTGCAAAATAATGAAACGTGGTAAATATATGCCGCGCACGTGCGTTTTGTTTTGCACGTCACGCAAAAATAATTAAAAAGGGAATGCAACACGAGGACTTCCCAGGAGGTCACCCATCCTAATACTACTCTCGCCCAAGCACGCTTAACTTCGGAGTTCTGATGGGATCCGGTGTTTTAGTGCTGGTATGATCGCATCCGACATGTTACCCCCGTCTTCGTCCCTTATGCTTGCCCCTCCCAGCTCCACTACACACATGGTTGCACTTTGCTTTGCCCGCCGCTACACGCGTGAATCATGAGCAACGAGCTAAAACTTACCGCAAACGTGCAAAATAATGAAACGTGGTAAATATATGCCGCGCACGTGCGTTTTGTTTTGCACGTCACGCAAAAATAATTAAAAAGGGAATGCAACACGAGGACTTCCTAGCAGGTCACCCATCCTAGTACTACTCTCGCCCAAGCACGCTTAACTTCAGAGTTCTGATGGGATCCGGTGCTTTAGTGCTGGTATGATCGCATCCGACATGTTACCCCCGTCTTCGTCCCTTATGCTTGCCCCTCCAAGCTCCACTACACACACAGTTGCACTTTGCTTTGCCCGCCGCTACACGCGTGAATAATGAGCAACGAGCTAAAACTTACCGCAAACATGCAAAATAATGAAACGTGGTAAATATATGCCGCGCACGTGCGTTTTGTTTTGCACGTCACGCAAAAATAATTAGAAAGGGAATGCAACACGAGGACTTCCCAGGAGGTCACCCATCCTAGTACTACTCTCGTCCAAGCACGCTTAACTTCGGAGTTCTGATGGTATCCGGTGCTTTAGTGCTGGTATGATCGCATCCGACATGTTACCCCCGTCTTCGTCCCTTATGCTTGCCCCTCCAAGCTCCACTACACACACGGTTGCACTTTGCTTTGCCCGCCGCTACACGCGTGAATAATGAGCAACGAGCTAAAACTTACCGCAAACGTGCAAAATAATGAAACGTGGTAAATATATGCCGCGCACGTGCGTTTTGTTTTGCACGTCACGCAAAAATAATTAAAAAGGAAATGCTACACGAGGACTTCCCAGGAGGTCACCCATCCTAGTACTACTCTCGCCCAAGCACGCTTAACTTCGGAGTTCTGATGGGATCCGGTGCTTTAGTGCTGGTATGATTGCATCCAACATGTTACCCCCGTCTTCGTCCCTTATGCTTGCCCCTCCCAGCTCCACTACACACACAGTTGCACTTTGCTTTGCCCGCCGCTACACGCGTGAATAATGAGCAACGAGCTAAAACTTATCGCAAACGTGCAAAATAATGAAACGTGGTAAATATATGCCGCGCATGTGCGTTTTGTTTTGCACGTCACGCAAAAATAATTAAAAAGGGAATGCAACACGAGGACTTCCCAGGAGGTCACCCATCCTAGTACTACTCTCGCCCAAGCACGCTTAACTTCGGAGTTCTGATGGGATCCGGTGTTTTAGTGCTGGTATGATCGCATCCGACATGTTACCCCCGTCTTCGTCCCTTATGCTTGCCCCTCCCAGCTCCACTACACACACGGTTGCACTTTGCTTTGCCCGCCGCTACACGCGTGAATCATGAGCAACGAGCTAAAACTTACCGCAAACGTGCAAAATAATGAAACGTGGTAAATATATGCCGCGCACGTGCGTTTTGTTTTGCACGTCACGCAAAAATAATTAAAAAGGGAATGCAACACGAGGACTTCCTAGCAGGTCACCCATCCTAGTACTACTCTCGCCCAAGCACGCTTAACTTCGGAGTTCTGATGGGATCCGGTGCTTTAGTGCTGGTATGATCGCATCCGACATGTTACCCCCGTCTTCGTCCCTTATGCTTGCCCCTCCAAGCTCCACTACACACACAGTTGCACTTTGCTTTGCCCGCCGCTACACGCGTGAATAATGAGCAACGAGCTAAAACTTACCGCAAACATGCAAAATAATGAAACGTGGTAAATATATGCCGCGCACGTGCGTTTTGTTTTGCACGTCACGCAAAAATAATTAGAAAGGGAATGCAACACGAGGACTTCCCAGGAGGTCACCCATCCTAGTACTACTCTCGTCCAAGCACGCTTAACTTCGGAGTTCTGATGGTATCCGGTGCTTTAGTGCTGGTATGATCGCATCCAACATGTTACCCCGTCTTCGTCCCTTATGCTTGCCCCTCCAAGCTCCACTACACACACGGTTGCACTTTGCTTTGCCCGCCGCTACACGCGTGAATAATGAGCAACGAGCTAAAACTTATCGCAAACGTGCAAAATAATGAAACGTGGTAAATATATGCCGCGCACGTGCGTTTTGTTTTGCACGTCACGCAAAAATAATTAAAAAGGAAATGCTACACGAGGACTTCCCAGGAGGTCACCCATCCTAGTACTACTCTCGCCCAAGCACGCTTAACTTCGAAGTTCTAATGGGATCCGGTGCTTTAGTGCTGGTATGATCGCATCCGACATGTTACCCCCGTCTTCGTCCCTTATGCTTGCCCCTCCCAGCTCCACTACACACACGGTTGCACTTTGCTTTGCCCGCCGCTACACGCGTGAATCATGAGCAACGAGCTAAAACTTACCGCAAACATGCAAAATAATGAAACGTGGTAAATATATGCCGCGCACGTGCGTTTTGTTTTGCACGTCACGCAAAAATAATTAAAAAGGGAATGCAACACGAGGACTTCCCAAGAGGTCACCCATCCTAGTACTACTCTCGCCCAAGCACGCTTAACTTCGGAGTTCTAATGGGATCCGGTGCTTTAGTGCTGGTATGATCGCATCCGACATGTTACCCCCGTCTTCGTCCCTTATGCTTGCCCCTCCCGGCTCCACTACACACACGGTTGCACTTTGCTTTGCCCGCCGCTACACGCGTGAATCATGAGCAACGAGCTAAAACTTACCGCAAACATGCAAAATAATGAAACGTGGTAAATATATGCCGCGCACGTGCGTTTTGTTTTGCACGTCACGCAAAAATAATTAAAAAGGGAATGCAACACGAGGACTTCCCAGGAGGTCACCCATCCTAGTACTACTCTCGCCCAAGCACGCTTAACTTCGGAGTTCTGATGGGATCCGGTTCTTTAGTGCTGGTATGATCGCATCCGACATGTTACCCCCGTCTTCGTCCCTTATGCTTGCCCCTCCCAGCTCCACTACACACACGGTTGCACTTTGCTTTGCCCGCCGCTACACGCGTGAATCATGAGCAACGAGCTAAAACTTACCGCAAACGTGCAAAATAATGAAACGTGGTAAATATATGCCGCGCACGTGCGTTTTGTTTTGCACGTCACGCAAAAATAATTAAAAAGGGAATGCAACACGAGGACTTCCCAGGAGGTCACCCATCCTAGTACTACTCTCGCCCAAGCACGCTTAACTTCGGAGTTCTGATGGGATCCGGTGCTTTAGTGCTGGTATGATCGCATCGACATGTTACCCCCGTCTTCGTCCCTTATACTTGCCCCTCCCAGCTCCACTACACACACGGTTGCACTTTGCTTTGCCCGCCGCTACACGCGTGAATAATGAGCAACGAGCTAAAACTTACCGCAAACGTGCAAATTAATGAAACGTGGTAAATATATGCCGCGCACGTGCGTTTTGTTTTGCACGTCACGCAAAAATAATTAAAAAGGGAATGCAACACAAGGACTTCCCAGCAGGTCACCCATCCTAGTACTACTCTCGCCGAAGCACGCTTAACTTCGGAGTTCTGATGGGATCCGGTGCTTTAGTGCTGGTATGATCGCATCCGACATGTTACCCCCGTCTTCGTCCCTTATGCTTGCCCCTCCCAGCTCCACTACACACACGGTTGCACTTTGCTTTGTCCGCCGCTACACGCGTGAATCATGAGCAACGAGCTAAAACTTACCGCAAACGTGCAAAATAATGAAACGTGGTAAATATATGCCGCGCACGTGTGTTTTGTTTTGCACGTCACACAAAAATAATTAAAAAGGGAATGCAACACGAGGACTTCCCAGGAGGTCACCCATCCTAGTACTACTCTCGCCCAAGCACGCTTAACTTCGGAGTTCTGATGGGATCCGGTTCTTTAGTGCTGGTATGATCGCATCCGACATGTTACCCCCGTCTTCGTCCCTTATGCTTGCCCCTCCCAGCTCCACTACACACACGGTTGCACTTTGCTTTGCCCGCCGCTACACGCGTGAATCATGAGCAACGAGCTAAAACTTACCGCAAACGTGCAAAATAATGAAACGTGGTAAATATATGCCGCGCACGTGCGTTTTGTTTTGCACGTCACGCAAAAATAATTAAAAAGGGAATGCAACACGAGGACTTCCCAGGAGGTCACCCATCCTAGTACTACTCTCGCCCAAGCACGCTTAACTTCGGAGTTCTGATGGGATCCGATGCTTTAGTGCTGGTATGATCGCATCCGACATGTTACCCCCGTCTTCGTCCCTTATGCTTGCCCCTCCCAGGTCCACTACACACACGGTTGCACTTTGCTTTGCCCGCCGCTACACGCGTGAATCATGAGCAACGAGCTAAAACTTACCGCAAACGTGCAAAATAATGTAACGTGGTAAATATATGCCGCACACGTGCGTTTTGTTTTGCACGTCACGCAAAAATAATTAAAAAGGGAATGCAACACGAGGACTTCCCAGGAGGTCACCAATCCTAGTACTACTCTCGCCCAAGCACGCTTAACTTCGGAGTTCTGATGGGATCCGGTGCTTTAGTGCTGGTATGATCGCATCCAACATGTTACCCCCGTCTTCGTCCCTTATGCTTGCCCCTCCCAGCTCCACTACACACACGGTTGCACTTTGCTTTGCCCGCCGCTACACGCGTGAATCATGAGCAACGAGCTAAAACTTACCGCAAACGTGCAAAATAATGAAACGTGGTAAATATATGCCGCGCGCGTGCGTTTGTTTTGCACGTCACGCAAAAATAATTAAAAAGGGAATGCAACACGAGGACTTCCCAGGAGGTCACCCATCCTAGTACTACTCTCGCCCAAGCACGCTTAACTTCGGAGTTCTGATGGGATCCGGTGCTTTAGTGCTGGTATGATCGCATCGGACATGTTACCCCCGTCTTCGTCCCTTATGCTTGCCCCTCCCAGCTCCACTACACATACGGTTGCACTTTGCTTTGCCCGCCGCTACACGCGTGAATCATGAGCAACGAGCTAAAACTTACCGCAAACATGCAAAATAATGAAACGTGGTAAATATATGCCGCGCACGTGCGTTTTGTTTTACACACATGCTTAACTTCGGAGTTCTGATGGGATCCGGTGCTTTAGTGCTGGTATGATCGCATCGGACATGTTACCCCCGTCTTCGTCCCTTATGCTTGCCCCTCCCAGCTCCACTACACACACGGTTGCACTTTGCTTTTCCCGCCGCTACACGCGTGAATCATGAGCAACGAGCTAAAACTTACCGCAAACATGCAAAATAATGAAACGTGGTAAATATATGCCGCGCACGTGCGTTTTGTTTTGCACGTCACGCAAAAATAATTAAAAAGGGAATGCAACACGAGGACTTCCCAGGAGGTCACCCATCCTAGTACTACTCTCGCCCAAGCACACTTAACTTCGGAGTTCTGATGGGATCCGGTGCTTTAGTGCTGGTATGATCGCATCCGACATGTTACCCCCGTCTTCGTCCCTTATGCTTGCCCCTCCCAGCTCCACTACACATACGGTTGCACTTTGCTTTGCCCGCCGCTACACGTGTGAATAATGAGCAACGAGCTAAAACTTACCGCAAACGTGCAAAATAATGAAACATGGTAAATATATGCCGCGCACGTGTGTTTTGTTTTGCACGTCACGTAAAATTAAATTAAAAAGGGAATGCAACACACGAGGACTTCCCAGGAGGTCACCCATTCTAGTACTACTCTCGCCCAAGCACGCTTAACTTTGGAGTTCTGATGGGATCCGGTGCTTTAGTGCTGGTATGATCGCATCCGACATGTTACCCCCGTCTTCGTCCCTTATGCTTGCCCCTCCCAGCTCCACTACACACACGGTTGCACTTTGCTTTGCCCGCCGCTACACGCGTGAATCATGAGCAACGAGCTAAAACTTACCGCAAACGTGCAAAATAATGAAACGTGGTAAATATATGCCGCGCACGTGTGTTTTGTTTTGCACGTCACGCAAAAATATTTAAAAAGGGAATGCAACACGAGGACTTCCCAGGAGGTCACCCATCCTAGTACTACTCTCGCCCAAGCACGCTTAACTTCGGAGTTCTGATGGGATCCGGTGCTTTAGTGCTGGTATGATCGCATCCGACATGTTACCCCCGTCTTCGTCCCTTATGATTGCCCCTCCCAGCTCCGCTACACACAGTTGCACTTTGCTTTGCCCGCCGCTACACGCGTGAATCATGAGCAACGAGCGAAAACTTACCGCAAACGTGCAAAATAATGAAACGTGGTAAATATATGCCGCGCACGTGCGTTTTGTTTTGCACGTCACGCAAAAATAATTAAAAAGGGAATGCAACACGAGGACTTCCCAGGAGGTCACCCATCCTAGTACTACTCTCGCCCAAGCACGCTTAACTTCGGAGTTCTGATGGGATCCGGTGCTTTAGTGCTGGTATGATCGCATCCGACATGTTACCCCCGTCTTCGTCCCTTATGCTTGCCCCTCCCAGCTCCACTACACATACGGTTGCACTTTGCTTTGCCCGCCGCTACACGTGTGAATAATGAGCAACGAGCTAAAACTTACCGCAAACGTGCAAAATAATGAAACGTGGTAAATATATGCCGCGCACGTGTGTTTTGTTTTGCACGTCACGTAAAATTAAATTAAAAAGGGAATGCAACACACGAGGACTTCCCAGGAGGTCACCCATTCTAGTACTACTCTCGCCCAAGCACGCTTAACTTTGGAGTTCTGATGGGATCCGGTGCTTTAGTGCTGGTATGATCGCATCCGACATGTTACCCCCGTCTTCGTCCCTTATGCTTGCCCCTCCCAGCTCCACTACACACACGGTTGCACTTTGCTTTGCCCGCCGCTACACGCGTGAATCATGAGCAACGAGCTAAAACTTACCGCAAACGTGCAAAATAATGAAACGTGGTAAATATATGCCGCGCACGTGTGTTTTGTTTTGCACGTCACGCAAAAATATTTAAAAAGGGAATGCAACACGAGGACTTCCCAGGAGGTCACCCATCCTAGTACTACTCTCGCCCAAGCGCGCTTAACTTCGGAGTTCTGATGGGATCCGGTGCTTTAGTGCTGGTATGATCGCATCCGACATGTTACCCCCGTCTTCGTCCCTTATACTTGCCCCTCCCAGCTCCACTACACACACGGTTGCACTTTGCTTTGCCCGCCGCTACACGCGTGAATAATGAGCAACGAGCTAAAACTTACCGCAAACGTGCAAAATAATGAAACGTGGTAAATATATGCCGCGCACGTGTGTTTTGTTTTGCACGTCACGCAAAAATATTTAAAAAGGGAATGCAACACGAGAACTTCCCAGGAGGTCACCCATCCTAGTACTACTCTCGCCCAAGCACGCTTAACTTCGGAGTTCTGATGGGATCCGGTGCTTTAGTGCTGGTATGATCGCATCCGACATGTTACCCCCGTCTTCGTCCCTTATGCTTGCCCCTCCCAGCTCCGCTACACACAGTTGCACTTTGCTTTGCCCGCCGCTACACGCGTGAATCATGAGCAACGAGCGAAAACTTACCGCAAACGTGCAAAATAATGAAACGTGGTAAATATATGCCGCGCACGTGCGTTTTGTTTTGCACGTCACGCAAAAATAATTAAAAAGGGAATGCAACACGAGGACTTTCCAGGAGGTCACCCATCCTAGTACTACTCTCGCCCAAGCACGCTTAACTTCGGAGTTCTGATGGGATCCGGTGCTTTAGTGCTGGTATGATCGCATCCGACATGTTACCCCCGTCTTCGTCCCTTATGCTTGCCCCTCCCAGCTCCCTACACACACGGTTGCACTTTGCTTTGCCCGCCGCTACACGCGTGAATCATGAGCAACGAGCTAAAACTTACCGCAAACGTGCAAAATAATGAAACGTGGTAAATATATGCCGCGCACGTGCATTTTGTTTTGCACGTCACGCAAAAATAATTAAAAAGGGAATGCAACACGAGGACTTCCCAGGAGGTCACCCATCCTAGTACTACTCTCGCCCAAGCACGCTTAACTTCGGAGTTCTAATGGGATCCGGTGCTTTAGTGCTGGTATGATCGCATCCGACATGTTATCCCCGTCTTCGTCCCTTATGCTTGCCCCTCCCAGCTCCACTACACACACGGTTGCACTTTGCTTTGCCCGCCGCTACACGCGTGAATCATGAGCAACGAGCTAAAACTTACCGCAAACATGCAAAATAATGAAACGTGGTAAATATATGCCGCGCACGTGCGTTTTGTTTTGCACGTCACGCAAAAATAATTAAAAAGGGAATGCAACACGAGGACTTCCCAGGAGGTCACCCATCCTAGTACTACTCTCGCCCAAGCATGCTTAACTTCGGAGTTCTGATGGGATCCGGTGCTTTAGTGCTGGTATGATCGCATCCGACATGTTACCCCCGTCTTCGTCCCTTATGCTTGCCCCTCCCAGCTCCACTACACACACGGTTGCACTTTGCTTTGCCCGCCGCTACACGCGTGAATCATGAGCAACGAGCTAAAACTTACCGCAAACGTGCAAAATAATGAAACGTGGTAAATATATGCCGCGCACGTGCGTTTTGTTTTGCACGTCACGCAAAAATAATTAAAAAGGGAATGCAACACGAGGACTTCCCAGGAGGTCACCCATCCTAGTACTACTCTCACCCAAGCACGCTTAACTTCGGAGTTCTGATGGGATCCGGTTCTTTAGTGCTGGTATGATCGCATCCGACATGTTACCCCCGTCTTCGTCCCTTATGCTTGCCCCTCCCAGCTCCACTACACACACGGTTGCACTTTGCTTTGCCCGCCGCTACACGCGTGAATCACGAGCAACGAGCTAAAACTTACCGCAAACGTGCAAAATAATGAAACGTGGTAAATATATGCCGCGCACGTGCGTTTTGTTTTGCACGTCACGCAAAAATAATTAAAAAGGGAATGCAACACGAGGACTTCCCAGGAGGTCACCCATCCTAGTACTACTCTCGCCCAAGCACGCTTAACTTCGGAGTTCTGATGGGATCCGGTTCTTTAGTGCTGGTATGATCGCATCCGACATGTTACCCCCGTCTTCGTCCCTTATGCTTGCCCCTCCCAGCTCCACTACACACATGGTTGCACTTTGCTTTGCCCGCCGCTACACGCGTGAATCATGAGCAACGAGCTAAAACTTACCGCAAACGTGCAAAATAATGAAACGTGGTAAATATATGCCGCGCATGTGCGTTTTGTTTTGCACGTCACGCAAAAATAATTAAAAAGGGAACGCAACACGAGGACTTCCCAGGAGGTCACCCATCCTAGTACTACTCTCGCCCAAGCTCGCTTAACTTTGGAGTTCTGATGAGATCCGGTGCTTTAGTGCTGGTATGATCGCATCCGACATGTTACCCCCGTCTTCGTCCCTTATGCTTGCCCATCCCAGCTCCACTACACACACGGTTGCACTTTGCTTTGCCCGCCGCTACACGCATGAATCATGAGCAACGAGCTAAAACTTACCGCAAACGTGCAAAATAATGAAACGTGGTAAATATATGCCGCGCGCGTGCGTTTTGTTTTGCACGTCATGCAAAAATAATTAAAAAGGGAATGCAACACGAGGACTTCCCAGGAGGTCACCCATCCTAGTACTACTCTCGCCCAAGCACGCTTAACTTCGGAGTTTTGATGGGATCCGGTGCTTTAGTGCTGGTATGATCGCATCCGACATGTTACCCCCGTCTTCGTCCCTTATACTTGCCCCTCCCAGCTCCACTACACATACGGTTGCACTTTGCTTTGCCCGCCGCTACACGCGTGAATCATGAGCAACGAGCTAAAACTTACCGCAAACGTGCAAAATAATGAAACGTGGTAAATATATGCCGCGCACGTGTGTTTTGTTTTGCACGTCACGCAAAATTAAATTAAAAAGGGAATGCAACACACGAGGACTTCCCAGGAGGTCACCCATCCTAGTACTACTCTCGCCCAAGCACGCTGAACTTCGGAGTTCTGATGGGATCCGGTGCTTTAGTGCTGGTATGATCGCATCCGACATGTTACCCCCGTCTTCGTCCCTTATGCTTGCCCCTCCCAGCTCCACTACACACACGGTTGCACTTTACTTTGCCCGCCGCTACACGCGTGAATCATGAGCAACGAGCTAAAACTTACCGCAAACGTGCAAAATAATGAAACGTGGTAAATATATGCCGCGCACGTGTGTTTTGTTTTGCACGTCACGCAAAAATAATTAGAAAGGGAATGCAACACGAGGACTTCCCAGGAGGTCACCCATCCTAGTACTACTCTCACCCAAGCACGCTTAACTTCGAAGTTCTGATGGGATCCGGTGCTTTAGTGCTAGTATGATCGCATCAGACATGTTACCCCCGTCTTCGTCCCTTATGCTTGCCCCTCCCAGCTCCACTACACACACGGTTGCACTTTGCTTTGCCCGCCGCTACACGCGTGAATAATGAGCAACGAGCTAAAACTTACCGCAAACGTGCAAAATAATGAAACGTGGTAAATATATGCCGCGCACGTGTGTTTTGTTTTGCACGTCACGCAAAAATAATTAAAAAGGGAATGCAACACACGAGGACTTCCCAGGAGGTCACCCATCCTAGTACTACTCTCGCCCAAGCACGCTTAACTTCAGAGTTCTGATGGGATCCGGTGCTTTAGTGCTGGTATGATCGCATCCGACATGTTACCCCCGTCTTCTTCCCTTATGCTTGCCCCTCCCAGCTCCACTACACACACGGTTGCACTTTGCTTTGCCCGCCGCTACACGCGTGAATCATGAGCAACGAGCTAAAACTTACCGCAAACGTTCAAAATAATGAAACGTGGTAAATATATGCCGCGCACGTGCGTTTTGTTTTGCACGTCACGCAAAAATAATTAAAAAGGGAATGCAACACGCGGACTTCCCAGGAGGTCACCCATCCTAGTACTACTCTCGCCCAAGCACGCTTAACTTCGGAGTTCTGATGGGATCCGGTGCTTTAGTGCTGGTATGATCGCATCCGACATGTTACCCCCGTCTTCGTCCCTTATGCTTGCCCCTCCCAGCTCCACTACACACACGGTTGCACTTTGCTTTGCCCGCCGCTACACGCGTGAATCATGAGCAACGAGCTAAAACTTACCGCAAACGAGCAAAATAATGAAACGTGGTAAATATATGCCGCGCACGTGCGTTTTGTTTTGCACGTCACGCAAAAATAATTAAAAAGGGAATGCAACACAAGGACTTCCCAGGAGGTCACCCATCCTAGTACTACTCTCGCCCAAGCACGCTTAACTTCGGAGTTCTGATGGGATCCGGTGCTTTAGTGCTGGTATGATCGCATCCGACATGTTACCCCCGTCTTCGTCCCTTATGCTTGCCCCTCCCAGCTCCACTACACACACGGTTGCACTTTGCTTTGCCCGCCGCTACACGCGTGAATCATGAGCAACGAGCTAAAACTTACCGCAAACGTGCAAAATAATGAAACGTGGTAAATATATGCCGCGCACGTGTGTTTTGTTTTGCACGTCACGCAAAAATAATTAAAAAGGGAATGCAACACGAGGACTTCCCAGGAGGTCACCCATCCTAGTACTACTCTCGCCCAAGCACGCTTAACTTCGGAGTTCTGATGGGATCCGGTTCTTTAGTGCTGGTATGATCGCATCCGACATGTTACCCCCGTCTTCGTCCCTTATGCTTGCCCCTCCCAGCTCCACTACACACACGGTTGCACTTTGCTTTGCCCGCCGCTACACGCGTGAATCATGAGCAACGAGCTAAAACTTACCGCAAACGTGCAAAATAATGAAACGTGGTAAATATATGCCGCGCACGTGCGTTTTGTTTTGCACGTCATGCAAAAATAATTAAAAAGGGAATGCAACACGAGGACTTCCCAGGAGGTCACCCATCCTAGTACTACTCTCGCCCAAGCACGCTTAACTTCGGAGTTTTGATGGGATCCGGTGCTTTAGTGCTGGTATGATCGCATCCGACATGTTACCCCCGTCTTCGTCCCTTATACTTGCCCCTCCCAGCTCCACTACACATACGGTTGCACTTTGCTTTGCCCGCCGCTACACGCGTGAATCATGAGCAACGAGCTAAAACTTACCGCAAACGTGCAAAATAATGAAACGTGGTAAATATATGCCGCGCACGTGTGTTTTGTTTTGCACGTCACGCAAAATTAAATTAAAAAGGGAATGCAACACACGAGGACTTCCCAGGAGGTCACCCATCCTAGTACTACTCTCGCCCAATCACGCTTAACTTCGGAGTTCTGATGGGATCCGGTGCTTTAGTGCTGGTATGATCGCATCCGACATGTTACCCCCGTCTTCGTCCCTTATGCTTGCCCCTCCCAGCTCCACTACACACACGGTTGCACTTTGCTTTGCCCGCCGCTACACGCGTGAATCATGAGCAACGAGCTAAAACTTACCGCAAACGTGCAAAATAATGAAACGTGGTAAATATATGCCGCGCACGTGTGTTTTGTTTTGCACGTCACGCAAAAATAATTAAAAAGGGAATGCAACACGAGGACTTCCCAGGAGGTCACCCATCCTAGTACTACTCTCGCCCAAGCACGATTAACTTTGGAGTTCTGATGGGATCCGGTGCTTTAGTGCTGGTATGATCGCATCCGACATGTTACCCCCGTCTTCGTCCCTTATGCTTGCCCCTCCCAGGTCCACTACACACACGGTTGCACTTTGCTTTGCCCGCCGCTACACGCGTGAATAATGAGCAACGAGGTAAAACTTACCGCAAACGTGCAAAATAATGAAACGTGGTAAATATATGCCGCGCACGTGAGTTTTGTTTTGCACGTCACGCAAAAATAATTAAAAAGGGAATGCAACACACGAGGACTTCCCAGGAGGTCCCCCATCCTAGTACTACTCTCGCCCAAGCACGCTTAACTTCGGAGTTCTGATGGGATTCGGTGCTTTAGTGCTGGTATGATCGCATCCGACATGTTACCCCCGTCTTCGTCCCTTATGGTTGCGCCTCCCAGCTCCGCTACACACACAGTTGCACTTTGCTTTGCCCGCCGCTACACGCGCGAATCATGAGCAACGAGCTAAAACTTACCGTAAACGTGCAAAATAATGAAACGTGGTAAATATATGCCGCGCACGTGCGTTTTGTTTTGCACGTCACGCAAAAATAATTAAAAAGGGAATGCAACACAAGGACTTCCCAGGAGGTCACCCATCCTAGTACTACTCTTGCCCAAGCACACTTAACTTCGGAGTTCTAATGGGATCCGGTGCTTTAGTGCTGGTATGATCGCATCCGACATGTTACCCCCGTCTTCGTCCCTTATGCTTGCCCCTCCCAGCTCCACTACACACACGGTTGCACTTTGCTTTGCCCGCCGCTACACGCGTGAATCATGAGCAACGAGCTAAAACTTACCGCAAACGTGCAAAATAATGAAACGTGGTAAATATATGCCGCGCACGTGCGTTTTGTTTTGCACGTCACGCAAAAATAATTAAAAAAGGAATGCAACACGAGGACTTCCCACGAGGTCACCCATCCTAGTACTACTCTCGCCCAAGCACGCTTAACTTCGGAGTTCTGATGGGATCCGGTGCTTTAGTGCTGGTATGATCGCATCCGACATGTTACCCCCGTCTTCGTCCCTTATGCTTGCCCCTCCCAGCTCCCTACACACACGGTTGCACTTTGCTTTGCCCGCCGCTACACGCGTGAATCATGAGCAACGAGCTAAAACTTACAGCAAACGTGCAAAATAATGAAACGTGGTAAATATATGCCGCGCACGTGCGTTTTGTTTTGCACGTCACGCAAAAATAATTAAAAAGGGAATGCAACACGAGGACTTCCCAGAAGGTCACCCATCCTAGTACTACTCTCGCCCAAGCACGCTTAACTTCGGAGTTCTAATGGGATCCGGTGCTTTAGTGCTGGTATGATCGCATCCGACATGTTACCCCCGTCTTCGTCCCTTATGCTTGCCCCTCCCAGCTCCACTACACACACGGTTGCACTTTGCTTTGCCCGCCGCTACACGCGTGAATCATGAGCAACGAGCTAAAACTTACCGCAAACGTGCAAAATAATGAAACGTGGTAAATATATGCCGCGCACGTGCATTTTGTTTTGCACGTCACGCAAAAATAATTAAAAAGGGAATGCAACACGAGGACTTCCCAGGAGGTCACCCATCCTTGTACTACTCTCGCCCAAGGACGCTTAACTTCGGAGTTCTGATGGGATCCGGTGCTTTAGTGCTAGTATGATCGCATCCGACATGTTACCCCCGTCTTCGTCCCTTATGCTTGCCCCTCCCAGCTCCACTACACACACGGTTGCACTTTGCTTTGCCCGCCGCTACACGCGTGAATCATGAGCAACGAGCTAAAACTTACCGCAAACGTGCAAAATAATGAAACGTGGTAAATATATGCCGCGCACGTGCGTTTTGTTTTGCACGTCACGCAAAAATAATTAAAAAGGGAATGGAACACGAGGACATCACAGGAGGTCACCCATCCTAGTACTACTCTCGTCCAAGCACGCTTAACTTTGGAGTTCTGATGGGATCCGGTGCTTTAGTGCTGGTATGATCGCATCCAACGTGTTACCCCCGTCTTCGTCCCTTATGCTTGCCCCTCCCAGCTCCACTACACACACGGTTGCACTTTGCTTTGCCCGCCGCTACACGCGTGAATCATGAGCAACGAGCTAAAACTTACCGCAAACGTGCAAAATAATGAAACGTGGTAAATATATGCCGCGCACGTGCGTTTTGTTTTGCACGTCATGCAAAAATAATTAAAAAGGGAATGCAACATGAGGACTTCCCAGGAGGTCACCCATCCTAGTACTACTCTCGCCCAAGGACGCTTAACTTCGAAGTTCTGATGGGATCCGGTGCTTTAGTGCTGGTATGATCGCATCCGACATGTTACCCCCGTCTTCGTCCCTTATGCTTGCCCCTCCCAGCTCCACTACACACACGGTTGCACTTTGATTTACCCGCCGCTACACACGTGAATCATGAGCAACGAGCTAAAACTTACCGCAAACGTACAAAATAATGAAACGTGGTAAATATATGCCGCGCACGTGCGTTTTGTTTTGCACGTCACGCAAAAATAATTAAAAAGGGAATGCAACACGAGGACTTCCTAGGACTACTCTCGCCCAAGCACGCTTAACTTCGGAGTTCTGATAGGATCCGGTGCTTTAGTGCTGCTATGATCGCATCCGACATGTTACCCCCGTCTTCGTCCCTTATGCTTGCCCCTCCCAGCTCCACTACACACACGGTTGCACTTTGCTTTGCCCGCCGCTACACGCGTGAATCATGAGCAACGAGCTAAAACTTACCGCAAACGTGCAAAATAATGAAACGTGGTAAATATATGCCGCGCACGTGCGTTTTGTTTTGCACGTCACGCAAAAATAATTAAAAAGGGAATGCAACACGAGGACTTCCCAGGAGGTCACCCATCCTAGTAGTACTCTCGCCCAAGCACGCTTAACTTCGGAGTTCTGATGGGATCCGATGCTTTAGTGCTGGTATGATCGCATCCGACATGTTACCCCCGTCTTCGTCCCTTATGCTTGCCCCTCCCAGCTCCACTACACACACGGTTGCACTTTGCTTTGCCCGCCGCTACACGCGTGAATCATGAGCAACGAGCTAAAACTTACCGCAAACGTGCAAAATAATGAAACGTGGTAAATATATGCCGCGCACGTGCGTTTTGTTTTGCACGTCACGCAAAAATAATTAAAAAGGGAATGCAACACGAGGTCTTCCCAGGAGGTCACCCATCCTAGTACTACTCTCGCCCAAGCACACTTAACTTCGGAGTTCTGATGGGATCCGGTGCTTTAGTGCTGGTATGATCGCATCCGACATGTTACCCCCGTCTTCGTGCCTTATGCTTGCCCCTCCAAGCTCCACTACACACACGGTTGCACTTTGCTCTACCCGCCGCTACAGCGTGAATCATGAGCAACGAGCTAAAACTTACCGCAAACGTGCAAAATAATGAAACGTGGTAAATATATGTCGCGCACGTGCGTTTTGTTTTGCACGTCACGCAAAAATAATTAAAAAGGGAATGCAACACGAGGACTTCCCAGGAGGTCACCCATCCTAGTACTACTCTCGCCCAAGCACGCTTAACTTCGGAGTTCTGATGGGATCCTGTGCTTTAGTGCTGGTATGATCGCATCCAACATGTTACCCCCGTCTTCGTCCCTTATGCTTGCCCCTCCCAGCTCCACTACACACACGGTTGCACTTTGATTTGCCCGCCGCTACACACGTGAATCATGAGCAACGAGCTAAAACTTACCGCAAACGTGCACAATAATGAAACATGGTACATATATGCCGCGCACGTGCGTTTTGTTTTGCACGTCACGCAAAAATAATTAAAAAGGGAATGCAACACGAGGACTTCCCAGGACTACTCTCGCCCAAGCACGCTTAACTTCGGAGTTCTGATGGGATCCGGTGCTTTAGTGCTGGTATGATCGCATCCGACATGTTACCCCCGTCTTCATCCCGTATGCTTGCCCCTCCCAGCTCCACTACACACACGGTTGCACTTTGCTTTGCCCGCCGCTACACGCATGAATCATGAGCAACGAGCTAAAACTTACCGCAAACGTGCAAAATAATGAAACGTGGTAAATATATGCCGCGCACGTGCGTTTTGTTTTGCACGTCACGCAAAAATAATTAAAAAGGGAATGCAACACGAGGACTTCCCAGGAGGTCACCCAGCCTAGTAGTACTCTCGCCCAAGCACGCTTAACTTCGGAGTTCTGATGGGATCCGATGCTTTAGTGCTGGTATGATCGCATCCGACATGTTACCCCCGTCTTCGTTCCTTATGCTTGCCCCTCCCAGCGCCACTACACACACGGTTGCACTTTGCTTTGCCCGCCGCTACACGCGTGAATCATGAGCAACGAGCTAAAACTTACCGCAAACGTGCAAAATAATGAAACGTGGTAAATATATGCTGCGCACGTGCGTTTTGTTTTGCACGTCACGCAAAAATAATTAAAAAGGGAATGCAACACGAGGACTTCCCAGGACTACTCTCGCCCAAGCACGCTTAACTTCGGAGTTCTGATGGGATCCGGTGCTTTAGTGCTGGTATGATCGCATCCGACATGTTACCCCCGTCTTCGTCCCTTATGCTTGCCCCTCCCAGCTCCACTACACACACGGTTGCACTTTGCTTTGCCCGCCGCTACACGCGTGAATCATGAGCAACGAGCTAAAACTTACCGCAAACGTGCAAAATAATGAAACGTGGTAAATATATGCCGCGCACGTGCGTTTTGTTTTGCACGTCACGCAAAAATAATTAAAAAGGGAATGCAACACGAGGACTTCCCAGGAGGTCACCCAGCCTAGTAGTACTCTCGCCCAAGCACGCTTAACTTCAGAGTTCTGATGGGATCCGATGCTTTAGTGCTGGTATGATCGCATCCGACATGTTACCCCCGTCTTCGTCCCTTATGCTTGCCCCTCCCAGCGCCACTACACACACGGTTGCACTTTGCTTTGCCCGCCGCTACACGCGTGAATCATGAGCAACGAGCTAAAACTTACCGCAAACGTGCAAAATAATGAAACGTGGTAAATATATGCTGCGCACGTGCGTTTTGTTTTGCACGTCACGCAAAAATAATTAAAAAGGGAATGCAACACGAGGTCTTCCCAGGAGGTCACCCATCCTAGTACTACTCTCGCCCAAGCACGCTTAACTTCGGAGTTCTGATGGGATCCGGTGCTTTAGTGCTGGTATGATCGCATCCGACATGTTACCCCCGTCTTCGTGCCTTATGCTTGCCCCTCCAAGCTCCACTACACACACGGTAGCACTTTGCTTTACCCGCCGCTACACGCGTGAATCATGAGCAACGAGCTAAAACTTACCGCAAACTTGCAAAATAATGAAACGTGGTAAATATATGCCGCGCACGTGCGTTTTGTTTTGCACGTCACGCAAAAATAATTAAAAGGGGAATGCAACACGAGGACTTCCCTGGAGGTCACCCATCGCACGGTTAACTTCGGAGTTCTGATGGGATCCGGTGCTTTAGTGCTGGTATGATCGCATCCGACATGTTACCCCCGTCTTCGTCCCTTATGCTTGCCCCTCCCAGCTCCACTACACACACGGTTGCACTTTGCTTTGCCCGCCGCTACACGCGTGAATCATGAGCAACGAGCTAAAACTTACCGCAAACGTGCAAAATAATGAAACGTGGTAAATATATGCCGCGCACGTGCGTTTTGTTTTGCACGTCACGCAAAAATAATTAAAAAGGGAATGCAACACGAGGACTTCCCAGGAGGTCACCCATCCTAGTACTACTCTCGCCCAAGCACGCTTAACTTCGGAGTTCTGATGGCATCCGGTGCTTTAGTGCTGGTATGATCGCATCCAACATGTTACCCCCGTCTTCGTCCCTTATGCTTGCCCCTCCCAGCTCCACTACACACACGGTTGCACTTTGCTTTGCCCGCCCTACACTCGTGAATCATGAGCAACGAGCTAAAACTTACTGCAAACGTGCAAAATAATGAAACGTGGTAAATATATGCCGCGCGCGTGCGTTTTGTTTTGCACGTCACGCAAAAATAATTAAAAAGGGAATGCAACACGAGGACTTCCCAGAACTACTCTCGCCCAAGCACGCTTAACTTCGGAGTTCTGATGGGATCCGGTGCTTTAGTGCTGGTATGATCGCATCCGACATGTTACCCCCGTCTTCGTCCCTTATGCTTGCCCCTCCCAGCTCCACTACACACACGGTTGCACTTTGCTTTGCCCGCCGCTACACGCGTGAATCATGAGCAACGAGCTAAAACTTACCGCAAACGTGCAAAATAATGAAACGTGGTAAATATATGCCGCGCACGTGCGTTTTGTTTTGCACGTCACGCAAAAATAATTAAAAAGGGAATGCAACACGAGGACTTCCCAGGAGGTCACCCATCCTAGTAGTACTCTCACCCAAGCACGCTTAACTTCGGAGTTCTGATGGGATCCGATGCTTTAGTGCTGGTATGATCGCATCCGACATGTTACCCCCGTCTTCGTCCCTTATGCTTGCCCCTCCCAGCTCCACTACACACACGGTTGCACTTTGCTTTGCCCGCCGCTACACGCGTGAATCATGAGCAACGAGCTAAAACTTACCGCAAACGTGCAAAATAATGAAACATGGTAAATATATGCCGCGCACGTGCGTTTTGTTTTGCACGTCACGCAAAAATAATTAAAAAGGGAATGCAACACGAGGTCTTCCCAGGAGGTCACCCATCCTAGTACTACTCTCGCCCAAGCACGCTTAACTTCGGAGTTCTGATGGGATCCGGTGCTTTAGTGCTGGTATGATCGCATCCGACATGTTACCCCCGTCTTCGTGCCTTATGCTTGCCCCTCCAAGCTCCACTACACACACGGTAGCACTTTGCTTTACCCGCCGCTACACGCGTGAATCATGAGCAACGAGCTAAAACTTACCGCAAACTTGCAAAATAATGAAACGTGGTAAATATATGCCGCGCACGTGCGTTTTGTTTTGCACGTCACGCAAAAATAATTAAAAGGGGAATGCAACACGAGGACTTCCCTGGAGGTCACCCATCGCACGGTTAACTTCGGAGTTCTGATGGGATCCGGTGCTTTAGTGCTGGTATGATCGCATCCGACATGTTACCCCCGTCTTCGTCCCTTATGCTTGCCCCTCCCAGCTCCACTACACACACGGTTGCACTTTGCTTTGCCCGCCGCTACACGCGTGAATCATGAGCAACGAGCTAAAACTTACCGCAAACGTGCAAAATAATGAAACGTGGTAAATATATGCCGCGCACGTGCGTTTTGTTTTGCACGTCACGCAAAAATAATTAAAAAGGGAATGCAACACGAGGACTTCCCAGGAGGTCACCCATCCTAGTACTACTCTCGCCCAAGCACGCTTAACTTCGGAGTTCTGATGGCATCCGGTGCTTTAGTGCTGGTATGATCGCATCCAACATGTTACCCCCGTCTTCGTCCCTTATGCTTGCCCCTCCCAGCTCCACTACACACACGGTTGCACTTTGCTTTGCCCGCCCTACACTCGTGAATCATGAGCAACGAGCTAAAACTTACTGCAAATGTGCAAAATAATGAAACGTGGTAAATATATGCCGCGCGCGTGCGTTTTGTTTTGCACGTCACGCAAAAATAATTAAAAAGGGAATGCAACACGAGGACTTCCCAGAACTACTCTCGCCCAAGCACGCTTAACTTCGGAGTTCTGATGGGATCCGGTGCTTTAGTGCTGGTATGATCGCATCCGACATGTTACCCCCGTCTTCGTCCCTTATGCTTGCCCCTCCCAGCTCCACTACACACACGGTTGCACTTTGCTTTGCCCGCCGCTACACGCGTGAATCATGAGCAACGAGCTAAAACTTACCGCAAACGTGCAAAATAATGAAACGTGGTAAATATATGCCGCGCACGTGCGTTTTGTTTTGCACGTCACGCAAAAATAATTAAAAAGGGAATGCAACACGAGGACTTCCCAGGAGGTCACCCATCCTAGTAGTACTCTCACCCAAGCACGCTTAACTTCGGAGTTCTGATGGGATCCGATGCTTTAGTGCTGGTATGATCGCATCCGACATGTTACCCCCGTCTTCGTCCCTTATGCTTGCCCCTCCCAGCTCCACTACACACACGGTTGCACTTTGCTTTGCCCGCCGCTACACGCGTGAATCATGAGCAACGAGCTAAAACTTACCGCAAACGTGCAAAATAATGAAACATGGTAAATATATGCCGCGCACGTGCGTTTTGTTTTGCACGTCACGCAAAAATAATTAAAAAGGGAATGCAACACGAGGTCTTCCCAGGAGGTCACCCATCCTAGTACTACTCTCGCCCAAACACGCTTAACTTCGGAGTTCTGATGGGATCCGGTGCTTTAGTGCTTGTATGATCGCATCCGACATGTTACCCCCGTCTTCGTGCCTTATGCTTGCCCCTCCAAGCTCCACTACACACACGGTTGCACTTTGCTTTGCCCGCCGCTACACGCGTGAATCATGAGCAACGAGCTAAAACTTACCGCAAACGTGCAAAATAATGAAACGTGGTAAATATATGCCGCGCACGTGCGTTTTGTTTTGCACGTCACGCAAAAATAATTAAAAAGGGAATGCAACACGAGGTCTTCCCAGGAGGTCACCCATCCTAGTACTACTCTCGCCCAAGCACGCTTAACTTCGGAGTTCTGATGGGATCCGGTGCTTTAGTGCTGGTATGATCGCATCCGACATGTTACCCCCGTCTTCGTGCCTTATGCTTGCCCCTCCAAGCTCCACTACACACACGGTTGCACTTTGCTTTACCCGCCGCTACACGCGTGAATCATGAGCAACGAGCTAAAACTTACCGCAAACGTGCAAAATAATGAAACGTGGTAAATATATGCCGCGCACGTGCGTTTTGTTTTGCACGTCACGCAAAAATAATTAAAAAGGGAATGCAACACGAGGACTTCCCTGGAGGTCACCCATCCTAGTACTAGTCTCGCCCAAGCACGCTTAACTTCGGAGTTCTGATGGGATCCGGTGCTTTAGTGCTGGTATGATCGCATCCGACATGTTACCCCCGTCTTCGTCCCTTATGCTTGCCCCTCCCAGCTCCACTACACACACGGTTGCACTTTGCTTTGCCCGCCGCTACACACGTGAATCATGAGCAACGAGCTAAAACTTACCGCAAACGTGCAAAATAATGAAACGTGGTAAATATATGCCGCGCACGTGCGTTTTGCTTTGCACGTCACGCAAAAATAATTAAAAAGGGAATGCAACACGAGGACTTCCCAGGAGGTCACCCATCCTAGTACTACTCTCGCCCAAGCACGTTTAAATTCGGAGTTCTGATGGGATCCGGTGCTTTAGTGCTGGTATGATCGCATCCAACATGTTACCCCTGTCTTCGTCCCTTATGCTTGCCCCTCCCAGCTCCACTACACACACGGTTGCACTTTGATTTGCCCGCCGCTACACGCGTGAATCATGAGCAACGAGCTAAAACTTACCGCAAACGTGTAAAATAATAAAACGTGGTAAATATATGCCGCGCACGTGCGTTTTGTTTTGCACGTCACGCAAAAATAATTAAAAAGGGAATGCAACACGAGGACTTCCCAGGACTACTATCGCCCAAGCACGCTTAACTTCGGAGTTCTGATGGGATCCGGTGCTTTAGTGCTGGTATGATCGCATCCGACATGTTACCCCCGTCTTCGTCCCTTATGCTTGCCCCTCCCAGCTCCACTACACACATGGTTGCACTTTGCTTTGCCCGCCGCTACACGCGTGAATCATGAGCAACGAGCTAAAACTTACCGCAAACGTGCAAAATAATGAAACGTGGTAAATATATGCCGCGCACGTGCGTTTTGTTTTGAACGTCACGCGAAAATAATTAAAAAGGGAATGCAACACGAGGACTTCCCAGGAGGTCACTCATCCTAGTACTACTCTCGCCAAGCACGCTTAACTTCGGAGTTCTGATGGGATCCGGTGCTTTAGTGCTGGTATGATCACATCCGACATGTTACCCCCGTCTTCGTCCCTTATGCTTGCCCCTCCAAGCTCCACTACACACACGGTTGCACTTTGCTTTGCCCGCCGCTACACGCGTGAATCATGAGCAACGAGCTAAAACTTACCGCAAACATGCAAAATAATGAAATGTGGTAAATATATGCCGCGCACGTGCGTTTTGTTTTGCACGTCACGCAAAAATAATTAAAAAAGGAATGCAACACGAGGACTTCCCAGGAGGTCACCCATCCTAATACTACTCTCGCCCAAGCACGCTTAACTTTGGAGTTCTGATGGGATCCGGTGCTTTAGTGCTAGTATGATCGCATCCGACATGTTACCTCCGTCTTCGTCCCTTATGCTTGCCCCTCCCAGCTCCACTACACACACGGTTGCACTTTGCTTTGCCTGCCGCTACACGCGTGAATCATGAGCAACGAGCTAAAACTTACCGCAAACGTGCAAAATAATGAAACGTGGTAAATATATGCCGCGCACGTGCGTTTTGTTTTGCACGTCACGCAAAAATAATTAAAAAGGGAATGCAACACGAGGTCTTCCCAGGAGGTCACCCATCCTAGTACTACTCTCGCCCAAGCACGCTTAACTTCGGAGTTCTGATGGGATCCGGTGCTTTAGTGCTGGTATGATCGCATCCGACATGTTACCCCCGTCTTCGTGCCTTATGCTTGCCCCTCCAAGCTCCACTACACACACGGTTGCACTTTGCTTTACCCGCCGCTACACGCGTGAATCATGAGCAACGAGCTAAAACTTACCGCAAACGTGCAAAATAATGAAACGTGGTAAATATATGCCGCGCACGTGCGTTTTGTTTTGCACGTCACGCAAAAATAATTAAAAAGGGAATGCAACACGAGGACTTCCCTGGAGGTCACCCATCCTAGTACTAGTCTCGCCCAAGCACGCTTAACTTCGGAGTTCTGATGGGATCCGGTGCTTTAGTGCTGGTATGATCGCATCCGACATGTTACCCCCGTCTTCGTCCCTTATGCTTGCCCCTCCCAGCTCCACTACACACACGGTTGCACTTTGCTTTGCCCGCCGCTACACACGTGAATCATGAGCAACGAGCTAAAACTTACCGCAAACGTGCAAAATAATGAAACGTGGTAAATATATGCTGCGCACGTGCGTTTTGTTTTGCAAGTCACGCAAAAATAATTAAAAAGGGAATGCAACACGAGGACTTCCCAGGAGGTCACCCATCCTAGTACTACTCTCGCCCAAACACGCTTAACTTCGGAGTTCTGATGGGATCCGGTGCTTTAGTGCTTGTATGATCGCATCCGACATGTTACCCCCGTCTTCGTCCCTTATGCTTGCCCCTCCCAGCTCCACTACACACACGGTTGCACTTTGCTTTGCCCGCCGCTACACGCGTGAATCATGAGCAACGAGCTAAAACTTACCGCAAACGTGCAAAATAATGAAACGTGGTAAATATATGCCGCGCACGTGCGTTTTGTTTTGCACGTCACGCAAAAATAATTAAAAAGGGAATGCAACACGAGGTCTTCCCAGGAGGTCACCCATCCTAGTACTACTCTCGCCCAAGCACGCTTAACTTCGGAGTTCTGATGGGATCCGGTGCTTTAGTGCTGGTATGATCGCATCCGACATGTTACCCCCGTCTTCGTGCCTTATGCTTGCCCCTCCAAGCTCCACTACACACACGGTTGCACTTTGCTTTACCCGCCGCTACACGCGTGAATCATGAGCAACGAGCTAAAACTTACCGCAAACGTGCAAAATAATGAAACGTGGTAAATATATGCCGCGCACGTGCGTTTTGTTTTGCACGTCACGCAAAAATAATTAAAAAGGGAATGCAACACGAGGACTTCCCTGGAGGTCACCCATCCTAGTACTAGTCTCGCCCAAGCACGCTTAACTTCGGAGTTCTGATGGGATCCGGTGCTTTAGTGCTGGTATGATCGCATCCGACATGTTACCCCCGTCTTCGTCCCTTATGCTTGCCCCTCCCAGCTCCACTACACACACGGTTGCACTTTGCTTTGCCCGCCGCTACACACGTGAATCATGAGCAACGAGCTAAAACTTACCGCAAACGTGCAAAATAATGAAACGTGGTAAATATATGCCGCGCACGTGCGTTTTGCTTTGCACGTCACGCAAAAATAATTAAAAAGGGAATGCAACACGAGGACTTCCCAGGAGGTCACCCATCCTAGTACTACTCTCGCCCAAGCACGTTTAAATTCGGAGTTCTGATGGGATCCGGTGCTTTAGTGCTGGTATGATCGCATCCAACATGTTACCCCTGTCTTCGTCCCTTATGCTTGCCCCTCCCAGCTCCACTACACACACGGTTGCACTTTGCTTTGCCCGCCCTACACGCGTGAATCATGAGCAACGAGCTAAAACTTACTGCAAACTTGCAAAATAATGAAGCGTGGTAAATATATGCCGCGCACGTGCGTTTTGTTTTGCACGTCACGCAAAAATAATTAAAAAAGGAATGCAACACGAGGACTTCCCAGGAGGTCACCCATCCTAGTACTACTCTCGCCCAAGCACGCTTAACTTCGGAGTTCTGATGGGATTTGGTGCTTTAGTGCTGGTATGATCGCATCCGACATGTTACCCCCGTCTTCGTCCCTTATGCTTGCCCCTCCCAGCTCCACTACACACACGGTTGCACTTTGATTTGCCCGCCGCTACACGCGTGAATCATGAGCAACGAGCTAAAACTTACCGCAAACGTGCAAAATAATAAAACGTGGTAAATATATGCCGCGCACGTGCGTTTTGTTTTGCACGTCACGCAAAAATAATTAAAAAGGGAATGCAACACGAGGACTTCTCAGGACTACTATCGCCCAAGCACGCTTAACTTCAGAGTTCTGATGGGATCCGGTGCTTTAGTGCTGGTATGATCGCATCCGACATGTTACCCCCGTCTTCGTCCCTTATGCTTGCCCCTCCCAGCTCCACTACACACATGGTTGCACTTTGCTTTGCCCGCCGCTACACGCGTGAATCATGAGCAACGAGCTAAAACTTACCGCAAACGTGCAAAATAATGAAACGTGGTAAATATATGCCGCGCACGTGCGTTTTGTTTTGAACGTCACGCGAAAATAATTAAAAAGGGAATGCAACACGAGGACTTCCCAGGAGGTCACCCATCCTAGTACTACTCTCGCCAAGCACGCTTAACTTCGGAGTTCTGATGGGATCCGGTGCTTTAGTGCTGGTATGATCACATCCGACATGTTACCCCCGTCTTCGTCCCTTATGCTTGCCCCTCCAAGCTCCACTACACACACGGTTGCACTTTGCTTTGCCCGCCGCTACACGCGTGAATCATGAGCAACGCGCTAAAACTTACCGCAAACGTGCAAAATAATGAAATGTGGTAAATATATGCCGCGCACGTGCGTTTTGTTTTGCACGTCACGCAAAAATAATTAAAAGAGGAATGCAACACGAGGACTTCCCAGGAGGTCACCCATCCTAATACTACTCTCGCCCAAGCACGCTTAACTTCAGAGTTCTGATGGGATCCGGTGCTTTAGTGCTGGTATGATCGCATCCGACATGTTACCCCCGTCTTCTTCCCTTATGCTTGCCCCTCCCAGCTCCACTACACACACGGTTGCACTTTGCTTTGCCCGCCGCTACACGCGTGAATCATGAGCAACGTGCTAAAACTTACCGCAAACATGGAAAATAATGAAACGTGGTAAATATATGCCGCGCACGTGCGTTTTGTTTTGCACGTCACGCAAAAATAATTAAAAAGGGAATGCAACACGAGGACTTCCCAGGAGGTCACCCATCCTAGTACTACTCTCGCCCAAGCACGCTTAACTTCGGAGTTCTGATGGGATCCGGTGCTTTAGTGCTAGTATGATCGCATCCGACATGTTACCTCCGTCTTCGTCCCTTATGCTTGCCCCTCCCAGCTCCACTACACACATGGTTGCACTTTGCTTTGCCTGCCGCTACACGCGTGAATCATGAGCAACGAGCTAAAACTTACCGCAAACGTGCAAAATAATGAAACGTGGTAAATATATGCCGCGCACGTGCGTTTTGTTTTGCACGTCACGCAAAAATAATTAAAAAGGGAATGCACCACAAGGACTTCCCAGGAGGTCACCCATCCTAGTACTACTCTCGCCCAAGCACGCTTAACTTCGGAGTTCTGATGGGATCCGATGCTTTAGTGCTGGTATGATCGCATCCGACATCTCACCCCTGTCTTCGTCCCTTATGCTTGCCCCTCCCAGCTCCACTACACACACGGTTGCACTTTGCTTTGACCGCCGCTACACGCGTGAATCATGAGCAACGAGCTAAAACTTACCGCAAACGTGCAAAATAATGAAACGTGGTAAATATATGCCGCGCACGTGCGTTTTGTTTTGCACGTCACGCAAAAATAATTAAAAAGAGAATGCAACACGAGGACTTCCCAGGAGGTCACCCATCCTAGTACTACTCTCGCCCAAGCACGCTTAACTTCAGAGTTCTCATGGGATCCGGTGCTTTAGTGCTGGTATGATCGCATCCGACATGTTACCCCCGTCTTCGTCCATTATGCTTGCCCCTCCCAGCTCCACTACACACACGGTTGCACTTTGCTTTGCCCGCCGCTACACGCGTGAATCATGAGCAACGAGCTAAAACTTACCGCAAACGTGCAAAATAATGAAACGTGGTAAATATATGCCGCGCGCGTGCGTTTTGTTTTGCACGTCACGCAAAAATAATTAAAAAGGGAATGCAACACGAGGACTTCCCAGAACTACTCTCGCCCAAGCACGCTTAACTTCGGAGTTCTGATGGGATCCGGTGCTTTAGTGCTGGTATGATCGCATCCGACATGTTACCCCCGTCTTCGTCCCTTATGCTTGCCCCTCCCAGCTCCACTACACACACGGTTGCACTTTGCTTTGCCCGCCGCTACACGCGTGAATCATGAGCAACGAGCTAAAACTTACCGCAAACGTGCAAAATAATGAAACGTGGTAAATATATGCCGCGCACGTGCGTTTTGTTTTGCACGTCACGCAAAAATAATTAAAAAGGGAATGCAACACGAGGACTTCCCAGGAGGTCACCCATCCTAGTACTACTCTCGCCCAAGCACGCTTAACTTCGGAGTTCTGATGGGATCCGGTGGTTTAGTGCTGGTATGATCGCATCCGACATGTTACCCCTGTCTTCGTCCCTTATGCTTGCCCCTCCCAGCTCCACTACACACACGGTTGCACTTTGCTTTGCCCGCCGCTACACGCGTGAATCATGAGCAACGAGCTAAAACTTACCGCAAACGTGCAAAATAATGAAACGTGGTAAATATATGCCGCGCACGTGCGTTTTGTTTTGCACGTCACGCAAAAATAATTAAAAAGGGAATGCAACACGAGGAATTCCCAGGAGGTCACCCATCCTAGTACTACTCTCGCCCAAGCACGTTTAACTTCAGAGTTCTCATGGGATCCGGTGCTTTAGTGCTGGTATGATCGCATCCGACATGTTACCCCCGTCTTCGTCCCTTATGCTTGCCCCTCCCAGCTCCACTACACACACGGTTGCACTTTGCTTTGCCCGCCGCTACACGCGTGAATCATGAGCAACGAGCTAAAACTTACCGCAATCGTGCAAAATAATGAAACGTGGTAAATATATGCCGCGCACGTGCGTTTTGTTTTGCACGTCACGCAAAAATAATTAAAAAGGGAATGCAACACGAGGACTTCCCAGGAGGTCACCCATCCTAGTACTACTCTTGCCCAAGCATGCTTAACTTCGGAGTTTTGATGGGATCCGGTGCTTAAGTGCTGGTATGATCGCATCCGACATGTTACCCGCGTCTTCGTCCCTTATGCTTGCCCCTCCCAGCTCCACTACACACACGGTTGCACTTTGCTTTGCCCGCCGCTACACGCGTGAATCATGAGCAACGAGCTAAAACTTACCGCAAACGTGCAAAATAATGAAACGTGGTAAATATATGCCGCGCACGTGCGTTTTGTTTTGCACGTCACGCAAAAATAATTAAAAAGGGAATGCAACACGAGGACTTCCCAGGAGGTTGCCACCCATCCTAGTACTACTCTTGCCCAAGCATGCTTAACTTCGGAGTTTTGATGGGATCCGGTGCTTAAGTGCTGGTATGATCGCATCCGACATGTTACCCGCGTCTTCGTCCCTTATGCTTGCCCCTCCCAGCTCCACTACACACACGGTTGCACTTTGCTTTGCCCGCCACTACACGCGTGAATCATGAGCAATGAGCTAAAACTTACCGCAAACGTGCAAAATAATGAAACGTGGTAAATATATGCCGCGCACGTGCGTTTTGTTTTGCACGTCACGCAAAAATAATTAAAAAGGGAATGCAACAGGAGGACTTCCCAGGAGGTTGTCACCCATCCTAGTACTACTCTCGCCCAAGCACGCTTAACTTCGGAGTTCTGATGGGATCCGGTGGTTTAGTGCTGGTATGATCGCATCCGACATGTCACCCCCGTCTTCGTCCCTTATGCTTGCCCCTCCCAGCTCCACTACACACACGGTTGCACTTTGCTTTGCCCGCCGCTACACGCGTGAATCATGAGCAACGAGCTAAAATTTACCGCAAACGTGCAAAATAATGAAACGTGGTAAATATATGCCGCGCACGGGCGTTTTATTTTGCACGTCACGCAAAAATAATTAAAAAGGGAATGCAACACGAGGACTTCCCAGGAGGTCACCCATCCTAGTACTACTCTCGCCCAAGCACGCTTAACTTCGGAGTTCTGATGGGATCCGGTGCTTTAATGCTGGTATGATCGCATCCAACATGTTACCCCCGTCTTCGTCCCTTATGCTTGCCCCTCGCAGCTCCACTACACACACGGTTGCACTTTGCTTTGCCTGCCGCTACACGCATGAATCATGAGCAACGAGCTAAAACTTACCGCAAACGTGCAAAATAATGAAACGTGGTAAATATATGCCGCGCACGTGCGTTTTGTTTTGCACGTCACGCAAAAATAATTAAAAAGGGAATGCCACCACGAGGACTTCCCAGGAGGTCACCCATCCTAGTACTACTCTCGCCCAAGCACGCTTAACTTCGGAGTTCTGATGGGATCCGATGCTTTAGTGCTGGTATGATCGCATCCGACATGTTACCCCCGTCTTCGTCCCTTATGCTTGCCCCTCCCAGCTCCACTACACACACGGTTGCACTTTGCTTTGTCCGCCGCTACACGCGTGAATCATGAGCAACGAGCTAAAACTTACCGCAAACGTGCAAAATAATGAAACGTGGTAATATATGCCGCGCACGTGCGTTTTGTTTTGCACGTCACGCAAAAATAATTAAAAAGGAAATGCAACACGAGGACTTCCCAGGAGGTCACCCATCCTAGTACTACTCTCGCCCAAGCACGCTTAACTTCGAAGTTCTGATGGGATCCGGTGCTTTAGTGTGCTGGTATGATCGCATCCGACATGTTACCCCCGTCTTCGTCCCTTATGCTTGCCCCTCCCAGCTCCACTACACACACGGTTGCACTTTGCTTTGCCCGCTGCTACACGCGTGAATCATGAGCAACGAGCTAAAACTTACCGCAAACGTGCAAAATAATGAAACGTGGTAAACATATGCCGCGCACGTGCGTTTTGTTTTGCACGTCACGCAAAAATAATTAAAAAGGGAATGCAAAACAAGGACTTCCCAGGAGGTCACCCATCCTAGTACTACTCTCGCCCAAGCACGCTTAACTTCGGAGTTCTGATTGGATCCGGTGATTTAGTGCTGGTATGATCACATCCGACATGTTACCCCGTCTTCGTCCCTTATGCTTGCCCCTCCCAGCTCCACTACACACATGGTTGCACTTTGCTTTGCCTGCCGCTACACGCGTGAATCATGAGCAACGAGCTAAAACTTACCGCAAACGTGCAAAATAATGAAACGTGGTAAATATATGCCGCGCACGTGCGTTTTGTTTTGCAAGTCACGCAAAAATAATTAAAAAGGGAATGCAACACGAGGACTTCCCAGGACTACTCTCGCCCAAGCACGCTTAACTTCGGAGTTCTGATGGGATCCGGTGCTTT
Source organism: Triticum monococcum (assembly GCA_034509565.1). Lineage (NCBI taxonomy): Eukaryota > Viridiplantae > Streptophyta > Magnoliopsida > Poales > Poaceae > Triticum > Triticum monococcum. The sequence continues at coordinate 36,455,220 of CM067841.1, read as the reverse complement.
AGTGCTGGTATGATCGCATCCGACATGTTACCCCCGTCTTCGTCCCTTATGCTTGCCCCTCCCAGCTGCACTACACACACGGTTGCACTTTGCTTTGCCCGCCGCTACACGCGTGAATCATGAGCAACGAGCTAAAACTTACCGCAAACGTGCAAAATAATGAAACGTGGTAAAGATATGCCGCGCACGTGCGTTTTGTTTTGCACGTCACGCAAAAATAATTAAAAAGGGAATGCAACACGAGGACTTCCCAGGAGGTCACCCATCCTAGTACTACTCTTGCCCAAGCACACTTAACTTCGGAGTTCTGATAAGATCCGGTGCTTTAGTGCTGGTATGATCACATCCGACATGTTACCCCCGTCTTCGTCCCTTATGCTTGCCCCTCCCAGCTCTACTACACACACGGTTGCACTTTGCTTTGCCCGCCGCTACACGCGTGAATCATGAGCAACGAGCTAAAACTTACCGCAAACGTGCAAAGTAATGAAACGTGGTAAATATATGCCGCGCACGTGCGTTTTGTTTTGCACGTCACGCAAAAATAATTAAAAAGGGAATGCAACACGAGGACTTCCCAGGAGGTCACCCATCCTAATACTACTCTCGCCCAAGCACGCTTAACTTCGGAGTTCTGATGGGATCTGGTGCTTTAGTGCTAATATGATCGCATCCAACATGTTACCCCCGTCTTCGTCCCTTATGCTTGCCCCTCCCAGCTCCACTACACACACGGTTGCACTTTGCTTTGCCCGCCGCTACACGGGTGAATCATGCGCAATGAGCTAAAACTTACCGCAAACGTGCAAAATAATGAAACGTGATAAATATATGCCGCGCACGTGCGTTTTGTTTTGCACGTCACGCAAAAATAATTAAAAAGGTAATGCACCACGAGGACTTCCCAGGAGGTCACCCATCCTAGTACTACTCTCGCCCAAGCACGCTTAACTTCGGAGTTCTGATGGGATCCGATGCTTTAGTGCTGGTATGATCGCATCCGACATGTTACCCCCGTCTTCGTCCCTTATGCTTGCCCCTCCCAGCTCCACTACACACACGGTTGCACTTTGCTTTGCCCGCCGCTACACGCGTGAATCATGAGCAACGAGCTAAAACTTACCGCAAACGTGCAAAATAATGAAACGTGGTAAATATATGCCGCGCACGTGCGTTTTGTTTTGCACGTCACGCAAAAATAATTAAAAAGAGAATGCAACACGAGGACTTCCCAGGAGGTCACTCATCCTAGTACTACTCTCGCCCAAGCACGCTTAACTTCGGAGTTCTGATGGGATCCGGTGCTTTAGTGCTGGTATGATCGCATCCGACATGTTACCCCCGTCTTCGTCCCTTATGCTTGCCCCTCCCAGCTCCACTACACACACGGTTGCACTTTGCTTTGCCCGCCGCTACACGCGTGAATCATGAGCAACGAGCTAAAACTTACCGCAAACGTGCAAAATAATGAAACGTGGTAAATATATGCCGCGCACGTGCGTTTTGTTTTGCACGTCACGCAAAAATAATTAAAAAGGGAATGCAACACGAGGACTTCCCAGGAGGTCACCCATCCTAGTACTACTCTCGCCCAAGCATGCTTAACTTCGGAGTTCTGATGGGATCCGGTGCTTTAGTGCTGGTATGATCGCATCCGACATGTAACCCCCGTCTTCGTCTCTTATGCTTGCCCCTCCCAGCTCCACTACACACATGGTTGCACTTTGCTTTGCCCGCCACTACACGCGTGAATCATGAGCAACGAGCTAAAACTTACCGCAAACGTGCAAAATAATGAAACGTGGTAAATATATGCCGCGCACGTGCGTTTTGTTTTGCACGTCACGCAAAAATAATTAAAAAGAGAATGCAACCCGAGGACTTCCCAGGAGGTCACCCATCCTAGTACTACTCTCGCCCAAGCACGCTTAACTTCGGAGTTCTGATGGGATCCGGTGCTTTAGTGCTGGTATGATCGCATCCGACATGTTACCCCCGTCTTCGTCCCATATGCTTGCCCCTCCCAGCTCCACTACACACACGGTTGCACTTTGCTTTGCCCGCCGCTACACGCGTGAATCATGAGCAACGAGCTAAAACTTACCGCAAACGTGCAAAATAATGAAACGTGGTAAATATATGCCGCGCACGTGCGTTTTGTTTTGCACGTCACGCAAAAATAATTAAAAAGGGAATGCAACACGAGGACTTCCCAGGAGGTCACCCATCCTAGTACTACTCTCGCCCAAGCACGCTTAACTTCAGAGTTCTAATGGGATCCGGTGCTTTAGTGCTGGTATGATCGCATCCGACATGTTACCCCCGTCTTCGTCCCTTATGCTTGCCCCTCCCAGCTCCACTACACACACGGTTGCACTTTACTTTGCCCGCCGCTACACGCGTGAATCATGAGCAACGAGCTAAAACTTACCGCAAACGTGCAAAATAATGAAACGTGGTAAATATATGCCGCGCACGTGCGTTTTGTTTTGCACGTCACGCAAAAATAATTAAAAAGGGAATGCAACACAAGGACTTCCCAGGAGGTCACCCATCCTAGTACTACTCTCGTCCAAGCACGCTTAACTTCGGAGTTCTGATGGGATCCGGTGCTTTAGTGCTGGTATGATCGCATTCGACATGTTACCCCCGTCTTCATCCCTTATGCTTGCCCCTCCCAGCTCCAGTACACACACGGTTGCACTTTGCTTTGCCCGCCGCTACACGCGTGAATCATGAGCAACGAGCTAAAACTTACCGCAAACGTGCAAAATAATGAAACGTGGTAAATATATGCCGCGCACGTGCGTTTTGTTTTGCACGTCACGCAAAAATAATTAAAAAGGGAATGCAACACGAGGACTTCCCAGGAGGTCACCCATCCTAGTACTACTCTCGCCCAAGCACGCTTAACTTCGGAGTTCTGATGGAATCCGGTGCTTTAGTGCTGGTATGATCACATCCGACATGTTATCCCCGTCTTCGTCCCTTATGCTTGCCCCTCCCAGCTCCAGTACACACACGGTTGCACTTTGCTTTGCCCGCCGCTACACGCGTGAATCATGAGCAACGAGCTAAAACTTACCGCAAACGTGCAAAATAATGAAACGTGGTAAATATATGCCGCGCACGTGCGTTTTGTTTTGCACGTCACGCAAAAATAATTAAAAAGGGAACGCAACACGAGGACACCCATCCTAGTACTACTCTCGCCCAAGCAAGCTTAACTTCGAAGTTCTGATGGGATCCGGTGCTTTAGTGCTGGTATGATCGCATCCGACATGTTACCCCCGTCTTCGTCTCTTATGCTTGCCCCTCCCAGCTCCACTACACACACGGTTGCACTTTGCTTTGCCCGCCGCTACACGCGTGAATCATGAGCAACGAGCTAAAACTTACCGCAAACGTGCAAAATAATGAAACGTGGTAAATATATGCCGCGCACGTGCGTTTTGTTTTGCACGTCACGCAAAAATAATTAAAAAGGGAATGCAACACGAGGACTTCCCAGGAGGTCACCCATCCTAGTACTACTCTCGCCCAAGCACGCTTAACTTCGGAGTTCTGATGGGATCCGGTGCTTTAGTGCTGGTATGATCGCATCGGACATGTTACCCCCGTCTTCGTCCCTTATGCTTGCCCCTCCCAGCTCCACTACACACACGGTTGCACTTTGCTTTGCCCGCCGCTACACGCGTGAATCATGAGCAACGAGCTAAAACTTACCGCAAACGTGCAAAATAATGAAACGTGGTAAATATATGCCGCGCACGTGCGTTTTGTTTTGCACGTCACGCAAAAATAATTAAAAAGGGAATGCAACACGAGGACTTCCCAGGAGGTCACCCATCCTAGTACTACTCTCGCCCAAGCACGCTTAACTTCAGAGTTCTGATGGGATCCGGTGCTTTAGTGCTGGTATGATCGCATCCGACAAGTTACCCCCGTCTTCGTCCCTTATGCTTGCCCCTCCCTGCTCCACTACACACACGGTTGCACTTTGCTTTGCCCGCCGTTACACGCGTGAATCATGAGCAACGAGCTAAAATTTACCGCAAACGTGCAAAATAATGAAACGTGGTAAATATATGCCGCGCACGTGCGTTTGTTTTGCACGTCACGCAAAAATAATTAAAAAGGGAATGCAACACGAGGACTTCCCAGGAGGTCACCCATCCTAGTACTACTCTCGCCCAAGCACGCTTAACTTCGGAGTTCTGATGGGATCCGGTGCTTTAGTGATAGTATGATCACATCCGACATGTTACCCCCGTCTTCGTCCCTTATGCTTGCCCCTCCCAGCTCCACTACACACACGGTTGCACTTTGCTTTGCCCGCCGCTACACGCGTGAATCATGAGCAACGAGCTAAAACTTACCGCAAACGTGCAAAATAATGAAACGTGGTAAATATATGCCGCGCACGTGCGTTTTTTTTGCACGTCACGCAAAAATAATTAAAAAGGGAATGCAACACGAGGACTTCCTAGGAGGTCACCCATCCTAGTACTACTCTCGCCCAAGCACGCATAACTTCGGAGTTCTGATGGGATCCGGTGCTTTAGTGCTGGTATGATCGCATCCGACATGTTACCCCCGTCTTCGTCCCTTATGCTTGCCCCTCCCAGCTCCACTACACACACGGTTGCACTTTGCTTTGCCCGCCGCTACACGCGTGAATCATGAGCAACGAGCTAAAACTTACCGCAAACGTGCAAAATAATGAAACGTGGTAAATATATGCCGCGCACGTGCGTTTTGTTTTGCACGTCACGCAAAAATAATTAAAAAGGGAATGCAACACGAGGACTTCCCAGGAGGTCACCCATCCTAGTACTACTCTCGCCCAAGCACGCTTAACTTCAGAGTTCTGATGGGATTTGGTGCTTTAGTGCTGGTATGATCGCATCCGACATGTTACCCCCGTCTTCGTTCCTTATGCTTGCCCCTCCCAGCTCCACTACACACACGGTTGCACTTTGCTTTGCCCGCCACTACACGCGTGAATCATGAGCAACGAGCTAAAACTTACCGCAAACGTGCAAAATAATGAAACGTGGTAAATATATGCCGCGCACGTGCGTTTTGTTTTGCACGTCACGCAAAAATAATTAAAAAGGGAATGCAACACGAGGACACCCATCCTAGTACTACTCTCGCCCAAGCAAGCTTAACTTTGAAGTTCTGATGGGATCCGGTGCTTTAGTGCTGGTATGATCGCATCCGACATGTTACCCCCGTCTTCGTCTCTTATGCTTGCCCCTCCCAGCTCCACTACACACACGGTTGCACTTTGCTTTGCCCGCCGCTACACGCGTGAATCATGAGCAACGAGCTAAAACTTACCGCAAACGTGCAAAATAATGAAACGTGGTAAATATATGCCGCGCACGTGCGTTTTGTTTTGCACGTCACGCAAAAATAATTAAAAAGGGAATGCAACACGAGGACTTCCCAGGAGGTCACCCATCCTAGTACTACTCTCGCCCAAGCACGCTTAACTTCGGAGTTCTGATGGGATCCGGTGCTTTAGTGCTGGTATGATCGCATCGGACATGTTACCCCCGTCTTCGTCCCTTATGCTTGCCCCTCCCAGCTCCACTACACACACGGTTGCACTTTGCTTTGCCCGCCGCTACACGCGTGAATCATGAGCAACGAGCTAAAACTTACCGCAAACGTGCAAAATAATGAAACGTGGTAAATATATGCCGCGCACGTGCGTTTTGTTTTGCACGTCACGCAAAAATAATTAAAAAGGGAATGCAACACGAGGACTTCCCAGGAGGTCACCCATCCTAGTACTACTCTCGCCCAAGCACGCTTAACTTCAGAGTTCTGATGGGATCCGGTGCTTTAGTGCTGGTATGATCGCATCCGACAAGTTACCCCCGTCTTCGTCCCTTATGCTTGCCCCTCCCTGCTCCACTACACACACGGTTGCACTTTGCTTTGCCCGCCGTTACACGCGTGAATCATGAGCAACGAGCTAAAATTTACCGCAAACGTGCAAAATAATGAAACGTGGTAAATATAAGCCGCGCACGTGCGTTTGTTTTGCACGTCACGCAAAAATAATTAAAAAGGGAATGCAACACGAGGACTTCCCAGGAGGTCACCCATCCTAGTACTACTCTCGCCCAAGCACGCTTAACTTCGGAGTTCTGATGGGATCCGGTGCTTTAGTGATAGTATGATCACATCCGACATGTTACCCCCGTCTTCGTCCCTTATGCTTGCCCCTCCCAGCTCCACTACACACACGGTTGCACTTTGCTTTGCCCGCCGCTACACGCGTGAATCATGAGCAACGAGCTAAAACTTACCGCAAACGTGCAAAATAATGAAACGTGGTAAATATATGCCGCGCACGTGCGTTTTTTTTGCACGTCACGCAAAAATAATTAAAAAGGGAATGCAACACGAGGACTTCCTAGGAGGTCACCCATCCTAGTACTACTCTCGCCCAAGCACGCTTAACTTCGGAGTTCTGATGGGATCCGGTGCTTTAGTGCTGGTATGATCGCATCCGACATGTTACCCCCGCCTTCGTCCCTTATGCTTGCCCCTCCCAGCTCCACTACACACACGGTTGCACTTTGCTTTGCCCGCCGCTACACGCGTGAATCATGAGCAACGAGCTAAAACTTACCGCAAACGTGCAAAATAATGAAACGTGGTAAATATATGCCGCGCACGTGCGTTTTGTTTTGCACGTCACGCAAAAATAATTAAAAAGGGAATGCAACACGAGGACTTCCCAGGAGGTCACCCATCCTAGTACTACTCTCGCCCAAGCACGCTTAACTTCAGAGTTCTGATGGGATTTGGTGCTTTAGTGCTGGTATGATCGCATCCGACATGTTACCCCCGTCTTCGTTCCTTATGCTTGCCCCTCCCAGCTCCACTACACACACGGTTGCACTTTGCTTTGCCCGCCACTACACGCGTGAATCATGAGCAACGAGCTAAAACTTACCGCAAACGTGCAAAATAATGAAACGTGGTAAATATATGCCGCGCACGTGCGTTTTGTTTTGCACGTCACGCAAAAATAATTAAAAAGGGAATGCAACACGAGGACACCCATCCTAGTACTACTCTCGCCCAAGCAAGCTTAACTTCGAAGTTCTGATGGGATCCGGTGCTTTAGTGCTGGTATGATCGCATCCGACATGTTACCCCCGTCTTCGTCTCTTATGCTTGCCCCTCCCAGCTCCACTACACACACGGTTGCACTTTGCTTTGCCCGCCGCTACACGCGTGAATCATGAGCAACGAGCTAAAACTTACCGCAAACGTGCAAAATAATGAAACGTGGTAAATATATGCCGCGCACGTGCGTTTTGTTTTGCACGTCACGCAAAAATAATTAAAAAGGGAATGCAACACGAGGACTTCCCAGGAGGTCACCCATCCTAGTACTACTCTCGCCCAAGCACGCTTAACTTCGGAGTTCTGATGGGATCCGGTGCTTTAGTGCTGGTATGATCGCATCGGACATGTTACCCCCGTCTTCGTCCCTTATGCTTGCCCCTCCCAGCTCCACTACACACACGGTTGCACTTTGCTTTGCCCGCCGCTACACGCGTGAATCATGAGCAACGAGCTAAAACTTACCGCAAACGTGCAAAATAATGAAACGTGGTAAATATATGCCGCGCACGTGCGTTTTGTTTTGCACGTCACGCAAAAATAATTAAAAAGGGAATGCAACACGAGGACTTCCCAGGAGGTCACCCATCCTAGTACTACTCTCGCCCAAGCACGCTTAACTTCAGAGTTCTGATGGGATCCGGTGCTTTAGTGCTGGTATGATCGCATCCGACAAATTACCCCCGTCTTCGTCCCTTATGCTTGCCCCTCCCTGCTCCACTACACACACGGTTGCACTTTGCTTTGCCCGCCGTTACACGCGTGAATCATGAGCAACGAGCTAAAATTTACCGCAAACGTGCAAAATAATGAAACGTGGTAAATATATGCCGCGCACGTGCGTTTGTTTTGCACGTCACGCAAAAATAATTAAAAAGGGAATGCAACACGAGGACTTCCCAGGAGGTCACCCATCCTAGTACTACTCTCGCCCAAGCACGCTTAACTTCGGAGTTCTGATGGGATCCGGTGCTTTAGTGATAGTATGATCACATCCGACATGTTACCCCCGTCTTCGTCCCTTATGCTTGCCCCTCCCAGCTCCACTACACACACGGTTGCACTTTGCTTTGCCCGCCGCTACACGCGTGAATCATGAGCAACGAGCTAAAACTTACCGCAAACGTGCAAAATAATGAAACGTGGTAAATATATGCCGCGCACGTGCGTTTTTTTTGCACGTCACGCAAAAATAATTAAAAAGGGAATGCAACACGAGGACTTCCTAGGAGGTCACCCATCCTAGTACTACTCTCGCCCAAGCACGCTTAACTTCGGAGTTCTGATGGGATCCGGTGCTTTAGTGCTGGTATGATCGCATCCGACATGTTACCCCCGTCTTCGTCCCTTATGCTTGCCCCTCCCAGCTCCACTACACACACGGTTGCACTTTGCTTTGCCCGCCGCTACACGCGTGAATCATGAGCAACGAGCTAAAACTTACCGCAAACGTGCAAAATAATGAAACGTGGTAAATATATGCCGCGCACGTGCGTTTTGTTTTGCACGTCACGCAAAAATAATTAAAAAGGGAATGCAACACGAGGACTTCCCAGGAGGTCACCCATCCTAGTACTACTCTCGCCCAAGCACGCTTAACTTCAGAGTTCTGATGGGATTTGGTGCTTTAGTGCTGGTATGATCGCATCCGACATGTTACCCCCGTCTTCGTTCCTTATGCTTGCCCCTCCCAGCTCCACTACACACACGGTTGCACTTTGCTTTGCCCGCCACTACACGCGTGAATCATGAGCAACGAGCTAAAACTTACCGCAAACGTGCAAAATAATGAAACGTGGTAAATATATGCCGCGCACGTGCGTTTTGTTTTGCACGTCACGCAAAAATAATTAAAAAGGGAATGCAACACGAGGACACCCATCCTAGTACTACTCTCGCCCAAGCAAGCTTAACTTCGAAGTTCTGATGGGATCCGGTGCTTTAGTGCTGGTATGATCGCATCCGACATGTTACCCCCGTCTTCGTCTCTTATGCTTGCCCCTCCCAGCTCCACTACACACACGGTTGCACTTTGCTTTGCCCGCCGCTACACGCGTGAATCATGAGCAACGAGCTAAAACTTACCGCAAACGTGCAAAATAATGAAACGTGGTAAATATATGCCGCGCACGTGCGTTTTGTTTTGCACGTCACGCAAAAATAATTAAAAAGGGAATGCAACACGAGGACTTCCCAGGAGGTCACCCATCCTAGTACTACTCTCGCCCAAGCACGCTTAACTTCGGAGTTCTGATGGGATCCGGTGCTTTAGTGCTGGTATGATCGCATCGGACATGTTACCCCCGTCTTCGTCCCTTATGCTTGCCCCTCCCAGCTCCACTACACACACGGTTGCACTTTGCTTTGCCCGCCGCTACACGCGTGAATCATGAGCAACGAGCTAAAACTTACCGCAAACGTGCAAAATAATGAAACATGGTAAATATATGCCGCGCACGTGCGTTTTGTTTTGCACGTCACGCAAAAATAATTAAAAAGGGAATGCAACACGAGGACTTCCCAGGAGGTCACCCATCCTAGTACTACTCTCGCCCAAGCACGCTTAACTTCGGAGTTCTGATGGGATCCGGTGCTTTAGTGCTGGTATGATCGCATCCGACAAGTTACCCCCGTCTTCGTCCCTTATGCTTGCCCCTCCCTGCTCCACTACACACACGGTTGCACTTTGCTTTGCCCGCCGTTACACGCGTGAATCATGAGCAACGAGCTAAAATTTACCGCAAACGTGCAAAATAATGAAACGTGGTAAATATATGCCGCGCACGTGCGTTTGTTTTGCACGTCACGCAAAAATAATTAAAAAGGGAATGCAACACGAGGACTTCCCAGGAGGTCACCCATCCTAGTACTACTCTCGCCCAAGCACGCTTAACTTCGGAGTTCTGATGGGATCCGGTGCTTTAGTGCTGGTATGATCGCATCCGACAAGTTACCCCCGTCTTCGTCCCTTATGCTTGCCCCTCCCTGCTCCACTACACACACGGTTGCACTTTGCTTTGCCCGCCGTTACACGCGTGAATCATGAGCAACGAGCTAAAATTTACCGCAAACGTGCAAAATAATGAAACGTGGTAAATATATGCCGCGCACGTGCGTTTGTTTTGCACGTCACGCAAAAATAATTAAAAAGGGAATGCAACACGAGGACTTCCCAGGAGGTCACCCATCCTAGTACTACTCTCGCCCAAGCACGCTTAACTTCGGAGTTCTGATGGGATCCGGTGCTTTAGTGATAGTATGATCACATCCGACATGTTACCCCCGTCTTCGTCCCTTATGCTTGCCCCTCCCAGCTCCACTACACACACGGTTGCACTTTGCTTTGCCCGCCGCTACACGCGTGAATCATGAGCAACGAGCTAAAACTTACCGCAAACGTGCAAAATAATGAAACGTGGTAAATATATGCCGCGCACGTGCGTTTTTTTTGCACGTCACGCAAAAATAATTAAAAAGGGAATGCAACACGAGGACTTCCTAGGAGGTCACCCATCCTAGTACTACTCTCGCCCAAGCACGCTTAACTTCGGAGTTCTGATGGGATCCGGTGCTTTAGTGCTGGTATGATCGCATCCGACATGTTACCCCCGTCTTCGTCCCTTATGCTTGCCCCTCCCAGCTCCACTACACACACGGTTGCACTTTGCTTTGCCCGCCGCTACACGCGTGAATCATGAGCAACGAGCTAAAACTTACCGCAAACGTGCAAAATAATGAAACGTGGTAAATATATGCCGCGCACGTGCGTTTTGTTTTGCACGTCACGCAAAAATAATTAAAAAGGGAATGCAACACGAGGACTTCCCAGGAGGTCACCCATCCTAGTACTACTCTCGCCCAAGCACGCTTAACTTCAGAGTTCTGATGGGATTTGGTGCTTTAGTGCTGGTATGATCGCATCCGACATGTTACCCCCGTCTTCGTTCCTTATGCTTGCCCCTCCCAGCTCCACTACACACACGGTTGCACTTTGCTTTGCCCGCCACTACACGCGTGAATCATGAGCAACGAGCTAAAACTTACCGCAAACGTGCAAAATAATGAAACGTGGTAAATATATGCCGCGCACGTGCGTTTTGTTTTGCACGTCACGCAAAAATAATTAAAAAGGGAATGCAACACGAGGACACCCATCCTAGTACTACTCTCGCCCAAGCAAGCTTAACTTCGAAGTTCTGATGGGATCCGGTGCTTTAGTGCTGGTATGATCGCATCCGACATGTTACCCCCGTCTTCGTCTCTTATGCTTGCCCCTCCCAGCTCCACTACACACACGGTTGCACTTTACTTTGCCCGCCGCTACACGCGTGAATCATGAGCAACGAGCTAAAACTTACCGCAAACGTGCAAAATAATGAAACGTGGTAAATATATGCCGCGCACGTGCGTTTTTTTTTGCACGTCACGCAAAAATAATTAAAAAGGGAATGCAACATGAGGACTTCCCAGGAGGTCACCCATCCTAGTACTACTCTCGCCCAAGCTCGCTTAACTTCGGAGTTCTGATGGGATCCGGTGCTTTAGTGCTGGTATGATCGCATCCGACATGTTACCCCCGTCTTCGTCCCTTATGCTTGCCCCTCCCAGCTCCACTACACACACGGTTGCACTTTGCTTTGCCCGCCGCTACACGCGTGAATCATGAGCAACGAGCTAAAACTTACCGCAAACGTGCAAAATAATGAAACGTGGTAAATATATGCCGCGCACGTGCGTTTTGTTTTGCACGTCACGCAAAAATAATTAAAAAGGGAATGCAACACGAGGACTTCCCAGGAGGTCACCCATCCTAGTACTACTCTCGCCCAAGCACGCTTAACTTCAGAGTTCTGATGGGATTTGGTGCTTTAGTGCTGGTATGATCGCATCCGACATGTTACCCCCGTCTTCGTTCCTTATGCTTGCCCCTCCCAGCTCCACTACACACACGGTTGCACTTTGCTTTGCCCGCCACTACACGCGTGAATCATGAGCAACGAGCTAAAACTTACCGCAAACGTGCAAAATAATGAAACGTGGTAAATATATGCCGCGCACGTGCGTTTTGTTTTGCACGTCACGCAAAAATAATTAAAAAGGGAATGCAACACGAGGACTTCCCAGGAGGTCACCCATCCTAGTACTACTCTCGCCCAAGCACGCTTAACTTCGGAGTTCTGATGGGATCCGGTGCTTTAGTGATAGTATGATCACATCCGACATGTTACCCCCGTCTTCGTCCCTTATGCTTGCCCCTCCCAGCTCCACTACACACACGGTTGCACTTTGCTTTGCCCGCCGCTACACGCGTGAATCATGAGCAACGAGCTAAAACTTACCGCAAACGTGCAAAATAATGAAACGTGGTAAATATATGCCGCGCACGTGCGTTTTTTTTGCACGTCACGCAAAAATAATTAAAAAGGGAATGCAACACGAGGACTTCCTAGGAGGTCACCCATCCTAGTACTACTCTCGCCCAAGCACGCTTAACTTCGGAGTTCTGATGGGATCCGGTGCTTTAGTGCTGGTATGATCGCATCCGACATGTTACCCCCGTCTTCGTCCCTTATGCTTGCCCCTCCCAGCTCCACTACACACACGGTTGCACTTTGCTTTGCCCGCCGCTACACGCGTGAATCATGAGCAACGAGCTAAAACTTACCGCAAACGTGCAAAATAATGAAACGTGGTAAATATATGCCGCGCACGTGCGTTTTGTTTTGCACGTCACGCAAAAATAATTAAAAAGGGAATGCAACACGAGGACTTCCCAGGAGGTCACCCATCCTAGTACTACTCTCGCCCAAGCACGCTTAACTTCAGAGTTCTGATGGGATTTGGTGCTTTAGTGCTGGTATGATCGCATCCGACATGTTACCCCCGTCTTCGTTCCTTATGCTTGCCCCTCCCAGCTCCACTACACACACGGTTGCACTTTGCTTTGCCCGCCACTACACGCGTGAATCATGAGCAACGAGCTAAAACTTACCGCAAACGTGCAAAATAATGAAACGTGGTAAATATATGCCGCGCACGTGCGTTTTGTTTTGCACGTCACGCAAAAATAATTAAAAAGGGAATGCAACACGAGGACACCCATCCTAGTACTACTCTCGCCCAAGCAAGCTTAACTTCGAAGTTCTGATGGGATCCGGTGCTTTAGTGCTGGTATGATCGCATCCGACATGTTACCCCCGTCTTCGTCTCTTATGCTTGCCCCTCCCAGCTCCACTACACACACGGTTGCACTTTGCTTTGCCCGCCGCTACACGCGTGAATCATGAGCAACGAGCTAAAACTTACCGCAAACGTGCAAAATAATGAAACGTGGTAAATATATGCCGCGCACGTGCGTTTTGTTTTGCACGTCACGCAAAAATAATTAAAAAGGGAATGCAACACGAGGACTTCCCAGGAGGTCACCCATCCTAGTACTACTCTCGCCCAAGCACGCTTAACTTCGGAGTTCTGATGGGATCCGGTGCTTTAGTGCTGGTATGATCGCATCGGACATGTTACCCCCGTCTTCGTCCCTTATGCTTGCCCCTCCCAGCTCCACTACACACACGGTTGCACTTTGCTTTGCCCGCCGCTACACGCGTGAATCATGAGCAACGAGCTAAAACTTACCGCAAACGTGCAAAATAATGAAACGTGGTAAATATATGCCGCGCACGTGCGTTTTGTTTTGCACGTCACGCAAAAATAATTAAAAAGGGAATGCAACACGAGGACTTCCCAGGAGGTCACCCATCCTAGTACTACTCTCGCCCAAGCACGCTTAACTTCGGAGTTCTGATGGGATCCGGTGCTTTAGTGCTGGTATGATCGCATCCGACAAGTTACCCCCGTCTTCGTCCCTTATGCTTGCCCCTCCCTGCTCCACTACACACACGGTTGCACTTTGCTTTGCCCGCCGTTACACGCGTGAATCATGAGCAACGAGCTAAAATTTACCGCAAACGTGCAAAATAATGAAACGTGGTAAATATATGCCGCGCACGTGCGTTTGTTTTGCACGTCACGCAAAAATAATTAAAAAGGGAATGCAACACGAGGACTTCCCAGGAGGTCACCCATCCTAGTACTACTCTCGCCCAAGCACGCTTAACTTCGGAGTTCTGATGGGATCCGGTGCTTTAGTGCTGGTATGATCGCATCCGACAAGTTACCCCCGTCTTCGTCCCTTATGCTTGCCCCTCCCTGCTCCACTACACACACGGTTGCACTTTGCTTTGCCCGCCGTTACACGCGTGAATCATGAGCAACGAGCTAAAATTTACCGCAAACGTGCAAAATAATGAAACGTGGTAAATATATGCCGCGCACGTGCGTTTGTTTTGCACGTCACGCAAAAATAATTAAAAAGGGAATGCAACACGAGGACTTCCCAGGAGGTCACCCATCCTAGTACTACTCTCGCCCAAGCACGCTTAACTTCGGAGTTCTGATGGGATCCGGTGCTTTAGTGATAGTATGATCACATCCGACATGTTACCCCCGTCTTCGTCCCTTATGCTTGCCCCTCCCAGCTCCACTACACACACGGTTGCACTTTGCTTTGCCCGCCGCTACACGCGTGAATCATGAGCAACGAGCTAAAACTTACCGCAAACGTGCAAAATAATGAAACGTGGTAAATATATGCCGCGCACGTGCGTTTTTTTTGCACGTCACGCAAAAATAATTAAAAAGGGAATGCAACACGAGGACTTCCTAGGAGGTCACCCATCCTAGTACTACTCTCGCCCAAGCACGCTTAACTTCGGAGTTCTGATGGGATCCGGTGCTTTAGTGCTGGTATGATCGCATCCGACATGTTACCCCCGTCTTCGTCCCTTATGCTTGCCCCTCCCAGCTCCACTACACACACGGTTGCACTTTGCTTTGCCCGCCGCTACACGCGTGAATCATGAGCAACGAGCTAAAACTTACCGCAAACGTGCAAAATAATGAAACGTGGTAAATATATGCCGCGCACGTGCGTTTTGTTTTGCACGTCACGCAAAAATAATTAAAAAGGGAATGCAACACGAGGACTTCCCAGGAGGTCACCCATCCTAGTACTACTCTCGCCCAAGCACGCTTAACTTCAGAGTTCTGATGGGATTTGGTGCTTTAGTGCTGGTATGATCGCATCCGACATGTTACCCCCGTCTTCGTTCCTTATGCTTGCCCCTCCCAGCTCCACTACACACACGGTTGCACTTTGCTTTGCCCGCCACTACACGCGTGAATCATGAGCAACGAGCTAAAACTTACCGCAAACGTGCAAAATAATGAAACGTGGTAAATATATGCCGCGCACGTGCGTTTTGTTTTGCACGTCACGCAAAAATAATTAAAAAGGGAATGCAACACGAGGACACCCATCCTAGTACTACTCTCGCCCAAGCAAGCTTAACTTCGAAGTTCTGATGGGATCCGGTGCTTTAGTGCTGGTATGATCGCATCCGACATGTTACCCCCGTCTTCGTCTCTTATGCTTGCCCCTCCCAGCTCCACTACACACACGGTTGCACTTTACTTTGCCCGCCGCTACACGCGTGAATCATGAGCAACGAGCTAAAACTTACCGCAAACGTGCAAAATAATGAAACGTGGTAAATATATGCCGCGCACGTGCGTTTTTTTTGCACGTCACGCAAAAATAATTAAAAAGGGAATGCAACATGAGGACTTCCCAGGAGGTCACCCATCCTAGTACTACTCTCGCCCAAGCTCGCTTAACTTCGGAGTTCTGATGGGATCCGGTGCTTTAGTGCTGGTATGATCGCATCCGACATGTTACCCCCGTCTTCGTCCCTTATGCTTGCCCCTCCCAGCTCCACTACACACACGGTTGCACTTTGCTTTGCCCGCCGCTACACGCGTGAATCATGAGCAACGAGCTAAAACTTACCGCAAACGTGCAAAATAATGAAACGTGGTAAATATATGCCGCGCACGTGCGTTTTGTTTTGCACGTCACGCAAAAATAATTAAAAAGGGAATGCAACACGAGGACTTCCCAGGAGGTCACCCATCCTAGTACTACTCTCGCCCAAGCACGCTTAACTTCAGAGTTCTGATGGGATTTGGTGCTTTAGTGCTGGTATGATCGCATCCGACATGTTACCCCCGTCTTCGTTCCTTATGCTTGCCCCTCCCAGCTCCACTACACACACGGTTGCACTTTGCTTTGCCCGCCACTACACGCGTGAATCATGAGCAACGAGCTAAAACTTACCGCAAACGTGCAAAATAATGAAACGTGGTAAATATATGCCGCGCACGTGCGTTTTGTTTTGCACGTCACGCAAAAATAATTAAAAAGGGAATGCAACACGAGGACACCCATCCTAGTACTACTCTCGCCCAAGCAAGCTTAACTTCGAAGTTCTGATGGGATCCGGTGCTTTAGTGCTGGTATGATCGCATCCGACATGTTACCCCCGTCTTCGTCTCTTATGCTTGCCCCTCCCAGCTCCACTACACACACGGTTGCACTTTACTTTGCCCGCCGCTACACGCGTGAATCATAAGCAACGAGCTAAAACTTACCGCAAACGTGCAAAATAATGAAACGTGGTAAATATATGCCGCGCACGTGCGTTTTGTTTTGCACGTCACGCAAAAATAATTAAAAAGGGAATGCAACATGAGGACTTCCCAGGAGGTCACCCATCCTAGTACTACTCTCGCCCAAGCTCGCTTAACTTCGGAGTTCTGATGGGATCCGGTGCTTTACTGCTGGTATGATCGCATCCGACATGTTACCCTCGTCTTCGTCCCTTATGCTTGCCCCTCCCATCTCCACTACACACACGGTTGCACTTTGCTTTGCCCGCCGCTACACGCGTGAATCATGAGCAACGAGCTAAAACTTACCGCAAACGTGCAAAATAATGAAACATGGTAAATATATGCCGCGCACGTGCGTTTTGTTTTGCACGTCACGCAAAAATAATTAAAAAGGGAATGCAACACGAGGACTTCCCAGGAGGTCACCCATCCTAGTACTACTCTCGCCCAAGCACGCTTAACTTCGGAGTTCTGATGGGATCCGGTGCTTTAGTGCTGGTATGATCGCATCCAACATGTTACCCCCGTCTTCGTCCCTTATGCTGGCCCCTCCCAGCTCCACTACACACACGGTTGCACTTTGCTTTGCCCGCCGCTACACGCGTGAATCATGAGCAACGAGCTAAAACTTACCGCAAACGTGCAAAATAATGAAACATGGTAAATATATGCCGCGCACGTGCGTTTTGTTTTGCACGTCACGCAAAAATAATTAAAAAGGGAATGCAACACGAGGACTTCCCAGGAGGTCACCCATCCTAGTACTACTCTTGCCCAAGCACGCTTAACTTCGGAGTTCTGATGGGATCCGGTGCTTTAGTGCTGGTATGATCGCATCCGACATGTTACCCCCGTCTTCGTCCCTTATGCTTGCCCCTCCCAGCTCCACTACACACACGGTTGCACTTTGCTTTGCCCGCCGCTACACGCGTGAATCATGAGCAACGAGCTAAAACTTACCGCAAACGTGCAAAATAATGAAACATGGTAAATATATGCCGCGCACGTGCGTTTTGTTTTGCGCGTCACGCAAAAATAATTAAAAAGGGAATGCAACACGAGGACTTCCCAGGAGGTCACCCATCCTAGTACTACTCTCGCCCAAGCACGCTTAACTTCGAAGTTCTGATGGGATCCGATGCTTTAGTGCTGGTATGATCGCATCCGACATGTTACCCCCGTCTTCGTCCCTTATGCTTGCCCCTCTCAGCTCCACTACACACACGGTTGCACTTTGCTTTGCCCGCCGCTACACGCGTGAATCATGAGCAACGAGCTAAAACTTACCGCAAACGTGCAAAATAATGAAACGTGGTAAATATATGCCGCGTACGTGCGTTTTGTTTTGCACGTCACGCAAAAATCATTAAAAAGGGAATGCAACACGAGGACTTCCCAGGAGGTCACCCATCCTAGTACTACTCTCGCCCAAGCACGCTTAACTTCGGAGTTCTGATGGGATTTGGTGCTTTAGTGCTGGTATGATCGCATCCGACATGTTACCCCCGTCTTCGTTCCTTATGCTTGCCCCTCCCAGCTCCACTACACACACGGTTGCACTTTGCTTTGCCCGCCGCTACACGCGTGAATCATGAGCAACGAGCTAAAACTTACCGCAAACATCCAAAATAATGAAACGTGGTAAATATATGCCGCGCACGTGCGTTTTGTTTTGCACGTCACGCAAAAATAATTAAAAAGGGAATGCAACACGGTTGCATTCGACATGTTACCCCCGTCTTCGTCCCTTATGCTTGCCCCTCCCAGCTCCACTACACACACGGTTGCACTTTGCTTTGCCCGCCGCTACACGCGTGAATCATGAGCAACGAGCTAAAACTTACCGCAAACGTGGAAAATAATGAAACGTGGTAAATATATGCCGCGCACGTGCGTTTTGTTTTGCACGTCATGCAAAAATAATTAAAAAGGGAATGCAACACAAGGACTTCCCAGGAGGTCACCCATCCTAGTACTACTCTCGCCCAAGCACGCTTAACTTCGGAGTTCTGATGGGATCCGGAGCTTTAGTGCTGGTATGATCGCATCCGACATGTTACCCCCGTCTTCGTCCCTTATGCTTGCCCCTCCCAGCTCCACTACACACACGGTTGCACTTTGCCTTGCCCGCCGCTACACGCGTGAATCATGAGCAACGAGCTAAAACTTACCGCAAACGTGCAAAATAATGAAACGTGGTAAATATATGCCGCGCACGTGCGTTTTGTTTTGCAAGTCACGCAAAAATAATTAAAAAGGGAATGCAACACGAGGACTTCCCAGGAGGTCACCCATCCTAGTACTACTCTCGCCCAAGCACGCTTAACTTCGGAGTTCTAATGGGATCCGGAGCTTTATTGCTGGTATGATCGCATCCGACATGTTACCCCCGTCTTCGTCCCTTATGCTTGCCCCTCCCAGCTCCACTACACACACGGTTGCACTTTGCCTTGCCCGCTGCTACACGCGTGAATCATGAGCAACGAACTAAAACTTACCGCAAACGTGCAAAATAATGAAACGTGGTAAATATATGCCGCGCACGTGCGTTTTGTTTTGCACGTCACGCAAAAATAATTAAAAAGGGAATGCAACACGAGGACTTCCCAGGAGGTCACCCATCCTAGTACTACTCTCGCCCAAGCACGCTTAACTTCGGAGTTCTAATGGGATCCGGTGCTTTAGTGCTGGTATGATCACATCCGACATGTTACCCCCGTCTTCGTCCCTTATGCTTGCCCCTCTCAGCTCCACTACACACACGGTTGCACTTTGCTTTGCCCGCCGCTACACGCGTGAATCATGAGCAACGAGCTAAAACTTACCGCAAACGTGCAAAATAATGAAACGTGGTAAATATATGCCGCGCACGTGCGTTTTGTTTTGCACGTCACGCAAAAATAATTAAAAAGGGAATGCAACACGAGGACTTCCCAGGAGGTCACCCATCCTAGTACTACTCTCGCCCAAGCACGCTTAACTTCGGAGTTCTGATGGGATTCGGTGCTTTAGTGCTGGTATGATCGCACCCGACATGTTACCCCCGTCTTCGTCCCTTATGCTTGCCCCTCTCAGCTCCACTACACACACGGTTGCACTTTGCTTTGCCCACCGCTACACGCGTGAATCATGAGCAACGAGCTAAAACTTACCGCAAACATGCAAAATAATGAAACGTGGTAAATATATGCCGCGCACGTGCGTTTTGTTTTGCACGTCACGCAAAAATAATTAAAAAGGGAATGCAACACGGTTGCATTCGACATGTTACCCCCGTCTTCGTCCCTTATGCTTGCCCCTCCCAGCTCCACTACACACACGGTTGCACTTTGCTTTGCCCGCCGCTACACGCGTGAATCATGAGCAACGAGCTAAAACTTACCGCAAACGTGGAAAATAATGAAACGTGGTAAATATATGCCGCGCACGTGCGTTTTGTTTTGCACGTCACGCAAAAATAATTAAAAAGGGAATGCAACACGAGCACTTCCCAGGAGGTCACCCATCCTAGTACTACTCTCGCCCAAGCACGCTTAACTTCGGAGTTCTGATGGGATCCGGAGCTTTAGTGCTGGTATGATCGCATCCGACATGTTACCCCCGTCTTCGTCCCTTATGCTTGCCCCTCCCAGCTCCACTACACACACGGTTGCACTTTGCTTTGCCCACCGCTACACGCGTGAATCATGAGCAACGAGCTAAAACTTACCGCAAACATGCAAAATAATGAAACGTGGTAAATATATGCCGCGCACGTGCGTTTTGTTTTGCACGTCACGCAAAAATAATTAAAAAGGGAATGCAACACGAGGACTTCCCAGGAGGTCACCCATCCTAGTACTACTCTCGCCCAAGCACGCTTAACTTCAGAGTTCTGATGGGATCCGGTGCTTTAGTGCTGGTATGATCACATCCGACATGTTACCTCCGTCTTCGTCCCTTATGCTTGCCCCTCCCAGCTCCACTACACACACGGTTGCACTTTGCTTTGCCCGCCGCTACACGCGTGAATCATGAGCAACGAGCTAAAACTTACCGCAAACGTGCAAAATAATGAAACGTGGTAAATATATGCCGCGCACGTGCGTTTTGTTTTGCACGTCACGCAAACGTGGAAAATAGTGAAACGTGGTAAATATATGCCGCGCACGTGCGTTTTGTTTTGCAAGTCACGCAAAAATAATTAAAAAGGGAATGCAACACGAGGACTTCCCAGGAGGTCACCCATCCTAGTACTACTCTCGCCCAAGCACGCTTAACTTCAGAGTTCTAATGGGATCCGGAGCTTTAGTGCTGGTATGATCGCATCCGACATGTTACCCCCGTCTTCGTCCCTTATGCTTGCCCCTCCCAGCTCCACTACACACACGGTTGCACTTTGCCTTGCCCGCCGCTACACGCGTGAATCATGAGCAACGAACTAAAACTTACCGCAAACGTGCAAAATAATGAAACGTGGTAAATATATGCCGCGCACGTGCGTTTTGTTTTGCACGTCACGCAAAAATAATTAAAAAGGGAATGCAACACGAGGACTTCCCAGGAGGTCACCCATCCTAGTACTACTCTCGCCCAAGCACGCTTAACTTCAGAGTTTTGATGGGATCCGGTGCTTTAGTGCTGGTATGATCGCATCCGACATGTTACCCCCGTCTTCGTCCCTTATGCTTGCCCCTCCCAGCTCCACTACACACACGGTTGCACTTTGCTTTGCCCGCCGCTACACGCGTGAATCATGAGCAACGAGCTAAAACTTACCGCAAACGTGCAAAATAATGAAACGTGGTAAATATATGCCGCGCACGTGCGTTTTGTTTTGCACGTCACGCAAAAATAATTAAAAAGGGAATGCAACACGAGGACTTCCTAGGAGGTCACCCATCCTAGTACTACTCTCGCCCAAGGACGCTTAACTTCGGAGTTCTGATGGGATCCGGTGCTTTAGTGCTGGTATGATCGCATCCAACATGTTACCCCCGTCTTCGTCCCTTATGCTTGCCCCTCCCAGCTCCACTACACACACGGTTGCACTTTGCTTTGCCCGCCGCTACACGCGTGAATCATGAGCAACGAGCTAAAACTTACCGCAAACGTGCAAAATAATGAAACGTGGTAAATATATGCCGCGCACGTGCGTTTTGTTTTGCACGTCACGCAAAAATAATTAAAAAGGGAATGCAACACGAGGACTTCCCAGGAGGTCACCCATCCTAGTACTACTCTCGCCCAAGCACGCTTAACTTTGGAGTTCTGATGGGATCCGGTGCTTTAGTGCTGGTATGATCACATCCGACATGTTACCCCCGTCTTCGTCCCTTATGCTTGCCCCTCTCAGCTCCACTACACACACGGTAGCACTTTGCTTTGCCCGCCGCTACACGCGTGAATCATGAGCAACGAGCTAAAACTTACCGCAAACGTGCAAAATAATGAAACGTGGTAAATATATGCCGCGCACGTGCGTTTTGTTTTGCACGTCACGCAAAAATAATTAAAAAGGGAATGCAACACGGGGACTTCCCAGGAGGTCACCCATCCTAGTACTACTCTCGCCCAAGCACGCTTAACTTCGGAGTTCTGATGGGATTCGGTGCTTTAGTGCTGGTATGATCGCACCCGACATGTTACCCCCGTCTTCGTCCCTTATGCTTGCCCCTCTCAGCTCCACTACACACACGGTTGCACTTTGCTTTGCCCACCGCTACACGCGTGAATCATGAGCAACGAGCTAAAACTTACCGCAAACATGCAAAATAATGAAACGTGGTAAATATATGCCGCGCACGTGCGTTTTGTTTTGCACGTCACGCAAAAATAATTAAAAAGGGAATGCAACACGGTTGCATTCGACATGTTACCCCCGTCTTCGTCCCTTTTGCTTGCCCCTCCCAGCTCCACTACACACACGGTTGCACTTTGCTTTGCCCGCCGCTACACGCGTGAATCATGAGCAACGAGCTAAAACTTACCGCAAATGTGGAAAATAATGAAACGTGGTAAATATATGCCGCGCACGTGCGTTTTGTTTTGCACGTCACGCAAAAATAATTAAAAAGGGAATGCAACACGAGGACTTCCCTGGAGGTCACCCATCCTAGTACTACTCTCGCCCAAGCACGCTTAACTTCGGAGTTCTGATGGGATCCGGAGCTTTAGTGCTGGTATGATCGCATCCGACATGTTACCCCCGTCTTCGTCCCTTATGCTTGCCCCTCCCAGCTCCACTACACACACGGTTGCACTTTGCTTTGCCCACCGCTACACGCGTGAATCATGAGCAACGACCTAAAACTTACCGCAAACATGCAAAATAATGAAACGTGGTAAATATATGCCGCGCACGTGCGTTTTGTTTTGCACGTCACGCAAAAATAATTAAAAAGGGAATGCAACACGAGGACTTCCCAGGAGGTCACCCATCCTAGTACTACTCTCGCCCAAGCACGCTTAACTTCAAAGTTCTGATGGGATCCGGTGCTTTAGTGCTGGTATGATCGCATCCGACATGTTACCTCCGTCTTCGTCCCTTATGCTTGCCCCTCCCAGCTCCACTACACACACGGTTGCACTTTGCTTTGCCCGCCGCTACACGCGTGAATCATGAGCAACGAGCTAAAACTTACCGCAAACGTGCAAAATAATGAAACGTGGTAAATATATGCCGCGCACGTGCGTTTTGTTTTGCACGTCACGCAAACGTGGAAAATAATGAAACGTGGTAAATATATGCCGCGCACGTGCGTTTTGTTTTGCACGTCACGCAAAAATAATTAAAAAGGGAATGCAACACGAGGACTTCCCAGGAGGTCACCCATCCTAGTACTACTCTCGCCCAAGCACGCTTAACTTCGGAGTTCTGATGGGATCCGGAGCTTTAGTGCTAGTTTGATCGCATCCGACATGTTACCCCCGTCTTCGTCCCTTATGCTTGCCCCTCCCAGCTCCACTACACACACGGTTGCACTTTGCTTTGCCCACCGCTACACGCGTGAATCATGAGCAACGAGCTAAAACTTACCGCAAACATGCAAAATAATGAAACGTGGTAAATATATGCCGCGCACGTGCGTTTTGTTTTGCACGTCACGCAAAAATAATTAAAAAGGGAATGCAACACGAGGACTTCCCAGGAGGTCACCCATCCTAGTACTACTCTCGCCCAAGCACGCTTAACTTCAGAGTTCTGGTGGGATCCGGTGCTTTAGTGCTGGTATGATCGCATCCGACATGTTACCTCCGTCTTCGTCCCTTATGCTTGCCCCTCCCAGCTCCACTACACACACGGTTGCACTTTGCTTTGCCCGCCGCTACACGCGTGAATCATGAGCAACGAGCTAAAACTTACCGCAAACGTGCAAAATAATGAAACGTGGTAAATATATGCCGCGCACGTGCGTTTTGTTTTGCACGTCACGCAAAAATAATTAAAAAGGGAATGCAACACGAGGACTTCCCAGGAGGTCACCCATCCTAGTACTACTCTTGCCCAAGCACGCTTAACTTCAGAGTTCTGATGGGATCCGGTGCTTTAGTGCTGGTATGATCGCATCCGACATGTCACCCCGGTCTTCGTCCCTTATGCTTGCCCCTCCCAGCTCCACTACACACACGATTGCACTTTGCTTTGCCCGCCGCTACATGCGTGAATCATGAGCAACGAGCTAAAACTTACCGCAAACGTGCAAAATAATGAAACGTGGTAAATATATGCCGCGCACGTGCGTTTTGTTTTGCACGTCACGCAAAAATAATTAAAAAGGGAATGCAACACGAGGACTTCCCAGGAGGTCACCCATCCTAGTACTACTCTCGCCCAAGCACGCTTAACTTCGTAGTTCTGATGGGATCCGGTGCTTTAGTGCTTGTATGATCGCATCCGACATGTTACCCCCGTCTTCGTCCCTTATGCTTGCCCCTCTCAGCTCCACTACACACACGGTTGCACTTTGCTTTGCCCGCCGCTACACGCGTGAATCATGAGCAACGAGCTAAAACTTACCGCAAACGTGCAAAATAATGAAACGTGGTAAATATATGCCGCGCACGTGCGTTTTGTTTTGCACGTCACGCAAAAATAATTAAAAAGGGAATGCAACACGAGGACTTCCCAGGAGGTCACCCATCCTAGTACTACTCTCGCCCAAGCACGCTTAACTTCGGAGTTCTGATGGGATCCGATGGTTTAGTGCTGGTATGATCACATCCGACATGTTACCCCCGTCTTCGTCCCTTATGCTTGCCCCTCCCAGCTCCAATACACACACGGTTGCACTTTGCTTTGCCCGCCGTTACACGCGTGAATCATGAGCAACGAGCTAAAATTTACCGCAAACGTGCAAAATAATGAAACGTGGTAAATATATGCCGCGCACGTGCGTTTGTTTTGCACGTCACGCAAAAATAATTAAAAAGGGAATGCAACACGAGGACTTCCCAGGAGGTCACCCATCCTAGTACTACTCTCACCCAAGCACGCTTAACTTCGGAGTTCTGATGGGATCCGGTGCTTTAGTGCTGGTATGATCACATCCGACATGTTACCCCCGTCTTCGTCCCTTATGCTTGCCCCTCCCAGCTCCACTACACACACGGTTGCACTTTGCTTTGCCCGCTGCTACACGCGTGAATCATGAGCAACGAGCTAAAACTTACCGCAAACGTGCAAAATAATGAAACGTGGTAAATATATGCCGCGCACGTGCGTTTTGTTTTGCACGTCACGCAAAAATAATTAAAAAGGGAATGCAACACGAGGACTTCCTAGGAGGTCACCCATCCTAGTACTACTCTCGCCCAAGGACGCTTAACTTCGGAGTTCTGATGGGATCCGGTGCTTTAGTGCTGGTATGATCGCATCCAACATGTTACCCCCGTCTTCGTCCCTTATGCTTGCCCCTCCCAGCTCCACTACACACACGGTTGCACTTTGCTTTGCCCGCCGCTAAACGCGTGAATCATGAGCAACGAGCTAAAACTTACCGCAAACGTGCAAAATAATGAAACGTGGTAAATATATGCCGCGCACGTGCGTTTTGTTTTGCACATCACGCAAAAATAATTAAAAAAGGAATGCAACACGAGGACTTCCCAGGAGGTCACCCATCCTAGTACTACTCTCGCCCAAGCACGCTTAACTTCAGAGTTCTGATGGGATTTGGTGCTTTAGTGCTGGTATGATCGCATCCGACATGTTACCCCCGTCTTCGTTACTTATGCTTGCCCCTCCCAGCTCCACTACACACACGGTTGCACTTTGCTTTGCCCGCCACTACACGCGTGAATCATGAGCAACGAGCTAAAACTTACCGCAAACGTGCAAAATAATGAAACGTGGTAAATATATGCCGCGCACGTGCGTTTTGTTTTGCACGTCACGCAAAAATAATTAAAAAGGGAATGCAACACGAGGACACCCATCCTAGTACTACTCTCGCCCAAGCAAGCTTAACTTCGAAGTTCTGATGGGATCCGGTGCTTTAGTGCTGGTATGATCGCATCCGACATGTTACCCCCGTCTTCGTCTCTTATGCTTGCCCCTCCCAGCTCCACTACACACACGGTTGCACTTTTCTTTGCCCGCCGCTACACGCGTGAATCATGAGCAACGAGCTAAAACTTACCGCAAACGTGCAAAATAATGAAACGTGGTAAATATATGCCGCGCACGTGCGTTTTGTTTTGCACGTCACGCAAAAATAATTAAAAAGGGAATGCAACATGAGGACTTCCCAGGAGGTCACCCAACCTAGTACTACTCTCGCCCAAGCACGCTTAACTTCGGAGTTCTGATGGGATCCGGTGCTTTACTGCTGGTATGATCGCATCCGACATGTTACCCTCGTCTTCGTCCCTTATGCTTGCCCCTCCCATCTCCACTACACACACGGTTGCACTTTGCTTTGCCCGCCGCTACACGCGTGAATCATGAGCAACGAGCTAAAACTTACCGCAAACGTGCAAAATAATGAAACATGGTAAATATATGCCGCGCACGTGCGTTTTGTTTTGCACGTCACGCAAAAATAATTAAAAAGGGAATGCAACACGAGGACTTCCCAGGAGGTCACCCATCCTAGTACTACTCTCGCCCAAGCACGCTTAACTTCGGAGTTCTGATGGGATCCGGTGCTTTAGTGCTGGTATGATCGCATCCAACATGTTACCCCCGTCTTCGTCCCTTATGCTTGCCCCTCCCAGCTCCACTACACACACGGTTGCACTTTGCTTTGCCCGCCGCTACACGCGTGAATCATGAGCAACGAGCTAAAACTTACCGCAAACGTGCAAAATAATGAAACATGGTAAATATATGCCGCGCACGTGCGTTTTGTTTTGCACGTCACGCAAAAATAATTAAAAAGGGAATGCAACACGAGGACTTCCCAGGAGGTCACCCATCCTAGTACTACTCTTGCCCAAGCACGCTTAACTTCGGAGTTCTGATGGGATCCGGTGCTTTAGTGCTGGTATGATCGCATCCGACATGTTACCCCCGTCTTCGTCCCTTATGCTTGCCCCTCCCAGCTCCACTACACACACGGTTGCACTTTGCTTTGCCCGCCGCTACACGCGTGAATCATGAGCAACGAGCTAAAACTTACCGTAAACGTGCAAAATAATGAAACATGGTAAATATATGCAACGCACGTGCGTTTTGTTTTGCACGTCACGCAAAAATAATTAAAAAGGGAATGCAACACGAGGACTTCCCAGGAGGTCACCCATCCTAGTACTACTCTCGCCCAAGCACGCTTAACTTCGGAGTTCTGATGGGATCCGGTGCTTTAGTGCTGGTATGATCGCATCCGACATGTTACCCCCGTCTTCGTCCCTTATGCTTGCCCCTCTCAGCTCCACTACACACACGGTTGCACTTTGCTTTGCCCGCCGCTACACGCGTGAATCATGAGCAACGAGCTAAAACTTACCGCAAACGTGCAAAATAATGAAATGTGGTAAATATATGCCGCGCACGTGCGTTTTGTTTTGCACGTCACGCAAAAATCATTAAAAAGGGAATGCAACACGAGGACTTCCCAGGAGGTCACCCATCCTAGTACTACTCTCGCCCAAGCACGCTTAACTTCGGAGTTCTGATAGGATTCGATGCTTTAGTGCTGGTATGATCGCATCCGACATGTTACCCCCGTCTTCGTCCCTTATGCTTGCCCCTCCCAGCTCCACTACACACACGGTTGCACTTTGCCTTGCCCGCCGCTACACGCGTGAATCATGAGCAACGAGCTAAAACTTACCGCAAACGTGCAAAATAATGAAACGTGGTAAATATATGCCGCGCACGTGCGTTTTGTTTTGCACGTCACGCAAAAATAATTAAAAAGGGAATGCAACACGAGGACTTCCCAGGAGGTCACCCATCCTAGTACTACTCTCGCCCAAGCACGCTTAACTTCGGACTTCTGATGGGATCCGGAGCTTTAGTGCTGGTATGATCGCATCCGACATGTTACCCCCGTCTTCGTCCCTTATGCTTGCCCCTCCCAGCTCCACTACACACACGGTTGCACTTTGCCTTGCCCGCCGCTACACGCGTGAATCATGAGCAACGAACTAAAACTTACCGCAAACGTGCAAAATAATGAAACGTGGTAAATATATGCCGCGCACGTGCGTTTTGTTTTGCACGTCACGCAAAAATAATTAAAAAGGGAATGCAACACGAGGACTTCCCAAGAGGTCACCCATCCTAGTACTACTCTCGCCCAAGCACGCTTAACTTCGGAGTTCTGATGGGATCCGGTGCTTTAGTGCTGGTATGATCACATCCGACATGTTACCCCCGTCTTCGTCCCTTATGCTTGCCCCTCTCAGCTCCACCACACACACGGTTGCACTTTGCTTTGCCCGCCGCTACACGCGTGAATCATGAGCAACGAGCTAAAACTTACCGCAAACGTGCAAAATAATGAAACGTGGTAAATATATGCCGCGCACGTGCGTTTTGTTTTGCACGTCACGCAAAAAAAATTAAAAAGGGAATGCAACACGAGGACTTCCCAGGAGGTCACCCATCCTAGTACTACTCTCGCCCAAGCACGCTTAACTTCGGAGTTCTGATGGGATTCGGTGCTTTAGTGCTGGTATGATCGCACCCGACATGTTACCCCCGTCTTCGTCCCTTATGCTTGCCCCTCTCAGCTCCACTACACACACGGTTGCACTTTGCTTTGCCCACCGCTACACGCGTGAATCATGAGCAACGAGCTAAAACTTACCGCAAACATGCAAAATAATGAAACGTGGTAAATATATGCCGCGCACGTGCGTTTTGTTTTGCACGTCACGCAAAAATAATTAAAAAGGGAATGCAACATGGTTGCATTCGACATGTTACCCCCGTCTTCGTCCCTTATGCTTGCCCCTCCCAGCTCCACTACACACACGGTTGCACTTTGCTTTGCCCGCCGCTACACGCGTGAATCATGAGCAACGAGCTAAAACTTACCGCAAACGTGGAAAATAATGAAACATGGTAAATATATGCCGCGCACGTGCGTTTTGTTTTGCACGTCACGCAAAAATAATTAAAAAAGGGAATGCAACACGAGGACTTCCGAGGAGGTCACCCATCCTAGTACTACTCTCGCCCAAGCACGCTTAACTTCAGAGTTCTGATGGGATCCGGTGCTTTAGTGCTGGTATGATCGCATCCGACATGTTACCTCCGTCTTCGTCCCTTATGCTTGCCCCTCCCAGCTCCACTACACACACGGTTGCACTTTGCTTTGCCCGCCGCTACACGCGTGAATCATGAGCAACGAGCTAAAACTTACCGCAAACGTGCAAAATAATGAAACATGGTAAATATATGCCGCGCACGTGCGTTTTGTTTTGCACGTCACGCAAAAATAATTAAAAAGGGAATGCAACACGAGGACTTCCCAGGAGGTCACCCATCCTAGTACTACTCTCGCCCAAGCACGCTTAACTTCGGAGTTCTGATGGGATCCGGAGCTTTAGTGCTGGTATGATCGCATCCAACATGTTACCCCCGTCTTCGTCCCTTATGCTTGCCCCTCCCAGCTCCACTACACACACGGTTGCACTTTGCCTTGCCCGCCGCTACACGCGTGAATCATGAGCAACGAGCTAAAACTTACCGCAAACGTGCAAAATAATGAAACGTGGTAAATATATGCCGCGCACGTGCGTTTTGTTTTGCACGTCACGCAAAAATAATTAAAAAGGGAATGCAACACGAGGACTTCCCAGGAGGTCACCCATCCTAGTATTACTCTCGCCCAAGCACGCTTAACTTCGGAGTTCTGATGGGATCCGGTGCTTTAGTGCTGGTATGATCGCACCCGACATGTTACCCCCGTCTTCGTCCCTTATGCTTGCCCCTCTCAGCTCCACTACACACACGGTTGCACTTTGCTTTGCCCACCGCTACACGCGTGAATCATGAGCAACGAGCTAAAACTTACCGCAAACGTGCAAAATAATGAAACGTGGTAAATATATGCCGCGCACGTGCGTTTTGTTTTGCACGTCACACAAAAATAATTAAAAAGGGAATGCAACACGAGGACTTCCCAGGAGGTCACCCATCCTAGTACTACTCTCGCCCAAGCACGCTTAACTTCGGAGTTCTGATGGGATTCGGTGCTTTAGTGCTGGTATGATCGCACCCGACATGTTACCCCCGTCTTCGTCCCTTATGCTTGCCCCACTCAGCTCCACTACACACACGGTTGCACTTTGCTTTGCCCACCGCTACACGCGTGAATCATGAGCAACGAGCTAAAACTTACCGCAAACATGCAAAATAATAAAACGTGGTAAATATATGCCGCGCTCGTGCGTTTTGTTTTGCACGTCACGCAAAAATAATTAAAAAGGGAATGCAACACGGTTGCATTCGACATGTTACCCCCGTCTTCGTCCCTTATGCTTGCCCCTCCCAGCTCCACTACACACACGGTTGCACTTTGCTTTGCCCGCCGCTACACGCGTGAATCATGAGCAACGAGCTGAAACTTACCGCAAATGTGGAAAATAATGAAACGTGGTAAATATATGCCGCGCACATGCGTTTTGTTTTGCACGTCACGCAAAAATAATTAAAAAGGGAATGCAACACGAGGACTTCCCAGGAGGTCACCCATCCTAGTACTACTCTCGCCCATGCACGCTTAACTTCGGAGTTCTGTTGGGATCCGGAGCTTTAGTGCTGGTATGATCGCATCTGACATGTTACCCCCGTCTTCGTCCCTTATGCTTGCCCCTCCCAGCTCCACTACACACATGGTTGCACTTTGCCTTGCCCGCCGCTACACGCGTGAATCATGAGCAACGAGCTAAAACTTACCGCAAACGTGCAAAATAGTGAAACGTGGTAAATATATGCCGCGCACGTGCGTTTTTTTTGCACGTCACGCAAAAATAATTAAAAAGGGAATGCAACACGAGGACTTCCCAGGAGGTCACCCATCCTAGTACTACTCTCGCCCAAGCACGCTTAACTTCGGAGTTCTGATGGGATCCGGAGCTTTAGTGCTGGTACGATCGCATCCGACATGTTACCCCCGTCTTCGTCCCTTATGCTTGCCCCTCCCAGCTCCACTACACACACGGTTGCACTTTGCCTTGCCCGCCGCTACACGCGTGAATCATGAGCAACGAGCTAAAACTTACCGCAAACGTGCAAAATAATGAAACGTGGTAAATATATGCCGCGCACGTGCGTTTTGTTTTGCACGTCACGCAAAAATAATTAAAAAGGGAATGCAACACGAGGACTTCCCAGGAGGTCACCCATCCTAGTATTACTCTCGCCCAAGCACGCTTAACTTCGGAGTTCTGATGGGATCCGATGCTTTAGTGCTGGTATGATCGCACCCGACATGTTACCCCCGTCTTCGTCCCTTATGCTTGCCCCTCTCAGCTCCACTACACACACGGTTGCACTTTGCTTTGCCCACCGCTACACGCGTGAATCATGAGCAACGAGCTAAAACTTACCGCAAACGTGCAAAATAATGAAACGTGGTAAATATATGCCGCGCACGTGCGTTTTGTTTTGCACGTCACACAAAAATAATTAAAAAGGGAATGCAACACGAGGACTTCCCAGGAGGTCACCCATCCTAGTACTACTCTCGCCCAAGCACGCTTAACTTCGGAGTTCTGATGGGATCCGGAGCTTTAGTGCTGGTATGATCGCATCCGACATGTTACCCCCGTCTTCGTCCCTTATGCTTGCCCCTCCCAGCTCCACTACACACACGGTTGCACTTTGCCTTGCCCGCCGCTACACGCGTGAATCATGAGCAACGAGCTAAAACTTACCGCAAACGTGCAAAATAATGAAACGTGGTAAATATATGCCGCGCACGTGCGTTTTGTTTTGCACGTCACGCAAAAATAATTAAAAAGGGAATGCAACACGAGGACTTCCCAGGAGGTCACCCATCCTAGTATTACTCTCGCCCAAGCACGCTTAACTTCGGAGTTCTGATGGGATCCGATGCTTTAGTGCTGGTATGATCGCACCCGACATGTTACCCCCGTCTTCGTCCCTTATGCTTGCCCCTCTCAGCTCCACTACACACACGGTTGCACTTTGCTTTGCCCACCGCTACACGCGTGAATCATGAGCAACGAGCTAAAACTTACCGCAAACGTGCAAAATAATGAAACGTGGTAAATATATGCCGCGCACGTGCGTTTTGTTTTGCACGTCACACAAAAATAATTAAAAAGGGAATGCAACACGAGGACTTCCCAGGAGGTCACCCATCCTAGTACTACTCTCGCCCAAGCACGCTTAACTTCGGAGTTCTGATGGGATTCGGTGCTTTAGTGCTGGTATGATCGCACCCGACATGTTACCCCCGTCTTCGTCCCTTATGCTTGCCCCTCTCAGCTCCACTACACGCACGGTTGCACTTTGCTTTGCCCACCGCTACACGCGTGAATCATGAGCAACGAGCTAAAACTTACCGCAAACATGCAAAATAATAAAACGTGGTAAATATATGCCGCGCACGTGCGTTTTGTTTTGCACGTCACGCAAAAATAATTAAAAAGGGAATGCAACACGGTTGCATTCGACATGTTACCCCCGTCTTCGTCCCTTATGCTTGCCCCTCCCAGCTCCACTACACACACGGTTGCACTTTGCTTTGCCCGCCGCTACACGCGTGAATCATGAGCAACGAGCTAAAACTTACCGCAAATGTGGAAAATAATGAAACGTGGTAAATATATGCCGCGCACGTGCGTTTTGTTTTGCACGTCACGCAAAAATAATTAAAAAGGGAATGCAACACGAGGACTTTCCAGGAGGTCACCCATCCTAGTACTACTCTCGCCCAAGCACGCTTAACTTCGGAGTTCTGATGGGATCCGGAGCTTTAGTGCTGGTATGATCGCATCCGACATGTTACCCCCGTCTTCGTCCCTTATGCTTGCCCCTCCCAGCTCCACTACACACACGGTTGCACTTTGCCTTGCCCGCCGCTACACGCGTGAATCATGAGCAACGAGCTAAAACTTACCGCAAACGTGCAAAATAGTGAAACGTGGTAAATATATGCCGCGCACGTGCGTTTTTTTTTGCACGTCACGCAAAAATAATTAAAAAGGGAATGCAACACGAGGACTTCCCAGGAGGTCACCCGTCCTAGTACTACTCTCGCCCAAGCACGCTTAACTTCGGAGTTCTGATGGGATCCGGAGCTTTAGTGCTGGTATGATCGCATCCGACATGTTACCCCCGTCTTCGTCCCTTATGCTTGCCCCTCCCAGCTCCACTACACACACGGTTGCACTTTGCCTTGCCCGCCGCTACACGCGTGAATCATGAGCAACGAGCTAAAACTTACCGCAAACGTGCAAAATAATGAAACGTGGTAAATATATGCCGCGCACGTGTGTTTTGTTTTGCACGTCACGCAAAAATAATTAAAAAGGGAATGCAACACGAGGACTTCCCAGAAGGTCACCCATCCTAGTATTACTCTCGCCCAAGCACGCTTAACTTCGGAGTTCTTATGGGATTCGGTGCTTTAGTGCTGGTATGATCGCACCCGACATGTTACCCCCGTCTTCGTCCCTTATGCTTGCCCCTCTCAGCTCCACTACACACACGGTTGCAGTTTGCTTTGCCCACCGCTACACGCGTGAATCATGAGCAACGAGCTAAAACTTACCGCAAACATGCAAAATAATGAAACGTGGTAAATATATGCCGCGCACGTGCGTTTTGTTTTGCACGTCACGCAAAAATAATTAAAAAGGGAATGCAACACGGTTGCATTCGACATGTTACCCCCGTCTTCGTCCCTTATGCTTGCCCCTCCCAGCTCCACTACACACACGGTTGCACTTTGCTTTGCCCGCCGCTACACGCGTGAATCATGAGCAACGTGCTAAAACTTACCGCAAACATGGAAAATAATGAAACGTGGTAAATATATGCCGCGCACGTGCGTTTTGTTTTGCACGTCACGCAAAAATAATTAAAAAGGGAATGCAACACGAGGACTTCCCAGGAGGTCACCCATCCTAGTACTACTCTCGCCCAAGCACGCTTAACTTCGGAGTTCTGATGGGATCCGGGGCTTTAGTGCTGGTATGATCGCATCCGACATGTTACCCCCGTCTTCGTCCCTTATGCTTGCTCCTCCCAGCTCCACTACACACACGGTTGCACTTTGCTTTGCCCACGGCTACACGCGTGAATCATGAGCAACGAGCTAAAACTTACCGCAAACGTGCAAAATAATGAAACGTGGTAAATATATGCCGCGCACGTGCGTTTTGTTTTGCACGTCACGCAAAAATAATTAAAAAGGGAATGCAACACGAGGACTTCCCAGGAGGTCACCCATCCTAGTACTACTCTCGCCCAAGCACGCTTAACTTCAGAGTTTTGATGGGATCCGGTGCTTTAGTGCTGGTATGATTGCATCCGACATGTTACCTCCGTCTTCGTCCCTTATGCTTGCCCCTCCCAGCTCCACTACACACACGGTTGCACTTTGCTTTGCCCGCCGCTACACGCGTGAATCATGAGCAACGAGCTAAAACTTACCGCAAACGTGCAAAATAATGAAACGTGGTAAATATATGCCGCGCACGTGCGTTTTGTTTTGCACGTCACGCAAAAATAATTAAAAAGGGAATGCAACACGAGGACTTCCCAGGAGGTCACCCATCCTAGTACTACTCTTGCCCAAGCACGCTTAACTTCGGAGTTCTGATGGGATCCGGTGCTTTAGTGCTGGTATGATCGCATCCGACATGTTACCCCGGTCTTCGTCCCTTATGCTTGCCCCTCCCAGCTCCACTACACACACGGTTGCACTTTGCTTTGCCCGCCGCTACATGCGTGAATCATGAGCAACGAGCTAAAACTTACCGCAAACGTGCAAAATAATGAAACGTGGTAAATATATGCCGCGCACGTGCGTTTTGTTTTGCACGTCACGCAAAAATAATTAAAAAGGGAATGCAACACGAGGACTTCCCAGGAGGTCACCCATCCTAGTACTACTCTCGCCCAAGCACGCTTAACTTCGGAGTTCTGATAGGATCCGGTGCTTTAGTGCTGGTATGATCGCATCCGACATGTTACCCCGTCTTCGTCCCTTATGCTTGCCCCTCCCAGCTCCACTACACACACGGTTGCACTTTGCTTTGCCCGCCGCTACACGCGTGAATCATGAGCAACGAGCTAAAACTTACCGCAAACGTGCAAAATAATGAAACGTGGTAAATATATGCCACGCACGTGCGTTTTGTTTTGCACGTCACGCAAAAATAATTAAAAAGGGAATGCAACACGAGGACTTCTCAGGAGATCACCCATCCTAGTACTACTCTCGCCCAAGCATGCTTAACTTCGGAGTTCTGATGGGATCCGGTGCTTTAGTGCTGGTATGATCGCATCCGACATGTTACCCCCGTCTTCGTCCCTTATGCTTGCCCCTCCCAGCTCCATTACACACACGGTTGCACTTTGCTTTGCCCGCCGCTACACGTGTGAATCATGAGCAACGAGCTAAAACTTACCGCAAACGTGCAAAATAATGAAACGTGGTAAATATATGCCGCGCACGTGCGTTTTGTTTTGCACGTCACGCAAAAATAATTAAAAAGGGAATGCAACATGAGGACTTCCCAGGAGGTCACCCATCCTAGTACTACTCTCGCCCAAGCACGCTTAACTTCGGAGTTCTAATGGGATCCGATGCTTTAGTGCTGGTATGATCGCATCCAACATGTTACCCTCGTCTTCGTCCCTTATGCTTGCCCCTCCCATCTGCACTACACACACGGTTGCACTTTGCTTTGCCCGCCGCTACACGCGTGAATCATGAGCAATGAGCTAAAACTTACCGCAAACGTGCAAAATAATGAAACGTGGTAAATATATGTCGCGCACGTGTGTTTTGTTTTGCACGTCACGCAAAAATAATTAAAAAGGGAATGCAACACGAGGACTTCCCAGGAGGTCACCCATCCTAGTACTACTCTCGCCCAAGCACGCTTAACTTCGGAGTTCTGATGGGATCCGGTGCTTTCGTGCTGGTATGATCACATCCGACATGTTACCCCCGTCTTCGTCCCTTATGCTTGCCCCTCCCAGCTCCACTACACACACGGTTGCCCTTTGCTTTGCCCGCCGCTACACGCGTGAATCATGAGCAACGAGCTAAAACTTACCGCAAACGTGCAAAATAATGAAACGTGGTAAATATATGCCGCGCACGTGCGTTTTGTTTTGCACGTCACGCAAAAATAATTAAAAAGGAAATGCAACACGAGGACTTCCCAGGAGGTCACCCATCCTAGTACTACTCTCGCCCAAGCACGCTTAACTTCGGAGTTCTGATGGGATCCGATGCTTTATTGCTGGTATGATCGCATCCGACATGTTACCCCCGTCTTCGTCCCTTATGCTTGCCCCTCCCAGCTCCGCTACACACACGGTTGCACTTTGCTTTGCCTGCCGCTACACGCGTGAATCATGAGCAACGAGCTAAAACTTACCGCAAACATGGAAAATAATGAAACGTGGTAAATATATGCCGCGCACGTGCGTTTTGTTTTGCACGTCACGCAAAAATAATTAAAAAGGGAATGCAACACGAGGACTTCCCAGGAGGTCACCCATCCTAGTACTACTCTCGCCCAAGCACGCTTAACTTCGGAGTTCTGATGGGATCCGGAGCTTTAGTGCTGGTATGATCGCATCCGACATGTTACCCCCGTCTTCGTCCCTTATGCTTGCCCCTCCCAGCTCCACTACACACACGGTTGCACTTTGCTTTGCCCACCGCTACACGCGTGAATCATGAGCAACGAGCTAAAACTTACCGCAAACGTGCAAAATAATGAAACGTGGTAAATATATGCCGCGCACGTGCGTTTTGTTTTGCACGTCACGCAAAAATAATTAAAAAGGGAATGCAACACGAGGACTTCCCAGGAGGTCACCCATCCTAGTACTACTCTCGCCCAAGCACGCTTAACTTCAGAGTTCTGATGGGATCCGATGCTTTAGTGCTGGTATGATCGCATCCGACATGTTACCTCCGTCTTCGTCCCATATGCTTGCCCCTCCCAGCTCCACTACACACACGGTTGCACTTTGCTTTGCCCGCCGCTACACGCGTGAATCATGAGCAACGAGCTAAAACTTACCGCAAACGTGCAAAATAATGAAACGTGGTAAATATATGCCGCGCACGTGCATTTTGTTTTGCACGTCACGCAAAAATAATTAAAAAGGGAATGCAACACGAGGACTTCCAAGGAGGTCACCCATCCTAGTACTACTCTTGCCCAAGCACGCTTAACTTCAGAGTTCTGATGGGATCCGGTGCTTTAGTGCTGGTATGATCGCATCCGACATGTTACCCCGGTCTTCGTCCCTTATGCTTGCCCCTCCCAGCTCCACTACACACACGGTTGCACTTTGCTTTGCCCGCCGCTACATGCGTGAATCATGAGCAACGAGCTAAAACTTACCGCAAACGTGCAAAATAATGAAACGTGGTAAATATATGCCGCGCACGTGCGTTTTGTTTTGCACGTCACGCAAAAATAATTAAAAAGGGAATGCAACACGTGGACTTCCCAGGAGGTCACCCATCCTAGTACTACTCTCGCCCAAGCACGCTTAACTTCGGAGTTCTGATGGGATCCGGTGCTTTAGTGCTGGTATGATCGCATCCGACATGTTTCCCCGTCTTCGTCCCTTATGCTTGCCCCTCCCAGCTCCACTACACACACGGTTGCACTTTGCTTTGCCCGCCGCTACACGCGTGAATCATGAGCAACGAGCTAAAACTTACCGCAAACGTGCAAAATAATGAAACGTGGTAAATATATGCCGCGCACGTGCGTTTTGTTTTGCACGTCACGCAAAAATAATTAAAAAGGGAATGCAACACGAGGACTTCCCAGGAGATCACCCATCCTAGTACTACTCTCGCCCAAGCATGCTTAACTTCGGAGTTCTGATGGGATCCGGTGCTTTAGTGCTGGTATGATCGCATCCGACATGTTACCCCCGTCTTCGTCCCTTATGCTTGCCCCTCCCAGCTCCATTACACACACGGTTGCACTTTGCTTTGCCCGCCGCTACACGTGTGAATCATGAGCAACGAGCTAAAACTTACCGCAAACATGCAAAATAATGAAACGTGGTAAATATATGCCGCGCACGTGCGTTTTGTTTTGCACGTCACGCAAAAATAATTAAAAAGGGAATGCAACACGAGGACTTCCAAGGAGGTCACCCATCCTAGTACTACTCTCGCCCAAGCACGCTTAACTTCGGAGTTCTAATGGGATCCGGTGCTTTAGTGCTGGTATGATCGCATCCGACATGTTACCCTCGTCTTCGTCCCTTATGCTTGCCCCTCCCATCTGCACTACACACACGGTTGCACTTTGCTTTGCCCGCCGCTACACGCGTGAATCATGAGCAATGAGCTAAAACTTACCGCAAACGTGCAAAATAATGAAACGTGGTAAATATATGTCGCGCACGTGTGTTTTGTTTT
Organism: Triticum monococcum; assembly: GCA_034509565.1. Taxonomy (NCBI): domain Eukaryota; kingdom Viridiplantae; phylum Streptophyta; class Magnoliopsida; order Poales; family Poaceae; genus Triticum; species Triticum monococcum. The sequence goes on along the minus strand of CM067841.1, from coordinate 36,416,455 downwards.
GCACGTCACGCAAAAATAATTAAAAAGGGAATGCAACACGAGGACTTCCCAGGAGGTCACCCATCCTAGTACTACTCTCGCCCAAGCACGCTTAACTTCGGAGTTCTGATGGGATCCGGTGCTTTAGTGCTGGTATGATCACATCCGACATGTTACCCCCGTCTTCGTCCCTTATGCTTGCCCCTCCCAGCTCCACTACACACACGGTTGCCCTTTGCTTTGCCCGCCGCTACACGCGTGAATCATGAGCAACGAGCTAAAACTTACCGCAAACATGCAAAATAATGAAACGTGGTAAATATATGCCGCGCACGTGCGTTTTGTTTTGCACGTCACGCAAAAATAATTAAAAAGGAAATGCAACACAAGGACTTCCCAGGAGGTCACCCATCCTAGTACTACTCTCGCCCAAGCACGCTTAACTTCGGAGTTCTGATGGGATCCGATGCTTTATTGCTGGTATGATCGCATCCGACATGTTACCCCCGTCTTCGTCCCTTATGCTTGCCCCTCCCAGCTCCACTACACACACGGTTGCACTTTGCTTTGCCTGCCGCTACACGCGTGAATCATGAGCAACGAGCTAAAACTTACCGCAAACGTGCAAAATAATGAAACGTGGTAAATATATGCCGCGCACGTGCGTTTTGTTTTGCACGTCACGCAAAAATAATTAAAAAGGGAATGCAACACGAGGACTTCCCAGGAGGTCACCCATCCTAGTACTACTCTCGCCCAAGCACACTTAACTTCGGAGTTCTGATGGGATCCAGTGCTTTAGTGCTGTTATGATCACATCCGACATGTTACCCCCGTCTTCGTCCCTTATGCTTGCCCCTCCCACCTCCACTACACACACGGTTGCACTTTGCTTTGCCCGCCGCTACACGCGTGAATCATGAGCAACGAGCTAAAACTTACCGCAAACGTGCAACATAATGAAACGTGGTAAATATATGTCGCGCACGTGCGTTTTGTTTTGCACGTCACGCAAAAATAATTAAAAAGGGAATGCAACACGAGGACTTCCCAAGAGGTCACCCATCCTAGTACTACTCTCGCCCGAGCACGCTTAACTTCGGAGTTCTGATGGGATCCGGTGCTTTAGTGCTGGTATGATCGCATCCGACATGTTACCCCCGTCTTCGTCCCTTATGCTTGCCCCTCCCAGCTCCACTACACACACGGTTGCACTTTGGTTTGCCCGCCGCTACACGCGTGAATCATGAGCAACGAGCTAAAACTTACCGCAAACGTGCAAAATAATGAAACGTGGTAAATATATGCCGCGCACGTGCGTTTTGTTTTGCACGTCACGCAAAAATAATTAAAAAGGGAATGCAACACGAGGACTTCCCAGGAGGTCACCCATCCTAGTACTACTCTCGCCCAAGCATGCTTAACTTCGGAGTTCTGATGGGATCCGGTGCTTTAGTGCTGGTATGATCGCATCCGACATGTTACCCCCGTCTTCGTCCCTTATGCTTGCCCCTCCCACCTCCACTACACACACGGTTGCACTTTGCTTTGCCCGCCGCTACACGCGTGAATCATGAGCAACGAGCTAAAACTTACCGCAAACGTGCAAAATAATGAAACGTGGTAAATATATGCCGCGCACGTGTGTTTTGTTTTGCACGTCACGCAAAAATAATTAAAAAGGGAATGCAACACGAGGACTTCCCAGGAGGTCACCCATCCTAGTACTACTCTCGCCCAAGCACGCTTAACTTCGGAGTTCTGATGGGATCCGGTGCTTTAGTGCTGGTATGATCGCATCCGACATGTTAGCCCCGTCTTCGTCCCATATGCTTGCCCCTCCCAGCTCCACTACACACACGGTTGCACTTTGCTTTGCCCGCCGCTACACGCGTGAATCTTGAGCAACGAGCTAAAACTTACCGCAAACGTGCCAAATAATGAAACGTGGTAAATATATGCCGCGCACGTGCGTTTTGTTTTGCACGTCATGCAAAAATAATTAAAAAGGGAATGCAACACGAGGACTTCCCAGGAGGTCACCCATCCTAGTACTACTCTCGCCCAAGCACGCTTAACTTCGGAGTTCTGATGGGATCCGGTGCTTTAGTGCTGGTATGATCGCATCCGACATGTTACCCCCGTCTTCGTCCCATATGCTTGCCCCTCCCAGCTCCACTACACACACGGTTGCACTTTGCTTTGCCCGCCGCTACACGCGTGAATCTTGAGCAACGAGCTAAAACTTACCGCAAACGTGCCAAATAATGAAACGTGGTAAATATATGCCGCGCACGTGCGTTTTGTTTTGCACGTCACGCAAAAATAATTAAAAAGGGAATGCAACACGAGGACTTCCCAGGAGGTCACCCATCCTAGTACTACTCTCGCCCAAGCACGCTTAACTTCGGAGTTCTGATGGGATCCGGTGCTTTAGTGCTAGTATGATCGCATCCAACATGTTACCCCCGTCTTCGTCCCTTATGCTTGCCCCTCCCAGCTCCACTACACACACGGTTGCACTTTGCTTTGCCTGCCGCTACACGCGTGAATCATGAGCAATGAGCTAAAACTTACCGCAAACGTGCAAAATAATGAAACGTGGTAAATATATGCCGCGCACTTGCGTTTTGTTTTGCACGTCACGCAAAAATAATTAAAAAGGGAATGCAACACGAGGACTTCCCAGGAGGTCACCCATCCTAGTACTACTCTCGCCCAAGCACGCTTAACTTCGGAGTTCTGATGGGAACCGGTGCTTTAGTGCTGGTATGATCGCATCCGACATGTTACCCCCGTCTTCGTCCCTTATGCTTGCCCCTCCCAGCTCCACCACACACACGGTTGCACTTTGCTTTGCCCGCCGCTACACGCGTGAATCATGAGCAACGAGCTAAAACTTACCGCAAACGTGCAAAATAATGAAACGTGGTAAATATATGCCGCGCACGTGCGTTTTGTTTTGCACGTCACGCAAAAATAATTAAAAAGAGAATGCAACACGAGCACTTCCATCCTAGTACTACTCTCGCCCAAGCACGCTTAACTTCGGAGTTCTGATGGGATCCGATGCTTTAGTGCTGGTATGATCGCATCCGACATGTTACCCCCGTCTTTGTCCCTTATGCTTGCCCCTCCCAGCTCCACTACACACACGGTTGCACTTTGCTTTGCCCGCCGCTACACGCGTGAATCATGAGCAACGAGCTAAAACTTACCGCAAACGTGCAAAATAATGAAACGTGGTAAATATATGCCGCGCACGTGCGTTTTGTTTTGCAGGTCACACAAAAATAATTAAAAAGGGAATGCAACACGAGGACTTCCCAGGAGGTCACCCATCCTAGTACTACTCTCGCCCAAGCACGCTTAACTTTGGAGTTCTGATGGGATTCGGTGCTTTAGTGCTGGTATGATCGCACCCGACATGTTACCCCCGTCTTCGTCCCTTATGCTTGCCCCTCTCAGCTCCACTACACACACGGTTGCACTTTGCTTTGCCCACCGCTACACGCGTGAATCATGAGCAACGAGCTAAAACTTACCGCAAACATGCAAAATAATAAAACGTGGTAAATATATGCCGCGCACGTGCGTTTTGTTTTGCACGTCACGCAAAAATAATTAAAAAGGGAATGCAACACGGTTGCATTCGACATGTTACCCCCGTCTTCGTCCCTTATGCTTGCCCCTCCCAGCTCCACTACACACACGGTTGCACTTTGCTTTGCCCGCCGCTACACGCGTGAATCATGAGCAACGAGCTAAAACTTACCGCAAATGTGGAAAATAATGAAAGGTGGTAAATATATGCCGCGCACGTGCGTTTTGTTTTGCACGTCACGCAAAAATAATTAAAAAGGGAATGCAACACGAGGACTTCCCAGGAGGTCACCCATCCTAGTACTACTCTCGCCCAAGCACGCTTAACTTCGGAGTTCTGATGGGATCCGGAGCTTTAGTGCTGGTATGATCGCATCCGACATGTTACCCCCGTCTTCGTCCCTTATGCTTGCCCCTCCCAGCTCCATTACACACACGGTTGCACTTTGCTTTGCCCGCCGCTACACGTGTGAATCATGAGCAACGAGCTAAAACTTACCGCAAACGTGCAAAATAATGAAACGTGGTAAATATATGCCGCGCACGTGCGTTTTGTTTTGCACGTCACGCAAAAATAATTAAAAAGGGAATGCAACATGAGGACTTCCCAGGAGGTCACCCATCCTAGTACTACTCTCGCCCAAGCACGCTTAACTTCGGAGTTCTAATGGGATCCGGTGCTTTAGTGCTGGTATGATCGCATCCGACATGTTACCCCCGTCTTCGTCCCTTATGCTTGCCCCTCCCAGCTCCACTACACACACGGTTGCACTTTGCCTTGCCCGCCGCTACACGCGTGAATCATGAGCAACGAGCTAAAACTTACCGCAAACGTGCAAAATAATGAAACGTGGTAAATATATGCCGCGCACGTGCGTTTTGTTTTGCACGTCACGCAAAAATAATTAAAAAGGGAATGCAACACGAGGACTTCCCAGGAGGTCACCCATCCTAGTATTACTCTCGCCCAAGCACGCTTAACTTCGGAGTTCTGATGGGATTCGGTGCTTTAGTGCTGGTATGATCGCACCCGACATGTTACCCCCGTCTTCGTCCCCTATGCTTGCCCCTCTCAGCTCCACTACACACACGGTTGCACTTTCCTTTGCCCACCGCTACACGCGTGAATCATGAGCAACGAGCTAAAACTTACCGCAAACATGCAAAATAATGAAACGTGGTAAATATATGCCGCGCACGTGCGTTTTGTTTTGCACGTCACGCAAAAATAATTAAAAAGGGAATGCAACACGGTTGCATTCGACATGTTACCCCCGTCTTCGTCCCTTATGCTTGCCCCTCCCAGCTCCACTACACACACGGTTGCACTTTGCTTTGCCCGCCGCTACACGCGTGAATCATGAGCAACGAGCTAAAACTTACCGCAAACGTGGAAAATAATGAAACGTGGTAAATATATGCCGCGCACGTGCGTTTTGTTTTGCACGTCACGCAAAAATAATTAAAAAGGGAATGCAACACGAGGACTTCCCAGGAGGTCACCCATCCTAGTACTACTCTCGCCCAAGCACGCTTAACTTCGGAGTTCTGATGGGATCCGGAGCTTTAGTGCTGGTATGATCGCATCCGACATATTACCCCCGTCTTCGTCCCTTATGCTTGCCCCTCCCAGCTCCACTACACACACGGTTGCACTTTGCTTTGCCCACCGCTACACGCGTGAATCATGAGCAACGAGCTAAAACTTACCGCAAACGTGCAAAATAATGAAACGTGGTAAATATATGCCGCGCACGTGCGTTTTGTTTTGCACGTCACGCAAAAATAATTAAAAAGGGAATGCAACACGAGGACTTCCCAGGAGGTCACCCATCCTAGTACTACTCTCGCCCAAGCACGCTTAACTTCAGAGTTTTGATGGGATCCGGTGCTTTAGTGCTGGTATGATCGCATCCGACATGTTACCTCCGTCTTCGTCCCTTATGCTTGCCCCTCCCAGCTCCACTACACACACGGTTGCACTTTGCTTTGCCCGCCGCTACACGCGTGAATCATGAGCAACGAGCTAAAACTTACCGCAAACGTGCAAAATAATGAAACGTGGTAAATATATGCCGCGCACGTGCGTTTTGTTTTGCACGTCACGCAAAAATAATTAAAAAGGGAATGCAACACGAGGACTTCCCAGGAGGTCACCCATCCTAGTACTACTCTCGCCCAAGCACGCTTAACTTCGGAGTTCTGATGGGATCCGGTGCTTTAGTGCTGGTATGATCACATCCGACATGTTACCCCGGTCTTCGTCCCTTATGCTTGCCCCTCCCAGCTCCACTACACACACGGTTGCACTTTGCTTTGCCCGCCGCTACACGCGTGAATCATGAGCAACGAGCTAAAACTTACCGCAAACGTGCAAAATAATGAAACGTGGTAAATATATGCCACGCACGTGCGTTTTTTTTGCACGTCACGCAAAAATAATTAAAAAGGGAATGCAACACGAGGACTTCCCAGGAGGTCACCCATCCTAGTACTACTCTCGCCCAAGCATGCTTAACTTCGGAGTTCTGATGGGATCCGGTGCTTTAGTGCTGGTATGATCGCATCCGACATGTTACCCCCGTCTTCGTCCCTTATGCTTGCCCCTCCCAGCTCCATTACACACACGGTTGCACTTTGCTTTGCCCGCCGCTACACGTGTGAATCATGAGCAACGAGCTAAAACTTACCGCAAACGTGCAAAATAATGAAACGTGGTAAATATATGCCGCGCACGTGCGTTTTGTTTTGCACGTCACGCAAAAATAATTAAAAAGGGAATGCAACATGAGGACTTCCCAGGAGGTCACCCATCCTAGTACTACTCTCGCCCAAGCACGCTTAACTTCGGAGTTCTAATGGGATCCGGTGCTTTAGTGCTGGTATGATCGCATCCGACATGTTACCCTCGTCTTCGTCCCTTATGCTTGCCCCTCAAATAATTAAAAAGGGAATGCAACACGAGGACTTCCCAGGAGGTCACCCATCCTAGTACTACTCTCGCCCAAGCACGCTTAACTTCGGAGTTCTGATGGGATCCGGTGCTTTAGTGCTGGTATGATCACATCCGACATGTTACCCCCGTCTTCGTCCCTTATGCTTGCCCCTCCCAGCTCCACTACACACACGGTTGCCCTTTGCTTTGCCCGCCGCTACACGCGTGAATCATGAGCAACGAGCTAAAACTTACCGCAAACGTGCAAAATAATGAAACGTGGTAAATATATGCCGCGCACGTGCGTTTTGTTTTGCACGTCACGCAAAAATAATTAAAAAGGAAATGCAACACGAGGACTTCCCAGGAGGTCACCCATCCTAGTACTACTCTCGCCCAAGCACGCTTAACTTCGGAGTTCTAATGGGATCCGATGCTTTATTGCTGGTATGATCGCATCCGACATGTTACCCCCGTCTTCGTCCCTTATGCTTGCCCCTCCCAGCTCCGCTACACACACGGTTGCCCTTTGCTTTGCCTGCCGCTACACGCGTGAATCATGAGCAACGAGCTAAAACTTACCGCAAACGTGCAAAATAATGAAACGTGGTAAATATATGCCGCGCACGTGCGTTTTGTTTTGCACGTCACGCAAAAATAATTAAAAAGGAAATGCAACACGAGGACTTCCCAGGAGGTCACCCATCCTAGTACTACTCTCGCCCAAGCACGCTTAACTTCGGTGTTCTGATGGGATCCGATGCTTTATTGCTGGTATGATCGCATCCGACATGTTACCCCCGTCTTCGTCCCTTATGCTTGCCCCTCCCAGCTCCGCTACACACAGGGTTGCACTTTGCTTTGCCTGCCGCTACACGCGTGAATCATGAGCAACGAGCTAAAACTTACCGCAAACGTGCAAAATAATGAAACGTGGTAAATATATGCCGCGCACGTGCGTTTTGTTTTGCACGTCACGCAAAAATAATTAAAAAGGGAATGCAACACGAGGACTTCCCAGGAGGTCACCCATCCTAGTACTACTCTCGCCCAAGCACGCTTAACTTCGGAGTTCTGATGGGATCCAATGCTTTAGTGCTGGTATGATCACATCCGACATGTTACCCCCGTCTTCGTCCCTTATGCTTGCCCCTCCCAGCTCCACTACACACACGGTTGCACTTTGCTTTGCCCGCCGCTACACGCGTGAATCATGAGCAACGAGCTAAAACTTACCGCAAACGTGGAAAATAATGAAACGTGGTAAATATATGCTGTGCACGTGTGTTTTGTTTTGCACGTCACGCAAAAATAATTAAAAAGGGAATGCAACACGAGGACTTCCCAGGAGGTCACCCATCCTAGTACTACTCTCGCCCAAGCACGCTTAACTTCGGAGTTCTGATGGGATCCGGAGCTTTAGTGCTGGTATGATCGCATCCGACATGTTACCCCCGTCTTCGTCCCTTATGCTTGCCCCTCCCAGCTCCACTACACACACGGTTGCACTTTGCTTTGCCCGCCGCTACACGCGTGAATCATGAGCAACGAGCTAAAACTTACCGCAAACGTGCAAAATAATGAAACGTGGTAAATATATGCCGCGCACGTGCGTTTTGTTTTGCACGTCACGCAAAAATAATTAAAAAGGGCAAGCAACACGAGGACTTCCCAGGAGGTCACCCATCCTAATACTACTCTCGCCCAAGCACGCTTAACTTCGGAGTTCTGATGGGATCCGGTGCTTTAGTGCTGGTATGATCACATCCGACATGTTACCCCCGTCTTCGTCCCTTATGCTTGCCCCTCCCAGCTCCACTACACACACGGTTGCACTTTGCTTTGCCCGCCGCTACACGCGTGAATCATGAGCAAAGAGCTAAAACTTACCGCAAACGTGCAAAATAATGAAACGTGGTAAATATATGCCGCGCACGTGCGTTTTGTTTTGCACGTCACGCAAAAATAATTAAAAAGGGAATGCAACACGAGGACTTCCCTGGAGGTCACCCATCCTAGTACTACTCTCGCCCAAGCACGCTTAACTTCAGAGTTCTGATGGGATCCGGTGCTTTAGTGCTGGTATGATCGCATCCGACATGTTACCTCCGTCTTTGTCCCATATGCTTGCCCCTCCCAGCTCCACTACACACACGGTTGCACTTTGCTTTGCCCGCCGCTACACGCGTGAATCATGAGCAACGAGCTAAAACTTACCGCAAACGTGCAAAATAATGAAACGTGGTAAATATATGCCGCGCACGTGCATTTTGTTTTGCACGTCACGCAAAAATAATTAAAAAGGGAATGCAACACAAGGACTTCCCAGGAGGTCACCCATCCTAGTACTACTCTTGCCCAAGAACGCTTAACTTCAGAGTTCTGATGGGATCCGGTGCTTTAGTGCTGGTATGATCGCATCCGACATGTTACCCCGGTCTTCGTCCCTTATGCTTGCCCCTCCCAGCTCCACTACACACACGGTTGCACTTTGCTTTGCCCGCCGCTACATGTGTGAATCATGAGCAACGAGCTAAAACTTACCGCAAACGTGCAAAATAATGAAACGTGGTAAATATATGCCGCGCACGTGCGTTTTGTTTTGCACGTCACGCAAAAATAATTAAAAAGGGAATGCAACACGTGGACTTCCCAGGAGGTCACCCATCCTAGTACTACTCTCGCCCAAGCACGCTTAACTTCGGAGTTCTGATGGGATCCGGTGCTTTAGTGCTGGTATGATCGCATCCGACATGTTACCCCGTCTTCGTCCCTTATGCTTGCCCCTCCCAGCTCCACTACACACACGGTTGCACTTTGCTTTGCCCGCCGCTACACGCGTGAATCATGAGCAACGAGCTAAAACTTACCGCAAACGTGCAAAATAATGAAACGTGGTAAATATATGCCGCGCACGTGCGTTTTGTTTTGCACGTCACGCAAAAATAATTAAAAAGGGAATGCAACACGAGGACTTCCCAGGAGATCACCCATCCTAGTACTACTCTCGCCCAAGCATGCTTAACTTCGGAGTTCTGATGGGATCCGGTGCTTTAGTGCTGGTATGATCGCATCCGACATGTTACCCCCGTCTTCGTCCCTTATGCTTGCCCCTCCCAGCTCCATTACACACACGGTTGCACTTTGCTTTGCCCGCCGCTACACGTGTGAATCATGAGCAACGAGCTAAAACTTACCGCAAACATGCAAAATAATGAAACGTGGTAAATATATGCCGCGCACGTGCGTTTTGTTTTGCACGTCACGCAAAAATAATTAAAAAGGGAATGCAACACGAGGACTTCCAAGGAGGTCACCCATCCTAGTACTACTCTCGCCCAAGCACGCTTAACTTCGGAGTTCTAATGGGATCCGGTGCTTTAGTGCTGGTATGATCGCATCCGACATGTTACCCTCGTCTTCGTCCCTTATGCTTGCCCCTCCCATCTGCACTACACACACGGTTGCACTTTGCTTTGCCCGCCGCTACACGCGTGAATCATGAGCAATGAGCTAAAACTTACCGCAAACGTGCAAAATAATGAAACGTGGTAAATATATGTCGCGCACGTGTGTTTTGTTTTGCACGTCACGCAAAAATAATTAAAAAGGGAATGCAACACGAGGACTTCCCAGGAGGTCACCCATCCTAGTACTACTCTCGCCCAAGCACGCTTAACTTCAGAGTTCTGATGGGATCCGGTGCTTTAGTGCTGGTATGATCACATCCGACATGTTACCCCCGTCTTCGTCCCTTATGCTTGCCCCTCCCAGCTCCACTACACACACGGTTGCCCTTTGCTTTGCCCGCCGCTACACGCGTGAATCATGAGCAACGAGCTAAAACTTACCGCAAACGTGCAAAATAATGAAACGTGGTAAATATATGCCGCGCACGTGCGTTTTGTTTTGCACGTCACGCAAAAATAATTAAAAAGGAAATGCAACACAAGGACTTCCCAGGAGGTCACCCATCCTAGTACTACTCTCGCCCAAGCACGCTTAACTTCAGAGTTCTGATGGGATCCGATGCTTTATTGCTGGTATGATCGCATCCGACATGTTACCCCCGTCTTCGTCCCTTATGCTTGCCCCTCCCAGCTCCACTACACACACGGTTGCACTTTGCTTTGCCCGCCGCTACACGCGTGAATCATGAGCAACGAGCTAAAACTTACCGCAAACGTGCAAAATAATGAAACGTGGTAAATATATGCCGCGCACGTGCGTTTTGTTTTGCACGTCACACAAAAATAATTAAAAAGGGAATGCAACACGAGGACTTTCCAGGAGGTCACCCATCCTAGTACTACTCTCGCCCAAGCACGCTTAACTTCGGAGTTCTGATGGCATCCGGTGCTTTAGTGCTGGTATGATCGCATCCGACATGTTACCCCCGTCTTCGTCCCTTATGCTTGCCCCTCCCAGCTCCACTACACACACGGTTGCACTTTGCTTTGCCCGCCGCTACACGCGTGAATCATGAGCAACGAGCTAAAACTTACCGCAAACGTGCAAAATAATGAAACGTGGTAAATATATGCCGCGCACGTGCGTTTGTTTTGCACGTCACGCAAAAATAATTAAAAAGGGAATGCAACACGAGGACTTCCCAGGAGGTCACCCATCCTAGTACTACTCTCGCCCGAGCACGCTTAACTTCGGAGTTCTGATGGGATCCGGTGCTTTAGTGCTGGTATGATCGCATCCGACATGTTACCCCCGTCTTCGTCCCTTATGCTTGCCCCACCCAGCTCCACTACACACACGGTTGCACTTTGGTTTGCCCGCCGCTACACGCGTGAATCATGAGCAACGAGCTAAAACTTACCGCAAACGTGCAAAATAATGAAACGTGGTAAATATATGCCGCGCACGTGCGTTTGTTTTGCACGTCACGCAAAAATAATTAAAAAGGGAATGCAACACGAGGACTTCCCAGGAGGTCACCCATCCTAGTACTACTCTCGCCCAAGCACGCTTAACTTCGGAGTTCTGATGGGATCCGGTGCTTTAGTGCTGGTATGATCGCATCCGACATGTTACCCCCGTCTTCGTCCCTTATGCTTGCCCCTCCCAGCTCCACTACACACACGGTTGCACTTTGCTTTGCCCGCCGCTACACGCGTGAATCATGAGCAACGAGCTAAAACTTACCGCAAACGTGCAAAATAATGAAACGTGGTAAATATATGCCGCGCACGTGCGTTTTGTTTTGCACGTCACGCAAAAATAATTAAAAAGGTAATGCAACACGAGGACTTCCCAGGAGGTCACCCATCCTAGTACTACTCTCGCCCAAGCACGCTTAACTTCGGAGTTCTGATGGGATCCAGTGCTTTAGTGCTGGTATGATCACATCCAACATGTTACCCCCGTCTTCGTCCCTTATGCTTGCCCCTCCCAGCTCCACTACACACACGGTTGCACTTTGCTTTGCCCGCCGCTACACGCGTGAATCATGAGCAACGAGCTAAAACTTACCGCAAACGTGGAAAATAATGAAACGTGGTAAATATATGCCGTGCACGTGTGTTTTGTTTTGCACGTCACGCAAAAATAATTAAAAAGGGAATGCAACACGAGGACTTCCCAGGAGGTCACCCATCCTAGTACTACTCTCGCCCAAGCACGCTTAACTTCGGAGTTCTGATGGGATCCGGAGCTTTAGTGCTGGTATGATCGCATCCGACATGTTACCCCCGTCTTCGTCCCTTATGCTTGCCCCTCCCAGCTCCACTACACACACGGTTGCACTTTGCTTTGCCCACCGCTACACGCGTGAATCATGAGCAACGAGCTAAAACTTACCGCAAACGTGCAAAATAATGAAACGTGGTAAATATATGCCGCGCACGTGCGTTTTGTTTTGCACGTCACGCAAAAATAATTAAAAAGGGAATGCAACACGAGGACTTCCCAGGAGGTCACCCATCCTAGTACTACTCTCGCCCAAGCACGCTTAACTTCAGAGTTCTGATGGGATCCGGTGCTTTAGTGCTGGTATGATCGCATCCGACATGTTACCTCCGTCTTTGTCCCATATGCTTGCCCCTCCCAGCTCCACTACACACACGGTTGCACTTTGCTTTGCCCGCCGCTACACGCGTGAATCATGAGCAACGAGCTAAAACTTACCGCAAACGTGCAAAATAATGAAACGTGGTAAATATATGCCGCGCACGTGCATTTTGTTTTGCACGTCACGCAAAAATAATTAAAAAGGGAATGCAACACAAGGACTTCCCAGGAGGTCACCCATCCTAGTACTACTCTTGCCCAAGCACGCTTAACTTCAGAGTTCTGATGGGATCCGGTGCTTTAGTGCTGGTATGATCGCATCCGACATGTTACCCCGGTCTTCGTCCCTTATGCTTGCCCCTCCCAGCTCCACTACACACACGGTTGCACTTTGCTTTGCCCGCCGCTACATGTGTGAATCATGAGCAACGAGCTAAAACTTACCGCAAACGTGCAAAATAATGAAACGTGGTAAATATATGCCGCGCACGTGCGTTTTGTTTTGCACGTCACGCAAAAATAATTAAAAAGGGAATGCAACACGTGGACTTCCCAGGAGGTCACCCATCCTAGTACTACTCTCGCCCAAGCACGCTTAACTTCGGAGTTCTGATGGGATCCGGTGCTTTAGTGCTGGTATGATCGCATCCGACATGTTACCCCGTCTTCGTCCCTTATGCTTGCCCCTCCCAGCTCCACTACACACACGGTTGCACTTTGCTTTGCCCGCCGCTACACGCGTGAATCATGAGCAACGAGCTAAAACTTACCGCAAACGTGCAAAATAATGAAACGTGGTAAATATATGCCGCGCACGTGCGTTTTGTTTTGCACGTCACGCAAAAATAATTAAAAAGGGAATGCAACACGAGGACTTCCCAGGAGATCACCCATCCTAGTACTACTCTCGCCCAAGCATGCTTAACTTCGGAGTTCTGATGGGATCCGGTGCTTTAGTGCTGGTATGATCGCATCCGACATGTTACCCCCGTCTTCGTCCCTTATGCTTGCCCCTCCCAGCTCCATTACACACACGGTTGCACTTTGCTTTGCCCGCCGCTACACGTGTGAATCATGAGCAACGAGCTAAAACTTACCGCAAACATGCAAAATAATGAAACGTGGTAAATATATGCCGCGCACGTGCGTTTTGTTTTGCACGTCACGCAAAAATAATTAAAAAGGGAATGCAACACGAGGACTTCCAAGGAGGTCACCCATCCTAGTACTACTCTCGCCCAAGCACGCTTAACTTCGGAGTTCTAATGGGATCCGGTGCTTTAGTGCTGGTATGATCGCATCCGACATGTTACCCTCGTCTTCGTCCCTTATGCTTGCCCCTCCCATCTGCACTACACACACGGTTGCACTTTGCTTTGCCCGCCGCTACACGCGTGAATCATGAGCAATGAGCTAAAACTTACCGCAAACGTGCAAAATAATGAAACGTGGTAAATATATGTCGCGCACGTGTGTTTTGTTTTGCACGTCACGCAAAAATAATTAAAAAGGGAATGCAACAGGAGGACTTCCCAGGAGGTCACCCATCCTAGTACTACTCTCGCCCAAGCACGCTTAACTTCGGAGTTCTGATGGGATCCGGTGCTTTAGTGCTGGTATGATCACATCCGACATGTTACCCCCGTCTTCGTCCCTTATGCTTGCCCCTCCCAGCTCCACTACACACACGGTTGCCCTTTGCTTTGCCCGCCGCTACACGCGTGAATCATGAGCAACGAGCTAAAACTTACCGCAAACGTGCAAAATAATGAAACGTGGTAAATATATGCCGCGCACGTGCGTTTTGTTTTGCACGTCACGCAAAAATAATTAAAAAGGAAATGCAACACAAGGACTTCCCAGGAGGTCACCCATCCTAGTACTACTCTCGCCCAAGCACGCTTAACTTCAGAGTTCTGATGGGATCCGATGCTTTATTGCTGGTATGATCGCATCCGACATGTTACCCCCGTCTTCGTCCCTTATGCTTGCCCCTCCCAGCTCCACTACACACACGGTTGCACTTTGCTTTGCCCGCCGCTACACGCGTGAATCATGAGCAACGAGCTAAAACATACCGCAAACGTGCAAAATAATGAAACGTGGTAAATATATGCCGCGCACGTGCGTTTTGTTTTGCACGTCACGCAAAAATAATTAAAAAGGGAATGCAACACGAGGACTTTCCAGGAGATCACCCATCCTAGTACTACTCTCGCCCAAGCACGCTTAACTTCGGAGTTCTGATGGCATCCGGTGCTTTAGTGCTGGTATGATCGCATCCGACATGTTACCCCCGTCTTCGTCCCTTATGCTTGCCCCTCCCAGCTCCACTACACACACGGTTGCACTTTGCTTTGCCCGCCGCTACACGCGTGAATCATGAGCAACGAGCTAAAACTTACCGCAAACGTGCAAAATAATGAAACGTGGTAAATATATGCCGCGCACGTGCGTTTGTTTTGCACGTCACGCAAAAATAATTAAAAAGGGAATGCAACACGAGGACTTCCCAGGAGGTCACCCATCCTAGTACTACTCTCGCCCGAGCACGCTTAACTTCGGAGTTCTGATGGGATCCGGTGCTTTAGTGCTGGTATGATCGCATCCGACATGTTACCCCCGTCTTCGTCCCTTATGCTTGCCCCTCCCAGCTCCACTACACACACGGTTGCACTTTGGTTTGCCCGCCGCTACACGCGTGAATCATGAGCAACGAGCTAAAACTTACCGCAAACGTGCAAAATAATGAAACGTGGTAAATATATGCCGCGCACGTGCGTTTGTTTTGCACGTCACGCAAAAATAATTAAAAAGGGAATGCAACACGAGGACTTCCCAGGAGGTCAGCCATCCTAGTACTACTCTCGCCCAAGCACGCTTAACTTCGGAGTTCTGATGGGATCCGGTGCTTTAGTGCTGGTATGATCGCATCCGACATGTTACCCCCGTCTTCGTCCCTTATGCTTGCCCCTCCCAGCTCCACTACACACACGGTTGCACTTTGCTTTGCCCGCCGCTACACGCGTGAATCATGAGCAACGAGCTAAAACTTACCGCAAACGTGCAAAATAATGAAAAGTGGTAAATATATGCCGCGCACGTGCGTTTTGTTTTACACGTCACGCAAAAATAATTAAAAAGGTAATGCAACACGAGGACTTCCCAGGAGGTCACCCATCCTAGTACTACTCTCACCCAAGCACGCTTAACTTCGGAGTTCTGATGGGATCCGGTGCTTTAGTGCTGGTATGATCGCATCCGACATGTTACTCCCGTCTTCGTCCCTTATTCTTGCCCCTCCCAGCTCCACTACACACATGGTTGCACTTTGCTTTGCCCGCCGCTACACTCGTGGATCATGAGCAACGAGCTAAAACGTACCGCAAGCGTGCAAAATAATGAAACGTGGTAAATATATGCCGCGCACATGCGTTTTGTTTTGCACGTCACGCGAAAATAATTAAAAAGGGAATGCAACACGAGGACTTCCCAGGAGGTCACCCATCCTAGTACTACTCTCGCCCAAGCACGCTTAACTTCGGAGTTCTGATGGGATCCGGTGCTTTAGTGCTGGTATGATCGCATCCGACATGTTACCCCCGTCTTCGTCCCTTATGCTTGCCCCTCCCAGCTCTACTACACACACGGTTGCACTTTGCTTTGCCCGCCGCTACACGCGTGAATCATGAGCAACGAGCTAAAACTTACCGCAAGCGTGCAAAATAATGAAACTGGTAAATATATGCCGCGCACGTGCGTTTTGTTTTGCACGTCACGCAAAAATAATTAAAAAGGGAATGCAACACGAGGACTTCCCAGGAGGTCACCCATCCTAGTACTACTCTCGCCCAAGCACGCTTAACTTTGGAATTCTGATGGGATCCGGTGCTTTAGTGCTGGTATGATCGCATCCGACATGTTACCCCCGTCTTCGTCCCTTATGCTTGCCCCTCCTAGCTCCACTACACACACGGTTGCACTTTGCTTTGCCCGCCGCTACACGCGTGAATCATGAGCAACGAGCTAAAACTTACCGCAAACGTGCAAAATAATGAAACGTGGTAAATATATGCCGCGCACGTGCGTTTTGTTTTGCACGTCACGCAAAAATAATTAAAAAGGGAATGCAACAAGAGGACCTTCCCAGGAGGTCACCCATCCTAGTACTACTCTCGCCCAAGCACGCTTAACTTCGGAGTTCTGATGGGATCCGGTGCTTTATTGCTGGTATGATCGCATCCAACATGTTACCCCCGTCTTCGTCCCTTATGCTTGCCCCTCCCAGCTCCACTACACACACGGTTGCACTTTGCATTGCCCGCCGCTACACGCGTGAATCAAGAGCAACGAGCTAAAACTTACCGCAAACGTGCAAAATAATGAAACGTGGTAAATATATGCCGCGCACGTGCGTTTGTTTTGCACGTCACGCAAAAATAATTAAAAAGGGAATGCAACACGAGGACTTCCCAGGAGGTCACCCATCCTAGTACTACTCTCGCCCAAGCACGCTTAACTTCGGAGTTCTGATGGGATCCGGTGCTTTAGTGCTGGTATGATCGCATCCGACATGTTACCCCCGTCTTCGTCCCTTATGCTTGCTCCTCCCAGCTCCACTACACACACGGTTGCACTTTGCTTTGCCCGCCGCTACACGCGTGAATCATGAGCAACGAGCTAAAACTTACCGCAAACGTGCAAAATAATGAAACGTGGTAAATACATGCCGCGCACGTGCGTTTTGTTTTGCACGTCGCGCAAAAATAATTAAAAAGGGAATGCAACACGAGGACTTCCCAGGAGGTGAGCAACGAGCTAAAACGTACCGCAAGCGTGCAAAATAATGAAACGTGGTAAATATATGCCGCGCACTTGCGTTTTGTTTTGCACGTCACGGAAAAATAATTAAAAAGGGAATGCAACACGAGGACTTCCCAGGAGGTCACCCATTCTAGTACTACTCTCACCCAAGCATGCTTAACTTTGGAGTTCTGATGGGATCCGGTGCTTTAGTGCTGGTATGATCGCATCCGACATGTTACCCCCGTCTTCGTCCCTTATGCTTGCCCCTCCCAGCTCCACTACACACACGGTTGCACTTTGCTTTGCCCGCCGCTACACGCGTGAATCATGAGCAACGAGCTAAAACTTACCGCAAACGTGCAAAATAATGAAACGTGGTAAATATATGCCGCGCACGTGCGTTTTGTTTTGCACGTCACGCAAAAATAATTAAAAAGGGAATGCAACACGAGGACCTTCCCAGGAGGTCACCCATCCTAGTACTACTCTCGCCCAAGCACGCTTAACTTCGGAGTTCTGATGGGATCCGGTGCTTTATTGCTGGTATGATCGCATCCAACATGTTACCCCCGTCTTCGTCCCTTATGCTTGCCCCTCCCAGCTCCACTACACACACGGTTGCACTTTGCATTGCCCGCCGCTACACGCGTGAATCATGAGCAACGAGCTAAAACTTACCGCAAACGTGCAAAATAATGAAACGTGGTAAATATATGCCGCGCACGTGCGTTTGTTTTGCACGTCACGCAAAAATAATTAAAAAGGGAATGCAACACGAGGACTTCCCAGGAGGTCACCCATCCTAGTACTACTCTCCCCCAAGCACGCTTAACTTCGGAGTTCTGATGGGATCCGGTGCTTTAGTGCTGGTATGATCGCATCCAACATGTTACCCCCGTCTTCGTCCCTTATGCTTGCTCCTCCCAGCTCCACTACACACACGGTTGCACTTTGCTTTGCCCGCCGCTACACGCGTGAATCATGAGCAACGAGCTAAAACTTACCGCAAACGTGCAAAATAATGAAACGTGGTAAATACATGCCGCGCACGTGCGTTTTGTTTTGCACGTCGCGCAAAAATAATTAAAAAGGGAATGCAACACGAGGACTTCCCAGGAGGTGAGCAACGAGCTAAAACGTACCGCAAGCGTGCAAAATAATGAAACGTGGTAAATATATGCCGCGCACTTGCGTTTTGTTTTGCACGTCACGGAAAAATAATTAAAAAGGGAATGCAACACGAGGACTTCCCAGGAGGTCACCCATCCTAGTACTACTCTCACCCAAGCACGCTTAACTTTGGAGTTCTGATGGGATCCGGTGCTTTAGTGCTGGTATGATCGCATCCGACATGTTACCCCCGTCTTCGTCCCTTATGCTTGCCCCTCCCAGCTCCACTACACACACGGTTGCACTTTGCTTTGCCCGCCGCTACACGCGTGAATCATGAGCAACGAGCTAAAACTTACCGCAAACGTGCAAAATAATGAAACGTGGTAAATATATGCCGCGCACGTGCGTTTTGTTTTGCACGTCACGCAAAAATAATTAAAAAGGGAATGCAACACGAGGACTTCCCAGGAGGTCACCCATCCTAGTACTACTCTCGCCCAAGCACGCTTAACTTCGGAGTTCTGATGGGATCCGGTGCTTTAGTGCTGGTATGATCGCATCCAACATGTTACCCCCGTCTTCGTCCCTTATGCTTGCCCCTCCCAGCTCCACTACACACACGGTTGCACTTTGCTTTGCCCGCCGCTACACGCGTGAATCATGAGCAACGAGCTAAAACTTACCGCAAACGTGCAAAATAATGAAACGTGGTAAATATATGCCGCGCACGTGCGTTTGTTTTGCACGTCACGCAAAAATAATTAAAAAGGGAATGCAACACAAGGACTTCCCAAGAGGTCACCCATCCTAGTACTACTCTCGCCCAAGCACGCTTAACTTCGGAGTTTTGATGGGATCCGATGCTTTAGTGCTGGTATGATCGCATCCGACATGTTACCCCCGTCTTCGTCCCTT
Organism: Triticum monococcum; assembly: GCA_034509565.1. NCBI lineage: Eukaryota > Viridiplantae > Streptophyta > Magnoliopsida > Poales > Poaceae > Triticum > Triticum monococcum. The sequence goes on along the minus strand of CM067841.1, from coordinate 36,397,083 downwards.
ATGCTTGCCCCTCCCAGCTCCACTACACACACGGTTGCACTTTGCTTTGCCCGCCGCTACACACGTGAATCATGAGCAACGAGCTAAAACTTACCGCAAACGTGCAAAATAATGAAACGTGGTAAATATATGCCGCGCACGTGCGTTTGTTTTGCACGTCACGCAAAAATAATTAAAAAGGGAATGCAACACGAGGACTTCCCAGGAGGTCACCCATCCTAGTACTACTCTCGCCCAAGCACGCTTAACTTCGGAGTTCTGATGGGATCCGGTGCTTTAGTGCTGGTATGATCGCATCCGACATGTTACCCCCGTCTTCGTCCCTTATGCTTGCCCCTCTCAGCTCCACTACACACACGGTTGCACTTTGCTTTGCCCGCCGCTACACGCGTGAATCATGAGCAACGAGCTAAAACTTACCGCAAACGTGCAAAATAATGAAACGTGGTAAATATATGCCGCGCACGTGCGTTTTGTTTTGCACGTCACGCAAAAATAATTAAAAAGGTAATGCAACACGAGGACTTCCCAGGAGGTCACCCATCCTAGTACTACTCTCACCCAAGCACGCTTAACTTCGGAGTTCTGATGGGATCCGGTGCTTTAGTGCTGGTATGATCGCATCCGACATGTTACTCCCGTCTTCGTCCCTTATTCTTGCCCCTCCCAGCTCCACTACACACATGGTTGCACTTTGCTTTGCCCGCCGCTACACTCGTGGATCATGAGCAACGAGCTAAAACGTACCGCAAGCGTGCAAAATAATGAAACGTGGTAAATATATGCCGCGCACATGCGTTTTGTTTTGCACGTCACGCGAAAATAATTAAAAAGGGAATGCAACACGAGGACTTCCCAGGAGGTCACCCATCCTAGTACTACTCTCGCCCAAGCACGCTTAACTTCGGAGTTCTGATGGGATCCGGTGCTTTAGTGCTGGTATGATCGCATCCGACATGTTACCCCCGTCTTCGTCCCTTATGCTTGCCCCTCCCAGCTCCACTACACACACGGTTGCACTTTGCTTTGCCCGCCGCTACACGCGTGAATCATGAGCAACGAGCTAAAACTTACCGCAAACGTGTAAAATAATGAAACGTGGTAAATATATGCCGCGCACGTGCGTTTTCTTTTGCACGTCACGCAAAAATAATTAAAAAGGGAATGCAACACGAGGACTTCCCAGGAGGTGAGCAACGAGCTAAAACGTACCGCAAGCGTGCAAAATAATGAAACGTGGTAAATATATGCCGCGCACGTGCGTTTTGTTTTGCACGTCACGCAAAAATAATTAAAAAGGGAATGCAACACGAGGACTTCCCAGGAGGTCAGCCATCCTAGTACTACTCTCGCCCAAGCACGCTTAACTTTGGAATTCTGATGGGATCCGGTGCTTTAGTGCTGGTATGATCGCATCCGACATGTTACTCCCGTCTTCGTCCCTTATGCTTGCCCCTCCCAGCTCCACTACACACACGGTTGCACTTTGCTTTGCCCGCCGCTACACGCGTGAATCATGAGCAACGAGCTAAAACTTACCGCAAACGTGCAAAATAATGAAACGTGGTAAATATATGCCGCGCACGTGCGTTTTGTTTTGCACGTCACGCAAAAATAATTAAAAAGGGAATGCAACACGAGGACCTTCCCAGGAGGTCACCCATCCTAGTACTACTCTCGCCCAAGCACGCTTAACTTCGGAGTTCTGATGGGATCCGGTGCTTTATTGCTGGTATGATCGCATCCGACATGTTACCCCCGTCTTCGTCCCTTATGCTTGCCCCTCCCAGCTCCACTACACACACGGTTGCACTTTGCATTGCCCGCCGCTACACGCGTGAATCATGAGCAACGAGCTAAAACTTACCGCAAACGTGCAAAATAATGAAACGTGGTAAATATATGCCGCGCACGTGCGTTTTGTTTTGCATGTCACGCAAAGATAATTAAAAAGGGAATGCAACAAGAGGACTTCCCAGGAGGTCACCCATCCTAGTACTACTCTCGCCCAAGCACGCTTAACTTTGGAGTTCTGATGGGATCCGGTGCTTAGTGCTAGTATGATCGCATCCGACATGTTACCCCCGTCTTCGTCCCTTATGCTTGCCCCTCCCAGCTCCACTACACACACGGTTGCACTTTGCTTTGCCCGCCGCTACACGCGTGAATCATGAGCAACGAGCTAAAACTTACCGCAAACGTGCAAAATAATGAAACGTGGTAAATATATGCCGCGCACGTGCGTTTGTTTTGCACGTCACGCAAAAATAATTAAAAAGGGAATGCAACACGAGGACTTCCCAGGAGGTCACCCATCCTAGTACTACTCTCGCCCAAGCACGCTTAACTTCGGAGTTCTGATGGGATCCGGTGCTTTAGTGCTGGTATGATCGCATCCGACATGTTGCCCCCGTCTTCGTCCCTTATGCTTGCCCCTCCCAGCTCCACTACACACACGGTTGCACTTTGCTTTGCCCGCCGCTACACGCGTGAATCATGAGCAACGAGCTAAAACTTACCGCAAACGTGCAAAATAATGAAACGTGGTAAATATATGCCGCGCACGTGCGTTTTGTTTTGCACGTCACGCAAAAATAATTAAAAAGGGACCATCCTAGTACTACTCTCGCCCAAGCACGCTTAACTTCGGAGTTCTGATGGGATTCGGTGCTTTAGTGCTGGTATGATCGCATCCGACATGTTACCCCCGTCTTCGTCCCTTATGCTTGCCCCTCCCAGCTCCACTACACACACGGTTGCACTTTGCTTTACCCGCCGCTACACGCGTGAATCATGAGCAACGAGCTAAAACTTACCGCAAACGTGCAAAATAATGAAACGTGGTAAATATATGCCGCGCACGTGCGTTTTATTTTGCACGTCACGCAAAAATAATAAAAAAGGGAATGCAACACGAGGACTTCCCAGGATGTCAACCATCCTAGTACTACTCTCGCCCAAGCACGCTTAACTTCGGAGTTCTGATGGGATTCGGTGCTTTAGTGCTGGTATGATCGCATCCGACATGTTACCCCCGTCTTCGTCCCTTATTCTTGCCCCTCCTAGCTCCACTACACACACGGTTGCACTTTGCTTTGCCCGCCGCTACACGCGTGAATCATGAGCAACGAGCTAAAACGTACCGCAAGCGTGCAAAATAATGAAACATGGTAAATATATGCCGCGCACATGCGTTTTGTTTTGCACGTCACGCAAAAATAATTAAAAAGGGAATGCAACACGAGGACTTCCCAGGAGGTCAGCCATCCTAGTACTACTCTCACCCAAGCACGCTTAACTTCGGAGTTCTGATGGGATCCGGTGCTTTAGTGCTGGTATGATCGCATCCGACATGTTACCCCCGTCTTCGTCCCTTATGCTTGCCCCTCCCAGCTCCACTACACACACGGTTGCACTTTGCTTTGCCCGCCGCTACACGCGTGAATCATGAGCAACGAGCTAAAACTTACCGCAAACGTGCAAAATAATGAAACGTGGTAAATACATGCCGCGCACGTGCGTTTTGTTTTGCACGTCACGCAAAAATAATTAAAAAGGGAATGCAACACGAGGACTTCCCAAGAGGTGAGCAACAAGCTAAAACGTATCGCAAGCGTGCAAAATAATGAAACGTGGTAAATATATGCCGCGAACGTGCGTTTTGTTTTGCACGTCACGCAAAAATAATTAAAAAGGGAATGCAACACAAGGACTTCCCAGGAGGTCACCCATCCTAGTACTACTCTCGCCCAAGCACGCTTAACTTTGGAGTTTTGATGGGATCCGGTGCTTTAGTGCTGGTATGATCGCATCCGACATGTTACCCCCGTCTTCGTCCCTTATGCTTGCCCCTCCCAGCTCCACTACACACACGGTTGCACTTTGTTTTGCCCGCCGCTACACGCGTGAATCATGGGCAACGAGCTAAAACTTACCGCAAACGTGCAAAATAATGAAACGTGGTAAATATATGCCGCGCACGTGCGTTTTGTTTTGCACGTCACGCAAAAATAATTAAAAAGGGAATGCAACACGAGGACTTCCCAGGAGGTCACCCATCCTAGTACTACTCTCGCCCAAGCACGCTTAACTTCGGAGTTCTGATGGGATCCGGTGCTTTAGTGCTAGTATGATCGCATCCGACATGTTACCCCCGTCTTCGTCCCTTATGCTTGCCCCTCCCAGCTCCACTACACACACGGTTGCACTTTGCTTTGCCCGCCGCTACACGCTTGAATCATGAGCAACGAGCTAAAACTTACCGCAAACGTGCAAAATAATGAAACGTGGTAAATATATGCCGCGCACGTGCGTTTGTTTTGCACGTCACGCAAAAATAATTAAAAAGGGAATGCAACACGAGGACTTCCCAGGAGGTCACCCATCCTAGTACTACTCTCGCCCAAGCACGCTTAACTTCGGAGTTCTGATGGGATCCGGTGCTTTAGTGCTGGTATGATCGCATCCGACATGTTACCCCCGTCTTCGTCCCTTATGCTTGCCCCTCCCAGCTCCACTACACACACGGTTGCACTTTGCTTTGCCCGCCGCTACACGCGTGAATCATGAGCAACGAGCTAAAACTTACCGCAAACGTGCAAAATAATGAAACGTGGTAAATATATGCCGCGCACGTGCGTTTTGTTTTGCACGTCACGCAAAAATAATTAAAAAGGGAATGCAACACGAGGACTTCCCAAGAGGTCACCCATCCTAGTACTACTCTCGCCCAAGCACGCTTAACTTCGGAGTTCTGATGGGATCCGGTGCTTTAGTGCTGGTATGATGACATACGACATGTTACCCCCGTCTTCGTCCCTTATGCTTGCCCCTCCCAGCTCCACTACACACACGGTTGCACTTTGCTTTGCCCGCCGCTACACGCGTGAATCATGAGCAACGAGCTAAAACTTACCGCAAGCGTGCAAAATAATGAAACGTGGTAAATATATGCCGCGCACGTGCGTTTTGTTTTGCACGTCACGCAAAAATAATTAAAAAGGGAATGCAACACGAGGACTTCCCAAGAGGTCACCCATCCTAGTACTACTCTCGCCCAAGCACGCTTAACTTCGGAGTTCTGATGGGATCCGGTGCTTTAGTGCTGGTATGATCGCATCCGACATGTTACCCCCGTCTTCGTCCTTATGCTTGCCCCTCCCAGCTCCACTACGCACACGGTTGCACTTTGCTTTGCCCGCCGCTACACGCGTGAATCATGAGCAACGAGCTAAAACTTACCGCAAGCGTGCAAAATAATGAAACGTGGTAAATATATGCCGCGCACGTGCGTTTTGTTTTGCACGTCACGCAAAAATAATTAAAAAGGGAATGCAACACGAGGACTTCACAGGAGGTCACCCATCCTAGTACTACTCTCGCCCAAGCACGCTTAACTTCGGAGTTCTGATGGGATCCGGTGCTTTAGTGCTGGTATGATCGCATCCGACATGTTACCCCCGTCTTCGTCCCGTATGCTTGCCCCTCCCAGCTCCACTACACACACGGTTGCACTTTGCTTTGCCCGCCGCTACACGCGTGAATCATGAGCAACGAGCTAAAACTTACCGCAAACGTGCAAAATAATGAAACGTGGTAAATATATGCCGCGCACGTGCGTTTTGTTTTGCACGTCACGCAAAAATAATTAAAAAGGGAATGCAACACGAGGACTTCCCAGGAGGTCACCCATCCTAGTACTACTCTCGCCCAAACACGCTTAACTTCGGAGTTCTGATGGGATCCGGTGCTTTAGTGCTGGTATGATCGCATCCGACATGTTACCCCCGTCTTCGTCCCTTATGCTTGCCCCTCCCAGCTCCACTACACACACGGTTGCACTTTGCTTTGCCCGCCGCTACACGCGTGAATCATGAGCAACGAGCTAAAACTTACCGCAAACGTGCAAAATAATGAAACGTGGTAAATATATGCCGCGCACGTGCGTTTTGTTTTGCACGTCACGCAAAAATAATTAAAAAGGGAATGCAACACGAGGACTTCCCAGGAGGTCACCCATCCTAGTACTACTCTCGCCCAAGCACGCTTAACTTCGGAGTTCTGATGGGATCCGGTGCTTTAGTGCTGGTATGATCGCATCCGACATGTTACCCCCGTCTTCGTCCCTTATGCTTGCCCCTCCCAGCTCCACTACACACACGGTTGCACTTTGCTTTGCCCGCCGCTACACGCGTGAATCATGAGCAACGAGCTAAAACTTACCGCAAACGTGCAAAATAATGAAACGTGGTAAATATATGCCGCGCACGTGCGTTTTGTTTTGCACGTCACGCAAAAATAATTAAAAAGGGAATGCATCACGAGGACTTCCCAGGAGGTCACCCATCCTAGTACTACTCTCGCCCAAGCACGCTTAACTTCGGAGTTCTGATGGGATCCGGTGCTTTAGTGCTGGTATGATCGCATCCGACATGTTACCCCCGTCTTCGTCCCTTATGCTTGCCCCTCCCAGCTCCACTACACACACGGTTGCACTTTGCTTTGCCCGCCGCTACACGCGTGAATCATGAGCAACGAGCTAAAACTTACCGCAAACGTGCAAAATAATGAAACGTGGTAAATATATGCCGCGCACGTGCGTTTTGTTTTGCACGTCACGCAAAAATAATTAAAAAGGGAATGCAACACGAGGACTTCCCAGGAGGTCACCCATCCTAGTACTACTCTCGCCCAAGCACGCTTAACTTCGGAGTTCTGATGGGATCCGGTGCTTTAGTGCTGGTATGATCGCATCCGACATGTTACCCCCGTCTTCGTCCCTTATGCTTGCCCCTCCCAGCTCCACTACACACACGGTTGCACTTTGCTTTGCCCGCCGCTACACGCGTGAATCATGAGCAACGAGCTAAAACTTACCGCAAACGTGCAAAATAATGAAACGTGGTAAATATATGCCGCGCACGTGCGTTTTGTTTTGCACGTCACGCAAAAATAATTAAAAAGGGAATGCAACACGAGGACTTCCCAAGAGGTCACCCATCCTAGTACTACTCTCGCCTTATGCTTGCCCCTCCCAGCTCCACTACACACACGGTTGCACTTTGCTTTGCCCGCCGCTACACGCGTGAATCATGAGCAACGAGCTAAAACTTACCGCAAGCGTGCAAAATAATGAAACGTGGTAAATATATGCCGCGCACGTGCGTTTTGTTTTGCACGTCACGCAAAAATAATTAAAAAGGGAATGCAACACGAGGACTTCCCAAGAGGTCACCCATCCTAGTACTACTCTCGCCCAAGCACGCTTAACTTCGGAGTTCTGATGGGATCCGGTGCTTTAGTGCTGGTATGATCACATACGACATGTTACCCCCGTCTTCGTCCCTTATGCTTGCCCCTCCCAGCTCCACTACACACACGGTTGCACTTTGCTTTGCCCGCCGCTACACGCGTGAATCATGAGCAACGAGCTAAAACTTACCGCAAGCGTGCAAAATAATGAAACGTGGTAAATATATGCCGCGCACGTGCGTTTTGTTTTGCACGTCACGCAAAAATAATTAAAAAGGGAATGCAACACGAGGACTTCCCAAGAGGTCACCCATCCTAGTACTACTCTCGCCCAAGCACGCTTAACTTCGGAGTTCTGATGGGATCCGGTGCTTTAGTGCTGGTATGATCGCATCCGACATGTTACCCCCGTCTTCGTCCTTATGCTTGCCCCTCCCAGCTCCACTACGCACACGGTTGCACTTTGCTTTGCCCGCCGCTACACGCGTGAATCATGAGCAACGAGCTAAAACTTACCGCAAACGTGCAAAATAATGAAACGTGGTAAATATATGCCGCGCACGTGCGTTTTGTTTTGCACGTCACGCAAAAATAATTAAAAAGGGAATGCAACACGAGGACTTCCCAGGAGGTCACCCATCCTAGTACTACTCTCGCCCAAGCACGCTTAACTTCGGAGTTCTGATGGGATCCGGTGCTTTAGTGCTGGTATGATCGCATCCGACATGTTACCCCCGTCTTCGTCCCTTATGCTTGCCCCTCCCAGCTCCACTACACACACGGTTGCACTTTGCTTTGCCCGCCGCTACACGCGTGAATCATGAGCAACGAGCTAAAACTTACCGCAAACGTGCAAAATAATGAAACGTGGTAAATATATGCCGCGCACGTGCGTTTTGTTTTGCACGTCACGCAAAAATAATTAAAAAGGGAATGCAACACGAGGACTTCCCAAGAGGTCACCCATCCTAGTACTACTCTCGCCTTATGCTTGCCCCTCCCAGCTCCACTACACACACGGTTGCACTTTGCTTTGCCCGCCGCTACACGCGTGAATCATGAGCAACGAGCTAAAACTTACCGCAAGCGTGCAAAATAATGAAACGTGGTAAATATATGCCGCGCACGTGCGTTTTGTTTTGCACGTCACGCAAAAATAATTAAAAAGGGAATGCAACACGAGGACTTCCCAAGAGGTCACCCATCCTAGTACTACTCTCGCCCAAGCACGCTTAACTTCGGAGTTCTGATGGGATCCGGTGCTTTAGTGCTGGTATGATCACATACGACATGTTACCCCCGTCTTCGTCCCTTATGCTTGCCCCTCCCAGCTCCACTACACACACGGTTGCACTTTGCTTTGCCCGCCGCTACACGCGTGAATCATGAGCAACGAGCTAAAACTTACCGCAAGCGTGCAAAATAATGAAACGTGGTAAATATATGCCGCGCACGTGCGTTTTGTTTTGCACGTCACGCAAAAATAATTAAAAAGGGAATGCAACACGAGGACTTCCCAAGAGGTCACCCATCCTAGTACTACTCTCGCCCAAGCACGCTTAACTTCGGAGTTCTGATGGGATCCGGTGCTTTAGTGCTGGTATGATCGCATCCGACATGTTACCCCCGTCTTCGTCCTTATGCTTGCCCCTCCCAGCTCCACTACGCGCACGGTTGCACTTTGCTTTGCCCGCCGCTACACGCGTGAATCATGAGCAACGAGCTAAAACTTACCGCAAGCGTGCAAAATAATGAAACGTGGTAAATATATGCCGCGCACGTGCGTTTTGTTTTGCACGTCACGCAAAAATAATTAAAAAGGGAATGCAACACGAGGACTTCACAGGAGGTCACCCATCCTAGTACTACTCTCGCCCAAGCACGCTTAACTTCGGAGTTCTGATGGGATCCGGTGCTTTAGTGCTGGTATGATCGCATCCGACATGTTACCCCCGTCTTCGTCCCTTATGCTTGCCCCTCCCAGCTCCACTACACACACGGTTGCACTTTGCATTGCCCGCCGCTACACGCGTGAATCATGAGCAACGAGCTAAAACTTACCGCAAACGTGCAAAATAATGAAACGTGGTAAATATATGCCGCGCACGTGCGTTTTGTTTTGCACGTCACGCAAAAATAATTAAAAAGGGAATGCATCACAAGGACTTCAAAGGAGGTCACCCATCCTAGTACTACTCTCGCCCAAGCACGCTTAACTTCGGAGTTCTGATGGGATCCGGTGCTTTAGTGCTGGTATGATCGCATCCGACATGTTACCCCCGTCTTCGTCCCTTATGCTTGCCCCTCCCAGCTCCACTACACACACGGTTGCACTTTGCTTTGCCCGCCGCTACACGCGTGAATCATGAGCAACGAGCTAAAACTTACCGCAAACGTGCAAAATAATGAAACGTGGTAAATATATGCCGCGCACGTGCGTTTTGTTTTGCACGTCACGCAAAAATAATTAAAAAGGGAATGCAACACGAGGACTTCCCAGGAGGTCACCCATCCTAGTACTACTCTCGCCCAAGCACGCTTAACTTCGGAGTTCTGATGGGATCCGGTGCTTTAGTGCTGGTATGATCGCATCCGACATGTTACCCCCGTCTTCGTCCCTTATGCTTGCCCCTCCCAGCTCCACTACACACACGGTTGCACTTTGCTTTGCCCGCCGCTACACGCGTGAATCATGAGCAACGAGCTAAAACTTACCGCAAACGTGCAAAATAATGAAACGTGGTAAATATATGCCGCGCACGTGCGTTTTGTTTTGCACGTCACGCAAAAATAATTAAAAAGGGAATGCAACACGAGGACTTCCCAGGAGGTCACCCATCCTAGTACTACTCTCGCCCAAGCACGCTTAACTTCGGAGTTCTGATGGGATCCGGTGCTTTAGTGCTGGTATGATCGCATCCGACATGTTACCCCCGTCTTCGTCCCTTATGCTTGCCCCTCCCAGCTCCACTACACACACGGTTGCACTTTGCTTTGCCCGCCGCTACACGCGTGAATCATGAGCAACGAGCTAAAACTTACCGCAAACGTGCAAAATAATGAAACGTGGTAAATATATGCCGCGCACGTGCGTTTTGTTTTGCACGTCACGCAAAAATAATTAAAAAGGGAATGCAACACGAGGACTTCCCAAGAGGTCACCCATCCTAGTACTACTCTCGCCTTATGCTTGCCCCTCCCAGCTCCACTACACACACGGTTGCACTTTGCTTTGCCCGCCGCTACACGCGTGAATCATGAGCAACGAGCTAAAACTTACCGCAAGCGTGCAAAATAATGAAACGTGGTAAATATATGCCGCGCACGTGCGTTTTGTTTTGCACGTCACGCAAAAATAATTAAAAAGGGAATGCAACACGAGGACTTCCCAAGAGGTCACCCATCCTAGTACTACTCTCGCCCAAGCACGCTTAACTTCGGAGTTCTGATGGGATCCGGTGCTTTAGTGCTGGTATGATCGCATCCGACATGTTACCCCCGTCTTCGTCCTTATGCTTGCCCCTCCCAGCTCCACTACGCACACGGTTGCACTTTGCTTTTGCCCGCCGCTACACGCGTGAATCATGAGCAACGAGCTAAAACTTACCGCAAACGTGCAAAATAATGAAACGTGGTAAATATATGCCGCGCACGTGCGTTTTGTTTTGCACGTCACGCAAAAATAATTAAAAAGGGAATGCAACACGAGGACTTCCCAGGAGGTCACCCATCCTAGTACTACTCTCGCCCAAGCACGCTTAACTTCGGAGTTCTGATGGGATCCGGTGCTTTAGTGCTGGTATGATCGCATCCGACATGTTACCCCCGTCTTCGTCCCTTATGCTTGCCCCTCCCAGCTCCACTACACACACGGTTGCACTTTGCTTTGCCCGCCGCTACACGCGTGAATCATGAGCAACGAGCTAAAACTTACCGCAAACGTGCAAAATAATGAAACGTGGTAAATATATGCCGCGCACGTGCGTTTTGTTTTGCACGTCACGCAAAAATAATTAAAAAGGGAATGCAACACGAGGACTTCCCAAGAGGTCACCCATCCTAGTACTACTCTCGCCTTATGCTTGCCCCTCCCAGCTCCACTACACACACGGTTGCACTTTGCTTTGCCCGCCGCTACACGCGTGAATCATGAGCAACGAGCTAAAACTTACCGCAAGCGTGCAAAATAATGAAACGTGGTAAATATATGCCGCGCACGTGCGTTTTGTTTTGCACGTCACGCAAAAATAATTAAAAAGGGAATGCAACACGAGGACTTCCCAAGAGGTCACCCATCCTAGTACTACTCTCGCCCAAGGACGCTTAACTTCGGAGTTCTGATGGGATCCGGTGCTTTAGTGCTGGTATGATCACATACGACATGTTACCCCCGTCTTCGTCCCTTATGCTTGCCCCTCCCAGCTCCACTACACACACGGTTGCACTTTGCTTTGCCCGCCGCTACACGCGTGAATCATGAGCAACGAGCTAAAACTTACCGCAAGCGTGCAAAATAATGAAACGTGGTAAATATATGCCGCGCACGTGCGTTTTGTTTTGCACGTCACGCAAAAATAATTAAAAAGGGAATGCAACACGAGGACTTCCCAAGAGGTCACCCATCCTAGTACTACTCTCGCCCAAGCACGCTTAACTTCGGAGTTCTGATGGGATCCGGTGCTTTAGTGCTGGTATGATCGCATCCGACATGTTACCCCCGTCTTCGTCCTTATGCTTGCCCCTCCCAGCTCCACTACGCACACGGTTGCACTTTGCTTTGCCCGCCGCTACACGCGTGAATCATGAGCAACGAGCTAAAACTTACCGCAAGCGTGCAAAATAATGAAACGTGGTAAATATATGCCGCGCACGTGCGTTTTGTTTTGCACGTCACGCAAAAATAATTAAAAAGGGAATGCAACACGAGGACTTCACAGGAGGTCACCCATCCTAGTACTACTCTCGCCCAAGCACGCTTAACTTCGGAGTTCTGATGGGATCCGGTGCTTTAGTGCTGGTATGATCGCATCCGACATGTTACCCCCGTCTTCGTCCCTTATGCTTGCCCCTCCCAGCTCCACTACACACACGGTTGCACTTTGCATTGCCCGCCGCTACACGCGTGAATCATGAGCAACGAGCTAAAACTTACCGCAAACGTGCAAAATAATGAAACGTGGTAAATATATGCCGCGCACGTGCGTTTTGTTTTGCATGTCACGCAAAAATAATTAAAAAGGGAATGCAACAAGAGGACTTCCCAGGAGGTCACCCATCCTAGTACTACTCTCGCCCAAGCACGCTTAACTTTGGAGTTCTGATGGGATCCGGTGCTTAGTGCTAGTATGATCGCATCCGACATGTTACCCCCGTCTTCGTCCCTTATGCTTGCCCCTCCCAGCTCCACTACACACACGGTTGCACTTTGCTTTGCCCGCCGCTACACGCGTGAATCATGAGCAACGAGCTAAAACTTACCGCAAACGTGCAAAATAATGAAACGTGGTAAATATATGCCGCGCACGTGCGTTTGTTTTGCACGTCACGCAAAAATAATTAAAAAGGGAATGCAACACGAGGACTTCCCAGGAGGTCACCCATCCTAGTACTACTCTCGCCCAAGCACGCTTAACTTCGGAGTTCTGATGGGATCCGGTGCTTTAGTGCTGGTATGATCGCATCCGACATGTTGCCCCCGTCTTCGTCCCTTATGCTTGCCCCTCCCAGCTCCACTACACACACGGTTGCACTTTGCTTTGCCCGCCGCTACACGCGTGAATCATGAGCAACGAGCTAAAACTTACCGCAAACGTGCAAAATAATGAAACGTGGTAAATATATGCCGCGCACGTGCGTTTTGTTTTGCACGTCACGCAAAAATAATTAAAAAGGGACCATCCTAGTACTACTCTCGCCCAAGCACGCTTAACTTCGGAGTTCTGATGGGATTCGGTGCTTTAGTGCTGGTATGATCGCATCCGACATGTTACCCCCGTCTTCGTCCCTTATGCTTGCCCCTCCCAGCTCCACTACACACACGGTTGCACTTTGCTTTACCCGCCGCTACACGCGTGAATCATGAGCAACGAGCTAAAACTTACCGCAAACGTGCAAAATAATGAAACGTGGTAAATATATGCCGCGCACGTGCGTTTTATTTTGCACGTCACGCAAAAATAATAAAAAAGGGAATGCAACACGAGGACTTCCCAGGATGTCAACCATCCTAGTACTACTCTCGCCCAAGCACGCTTAACTTCGGAGTTCTGATGGGATTCGGTGCTTTAGTGCTGGTATGATCGCATCCGACATGTTACCCCCGTCTTCGTCCCTTATTCTTGCCCCTCCTAGCTCCACTACACACACGGTTGCACTTTGCTTTGCCCGCCGCTACACGCGTGAATCATGAGCAACGAGCTAAAACGTACCGCAAGCGTGCAAAATAATGAAACATGGTAAATATATGCCGCGCACATGCGTTTTGTTTTGCACGTCACGCAAAAATAATTAAAAAGGGAATGCAACACGAGGACTTCCCAGGAGGTCAGCCATCCTAGTACTACTCTCACCCAAGCACGCTTAACTTCGGAGTTCTGATGGGATCCGGTGCTTTAGTGCTGGTATGATCGCATCCGACATGTTACCCCCGTCTTCGTCCCTTATGCTTGCCCCTCCCAGCTCCACTACACACACGGTTGCACTTTGCTTTGCCCGCCGCTACACGGGTGAATCATGAGCAACGAGCTAACACTTACCGCAAACGTGCAAAATAAGGAAACGTGGTAAATACATGCCGCGCACGTGCGTTTTGTTTTGCACGTCACGCAAAAATAATTAAAAAGGGAATGCAACACGAGGACTTCCCAAGAGGTGAGCAACGAGCTAAAACGTACCGCAAGCGTGCAAAATAATGAAACGTGGTAAATATATGCCGCGAACGTGCGTTTTGTTTTGCACGTCACGCAAAAATAATTAAAAAGGGAATGCAACACAAGGACTTCCCAGGAGGTCACCCATCCTAGTACTACTCTCGCCCAAGCACGTTTAACTTTGGAGTTTTGATGGGATCCGGTGCTTTAGTGCTGGTATGATCGCATCCGACATGTTACCCCCGTCTTCGTCCCTTATGCTTGCCCCTCCCAGCTCCACTACACACACGGTTGCACTTTGTTTTGCCCGCCGCTACACGCGTGAATCATGGGCAACGAGCTAAAACTTACCGCAAACGTGCAAAATAATGAAACGTGGTAAATATATGCCGCGCACGTGCGTTTTGTTTTGCACGTCACGCAAAAATAATTAAAAAGGGAATGCAACACGAGGACTTCCCAGGAGGTCACCCATCCTAGTACTACTCTCGCCCAAGCACGCTTAACTTCGGAGTTCTGATGGGATCCGGTGCTTTAGTGCTAGTATGATCGCATCCGACATGTTACCCCCGTCTTCGTCCCTTATGCTTGCCCCTCCCAGCTCCACTACACACACGGTTGCACTTTGCTTTGCCCGCCGCTACACGCTTGAATCATGAGCAACGAGCTAAAACTTACCGCAAACGTGCAAAATAATGAAACGTGGTAAATATATGCCGCGCACGTGCGTTTGTTTTGCACGTCACGCAAAAATAATTAAAAAGGGAATGCAACACGAGGACTTCCCAGGAGGTCACCCATCCTAGTACTACTCTCGCCCAAGCACGCTTAACTTCAGAGTTCTGATGGGATCCGGTGCTTTAGTGCTGGTATGATCGCATCCGACATGTTACCCCCGTCTTCGTCCCTTATGCTTGCCCCTCCCAGCTCCACTACACACACGGTTGCACTTTGCTTTGCCCGCCGCTACACGCGTGAATCATGAGCAACGAGCTAAAACTTACCGCAAACGTGCAAAATAATGAAACGTGGTAAATATATGCCGCGCACGTGCGTTTTGTTTTGCACGTCACGCAAAAATAATTAAAAAGGGAATGCAACACGAGGACTTCCCAAGAGGTCACCCATCCTAGTACTACTCTCGCCCAAGCACGCTTAACTTCGGAGTTCTGATGGGATCCGGTGCTTTAGTGCTGGTATGATGACATACGACATGTTACCCCCGTCTTCGTCCCTTATGCTTGCCCCTCCCAGCTCCACTACACACACGGTTGCACTTTGCTTTGCCCGCCGCTACACGCTTGAATCATGAGCAACGAGCTAAAACTTACCGCAAGCGTGCAAAATAATGAAACGTGGTAAATATATGCCGCGCACGTGCGTTTTGTTTTGCACGTCACGCAAAAATAATTAAAAAGGGAATGCAACACGAGGACTTCCCAAGAGGTCACCCATCCTAGTACTACTCTCGCCCAAGCACGCTTAACTTCGGAGTTCTGATGGGATCCGGTGCTTTAGTGCTGGTATGATCGCATCCGACATGTTACCCCCGTCTTCGTCCTTATGCTTGCCCCTCCCAGCTCCACTACGCACACGGTTGCACTTTGCTTTGCCCGCCGCTACACGCGTGAATCATGAGCAACGAGCTAAAACTTACCGCAAGCGTGCAAAATAATGAAACGTGGTAAATATATGCCGCGCACGTGCGTTTTGTTTTGCACGTCACGCAAAAATAATTAAAAAGGGAATGCAACACGAGGACTTCCCAGGAGGTCACCCATCCTAGTACTACTCTCGCCCAAGCACGCTTAACTTCGGAGTTCTGATGGGATCCGGTGCTTTAGTGCTGGTATGATCGCATCCGACATGTTACCCCCGTCTTCGTCCCTTATGCTTGCCCCTCCCAGCTCCACTACACACACGGTTGCACTTTGCTTTGCCCGCCGCTACACGCGTGAATCATGAGCAACGAGCTAAAACTTACCGCAAACGTGCAAAATAATGAAACGTGGTAAATATATGCCGCGCACGTGCGTTTTGTTTTGCACGTCACGCAAAAATAATTAAAAAGGGAATGCAACACGAGGACTTCCCAGGAGGTCACCCATCCTAGTACTACTCTCGCCCAAACACGCTTAACTTCGGAGTTCTGATGGGATCCGGTGCTTTAGTGCTGGTATGATCGCATCCGACATGTTACCCCCGTCTTCGTCCCTTATGCTTGCCCCTCCCAGCTCCACTACACACACGGTTGCACTTTGCTTTGCCCGCCGCTACACGCGTGAATCATGAGCAACGAGCTAAAACTTACCGCAAACGTGCAAAATAATGAAACGTGGTAAATATATGCCGCGCACGTGCGTTTTGTTTTGCACGTCACGCAAAAATAATTAAAAAGGGAATGCAACACGAGGACTTCCCAGGAGGTCACCCATCCTAGTACTACTCTCGCCCAAGCACGCTTAACTTCGGAGTTCTGATGGGATCCGGTGCTTTAGTGTTGGTATGATCGCATCCGACATGTTACCCCCGTCTTCGTCCCTTATGCTTGCCCCTCCCAGCTCCACTACACACACGGTTGCACTTTGCTTTGCCCGCCGCTACACGCGTGAATCATGAGCAACGAGCTAAAACTTACCGCAAACGTGCAAAATAATGAAACGTGGTAAATATATGCCGCGCACGTGCGTTTTGTTTTGCACGTCACGCAAAAATAATTAAAAAGGGAATGCATCACGAGGACTTCCCAGGAGGTCACCCATCCTAGTACTACTCTCGCCCAAGCACGCTTAACTTCGGAGTTCTGATGGGATCCGGTGCTTTAGTGCTGGTATGATCGCATCCGACATGTTACCCCCGTCTTCGTCCCTTATGCTTGCCCCTCCCAGCTCCACTACACACACGGTTGCACTTTGCTTTGCCCGCCGCTACACGCGTGAATCATGAGCAACGAGCTAAAACTTACCGCAAACGTGCAAAATAATGAAACGTGGTAAATATATGCCGCGCACGTGCGTTTTGTTTTGCACGTCACGCAAAAATAATTAAAAAGGGAATGCAACACGAGGACTTCCCAGGAGGTCACCCATCCTAGTACTACTCTCGCCCAAGCACGCTTAACTTCGGAGTTCTGATGGGATCCGGTGCTTTACTGCTGGTATGATCGCATCCGACATGTTACCCCCGTCTTCGTCCCTTATGCTTGCCCCTCCCAGCTCCACTACACACACGGTTGCACTTTGCTTTGCCCGCCGCTACACGCGTGAATCATGAGCAACGAGCTAAAACTTACCGCAAACGTG
This sequence comes from Triticum monococcum, assembly GCA_034509565.1. NCBI lineage: Eukaryota > Viridiplantae > Streptophyta > Magnoliopsida > Poales > Poaceae > Triticum > Triticum monococcum. Next base: position 36,379,661 of record CM067841.1, on the reverse strand, counting down.
CAAAATAATGAAACGTGGTAAATATATGCCGCGCACGTGCGTTTTGTTTTGCACGTCACGCAAAAATAATTAAAAAGGGAATGCAACACGAGGACTTCCCAAGAGGTCACCCATCCTAGTACTACTCTCGCCTTATGCTTGCCCCTCCCAGCTCCACTACACACACGGTTGCACTTTGCTTTGCCCGCCGCTACACGCGTGAATCATGAGCAACGAGCTAAAACTTACCGCAAGCGTGCAAAATAATGAAACGTGGTAAATATATGCCGCGCACGTGCGTTTTGTTTTGCACGTCACGCAAAAATAATTAAAAAGGGAATGCAACACGAGGACTTCCCAAGAGGTCACCCATCCTAGTACTACTCTCGCCCAAGCACGCTTAACTTCGGAGTTCTGATGGGATCCGGTGCTTTAGTGCTGGTATGATCACATACGACATGTTAACCCCGTCTTCGTCCCTTATGCTTGCCCCTCCCAGCTCCACTACACACACGGTTGCACTTTGCTTTGCCCGCCGCTACACGCGTGAATCATGAGCAACGAGCTAAAACTTACCGCAAGCGTGCAAAATAATGAAACGTGGTAAATATATGCCGCGCACGTGCGTTTTGTTTTGCACGTCACGCAAAAATAATTAAAAAGGGAATGCAACACGAGGACTTCCCAAGAGGTCACCCATCCTAGTACTACTCTCGCCCAAGCACGCTTAACTTCGGAGTTCTGATGGGATCCGGTGCTTTAGTGCTGGTATGATCGCATCCGACATGTTACCCCCGTCTTCGTCCTTATGCTTGCCCCTCCCAGCTCCACTACGCACACGGTTGCACTTTGCTTTGCCCGCCGCTACACGCGTGAATCATGAGCAACGAGCTAAAACTTACCGCAAACGTGCAAAATAATGAAACGTGGTAAATATATGCCGCGCACGTGCGTTTTGTTTTGCACGTCACGCAAAAATAATTAAAAAGGGAATGCAACACGAGGACTTCCCAGGAGGTCACCCATCCTAGTACTACTCTCGCCCAAGCACGCTTAACTTCGGAGTTCTGATGGGATCCGGTGCTTTAGTGCTGGTATGATCGCATCCGACATGTTACCCCCGTCTTCGTCCCTTATGCTTGCCCCTCCCAGCTCCACTACACACACGGTTGCACTTTGCTTTGCCCGCCGCTACACGCGTGAATCATGAGCAACGAGCTAAAACTTACCGCAAACGTGCAAAATAATGAAACGTGGTAAATATATGCCGCGCACGTGCGTTTTGTTTTGCACGTCACGCAAAAATAATTAAAAAGGGAATGCAACACGAGGACTTCCCAAGAGGTCACCCATCCTAGTACTACTCTCGCCTTATGCTTGCCCCTCCCAGCTCCACTACACACACGGTTGCACTTTGCTTTGCCCGCCGCTACACGCGTGAATCATGAGCAACGAGCTAAAACTTACCGCAAGCGTGCAAAATAATGAAACGTGGTAAATATATGCCGCGCACGTGCGTTTTGTTTTGCACGTCACGCAAAAATAATTAAAAAGGGAATGCAACACGAGGACTTCCCAAGAGGTCACCCATCCTAGTACTACTCTCGCCCAAGCACGCTTAACTTCGGAGTTCTGATGGGATCCGGTGCTTTAGTGCTGGTATGATCACATACGACATGTTACCCCCGTCTTCGTCCCTTATGCTTGCCCCTCCCAGCTCCACTACACACACGGTTGCACTTTGCTTTGCCCGCCGCTACACGCGTGAATCATGAGCAACGAGCTAAAACTTACCGCAAGCGTGCAAAATAATGAAACGTGGTAAATATATGCCGCGCACGTGCGTTTTGTTTTGCACGTCACGCAAAAATAATTAAAAAGGGAATGCAACACGAGGACTTCCCAAGAGGTCACCCATCCTAGTACTACTCTCGCCCAAGCACGCTTAACTTCGGAGTTCTGATGGGATCCGGTGCTTTAGTGCTGGTATGATCGCATCCGACATGTTACCCCCGTCTTCGTCCTTATGCTTGCCCCTCCCAGCTCCACTACGCACACGGTTGCACTTTGCTTTGCCCGCCGCTACACGCGTGAATCATGAGCAACGAGCTAAAACTTACCGCAAGCGTGCAAAATAATGAAACGTGGTAAATATATGCCGCGCACGTGCGTTTTGTTTTGCACGTCACGCAAAAATAATTAAAAAGGGAATGCAACACGAGGACTTCACAGGAGGTCACCCATCCTAGTACTACTCTCGCCCAAGCACGCTTAACTTCGGAGTTCTGATGGGATCCGGTGCTTTAGTGCTGGTATGATCGCATCCGACATGTTACCCCCGTCTTCGTCCCTTATGCTTGCCCCTCCCAGCTCCACTACACACACGGTTGCACTTTGCTTTGCCCGCCGCTACACGCGTGAATCATGAGCAACGAGCTAAAACTTACCGCAAACGTGCAAAATAATGAAACGTGGTAAATATATGCCGCGCACGTGTGTTTTGTTTTGCACGTCACGCAAAAATAATTAAAAAGGGAATGCAACACGAGGACTTCCCAGGAGGTCACCCATCCTAGTACTACTCTCGCCCAAGCACGCTTAACTTCGGAGTTCTGATGGGATCCGGTGCTTTAGTGCTGGTATGATCGCATCCGACATGTTACCCCCGTCTTCGTCCCTTATGCTTGCCCCTCCCAGCTCCACTACACACACGGTTGCACTTTGCTTTGCCCGCCGCTACACGCGTGAATCATGAGCAACGAGCTAAAACTTACCGCAAACGTGCAAAATAATGAAACGTGGTAAATATATGCCGCGCACGTGCGTTTTGTTTTGCACGTCACGCAAAAATAATTAAAAAGGGAATGCAACACGAGGACTTCCCAGGAGGTCACCCATCCTAGTACTACTCTCGCCCAAGCACGCTTAACTTCGGAGTTCTGATGGGATCCGGTGCTTTAGTGCTGGTATGATCGCATCCGACATGTTACCCCCGTCTTCGTCCCTTATGCTTGCCCCTCCCAGCTCCACTACACACACGGTTGCACTTTGCTTTGCCCGCCGCTACACGCGTGAATCATGAGCAACGAGCTAAAACTTACCGCAAACGTGCAAAATAATGAAACGTGGTAAATATATGCCGCGCACGTGCGTTTTGTTTTGCACGTCACGCAAAAATAATTAAAAAGGGAATGCATCACGAGGACTTCCCAGGAGGTCACCCATCCTAGTACTACTCTCGCCCAAGCACGCTTAACTTCGGAGTTCTGATGGGATCCGGTGCTTTAGTGCTGGTATGATCGCATCCGACATGTTACCCCCGTCTTCGTCCCTTATGCTTGCCCCTCCCAGCTCCACTACACACACGGTTGCACTTTGCTTTGCCCGCCGCTACACGCGTGAATCATGAGCAACGAGCTAAAACTTACCGCAAACGTGCAAAATAATGAAACGTGGTAAATATATGCCACGCACGTGCGTTTTGTTTTGCACGTTACGCAAAAATAATTAAAAAGGGAATGCAACACGAGGACTTCCCAGGAGGTCACCCATCCTAGTACTACTCTCGCCAAGCACGCTTAACTTCGGAGTTCTAATGGGATCCGGTGCTTTAGTGCTGGTATGATCGCATCCGACATGTTACCCCCGTCTTCGTCCCTTATGCTTGCCCCTCCCAGCTCCACTACACACACGGTTGCACTTTTCTTTGCCCGCCGCCACACGCGTGAATCATGAGCAACGAGCTAAAACTTACCGCAAGCGTGCAAAATAATGAAACGTGGTAAATATATGCCGCGCACGTGCGTTTTGTTTTGCACGTCACGCAAAAATAATTAAAAAGGGAATGCAACACGAGGACTTCCCAGGAGGTCACCCATCCTAGTACTACTCTCGCCCAAGCACGCTTAACTTCGGAGTTCTGATGGGATCCGGTGCTTTAGTGCTGGTATGATCGCATCCGACATGTTACCCCCGTCTTCGTCCCTTATGCTTGCCCCTCCCAGCTCCACTACACACACGGTTGCACTTTGCTTTGCCCGCCGCTACACGCATGAATCATGAGCAACGAGCTAAAACTTACCGCAAGCGTGCAAAATAATGAAACGTGGTAAATATATGCCGCGCACGTGCGTTTTGTTTTGCACGTCACGCAAAAATAATTAAAAAGGGAATGCAACACGAGGACTTACCAGGAGGTCACCCATCCTAGTACTACTCTCGCCCAAGCACGCTTAACTTCGGATTTCTGATGGGATCCGGTGCTTTAGTGCTGGTATGATCGCATCCGACATGTTACCCCCGTCTTCGTCCCTTATGCTTGCCCCTCCCAGCTCCACTACACACACGGTTGCACTTTGCTTTGCCCGCCGCTACACGCGTGAATCATGAGCAACGAGCTAAAACTTACCGCAAGCGTGCAAAATAATGAAACGTGGTAAATATATGCCGCGCACGTGCGTTTTGTTTTGCACGTCACGCAAAAATAATTAAAAAGGGAATGCAACACGAGGACTTCCCAGGAGGTCACCCATCCTAGTACTACTCTCGCCCAAGCACGCTTAACTTTGGAGTTCTGATGGGATCCGGTGCTTTAGTGCTGGTAAGATCGCATCCGACATGTTACCCCCGTCTTCGTCCCTTATGCTTGCCCCTCCCAGCTCCACTACACACACGGTTGCACTTTGCTTTGCCCGCCGCTACACGCGTGAATCATGAGCAACGAGCTAAAACTTACCGCAAACGTGCAAAATAATGAAACATGGTAAATATATGCTGCGCACGTGCGTTTTGTTTTGCACGTCACGCAAAAATAATTAAAAAGGGAATGCAACACGAGGACTTCCCAGGAGGTCACCCATCCTAGTACTACTCTCGCCCAAGCACGCTTAACTTCAGAGTTCTGATGGGATCCGGTGCTTTAGTGCTGGTATGATCGCATCCGACATGTTACCCCCGTCTTCGTCCCTTATGCTTGCCCCTCCCAGCTCCACTACACACACGGTTGCACTTTGCTTTGCCCGTCGCTACACGCGTGAATCATGAGCAACGAGCTTAAACTTACCGCAAACGTGCAAAATAATGAAACGTAGTAAATATATGCCGCGCACGTGCGTTTGTTTTGCACGTCACGCAAAAATAATTAAATAGGGAATGCAACACGAGGACTTCCCAGGAGGTCACCCATCCTAGTACTACTCTCGCCCAAGCACGCTTAACTTCGGAGTTCTGATGGGATCCGGTGCTTTAGTGCTGGTATGATCGCATCCGACATGTTACCCCCGTCTTCGTCCCTTATGCTTGCCCCTCCCAGCTCCACTACACACACGGTTGCACTTTGCTTTGCCCGCCGCTACACGCGTGAATCATGAGCAACGAGCTAAAACTTACCGCAAGCGTGCAAAATAATGAAACGTGGTAAATATATGCCGCGCACGTGCGTTTTGTTTTGCACGTCACGCAAAAATAATTAAAAAGGGAATGCAACACGAGGACTTCCCAGGAGGTCACCCATCCTAGTACTACTCTCGCCCAAGCACGCTTAACTTCGGAGTTCTGATGGGATCCGGTGCTTTAGTGCTGGTATGATCGCATCCGACATGTTACCCCCGTCTTCGTCCCTTATGCTTGCCCCTCCCAGCTCCACTACACACACGGTTGCACTTTGCTTTGCCCGCCGCTACACGCGTGAATCATGAGCAACGAGCTAAAACTTACCGCAAGCGTGCAAAATAATGAAACGTGGTAAATATATGCCGCGCACGTGCGTTTTGTTTTGCACGTCACGCAAAAATAATTAAAAAGGGAATGCAACACGAGGACTTCCCAAGAGGTCACCCATCCTAGTACTACTCTCGCCCAAGCACGCTTAACTTCGGAGTTCTGATGGGATCCGGTGCTTTAGTGCTGGTATGATCACATACGACATGTTACCCCCGTCTTCGTCCCTTATGCTTGCCCCTCCCAGCTCCACTACACACACGGTTGCACTTTGCTTTGCCCGCCGCTACACGCGTGAATCATGAGCAACGAGCTAAAACTTACCGCAAGCGTGCAAAATAATGAAACGTGGTAAATATATGCCGCGCACGTGCGTTTTGTTTTGCACGTCACGCAAAAATAATTAAAAAGGGAATGCAACACGAGGACTTCCCAAGAGGTCACCCATCCTAGTACTACTCTCGCCCAAGCACGCTTAACTTCGGAGTTCTGATGGGATCCGGTGCTTTAGTGCTGGTATGATCGCATCCGACATGTTACCCCCGTCTTCGTCCTTATGCTTGCCCCTCCCAGCTCCACTACGCACACGGTTGCACTTTGCTTTGCCCGCCGCTACACGCGTGAATCATGAGCAACGAGCTAAAACTTACCGCAAACGTGCAAAATAATGAAACGTGGTAAATATATGCCGCGCACGTGCGTTTTGTTTTGCACGTCACGCAAAAATAATTAAAAAGGGAATGCAACACGAGGACTTCCCAGGAGGTCACCCATCCTAGTACTACTCTCGCCCAAGCACGCTTAACTTCGGAGTTCTGATGGGATCCGGTGCTTTAGTGCTGGTATGATCGCATCCGACATGTTACCCCCGTCTTCGTCCCTTATGCTTGCCCCTCCCAGCTCCACTACACACACGGTTGCACTTTGCTTTGCCCGCCGCTACACGCGTGAATCATGAGCAACGAGCTAAAACTTACCGCAAACGTGCAAAATAATGAAACGTGGTAAATATATGCCGCGCACGTGCGTTTTGTTTTGCACGTCACGCAAAAATAATTAAAAAGGGAATGCAACACGAGGACTTCCCAAGAGGTCACCCATCCTAGTACTACTCTCGCCTTATGCTTGCCCCTCCCAGCTCCACTACACACACGGTTGCACTTTGCTTTGCCCGCCGCTACACGCGTGAATCATGAGCAACGAGCTAAAACTTACCGCAAGCGTGCAAAATAATGAAACGTGGTAAATATATGCCGCGCACGTGCGTTTTGTTTTGCACGTCACGCAAAAATAATTAAAAAGGGAATGCAACACGAGGACTTCCCAAGAGGTCACCCATCCTAGTACTACTCTCGCCCAAGCACGCTTAACTTCGGAGTTCTGATGGGATCCGGTGCTTTAGTGCTGGTATGATCACATACGACATGTTACCCCCGTCTTCGTCCCTTATGCTTGCCCCTCCCAGCTCCACTACACACACGGTTGCACTTTGCTTTGCCCGCCGCTACACGCGTGAATCATGAGCAACGAGCTAAAACTTACCGCAAGCGTGCAAAATAATGAAACGTGGTAAATATATGCCGCGCACGTGCGTTTTGTTTTGCACGTCACGCAAAAATAATTAAAAAGGGAATGCAACATGAGGACTTCCCAAGAGGTCACCCATCCTAGTACTACTCTCGCCCAAGCACGCTTAACTTCGGAGTTCTGATGGGATCCGGTGCTTTAGTGCTGGTATGATCGCATCCGACATGTTACCCCCGTCTTCGTCCTTATGCTTGCCCCTCCCAGCTCCACTACGCACACGGTTGCACTTTGCTTTGCCCGCCGCTACACGCGTGAATCATGAGCAACGAGCTAAAACTTACCGCAAGCGTGCAAAATAATGAAACGTGGTAAATATATGCCGCGCACGTGCGTTTTGTTTTGCACGTCACGCAAAAATAATTAAAAAGGGAATGCAACACGAGGACTTCACAGGAGGTCACCCATCCTAGTACTACTCTCGCCCAAGCACGCTTAACTTCGGAGTTCTGATGGGATCCGGTGCTTTAGTGCTGGTATGATCGCATCCGACATGTTACCCCCGTCTTCGTCCCTTATGCTTGCCCCTCCCAGCTCCACTACACACACGGTTGCACTTTGCTTTGCCCGCCGCTACACGCGTGAATCATGAGCAACGAGCTAAAACTTACCGCAAACGTGCAAAATAATGAAACGTGGTAAATATATGCCGCGCACGTGCGTTTTGTTTTGCACGTCACGCAAAAATAATTAAAAAGGGAATGCAACACGAGGACTTCCCAGGAGGTCACCCATCCTAGTACTACTCTCGCCCAAGCACGCTTAACTTCGGAGTTCTGATGGGATCCGGTGCTTTAGTGCTGGTATGATCGCATCCGACATGTTACCCCCGTCTTCGTCCCTTATGCTTGCCCCTCCCAGCTCCACTACACACACGGTTGCACTTTGCTTTGCCCGCCGCTACACGCGTGAATCATGAGCAACGAGCTAAAACTTACCGCAAACATGCAAAATAATGAAACGTGGTAAATATATGCCGCGCACGTGCGTTTTGTTTTGCACGTCACGCAAAAATAATTAAAAAGGGAATGCAACACGAGGACTTCCCAGGAGGTCACCCATCCTAGTACTACTCTCGCCCAAGCACGCTTAACTTCGGAGTTCTGATGGGATCCGGTGCTTTAGTGCTGGTATGATCGCATCCGACATGTTACCCCCGTCTTCGTCCCTTATGCTTGCCCCTCCCAGCTCCACTACACACACGGTTGCACTTTGCTTTGCCCGCCGCTACACGCGTGAATCATGAGCAACGAGCTAAAACTTACCGCAAACGTGCAAAATAATGAAACTTGGTAAATATATGCCGCGCACGTGCGTTTTGTTTTGCACGTCACGCAAAAATAATTAAAAAGGGAATGCATCACGAGGACTTCCCAGGAGGTCACCCATCCTAGTACTACTCTCGCCCAAGCACGCTTAACTTCGGAGTTCTGATGGGATCCGGTGCTTTAGTGCTGGTATGATCGCATCCGACATGTTACCCCCGTCTTCGTCCCTTATGCTTGCCCCTCCCAGCTCCACTACACACACGGTTGCACTTTGCTTTGCCCGCCGCTACACGCGTGAATCATGAGCAACGAGCTAAAACTTACCGCAAACGTGCAAAATAATGAAACGTGGTAAATATATGCCACGCACGTGCGTTTTGTTTTGCACGTTACGCAAAAATAATTAAAAAGGGAATGCAACACGAGGACTTCCCAGGAGGTCACCCATCCTAGTACTACTCTCGCCAAGCACGCTTAACTTCGGAGTTCTAATGGGATCCGGTGCTTTAGTGCTGGTATGATCGCATCCGACATGTTACCCCCGTCTTCGTCCCTTATGCTTGCCCCTCCCAGCTCCACTACACACACGGTTGCACTTTTCTTTGCCCGCCGCCACACGCGTGAATCATGAGCAACGAGCTAAAACTTACCGCAAGCGTGCAAAATAATGAAACGTGGTAAATATATGCCGCGCACGTGCGTTTTGTTTTGCACGTCACGCAAAAATAATTAAAAAGGGAATGCAACACGAGGACTTCCCAGGAGGTCACCCATCCTAGTACTACTCTCGCCCAAGCACGCTTAACTTCGGAGTTCTGATGGGATCCGGTGCTTTAGTGCTGGTATGATCGCATCCGACATGTTACCCCCGTCTTCGTCCCTTATGCTTGCCCCTCCCAGCTCCACTACACACACGGTTGCACTTTGCTTTGCCCGCCGCTACACGCATGAATCATGAGCAACGAGCTAAAACTTACCGCAAGCGTGCAAAATAATGAAACGTGGTAAATATATGCCGCGCACGTGCGTTTTGTTTTGCACGTCACGCAAAAATAATTAAAAAGGGAATGCAACACGAGGACTTACCAGGAGGTCACCCATCCTAGTACTACTCTCGCCCAAGCACGCTTAACTTCGGATTTCTGATGGGATCCGGTGCTTTAGTGCTGGTATGATCGCATCCGACATGTTACCCCCGTCTTCGTCCCTTATGCTTGCCCCTCCCAGCTCCACTACACACACGGTTGCACTTTGCTTTGCCCGCCGCTACACGCGTGAATCATGAGCAACGAGCTAAAACTTACCGCAAGCGTGCAAAATAATGAAACGTGGTAAATATATGCCGCGCACGTGCGTTTTGTTTTGCACGTCACGCAAAAATAATTAAAAAGGGAATGCAACACGAGGACTTCCCAGGAGGTCACCCATCCTAGTACTACTCTCGCCCAAGCACGCTTAACTTTGGAGTTCTGATGGGATCCGGTGCTTTAGTGCTGGTAAGATCGCATCCGACATGTTACCCCCGTCTTCGTCCCTTATGCTTGCCCCTCCCAGCTCCACTACACACACGGTTGCACTTTGCTTTGCCCGCCGCTACACGCGTGAATCATGAGCAACGAGCTAAAACTTACCGCAAACGTGCAAAATAATGAAACATGGTAAATATATGCCGCGCACGTGCGTTTTGTTTTGCACGTCACGCAAAAATAATTAAAAAGGGAATGCAACACGAGGACTTCCCAGGAGGTCACCCATCCTAGTACTACTCTCGCCCAAGCACGCTTAACTTCAGAGTTCTGATGGGATCCGGTGCTTTAGTGCTGGTATGATCGCATCCGACATGTTACCCCCGTCTTCGTCCCTTATGCTTGCCCCTCCCAGCTCCACTACACACACGGTTGCACTTTGCTTTGCCCGCCGCTACACGCGTGAATCATGAGCAACGAGCTTAAACTTACCGCAAACGTGCAAAATAATGAAACGTAGTAAATATATGCCGCGCACGTGCGTTTGTTTTGCACGTCACGCAAAAATAATTAAATAGGGAATGCAACACGAGGACTTCCCAGGAGGTCACCCATCCTAGTACTACTCTCGCCCAAGCACGCTTAACTTCGGAGTTCTGATGGGATCCGGTGCTTTAGTGCTGGTATGATCGCATCCGACATGTTACCCCCGTCTTCGTCCCTTATGCTTGCCCCTCCCAGCTCCACTACACACACGGTTGCACTTTGCTTTGCCCGCCGCTACACGCGTGAATCATGAGCAACGAGCTAAAACTTACCGCAAGCGTGCAAAATAATGAAACGTGGTAAATATATGCCGCGCACGTGCGTTTTGTTTTGCACGTCACGCAAAAATAATTAAAAAGGGAATGCAACACGAGGACTTCCCAGGAGGTCACCCATCCTAGTACTACTCTCGCCCAAGCACGCTTAACTTCGGAGTTCTGATGGGATCCGGTGCTTTAGTGCTGGTATGATCGCATCCGACATGTTACCCCCGTCTTCGTCCCTTATGCTTGCCCCTCCCAGCTCCACTACACACACGGTTGCACTTTGCTTTGCCCGCCGCTACACGCGTGAATCATGAGCAACGAGCTAAAACTTACCGCAAGCGTGCAAAATAATGAAACGTGGTAAATATACGCCGCGCACGTGCGTTTTGTTTTGCACGTCACGCAAAAATAATTAAAAAGGGAATGCAACACGAGGACTTCCCAGGAGGTCACCCATCCTAATACTACTCTCGCCCAAGCACGCTTAACTTCGGAGTTCTGATGGGATCCGGTGCTTTAGTGCTGGTATGATCGCATCCGACATGTTACCCCCGTCATCGTCCCTTATGCTTGCCCCTCCCAGCTCCACTACACACACGGTTGCACTTTGCTTTGCCCGCCGCTACACGCGTAAATCATGAGCAACGAGCTAAAACTTACCGCAAGCGTGCAAAATAATGAAACATGGTAAATATATGCCGCGCACGTGCGTTTTGTTTTGCACGTCACGCAAAAATAATTAAAAAGGGAATGCAACAAGAGGACTTCCCAACAGGTCACCCATCCTAGTACTACTCTCGCCCAAGCACGCTTAACTTCGGAGTTCTGATGGGATCCGGTGCTTTAGTGCTGGTATGATCGCATACGACATGTTACCCCCGTCTTCGTCCCTTATGCTTGCCCCTCCCAGCTCCACTACACACACGGTTGCACTTTGCTTTGCCCGCCGCTACACGCGTGAATCATGAGCAACGAGGTAAAACTTACCGCAAGCGTGCAAAATAATGAAACGTGGTAAATATATGCCGCGGACGTGCGTTTTGTTTTGCACGTCACGCAAAAATAATTAAAAAGGGAATGCAACACGAGGACTTCCCAGGAGGTCACCCATCCTAGTACTACTCTCGCCCAAGCACGCTTAACTTCGGAGTTCTGATGGGATCCGGTGCTTTAGTGCTGGTATGATCGCATCCAACATGTTACCCCCGTCTTCGTCCCTTATGCTTGCCCCTCCCAGCTCCACTACACACACGGTTGCACTTTGCTTTGCCCGCCGCTACACGCGTGAATCATGAGCAACGAGCTAAAACTTACCGCAAGCGTGCAAAATAATGAAATGTGGTAAATATATGCCGCGCACGTGCGTTTTGTTTTGCACGTCACGCAAAAATAATTAAAAAGGGAATGCAACACAAGGACTTCCCAGGAGGTCACCCATCCTAGTACTACTCTCGCCCAAACACGCTTAACTTCGGAGTTCTGATGGGATCCGGTGCTTTAGTGCTTGTATGATCGCATCTAACATGTTACCCCCGTCTTCGTCCCTTATGCTTGCCCCTCCCAGCTCCACTACACACACGGTTGCACTTTGCTTTGCCCGCCGCTACACACGTGAATCATGAGCAACGAGCTAAAACTTACCGCAAGCGTGCAAAATAATGAAACGTGGTAAATATATGCCGCGCACGTGCGTTTTGTTTTGCACGTCACGCAAAAATAATTAAAAAGGGAATGCAACACGAGGACTTCCCAGGAGGTCACCCATCCTAGTAATACTCTCGCCCAAGCACGCTTAACTTCGGAGTTCTGATGGGATCCGGTGCTTTAGTGCTGGTATGATCGCATACGACATGTTACCCCCGTCTTTGTCCCTTATGCTTGCCCCTCCCAGCTCCACTACACACACGGTTGCACTTTGCTTTGCCCGCCGCTACACGCGTGAATCATGAGCAACGAGCTAAAACTTACCGCAAGCGTGCAAAATAATGAAACGTGGTAAATATATGCCGCGCACGTGCGTTTTGTTTTGCACGTCACTCAAAAATAATTAAAAAGGGAATGCAACACGAGGACTTCCCAGGAGGTCACCCATCCTAGTACTACTCTCGCCTAAGCACGCTTAACTTCGGAGTTCTGATGGGATCCGGTGCTTTAGTGCTGGTATGATCGTATCCGATATGTTACCCCCGTCTTCGTCCCTTATGCTTGCCCCTCCCAGCTCCACTACACACACGGTTGCACTTTGCTTTGCCCGCCGCTACACGCGTGAATCATGAGCAACGAGCTAAAACTTACCGCAAGCGTGCAAAATAATGAAACGTGGTAAATATATGCCGCGCACGTGCGTTTTGTTTTGCACGTCACGCAAAAATAATTAAAAAGGGAATGCAACACGAGGACTTCCCAGGAGGTCACCCATCCTAATACTACTCTCGCCCAAGCACGCTTAACTTCGGAGTTCTGATGGGATCCGATGCTTTAGTGCTGGTATGATCGCATCCGACATGTTACCCCCGTCTTCGTCCCTTATGCTTGCCCCTCCCAGCTCCACTACACACACGGTTGCACTTTGCTTTGCCCGCCGCTACACGCGTAAATCATGAGCAACGAGCTAAAACTTACCGCAAGCGTGCAAAATAATGAAACATGTTAAATATATGCCGCGCACGTGCGTTTTGTTTTGCACGTCACGCAAAAATAATTAAAAAGGGAATGCAACAAGAGGACTTCCCAACAGGTCACCCATCCTAGTACTACTCTCGCCCAAGCACGCTTAACTTCAGAGTTCTGATGGGATCCGGTGCTTTAGTGCTGGTATGATCGCATACGACATGTTACCCCCGTCTTCGTCCCTTATGCTTGCCCCTCCCAGCTCCACTACACACACGGTTGCACTTTGCTTTGCCCGCCGCTACACGCGTGAATCATGAGCAACGAGCTAAAACTTACCGCAAGCGTGCAAAATAATGAAACGTGGTAAATATATGCCGCGCACGTGCGTTTTGTTTTGCACGTCACGCAAAAATAATTAAAAAGGGAATGCAACACGAGGACTTCCCAGGAGGTCACCCATCCTAGTACTACTCTCGCCCAAGCACGCTTAACTTCGGAGTTCTGATGGGATCCGGTGCTTTAGTGCTGGTATGATCGCATCCAACATGTTACCCCCGTCTTCGTCCCTTATGCTTGCCCCTCCCAGCTCCACTACACACACGGTTGCACTTTGCTTTGCCCGCCGCTACACGCGTGAATCATGAGCAACGAGCTAAAACTTACCGCAAGCGTGCAAAATAATGAAACGTGGTAAATATATGCCGCGCACGTGCGTTTTGTTTTGCACGTCACGCAAAAATAATTAAAAAGGGAATGCAACACAAGGACTTCCCAGGAGGTCACCCATCCTAGTACTACTCTCGCCCAAACACGCTTAACTTCGGAGTTCTGATGGGATCCGGTGCTTTAGTGCTTGTATGATCGCATCTGACATGTTACCCCCGTCTTCGTCCCTTATGCTTGCCCCTCCCAGCTCCACTACACACACGGTTGCACTTTGCTTTGCCCGCCGCTACACGCGTGAATCATGAGCAACGAGCTAAAACTTACCGCAAGCGTGCAAAATAATGAAACGTGGTAAATATATGCCGCGCACGTGCGTTTTGTTTTGCACGTCACGCAAAAATAATTAAAAAGGGAATGCAACACGAGGACTTCCCAGGAGGTCACCCATCCTAGTAATACTCTCGCCCAAGCACGCTTAACTTCGGAGTTCTGATGGGATCCGGTGCTTTAGTGCTGGTATGATCGCATACGACATGTTACCCCCGTCTTTGTCCCTTATGCTTGCCCCTCCCAGCTCCACTACACACACGGTTGCACTTTGCTTTGCCCGCCGCTACACGCGTGAATCATGAGCAACGAGCTAAAACTTACCGCAAGCGTGCAAAATAATGAAACGTGGTAAATATATGCCGCGCACGTGCGTTTTGTTTTGCACGTCACTCAAAAATAATTAAAAAGGGAATGCAACACGAGGAATTCCCAGGAGGTCACCCATCCTAGTACTACTCTCGCCTAAGCACGCTTAACTTCGGAGTTCTGATGGGATCCGGTGCTTTAGTGCTGGTATGATCGCATCCGATATGTTACCCCCGTCTTCGTCCCTTATGCTTGCCCCTCCCAGCTCCACTACACACACGGTTGCACTTTGCTTTGCCCGCCGCTACACGCGTGAATCATGAGCAACGAGCTAAAACTTACCGCAAGCGTGCAAAATAATGAAACGTGGTAAATATATGCCGCGGACGTGCGTTTTGTTTTGCACGTCACGCAAAAATAATTAAAAAGGGAATGCAACACGAGGACTTCCCAGGAGGTCACCCATCCTAGTACTACTCTCGCCCAAGCACGCTTAACTTCGGAGTTCTGATGGGATCCGGTGCTTTAGTGCTGGTATGATCGCATCCGACATGTTACCCCCGTCTTCGTCCCTTATGCTTGCCCCTCCCAGCTCCACTACACACACGGTTGCACTTTGCTTTGCCCGCCGCTACACGCGTGAATCATGAGCAACGAGCTAAAACTTACCGCAAGCGTGCAAAATAATGAAACGTGGTAAATATATGCCGCGCACGTGCGTTTTGTTTTGCACGTCACGCAAAAATAATTAAAAAGGGAATGCAACACGAGGACTTCCCAGGAGGTCACCCATCCTAGTACTACTCTCGCCCAAACACGCTTAACTTCGAAGTTCTGATGGGATCCGGTGCTTTAGTGCTTGTATGATCGCATCCGACATGTTACCCCCGTCTTCGTCCCTTATGCTTGCCCCTCCCAGCTCCACTACACACACGGTTGCACTTTGCTTTGCCCGCCGCTACACGCGTGAATCATGAGCAACGAGCTAAAACTTACCGCAAGCGTGCAAAATAATGAAACGTGGTAAATATATGCCGCGCACGTGCGTTTTGTTTTGCACGTCACGCAAAAATAATTAAAAAGGGAATGCAACACGAGGACTTCCCAGGAGGTCACCCATCCTAGTAATACTCTCGCCCAAGCACGCTTAACTTCGGAGTTCTGATGGGATCCGGTGCCTTAGTGCTGGTATGATCGCATACGACATGTTACCCCCGTCTTCGTACCTTATGCTTGCCCCTCCCAGCTCCACTACACACATGGTTGCACTTTGCTTTGCCCGCCGCTACACGCGTGAATCATGAGCAACGAGCTAAAACTTACCGCAAGCGTGCAAAATAATGAAACGTGGTAAATATATGCCGCGCACGTGCGTTTTGTTTTGCACGTCACTCAAAAATAATTAAAAAGGGAATGCAACACAAGGACTTCCCAGGAGGTCACCCATCCTAGTACTACTCTCGCCTAAGCACGCTTAACTTCGGAGTTCTGATGGGATCCGGTGCTTTAGTGCTGGTATGATCGCATCCGACATGTTACCCCCGTCTTCGTCCCTTATGCTTGCCCCTCCCAGCTCCACTACACACACGGTTGCACTTTGCTTTGCCCGCCGCTACACGCGTGAATCATGAGCAACGAGCTAAAACTTACCGCAAGCGTGCAAAATAATGAAACGTGGTAAATATATGCCGCGGACGTGCGTTTTGTTTTGCACGTCACGCAAAAATAATTAAAAAGGGAATGCAACACGAGGACTTCCCAGGAGGTCACCCATCCTAGTACTACTCTCGCCCAAGCACGCTTAACTTCGGAGTTCTGATGGGATCCGGTGCTTTAGTGCTGGTATGATCGCATCCGACATGTTACCCCCGTCTTCGTCCCTTATGCTTGCCCCTCCCAGCTCCACTACACACACGGTTGCACTTTGCTTTGCCCGCCGCTACACGCGTGAATCATGAGCAACGAGCTAAAACTTACCGCAAGCGTGCAAAATAATGAAACATGGTAAATATATGCCGCGCACGTGCGTTTTGTTTTGCACGTCACGCAAAAATAATTAAAAAGGGAATGCAACACGAGGACTTCCCAGGAGGTCACCCATCCTAGTACTACTCTCGCCCAAACACGCTTAACTTCGGAGTTCTGATGGGATCCGGTGCTTTAGTGCTTGTATGATCGCATCCGACATGTTACCCCCGTCTTCGTCCCTTATGCTTGCCCCTCCCAGCTCCACTACACACACGGTTGCACTTTGCTTTGCCCGCCGCTACACGCGTGAATCATGAGCAACGAGCTAAAACTTACCGCAAGCGTGCAAAATAATGAAACGTGGTAAATATATGCCGCGCACGTGCGTTTTGTTTTGCACGTCACGCAAAAATAATTAAAAAGGGAATGCAACACGAGGACTTTCCAGGAGGTCACCCATCCTAGTAATACTCTCGCCCAAGCACGCTTAACTTCGGAGTTCTGATGGGATCCGGTGCTTTAGTGCTGGTATGATCGCATACGACATGTTACCCCCGTCTTCGTCCCTTATGCTTGCCCCTCCCAGCTCCACTACACACACGGTTGCACTTTGCTTTGCCCGCCGCTACACGCGTGAATCATGAGCAACGAGCTAAAACTTACCGCAAGCGTGCAAAATAATGAAACGTGGTAAATATATGCCGCGCACGTGCGTTTTGTTTTGCACGTCACTCAAAAATAATTAAAAAGGGAATGCAACACGAGGACTTCCCAGGAGGTCACCCATCCTAGTACTACTCTCACCTAAGCACGCTTAACTTCGGAGTTCTGATGGGATCCGGTGCTTTAGTGCTGGTATGATCGCATCCGACATGTTACCCCCGTCTTCGTCCCTTATGCTTGCCCCTCCCAGCTCCACTACACACACGGTTGCACTTTGCTTTGCCCGCCGCTACACGCGTGAATCATGAGCAACGAGCTAAAACTTACCGCAAGCGTGCAAAATAATGAAACGTGGTAAATATATGCCGCGCACGTGCGTTTTGTTTTGCACGTCACGCAAAAATAATTAAAAAGGGAATGCAACACGAGGACTTCCCAGGAGGTCACCCATCCTAGTACTACTCTCGCCCAAGCACGCTTAACTTCGGAGTTCTGATGGGATCCGGTGCTTTAGTGCTGGTATGATCGCATCCGACATGTTACCCCCGTCTTTGTCCCTTATGCTTGCCCCTCCCAGCTCCACTACACACACGGTTGCACTTTGCTTTGCCCGCCGCTACACGCGTGAATCATGAGCAACGAGCTAAAACTTACCGCAAGCGTGCAAAATAATGAAACGTGGTAAATATATGCCGCGCACGTGCGTTTTGTTTTGCACGTCACGCAAAAATAATTAAAAAGGAAATGCAACACGAGGACTTCCCAGGAGGTCACCCATCCTAGTACTACTCTCGCCCAGGCACGCTTAACTTCGGAGTTCTGATGGGATCCGGTGCTTTAGTGCTGGTATGATCGCATCCGACATATTACCCCCGTCTTCGTCCCTTATGCTTGCCCCTCCCAGCTCCACTACACACACGGTTGCACTTTGCTTTGCCCGCCGCTACACGCGTGAATCATGAGCAACGAGCTAAAACTTACCGCAAGCGTGCAAAATAATGAAACGTGGTAAATATATGCCGCGCACGTGCGTTTTGTTTTGCACGTCACGCAAAAATAATTAAAAAGGGAATGCAACACGAGGACTTCCCAAGAGGTCACCCATCCTATTACTACTCTCGCCCAAGCACGCTTAACTTCGGAGTTCTGATGGGATCCGGTGCTTTAGTGCTGGTATGATCGCATCCGACATGTTACCCCCGTCTTTGTCCCTTATGCTTGCCCCTCCCATCTCCACTACACACACGGTTGCACTTTGCTTTGCCCGCTGCTACACGCGTGAATCATGAGCAACGAGCTAAAACTTACCGCAAGCGTGCAAAATAATGAAACGTGGTAAATATATGCCGCGCACGTGCACTTTGTTTTGCACGTCACTCAAAAATAATTAAAAAGGGAATGCAACACGAGGACTTCCCAGGAGGTCACCCATCCTAGTACTACTCTCGCCTAAGCACGCTTAACTTCGGAGTTCTGATGGGATCCGGTGCTTTAGTGCTGGTATGATCGCATCCGACATGTTACCCCCGTCTTCGTCCCTTATGCTTGCCCCTCCCAGCTCCACTACACAAACGGTTGCACTTTGCTTTGCCCGCCGCTACACGCGTGAATCATTAGCAACGAGCTAAAACTTACCGCAAGCGTGCAAAATAATGAAACATGGTAAATATATGCCGCGGACGTGCGTTTTGTTTTGCACGTCACGCAAAAATAATTAAAAAGGGAATGCAACACGAGGACTTCCCAGGAGGTCACCCATCCTAGTACTACTCTCGCCCAAGCACGCTTAACTTCGGAGTTCTGATGGGATCCGGTGCTTTAGTGCTGGTATGATCGCATCCGACATGTTACCCCCGTCTTCGTCCCTTATGCTTGCCCCTCCCAGCTCCACTACACACACGGTTGCACTTTGCTTTGCCCGCCGCTACACGCGTGAATCATGAGCAACGAGCTAAAACTTACCGCAAGCGTGCAAAATAATGAAACGTGGTAAATATATGCCGCGCACGTGCGTTTTGTTTTGCACGTCAAATAATTAAAAAGGGAATGCAACACGAGGACTTCCCAGGAGGTCACCCATCCTAGTACTACTCTCGCCCAAACACGCTTAACTTCGGAGTTCTGATGGGATCCGGTGCTTTAGTGCTTGTATGATCGCATCCGACATGTTACCCCCGTCTTCATCCCTTATGCTTGCCCCTCCCAGCTCCACTACACACACGGTTGCACTTTGCTTTGCCCGCCGCTACACGCGTGAATCATGAGCAACGAGCTAAAACTTACCGCAAGCGTGCAAAATAATGAAACGTGGTAAATATATGCCGCGCACGTGCGTTTTGTTTTGCACGTCACGCAAAAAAGGGAATGCAACACGAGGACTTCCCAGGAGGTCACCCATCCTAGTAATACTCTCGCCCAAGCACGCTTAACTTCGGAGTTCTGATGGGATCCGGTGCTTTAGTGCTGGTATGATCGCATACGACATGTTACCCCCGTCTTCGTACCTTATGCTTGCCCCTCCCAGCTCCACTACACACACGGTTGCACTTTGCTTTGCCCGCCGCTACACGCGTGAATCATGAGCAACGAGCTAAAACTTACCGCAAGCGTGCAAAATAATGAAACGTGGTAAATATATGCCGCGCACGTGCGTTTTGTTTTGCACGTCACTCAAAAATAATTAAAAAGGGAATGCAACACGAGGACTTCCCAGGAGGTCACCCATCCTAGTACTACTCTCGCCTAAGCACGCTTAACTTCGGAGTTCTGATGGGATCCGGTGCTTTAGTGCTGGTATGATCGCATCCGACATGTTACCCCCGTCTTCGTCCCTTATGCTTACCCCTCCCAGCTCCACTACACACAAGGTTGCACTTTGCTTTGCCCGCCGCTACACGCGTGAATCATGAGCAACGAGCTAAAACTTACCGCAAGCGTGCAAAATAATGAAACGTGGTAAATATATGCCGCGCACGTGCGTTTTGTTTTGCACGTCACGCAAAAATAATTAAAAGGGAATGCAACACGAGGACTTCCCAGGAGGTCACCCATCCTAGTACTACTCTCGCCCAAGCACGCTTAACTTCGAAGTTCTGATGGGATCCGGTGCTTTAGTGCTGGTATGATCGCATCCAACATGTTACCCCCGTCTTCGTCCCTTATGCTTGCCCCTCCCAGCTCCACTACACACACGGTTGCACTTTGCTTTGCCCGCCGCTACACGCGTGAATCATGAGCAACGAGCTAAAACTTACCGCAAGCGTGCAAAATAATGAAACGTGGTAAATATATGCCGCGCACGTGCGTTTTGTTTTGCACGTCACGCAAAAATAATTAAAAAGGAAATGCAACACGAGGACTTCCCAGGAGGTCACCCATCCTAGTACTACTCTCGCCCAGGCACGCTTAACTTCAGAGTTCTGATGGGATCCGGTGCTTTAGTGCTGGTATGATCGCATCCGACATGTTACCCCCGCCTTCGTCCCTTATGCTTGCCCCTCCCAGCTCCACTACACACACGGTTGCACTTTGCTTTGCCCGCCGCTACACGCGTGAATCATGAGCAACGAGCTAAAACTTACCGCAAGCGTGCAAAATAATGAAACGTGGTAAATATATGCCGCGCACGTGCGTTTTGTTTTGCACGTCACGCAAAAATAATTAAAAAAGGAATGCAACACGAGGACTTCCCAAGAGGTCACCCATCCTAGTACTACTCTCGCCCAAGCACGCTTAACTTCGAAGTTCTGATGGGATCCGGTGCTTTAGTGCTGGTATGATCGCATCCGACATGTTACCCCCGTCTTTGTCCCTTATGCTTGCCCCTCCCAGCTCCACTACACACACGGTTGCACTTTGCTTTGCCCGCCGCTACACGCGTGAATCATGAGCAACGAGCTAAAACTTACCGCAAGCGTGCAAAATAATGAAACGTGGTAAATATATGCCGCGCACGTGCGTTTTGTTTTGCACGTCACTCAAAAATAATTAAAAAGGGAATGCAACACGAGGACTTCCCAGGAGGTCACCCATCCTAGTACTACTCTCGCCTAAGCACGCTTAACTTCGGAGTTCTGATGGTATCCGGTGCTTCAGTGCTGGTATGATCGCATCCGACATGTTACCCCCGTCTTCGTCCCTTATGCTTGCCCCTCCCAGCTCCACTACACACACGGTTGCACTTTGCTTTGCCCGCCGCTACACGCGTGAATCATGAGCAACGAGCTAAAACTTACCGCAAGCGTGCAAAATAATGAAACGTGGTAAATATATGCCGCGGACGTGCGTTTTGTTTTGCACGTCACGCAAAAATAATTAAAAAGGGAATGCAACACGAGGACTTCCCAGGAGGTCACCCATCCTAGTACTACTCTCGCCAAGCACGCTTAACTTCGGAGTTCTGATGGAATCCGGTGCTTTAGTGCTAGTATGATCGCATCCGACATGTTACCCCCGTCTTCGTCCCTTATGCTTGCCCCTCCCAGCTCCACTACACACACGGTTGCACTTTGCTTTGCCCGCCGCTACACGCGTGAATCATGAGCAATGAGCTAAAACTTACCGCAAGCGTGCAAAATAATGAAACGTGGTAAATATATGCCGCGCACGTGCGTTTTGTTTTGCACGTCAAATAATTAAAAAGGGAATGCAACACGAGGACTTCCCAGGAGGTCACCCATCCTAGTACTACTCTCGCCCAAACACGCTTAACTTCGGAGTTCTGATGGGATCCGGTGCTTTAGTGCTTGTATGATCGCATCCGACATGTTACCCCCGTCTTCGTCCCTTATGCTTGCCCCTCCCAGCTCCACTACACACACGGTTGCACTTTGCTTTGCCCGCCGCTACACGCGTGAATCATGAGCAACGAGCTAAAACTTACCGCAAGCGTGCAAAATAATGAAACGTGGTAAATATATGCCGCGCACGTGCGTTTTGTTTTGCACGTCACGCAAAAATAATTAAAAAGGGAATGCAACACGAGGACTTCCCAGGAGGTCACCCATCCTAGTAATACTCTCGCCCAAGCACGCTTAACTTCGGAGTTCTGATGAGATCCGGTGCTTTAGTGCTGGTATGATCGCATACGACATGTTACCCCCGTCTTCGTACCATATGCTTGCCCCTCCCAGCTCCACTACACACACGATTGCACTTTGCTTTGCCCGCCGCTACACGCGTGAATCATGAGCAACGAGCTAAAACTTACCGCAAGCGTGCAAAATAATGAAACGTGGTAAATATATGCCGCGCACGTGCGTTTTGTTTTGCACGTCACTCAAAAATAATTAAAAAGGGAATGCAACACGAGGACTTCCCAGGAGGTCACCCATCCTAGTACTACTCTCGCCTAAGCACGCTTAACTTCGGAGTTCTGATGGGATCCGGTGCTTTAGTGCTGGTATGATCGCATCCGTCATGTTACCCCCGTCTTCGTCCCTTATGCTTGCCCCTCCCAGCTCCACTACACACACGGTTGCACTTTGCTTTGCCCGCCGCTACACGCGTGAATCATGAGCAACGAGCTAAAACTTACCGCAAGCGTGCAAAATAATGAAACGTGGTAAATATATGCCGCGCACGTGCGTTTTGTTTTGCACGTCACGCAAAAATAATTAAAAAGGGAATGCTACACGAGGACTTCCCAGGAGGTCACCCATCCTAGTACTACTCTCGCCCAAGCACGCTTAACTTCGAAGTTCTGATGGGATCCGGTGCTTTAGTGCTGGTATGATCGCATCCGACATGTTACCCCCGTCTTCGTCCCTTATGCTTGCCCCTCCCAGCTCCACTACACACACGGTTGCACTTTGCTTTGCCCGCCGCTACACGCGTGAATCATGAGCAACGAGCTAAAACTTACCGCAAGCATGCAAAATAATGAAACGTGGTAAATATATGCCGCGCACGTGCGTTTTGTTTTGCACGTCACGCAAAAATAATTAAATAGGGGCAAGCATAAGGGACGGTTGCACTTTGCTTTGCCCGCCGCTACACGCGTGAATCATGAGCAACGAGCTAAAACTTACCGCAAGCGTGCAAAATAATGAAACGTGGTAAATATATGCCGCGCACGTGCGTTTTGTTTTGCACGTCACGCAAAAATAATTAAAAAGGAAATGCAACACGAGGACTTCCCAGGAGGTCACCCATCCTAGTACTACTCTCGCCCAGGCACGCTTAACTTCGGAGTTCTGATGGGATCCGGTGCTTTAGTGCTGGTATGATCGCATCCGACATGTTACCCCCGTCTTCGTCCCTTATGCTTGCCCCTCCCAGCTCCACTACACACACGGTTGCACTTTGCTTTGCCCGCCGCTACACGCGTGAATCATGAGCAACGAGCTAAAACTTACCGCAAGCGTGCAAAATAATGAAACGTGGTAAATATATGCCGCGCACGTGCGTTTTGTTTTGCACGTCACGCAAAAATAATTAAAAAGGGAATGCAACACGAGGACTTCCCAAGAGGTCACCCATCCTAGTACTACTCTCGCCCAAGCACGCTTAACTTCGGAGTTCTGATGGGATCCGGTGCTTTAGTGCTGGTATCATCGCATCCGACATGTTACCCCCGTCTTTGTCCCTTATGCTTGCCCCTCCCAGCTCCACTACACACACGGTTGCACTTTGCTTTGCCCGCCGCTACACGCGTGAATCATGAGCAACGAGCTAAAACTTACCGCAAGCGTGCAAAATAATGAAACGTGGTAAATATATGCCGCGCACGTGCGTTTTGTTTTGCACGTCACTCAAAAATAATTAAAAAGGGAATGCAACACGAGGACTTCCCAGGAGGTCACCCATCCTAGTACTACTCTCGCCTAAGCACGCTTAACTTCGGAGTTCTGATGGGATCCGGTGCTTTAGTGCTGGTATGATCGCATCCGACATGTTACCCCCGTCTTCGTCCCTTATGCTTGCCCCTCCCAGCTCCACTACACACACGGTTGCACTTTGCTTTGCCCGCCGCTACACGCGTGAATCATGAGCAACGAGCTAAAACTTACCGCAAGCATGCAAAATAATGAAACGTGGTAAATATATGTCGCGGACGTGCGTTTTGTTTTGCACGTCACGCAAAAATAATTAAAAAGGGAATGCAACACGAGGACTTCCCAGTAGGTCACCCATCCTAGTACTACTCTCGCCCAAGCACGCTTAACTTCGGAGTTCTGATGGGATCCGGTGCTTTAGTGCTGGTATGATCGCATCCGACATGTTACCCCCGTCTTCGTCCCTTATGCTTGCCCCTCCCAGCTCCACTACACACACGGTTGCACTTTGCTTTGCCCGCCGCTACACGCGTGAATCATGAGCAACGAGCTAAAACTTACCGCAAGCGTGCAAAATAATGAAACGTGGTAAATATATGCCGCGCACGTGCGTTTTGTTTTGCACATCACGCAAAAATAATTAAAAAGGGAATGCAACACGAGGACTTCCCAGGAGGTCACCCATCCTAGTACTACTCTCGCCCAAACACGCTTAACTTCGGAGTTCTGATGGGATCCGGTGCTTTAGTGCTTGTATGATCGCATCCGACATGTTACCCCCGTCTTCGTCCCTTATGCTTGCCCCTCCCAGCTCCACTACACACACGGTTGCACTTTGCACGCAAAAATAATTAAAAAAGGAATGCAACACGAGGACTTCCCAGGAGGTCACCCATCCTAGTAATACTCTCGCCCAAGCACGCTTAACTTCGGAGTTCTGATGGGATCCGGTGCTTTAGTGCTGGTATGATCGCATACGACATGTTACCCCCGTCTTCGTACCTTATGCTTGCCCCTCCCAGCTCCACTACACACACGGTTGCACTTTGCTTTGCCCGCCGCTACACGCGTGAATCATGAGCAACGAGCTAAAACTTACCGCAAGCGTGCAAAATAATGAAACGTGGTAAATATATGCCGCGCACGTGCGTTTTGTTTTGCACGTCACGCAAAAATAATTAAAAAGGGAATGCAACACGAGGACTTCCCAGGAGGTCACCCATCCTAGTACTACTCTCGCCTAAGCACGCTTAACTTCGGAGTTCTGATGGGATCCGGTGCTTTAGTGCTGGTATGATCGCATCCGACATGTTACCCCCGTCTTCGTCCCTTATGCTTGCCCCTCCCAGCTCCACTACACACACGGTTGCACTTTGCTTTGCCCGCCGCTACACGCGTGAATCATGAGCAACGAGCTAAAACTTACCGCAAGCATGCAAAATAATGAAACGTGGTAAATATATGCCGCGCACGTGCGTTTTGTTTTGCACGTCACGCAAAAATAATTAAATAGGGGCAAGCATAAGGGACGGTTGCACTTTGCTTTGCCCGCCGCTACACGCGTGAATCATGAGCAACGAGCTAAAACTTACCGCAAGCGTGCAAAATAATGAAACGTGGTAAATATATGCCGCGCACGTGCGTTTTGTTTTGCACGTCACGCAAAAATAATTAAAAAGGAAATGCAACACGAGGACTTCCCAGGAGGTCACCCATCCTAGTACTACTCTCGCCCAGGCACGCTTAACTTCGGAGTTCTGATGGGATCCGGTGCTTTAGTGCTGGTATGATCGCATCCGACATGTTACCCCCGTCTTCGTCCCTTATGCTTGCCCCTCCCAGCTCCACTACACACACGGTTGCACTTTGCTTTGCCCGCCGCTACACGCGTGAATCATGAGCAACGAGCTAAAACTTACCGCAAGCGTGCAAAATAATGAAACGTGGTAAATATATGCCGCGCACGTGCGTTTTGTTTTGCACGTCACGCAAAAATAATTAAAAAGGGAATGCAACACGAGGACTTCCCAAGAGGTCACCCATCCTAGTACTACTCTCGCCCAAGCACGCTTAACTTCGGAGTTCTGATGGGATCCGGTGCTTTAGTGCTGGTATGATCGCATCCGACATGTTACCCCCGTCTTTGTCCCTTATGCTTGCCCCTCCCAGCTCCACTACACACACGGTTGCACTTTGCTTTGCCCGCCGCTACACGCGTGAATCATGAGCAACGAGCTAAAACTTACCGCAAGCGTGCAAAATAATGAAACGTGGTAAATATATGCCGCGCACGTGCGTTTTGTTTTGCACGTCACTCAAAAATAATTAAAAAGGGAATGCAACACGAGGACTTCCCAGGAGGTCACCCATCCTAGTACTACTCTCGCCTAAGCACGCTTAACTTCGGAGTTCTGATGGGATCCGGTGCTTTAGTGCTGGTATGATCGCATCCGACATGTTACCCCCGTCTTCGTCCCTTATGCTTGCCCCTCCCAGCTCCACTACACACACGGTTGCACTTTGCTTTGCCCGCCGCTACACGCGTGAATCATGAGCAACGAGCTAAAACTTACCGCAAGCGTGCAAAATAATGAAACGTGGTAAATATATGTCGCGGACGTGCGTTTTGTTTTGCACGTCACGCAAAAATAATTAAAAAGGGAATGCAACACGAGGACTTCCCAGTAGGTCACCCATCCTAGTACTACTCTCGCCCAAGCATGCTTAACTTCGGAGTTCTGATGGGATCCGGTGCTTTAGTGCTGGTATGATCGCATCCGACATGTTACCCCCGTCTTCGTCCCTTATGCTTGCCCCTCCCAGCTCCACTACACACACGGTTGCACTTTGCTTTGCCCGCCGCTACACGCGTGAATCATGAGCAACGAGCTAAAACTTACCGCAAGCGTGCAAAATAATGAAACATGGTAAATATATGCCGCGCACGTGCGTTTTGTTTTGCACGTCACGCAAAAATAATTAAAAAGGGAATGCAACACGAGGACTTCCCAGGAGGTCACCCATCCTAGTACTACTCTCGCCCAAACACGCTTAACTTCGGAGTTCTGATGGGATCCGGTGCTTTAGTGCTTGTATGATCGCATCCGACATGTTACCCCCGTCTTCGTCCCTTATGCTTGCCCCTCCCAGCTCCACTACACACACGGTTGCACTTTGCACGCAAAAATAATTAAAAAGGGAATGCAACACGAGGACTTCCCAGGAGGTCACCCATCCTAGTAATACTCTCGCCCAAGCACGCTTAACTTCGGAGTTCTGATGGGATCCGGTGCTTTAGTGCTGGTATGATCGCATACGACATGTTACCCCCGTCTTCGTACCTTATGCTTGCCCCTCCCAGCTCCACTACACACACGGTTGCACTTTGCTTTGCCCGCCGCTACACGCGTGAATCATGAGCAACGAGCTAAAACTTACCGCAAGCGTGCAAAATAATGAAACGTGGTAAATATATGCTGCGCACGTGCGTTTTGTTTTGCACGTCACGCAAAAATAATTAAAAAGGGAATGCAACACGAGGACTTCCCAGGAGGTCACCCATCCTAGTACTACTCTCGCCCAAACACGCTTAACTTCGGAGTTCTGATGGGATCCGGTGCTTTAGTGCTGGTATGATCGCATCCGACATGTTACCCCCGTCTTCGTCCCTTATGCTTGCCCCTCCCAGCTCCACTACACACACGGTTGCACTTTGCACGCAAAAATAATTAAAAAGGGAATGCAACACGAGGACTTCCCAGGAGGTCACCCATCCTAGTAATACTCTCGCCCAAGCACGCTTAACTTCGGAGTTCTGATGGGATCCGGTGCTTTAGTGCTGGTATGATCGCATACGACATGTTACCCCCGTCTTCGTACCTTATGCTTGCCCCTCCCAGCTCCACTACACACACGGTTGCACTTTGCTTTGCCCGCCGCTACACGCGTGAATCATGAGCAACGAGCTAAAACTTACTGCAAGCGTGCAAAATAATGAAACGTGGTAAATATATGCTGCGCACGTGCGTTTTGTTTTGCACGTCACGCAAAAATAATTAAAAAGGGAATGCAACACGAGGACTTCCCAGGAGGTCACCCATCCTAGTACTACTCTCGCCTAAGCACGCTTAACTTCGGAGTTCTGATGGGATCCGGTGCTTTAGTGCTGGTATGATCGCATCCGACATGTTACCCCCGTCTTCGTCCCTTATGCTTGCCCCTCCCAGCTCCACTACACACAAGGTTGCACTTTGCTTTGCCCGCCGCTACACGCGTGAATCATGAGCAACGAGCTAAAACTTACCGCAAGCGTGCAAAATAATGAAACGTGGTAAATATATGCCGCGCACGTGCGTTTTGTTTTGCACGTCACGCAAAAATAATTAAAAGGGAATGCAACACGAGGACTTCCCAGGAGGTCACCCATCCTAGTACTACTCTCGCCCAAGCACGCTTAACTTCGGAGTTCTGATGGGATCCGGTGCTTTAGTGCTGGTATGATCGCATCCAACATGTTACCCCCGTCTTCGTCCCTTATGCTTGCCCCTCCCAGCTCCACTACACACACGGTTGCACTTTGCTTTGCCCGCCGCTACACGCGTGAATCATGAGCAACGAGCTAAAACTTACCGCAAGCGTGCAAAATAATGAAACGTGGTAAATATATGCCGCGCACGTGCGTTTTGTTTTGCACGTCACGCAAAAATAATTAAAAAGGAAATGCAACACGAGGACTTCCCAGGAGGTCACCCATCCTAGTACTACTCTCGCCCAGGCACGCTTAACTTCAGAGTTCTGACGGGATCCGGTGCTTTAGTGCTGGTATGATCGCATCCGACATGTTACCCCCGCCTTCGTCCCTTATGCTTGCCCCTCCCAGCTCCACTACACACACGGTTGCACTTTGCTTTGCCCGCCGCTACACGCGTGAATCATGAGCAACGAGCTAAAACTTACCGCAAGCGTGCAAAATAATGAAACGTGGTAAATATATGCCGCGCACGTGCGTTTTGTTTTGCACGTCACGCAAAAATAATTAAAAAAGGAATGCAACACGAGGACTTCCCAAGAGGTCACCCATCCTAGTACTACTCTCGCCCAAGCACGCTTAACTTCGAAGTTCTGATGGGATCCGGTGCTTTAGTGCTGGTATGATCGCATCCGACATGTTACCCCCGTCTTTGTCCCTTATGCTTGCCCCTCCCAGCTCCACTACACACACGGTTGCACTTTGCTTTGCCCGCCGCTACACGCGTGAATCATGAGCAACGAGCTAAAACTTACCGCAAGCGTGCAAAATAATGAAACGTGGTAAATATATGCCGCGCACGTGCGTTTTGTTTTGCACGTCACTCAAAAATAATTAAAAAGGGAATGCAACACGAGGACTTCCCAGGAGGTCACCCATCATAGTACTACTCTCGCCTAAGCACGCTTAACTTCGGAGTTCTGATGGGATCCGGTGCTTCAGTGCTGGTATGATCGCATCCGACATGTTACCCCCGTCTTCGTCCCTTATGCTTGCCCCTCCCAGCTCCACTACACACACGGTTGCACTTTGCTTTGCCCGCCGCTACACGCGTGAATCATGAGCAACGAGCTAAAACTTACCGCAAGCGTGCAAAATAATGAAACGTGGTAAATATATGCCGCGGACGTGCGTTTTGTTTTGCACGTCACGCAAAAATAATTAAAAAGGGAATGCAACACGAGGACTTCCCAGGAGGTCACCCATCCTAGTACTACTCTCGCCAAGCACGCTTAACTTCGGAGTTCTGATGGAATCCGGTGCTTTAGTGCTAGTATGATCGCATCCGACATGTTACCCCCGTCTTCGTCCCTTATGCTTGCCCCTCCCAGCTCCACTACACACACGGTTGCACTTTGCTTTGCCCGCCGCTACACGCGTGAATCATGAGCAACGAGCTAAAACTTACCGCAAGCGTGCAAAATAATGAAACGTGGTAAATATATGCCGCGCACGTGCGTTTTGTTTTGCACGTCAAATAATTAAAAAGGGAATGCAACACGAGGACTTCCCAGGAGGTCACCCATCCTAGTACTACTCTCGCCCAAACACGCTTAACTTCGGAGTTCTGATGGGATCCGGTGCTTTAGTGCTTGTATGATCGCATCCGACATGTTACCCCCGTCTTCGTCCCTTATGCTTGCCCCTCCCAGCTCCACTACACACACGGTTGCACTTTGCTTTGCCCGCCGCTACACGCGTGAATCATGAGCAACGAGCTAAAACTTACCGCAAGCGTGCAAAATAATGAAACGTGGTAAATATATGCCGCGCACGTGCGTTTTGTTTTGCACGTCACGCAAAAATAATTAAAAAGGGAATGCAACACGAGGACTTCCCAGGAGGTCACCCATCCTAGTAATACTCTCGCCCAAGCACGCTTAACTTCGGAGTTCTGATGGGATCCGGTGCTTTAGTGCTGGTATGATCGCATACGACATGTTACCCCCGTCTTCGTACCATATGCTTGCCCCTCCCAGCTCCACTACACACACGATTGCACTTTGCTTTGCCCGCCGCTACACGCGTGAATCATGAGCAACGAGCTAAAACTTACCGCAAGCGTGCAAAATAATGAAACGTGGTAAATATATGCCGCGCACGTGCGTTTTGTTTTGCACGTCACTCAAAAATAATTAAAAAGGGAATGCAACACGAGGACTTCCCAGGAGGTCACCCATCCTAGTACTACTCTCGCCCAAGCACGCTTAACTTCGGAGTTCTGATGGGATCCGGTGCTTTAGTGCTGGTATGATCGCATCCGTCATGTTACCCCCGTCTTCGTCCCTTATGCTTGCCCCTCCCAGCTCCACTACACACACGGTTGCACTTTGCTTTGCCCGCCGCTACACGCGTGAATCATGAGCAACGAGCTAAAACTTACCGCAAGCGTGCAAAATAATGAAACGTGGTAAATATATGCCGCGCACGTGCGTTTTGTTTTGCACGTCACGCAAAAATAATTAAAAAGGGAATGCTACACGAGGACTTCCCAGGAGGTCACCCATCCTAGTACTACTCTCGCCCAAGCACGCTTAACTTCGGAGTTCTGATGGGATCCGGTGCTTTAGTGCTGGTATGATCGCATCCGACATGTTACCCCCGTCTTCGTCCCTTATGCTTGCCCCTCCCAGCTCCACTACACACACGGTTGCACTTTGCTTTGCCCGCCGCTACACGCGTGAATCATGAGCAACGAGCTAAAACTTACCGCAAGCATGCAAAATAATGAAACGTGGTAAATATATGCCGCGCACGTGCGTTTTGTTTTGCACGTCACGCAAAAATAATTAAATAGGGGCAAGCATAAGGGACGGTTGCACTTTGCTTTGCCCGCCGCTACACGCGTGAATCATGAGCAACGAGCTAAAACTTACCGCAAGCGTGCAAAATAATGAAACGTGGTAAATATATGCCGCGCACGTGCGTTTTGTTTTGCACGTCATGCAAAAATAATTAAAAAGGAAATGCAACACGAGGACTTCCTAGGAGGTCACCCATCCTAGTACTACTCTCGCCCAGGCACGCTTAACTTCGGAGTTCTGATGGGATCCGGTGCTTTAGTGCTGGTATGATCGCATCCGACATGTTACCCCCGTCTTCGTCCCTTATGCTTGCCCCTCCCAGCTCCACTACACACATGGTTGCACTTTGCTTTGCCCGACGCTACACGCGTGAATCATGAGCAACGAGCTAAAACTTACCGCAAGCGTGCAAAATAATGAAACGTGGTAAATATATGCCGCGCACGTGCGTTTTGTTTTGCACGTCACGCAAAAATAATTAAAAAGGGAATGCAACACGAGGACTTCCCAAGAGGTCACCCATCCTAGTACTACTCTCGCCCAAGCACGCTTAACTTCGGAGTTCTGATGGGATCCGGTGCTTTAGTGCTGGTATGATCGCATCCGACATGTTACCCCCGTCTTTGTCCCTTATGCTTGCCCCTCCCAGCTCCACTACACACACGGTTGCACTTTGCTTTGCCCGCCGCTACACGCGTGAATCATGAGCAACGAGCTAAAACTTACCGCAAGCGTGCAAAATAATGAAACGTGGTAAATATATGCCGCGCACGTGCGTTTTGTTTTGCACGTCACTCAAAAATAATTAAAAAGGGAATGCAACACGAGGACTTCCCAGGAGGTCACCCATCCTAGTACTACTCTCGCCTAAGCACGCTTAACTTCGGAGTTCTGATGGGATCCGGTGCTTTAGTGCTGGTATGATCGCATCCGACATGTTACCCCCGTCTTCGTCCCTTATGCTTGCCCCTCCCAGCTCCACTACACACACGGTTGCACTTTGCTTTGCCCGCCGCTACACGCGTGAATCATGAGCAACGAGCTAAAACTTACCGCAAGCGTGCAAAATAATGAAACGTGGTAAATATATGTCGCGGACGTGCGTTTTGTTTTGCACGTCACGCAAAAATAATTAAAAAGGGAATGCAACACGAGGACTTCCCAGTAGGTCACCCATCCTAGTACTACTCTCGCCCAAGCACGCTTAACTTCGGAGTTCTGATGGGATCCGGTGCTTTAGTGCTGGTATGATCGCATCCGACATGTTACCCCCGTCTTCGTCCCTTATGCTTGCCCCTCCCAGCTCCACTACACACACGGTTGCACTTTGCTTTGCCCGCCGCTACACGCGTGAATCATGAGCAACGAGCTAAAACTTACCGCAAGCGTGCAAAATAATGAAACGTGGTAAATATATGCCGCGCACGTGCGTTTTGTTTTGCACGTCACGCAAAACTAATTAAAAAGGGAATGCAACACGAGGACTTCCCAGGAGGTCACCCATCCTAGTACTACTCTCGCCCAAACACGCTTAACTTCGGAGTTCTGATGGGATCCGGTGCTTTAGTGCTTGTATGATCGCATCCGACATGTTACCCCCGTCTTCGTCCCTTATGCTTGCCCCTCCCAGCTCCACTACACACACGGTTGCACTTTGCACGCAAAAATAATTAAAAAGGGAATGCAACACGAGGACTTCCCAGGAGGTCACCCATCCTAGTAATACTCTCGCCCAAGCACGCTTAACTTCGGAGTTCTGATGGGATCCGGTGCTTTAGTGCTGGTATGATCGCATACGACATGTTACCCCCGTCTTCGTACCTTATGCTTGCCCCTCCCAGCTCCACTACACACACGGTTGCACTTTGCTTTGCCCGCCGCTACACGCGTGAATCATGAGCAACGAGCTAAAACTTACCGCAAGCGTGCAAAATAATGAAACGTGGTAAATATATGCCGCGCACGTGCGTTTTGTTTTGCACGTCACGCAAAAATAATTAAAAAGGGAATGCAACACGAGGACTTCCCAGGAGGTCACCCATCCTAGTACTACTCTCGCCTAAGCACGCTTAACTTCGGAGTTCTGATGGGATCCGGTGCTTTAGTGCTGGTATGATCGCATCCGACATGTTACCCCCGTCTTCGTCCCTTATGCTTGCCCCTCCCAGCTCCACTACACACACGGTTGCACTTTGCTTTGCCCGCCGCTACACGCGTGAATCATGAGCAACGAGCTAAAACTTACCGCAAGCGTGCAAAATAATGAAACGTGGTAAATATATGCCGCGCACGTGCGTTTTGTTTTGCACGTCACGCAAAAATAATTAAAAAGGGAATGCAACACGAGGACTTCCCAGGAGGTCACCCATCCTAGTACTTCTCTCGCCCAAGCACGCTTAACTTCGGAGTTCTGATGGGATCTGGTGCTCTAGTGCTGGTATGATCGCATCCGACATGTTACCCCCGTCTTCGTCCCTTATGCTTGCCCCTCCCAGCTCCACTACACACACGGTTGCACTTTGCTTTGCCCGCCGCTACACGCGTGAATCATGAGCAACGAGCTAAAACTTACCGCAAGCGTGCAAAATAATGAAACGTGGTAAATATATGCCGCGCACGTGCGTTTTGTTTTGCACGTCACGCAAAAATAATTAAATAGGGGCAAGCATAAGGGACGGTTGCACTTTGCTTTGCCCGCCGCTACACGCGTGAATCATGAGCAACGAGCTAAAACTTACCGCAAGCGTGCAAAATAATGAAACGTGGTAAATATATGCCGCGCACGTGCGTTTTGTTTTGCACGTCACGCAAAAATAATTAAAAAGGAAATGCAACACGAGGACTTCCCAGGAGGTCACCCATCCTAGTACTACTCTCGCCTAAGCACGCTTAACTTCGGAGTTCTGATGGGATCCGGTGCTTTAGTGCTGGTATGATCGCATCCGACATGTTACCCCCGTCTTCGTCCCTTATGCTTGCCCCTCCCAGCTCCACTACACACACGGTTGCACTTTGCTTTGCCCGCCGCTACACGCGTGAATCATGAGCAACGAGCTAAAACTTACCGCAAGCGTGCAAAATAATGAAACGTGGTAAATATATGCCGCGCACGTGCGTTTTGTTTTGCACGTCACGCAAAAATAATTAAAAAGGGAATGCAACACGAGGACTTCCCAGGAGGTCACCCATCCTAGTACTACTCTCGCCCAAGCACGCTTAACTTCGGAGTTCTGATGGGATCTGGTGCTCTAGTGCTGGTATGATCGCATCCGACATGTTACCCCCGTCTTCGTCCCTTATGCTTGCCCCTCCCAGCTCCACTACACACACGGTTGCACTTTGCTTTGCCCGCCGCTACACGCGTGAATCATGAGCAACGAGCTAAAACTTACCGCAAGCGTGCAAAATAATGAAACGTGGTAAATATATGCCGCGCACGTGCGTTTTGTTTTGCACGTCACGCAAAAATAATTAAATAGGGGCAAGCATAAGGGACGGTTGCACTTTGCTTTGCCCGCCGCTACACGCGTGAATCATGAGCAACGAGCTAAAACTTACCGCAAGCGTGCAAAATAATGAAACGTGGTAAATATATGCCGCGCACGTGCGTTTTGTTTTGCACGTCACGCAAAAATAATTAAAAAGGAAATGCAACACGAGGACTTCCCAGGAGGTCACCCATCCTAGTACTACTCTCGCCCAGGCACGCTTAACTTCGGAGTTCTGATGGGATCCGGTGCTTTAGTGCTGGTATGATCGCATCCGACATGTTACCCCCGTCTTCGTCCCTTATGCTTGCCCCTGCCAGCTCCACTACACACACGGTTGCACTTTGCTTTGCCCGCCGCTACACGCGTGAATCATGAGCAACGAGCTAAAACTTACCGCAAGCGTGCAAAATAATGAAACGTGGTAAATATATGCCGCGCACGTGCGTTTTGTTTTGCACGTCACGCAAAAATAATTAAAAAGGGAATGCAACACGAGGACTTCCCAAGAGGTCACCCATCCTAGTACTACTCTCGCCCAAGCACGCTTAACTTCGGAGTTCTGATGGGATCCGGTGCTTTAGTGCTGGTATGATCGCATCCGACATGTTACCCCCGTCTTCGTCCCTTATGCTTGCCCCTCCCAGCTCCACTACACACACGGTTGCACTTTGCTTTGCCCGCCGCCACACGCGTGAATCATGAGCAACGAGCTAAAACTTACCGCAAGCGTGCAAAATAATGAAACGTGGTAAATATATGCCGCGCACGTGTGTTTTGTTTTGCACGTCACTCAAAAATAATTAAAAAGGGAATGCAACACGAGGACTTCCCAGGAGGTCACCCATCCTAGTACTACTCTCGCCCAAGCATGCTTAACTTCGGAGTTCTGATGGGATCCGGTGCTTTAGTGCTGGTATGATCGCATCCGACATGTTACCCCCGTTTTCGTCCCTTATGCTTGCCCCTCCCACCTCCACTACACACACGGTTGCACTTTGCTTTGCCCGCCGCTACACGCGTGAATCATGAGCAACGAGCTAAAACTTACCGCAAGCGTGCAAAATAATGAAACGTGGTAAATATATGCCGCGCACGTGTGTTTTGTTTTGCATGTCACGCGAAAAGAATTAAAAAGGAAATGCAACACGAGGACTTCCCAGGAGGTCACCCATCCTACTCTCGCCCAAGCACGCTTAACTTCGGAGTTCTGATGGGATCCGGTGCTTTAGTGCTGGTATGATCGCATCCGACATGTTACCCCCGTCTTCGTCCCTTATGCTTGCCCCTCCCAGCTCCACTACACACACGGTTGCACTTTGCTTTGCCCGCCGCTACACGCGTGAATCATGAGCAACGAGCTAAAACTTACCGCAAGCGTGCAAAATAATGAAACGTGGTAAATATATGCCGCGCACGTGCGTTTTGTTTTGCACGTCACGCAAAAATAATTAAAAAGGGAATGCAACACGAGGACTTCCCAGGAGGTCACCCATCCTAGTACTACTCTCACCCAAGCACGCTTAACTTCGGAGTTCTGATGGGATCCGGTGCTTTAGTGCTGGTATGATCGCATCCGACATGTTACCCCCGTCTTCGTCCCTTATGCTTGCCCCTCCCAGCTCCACTACACACACGGTTGCACTTTGCTTTGCCCGCCGCTACACGCGTGAATCATGAGCAACGAGCTAAAACTTACCGCAAGCGTGCAAAATAATGAAACGTGGTAAATATATGCCGCGCACGTGCGTTTTGTTTTGCACGTCACGCAAAAATAATTAAAAAGGGAATGCAACACGAGGACTTCCCAGGAGGTCACCCATCCTAGTACTACTCTCGCCCAAACACGCTTAACTTCGGAGTTCTGATGGGATCCGGTGCTTTAGTGCTTGTATGATCGCATCCGACATGTTACCCCCGTCTTCGTCCCTTATGCTTGCCCCTCCCAGCTCCACTACACACACGGTTGCACTTTGCTTTGCCCGCCGCTACACGCGTGAATCATGAGCAACGAGCTAAAACTTACCGCAAGCGTGCAAAATAATGAAACGTGGTAAATATATGCCGCGCACGTGCGTTTTGTTTTGCACGTCACGCAAAAATAATTAAAAAGGGAATGCAACACGAGGACTTCCCAGGAGGTCACCCATCCTAGTAATACTCTCGCCCAAGCACGCTTAACTTCGGAGTTCTGATGGGATCCGGTGCTTTAGTGCTGGTATGATCGCATACGACATGTTACCCCCGTCTTCGTACCTTATGCTTGCCCCTCCCAGCTCCACTACACACACGGTTGCACTTTGCTTTGCCCGCCGCTACACGCGTGAATCATGAGCAACGAGCTAAAACTTACCGCAAGCGTGCAAAATAATGAAACGTGGTAAATATATGCCACGCACGTGCGTTTTGTTTTGCACGTCACTCAAAAATAATTAAAAAGGGAATGCAACACGAGGACTTCCCAGGAGGTCACCCATCCTAGTACTACTCTCGCCCAAGCATGCTTAACTTTGGAGTTCTGATGGGATCCGGTGCTTTAGTGCTGGTATGATCGCATCCGACATGTTACCCCCGTTTTCGTCCCTTATGCTTGCCCCTCCCAGCTCCACTACACACACGGTTGCACTTTGCTTTGCCCGCCGCTACACGCGTGAATCATGAGCAACGAGCTAAAACTTACCGCAAGCGTGCAAAATAATGAAACGTGGTAAATATATGCCGCGCACGTGCGTTTTGTTTTGCATGTCACGCGAAAAGAATTAAAAAGGAAATGCAACACGAGGACTTCCCAGGAGGTCACCCATCCTACTCTCGCCCAAGCACGCTTAACTTCGGAGTTCTGATGGGATCCGGTGCTTTAGTGCTGGTATGATCGCATCCGACATGTTACCCCCGTCTTCGTCCCTTATGCTTGCCCCTCCCAGCTCCACTACACACACGGTTGCACTTTGCTTTGCCCGCCGCTACACGTGTGAATCATGAGCAACGAGCTAAAACTTACCGCAAGCGTGCAAAATAATGAAACGTGGTAAATATATGCCGCGCACGTGCGTTTTGTTTTGCACGTCACGCAAAAATAATTAAAAAGGGAATGCAACACGAGGACTTCCCAGGAGGTCACCCATCCTAGTACTACTCTCGCCCAAGCACGCTTAACTTTGGAGTTCTGATGGGATCCGGTGCTTTAGTGCTGGTAAGATCGCATCCGACATGTTACCCCCGTCTTCGTCCCTTATGCTTGCCCCTCCCAGCTCCACTACACACACGGTTGCACTTTGCTTTGCCCGCCGCTACACGCGTGAATCATGAGCAACGAGCTAAAACTTACCGCAAACGTGCAAAATAATGAAACGTGGTAAATATATGCCGCGCACGTGCGTTTTGTTTTGCACGTCACGCAAAAATAATTAAAAATAGAATGCAACACGAGGACTTCCCAGGAGGTCACCCATCCTAGTACCACTCTCGCCCAAGCACGCTTAACTTCGGAGTTCTGATGGGATCCAGTGCTTTAGTGCTGGTATGATCGCATCCGACGTGTTACCCCCGTCTTCGTCCCTTATGCTTGCCCCTCCCAGCTCCACTACACACACGGTTGCACTTTGCTTTGCCCGCCGCTACACGCGTGAATCATGAGCAACGAGCTAAAACTTACCGCAAACGTGCAAAATAATGAAACGTGGTAAATATATGCCGCGCACGTGCGTTTTGTTTTGCACGTCACGCAAAAATAATTAAAAAGGGAATGCAACACGAGGACTTCCCAGGAGGTCACCCATCGTAGTACTACTCTCGCCCAAGCACGCTTAACTTCGGAGTTCTGATGGGATCCGGTGCTTTAGTGCTGGTATGATCGCATCCGACATGTTACCCCCGTCTTCGTCCCTTATGCTTGCCCCTCCCAGCTCCACTACACACACGGTTGCACTTTGCTTTGCCCGCCGCTACACGCGTGAATCATGAGCAAGGAGCTAAAACTTACCGCAAGCATGCAAAATAATGAAACGTGGTAAATATATGCCGCGCACGTGCGTTTTGTTTTGCACGTCACGCAAAAATAATTAAAAAGGGCAAGCAACACGAGGACTTCCCAGGAGGTCACCCATCCTAATACTACTTTCGCCCAATCACGCTTAACTTCGGAGTTCTGATGGGATCCGGTGCTTTAGTGCTGGTATGATCACATCCGACATGTTACCCCCGTCTTCGTCCCTTATGCTTGCCCCTCCCAGCTCCACTACACACACGGTTGCACTTTGCTTTGCCCGCCGCTACACGCGTGAATCATGAGCAACGAGCTAAAACTTACCGCAAACGTGCAAAATAATGAAACGTGGTAAATATATGCCGCGCACGTGCGTTTTGTTTTGCACGTCACGCAAAAATAATTAAAAAGGGAATGCAACACGAGGACTTCCCAGGAGGTCACCCATCCTAGTACTACTCTCGCCCAAGCACGCTTAACTTCGGAGTTCTGATGGGATCCGGTGCTTTAGTGCTGGTATGATCGCATCCGACATGTTACCCCCGTCTTCGTCCCTTATGCTTGCCCCTCCCAGCTCCACTACACACACGGTTGCACTTTGCTTTGCCCGCCGCTACACGCGTGAATCATGAGCAACGAGCTAAAACTTACCGCAAGCGTGCAAAATAATGAAACGTGGTAAATATATGCCGCGCACGTGCGTTTTGTTTTGCACGTCACGCAAAAATAATTAAAAAGGGAATGCAACACGAGGACTTCCCAGGAGGTCACCCATCCTAGTACTACTCTCGCCCAAACACGCTTAACTTCGGAGTTCTGATGGGATCCGGTGCTTTAGTGCTTGTATGATCGCATCCGACATGTTACCCCCGTCTTCGTCCCTTATGCTTGCCCCTCCCAGCTCCACTACACACACGGTTGCACTTTGCTTTGCCCGCCGCTACACGCGTGAATCATGAGCAACGAGCTAAAACTTACCGCAAGCGTGCAAAATAATGAAACGTGGTAAATATATGCCGCGCACGTGCGTTTTGTTTTGCACGTCACGCAAAAATAATTAAAAAGGGAATGCAACACGAGGACTTCCCAGGAGGTCACCCATCCTAGTAATACTCTCGCCCAAGCACGCTTAACTTCGGAGTTCTGATGGGATCCGGTGCTTTAGTGCTGGTATGATCGCATACGACATGTTACCCCCGTCTTCGTACCTTATGCTTGCCCCTCCCAGCTCCACTACACACACGGTTGCACTTTGCTTTGCCCGCCGCTACACGCGTGAATCATGAGCAACGAGCTAAAACTTACCGCAAGCGTGCAAAATAATGAAACGTGGTAAATATATGCCACGCACGTGCGTTTTGTTTTGCACGTCACTCAAAAATAATTAAAAAGGGAATGCAACACGAGGACTTCCCAGGAGGTCACCCATCCTAGTACTACTCTCGCCCAAGCATGCTTAACTTTGGAGTTCTGATGGGATCCGGTGCTTTAGTGCTGGTATGATCGCATCCGACATGTTACCCCCGTTTTCGTCCCTTATGCTTGCCCCTCCCAGCTCCACTACACACACGGTTGCACTTTGCTTTGCCCGCCGCTACACGCGTGAATCATGAGCAACGAGCTAAAACTTACCGCAAGCGTGCAAAATAATGAAACGTGGTAAATATATGCCGCGCACGTGCGTTTTGTTTTGCATGTCACGCGAAAAGAATTAAAAAGGAAATGCAACACGAGGACTTCCCAGGAGGTCACCCATCCTACTCTCGCCCAAGCACGCTTAACTTCGGAGTTCTGATGGGATCCGGTGCTTTAGTGCTGGTATGATCGCATCCGACATGTTACCCCCGTCTTCGTCCCTTATGCTTGCCCCTCCCAGCTCCACTACACACACGGTTGCACTTTGCTTTGCCCGCCGCTACACGTGTGAATCATGAGCAACGAGCTAAAACTTACCGCAAGCGTGCAAAATAATGAAACGTGGTAAATATATGCCGCGCACGTGCGTTTTGTTTTGCACGTCACGCAAAAATAATTAAAAAGGGAATGCAACACGAGGACTTCCCAGGAGGTCACCCATCCTAGTACTACTCTCGCCCAAGCACGCTTAACTTTGGAGTTCTGATGGGATCCGGTGCTTTAGTGCTGGTAAGATCGCATCCGACATGTTACCCCCGTCTTCGTCCCTTATGCTTGCCCCTCCCAGCTCCACTACACACACGGTTGCACTTTGCTTTGCCCGCCGCTACACGCGTGAATCATGAGCAACGAGCTAAAACTTACCGCAAACATGCAAAATAATGAAACGTGGTAAATATATGCCGCGCACGTGCGTTTTGTTTTGCACGTCACGCAAAAATAATTAAAAATAGAATGCAACACGAGGACTTCCCAGGAGGTCACCCATCCTAGTACCACTCTCGCCCAAGCACGCTTAACTTCGGAGTTCTGATGGGATCCAGTGCTTTAGTGCTGGTATGATCGCATCTGACGTGTTACCCCCGTCTTCGTCCCTTATGCTTGCCCCTCCCAGCTCCACTACACACACGGTTGCACTTTGCTTTGCCCGCCGCTACACGCGTGAATCATGAGCAACGAGCTAAAACTTACCGCAAACGTGCAAAATAATGAAACGTGGTAAATATATGCCGCGCACGTGCGTTTTGTTTTGCACGTCACGCAAAAATAATTAAAAAGGGAATGCAACACGAGGACTTCCCAGGAGGTCACCCATCGTAGTACTACTCTCGCCCAAGCACGCTTAACTTCGGAGTTCTGATGGGATCCGGTGCTTTAGTGCTGGTATGATCGCATCCGACATGTTACCCCCGTCTTCGTCCCTTATGCTTGCCCCTCCCAGCTCCACTACACACACGGTTGCACTTTGCTTTGCCCGCCGCTACACGCGTGAATCATGAGCAAGGAGCTAAAACTTACCGCAAGCATGCAAAATAATGAAACGTGGTAAATATATGCCGCGCACGTGCGTTTTGTTTTGCACGTCACGCAAAAATAATTAAAAAGGGCAAGCAACACGAGGACTTCCCAGGAGGTCACCCATCCTAATACTACTTTCGCCCAATCACGCTTAACTTCGGAGTTCTGATGGGATCCGGTGCTTTAGTGCTGGTATGATCACATCCGACATGTTACCCCCGTCTTCGTCCCTTATGCTTGCCCCTCCCAGCTCCACTACACACACGGTTGCACTTTGCTTTGCCCGCCGCTACACGCGTGAATCATGAGCAACGAGCTAAAACTTACCGCAAACGTGCAAAATAATGAAACGTGGTAAATATATGCCGCGCACGTGCGTTTTGTTTTGCACGTCACGCAAAAATAATTAAAAAGGGAATGCAACACGAGGACTTCCCAGGAGGTCACCCATCCTAGTACTACTCTCGCCCAAGCACGCTTAACTTCGGAGTTCTGATGGGATCCGGTGCTTTAGTGCTGGTATGATCGCATCCGACATGTTACCCCCGTCTTCGTCCCTTATGCTTGCCCCTCCCAGCTCTACTACACACACGGTTGCACTTTGCTTTGCCCGCCGCTACACGCGTGAATCATGAGCAAGGAGCTAAAACTTACCGCAAGCATGCAAAATAATGAAACGTGGTAAATATATGCCGCGCACGTGCGTTTTGTTTTGCACGTCACGCAAAAATAATTAAAAAGGGCAAGCAACACGAGGACTTCCCAGGAGGTCACCCATCCTAATACTACTCTCGCCCAAGCACGCTTAACTTCGGAGTTCTGATGGGATCCGGTGCTTTAGTGCTGGTATGATCACATCCGACATGTTACCCCCATCTTCGTCCCTTATGCTTGCCCCTCCCAGCTCCACTACACACACGGTTGCACTTTGCTTTGCCCGCCGCTACACGCGTGAATCATGAGCAACGAGCTAAAACTTACCGCAAACGTGCAAAATAATGAAACGTGGTAAATATATGCCGCGCACGTGCGTTTTGTTTTGCACGTCACGCAAAAATAATTAAAAAGGGAATGCAACACGAGGACTTCCCAGGAGGTCACCCATCCTAGTACTACTCTCGCCCAAGCACGCTTAACTTCGGAGTTCTGATGGGATCCGGTGCTTTAGTGCTGGTATGATCGCATCCGACATGTTACCCCCGTCTTCGTCCCTTATGCTTGCCCCTCCCAGCTCCACTACACACACGGTTGCACTTTGCTTTGCCCGCCGCTACACGCGTGAATCATGAGCAACGAGCTAAAACTTACCGCAAGCGTGCAAAATAATGAAACGTGGTAAATATATGCCGCGCACGTGCGTTTTGTTTTGCACGTCACGCAAAAATAATTAAAAAGGGAATGCAACACGAGGACTTCCCAGGAGGTCACCCATCCTAGTACTACTCTTCCCAAGCACGCTTAACTTCGGAGTTCTGATGGGATCCGGTGCTTTAGTGCTGGTATGATCGCATCCGACATGTTACCCCCGTCTTCGTCCCTTTTGCTTGCCCCTCCCAGCTCCACTACACACACGGTTGCACTTTGCTTTGCCCGCCGCTACACGCGTGAATCATGAGCAACGAGCTAAAACTTACAGCAAACGTGCAAAATAATGAAACGTGGTAAATATATGCCGCACACGTGCGTTTTGTTTTGCACGTCACGCAAAAATAATTAAAAAGGGAATGCAACAGGAGGACTTCCCAGGACGTCACCCATCCTAGTACTACTCTCGCCCAAGCACGCTTAACTTCGGAGTTCTGATGGAATCCGGTGCTTTAGTGCTGGTATGATCGCATCCGACATGTTACCCCCGTCTCCGTCCCTTATGCTTGCCCCTCCCAGCTCCACTACACACACGGTTGCATTTTGCTTTGCCCGCCGCTACACGCGTGAATCATGAGCAACGAGCTAAAACTTACCGCAAGCGTGCAAAATAATGAAACGTGGTAAATATATGCCGCGCACGTGCATTTTGTTTTGCACGTCACGCAAAAATAATTAAAAAGGGAATGCAACACGAGGACTTCCCAGGAGGTCACCCATCCTAGTACTACTCTCGCCCAAGCACGCTTAACTTCGGAGTTCTGATGGGATCCGGTGCTTTAGTGCTGGTATGATCGCATCCGACATGTTACCCCCGTCTTCGTCCCTTATGCTTGCCCCTCCCAGCTCCACTACACACACGGTTGCACTTTGCTTTGCCCGCCGCTACACGCGTGAATCATGAGCAACGAGCTAAAACTTACCGCAAGCATGCAAAATAATGAAACGTGGTAAATATATGCCGCGCACGTGCGTTTTGTTTTGCACGTCACGCAAAAATAATTAAAAAGGGAATGCAACACGAGGACTTCCCAGGAGGTTACCCATCCTAGTACTACTCTTCCCAAGCACGCTTAACTTCGCAGTTCTGATGGGATCCGGTGCTTTAGTGCTGGTATGATCGCATCCGACATGTTACCCCCGTCTTTGTCCCTTTTGCTTGCCCCTCCCAGCTCCACTACACACACGGTTGCACTTTGCTTTGCCCGCCGCTACACGCGTGAATCATGAGCAACGAGCTAAAACTTACCGCAAACGTGCAAAATAATGAAACGTGGTAAATATATGCCGCAC
The DNA here is from genome assembly GCA_034509565.1 of Triticum monococcum. Taxonomy (NCBI): domain Eukaryota; kingdom Viridiplantae; phylum Streptophyta; class Magnoliopsida; order Poales; family Poaceae; genus Triticum; species Triticum monococcum. The sequence goes on along the minus strand of CM067841.1, from coordinate 36,335,115 downwards.
ACGTGCGTTTTGTTTTGCACGTCACGCAAAAATAATTAAAAAGGAAATGCAACAGGAGGACTTCCCAGGACGTCACCCATCCTAGTACTACTCTCGCCCAAGCACGCTTAACTTCGGAGTTCTGATGGAATCCGGTGCTTTAGTGCTGGTATGATCGCATCCGACATGTTACCCCCGTCTCCGTCCCTTATGCTTGCCCCTCCCAGCTCCACTACACACACGGTTGCATTTTGCTTTGCCCGCCGCTACACGCGTGAATCATGAGCAACGAGCTAAAACTTACCGCAAGCGTGCAAAATAATGAAACGTGGTAAATATATGCCGCGCACGTGCGTTTTGTTTTGCACGTCACGCAAAAATAATTAAAAAGGGAATGCAACACGAGGACTTCCCAGGAGGTCACCCATTCTAGTACTACTCTTGCCCAAGCACGCTTAACTTCAGAGTTCTGATGGGATCCGGTGCTTTAGTGCTGGTATGATCGCATCTGATATGTTGCCCCCGTCTTCGTCCCTTATGCTTGCCCCTCCCAGCTCCACTACACACACGGTTGCACTTTGCTTTGCCCGCCGCTACACGTGTGAATCATGAGCAACGAGCTAAAACTTACCGCAAGCGTGCAAAATAATGAAACGTTGTAAATATATGCCGCGCACGTGCGTTTTGTTTTGCACGTCACGCAAAAATAATTAAAAAGGGAATGCAACACGAGGACTTCCCAGGAGGTCACCCATCCTAGAACTACTCTCGCCCAAGCACGCTTAACTTCGGAGTTCTGATGGGATCCGGTGCTTTAGTGCTGGTATGATCGCATCCGACATGTTACCCCCATCTTCGTCCCTTATGCTTGCCCCTCCCAGCTCCACTACACACACGGTTGCACTTTGCTTTGCCCGCCGCTACACGCGTGAATCATGAGCAACGAGCTAAACTTACCGCAAGCGTGCAAAATAATGAAACGTGGTAAATATATGCCGCGCACGTGCGTTTTGTTTTGCACGTCACACAAAAATAATTAAAAAGGGAATGCAACACGTCACCCATCCTAGTACTACTCTCGCCCAAGCACGCTTAACTTCGAAGTTCTGATGGGATCCGGTGCTTTAGTGCTGGTATGATCGCATCCGACATGTTACCCCCGTCTTCGTCCCTTATGCTTGCCCCTCCCAGCTCCACTACACACACGGTTGCACTTTGCTTTGCCCGCCGCTACACGCGTGAATCATGAGCAACGAGCTAAAACTTACCGCAAACGTGCAAAATTATGAAACGTGGTAAATATATGCCGCGCACGTGCGTTTTGTTTTGCACGTCACGCAAAAATAATTAAAAAGGGAATGCAACACGAGGACTTCCCAGGAGGTCACCCATCCTAGTACTACTCTCGCCCAAGCACGCTTAACTTCGGAGTTCTGATGGGATCCGGTGCTTTAGTGCTGGTATGATCGCATCCGACATGTTACCCCCGTCTTCGTCCCTTATGCTTGCCCCTCCCAGCTCCACTACACACACGGTTGCACTTTGCTTTGCCCGCTGCTACACGCGTGAATCATGAGCAACGAGCTAAAACTTACCGCAAGCGTGCAAAATAATGAAACGTGGTAAATATATGCCGCGCACCTGCGTTTTGTTTTGCACGTCACGCAAAAATAATTAAGAAGGGAATGCAACACGAGGACTTCCCAGGAGGTCACCCATCCTAGTACTACTCTCGCCCAAGCACGCTTTACTTCGGAGTTCTGATGGGATCCGGTGCTTTAGTGCTGGTATGATCGCATCCGACATGTTACCCCCGTCTTCGTCCCTTATGCTTGCCCCTCCCAGCTCCACTACACACACGGTTGCACTTTGCTTTGCCCACCGCTACACGCGTGAATCATGAGCAACGAGCTAAAACTTACCGCAAGCATGCAAAATAATGAAACGTGGTAAATATATGCCGCGCACGTGCGTTTTGTTTTGCACGTCACGCAAAAATAATTAAAAAGGGAAAGAAACACGAGGACTTCCCAGGAGGTCACCCATCCTAATACTACTCTCGCCCAAGCACGCTTAACTTCGGAGTTCTGATGGGATCCGGTGCTTTAGTGCTGGTATGATCACATCCGACATGGTACCCCCGTCTTCGTCCCTTATGCTTGCCCCTCCTAGCTCCACTACACACACGGTTGCACTTTGCTTTGCCCGCCGCTACACGCGTGAATCATGAGCAACGAGCTAAAACTTACCGCAAACGTGCAAAATAATGAACCGTGGTAAATATATGCCGCGCACGTGCGTTTTGTTTTGCACGTCACGCAAAAATAATTAAAAAGGGAATGCAACACGAGGACTTCCCAGGAGGTCACCCATCCTAGTACTACTCTCGCCCAAATACGCTTAACTTCGGAGTTCTGATGGGATCCGGTGCTTTAGTGCTGGTATGATCGCATCCGACATGTTACCCCCGTCTTCGTCCCTTATGCTTGCCCCTCCCAGCTCCACTACACACACGGTTGCACTTTGCTTTGCCCGCCGCTACACGCGTGAATCATGAGCAACGAGCTAAAACTTACCGCAAGCGTGCAAAATAATGAAACGTGGTAAATATATGCCGCGCACGTGCGTTTTGTTTTGCACGTCACGCAAAAATAATTAAAAAGGGAATGCAACACGAGGACTTCCCAGGAGGTTACCCATCCTAGTACTACTCTTCCCAAGCACGCTTAACTTCGGAGTTCTGATGGGATCCGGTGCTTTAGTGCTGGTATGATCGCATCCGACATGTTACCCCCGTCTTCGTCCCTTATGCTTGCCCCTCCCAGCTCCACTACACACACGGTTGCTCTTTGCTTTGTCCGTCGCTACACGCGTGAATCATGAGCAACGAGCTAAAACTTACCGCAAACGTGCAAAATAATGAAACGTGGTAAATATATGCCGCGCACATGCGTTTTGTTTTGCACGTCACGCAAAAATAATTAAAAAGGGAATGCAACAGGAGGACTTCCCAGGAGGTCACCCATCCTAGTACTACTCTCGCCCAAGCACGCTTAACTTCGGAGTTCTGATGGAATCCGGTGCTTTAGTGCTGGTATGATCACATCCGACATGTTACCCCCGTCTCCGTCCCTTATGCTTGCCCCTCCCAGCTCCACTACACACACGGTTGCATTTTGCTTTGCCCGCCGCTACACGCGTGAATCATGAGCAACGAGCTAAAACTTACCGCAAGCGTGCAAAATAATAAAACGTGGTAAATATATGCCGCGCACGTGCGTTTTGTTTTGCACGTCACGCAAAAATAATTAAAAAGGGAATGCAACACGAGGACTTCCCAGGAGGTCACCCATCCTAGTACTACTCTTGCCCAAGCACTCTTAACTTCAGAGTTCTGATGGGATCCGGTGCTTTAGTGCTGGTATGATCGCATCTGACATGTTGCCCCCGTCTTCGTCCCTTATGCTTGCCCCTCCCAGCTCCACTACACACACGGTTGCACTTTGCTTTGCCCGCCGCTACACGTGTGAATCATGAGCAACGAGCTAAAACTTACCGCAAGCGTGCAAAATAATGAAACGTTGTAAATATATGCCGCGCACGTGCGTTTTGTTTTGCACGTCACGCAAAAATAATTAAAAAGGGAATGCAACACGAGGACTTCCCAGGAGGTCACCCATCCTAGTACTACTCTCGCCCAAGCACGCTTAACTTCGGAGTTCTGATGGGATCCGGTGCTTTAGTGCTGGTATGATCGCATCCGACATGTTACCCCCATCTTCGTCCCTTATGCTTGCCCCTCCCAGCTCCACTACACACACGGTTGCACTTTGCTTTGCCCGCCGCTACACGCGTGAATCATGAGCAACGAGCTAAACTTACCGCAAGCGTGCAAAATAATGAAACGTGGTAAATATATGCCGCGCACGTGCGTTTTGTTTTGCACGTCACACAAAAATAATTAAAAAGGGAATGCAACACGTCACCCATCCTAGTACTACTCTCGCCCAAGCACGCTTAACTTCGAAGTTCTGATGGGATCCGGTGCTTTAGTGCTGGTATGATCGCATCCGACATGTTACCCCCGTCTTCGTCCCTTATGCTTGCCCCTCCCAGCTCCACTACACACACGGTTGCACTTTGCTTTGCCCGCCGCTACACGCGTGAATCATGAGCAACGAGCTAAAACTTACCGCAAACATGCAAAATAATGAAACGTGGTAAATATATGCCGCGCACGTGCGTTTTGTTTTGCATGTCACGCGAAAATAATTAAAAAGGGAATGCAACACGAGGACTTCCCAGGAGGTCACCCATCCTAGTACTACTCGCCCAAGCACGCTTAACTTCGGAGTTCTAATGGGATCCGGTGCTTTAGTGCTGGTATGATCGCATCCGACATGTTACCCCCGTCTTCGTCCCTTATGCTTGCCCCTCCCAGCTCCACTACACACACGGTTGCACTTTGCTTTGCCCGCCGCTACAAGCGTGAATCATGAGCAACGAGCTAAAACTTACCGCAAGCGTGCAAAATAATGAAACGTGGTAAATATATGCCGCCCACGTGCGTTTTGTTTTGCACGTCACGCAAAAATAATTAAAAAGGGAATGCAACACGAGGACTTCCCAGGAGGTCACCCATCCTAGTACTACTCTCGCCCAAGCACGCTTAACTTCGGAGTTTTGATGGGATCCAGTGCTTTAGTGCTGGTATGATCGCATCCGACATGTTACCCCCGTCTTCGTCCCTTATGCTTGCCCCTCCCAGCTCCACTACACACACGGTTGCACTTTGCTTTGCCCGCCGCTACACGCGTGAATCATGAGCAACGAGCTAAAACTTACCGCAAGCGTGCAAAATAATGAAACGTGGTAAATATATGCCGCGCACGTGCGTTTTGTTTTGCACGTCACGCAAAAATAATTAAAAAGGGAATGCAACACGAGGACTTCCCAAGAGGTCACCCATCCTAGTACTACTCTCGCCCAAGCACGCTTAACTTCGGAGTTCTGATGGGATCCGGTGCTTTAGTGCTGGTATGATCGCATCCGACATGTTACCCCCGTCTTCGTCCTTTATGCTTGCCCCTCTCAGCTCCACTACACACACGGTTGCACTTTGCTTGGCCCGCCGCTACACGCGTGAATCATGAGCAACGAGCTAAAACTTACCGCAAGCGTGCAAAATAATGAAACGTGGTAAATATATGCCGCGCACGTGCGTTTTGTTTTGCACGTCACGCAAAAATAATTAAAAAGGGAATGCAACACGAGGACTTCCCAGGAGGTCACCCATCCTAGTACTACTCTCGCCCAAGCACGCTTAACTTCGGAGTTCTGATGGGATCCGGTGCTTTAGTGCTGGTATGATCGCATCCGACATGTTACCCCCGTCTTCGTCCCTTATGCTTGCCCCTCCCAGCTCCACTACACACACGGTTGCACTTTGCTTTGCCCGCCGCTACACGCGTGAATCATGAGCAACGAGCTAAAACTTACCGCAAACGTGCAAAATAATGAAACGTGGTAAATATATGCCGCGCACGTGCGTTTTGTTTTGCACGTCACGCAAAAATAATTAAAAAGGGAATGCAACAGGAGGACTTCCCAAGAGGTCACCCATCCTAGTACTACTCTCGCCCAAGCACGCTTAACTTCGGAGTTCTGATGGGATCCGGTGCTTTAGTGCTGGTATGATCGCATCCGACATGTTACCCCCGTCTCCGTCCCTTATGCTTGCCCCTCCCAGCTCCACTACACACACGGTTGCATTTTGCTTTGCCCGCCGCTACACGCGTGAATCATGAGCAACGAGCTAAAGCTTACCGCAAACGTGCAAAATAATGAAACGTGGTAAATATATGCCGCGCACGTGCGTTTTGTTTTGCACGTCACGCAAAAATAATTAAAAAGGGAATGCAACACGAGGACTTCCCAGGAGGTCACCCATCCTAGTACTACTCTCGCCCAAGCACGCTTAACTTCGGAGTTCTGATGGGATCCGGTGCTTTAGTGCTGGTATGATCGCATCCGACATGTTACCCCCGTCTTCGTCCCTTATGCTTGCCCATCCCAGCTCCACTACAGACACGGTTGCACTTTGCTTTGCCCGCCACTACACGCGTGAATCATGAGGAACGAGCTAAAATTTACCGCAAACGTGCAAAATAATGAAACGTGGTAAATATATGTCGCACACGTGCGTTTTGTTTTGCACGTCACGCAAAAATAATTAAAAAGGGAATGCAACACGAGGACTTCCCAGGAGGTCACCCATCCTAGTAATACTCTCGCCCAAGCACGCTTAACTTCGGAGTTCTGATGGGATCCGGTGCTTTAGTGTTGGTATGATCGCATCCGACATCTTACCCCCGTCTTCGTCCCTTATGCTTGCCCCTCCCAGCTCCACTACACACACGGTTGCACTTTGCTTTGCCCGCCGCTACACGCGTGAATCATGAGCAACGAGCTAAGACTTACCGCAAGCGTGCAAAATAATGAAACGTGGTAAATATATGCCGCGCACGTGCGTTTTGTTTTGCACGTCACGCAAAAATAATTAAAAAGGGAATGCAACACGAGGACTTCCCAGGAGGTCACCCATCCTAGTACTACTCTCGCCCAAGCACGCTTAACTTCGGAGTTCTGATGGGATCCGGTGCTTTAGTGCTGGTATGATCGCATCCGACATGTTACCTCCGTCTTCGTCCCTTATGCTTGCCCCTCCCAGCTCCACTACACACACGGTTGCACTTTGCTTTGCCCGCCGCTACACGCGTGAATCATGAGCAACGAGCTAAAACTTACCGCAAGCGTGCAAAATAATGAAACGTGGTAAATATATGCCGCGCACGTGCGTTTTGTTTTGCACGTCACGCAAAAATAATTAAAAAGGGAATGCAACACGAGGACTTCCCAGGAGGTCACCCATCATAGTACTACTCTCGCCCAAGCACGCTTAACTTCGGAGTTCTGATGGGATCCGGTGCTTTAGTGCTGGTATGATCGCATCCGACATGTTACCCCCGTCTTCGTCCCTTATGCTTGCCCCCCCCAGCTCCACTACACACACGGTTTCACTTTGCTTTGCCCGCCGCTACACGCGTGAATCATGAGCAACGAGCTAAAACTTACCGCAAACGTGCAAAATAATGAAACGTGGTAAATATATGCCGCGCACGTGCGTTTTGTTTTGCACGTCGCGCAAAAATAATTAAAAAGGGAATGCAACACGAGGACTTCCCAAGAGGTCACCCATCCTAGTACTACTCTCGCCCAAGCACGCTTAACTTCGGAGTTCTGATGGGATCCGGTGCTTTAGTGCTGGTATGATCGCATCCGACATGTTACCCCCGTCTCCGTCCCTTATGCTTGCCCCTCCCAGCTCCACTACACACACGGTTGCATTTTGCTTTGCCCGCCGCTACACGCGTGAATCATGAGCAACGAGCTAAAGCTTACCGCAAACGTGCAAAATAATGAAACGTGGTAAATATATGCCGCGCACGTGCGTTTTGTTTTGCACGTCACGCAAAAATAATTAAAAAGGGAATGCAACACGAGGACTTCCCAGGAGGTCACCCATCCTAGTACTACTCTCGCCCAAGCACGCTTAACTTCGGAGTTCTGATGGGATCCGGTGCTTTAGTGCTGGTATGATCGCATCCGACATGTTACCCCCGTCTTCGTCCCTTATGCTTGCCCATCCCAGCTCCACTACAGACACGGTTGCACTTTGCTTTGCCCGCCACTACACGCGTGAATCATGAGGAACGAGCTAAAATTTACCGCAAACGTGCAAAATAATGAAACGTGGTAAATATATGTCGCACACGTGCGTTTTGTTTTGCACGTCACGCAAAAATAATTAAAAAGGGAATGCAACACGAGGACTTCCCAGGAGGTCACCCATCCTAGTAATACTCTCGCCCAAGCACGCTTAACTTCGGAGTTCTGATGGGATCCGGTGCTTTAGTGTTGGTATGATCGCATCCGACATCTTACCCCCGTCTTCGTCCCTTATGCTTGCCCCTCCCAGCTCCACTACACACACGGTTGCACTTTGCTTTGCCCGCCGCTACACGCGTGAATCATGAGCAACGAGCTAAGACTTACCGCAAGCGTGCAAAATAATGAAACGTGGTAAATATATGCCGCGCACGTGCGTTTTGTTTTGCACGTCACGCAAAAATAATTAAAAAGGGAATGCAACACGAGGACTTCCCAGGAGGTCACCCATCCTAGTACTACTCTCGCCCAAGCACGCTTAACTTCGGAGTTCTGATGGGATCCGGTGCTTTAGTGCTGGTATGATCGCATCCGACATGTTACCTCCGTCTTCGTCCCTTATGCTTGCCCCTCCCAGCTCCACTACACACACGGTTGCACTTTGCTTTGCCCGCCGCTACACGCGTGAATCATGAGCAACGAGCTAAAACTTACCGCAAGCGTGCAAAATAATGAAACGTGGTAAATATATGCCGCGCACGTGCGTTTTGTTTTGCACGTCACGCAAAAATAATTAAAAAGGGAATGCAACACGAGGACTTCCCAGGAGGTCACCCATCATAGTACTACTCTCGCCCAAGCACGCTTAACTTCGGAGTTCTGATGGGATCCGGTGCTTTAGTGCTGGTATGATCGCATCCGACATGTTACCCCCGTCTTCGTCCCTTATGCTTGCCCCCCCCAGCTCCACTACACACACGGTTTCACTTTGCTTTGCCCGCCGCTACACGCGTGAATCATGAGCAACGAGCTAAAACTTACCGCAAACGTGCAAAATAATGAAACGTGGTAAATATATGCCGCGCACGTGCGTTTTGTTTTGCACGTCGCGCAAAAATAATTAAAAAGGGAATGCAACACGAGGACTTCCCAAGAGGTCACCCATCCTAGTACTACTCTCGCCCAAGCACGCTTAACTTCGGAGTTCTGATGGGATCCGGTGCTTTAGTGCTGGTATGATCGCATCCGACATGTTACCCCCGTCTCCGTCCCTTATGCTTGCCCCTCCCAGCTCCACTACACACACGGTTGCACTTTGCTTTGCCCGCCGCTACACGCGTGAATCATGAGCAACGAGCTAAAACTTACCGCAAGCGTGCAAAATAATGAAACGTGGTAAATATATGCCGCGCACGTGCGTTTTGTTTTGCACGTCACGCAAAAATAATTAAAAAGGGAATGCAACACGAGGACTTCCCAAGAGGTCACCCATCCTAGTACTACTCTCGCCCAAGCACGCTTAACTTCGGAGTTCTGATGGGATCCGGTGCTTTAGTGCTGGTATGATCGCATCCGACATGTTACCCCCGTCTTCGTCCTTTATGCTTGCCCCTCTCAGCTCCACTACACACACGGTTGCACTTTGCTTGGCCCGCCGCTACACGCGTGAATCATGAGCAACGAGCTAAAACTTACCGCAAGCGTGCAAAATAATGAAACGTGGTAAATATATGCCGCGCACGTGCGTTTTGTTTTGCACGTCACGCAAAAATAATTAAAAAGGGAATGCAACACGAGGACTTCCCAGGAGGTCACCCATCCTAGTACTACTCTCGCCCAAGCACGCTTAACTTCGGAGTTCTGATGGGATCCGGTGCTTTAGTGCTGGTATGATCGCATCCGACATGTTACCCCCGTCTTCGTCCCTTATGCTTGCCCCTCCCAGCTCCACTACACACACGGTTGCACTTTGCTTTGCCCGCCGCTACACGCGTGAATCATGAGCAACGAGCTAAAACTTACCGCAAACGTGCAAAATAATGAAACGTGGTAAATATATGCCGCGCACGTGCGTTTTGTTTTGCACGTCACGCAAAAATAATTAAAAAGGGAATGCAACAGGAGGACTTCCCAAGAGGTCACCCATCCTAGTACTACTCTCGCCCAAGCACGCTTAACTTCGGAGTTCTGATGGAATCCGGTGCTTTAGTGCTGGTATGATCGCATCCGACATGTTACCCCCGTCTCCGTCCCTTATGCTTGCCCCTCCCAGCTCCACTACACACACGGTTGCATTTTGCTTTGCCCGCCGCTACACGCGTGAATCATGAGCAACGAGCTAAAGCTTACCGCAAACGTGCAAAATAATGAAACGTGGTAAATATATGCCGCGCACGTGCGTTTTGTTTTGCACGTCACGCAAAAATAATTAAAAAGGGAATGCAACACGAGGACTTCCCAGGAGGTCACCCATCCTAGTACTACTCTCGCCCAAGCACGCTTAACTTCGGAGTTTTGATGGGATCCAGTGCTTTAGTGCTGGTATGATCGCATCCGACATGTTACCCCCGTCTTCGTCCCTTATGCTTGCCCCTCCCAGCTCCACTACACACACGGTTGCACTTTGCTTTGCCCGCCGCTACACGCGTGAATCATGAGCAACGAGCTAAAACTTACCGCAAGCGTGCAAAATAATGAAACGTGGTAAATATATGCCGCGCACGTGCGTTTTGTTTTGCACGTCACGCAAAAATAATTAAAAAGGGAATGCAACACGAGGACTTCCCAAGAGGTCACCCATCCTAGTACTACTCTCGCCCAAGCACGCTTAACTTCGGAGTTCTGATGGGATCCGGTGCTTTAGTGCTGGTATGATCGCATCCGACATGTTACCCCCGTCTTCGTCCTTTATGCTTGCCCCTCTCAGCTCCACTACACACACGGTTGCACTTTGCTTGGCCCGCCGCTACACGCGTGAATCATGAGCAACGAGCTAAAACTTACCGCAAGCGTGCAAAATAATGAAACGTGGTAAATATATGCCGCGCACGTGCGTTTTGTTTTGCACGTCACGCAAAAATAATTAAAAAGGGAATGCAACACGAGGACTTCCCAGGAGGTCACCCATCCTAGTACTACTCTCGCCCAAGCACGCTTAACTTCGGAGTTCTGATGGGATCCGGTGCTTTAGTGCTGGTATGATCGCATCCGACATGTTACCCCCGTCTTCGTCCCTTATGCTTGCCCCTCCCAGCTCCACTACACACACGGTTGCACTTTGCTTTGCCCGCCGCTACACGCGTGAATCATGAGCAACGAGCTAAAACTTACCGCAAACGTGCAAAATAATGAAACGTGGTAAATATATGCCGCGCACGTGCGTTTTGTTTTGCACGTCACGCAAAAATAATTAAAAAGGGAATGCAACAGGAGGACTTCCCAAGAGGTCACCCATCCTAGTACTACTCTCGCCCAAGCACGCTTAACTTCGGAGTTCTGATGGGATCCGGTGCTTTAGTGCTGGTATGATCGCATCCGACATGTTACCCCCGTCTCCGTCCCTTATGCTTGCCCCTCCCAGCTCCACTACACACACGGTTGCATTTTGCTTTGCCCGCCGCTACACGCGTGAATCATGAGCAACGAGCTAAAGCTTACCGCAAACGTGCAAAATAATGAAACGTGGTAAATATATGCCGCGCACGTGCGTTTTGTTTTGCACGTCACGCAAAAATAATTAAAAAGGGAATGCAACACGAGGACTTCCCAGGAGGTCACCCATCCTAGTACTACTCTCGCCCAAGCACGCTTAACTTCGGAGTTCTGATGGGATCCGGTGCTTTAGTGCTGGTATGATCGCATCCGACATGTTACCCCCGTCTTCGTCCCTTATGCTTGCCCATCCCAGCTCCACTACAGACACGGTTGCACTTTGCTTTGCCCGCCACTACACGCGTGAATCATGAGGAACGAGCTAAAATTTACCGCAAACGTGCAAAATAATGAAACGTGGTAAATATATGTCGCACACGTGCGTTTTGTTTTGCACGTCACGCAAAAATAATTAAAAAGGGAATGCAACACGAGGACTTCCCAGGAGGTCACCCATCCTAGTAATACTCTCGCCCAAGCACGCTTAACTTCGGAGTTCTGATGGGATCCGGTGCTTTAGTGTTGGTATGATCGCATCCGACATCTTACCCCCGTCTTCGTCCCTTATGCTTGCCCCTCCCAGCTCCACTACACACACGGTTGCACTTTGCTTTGCCCGCCGCTACACGCGTGAATCATGAGCAACGAGCTAAGACTTACCGCAAGCGTGCAAAATAATGAAACGTGGTAAATATATGCCGCGCACGTGCGTTTTGTTTTGCACGTCACGCAAAAATAATTAAAAAGGGAATGCAACACGAGGACTTCCCAGGAGGTCACCCATCCTAGTACTACTCTCGCCCAAGCACGCTTAACTTCGGAGTTCTGATGGGATCCGGTGCTTTAGTGCTGGTATGATCGCATCCGACATGTTACCTCCGTCTTCGTCCCTTATGCTTGCCCCTCCCAGCTCCACTACACACACGGTTGCACTTTGCTTTGCCCGCCGCTACACGCGTGAATCATGAGCAACGAGCTAAAACTTACCGCAAGCGTGCAAAATAATGAAACGTGGTAAATATATGCCGCGCACGTGCGTTTTGTTTTGCACGTCACGCAAAAATAATTAAAAAGGGAATGCAACACGAGGACTTCCCAGGAGGTCACCCATCATAGTACTACTCTCGCCCAAGCACGCTTAACTTCGGAGTTCTGATGGGATCCGGTGCTTTAGTGCTGGTATGATCGCATCCGACATGTTACCCCCGTCTTCGTCCCTTATGCTTGCCCCCCCCAGCTCCACTACACACACGGTTTCACTTTGCTTTGCCCGCCGCTACACGCGTGAATCATGAGCAACGAGCTAAAACTTACCGCAAACGTGCAAAATAATGAAACGTGGTAAATATATGCCGCGCACGTGCGTTTTGTTTTGCACGTCGCGCAAAAATAATTAAAAAGGGAATGCAACACGAGGACTTCCCAAGAGGTCACCCATCCTAGTACTACTCTCGCCCAAGCACGCTTAACTTCGGAGTTCTGATGGGATCCGGTGCTTTAGTGCTGGTATGATCGCATCCGACATGTTACCCCCGTCTCCGTCCCTTATGCTTGCCCCTCCCAGCTCCACTACACACACGGTTGCACTTTGCTTTGCCCGCCGCTACACGCGTGAATCATGAGCAACGAGCTAAAACTTACCGCAAACGTGCAAAATAATGAAACGTGGTAAATATATGCCGCGCACGTGCGTTTTGTTTTGCACGTCACACCCATCCTAGTACTACTCTCGCCCAAGCACGCTTAACTTCGGAGTTCTGATGGGATCCGGTGCTTTAGTGCTGGTATGATCCAATCCGACATGTTACCACCGTCTTCGTCCCTTATGCTTGCCCCTCCCAGCTCCACTACACACACGGTTGCACTTTGCTTTGCCCGCCGCTACACGCGTGAATCATGAGCAACGAGCTAAAACTTACCGCAAACGTGCAAAATAAAGAAACGTGGTAAATATATGCCGCGCACGTGCGTTTTGTTTTGCACGTCACGCAAAAATAATTAAAAAGGGAATGCAACACGAGGACTTCCCAGGAGGTCACCCATCCTAGTACTACTCTCGCCCAAGCACGCTTAACTTCGGAGTTCTGATGGGATCCGGTGCTTTAGTGCTGGTATGATCGCATCCGACATGTTACCCCCGTCTTCGTCCCTTATGCTTGCCCCTCCCAGCTCCACTACACACACGGTTGCACTTTGCTTTGCCCGCCGCTACACGCGTGAATCATGAGCAACGAGCTAAAACTTACTGCAAACGTGCAAAATAACGAAACGTGGTAAATATATGCCGCGCACGTGCGTTTTGTTTTGCACGTCACGCAAAAATAATTAAAAAGGGAATGCAACACGAGGACCCAGGAGGTCACCCATCCTAGTACTACTCTCGCCCAAGCACGCTTAACTTCGGAGTTCTGATGGGATCCGGTGCTTTAGTGCTGGTATGATCGCATCCGACATGTTACCCCCGTCTTCGTTCCTTATGCTTGCCCCTCCCAGCTCCACTACACACACGGTTGCACTTTGCTTTGCCCGTGTCTACACGCGTGAATCATGAGCAACGAGCTAAAACTTACCGCAAGCATGCAAAATAATGAAACGTGGTAAATATATGCCGCGCACGTGCGTTTTGTTTTGCACGTCACGCAAAAATAATTAAAAAGAGAATGCAACACGACGACTTCCCTGGAGGTCACCCATCCTAGTACTACTCTCGCCCAAGCACGCTTAACTTCGGAGTTCTAATGGGATCTGGTGCTTTAGTGCTGGTATGATCGCATCCGACATGTTACCCCCGTCTTCGTCCCTTATGCTTGCCCCTCCCAGCTCCACTACACACACGGTTGCACTTTGCTTTGCCCGCCGCTACACGCGTGAATCATGAGCAACGAGCTAAAACTTACCGCAAACATGCAAAATAATGAAACGTGGTAAATATATGCCGCGCACGTGCGTTTTGTTTTGCACGTCACGCAAAAATAATTAAAAAGGGAATGCAACACGAGGACTTCCCAAGAGGTCACCCATCCTAGTACTACTCTCGCCCAAGCACGCTTAACTTCGGAGTTCTGATGGGATCCGGTGCTTTAGTGCTGGTATGATCGCATCCGACATGTTACCCCCGTCTTCGTCCCTTATGCTTGCCCCTCCCAGCTCCACTACACACACGGTTGCACTTTGCTTTGCCCGCCGCTACACGCGTGAATCATGAGCAACGAGCTAAAACTTACCGCAAACATGCAAAATAATGAAACGTGGTAAATATATGCCGCGCACGTGCGTTTTGTTTTGCACGTGACACCCATCCTAGTACTACTCTCGCCCAAGCACGCTTAACTTCGGAGTTCTGATGGGATCCGGTGCTTTAGTGCTGGTATGATCCAATCCGACATGTTACCCCCGTCTTCGTCCCTTATGCTTGCCCCTCCCAGCTCCACTACACACACGGTTGCACTTTGCTTTGCCCGCCGCTACACGCGTGAATCATGAGCAACGAGCTAAAACTTACCGCAAACGTGCAAAATAATGAAACGTGGTAAATATATGCCGCGCACGTGCGTTTTGTTTTGCACGTCACGCAAAAATAATTAAAAAGGGAATGCAACACGAGGACTTCCCAGGAGGTCACCCATCCTAGTACTACTCTCGCCCAAGCACGCTTAACTTCGGAGTTCTCATGGGATCCGGTACTTTAGTGCTGGTATGATCGCATCCGACATGTTACCCCCGTCTTCGTCCCTTATGCTTGCCCCTCCCAGCTCCACTACACACACGGTTGCACTTTGCTTTGCCCGCCGCTACACGCGTGAATCATGAGCAACGAGCTAAAACTTACCGCAAACGTGCAAAATAATGAAACGTGGTAAATATATGCCGCGCACGTGCGTTTTGTTTTGCACGTCATGCAAAAATAATTAAAAAGGGAATGCAACACGAGGACTTCCCAGGAGGTCACCCATCCTAGTACTACTCTCGCCCAAGCACGCTTAACTTCGGAGTTCTCATGGGATCCGGTACTTTAGTGCTGGTATGATCGCATCCGACATGTTACCCCCGTCTTCGTCCCTTATGCTTGCCCCTCCCAGCTCCACTACACACACGGTTGCACTTTGCTTTGCCCGCCGCTACACGCGTGAATCATGAGCAACGAGCTAAAACTTACCGCAAACGTGCAAAATAATGAAACGTGGTAAATATATGCCGCGCACGTGCGTTTTGTTTTGCACGTCATGCAAAAATAATTAAAAAGGGAATGCAACACGAGGACTTCCCAAGAGGTCACCCATCCTAGTACTACTCTCGCCCAAGCACGCTTAACTTCGGAGTTCTGATGGGATCCGGTGCTTTAGTGCTGGTATGATCACATCCGACATGTTACCCCCGTCTTCGTCCCTTATGCTTGCCCCTCCCAGCTCCACTACACACACGGTTGCACTTTGCTTTGCCCGCCGCTACACGCGTGAATCATGAGCAACGAGCTAAAACTTAGCGCAAGCGTGCAAAATAATGAAACGTGGTAAATATATGCCGCGCACGTGCGTTTTGTTTTGTACGTCATGAAAAAATAATTAAAAAGGGAATGCAACACGAGGACTTCCCAGGAGGTCACCCATCCTAGTACTACTCTCGCCCAAGCACGCTTAACTTCGGAGTTCTGATGGGATCCGGTGCTTTAGTGCTGGTATGATCGCATCCGACATGTTACCCCCGTCTTCGTCCCTTATGCTTGCCCCTCCCAGCTCCACTACACACACGGTTGCACTTTGCTTTGCCCGCCGCTACACGCGTGAATCATGAGCAACGAGCTAAAACTTACCGCAAACGTGCAAAATAATGAAACATGGTAAATATATGCCGCGCAAAAATAATGAAACATGGTAAATATATACGTGCGTTTTGTTTTGCACGTCACGCAAAAATAATTAAAAAGGGAATGCAACAGGAGGACTTCCCAGGAGGTCACCCATCCTAGTACTACTCTCGCCCAAGCACGCTTAACTTCGGAGTTCTGATGGGATCCGGTGCTTTAGTGCTGGTATGATCGCATCCGACATGTTACCCCCGTCTTTGTCCCTTATGCTTGCCCCTCCCAGCTCCACTACACACACGGTTGCACTTTGCTTTGCCCGCCGCTACACGCGTGAATCATGAGCAACGAGCTAAAACTTACCGCAAACGTGCAAAATAATGAAACATGGTAAATATATGCCGCGCAAAAATAATGAAACATGGTAAATATATACGTGCGTTTTGTTTTGCACGTCACGCAAAAATAATTAAAAAGGGAATGCAACAGGAGGACTTCCCAGGAGGTCACCCATCCTAGTACTACTCTCGCCCAAGCACGCTTAACTTCGGAGTTCTGATGGGATACGGTGCTTTAGTGCTGGTATGATCGCATCCGACATGTTACCCCCGTCTTCGTCCCTTATGCTTGCCCCTCCCAGCTCCACTACACACACGGTTGCACTTTGCTTTGCCCGCCGCTACACGCGTGAATCATGAGCAACGAGCTAAAACTTACCGCAAACGTGCAAAATAATGAAACATGGTAAATATATGCCGCGCACGTGCGTTTTGTTTTGCACGTCACGCAAAAATAATTAAAAAGGGAATGCAACAGGAGGACTTCCCAGGAGGTCACCCATCCTAGTACTACTCTCGCCCAAGCACGCTTAACTTCGGAGTTCTGATGGGATCCGGTGCTTTAGTGCTGGTATGATCGCATCCGACATGTTACCCCCGTCTTCGTCCCTTATGCTTGCCCCTCCCAGCTCCACTACACACACGGTTGCACTTTGCTTTGCCCGCCGCTACACGCGTGAATCATGAGCAACGAGCTAAAACTTACCGCAAACGTGCAAAATAATGAAACGTGGTAAATATATGCCGCGCACGTGCGTTTTGTTTTGCACGTCACGCAAAAATAATTAAAAAGGGAATGCAACACGAGGACTTCCCAGGAGGTCACCCATCCTAGTACTACTCTCGCCCAAGCACGCTTAACTTCGGAGTTCTGATGGGATCCGATGCTTTAGTGCTGGTATGATCGCATCCGACATGTTACCCCCGTCTTCGTCCCTTATGCTTGCCCCTCCCAGCTCCACTACACACACGGTTGCACTTTGCTTTGCCCGCCGCTACACACGTGAATCATGAGCAACGAGCTAAAACTTACCGCAAACGTGCAAAATAATGAAACGTGGTAAATATATGCCGCGCACGTGCGTTTTGTTTTGCACGTCACGCAAAAATAATTAAAAAGGGAATGCAACACGAGGACTTCCCAGGAGGTCACCCATCCTCCTAGTAGTACTCTCGCCCAAGAACGCTTAACTTCGGAGTTCTGATGGGATCCGGTGCTTTAGTGCTGGTATGATCCAATCCGACATGTTACCCCCGTCTTCGTCCCTTATGCTTGCCCCTCCCAGCTCCACTACACACACGGTTGCACTTTGCTTTGCCCGCCGCTACACGCGTGAATCATGAGCAACGAGCTAAAACTTACCGCAAACGTGCAAAATAATGAAACGTGGTAAATATATGCCGCGCACGTGCGTTTTGTTTTGCACGTCACGCAAAAATAATTAAAAAGGGAATGCAACACGAGGACTTCCCAGGAGGTCACCCATCCTAGTACTACTCTCGCCCAAGCACGCTTAACTTCGGAGTTCTGATGGGATCCGGTGCTTTAGTGCTGGTATGATCGCATCCGACATGTTACCCCCGTCTTCGTCCCTTACGCTTGCCCCTCCCAGCCCCACTACACACACGGTTGCACTTTGCTTTGCCCGCCGCTACACGCGTGAATCATGAGCAACGAGCTAAAACTTACCGCAAGCGTGCAAAATAATGAAACGTGGTAAATATATGCCGCGCACGTGCGTTTTGTTTTGCACGTCACGCAAAAATAATTAAAAAGGGAATGCAACACGAGGACTTCCCAGGAGGTCACCCATCATAGTACTGCTCTCGCCCAAGCACGCTTAACTTCGAAGTTCTGATGGGATCCGGTGCTTTAGTGCTGGTATGATCGCATCCGACATGTTACCCCCGTCTTCGTCCCTTATGCTTGCCCCTCCCAGCTCCACTACACACACGGTTGCACTTTGCTTTGCCCGCCGCTACACGCGTAAATCATGAGCAACGAGCTAAAACTTACCGCAAACGTGCAAAATAATGAAACGTGGTAAATATATGCCGCGCACGTGCGTTTTGTTTTGCACGTCACGCAAAAATAATTAAAAAGGGAATGCAACACGAGGACTTCCCAAGAGGTCACCCATCCTAGTACTACTCTCGCCCAAGCATGCTTAACTTCGGAGTTCTGATGGGATCCGGTGCTTTAGTGCTGGTATGATCGCATCCGACATGTTACCCCCGTCTCCGTCCCTTATGCTTGCCCCTCCCAGCTCCACTACACACACGATTGCACTTTGCTTTGCCCGCCGCTACACGCGTGAATCATGAGCAACGAGCTAAAACTTACCGCAAACGTGCAAAATAATGAAACGTGGTAAATATATGCCGCGCACGTGCGTTTTGTTTTGCACGTCACACCCATCCTAGTACTACTCTCGCCCAAGCACGCTTAACTTCGGAGTTCTGATGGGATCCGGTGCTTTAGTGCTGGTATGATCCAATCCGACATGTTACCCCCGTCTTCGTCCCTTATGCTTGCCCCTCCCAGCTCCACTACACACACGGTTGCACTTTGCTTTGCCCGCCGCTACACGCGTGAATCATGAGCAACGAGCTAAATTTACCGCAAACGTGCAAAATAATGAAACATGGTAAATATATGCCGCGCACGTGCGTTTTGTTTTGCACGTCACGCAAAAATAATTAAAAAGGGAATGCAACACAAGTTCTGATGGGATCCGGTGCTTTACTGCTGGTATGATCCAATCCGACATGTTACTCCCGTCTTCGTCCCTTATGCTTGCCCCTCCCAGCTCCACTACACACACGGTTGCACTTTGCTTTGCCCGCCGCTACACGCGTGAATCATGAGCAACGAGCTAAAACTTACCGCAAACGTGCAAAATAATGAAACGTGGTAAATATATGCCGCGCACGTGCGTTTTGTTTTGCACGTCACGCAAAAATAATTAAAAAGGGAATGCAACACGAGGACTTCCCAGGAGGTCACCCATCCTAGTCCTACTCTCGCCCAAGCACGCTTAACTTCGGAGTTCTGATGGGATCCGGTGCTTTAGTGCTGGTATGATCGCATCCGACATGTTACCCCCGTCTTCGTCCCTTATGCTTGCCCCTCCCAGCTTCACTACACACACGGTTGCACTTTGCTTTGCCCGCCGCTACACGCGTGAATCATGAGCAACGAGCTAAAACTTACCGCAAACGTGGAAAATAATGAAACGTGGTAAATATATGCCGCGCACGTGCGTTTTGTTTTGCACGTCACGCAAAAATAATTAAAAAGGGAATGCAACACGAGG
The DNA here is from genome assembly GCA_034509565.1 of Triticum monococcum. Taxonomy (NCBI): domain Eukaryota; kingdom Viridiplantae; phylum Streptophyta; class Magnoliopsida; order Poales; family Poaceae; genus Triticum; species Triticum monococcum. Next base: position 36,315,301 of record CM067841.1, on the reverse strand, counting down.
ACTTCCCAAGAGGTCACCCATCCTAGTACTACTCTCGCCCAAGCACGCTTAACTTCGGAGTTCTGATGGGATCCGGTGCTTTAGTGCTGGTATGATCGCATCCGACATGTTACCCCCGTCTTCGTCCCTTATGCTTGCCCCTCCCAGCTCCACTACACACACGGTTGCACTTTGCTTTGCCCGCCGCTACACGCGTGAATCATGAGCAACGAGCTAAAACTTACCGCAAGCGTGCAAAATAATGAAACGTGGTAAATATATGCCGCGCACGTGCGTTTTGTTTTGTACGTCACGAAAAAATAATTAAAAAGAGAATGCAACACGAGGACTTCCCAGGAGGTCACCCATCCTAGTACTACTCTCGCCCAAGCACGCTTAACTTCGGAGTTCTGATGGGATCCGGTGCTTTAGTGCTGGTATGATCGCATCCGACATGTTACCCCCGTCTTCGTCCCTTATGCTTGCCCCTCCCAGCTCCACTACACACACGGTTGCACTTTGCTTTGCCCGCCGCTACACGCGTGAATCATGAGCAACGAGCTAAAACTTACCGCAAATGTGCAAAATAATGAAACATGGTAAATATATGCCGCGCACGTGCGTTTTGTTTTGCACGTCACGCAAAAATAATTAAAAAGGGAATGCAACAGGAGGACTTCCCAGGAGGTCACCCATCCTAGTACTACTCTCGCCCAAGCACGGTTAACTTCGAAGTTCTGATGGGATCCGGTGCTTTAGTGCTGGTATGATCGCATCCGACATGTTACCCCCGTCTTCGTCCCTTATGCTTGCCCCTCCCAGCTCCACTACACACACGGTTGCACTTTGCTTTGCCCGCCGCTACACGCGTGAATCATGAGCAACGAGCTAAAACTTACCGCAAACGTGCAAAATAATGAAACATGGTAAATATATGCCGCGCACGTGCGTTTTGTTTTGCACGTCACGCAAAAATAATTAAAAAGGGAATGCAACACGAGGACTTCCCAGGAGGTCACCCATCCTAGTACTACTCTCGCCCAAGCACGCTTAACTTCGGAGTTCTGATGGGATCCGGTGCTTTAGTGCTGGTATGATCGCATCCGACACGTTACCCCCGTCTTCGTCCCTTATGCTTGCCCCTCCCAGCTCCACTACACACACGGTTGCACTTTGCTTTGCCCGCCGCTACACACGTGAATCATGAGCAACGAGCTAAAACTTACCGCAAACGTGCAAAATAATGAAACGTGGTAAATATATGCCGCGCACGTGCGTTTTGTTTTGCACGTCACGCAAAAATAATTAAAAAGGGAATGCAACACGAGGACTTCCCAGGAGGTCACCCATCCTCCTAGTAGTACTCTCGCCCAAGAACGCTTAACTTCGGAGTTCTGATGGGATCCGGTGCTTTAGTGCTGGTATGATCCAATCCGACATGTTACCCCCGTCTTCGTCCCTTATGCTTGCCCCTCCCAGCTCCACTACACACACGGTTGCACTTTGCTTTGCCCGCCGCTACACGCGTGAATCATGAGCAACGAGCTAAAACTTACCGCAAACGTGCAAAATAATGAAACGTGGTAAATATATGCCGCGCACGTGCGTTTTGTTTTGCACGTCACGCAAAAATAATTAAAAAGGGAATGCAACACGAGGACTTCCCAGGAGGTCACCCATCCTAGTCCTACTCTCGCCCAAGCACGCTTAACTTCGGAGTTCTGATGGGATCCGGTGCTTTAGTGCTGGTATGATCACATCCGACATGTTACCCCCGTCTTCGTCCCTTATGCTTGCCCCTCCCAGCTTCACTACACACACGGTTGCACTTTGCTTTGCCCGCCGCTACACGCGTGAATCATGAGCAACGAGCTAAAACTTACCGCAAACGTGCAAAATAATGAAACGTGGTAAATATATGCCGCGCACGTGCGTTTTGTTTTGCACGTCACGCAAAAATAATTAAAAAGGGAATGCAACACGAGGACTTCCAAGGAGGTCACCCATCCTAGTCCTACTCTCGCCCAAGCACGCTTAACTTCGGAGTTCTGATGGGATCCGGTGCTTTAGTGCTGGTATGATCGCATCCGACATGTTACCCCCGTCTTCGTCCTTTATGCTTGCCCCTCCCAGCTCCACTACACACACGGTTGCACTTTGCTTTGCCCGCCGCTACACGCGTGAGTCATGAGCAACGAGCTAAAACTTACCGCAAACGTGCAAAATAATGAAACGTGGTAAATATATGCCGCGCACGTGCGTTTTGTTTTGCACGTCACGCAAAAATAATTAAAAAGGGAATGCAACACGAGGACTTCCCAGGAGGTCACCCATCCTAGTACTACTCTCGCCCAAGCACGCTTAACTTCGGAGTTCTGATGGGATCCGGTGCTTTAGTGCTGGTATGATCGCATCCAACATGTTACCCCCGTCTTCGTCCCTTATGCTTGCCCCTCCCAGCTCCACTACACACACGGTTGCACTTCGCTTTGCCCGCCGCTACACGCGTGAATCATGAGCAACGAGCTAAAACTTACCGCAAACGTGCAAAATAATGAAACGTGGTAAATATATGCCGCGCACGTGCGTTTTGTTTTGCACGTCACGCAAAAACAATTAAAAAGGGAATGCAACACGAGGACTTCCCAGGAGGTCACCCATCCTAGTACTACTCTCGCCCAAGCACGCTTAACTTCGGAGTTCTGATGGGATCCGGTGCTTTAGTGCTGGTATGATCGCATCCAACATGTTACCCCCGTCTTCGTCCCTTATGCTTGCCCCTCCCAGCTCCACTACACACACGGTTGCACTTTGCTTTGCCCGCCGCTACACGCGTGAATCATGAGCAACGAGCTAAAACTTACCGCAAACGTGCAAAATAATGAAACGTGGTAAATATATGCCGCGCACGTGCGTTTTGTTTTGCACGTCACGCAAAAATAATTAAAAAGGGAATGCAACACGAGGACTTCCCAGGAGGTCACCCATCCTAGTACTACTCTCGCCCAAGCACGCTTAACTTCGGAGTTCTGATGGGATCCGGTGCTTTAGTGCTGGTATGATCGCATCCGACATGTTACCCCCGTCTTCGTCCCTTATGCTTGCCCCTCCCAGCTCCACTACACACACGGTTGCACTTTGCTTTGCCCGCCGCTACACGCGTGAATCATGAGCAACGAGCTAAAACTTACCGCAAACGTGCAAAATAATGAAACGTGGTAAATATATGCCGCGCACGTGCGTTTTGTTTTGCACGTCACGCAAAAATAATTAAAAAGGGAATGCAACACGAGAACTTCCCAGGAGGTCACCCATCCTAGTACTACTCTCGCCCAAGCACGCTTAACTTCGGAGTTTTTATGGGATCCGGTGCTTTAGTGCTGGTATGATCGCATCCAACATGTTACCCCCGTCTTCGTCCCTTATGCTTGCCCCTCCCAGCTCCACTACACACACGGTTGCACTTTGCTTTGCCCGCCGCTACACGCGTGAATCATGAGCAACGAGCTAAAACTTACCACAAACGTGCAAAATAATGAAACGTGGTAAATATATGCCGCGCACGTGCGTTTTGTTTTGCACGTCACGCAAAAATAATTAAAAAGGGAATGCAACACGAGGACTTCCCAGGAGGTCACCCATCCTAGTACTACTCTCGCCCAAGCACGCTTAACTTCGGAGTTCTGATGGGATCCGGTGCTTTAGTGCTGGTATGATCGCATCCGACATGTTACCCCCGTCTTCGTCCCTTATGCTTGCCCCTCCCAGCTCCACTACACACACGGTTGCACTTTGCTTTGCCCGCCGCTGCACGCGCGAATCATGAGCAACGAGCTAAAACTTACCGCAAACGTGCAAAATAATGAAACGTGCTAAATATATGCCACGCACGTGCGTTTTGTTTTGCACGTCACGCAAAAAAAATTAAAAAGGGAATGCAACACGAGGACTTCCCAGGAGGTCACCCATCCTAGTACTACTCTCGCCCAAGCATGCTCAACTTCGGAGTTCTGATGGGATCCGGTGCTTTAGTGCTGGTATGATCGCATCCGACATGTTACCCCCGTCTTCGTCCCTTATGATTGCCCCTCCCAGCTCCACTACACACACGGTTGCACTTTGCTTTGCCCGCTGCTACACGCGTGAATCATGAGCAACGAGCTAAAACTTACCGCAAACGTGCAAAATAATGAAACATGGTAAATATATGTCGCGCACGTGCGTTTTGTTTTGCACGTCACGCAAAAATAATTAAAAAGGGAATGCAACACGAGGACTTCCCAGGAGGTCACCCATCCTAGTACTACTCTCGCCCAAGCACGCTTAACTTCGGAGTTCTGATGGGATCCGGTGCTTTAGTGCTGGTATGATCCAATCCGACATGTTACCCCCGTCTTCGTCCCTTATGCTTGCCCCTCCCAGCTCCACTACACACACGGTTGCACTTTGCTTTGCCCGCCGCTACACGCGTGAATCATGAGCAACGAGCTAAAACTTACCGCAAACGTGCAAAATAGTGAAACGTGGTAAATATATGCCGCGCACGTGCGTTTTGTTTTGCACGTCACGCAAAAATAATTAAAAAGGGAATGCAACACAAGTTCTGATGGGATCCGGTGCTTTAGTGCTGGTATGATCCAATCCGACATGTTACCCCCGTCTTCGTCCCTTATGCTTGCCCCTCCCAGCTCCACTACACACACGGTTGCACTTTGCTTTGCCCGCCGCTACACGCGTGAATCATGAGCAACGAGCTAAAACTTACCGCAAACGTGCAAAATAATGAAACGTGGTAAATATATGCCGCGCACGTGCGTTTTGTTTTGCACGTCCCGCAAAAATAATTAAAAAGAGAATGCAACACGAGGACTTCCCAGGAGGTCACCCATCCTAGTCCTACTCTCGCCCAAGCACGCTTAACTTCGGAGTTCTGATGGGATCCGGTGCTTTAGTGCTGGTATGATCGCATCCGACATGTTACCCCCGTCTTCGTCCCTTATGCTTGCCCCTCCCAGCTTCACTACACACACGGTTGCACTTTGCTTTGCCCGCCGCTACACGCGTGAATCATGAGCAACGAGCTAAAACTTACCGCAAACGTGCAAAATAATGAAACGTGGTAAATATATGCCGCGCACGTGCGTTTTGTTTTGCACGTCACGCAAAAATAATTAAAAAGGGAATGCAACACGAGGACTTCCCAGGAGGTCACCCATCCTAGTCCTACTCTCGCCCAAGCACGCTTAACTTCGGAGTTCTGATGGGATCCGGTGCTTTAGTGCTGGTATGATCGCATCCGACATGTTACCCCCGTCTTCGTCCTTTATGCTTGCCCCTCCCAGCTCCACTACACACACGGTTGCACTTTGCTTTGCCCGCCGCTACACGCGTGAATCATGAGCAACGAGCTAAAACTTACCGCAAACGTGCAAAATAATGAAACGTGGTAAATATATGCCGCGCACGTGCGTTTTGTTTTGCACGTCACGCAAAAATAATTAAAAAGGGAATGCAACACGAGGACTTCCCAGGAGGTCACCCATCCTAGTACTACTCTCGCCCAAGCACGCTTAACTTCAAAGTTCTGATGGGATCCGGTGCTTTAGTGCTGGTATGATCGCATCCAACATGTTACCCCCGTCTTCGTCCCTTATGCATGCCCCTCCCAGCTCCACTACACACACGGTTGCACTTCGCTTTGCCCGCCGCTACACGCGTGAATCATGAGCAACGAGCTAAAACTTACCGCAAACGTGCAAAATAATGAAACGTGGTAAATATATGCCGCGCACGTGCGTTTTGTGTTGCACGTCATGCAAAAATAATTAAAAAGGGAATGCAACACGAGGACTTCCCAGGAGGTCACCCATCCTAGTACTACTCTCGCCCAAGCACGCTTAACTTCGGAGTTCTGATGGGATCCGGTGCTTTAGTGCTGGTATGATCGCATCCGACATGTTACCCCCGTCTTCGTCCCTTATGCTTGCCCCTCCCAGCTCCACTACACACACGGTTGCACTTTGCTTTGCCCACCGCTACACGCGTGAATCATGAGCAACGAGCTAAAACTTACCGCAAACGTGCAAAATAATGAAACATGGTAAATATATGCCGCGCACGTGCGTTTTGTTTTGCACGTCACGCAAAAATAATTAAAAAGGGAATGCAACACGAGGACTTCCCAGGAGGTCACCCATCCTAGTACTACTCTCGCCCAAGCACGCTTAACTTCGGAGTTCTGATGGGATCCGGTGCTTTAGTGCTGGTATGATCGCATCCAACATGTTACCCCCGTCTTCGTCCCTGATGCTTGCCCCTCCCAGCTCCACTACACACACGGTTGCACTTTGCTTTGCCCGCCGCTGCACGCGCGAATCATGAGCAACGAGCTAAAACTTACCGCAAACGTGCAAAATAATGAAACGTGCTAAATATATGCCACGCACGTGCGTTTTGTTTTGCACGTCACGCAAAAAAAATTAAAAAGGGAATGCAACACGAGGACTTCCCAGGAGGTCACCCATCCTAGTACTACTCTCGCCCAAGCACGCTTAACTTCGGAGTTCTGATGGGATCCGGTGCTTTAGTGCTGGTATGATCGCATCCAACATGTTACCCCCGTCTTCGTCCCTTATGCTTGCCCCTCCCAGCTCCACTACACACACGGTTGCACTTTGCTTTGCCCGCCGCTACACGCGTGAATCATGAGCAACGAGCTAAAACTTACCACAAACGTGCAAAATAATGAAACGTGGTAAATATATGCCGCGCACGTGCGTTTTGTTTTGCACGTCACGCAAAAATAATTAAAAAGGGAATGCAACACGAGGACTTCCCAGGAGGTCACCCATCCTAGTACTACTCTCGCCCAAGCACGCTTAACTTCGGAGTTCTGATGAGATCCGGTGCTTTAGTGCTGGTATGATCGCATCCGACATGTTACCCCCGTCTTCGTCCCTTATGCTTGCCCCTCCCAGCTCCACTACACACACGGTTGCACTTTGCTTTGCCCGCCGCTGCACGCGCGAATCATGAGCAACGAGCTAAAACTTACCGCAAACGTGCAAAATAATGAAACGTGGTAAATATATGCCGCGCACGTGCGTTTTGTTTTGCACGTCACGCAAAAATAATTAAAAAGGGAATGCAACACGAGGACTTCCCAGGAGGTCACCCATCCTAGTCCTAATCTCGCCCAAGCACGCTTAACTTCGGAGTTCTGATGGGATCCGGTGCTTTAGTGCTGGTATGATCGCATCCGACATGTTACCCCCGTCTTCGTCCTTTATGCTTGCCCCTCCCAGCTCCACTACACACACGGTTGCACTTTGCTTTGCCCGCCGCTACACGCGTGAATCATGAGCAACGAGCTAAAACTTACCGCAAACGTGCAAAATAATGAAACGTGGTAAATATATGCCGCGCACGTGCGTTTTGTTTTGCACGTCACGCAAAAATAATTAAAAAGGGAATGCAACACGAGGACTTCCCAGGAGGTCACCCATCCTAGTACTACTCTCGCCCAAGCACGCTTAACTTCAAAGTTCTGATGGGATCCGGTGCTTTAGTGCTGGTATGATCGCATCCAACATGTTACCCCCGTCTTCGTCCCTTATGCTTGCCCCTCCCAGCTCCACTACACACACGGTTGCACTTTGCTTTGCCCGCCGCTACACGCGTGAATCATGAGCAACGAGCTAAAACTTACCGCAAACGTGCAAAATAATGAAACGTGGTAAATATATGCCGCGCACGTGCGTTTTGTTTTGCACGTCATGCAAAAATAATTAAAAAGGGAATGCAACACGAGGACTTCCCAGGAGGTCACCCATCCTAGTACTACTCTCGCCCAAGCACGCTTAACTTCGGAGTTCTGATGGGATCCGGTGCTTTAGTGCTGGTATGATCGCATCCGACATGTTACCCCCGTCTTCGTCCCTTATGCTTGCCCCTCCCAGCTCCACTACACACACGGTTGCACTTTGCTTTGCCCACCGCTACACGCGTGAATCATGAGCAACGAGCTAAAACTTACCACAAACGTGCAAAATAATGAAACGTGGTAAATATATGCCGCGCACGTGCGTTTTGTTTTGCACGTCACGCAAAAATAATTAAAAAGGGAATGCAACACGAGGACTTCCCAGGAGGTCACCCATCCTAGTACTACTCTCGCCCAAGCACGCTTAACTTCGGAGTTCTGATGGGATCCGGTGCTTTAGTGCTGGTATGATCGCATCCGACATGTTACCCCCGTCTTCGTCCCTTATGCTTGCCCCTCCCAGCTCCACTACACACACGGTTGCACTTTGCTTTGCCCGCCGCTGCACGCGCGAATCATGAGCAACGAGCTAAAACTTACCGCAAATGTGCAAAATAATGAAACGTGCTAAATATATGCCACGCACGTGCGTTTTGTTTTGCACGTCACGCAAAAAAAATTAAAAAGGGAATGCAACACGAGGACTTCCCAGGAGGTCACCCATCCTAGTACTACTCTCGCCCAAGCATGCTTAACTTCGGAGTTCTGATGGGATCCGGTGCTTTAGTGCTGGTATGATCGCATCCGACATGTTACCCCCGTCTTCGTCCCTTATGCTTGCCCCTCCCAGCTCCACTACACACACGGTTGCACTTTGCTTTGCCCGCTGCTACACGCGTGAATCATGAGCAACGAGCTAAAACTTACCGCAAACGTGCAAAATAATGAAACGTGGTAAATATATGTCGCGCACGTGCGTTTTGTTTTGCACGTCACGCAAAAATAATTAAAAAGGGAATGCAACACGAGGACTTCCCAGGAGGTCACCCATCCTAGTACTACTCTCGCCCAAGCACGCTTAACTTCGGAGTTCTGATGGGATCCGGTGCTTTAGTGCTGGTATGATCGCATCCGACATGTTACCCCCGTCTTCGTCCCTGATGCTTGCCCCTCCCAGCTCCACTACACACACGGTTGCACTTTGCTTTGCCCGCCGCTACACGCGTGAATCATGAGCAACGAGCTAAAACTTACCGCAAGCGTGCAAAATAATGAAACGTGGTAAATATATGCCGCGCACGTGCGTTTTGTTTTGCACGTCACGCAAAAATAATTAAAAAGGGAATGCAACACGAGGACTTCCCAGGAGGTCACCCATCCTCCTAGTAGTACTCTCGCCCAAGCACGCTTAACTTCGGAGTTCTGATGGGATCCGGTGATTTAGTGCTGGTATGATCGCATCCGACATGTTACCCCCGTCTTCGTCCCTTATGCTTGCCCCTCCCAGCTCCACTACACACACGGTTGCACTTTGCTTTGCCCGCCGCTACACGCGTGAATCATGAGCAACGAGCTAAAACTTACCGCAAGCGTGCAAAATAATGAAACGTGGTAAATATATGCCGCGCACGTGCGTTTTGTTTTGCACGTCACGCAAAAATAATTAAAAAGGGAATGCAACACGAGGACTTCCCAGGAGGTCACCCATCCTAGTACTACTCTCGCCCAAGCACGCTTAACTTCGGAGTTCTGATGGGATCCGGTGCTTTAGTGCTGGTATGATCGCATCCGACATGTTACCCCCGTCTTCGTCCCTTACGCTTGCCCCTCCCAGCTCCACTACACACACGGTTGCACTTTGCTTTGCCCGCCGCTACACGCGTGAATCATGAGCAACGAGCTAAAACTTACCGCAAGCGTGCAAAATAATGAAACGTGGTAAATATATGCCGCGCACGTGCGTTTTGTTTTGCACGTCACGCAAAAATAATTAAAAAGGGAATGCAACACGAGGACTTCCCAGGAGGTCACCCATCATAGTACTGCTCTCGCCCAAGCACGCTTAACTTCGGAGTTCTGATGGGATCCGGTGCTTTAGTGCTGGTATGATCGCATCCGACATGTTACCCCCGTCTTCGTCCCTTATGCTTGCCCCTCCCAGCTCCACTACACACACGGTTGCACTTTGCTTTGCCCGCCGCTACACGCGTGAATCATGAGCAACGAGCTAAAACTTACCGCAAACGTGCAAAATAATGAAACGTGCTAAATATATGCCGCGCACGTGCGTTTTGTTTTGCACGTCACGCAAAAATAATTAAAAAGGGAATGCAACACGAGGACTTCCCAAGAGGTCACCCATCCTAGTACTACTCTCGCCCAAGCATGCTTAACTTCGGAGTTCTGATGGGATCCGGTGCTTTAGTGCTGGTATGATCGCATCCGACATGTTACCCCCGTCTCCGTCCCTTATGCTTGCCCCTCCCAGCTCCACTACACACACGGTTGCACTTTGCTTTGCCCGCCGCTACACGCGTGAATCATGAGCAACGAGCTAAAACTTACCGCAAACGTGCAAAATAACGAAACGTGGTAAATATATGCCGCGCACATGCGTTTTGTTTTGCACGTCACACCCATCCTAGTACTACTCTCGCCCAAGCACGCTTAACTTCGGAGTTCTGATGGGATCCGGTGCTTTAGTGCTGGTATGATCCAATCCGACATGTTACCCCCGTCTTCGTCCCTTATGCTTGCCCCTCCCAGCTCCACTACACACACAGTTGCACTTTGCTTTGCCCGCCGCTACACGCGTGAATCATGAGCAACGAGCTAAAACTTACCGCAAACGTGCAAAATAATGAAACGTGGTAAATATATGCCGCGCACGTGCGTTTTGTTTTGCACGTCACGCAAAAATAATTAAAAAGGAATGCAACACGAGGACTTCCCAGGAGGTCACCCATCCTAGTACTACTCTCGCCCAAGCACGCTTAACTTCGGAGTTCTGATGGGATCCGGTGCTTTAGTGCTGGTATGATCGCATCCGACATGTTACCCCCGTCTTCGTCCCTTATGCTTGCCCCTCCCAGCTCCACTACACACACGGTTGCACTTTGCTTTGCCCGCCGCTACACGCGTGAATCATGAGCAACGAGCTAAAACTTACCGCAAACGTGCAAAATAATGAAACGTGGTAAATATATGCCGCGCACGTGCGTTTTGTTTTGCACGTCACGCAAAAATAATTAAAAAGGGAATGCAACACGAGGACTTCCCAGGAGGTCACCCATCCTAGTACTACTCTCGCCCAAGCACGCTTAACTTCGGAGTTCTGATGGGATCCGGTGCTTTAGTGCTGGTATGATCGCATCCGACATGTTACCCCCGTCTTCGTCCCTTATGCTTGCCCCTCCCAGCTCCACTACACACACGGTTGCACTTTGCTTTGCCCGCCGCTACACGCGTGAATCATGAGCAACGAGCTAAAACTTACCGCAAACGTGCAAAATAATGAAACGTGGTAAATATATGCCGCGCACGTGCGTTTTGTTTTGCACGTCACGCAAAAATAATTAAAAAGGGAATGCAACACGAGGACTTCCCAGGAGGTCACCCATCCTAGTACTACTCTCGCCCAAGCACGCTTAACTTCGGAGTTCTGATGGGATCCGATGCTTTAGTGCTGGTATGATCGCATCCGACATGTTACCCCCGTCTTCGTCCCTTATGCTTGCCCCTCCCAGCTCCACTACACACACGGTTGCACTTTGCTTTGCCCGCCGCTACACGCGTGAATCATGAGCAACGAGCTAAAACTTACCGCAAACGTGCAAAATAATGAAACGTGGTAAATATATGCCGCGCAAATGCGTTTTGTTTTGCACGTCACGCAAAAATAATTAAAAAGGGAATGCAACACGAGGACTTCCCAAGAGGTCACCCATCCTAGTACTACTCTCGCCCAAGCATGCTTAACTTCCGAGTTCTGATGGGATCCGGTGCTTTAGTGCTGGTATGATCGCATCCGACATGTTACCCCCGTCTCCGTCCCTTATGCTTGCCCCTCCCAGCTCCACTACACACACGGTTGCACTTTGCTTTGCCCGCCGCTACACGCGTGAATCATGAGCAACGAGCTAAAACTTACCGCAAACGTGCAAAATAACGAAACGTGGTAAATATATGCCGCGCACATGCGTTTTGTTTTGCACGTCACACCCATCCCAGTACTACTCTCGCCCAAGCACGCTTAACTTCGGAGTTCTGATGGGATCCGGTGCTTTAGTGCTGGTATGATCCAATCCGACATGTTACCCCCGTCTTCGTCCCTTATGCTTGCCCCTCCCAGCTCCACTACACACACGGTTGCACTTTGCTTTGCCCGCCGCTACACGCGTGAATCATGAGCAACGAGCTAAAACTTACCGCAAACGTGCAAAATAATGAAACGTGGTAAATATATGCCGCGCACGTGCGTTTTGTTTTGCATGTCACGCAAAAATAATTAAAAAGGGAATGCAACACGAGGACTTCCCAGGAGGTCACCCATCCTAGTACTACTCTCGCCCAAGCACGCTTAACTTCGGAGTTCTGATGGGATCCGGTGCTTTAGTGCTGGTATGATCCAATCCAACATGTTACCCCCGTCTTCGTCCCTTATGCTTGCCCCTCCCAGCTCCACTACACACACGGTTGCACTTTGCTTTGCCCGCCGCTACACGCGTGAATCATGAGCAACGAGCTAAAACTTACCGCAAACGTGCAAAATAATGAAACGTGGTAAATATATGCCGCGCACGTGCGTTTTGTTTTGCACGTCACGCAAAAATAATTAAAAAGGGAATGCAACACGAGGACTTCCCAGGAGGTCACCCATCCTAGTACTACTCTCGCCCAAGCACGCTTAACTTCGGAGTTCTGATGGGATCCGGTGCTTTAGTGCTGGTATGATCGCATCTGACATGTTACCCCCGTCTTCGTCCCTTATGCTTGCCCCTCCCAGCTCCACTACACACACGGTTGCACTTTGCTTTGCCCGCCGCTACACGCGTGAATCATGAGCAACGAGCTAAAACTTACCGCAAACGTGCAAAATAATGAAACGTGGTAAATATATGCCGCGCACGTGCGTTTTGTTTTGCACGTCACGCAAAAATAATTAAAAAGGGAATGCAACACGAGGACTTCCCAGGAGGTCACCCATCCTAGTACTACTCTCGCCCAAGCACGTTTAACTTCGGAGTTCTGATGGGATCCGGTGCTTTAGTGCTGGTATGATCGCATCCGACATGTTACCCCGTCTTCGTCCCTTATGCTTGCCCCTCCCAGCTCCACTACAGACACGGTTGCACTTTGCTTTGCCCGCCGCTGCACGCGCGAATCATGAGCAACGAGCTAAAACTTACCGCAAACGTGCAAAATAATGAAACGTGGTAAATATATGCCGTGCACGTGCGTTTTGTTTTGCACGTCACGCAAAAAAAAGTAAAAAGGGAATGCAACACGAGGACTTCCCAGGAGGTCACCCATCCTAGTACTACTCTCGCCCAAGCATGCTTAACTTCGGAGTTCTGATGGGATCCGGTGCTTTAGTGCTGGTATGATCGCATCCGACATGTTACCCCCGTCTTCGTCCCTTATGCTTGCCCCTCCCAGCTCCACTACACACACGGTTGCATTTTGCTTTGCCCGCTGCTACACGCGTGAATCATGAGCAACGAGCTAAAACTTACCGCAAACGTGCAAAATAATGAAACGTGGTAAATATATGTCGCGCACGTGCGTTTTGTTTTGCACGTCACGCAAAAATAATTAAAAAGGGAATGCAACACGAGGACTTCCCAGGAGGTCACCCATCCTAGTACTACTCTCGCCCAAGCACGCTTAACTTCGGAGTTCTGATGGGATCCGGTGCTTTAGTGCTGGTATGATCGCATCCGACATGTTACCCCCGTCTTCGTCCCTTATGCTTGCCCCTCCCAGCTCCACTACACACACGGTTGCACTTTGCTTTGCCCGCCGCTACACGCGTGAATCATGAGCAACGAGCTAAAACTTACCGCAAGCGTGCAAAATAATGAAACGTGGTAAATATATGCCGCGCACGTGCGTTTTGTTTTGCACGTCACGCAAAAATAATTAAAAAGGGAATGCAACAAGAGGACTTCCCAGGAGGTCACCCATCCTAGTACTACTCTCGCCCAAGCACGCTTAACTTCAGAGTTCTTATGGGATCCGGTGCTTTAGTGCTAGTATTCTCATCCCACATGTTACCCCCGTCTTCGTCCCTTATGCTTGCCCCTCCCAGCTCCACTACACACACGGTTGCACTTTGCTTTGCCCGCCGCTACACGCGTGAATCATGAGCAACGAGCTAAAACTTACCGCAAACGTGCAAAATAATGAAACGTGGTAAATATATGCCGCGCACGTGCGTTTTGTTTTGCACGTCACGCAAAAATAATTAAAAAGGGAATGCAACACGAGGACTTCCAGGAGGTCACCCATCCTAGTACTACTCTCGCCCAAGCACGCTTAACTTCGGAGTTCTGATGGGATCCGGTGCTTTAGTGCTGGTATGATCGCATCCGACATGTTACCCCCGTCTTCGTCCCTTATGCTTGCCCCTCCCAGCTCCACTACACACACGGTTGCACTTTGCTTTGCCCGCCGCTACACGCGTGAATCATGAGCAACGAGCTAAAACTTACCGCAAGCGTGCAAAATAATGAAACGTGGTAAATATATGCCGCGCACGTGCGTTTTGTTTTGCACGTCACACAAAAATAATTAAAAAGGGAATGCAACACGAGGACTTCCCAGGAGGTCACCCATCCTAGTACTACTCTCGCCCAAGCACGCTTAACTTCAGAGTTCTGATGGGATCCGGTGCTTTAGTGCTAGTATTCTCATCCCACATGTTACCCCCGTCTTCGTCCCTTATGCTTGCCCCTCCCAGCTCCACTACACACACGGTTGCACTTTGCTTTGCCCGCCGCTACACGCGTGAATCATGAGCAACGAGCTAAAACTTACCGCAAACGTGCAAAATAATGAAACGTGGTAAATATATGCCGCGCACGTGCACGCCACGCAAAAATAATTAAAAAGGGAATGCAACACGAGGACTTCCCAGGAGGTCACCCATCCTAGTACTACTCTCGCCCAAGCACGCTTAACTTCGGAGTTCTGATGGGATCCGGTGCTTTAGTGCTGGTATGATCGCATCCGACATGTTACCCCCGTCTTCGTCCCTTATGCTTGCCCCTCCCAGCTCCACTACACACACGGTTGCACTTTGCTTTGCCCGCCGCTACACGCGTGAATCATGAGCAACGAGCTAAAAGTTATGATGGGATCCGGTGCTTTAGTGCTGGTATGATCGCATCCAACATGTTACCCCCGTCTTCGTCCCTTATGCTTGCCCCTCCCAGCTCCACTACACACACGGTTGCACTTTGCTTTGCCCGCCGCTACACGCGTGAATCATGAGCAACGAGTTAAAACTTACCGCAAACGTGCAAAATAATGAAACGTGGTAAATATATGCCGCGCACGTGCGTTTTGTTTTGCACGTCACGCAAAAATAATAAAAAAGGGAATGCAACACGAGGACTTCCCAGGAGGTCACCCATCCTAGTACTACTCTCGCCCAAGCACACTTAACTTCAGAGTTCTGATGGGATCCGGTGCTTTAGTGCTGGTATGATCGCATCCAACAAGTTACCCCCGTCTTCGTCCCTTATGCTTTCCCCTCCCAGCTCCACTACACACACGGTTGCACTTTGCTTTGCCCGCCGCTACACGCGTGAATCATGAGCAACGAGCTAAAACTTACCGCAAACGTGCAAAATAATGAAACGTGGTAAATATATGCCGCGCACGTGCGTTTTGTTTTGCACGTCACGCAAAAATAATTAAAAAGGGAATGCAACACGAGGACTTCCCAGGAGGTCACCCATCCTAGTACTACTCTCGCCCAAACACGCTTAACTTCGGAGTTCTGATGGGATCCGGTGCTTTAGTGCTGGTATGATCGCATCCGACATGTTACCCCCGTCTTCGTCCCTTATGCTTGCCCCTCCCAGCTCCACTACACACACGGTTGCACTTTGCTTTGCCCGCCGCTACACGCGTGAATCATGAGCAACGAGCTAAAACTTACCGCAAACGTGCAAAATAATGAAACGTGGTAAATATATGCCGCGCACATGCGTTTTGTTTTGCACGTCACGCAAAAATAATTAAAAAGGGAATGCAACACGAGGACTTCCCAGGAGGTCACCCATCCTAGTACTACTCTCGCCCAAGCACGCTTAACTTCGGAGTTCTGATGGGATCCGGTGCTTTAGTGCTGGTATGATCGCATCCGACATGTTACCCCCGTCTTCGTCCCTTATGCTTGCCCCTCCCAGCTCCACTACACACACGGTTGCACTTTGCTTTGCCCGCCGCTACACGCGTGAATCATGAGCAACGAGCTAAAACTTACCGCAAACGTGCAAAATAATGAAACGTGGTAAATATATGCCGCGCACGTGCGTTTTGTTTTGCACGTCACGCAAAAATAATTAAAAAGGGAATGCAACACGAGGACTTCCCAGGAGGTCACCCATCCTAGTACTACTCTCGCCCAAGCACGCTTAACTTCGGAGTTCTGATGGGATCCAGTGCTTTAGTGCTGGTATGATCGCATCCGACATGTTACCCCCGTCTTCGTCCCTTATGCTTGCCCCTCCCAGCTCCACTACACACACGGTTGCACTTTGCTTTGCCCGCCGCTACACGCGTGAATCATGAGCAACGAGCTAAAACTTACCGCAAACGTGCAAAATAATGAAACGTGGTAAATATATGCCGCGCACGTGCGTTTTGTTTTGCACGTCACGCAAAAATAATTAAAAAGGGAATGCAACACGAGGACTTCCAGGAGGTCACCCATCCTAGTACTACTCTCGCCCAAGCACGCTTAACTTCGGAGTTCTGATGGGATCCGGTGCTTTAGTGCTGGTATGATCGCATCCGACATGTTACCCCCGTCTTCGTCCCTTATGCTTGCCCCTCCCAGCTCCACTACACACACGGTTGCACTTTGCTTTGCCCGCCGCTACACGCGTGAATCATGAGCAACGAGCTAAAACTTACCGCAAGCGTGCAAAATAATGAAACGTGGTAAATATATGCCGCGCACGTGCGTTTTGTTTTGCACGTCACACAAAAATAATTAAAAAGGGAATGCAACACGAGGACTTCCCAGGAGGTCACCCATCCTAGTACTACTCTCGCCCAAGCACGCTTAACTTCAGAGTTCTGATGGGATCCGGTGCTTTAGTGCTAGTATTCTCATCCCACATGTTACCCCCGTCTTCGTCCCTTATGCTTGCCCCTCCCAGCTCCACTACACACACGGTTGCACTTTGCTTTGCCCGCCGCTACACGCGTGAATCATGAGCAACGAGCTAAAACTTACCGCAAACGTGCAAAATAATGAAACGTGGTAAATATATGCCGCGCACGTGCGTTTTGTTTTGCACGTCACGCAAAAAAAATTAAAAAGGGAATGCAACAGGAGGACTTCCCAAGAGGTCACCCATCCTAGTACTACTCTCGCCCAAGCACGCTTAACTTCGGAGTTCTGATGGGATCCGGTGCTTTAGTGCTGGTATGATCGCATCCGACATGTTACCCCCGTCTTCGTCCCTTATGCTTGCCCCTCCCAGCTCCACTACACACTCGGTTGCACTTTGCTTTGCCCGCCGCTACACGCGTGAATCATGAGCAACGAGCTAAAACTTACCGCAAACGTGCAAAATAATGAAACGTGGTAAATATATGCCGCGCACGTGCGTTTTGTTTTGCACGTCACGCAAAAATAATTAAAAAGGAAATGCAACACGAGGACTTCCCAGGAGGTCACCCATCCTAGTACTACTCTCGCCCAAGCACGCTTAACTTCGGAGTTCTGATGGGATCCGATGCCTTAGTGCTGGTATGATCGCATCCGACATGTTACCCCCGTCTTCGTCCCTTATGCTTGCCCCTCCCAGCTCCACTACACACACGGTTGCACTTTGCTTTGCCCGCTGCTACACGCGTGAATCATGAGCAACGAGCTAAAACTTACCGCAAATGTGCAAAATAATGAAACGTGGTAAATATATGCCGCGCACGTGCGTTTTGTTTTGCACGTCACGCAAAAATAATTAAAAAGGGAATGCAACACGAGGACTTCCCAGGAGGTCACCCATCCTAGTACTACTCTCGCCCAAGCACGCTTAACTTCGGAGTTCTGATGGGATCCGGTGCTTTAGTGCTGGTATGATCGCATCCGACATGTTACCCCCGTCTTCGTCCCTTATGCTTGCCCCTCCCAGCTCCACTACACACACGGTTGCACTTTGCTTTGCCCGCCGCTACACGCGTGAATCATGAGCATCGAGCTAAAACTTACCGCAAACGTGCAAAATAATGAAACGTGGTAAATATATGCCGCGCACGTGCGTTTTGTTTTGCACGTCACGCAAAAATAATTAAAAAGGGAATGCAACACGAGGACTTCCAGGAGGTCACCCATCCTAGTACTACTCTCGCCCAAGCACACTTAACTTCAGAGTTCTGATGGGATCCGGTGCTTTAGTGCTGGTATGATCGCATCCAACATGTTACCCCCGTCTTCGTCCCTTATGCTTGCCCCTCCCAGCTCCACTACACACACGGTTGCACTTTGCTTTGCCCGCCGCTACACGCGTGAATCATGAGCAACGAGCTAAAACTTACCGCAAACGTGCAAAATAATGAAACGTGGTAAATATATGCCGCGCACGTCCGTTTTGTTTTGCACGTCACGCAAAAATAATTAAAAAGGGAATGCAACACGAGGACTTCCCAGGAGGTCACCCATCCTAGTACTACTCTCGCCCAAGCACGCTTAATTTCGGAGTTCTGATGGGATCCGGTGCTTTAGTGCTAGTATGATCGCATCCGACATGTTACCCCCGTCTCCGTCCCTTATGCTTGCCCCTCCCAGCTCCACTACACACACGGTTGCACTTTGCTTTGCCCGCCGCTACACGCGTGAATCATGAGCAACGAGCTAAAACTTACCGCAAGCGTGCAAAATAATGAAACGTGGTAAATATATGCCGCGCACGTGCGTTTTGTTTTGCACGTCACGCAAAAATAATTAAAAAGGGAATGCAACACGAGGACTTCCCAGGAGGTCACCCATCCTAGTAGTACTCTCGCCCAAGCACGCTTAACTTCAGAGTTCTGATGGGATCCGGTGCTTTAGTGCTAGTATTCTCATCCCACATGTTACCCCCGTCTTCGTCCCTTATGCTTGCCCCTTCCAGCTCCACTACACACACGGTTGCACTTTGCTTTGCCCGCCGCTACACGCGTGAATCATGAGCAACGAGCTAAAACTTACCGCAAACGTGCAAAATAATGAAACGTGGTAAATATATGCCGCGCACGTGCGTTTTGTTTTGCACGTCACGCAAAAAAAATAAAAAGGGAATGCAACACGAGGACTTCCCAGGAGGTCACCCATCCTAGTACTACTCTCGCCCAAGCACGCTTAACTTCGGAGTTCTAATGGGATCCGGTGCTTTAGTGCTGGTATGATCGCATCCGACATGTTACCCCCGTCTTCGTCCCTTATGCTTGCCCCTCCCAGCTCCACTACACACACGGTTGCACTTTGCTTTGCCCGCCGCTACACGCGTGAATCATGAGCAACGAGCTAAAACTTACCGCAAACGTGCAAAATAATGAAACGTGGTAAATATATGCCGCGCACGTGCGTTTTGTTTTGCACGTCACGCAAAAATAATTAAAAAGGGAATGCAACACGAGGACTTCCCAGGAGGTCACCCATCCTAGTACTACTCTCGCCCAAGCACGCTTAACTTCGGAGTTCTGATGGGATCCGATGCTTTAGTGCTGGTATGATCGCATCCGACATGTTACCCCCGTCTTCGTCCCTTATGCTTGCCCCTCCCAGCTCCACTACACACACGGTTGCACTTTGCTTTGCCCGCTGCTACACACGTGAATCATGAGCAACGAGCTAAAACTTACCGCAAACGTGCAAAATAATGAAACGTGGTAAATATATGCCGCGCACGTGCGTTTTGTTTTGCACGTCACGCAAAAATAATTAAAAAGGGAATGCAACACGAGGACTTCCCAGGAGGTCACCCATCATAGTACTGCTCTCGCCCAAGCACGCTTAACTTCGGAGTTCTGATGGGATCCAGTGCTTTAGTGCTGGTATGATCGCATCCGACATGTTACCCCCGTCTTCGTCCCTTATGCTTGCCGCTCCCAGCTCCACTACACACACGGTTGCACTTTGCTTTGCCCGCCGCTACACGCGTGAATCATGAGCAACGAGCTAAAACTTACCGCAAACGTGCAAAATAATGAAACGTGGTAAATATATGCCGCGCACGTGCATTTTGTTTTGCACGTCACGCAAAAAAAATTAAAAAGGATGCGATCATACCAGCACTAAAGCACCGGATCCCATCAGAACTCCGAAGTTAAGCGTGCTTGGGCGAGAGCAGTACTATGATGGGTGACCTCCTGGGAAGTCCGACATGTTACCCCCGTCTTCGTCCCTTATGCTTGCCCCTCCCAGCTCCACTACACACACGGTTGCACTTTGCTTTGCCCGCCGCTACACGCGTGAATCATGAGCAACGAGCTAAAACTTACCGCAAACGTGCAAAATAATGAAACGTGGTAAATATATGCCGCGCACGTGCGTTTTGTTTTGCACGTCATGCAAAAAAAATTAAAAAGGGAATGCAACACGAGGACTTCCCAGGAGGTCACCCATCCTAGTACTACTCTCGCCCAAGCACGCTTAACTTCGGAGTTCTAATGGGATCCGGTGCTTTAGTGCTGGTATGATCGCATCCGACATGTTACCCCCGTCTTCGTCCCTTATGCTTGCCCCTCCCAGCTCCACTACACACACGGTTGCACTTTGCTTTGCCCGCCGCTACACGCGTGAATCATGAGCAACGAGCTAAAACTTACCGCAAACGTGCAAAATAATGAAACGTGGTAAATATATGCCGCGCACGTGCGTTTTGTTTTGCACGTCACGCAAAAATAATTAAAAAGGGAATGCAACACGAGGACTTCCCAGGAGGTCACCCATCCTAGTACTACTCTCGCCCAAGCACGCTTAACTTCGGAGTTCTGATGGGATCCGATGCTTTAGTGCTGGTATGATCGCATCCGACATGTTACCCCCGTCTTCGTCCCTTATGCTTGCCCCTCCCAGCTCCACTACACACACGGTTGCACTTTGCTTTGCCCGCCGCTACACGCGTGAATCATGAGCAACGAGCTAAAACTTACCGCAAACGTGCAAAATAATGAAACGTGGTAAACATATGCCGCGCACGTGCGTTTTGTTTTGCACGTCACGCAAAAATAATTAAAAAGGGAATGCAACACGAGGACTTCCCAGGAGGTCACCCATCCTAGTACTACTCTCGCCCAAGCACGCTTAACTTCGGAGTTCTGATGGGATCCGATGCTTTAGTGCTGGTATGATCGCATCCGACATGTTACCCCCGTCTTCGTCCCTTATGCTTGCCCCTCCCAGCTCCACTACACACACGGTTGCACTTTGCTTTGCCCGCTGCTACACGCGTGAATCATGAGCAACGAGCTAAAACTTACCGCAAACGTGCAAAATAATGAAACGTGGTAAATATATGCCGCGCACGTGCGTTTTGTTTTGCACGTCACGCAAAAATAATTAAAAAGGGAATGCAACACGAGGACTTCCCAGGAGGTCACCCATCATAGTACTGCTCTCGCCCAAGCACGCTTAACTTCGGAGTTCTGATGGGATCCGGTGCTTTAGTGCTGGTATGATCGCATCCGACATGTTACCCCCGTCTTCGTCCCTTATGCTTGCCCCTCCCAGCTCCACTACACACACGGTTGCACTTTGCTTTGCCCGCTGCTACACGCGTGAATCATGAGCAACGAGCTAAAACTTACCGCAAACGTGCAAAATAATGAAACGTGGTAAATATATGCCGCGCACGTGCGTTTTGTTTTGCACGTCACGCAAAAATAATTAAAAAGGGAATGCAACACGAGGACTTCCCAGGAGGTCACCCATCATAGTACTGCTCTCGCCCAAGCACGCTTAACTTCGGAGTTCTGATGGGATCCGGTGCTTTAGTGCTGGTATGATCGCATCCGACATGTTACCCCCGTCTTCGTCCCTTATGCTTGCCCCTCCCAGCTCCACTACACACACGGTTGCACTTTGCTTTGCCCGCTGCTACACGCGTGAATCATGAGCAACGAGCTAAAACTTACCGCAAACGTGCAAAATAATGAAACGTGGTAAATATATGCCGCGCACGTGCGTTTTGTTTTGCACGTCACGCAAAAAAAATTAAAAAGGGAATGCAACACGAGGACTTCCCAGGAGGTCACCCATCCTAGTACTACTCTCGCCCAAGCACGCTTAACTTCGGAGTTCTAATGGGATCCGGTGCTTTAGTGCTGGTATGATCGCATCCGACATGTTACCCCCGTCTTCGTCCCTTATGCTTGCCCCTCCCAGCTCCACTACACACACGGTTGCACTTTGCTTTGCCCGCCGCTACACGCGTGAATCATGAGCAACGAGCTAAAACTTACCGCAAACGTGCAAAATAATGAAACGTGGTAAATATATGCCGCGCACGTGCGTTTTGTTTTGCACGTCACGCAAAAATAATTAAAAAGGGAATGCAACACGAGGACTTCCCAGGAGGTCACCCATCCTAGTACTACTCTCGCCCAAGCACGCTTAACTTCGGAGTTCTGATGGGATCCGATGCTTTAGTGCTGGTATGATCGCATCCAACATGTTACCCCCGTCTTCGTCCCTTATGCTTGCCCCTCCCAGCTCCACTACACACACGGTTGCACTTTGCTTTGCCCGCTGCTACACGCGTGAATCATGAGCAACGAGCTAAAACTTACCGCAAACGTGCAAAATAATGAAACGTGGTAAATATATGCCGCGCACGTGCGTTTTGTTTTGCACGTCACGCAAAAATAATTAAAAAGGGAATGCAACACGAGGACTTCCCAGGAGGTCACCCATCATAGTACAGCTCTCGCCCAAGCACGCTTAACTTCGGAGTTCTGATGGGATCCGGTGCTTTAGTGCTGGTATGATCGCATCCGACATGTTACCCCCGTCTTCGTCCCTTATGCTTGCCCCTCCCAGCTCCACTACACACACGGTTGCACTTCGCTTTGCCCGCTGCTACACGCGTGAATCATGAGCAACGAGCTAAAACTTACCGCAAACGTGCAAAATAATGAAACGTGGTAAATATATGCCGCGCACGTGCGTTTTGTTTTGCACGTCACGCAAAAATAATTAAAAAGGGAATGCAACACGAGGACTTCCCAGGAGGTCACCCATCATAGTACTGCTCTCGCCCAAGCACGCTTAACTTCGGAGTTCTGATGTGATCCGGTGCTTTAGTGCTGGTATGATCGCATCCGACATGTTACCCCCGTCTTTGTCCCTTATGCTTGCCCCTCCCAGCTCCACTACACACACGGTTGCACTTTGCTTTGCCCGCCGCTACACGCGTGAATCATGAGCAACGAGCTAAAACTTACCACAAACATGCAAAATAATGAAACGTGCTAAATATATGCCGCGCACGTGCGTTTTGTTTTGCACGTCACGCAAAAATAATTAAAAAGGGAATGCAACACGAGGACTTCCCAAGAGGTCACCCATCCTAGTACTACTCTCGCCCAAGCACGCTTAACTTCGGAGTTCTGATGGGATCCGATGCTTTAGTGCTGGTATGATCGCATCCGACATGTTACCCCCGTCTTCGTCCCTTATGCTTGCCCCTCCCAGCTCCACTACACACACGGTTGCACTTTGCTTTGCCCGCTGCTACACGCGTGAATCATGAGCAACGAGCTAAAACTTACCGCAAACGTGCAAAATAATGAAACGTGGTAAATATATGCCGTGCACGTGCGTTTTGTTTTGCACGTCACGCAAAAATAATTAAAAAGGGAATGCAACACGAGGACTTCCCAGGAGGTCACCCATCATAGTACTGCTCTCGCCCAAGCACGCTTAACTTCGGAGTTCTGATGGGATCCGGTGCTTTAGTGCTGGTATGATCGCATCCGACATGTTACCCCCGTCTTCGTCCCTTATGCTTGCCCCTCCCAGCTCCACTACACACACGGTTGCACTTTGCTTTGCCCGCCGCTACACGCGTGAATCATGAGCAACGAGCTAAAACTTACCGCAAACGTGCAAAATAATGAAACGTGCTAAATATATGCCGCGCACGTGCGTTTTGTTTTGCACGTCACGCAAAAATAATTAAAAAGGGAATGCAACACGAGGACTTCCCAAGAGGTCACCCATCCTAGTACTACTCTCGCCCAAGCATGCTTAACTTCGGAGTTCTGATGGGATCCGGTGCTTTAGTGCTGGTATGATCGCATCCGACATGTTACCCCCGTCTCCGTCCCTTATGCTTGCCCCTCCCAGCTCCACTACACACACGGTTGCACTTTGCTTTGCCCGCCGCTACACGCGTGAATCATGAGCAACGAGCTAAAACTTACCGCAAACGTGCAAAATAACGAAACGTGGTAAATATATGCCGCGCACATGCGTTTTGTTTTGCACGTCACACCCATCCTAGTACTACTCTCGCCCAAGCACGCTTAACTTCGGAGTTCTGATGGGATCCGGTGCTTTAGTGCTGGTATGATCCAATCCGACATGTTACCCCCGTCTTCGTCCCTTATGCTTGCCCCTCCCAGCTCCACTACACACACGGTTGCACTTTGCTTTGCCCGCCGCTACACGCGTGAATCATGAGCAACGAGCTAAAACTTACCGCAAACGTGCAAAATAATGAAACGTGGTAAATATATGCCGCGCACGTGCGTTTTGTTTTGCATGTCACGCAAAAATAATTAAAAAGGGAATGCAACACGAGGACTTCCCAGGAGGTCACCCATCCTAGTACTACTCTCGCCCAAGTACGCTTAACTTCGGAGTTCTGATGGGATCCGGTGCTTTAGTGCTAGTATGATCCAATCCGACATGTTACCCCCGTCTTCGTCCCTTATGCTTGCCCCTCCCAGCTCCACTACACACACGGTTGCACTTTGCTTTGCCCACCGCTACACGCGTGAATCATGAGCAACGAGCTAAAACTTACCGCAAACGTGCAAAATAATGAAACGTGGTAAATATATGCCGCGCACGTGCGTTTTGTTTTGCACGTCACGCAAAAATAATTAAAAAGGGAATGCAACACGAGGACTTCCCAGGAGGTCACCCATCCTAGTACTACTCTCGCCCAAGCACGCTTAACTTCGGAGTTCTGATGGGATCCGGTGCTTTAGTGCTGGTATGATCGCATCCGACATGTTACCCCCGTCTTCGTCCCTTATGCTTGCCCCTCCCAGCTCCACTACACACACGGTTGCACTTTGCTTTGCCCGCCGCTACACGCGTGAATCATGAGCAACGAGCTAAAACTTACCGCAAACGTGCAAAATAATGAAACGTGGTAAATATATGCCGCGCACGTGCGTTTTGTTTTGCACGTCACGCAAAAATAATTAAAAAGGGAATGCAACACGAGGACTTCCCAGGAGGTCACCCATCCTAGTACTACTCTCGCCCAAGCACGGTTAACTTCGGAGTTCTGATGGGATCCGGTGCTTTAGTGCTGGTATGATCGCATCCGACATGTTACCCCCGTCTTCGTCCCTTATGTTTGCCCCTCCCAGCTCCACTACACACACGGTTGCACTTTGCTTTGCCCGCCGCTACACGCGTGAATCATGAGCAACGAGCTAAAACTTACCGCAAACGTGCAAAATTATGAAACGTGGTAAATATATGCCGCGCACGTGCGTTTTGTTTTGCACGTCACGCAAAAATAATTAAAAAGGGAATGCAACACGAGGACTTCCCAGGAGGTCACCCATCCTAGTACTACTCTCGCCCAAGCACACTTAACTTCGGAGTTCTGATGGGATCCGGTGCTTTAGTGCTGGTATGATCGCATCCAACATGTTACCCCCGTCTTCGTCCCTTATGCTTGCCCCTCCCAGCTCCACTACACACACGGTTGCACTTTGCTTTGCCCGCCGCTACACGCGTGAATCATGAGCAACGAGCTAAAACTTACCACAAACGTGCAAAATAATGAAACATGGTAAATATATGCCGCGCACGTGCGTTTTGTTTTGCACGTCACGCAAAAAAAATGAAAAAGGGAATGCAACACGAGGACTTCCCAAGAGGTCACCCATCCTAGTACTACTCTCACCCAAGCACGCTTAACTTCAAAGTTCTGATGGGATCCGGTGCTTTAGTGCTGGTATGATCGCATCCGACATGTTACCCCCGTCTTCGTCCCTTATGCTTGCCCCTCCCAGCTCCACTACACACACGGTTGCACTTTGCTTTGCCCGCCGCTGCACGCGCGAATCATGAGCAACGAGCTAAAACTTACCGCAAACGTGCAAAATAATGAAACGTGGTAAATATATGCCGCGCACGTGCGTTTTGTTTTGCACGTCACGCAAAAAAAAGTAAAAAGGGAATGCAACACGAGGACTTCCCAGGAGGTCACCCATCCTAGTACTACTCTCGCCCAAGCACGCTTAACTTCGGAGTTCTGATGGGATCCGGTGCTTTAGTGCTGGTATGATCGCATCCGACATGTTACCCCCGTCTTCGTCCCTTATGCTTGCCCCTCCCAGCTCCACTACGCACACGGTTGCACTTTGCTTTGCCCGCCGCTACACGCGTGAATCATGAGCAACGAGCTAAAACTTACCGCAAACGTGCAAAATAATGAAACGTGGTAAATATATGCCGCGCACATGCGTTTTGTTTTGCACGTCACGCAAAAATAATTAAAAAGGGAATGCAACACGAGGACTTCCCAGGAGGTCACCCATCCTAGTACTACTCTCGCCCAAGCACGCTTAACTTCGAAGTTCTGATGGGATCCGGTGCTTTAGTGCTGGTATGATCGCATCCGACATGTTACCCCTGTCTTCGTCCCTTATGCTTGCCCCTCCCAGCTCCACTACACACACGGTTGCACTTTGCTTTGCCCGCCGCTACACGCGTGAATCATGAGCAACGAGCTAAAACTTACCGCAAACGTGCAAAATAATGAAACGTGGTAAATATATGCCGCGCACGTGCGTTTTGTTTTGCACGTCACGCAAAAATAATTAAAAAGGGAATGCAACACGACGACTTCCCAGGAGGTCACCCATCCTAGTACTACTCTCGCCCAAGCACGCTTAACTTCGGAGTTCTGATGGGATCCGATGCTTTAGTGCTGGTATGATCGCATCCGACATGTTACCCCCGTCTTCGTCCCTTATGCTTGCCCCTCCCAGCTCCACTACACACACGGTTGCACTTTGCTTTGCCCGCCGCTACACGCGTGAATCATGAGCAACGAGCTAAAACTTACCGCAAGCGTGCAAAATAATGAAACGTGGTAAATATATGCCGCGCACGTGCGTTTTGTTTTGCACGTCACACAAAAATAATTAAAAAGGGAATGCAACACGAGGACTTCCCAGGAGGTCACCCATCCTAGTACTACTCTCGCCCAAGCACGCTTAACTTCAGAGTTCTGATGGGATCCGGTGCTTTAGTGCTAGTATTCTCATCCCACATGTTACCCCCGTCTTCGTCCCTTATGCTTGCCCCTCCCAGCTCCACTACACAGACGGTTGCACTTTGCTTTGCCCGCCGCTACACGCGTGAATCATGAGCAACGAGCTAAAACTTACCGCAAACGTGCAAAATAATGAAACGTGGTAAATATATGCCGCGCACGTGCGTTTTGTTTTGCACGTCACGCAAAAAAAATTAAAAAGGGAATGCAACACGAGGACTTCCCAGGAGGTCACCCATCCTAGTACTACTCTCGCCCAAGCACGCTTAACTTCGGAGTTCTAATGGGATCCGGTGCTTTAGTGCTGGTATGATCGCATCCGACATGTTACCCCCGTCTTCGTCCCTTATGCTTGCCCCTCCCAGCTCCACTACACACACGGTTGCACTTTGCTTTGCCCGCCGCTACACGCGTGAATCATGAGCAACGAGCTAAAACTTACCGCAAACGTGCAAAATAATGAAACGTGGTAAATATATGCCGCGCACGTGCGTTTTGTTTTGCACGTCACGCAAAAATAATTAAAAAGGGAATGCAACACGAGGACTTCCCAGGAGGTCACCCATCCTAGTACTACTCTCGCCCAAGCACGCTTAACTTCGGAGTTCTGATGGGATCCGATGCTTTAGTGCTGGTATGATCGCATCCGACATGTTACCCCCGTCTTCGTCCCTTATGCTTGCCCCTCCCAGCTCCACTACACACACGGTTGCACTTTGCTTTGCCCGCTGCTACACGCGTGAATCATGAGCAACGAGCTAAAACTTACCGCAAACGTGCAAAATAATGAAACGTGGTAAATATATGCCGCGCACGTGCGTTTTGTTTTGCACGTCACGCAAAAATAATTAAAAAGGGAATGCAACACGAGGACTTCCCAGGAGGTCACCCATCCTAGTACTACTCTCGCCCAAGCACGCTTAACTTCGGAGTTCTGATGGGATCCGGTGCTTTAGTGCTGGTATGATCGCATCCGACATGTTACCCCCGTCTTTGTCCCTTATGCTTGCCCCTCCCAGCTCCACTACACACACGGTTGCACTTTGCTTTGCCCGCCGCTACACGCGTGAATCATGAGCAACGAGCTAAAACTTACCGCAAGCGTGCAAAATAATGAAACGTGGTAAATATATGCCGCGCACGTGCGTTTTGTTTTGCACGTCACGCAAAAATAATTAAAAAGGGAATGCAACACGAGGACTTCCAGGAGGTCATCCATCCTAGTACTACTCTCGCCCAAGCACACTTAACTTCAGAGTTCTGATGGGATCCGGTGCTTTAGTGCTGGTATGATCGCATCCAACATGTTACCCCCGTCTTCGTCCCTTATGCTTGCCCCTCCCAGCTCCACTACACACACGGTTGCACTTTGCTTTGCCCGCCGCTACACGCGTGAATCATGAGCAACGAGCTAAAACTTACCGCAAACGTGCAAAATAATGAAACGTGGTAAATATATGCCGCGCACGTGCGTTTTGTTTTGCACGTCACGCAAAAATAATTAAAAAGGGAATGCAACACGAGGACTTCCAGGAGGTCACCCATCCTAGTACTACTCTCGCCCAAGCACACTTAACTTCAGAGTTCTGATGGGATCCGGTGCTTTAGTGCTGGTATGATCGCATCCAACATGTTACCCCCGTCTTCGTCCCTTATGCTTGCCCCTCCCAGCTCCACTACACACACGGTTGCACTTTGCTTTGCCCGCCGCTACACGCGTGAATCATGAGCAACGAGCTAAAACTTACCGCAAACGTGCAAAATAATGAAACGTGGTAAATATATGCCGCGCACGTGCGTTTTGTTTTGCACGTCACGCAAAAATAATTAAAAACGGAATGCAACACGAGGACTTCCCAGGAGGTCACCCATCCTAGTACTACTCTCGCCCAAGCACGCTTAACTTCGGAGTTCTGATGGGATCCGGTGCTTTAGTGCTGGTATGATCGCATCCGACATGTTACCCCCGTCTTCGTCCCTTATGCTTGCCCCTCCCAGCTCCACTACACACACGGTTGCACTTTGCTTTGCCCGCCGCTACACGCGTGAATCATGAGCAACGAGCTAAAACTTACCGCAAACGTGCAAAATAATGAAACGTGGTAAATATATGCCGCGCACGTGCGTTTTGTTTTGCACGTCACGCAAAAAAAATTAAAAAGGGAATGCAACACGAGGACTTCCCAGGAGGTCACCCATCCTAGTACTACTCTCACCCAAGCACGCTTAACTTCGGAGTTCTGATGGGATCCGGTGCTTTAGTGCTGGTATGATCGCATCCGACATGTTACCCCCGTCTTCGTCCCTTATGCTTGCCCCTCCCAGCTCCACTACACACACGGTTGCACTTTGCTTTGCCCGCCGCTACACGCGTGAATCATGAGCAACGAGCTAAAACTTACCGCAAACGTGCAAAATAATGAAACGTGGTAAATATATGCCGCGCACGTGCGTTTTGTTTTGCACGTCACGCAAAAATAATTAAAAAGGGAATGCAACACGAGGACTTCCCAGGAGGTCACCCATCCTAGTACTACTCTCGCCCAAGCACGCTTAACTTCGGAGTTCTGATGGGATCCGGTGCTTTAGTGCTGGTATGATCGCATCCGACATGTTACCCCCGTCTTTGTCCCTTATGCTTGCCCCTCCCAGCTCCACTACACACACGGTTGCACTTTGCTTTGCCCGCCGCTACACGCGTGAATCATGAGCAACGAGCTAAAACTTACCGCAAGCGTGCAAAATAATGAAACGTGGTAAATATATGCCGCGCACGTGCGTTTTGTTTTGCACGTCACGCAAAAATAATTAAAAAGGGAATGCAACACGAGGACTTCCAGGAGGTCACCCATCCTAGTACTACTCTCGCCCAAGCACACTTAACTTCAGAGTTCTGATGGGATCCGGTGCTTTAGTGCTGGTATGATCGCATCCAACATGTTACCCCCGTCTTCGTCCCTTATGCTTGCCCCTCCCAGCTCCACTACACACACGGTTGCACTTTGCTTTGCCCGCCGCTACACGCGTGAATCATGAGCAACGAGCTAAAACTTACCGCAAACGTGCAAAATAATGAAACGTGGTAAATATATGCCGCGCATGTGCGTTTTGTTTTGCACGTCACGCAAAAATAATTAAAAAGGGAATGCAACACGAGGACTTCCAGGAGGTCACCCATCCTAGTACTACTCTCGCCCAAGCACACTTAACTTCAGAGTTCTGATGGGATCCGGTGCTTTAGTGCTGGTATGATCGCATCCAACATGTTACCCCCGTCTTCGTCCCTTATGCTTGCCCCTCCCAGCTCCACTACACACACGGTTGCACTTTGCTTTGCCCGCCGCTACACGCGTGAATCATGAGCAACGAGCTAAAACTTACCGCAAACGTGCAAAATAATGAAACGTGGTAAATATATGCCGCGCACGTGCGTTTTGTTTTGCACGTCACGCAAAAATAATTAAAAAGGGAATGCAACACGAGGACTTCCCAGGAGGTCACCCATCCTAGTACTACTCTCGCCCAAGCACGCTTAACTTCGGAGTTCTGATGGGATCCGGTGCTTTAGTGCTGGTATGATCGCATCCGACATGTTACCCCCGTCTTCGTCCCTTATGCTTGCCCCTCCCAGCTCCACTACACACACGGTTGCACTTTGCTTTGCCCGCCGCTACACGCGTGAATCATGAGCAACGAGCTAAAACTTACCGCAAACGTGCAAAATAATGAAACGTGGTAAATATATGCCGCGCACGTGCGTTTTGTTTTGCACGTCACGCAAAAAAAATTAAAAAGGGAATGCAACACGAGGACTTCCCAGGAGGTCACCCGTCCTAGTACTACTCTCACCCAAGCACGCTTAACTTCGGAGTTCTGATGGGATCCGGTGCTTTAGTGCTGGTATGATCGCATCCGACATGTTACCCCCGTCTTCGTCCCTTATGCTTGCCCCTCCCAGCTCCACTACACACACGGTTGCACTTTGCTTTGCCCGCCGCTACACGCGTGAATCATGAGCAACGAGCTAAAACTTACCGCAAACGTGCAAAATAATGAAACGTGGTAAATATATGCCGCGCACGTGCGTTTTGTTTTGCACGTCACGCAAAAAAAATTAAAAAGGGAATGCAACACGAGGACTTCCCAGGAGGTCACCCGTCCTAGTACTACTCTCACCCAAGCACGCTTAACTTCGGAGTTCTGATGGGATCCGGTGCTTTAGTGCTGGTATGATCGCATCCGACATGTTACCCCCGTCTTCGTCCCTTATGCTTGCCCCTCCCAGCTCCACTACACACACGGTTGCACTTTGCTTTGCCCGCCGCTACACGCGTGAATCATGAGCAACGAGCTAAAACTTACCGCAAACGTGCAAAATAATGAAACGTGGTAAATATATGCCGCGCACGTGCGTTTTGTTTTGCACGTCACGCAAAAATAATTAAAAAGGGAATGCAACACGAGGACTTCCCAGGAGGTCACCCATCCTAGTACTACTCTCGCCCAAGCACGCTTAACTTCGGAGTTCTGATGGGATCCGATGCTTTAGTGCTGGTATGATCGCATCCGACATGTTACCCCCGTCTTCGTCCCTTATGCTTGCCCCTCCCAGCTCCACTACACACACGGTTGCACTTTGCTTTGCCCGCTGCTACACGCGTGAATCATGAGCAACGAGCTAAAACTTACCGCAAACGTGCAAAATAATGAAACGTGGTAAATATAGGCCGCGCACGTGCGTTTTGTTTTGCACGTCACGCAAAAATAATTAAAAAGGGAATGCAACACGAGGACTTCCCAGGAGGTCACCCATCCTAGTACTACTCTCGCCCAAGCACGCTTAACTTCCAAGTTCTGATGGGATCCGGTGATTTAGTGCTGGTATGATCGCATCCGACATGTTACCCCCGTCTTTGTCCCTTATGCTTGCCCCTCCCAGCTCCACTACACACACGGTTGCACTTTGCTTTGCCCGCCGCTACACGCGTGAATCATGAGCAACGAGCTAAAACTTACCGCAAGCGTGCAAAATAATGAAACGTGGTAAATATATGCCGCGCACGTGCGTTTTGTTTTGCACGTCACGCAAAAATAATTAAAAAGGGAATGCAACACGAGGACTTCCGGGAGGTCACCCATCCTAGTACTACTCTCGCCCAAGCACACTTAACTTCAGAGTTCTGATGGGATCCGGTGCTTTAGTGCTGGTATGATCGCATCCAACATGTTACCCCCGTCTTCGTCCCTTATGCTTGCCCCTCCCAGCTCCACTACACACACGGTTGCACTTTGCTTTGCCCACCGCTACACGCGTGAATCATGAGCAACGAGTTAAAACTTACCGCAAACGTGCAAAATAATGAAACGTGGTAAATATATGTCGCGCACGTGCGTTTTGTTTTGCACGTCACGCAAAAATAATTAAAAAGGGAATGCAACACGAGGACTTCCCAGGAGGTCACCCATCCTAGTACTACTCTCGCCCAAGCACGCTTAATTTCGGAGTTCTGATGGGATCCGGTGCTTTAGTGCTAGTATGATCGCATCCGACATGTTACCCCCGTCTCCGTCCCTTATGCTTGCCCCTCCCAGCTCCACTACACACACGGTTGCACTTTGCTTTGCCCGCCGCTACACGCGTGAATCATGAGCAACGAGCTAAAACACGAGGACTTCCCAGGAGGTCACCCATCCTAGTACTACTCTCGCCCAAGCACGCTTAACTTCAGAGTTCTGATGGGATCCGGTGCTTTAGTGCTAGTATTCTCATCCCACATGTTACCCCCGTCTTCGTCCCTTATGCTTGCCCCTCCCAGCTCCACTACACACACGGTTGCACTTTGCTTTGCCCGCCGCTACACGCGTGAATCATGAGCAACGAGCTAAAACTTACCGCAAACGTGCAAAATAATGAAACGTGGTAAATATATGCCGCGCACGTGCGTTTTGTTTTGCACGTCACGCAAAAAAAATTAAAAAGGGAATGCAACACGAGGACTTCCCAGGAGGTCACCCATCCTAGTACTACTCTCGCCCAAGCACGCTTAACTTCGGAGTTCTGATGGGATCCGGTGCTTTAGTGCTGGTATGATCGCATCCGACATGTTACCCCCGTCTTCGTCCCTTATGCTTGCCCCTCCCAGCTCCACTACACACACGGTTGCACTTTGCTTTGCCCGCCGCTACACGCGTGAATCATGAGCAACGAGCTAAAACTTACCGCAAACGTGCAAAATAATGAAACGTGGTAAATATATGCCGCGCACGTGCGTTTTGTTTTGCACGTCACGCAAAAATAATTAAAAAGGGAATGCAACACGAGGACTTCCCAGGAGGTTACACATCCTAGTACTACTCTCGCCCAAGCACGCTTAACTTCGGAGTTCTGATGGGATCCGATGCTTTAGTGCTGGTATGATCGCATCCGACATGTTACCCCCGTCTTCGTCCCTTATGCTTGCCCCTCCCAGCTCCACAACACACACGGTTGCACTTTGCTTTGCCCGCTGCTACACGCGTGAATCATGAGCAACGAGCTAAAACTTACCGCAAACGTGCAAAATAATGAAACGTGGTAAATATATGCCGCGCACGTGCGTTTTGTTTTGCGCGTCACGCAAAAATAATTAAAAAGGGAATGCAACACGAGGACTTCCCAAGAGGTCACCCATCCTAGTACTACTCTCACCCAAGCACGCTTAACTTCGAAGTTCTGATGGGATCCGGTGCTTTAGTGCTGGTATGATCGCATCCGACATGTTACCCCCGTCTTTGTCCCTTATGCTTGCCCCTCCCAGCTCCACTACACACACGGTTGCACTTTGCTTTGCCCGCCGCTACACGCGTGAATCATGAGCAACGAGCTAAAACTTACCGCAAGCGTGCAAAATAATGAAACGTGGTAAATATATGCCGCGCACGTGCGTTTTGTTTTGCACGTCACGCAAAAATAATTAAAAAGGGAATGCAACACGAGGACTTCCAGGAGGTCACCCATCCTAGTACTACTCTCGCCCAAGCACACTTAACTTCAGAGTTCTGATGGGATCCGGTGCTTTAGTGCTGGTATGATCGCATCCAACATGTTACCCCCGTCTTCGTCCCTTATGCTTGCCCCTCCCAGCTCCACTACACACACGGTTGCACTTTGCTTTGCCCGCCGCTACACGCGTGAATCATGAGCAACGAGTTAAAACTTACCGCAAACGTGCAAAATAATGAAACGTGGTAAATATATGCCGCGCACGTGCGTTTTGTTTTGCACGTCACGCAAAAATAATTAAAAAGGGAATGCAACACGAGGACTTCCCAGGAGGTCACCCATCCTAGTACTACTCTCGCCCAAGCACGCTTAATTTCGGAGTTCTGATGGGATCCGGTGCTTTAGTGCTCGTATGATCGCATCCGACATGTTACCCCCATCTCCGTCCCTTATGCTTGCCCCTCCCAGCTCCACTACACACACGGTTGCACTTTGCTTTGCCCGCCGCTACACGCGTGAATCATGAGCAACGAGCTAAAACTTACCGCAAGCATGCAAAATAATGAAACGTGGTAAATATATGCCGCGCACGTGCGTTTTGTTTTGCACGTCAAGCAAAAATAATTAAAAAGGGAATGCAACACGAGGACTTCCCAGGAGGTCACCCATCCTAGTACTACTCTCGCCCAAGCACGCTTAACTTCAGAGTTCTGATGGGATCCGGTGCTTTAGTGCTAGTATTCTCATCCCACATGTTACCCCCGTCTTCGTCC
This sequence comes from Triticum monococcum, assembly GCA_034509565.1. NCBI lineage: Eukaryota > Viridiplantae > Streptophyta > Magnoliopsida > Poales > Poaceae > Triticum > Triticum monococcum. Next base: position 36,280,054 of record CM067841.1, on the reverse strand, counting down.
CTTATGCTTGCCCCTCCCAGCTCCACTACACACACGGTTGCACTTTGCTTTGCCCGCCGCTACACGCGTGAATCATGAGCAACGAGCTTAAACTTACCGCAAACGTGCAAAATAATGAAACGTGGTAAATATATGCCGCGCACGTGCGTTTTGTTTTGCACGTCACGCAAAAAAAATTAAAAAGGGAATGCAACACGAGGACTTCCCAGGAGGTCACCCATCCTAGTACTACTCTCGCCCAAGCACGCTTAACTTCGGAGTTCTGATGGGATCCGGTGCTTTAGTGCTGGTATGATCGCATCCGACATGTTACCCCCGTCTTCGTCCCTTATGCTTGCCCCTCCCAGCTCCACTACACACACGGTTGCACTTTGCTTTGCCCGCCGCTACACGCGTGAATCATGAGCAACGAGCTAAAACTTACCGCAAACGTGCAAAATAATGAAACGTGGTAAATATATGCCGCGCACGTGCGTTTTGTTTTGCACGTCACGCAAAAATAATTAAAAAGGGAATGCAACACGAGGACTTCCCAGGAGGTCACCCATCCTAGTACTACTCTCGCCCAAGCACGCTTAACTTCGGAGTTCTGATGGGATCCGATGCTTTAGTGCTGGTATGATCGCATCCGACATGTTACCCCCGTCTTCGTCCCTTATGCTTGCCCCTCCCAGCTCCACTACACACACGGTTGCACTTTGCTTTGCCCGCTGCTACACGCGTGAATCATGAGCAACGAGCTAAAACTTACCGCAAACGTGCAAAATAATGAAACGTGGTAAATATATGCCGCGCACGTGCGTTTTGTTTTGCACGTCACGCAAAAATAATTAAAAAGGGAATGCAACACGAGGACTTCCCAAGAGGTCACCCATCCTAGTACTACTCTCGCCCAAGCACGCTTAACTTCGGAGTTCTGATGGGATCCGGTGCTTTAGTGCTGGTATGATCGCATCCGACATGTTACCCCCGTCTTTGTCCCTTATGCTTGCCCCTCCCAGCTCCACTACACACACGGTTGCACTTTGCTTTGCCCGCCGCTACACGCATGAATCATGAGCAACGAGCTAAAACTTACCGCAAGCGTGCAAAATAATGAAACGTGGTAAATATATGCCGCGCACGTGCGTTTTGTTTTGCACGTCACGCAAAAATAATTAAAAAGGGAATGCAACACGAGGACTTCCAGGAGGTCACCCATCCTAGTACTACTCTCGCCCAAGCACACTTAACTTCAGAGTTCTGATGGGATCCGGTGCTTTAGTGCTGGTATGATCGCATCCAACATGTTACCCCCGTCTTCGTCCCTTATGCTTGCCCCTCCCAGCTCCACTACACACACGGTTGCACTTTGCTTTGCCCGCCGCTACACGCGTGAATCATGAGCAACGAGCTAAAACTTACCGCAAACGTGCAAAATAATGAAACGTGGTAAATATATGCCGCGCACGTGCGTTTTGTTTTGCACGTCACGCAAAAATAATTAAAAAGGGAATGCAACACGAGGACTTCCCAGGAGGTCACCCATCCTAGTACTACTCTCGCCCAAGCATGCTTAATTTCGGAGTTCTGATGGGATCCGGTGCTTTAGTGCTAGTATGATCACATCCGACATGTTACCCCCGTCTCCGTCCCTTATGCTTGCCCCTCCCAGCTCCACTACACACACGGTTGCACTTTGCTTTGCCCGCCGCTACACGCGTGAATCATGAGCAACGAGCTAAAACTTACCGCAAACGTGCAAAATAATGAAACGTGGTAAATATATGCCGCGCACGTGCGTTTTGTTTTGCACGTCACGCAATGCAACACGAGGACTTCCCAGGAGGTCACCCATCCTAGTACTACTCTCGCCCAAGCACGCTTAACTTCGGAGTTCTAATGGGATCCGGTGCTTTAGTGCTGGTATGATCGCATCCGACATGTTACCCCCGTCTTCGTCCCTTATGCTTGCCCCTCCCAGCTCCACTACACACACGGTTGCACTTTGCTTTGCCCGCCGCTACACGCGTGAATCATGAGCAACGAGCTAAAACTTACCGCAAACGTGCAAAATAATGAAACGTGGTAAATATATGCCGCGCACGTGCGTTTTGTTTTGCACGTCACGCAATGCAACACGAGGACTTCCCAGGAGGTCACCCATCCTAGTACTACTCTCGCCCAAGCACGCTTAACTTCGGAGTTCTGATGGGATCCGGTGCTTTAGTGCTGGTATGATCGCATCCGACATGTTACCCCCGTCTTCGTCCCTTATGCTTGCCCCTCCCAGCTCCACTACACACACGGTTGCACTTTGCTTTGCCCGCCGCTACACGCGTGAATCATGAGCAACGAGCTAAAACTTACCGCAAGCGTGCAAAATAATGAAACGTGGTAAATATATGCCGCGCACGTGCGTTTTGTTTTGCACGTCACGCAAAAATAATTAAAAAGGGAATGCAACACGAGGACTTCCCAGGAGGTCACCCATCCTAGTACTACTCTCGCCCAAGCACACTTAACTTCAGAGTTCTGATGGGATCCGGTGCTTTAGTGGTAGTATGATCGCATCCCACATGTTACCCCCGTCTTTGTCCCTTATGCTTGCCCCTCCCAGCTCCACTACACACACGGTTGCACTTTGCTTTGTCCGCCGCTACACGCGTGAATCATGAGCAACGAGCTAAAACTTACCGCAAGCGTGCAAAATAATGAAACGTGGTAAATATATGCCGCGCACGTGCATTTTGTTTTGCACGTCACGCAAAAATAATTAAAAAGGGAATGCAACACGAGGACTTCCCAGGAGGTCACTCATCATAGTACTGCTCTCGCCCAAGCACGCTTAACTTCGGAGTTGTGATGGGATCCGGTGCTTTAGTGCTGGTATGATCGCATCCGACATGTTACCCCCGTCTTCGTCCCGTATGCTTGCCCCTCCCAGCTCCACTACACACACGGTTGCACTTTGCTTTGCCCACCGCTACACGCGTGAATCATGAGCAAGGAGCTAAAACTTACCGCAAATGTGCAAAATAATGAAACGTGGTAAATATATGCCGCGCACGTGCGTTTTGTTTTGCACGTCACGCAAAAATAATTAAAAAGGGAATGCAACACGAGGACTTCCCAAGAGGTCACCCATCCTAGTACTACTCTCGCCCAAGCACGCTTAACTTCGGAGTTCTGATGGGATCCGGTGCTTTAGTGCTGGTATGATCGCATCCGACATGTTACCCCCGTCTTCGTCCATTATGCTTGCCCCTCCCAGCTCCACTACACACACGGTTGCACTTTGCTTTGCCCGCCGCTACACGCGTAAATCATGAGCAACGAGCTAAAACTTACCGCAAACGTGCAAAATAATGAAACGTGGTAAATATATGCCGCGCACGTGCATTTTGTTTTGCACGTCACGCAAAAATAATTAAAAAGGGAATGCAACACGAGGACTTCCAGGAGGTCACCCATCCTAGTACTACTCTCGCCCAAGCACACTTAACTTCAGAGTTCTGATGGGATCCGGTGCTTTAGTGCTGGTATGATCGCATCCAACATGTTACCCCCGTCTTCGTCCCTTATGCTTGCCCCTCCCAGCTCCACTACACACACGGTTGCACTTTGCTTTGCCCGCCGCTACACGCGTGAATCATGAGCAACGAGCTAAAACTTACCGCAAGCGTGCAAAATAATGAAACGTGGTAAATATATGCCGCGCACGTGCGTTTTGTTTTGCACGTCACGCAAAAATAATTAAAAAGGGAATGCAACACGAGGACTTCCCAGGAGGTCACCCATCCTAGTACTACTCTCGCCCAAGCACGCTTAACTTCAAAGTTCTGATGGGATCCGGTGCTTTAGTGGTAGTATGATCGCATCCCACATGTTACCCCCGTCTTCGTCCCTTATGCTTGCCCCTCCCAGCTCCACTACACACACGGTTGCACTTTGCTTTGCCCGCCGCTACACGCGTGAATCATGAGCAACGAGCTAAAACTTACCGCAAGCGTGCAAAATAATGAAACGTGGTAAATATATGCCGCGCACGTGCGTTTTGTTTTGCACGTCACGCAAAAATAATTAAAAAGGGAATGCAACACGAGGACTTCCCAGGAGGTCACCCATCATAGTACTGCTCTCGCCCAAGCACGCTTAACTTGGGAGTTGTGATGGGATCCGGTGCTTTAGTGCTGGTATGATCGCATCCGACATGTTACCCCCGTCTTCGTCCCTTATGCTTGCCCCTCCCAGCTCCACTACACACACGGTTGCACTTTGCTTTGCCCGCCGCTACACGCGTGAATCATGAGCAACGAGCTAAAACTTACCGCAAATGTGCAAAATAATGAAACGTGGTAAATATATGCCGCGCACGTGTGTTTTGTTTTGCACGTCACGCAAAAATAATTAAAAAGGGAATGCAACACGAGGACTTCCCAAGAGGTCACCCATCCTAGTACTACTCTCGCCCAAGCACGCTTAACTTCGGAGTTCTGATGGGATCCGGTGCTTTAGTGCTGGTATGATCGCATCCGACATGTTACCCCCGTCTTCGTCCCTTATGCTTGCCCCTCCCAGCTCCACTACACACACGGTTGCACTTTGCTTTGCCCGCCGCTACACGCGTGAATCATGAGCAACGAGCTAAAACTTACCGCAAACGTGCAAAATAATGAAACGTGGTAAATATATGCCGCGCACGTGCATTTTGTTTTGCACGTCACGCAAAAATAATTAAAAAGGGAATGCAACACGAGGACTTCCAGGAGGTCACCCATCCTAGTACTACTCTCGCCCAAGCACACTTAACTTCAGAGTTCTGATGGGATCCCGTGCTTTAGTGCTGGTATGATCGCATCCAACATGTTACCCCCGTCTTCGTCCCTTATGCTTGCCCCTCCCAGCTCCACTACACACACGGTTGCACTTTGCTTTGCCCGCCGCTACACGCGTGAATCATGAGCAACGAGCTAAAACTTACCGCAAGCGTGCAAAATAATGAAACGTGGTAAATATATGCCGCGCACGTGCGTTTTGTTTTGCACGTCACGCAAAAATAATTAAAAAGGGAATGCAACACGAGGACTTCCCAGGAGGTCACCCATCATAGTACTGCTCTCGCCCAAGCACGCTTAACTTCGGATTCTGATGGGATCCGGTCCTTTAGTGCTGGTATGATCGCATCCGACATGTTACCCCCGTCTTCGTCCCTTATGCTTGCCCCTCCCAGCTCCACCACACACACGGTTGCACTTTGCTTTTCCCGCCGCTACACGCGTGAATCATGAGCAACGAGCTAAAACTTACCGCAAATGTGCAAAATAATGAAACGTGGTAAATATATGCCGCGCACGTGCGTTTTGTTTTGCATGTCACGCAAAAATAATTAAAAAGGGAATGCAACACGAGGACTTCCCAAGAGGTCACCCATCCTAGTACTACTCTCGCCCAAGCACGCTTAACTTCGGAGTTCTGATGGGATCCGGTGCTTTAGTGCTGGTATGATCGCATCCGACATGTTACCCCCGTCTTCGTCCCTTATGCTTGCCCCTCCCAGCTCCACTACACACACGGTTGCACTTTGCTTTGCCCGCCGCTACACGCGTGAATCATGAGCAACGAGCTAAAACTTACCGCAAACGTGCAAAATAATGAAACGTGGTAAATATATGCCGCGCACGTGCATTTTGTTTTGCACGTCACGCAAAAATAATTAAAAAGGGAATGCAACACGAGGACTTCCAGGAGGTCACCCATCCTAGTACTACTCTCGCCCAAGCACACTTAACTTCAGAGTTCTGATGGGATCCCGTGCTTTAGTGCTGGTATGATCGCATCCAACATGTTACCCCCGTCTTCGTCCCTTATGCTTGCCCCTCCCAGCTCCACTACACACACGGTTGCACTTTGCTTTGCCCGCCGCTACACGCGTGAATCATGAGCAACGAGCTAAAACTTACCGCAAGCGTGCAAAATAATGAAACGTGGTAAATATATGCCGCGCACGTGCGTTTTGTTTTGCACGTCACGCAAAAATAATTAAAAAGGGAATGCAACACGAGGACTTCCCAGGAGGTCACCCATCATAGTACTGCTCTCGCCCAAGCACGCTTAACTTCGGATTCTGATGGGATCCGGTCCTTTAGTGCTGGTATGATCGCATCCGACATGTTACCCCCGTCTTCGTCCCTTATGCTTGCCCCTCCCAGCTCCACCACACACACGGTTGCACTTTGCTTTTCCCGCCGCTACACGCGTGAATCATGAGCAACGAGCTAAAACTTACCGCAAATGTGCAAAATAATGAAACGTGGTAAATATATGCCGCGCACGTGCGTTTTGTTTTGCATGTCACGCAAAAATAATTAAAAAGGGAATGCAACACGAGGACTTCCCAAGAGGTCACCCATCCTAGTACTACTCTCGCCCAAGCACGCTTAACTTCGGAGTTCTGATGGGATCCGGTGCTTTAGTGCTGGTATGATCGCATCCGACATGTTACCCCCGTCTCCGTTCCTTATGCTTGCCCCTCCCAGCTCCACTACACACACGGTTGCACTTTGCTTTGCCCGCCGCTACACGCGTGAATCATGAGCAACGAGCTAAAACTTACCGCAAACATGCAAAATAATGATACGTGGTAAATATATGCCGCGCACGTGCGTTTTGTTTTGCACGTCACACCCATCCTAGTACTACTCTCGCCCAAGCACGCTTAACTTCGGAGTTCTGATGGGATCCGGTGCTTTAGTGCTGGTATGATCCAATCCGACATGTTACCCCCGTCTTCGTCCCTTATGCTTGCCCCTCCCAGCTCCACTACACACACGGTTGCACTTTGCTTTGCCCGCCGCTACACGCGTGAATCATGAGCAACGAGCTAAAACTTACCGCAAACGTGCAAAATAATGAAACGTGGTAAATATATGCCGCGCACGTGCGTTTTGTTTTGCATGTCACCCGAAAATAATTAAAAAGGGAATGCAACACGAGGACTTCCCAGGAGGTCACCCATCCTAGTACTACTCTCGCCCAAGCACGCTTAACTTCGGAGTTCTGATGGGATCCGGTGCTTTAGTGCTGGTATGATCGCATCCGACATGTTACCCCCGTCTTCGTCCCTTATGCTTGCCCCTCCCAGCTCCACTACACACACGGTTGCACTTTGCTTTGCCCGCCGCTACACGCGTGAATCATGAGCAACGAGCTAAAACTTACCGCAAACGTGCAAAATAATGAAACGTGGTAAATATATGCCGCGCACGTGCGTTTTGTTTTGCACGTCACGCAAAAATAATTAAAAAGGGAATGCAACACGAGGACTTCCCAGGAGGTCACCCATCCTAGTACTACTCTCGCCCAAGCACGCTTAACTTCGGAGTTCTGATGGGATCCGGTGCTTTAGTGCTGGTATGATCGCATCCGACATGTTACCCCCGTCTTCGTCCCTTATGCTTGCCCCTCCCAGCTCCACTACACACACGGTTGCACTTTGCTTTGCCCGCCGCTACACGCGTGAATCATGAGCAACGAGCTAAAACTTACCGCAAACGTGCAAAATAATGAAACGTGGTAAATATATGCCGCGCACGTGCGTTTTGTTTTGCACGTCACGCAAAAATAATTAAAGAGGGAATGCAACACGAGGACTTCCGAGGAGGTCACCCATCCTAGTACTACTCTCGCCCAAGCACGCTTAACTTCGGAGTTCTGATGGGATCCGGTGCTTTAGTGCTGGTATGATCGCATCCGACATGTTACCCCCGTCTTCGTCCCTTATGCTTGCCCCTCCCAGCTCCACTACACACACGGTTGCACTTTGCTTTGCCCGCCGCTACACGCGTGAATCATGAGCAACGAGCTAAAACTTACCGCAAACGTGCAAAATAATGAAACGTGGTAAATATATGCCGCGCACGTGCGTTTTGTTTTGCACGTCACGCAAAAATAATTAAAAAGGGAATGCAACACGAGGACTTCCCAGGAGGTCACCCATCCTAGTACTACTCTCGCCCAAGCACGCTTAACTTCGGAGTTCTGATGGGATCCGGTGCTTTAGTGCTGGTATGATCGCATCCGACATGTTACCGCCGTCTTCGTCCCTTATGCTTGCCCCTCCCAGCTCCACTACACACACGGTTGCACTTTGCTTTGCCCGCCGCTACACGCGTGAATCATGAGCAACGAGCTAAAACTTACCGCAAACGTGCAAAATAATGAAACGTGGTAAATATATGCCGTGCACGTGCATTTTGTTTTGCACGTCACGCAAAAATAATTAAAGAGGGAATGCAACACGAGGACTTCCCAGGAGGTCACCCATCCTAGTACTACTCTCGCCCAAGCACGCTTAACTTCGGAGTTCTGATGGGATCCGGTGCTTTAGTGCTGGTATGATCCCATCCGACATGTTACCCCCGTCTTCGTCCCTTATGCTTGCCCCTCCCAGCTCCACTACACACACGGTTGCACTTTGCTTTGCCCGCCGCTACACGCGTGAATCATGAGCAACGAGCTAAAACTTACCGCAAACGTGCAAAATAATGAAACGTGGTAAATATATGCCGCGCACGTGCGTTTTGTTTTGCACGTCACGCAAAAATAATTAAAGAGGGAATGCAACACGAGGACTTCCGAGGAGGTCACCCATCCTAGTACTACTCTCGCCCAAGCACGCTTAACTTCGGAGTTCTGATGGGATCCGGTGCTTTAGTGCTGGTATGATCGCATCCGACATGTTACCCCCGTCTTCGTCCCTTATGCTTGCCCCTCCCAGCTCCACTACACACACGGTTGCACTTTGCTTTGCCCGCCGCTACACGCGTGAATCATGAGCAACGAGCTAAAACTTACCGCAAACGTGCAAAATAATGAAACGTGGTAAATATATGCCGCGCACGTGCGTTTTGTTTTGCACGTCACGCAAAAATAATTAAAAAGGGAATGCAACACGAGGACTTCCCAGGAGGTCACCCATCCTAGTACTACTCTCGCCCAAGCACGCTTAACTTTGGAGTTCTGATGGGATCCGGTGCTTTAGTGCTGGTATGATCGCATCCGACATGTTACCGCCGTCTTCGTCCCTTATGCTTGCCCCTCCCAGCTCCACTACACACACGGTTGCACTTTGCTTTGCCCGCCGCTACACGCGTGAATCATGAGCAACGAGCTAAAACTTACCGCAAACGTGCAAAATAATGAAACGTGGTAAATATATGCCGCGCACGTGCGTTTTGTTTTGCACGTCACGCAAAAATAATTAAAGAGGGAATGCAACACGAGGACTTCCCAGGAGGTCACCCATCCTAGTACTACTCTCGCCCAAGCACGCTTAACTTCGGAGTTCTGATGGGATCCGGTGCTTTAGTGCTGGTATGATCGCATCCGACATGTTACCGCCGTCTTCGTCCCTTATGCTTGCCCCTCCCAGCTCCACTACACACATGGTTGCACTTTGCTTTGCCCGCCGCTACACGCGTGAATCATGAGCAACGAGCTAAAACTTACCGCAAACGTGCAAAATAATGAAACGTGGTAAATATATGCCGCGCACGTGCGTTTTGTTTTGCACGTCACGCAAAAATAATTAAAAAGGGAATGCAACACGAGGACTTCCAGGAGGTCACCCATCCTAGTACTACTCTCGCCCAAGCACACTTAACTTCAGAGTTCTGATGGGATCCGGTGCTTTAGTGCTGGTATGATCGCATCCAACATGTTACCCCCGTCTTCGTCCCTTATGCTTGCCCCTCCCAGCTCCACTACACACACGGTTGCACTTTGCTTTGCCCGCCGCTACACGCGTGAATCATGAGCAACGAGCTAAAACTTACCGCAAACGTGCAAAATAATGAAACGTGGTAAATATATGCCGCGCACGTGCGTTTTGTTTTGCACGTCACGCAAAAATAATTAAAAAGGGAATGCAACACGAGGACTTCCCAGGAGGTCACCCATCCTAGTACTACTCTCGCCCAAGCACGCTTAACTTCGGAGTTCTGATGGGATCCGGTGCTTTAGTGCTGGTATGATCGCATCCGACATGTTACCCCCGTCTTCGTCCCTTATGCTTGCCCCTCCCAGCTCCACTACACACACGGTTGCACTTTGCTTTGCCCGCCGCTACACGCGTGAATCATGAGCAACGAGCTAAAACTTACCGCAAACGTGCAAAATAATGAAACGTGGTAAATATATGCCGCGCACGTGCGTTTTGTTTTGCACGTCACGCAAAAAAAATTAAAAAGGGAATGCAACACGAGGACTTCCCAGGAGGTCACCCATCCTAGTACTACTCTCACCCAAGCACGCTTAACTTCGGAGTTCTGATGGGATCCGGTGCTTTAGTGCTGGTATGATCGCATCCGACATGTTACCCCCGTCTTCGTCCCTTATGCTTGCCCCTCCCAGCTCCACTACACACACGGTTGCACTTTGCTTTGCCCGCCGCTACACGCGTGAATCATGAGCAACGAGCTAAAACTTACCGCAAACGTGCAAAATAATGAAACGTGGTAAATATATGCCGCGCACGTGCGTTTTGTTTTGCACGTCACGCAAAAATAATTAAAAAGGGAATGCAACACGAGGACTTCCCAGGAGGTCACCCATCCTAGTACTACTCTCGCCCAAGCACGCTTAACTTCGGAGTTCTGATGGGATCCGATGCTTTAGTGCTGGTATGATCGCATCCGACATGTTACCCCCGTCTTCGTCCCTTATGCTTGCCCCTCCCAGCTCCACTACACACACGGTTGCACTTTGCTTTGCCCGCTGCTACACGCGTGAATCATGAGCAACGAGCTAAAACTTACCGCAAACGTGCAAAATAATGAAACGTGGTAAATATATGCCGCGCACGTGCGTTTTGTTTTGCACGTCACGCAAAAATAATTAAAAAGGGAATGCAACACGAGGACTTCCCAGGAGGTCACCCATCCTAGTACTACTCTCGCCCAAGCACGCTTAACTTCCAAGTTCTGATGGGATCCGGTGATTTAGTGCTGGTATGATCGCATCCGACATGTTACCCCCGTCTTTGTCCCTTATGCTTGCCCCTCCCAGCTCCACTACACACACGGTTGCACTTTGCTTTGCCCGCCGCTACACGCGTGAATCATGAGCAACGAGCTAAAACTTACCGCAAGCGTGCAAAATAATGAAACGTGGTAAATATATGCCGCGCACGTGCGTTTTGTTTTGCACGTGACGCAAAAATAATTAAAAAGGGAATGCAACACGAGGACTTCCAGGAGGTCACCCATCCTAGTACTACTCTCGCCCAAGCACACTTAACTTCAGAGTTCTGATGGGATCCGGTGCTTTAGTGCTGGTATGATCGCATCCAACATGTTACCCCCGTCTTCGTCCCTTATGCTTGCCCCTCCCAGCTCCACTACACACACGGTTGCACTTTGCTTTGCCCGCCGCTACACGCGTGAATCATGAGCAACGAGTTAAAACTTACCGCAAACGTGCAAAATAATGAAACGTGGTAAATATATGTCGCGCACGTGCGTTTTGTTTTGCACGTCACGCAAAAATAATTAAAAAGGGAATGCAACACGAGGACTTCCCAGGAGGTCACCCATCCTAGTACTACTCTCGCCCAAGCACGCTTAATTTCGGAGTTCTGATGGGATCCGGTGCTTTAGTGCTAGTATGATCGCATCCGACATGTTACCCCCGTCTCCGTCCCTTATGCTTGCCCCTCCCAGCTCCACTACACACACGGTTGCACTTTGCTTTGCCCGCCGCTACACGCGTGAATCATGAGCAACGAGCTAAAACTTACCGCAAGCGTGCAAAATAATGAAACGTGGTAAATATATGCCGCGCACGTGCGTTTTGTTTTGCACGTCACGCAAAAATAATTAAAAAGGGAATGCAACACGAGGACTTCCCAGGAGGTCACCCATCCTAGTACTACTCTCGCCCAAGCACGCTTAACTTCAGAGTTCTGATGGGATCCGGTGCTTTAGTGCTAGTATTCTCATCCCACATGTTACCCCCGTCTTCGTCCCTTATGCTTGCCCCTCCCAGCTCCACTACACACACGGTTGCACTTTGCTTTGCCCGCCGCTACACGCGTGAATCATGAGCAACGAGCTAAAACTTACCGCAAACGTGCAAAATAATGAAACGTGGTAAATATATGCCGCGCACGTGCGTTTTGTTTTGCACGTCACGCAAAAAAAATTAAAAAGGGAATGCAACACGAGGACTTCCCAGGAGGTCACCCATCCTAGTACTACTCTCGCCCAAGCACGCTTAACTTCGGAGTTCTGATGGGATCCGGTGCTTTAGTGCTGGTATGATCGCATCCGACATGTTACCCCCGTCTTCGTCCCTTATGCTTGCCCCTCCCAGCTCCACTACACACACGGTTGCACTTTGCTTTGCCCGCCGCTACACGCGTGAATCATGAGCAACGAGCTAAAACTTACCGCAAACGTGCAAAATAATGAAACGTGGTAAATATATGCCGCGCACGTGCGTTTTGTTTTGCACGTCACGCAAAAATAATTAAAAAGGGAATGCAACACGAGGACTTCCTAGGAGGTCACACATCCTAGTACTACTCTCGCCCAAGCACGCTTAACTTCGGAGTTCTGATGGGATCCGATGCTTTAGTGCTGGTATGATCGCATCCGACATGTTACCCCCGTCTTCGTCCCTTATGCTTGCCCCTCCCAGCTCCACAACACACACGGTTGCACTTTGCTTTGCCCGCTGCTACACGCGTGAATCATGAGCAACGAGCTAAAACTTACCGCAAACGTGCAAAATAATGAAACGTGGTAAATATATGCCGCGCACGTGCGTTTTGTTTTGCACGTCACGCAAAAATAATTAAAAAGGGAATGCAACACGAGGACTTCCCAGGAGGTCACCCATCCTAGTACTACTCTCGCCCAAGCACGCTTAACTTCGAAGTTCTGATGGGATCCGGTGCTTTAGTGCTGGTATGATCGCATCCGACATGTTACCCCCGTCTTTGTCCCTTATGCTTGCCCCTCCCAGCTCCACTACACACACGGTTGCACTTTGCTTTGCCCGCCGCTACACGCGTGAATCATGAGCAACGAGCTAAAACTTACCGCAAGCGTGCAAAATAATGAAACGTGGTAAATATATGCCGCGCACGTGCGTTTTGTTTTGCACGTCACGCAAAAATAATTAAAAAGGGAATGCAACACGAGGACTTCCAGGAGGTCACCCATCCTAGTACTACTCTCGCCCAAGCACACTTAACTTCAGAGTTCTGATGGGATCCGGTGCTTTAGTGCTGGTATGATCGCATCCAACATGTTACCCCCGTCTTCGTCCCTTATGCTTGCCCCTCCCAGCTCCACTACACACACGGTTGCACTTTGCTTTGCCCGCCGCTACACGCGTGAATCATGAGCAACGAGTTAAAACTTACCGCAAACGTGCAAAATAATGAAACGTGGTAAATATATGCCGCGCACGTGCGTTTTGTTTTGCACGTCACGCAAAAATAATTAAAAAGGGAATGCAACACGAGGACTTCCCAGGAGGTCACCCATCCTAGTACTACTCTCGCCCAAGCACGCTTAATTTGGGAGTTCTGATGGGATCCGGTGCTTTAGTGCTAGTATGATCGCATCCGACATGTTACCCCCATCTCCGTCCCTTATGCTTGCCCCTCCCAGCTCCACTACACACACGGTTGCACTTTGCTTTGCCCGCCGCTACACGCGTGAATCATGAGCAACGAGCTAAAACTTACCGCAAGCGTGCAAAATAATGAAACGTGGTAAATATATGCCGCGCACGTGCGTTTTGTTTTGCACGTCAAGCAAAAATAATTAAAAAGGGAATGCAACACGAGGACTTCCCAGGAGGTCACCCATCCTAGTACTACTCTCGCCCAAGCACGCTTAACTTCGGAGTTCTGATGGGATCCGGTGCTTTAGTGCTGGTATGATCGCATCCGACATGTTACCCCCGTCTTCGTCCCTTATGCTTGCCCCTCCCAGCTCCACTACACACACGGTTGCACTTTGCTTTGCCCGCCGCTACACGCGTGAATCATGAGCAACGAGCTAAAACTTACCGCAAGCGTGCAAAATAATGAAACGTGGTAAATATATGCCGCGCACGTGCGTTTTGTTTTGCACGTCACGCAAAAATAATTAAAAAGGGAATGCAACACGAGGACTTCCCAGGAGGTCACCCATCCTAGTACTACTCTCGCCCAAGCACGCTTAACTTCAGAGTTCTGATGGGATCCGGTGCTTTAGTGCTAGTATTCTCATCCCACATGTTACCCCCGTCTTCGTCCCTTATGCTTGCCCCTCCCAGCTCCACTACACACACGGTTGCACTTTGCTTTGCCCGCCGCTACACGCGTGAATCATGAGCAACGAGCTAAAACTTACCGCAAACGTGCAAAATAATGAAACGTGGTAAATATATGCCGCGCACGTGCGTTTTGTTTTGCACGTCACGCAAAAATAATTAAAAAGGGAATGCAACACGAGGACTTCCCAGGAGGTCACACATCCTAGTACTACTCTCGCCCAAGCACGCTTAACTTCGGAGTTCTGATGGGATCCGATGCTTTAGTGCTGGTATGATCGCATCCGACATGTTACCCCCGTCTTCGTCCCTTATGCTTGCCCCTCCCAGCTCCACAACACACACGGTTGCACTTTGCTTTGCCCGCTGCTACACGCGTGAATCATGAGCAACGAGCTAAAACTTACCGCAAACGTGCAAAATAATGAAACGTGGTAAATATATGCCGCGCACGTGCGTTTTGTTTTGCACGTCACGCAAAAATAATTAAAAAGGGAATGCAACACGAGGACTTCCCAGGAGGTCACCCATCCTAGTACTACTCTCGCCCAAGCACGCTTAACTTCGAAGTTCTGATGGGATCCGGTGCTTTAGTGCTGGTATGATCGCATCCGACATGTTACCCCCGTCTTTGTCCCTTATGCTTGCCCCTCCCAGCTCCACTACACACACGGTTGCACTTTGCTTTGCCCGCCGCTACACGCGTGAATCATGAGCAACGAGCTAAAACTTACCGCAAGCGTGCAAAATAATGAAACGTGGTAAATATATGCCGCGCACGTGCGTTTTGTTTTGCACGTCACGCAAAAATAATTAAAAAGGGAATGCAACACGAGGACTTCCAGGAGGTCACCCATCCTAGTACTACTCTCGCCCAAGCACACTTAACTTCAGAGTTCTGATGGGATCCGGTGCTTTAGTGCTGGTATGATCGCATCCAACATGTTACCCCCGTCTTCGTCCCTTATGCTTGCCCCTCCCAGCTCCACTACACACACGGTTGCACTTTGCTTTGCCCGCCGCTACACGCGTGAATCATGAGCAACGAGTTAAAACTTACCGCAAACGTGCAAAATAATGAAACGTGGTAAATATATGCCGCGCACGTGCGTTTTGTTTTGCACGTCACGCAAAAATAATTAAAAAGGGAATGCAACACGAGGACTTCCCAGGAGGTCACCCATCCTAGTACTACTCTCGCCCAAGCACGCTTAATTTGGGAGTTCTGATGGGATCCGGTGCTTTAGTGCTAGTATGATTGCATCCGACATGTTACCCCCATCTCCGTCCCTTATGCTTGCCCCTCCCAGCTCCACTACACACACGGTTGCACTTTGCTTTGCCCGCCGCTACACGCGTGAATCATGAGCAACGAGCTAAAACTTACCGCAAGCGTGCAAAATAATGAAACGTGGTAAATATATGCCGCGCACGTGCGTTTTGTTTTGCACGTCAAGCAAAAATAATTAAAAAGGGAATGCAACACGAGGACTTCCCAGGAGGTCACCCATCCTAGTACTACTCTCGCCCAAGCACGCTTAACTTCAGAGTTCTGATGGGATCCGGTGCTTTAGTGCTAGTATTCTCATCCCACATGTTACCCCCGTCTTCGTCCCTTATGCTTGCCCCTCCCAGCTCCACTACACACACGGTTGCACTTTGCTTTGCCCGCCGCTACACGCGTGAATCATGAGCAACGAGCTAAAACTTACCGCAAACGTGCAAAATAATGAAACGTGGTAAATATATGCCGCGCACGTGCGTTTTGTTATGCACGTCACGCAAAAAAAATTAAAAAGGGAATGCAACACGAGGACTTCCCAGGAGGTCACCCATCCTAGTACTACTCTCGCCCAAGCACGCTTAACTTCGGAGTTCTGATGGGATCCGGTGCTTTAGTGCTGGTATGATCGCATCCGACATGTTACCCCCGTCTTCGTCCCTTATGCTTGCCCCTCCCAGCTCCACTACACACACGGTTGCACTTTGCTTTGCCCGCCGCTACACGCGTGAATCATGAGCAACGAGCTAAAACTTACCGCAAACGTGCAAAATAATGAAACGTGGTAAATATATGCCGCGCACGTGCGTTTTGTTTTGCACGTCACGCAAAAATAATTAAAAAGGGAATGCAACACGAGGACTTCCCAGGAGGTCACCCATCCTAGTACTACTCTCGCCCAAGCACGCTTAACTTCGGAGTTCTGATGGGATCCGATGCTTTAGTGCTGGTATGATCGCATCCGACATGTTACCCCCGTCTTCGTCCCTTATGCTTGCCCCTCCCAGCTCCACTACACACACGGTTGCACTTTGCTTTGCCCGCTGCTACACGCGTGAATCATGAGCAACGAGCTAAAACTTACCGCAAACGTGCAAAATAATGAAACGTGGTAAATATATGCCGCGCACGTGCGTTTTGTTTTGCACGTCACGCAAAAATAATTAAAAAGGGAATGCAACACGAGGACTTCCCAAGAGGTCACCCATCCTAGTACTACTCTCGCCCAAGCACGCTTAACTTCGGAGTTCTGATGGGATCCGGTGCTTTAGTGCTGGTATGATCGCATCCGACATGTTACCCCCGTCTTTGTCCCTTATGCTTGCCCCTCCCAGCTCCACTACACACACGGTTGCACTTTGCTTTGCCCGCCGCTACACGCGTGAATCATGAGCAACGAGCTAAAACTTACCGCAAGCGTGCAAAATAATGAAACGTGGTAAATATATGCCGCGCACGTGCGTTTTGTTTTGCACGTCACGCAAAAATAATTAAAAAGGGAATGCAACACGAGGACTTCCAGGAGGTCACCCATCCTAGTACTACTCTCGCCCAAGCACGCTTAACTTCAGAGTTCTGATGGGATCCGGTGCTTTAGTGCTGGTATGATCGCATCCAACATGTTACCCCCGTCTTCGTCCCTTATGCTTGCCCCTCCCAGCTCCACTACACACACGGTTGCACTTTGCTTTGCCCGCCGCTACACGCGTGAATCATGAGCAACGAGCTAAAACTTACCGCAAACGTGCAAAATAATGAAACGTGGTAAATATATGCCGCGCACGTGCGTTTTGTTTTGCACGTCACGTAAAAATAATTAAAAAGGGAATGCAACACGAGGACTTCCCAGGAGGTCACCCATCCTAGTACTACTCTCGCCCAAGCATGCTTAATTTCGGAGTTCTGATGGGATCCGGTGCTTTAGTGCTAGTATGATCGCATCCGACATGTTACCCCCGTCTCCGTCCCTTATGCTTGCCCCTCCCAGCTCCACTACACACACGGTTGCACTTTGCTTTGCCCGCCGCTACACGCGTGAATCATGAGCAACGAGCTAAAACTTACCGCAAACATGCAAAATAATGAAACGTGGTAAATATATGCCGCGCACGTGCGTTTTGTTTTGCACGTCACGCAATGCAACACGAGGACTTCCCAGGAGGTCACCCATCCTAGTACTACTCTCGCCCAAGCACGCTTAACTTCGGAGTTCTGATGGGATCCGGTGCTTTAGTGCTGGTATGATCGCATCCGACATGTTACCCCCGTCTTCGTCCCTTATGCTTGCCCCTCCCAGCTCCACTACACACACGGTTGCACTTTGCTTTGCCCGCCGCTACACGCGTGAATCATGAGCAACGAGCTAAAACTTACCGCAAGCGTGCAAAATAATGAAACGTGGTAAATATATGCCGCGCACGTGCGTTTTGTTTTGCACGTCACGCAAAAATAATTAAAAAGGGAATGCAACACGAGGACTTCCCAGGAGGTCACCCATCCTAGTACTACTCTCGCCCAAGCACGCTTAACTTCAGAGTTCTGATGGGATCCGGTGCTTTAGTGGTAGTATGATCGCATCCCACATGTTACCCCCGTCTTTGTCCCTTATGCTTGCCCCTCCCAGCTCCACTACACACACGGTTGCACTTTGCTTTGCCCGCCGCTACACGCGTGAATCATGAGCAACGAGCTAAAACTTACCGCAAGCGTGCAAAATAATGAAACGTGGTAAATATATGCCGCGCACGTGCGTTTTGTTTTGCACGTCACGCAAAAATAATTAAAAAGGGAATGCAACACGAGGACTTCCCAGGAGGTCACCCATCCTAGTACTACTCTCGCCCAAGCACGCTTAACTTCAGAGTTCTGATGGGATCCGGTGCTTTAGTGGTAGTATGATCGCATCCCACATGTTACCCCCGTCTTTGTCCCTTATGCTTGCCCCTCCCAGCTCCACTACACACACGGTTGCACTTTGCTTTGCCCGCCGCTACACGCGTGAATCATGAGCAACGAGCTAAAACTTACCGCAAGCGTGCAAAATAATGAAACGTGGTAAATATATGCCGCGCACGTGCATTTTGTTTTGCACGTCACGCAAAAATAATTAAAAAGGGAATGCAACACGAGGACTTCCCAGGAGGTCACTCATCATAGTACTGCTCTCGCCCAAGCACGCTTAACTTCGGAGTTGTGATGGGATCCGGTGCTTTAGTGCTGGTATGATCGCATCCGACATGTTACCCCCGTCTTCGTCCCGTATGCTTGCCCCTCCCAGCTCCACTACACACACGGTTGCACTTTGCTTTGCCCACCGCTACACGCGTGAATCATGAGCAAGGAGCTAAAACTTACCGCAAATGTGCAAAATAATGAAACGTGGTAAATATATGCCGCGCACGTGCGTTTTGTTTTGCACGTCACGCAAAAATAATTAAAAAGGGAATGCAACACGAGGACTTCCCAAGAGGTCACCCATCCTAGTACTACTCTCGCCCAAGCACGCTTAACTTCGGAGTTCTGATGGGATCCGGTGCTTTAGTGCTGGTATGATCGCATCCGACATGTTACCCCCGTCTTCGTCCATTATGCTTGCCCCTCCCAGCTCCACTACACACACGGTTGCACTTTGCTTTGCCCGCCGCTACACGCGTAAATCATGAGCAACGAGCTAAAACTTACCGCAAACGTGCAAAATAATGAAACGTGGTAAATATATGCCGCGCACGTGCATTTTGTTTTGCACGTCACGCAAAAATAATTAAAAAGGGAATGCAACACGAGGACTTCCAGGAGGTCACCCATCCTAGTACTACTCTCGCCCAAGCACACTTAACTTCAGAGTTCTGATGGGATCCGGTGCTTTAGTGCTGGTATGATCGCATCCAACATGTTACCCCCGTCTTCGTCCCTTATGCTTGCCCCTCCCAGCTCCACTACACACACGGTTGCACTTTGCTTTGCCCGCCGCTACACGCGTGAATCATGAGCAACGAGCTAAAACTTACCGCAAGCGTGCAAAATAATGAAACGTGGTAAATATATGCCGCGCACGTGCGTTTTGTTTTGCACGTCACGCAAAAATAATTAAAAAGGGAATGCAACACGAGGACTTCCCAGGAGGTCACCCATCCTAGTACTACTCTCGCCCAAGCACGCTTAACTTCAAAGTTCTGATGGGATCCGGTGCTTTAGTGGTAGTATGATCGCATCCCACATGTTACCCCCGTCTTCGTCCCTTATGCTTGCCCCTCCCAGCTCCACTACACACACGGTTGCACTCTGCTTTGCCCGCCGCTACACGCGTGAATCATGAGCAACGAGCTAAAACTTACCGCAAGCGTGCAAAATAATGAAACGTGGTAAATATATGCCGCGCACGTGCGTTTTGTTTTGCACGTCACGCAAAAATAATTAAAAAGGGAATGCAACACGAGGACTTCCCAGGAGGTCACCCATCATAGTACTGCTCTCGCCCAAGCACGCTTAACTTGGGAGTTGTGATGGGATCCGGTGCTTTAGTGCTGGTATGATCGCATCCGACATGTTACCCCCGTCTTCGCCCCTTATGCTTGCCCCTCCCAGCTCCACTACACACACGGTTGCACTTTGCTTTGCCCGCCGCTACACGCGTGAATCATGAGCAACGAGCTAAAACTTACCGCAAATGTGCAAAATAATGAAACGTGGTAAATATATGCCACGCACGTGTGTTTTGTTTTGCACGTCACGCAAAAATAATTAAAAAGGGAATGCAACACGAGGACTTCCCAAGAGGTCACCCATCCTAGTACTACTCTCGCCCAAGCACGCTTAACTTCGGAGTTCTGATGGGATCCGGTGCTTTAGTGCTGGTATGATCGCATCCGACATGTTACCCCCGTCTTCGTCCCTTATGCTTGCCCCTCCCAGCTCCACTACACACACGGTTGCACTTTGCTTTGCCCGCCGCTACACGCGTGAATCATGAGCAACGAGCTAAAACTTACCGCAAACGTGCAAAATAATGAAACGTGGTAAATATATGCCGCGCACGTGCATTTTGTTTTGCACGTCACGCAAAAATAATTAAAAAGGGAATGCAACACGAGGACTTCCAGGAGGTCACCCATCCTAGTACTACTCTCGCCCAAGCACACTTAACTTCAGAGTTCTGATGGGATCCCGTGCTTTAGTGCTGGTATGATCGCATCCAACATGTTACCCCCGTCTTCGTCCCTTATGCTTGCCCCTCCCAGCTCCACTACACACACGGTTGCACTTTGCTTTGCCCGCCGCTACACGCGTGAATCATGAGCAACGAGCTAAAACTTACCGCAAGCGTGCAAAATAATGAAACGTGGTAAATATATGCCGCGCACGTGCGTTTTGTTTTGCACGTCACGCAAAAATAATTAAAAAGGGAATGCAACACGAGGACTTCCCAGGAGGTCACCCATCATAGTACTGCTCTCGCCCAAGCACGCTTAACTTCGGAGTTCTGATGGGATCCGGTCCTTTAGTGCTGGTATGATCGCATCCGACATGTTACCCCAGTCTTCGTCCCTTATGCTTGCCCCTCCCAGCTCCACCACACACACGGTTGCACTTTGCTTTGCCCGCCGCTACACGCGTGAATCATGAGCAACGAGCTAAAACTTACCGCAAATGTGCAAAATAATGAAACGTGGTAAATATATGCCGCGCACGTGCGTTTTGTTTTGCATGTCACGCAAAAATAATTAAAAAGGGAATGCAACACGAGGACTTCCCAAGAGGTCACCCATCCTAGTACTACTCTCGCCCAAGCACGCTTAACTTCGGAGTTCTGATGGGATCCGGTGCTTTAGTGCTGGTATGATCGCATCCGACATGTTACCCCCGTCTCCGTTCCTTATGCTTGCCCCTCCCAGCTCCACTACACACACGGTTGCACTTTGCTTTGCCCGCCGCTACACGCGTGAATCATGAGCAACGAGCTAAAACTTACCGCAAACATGCAAAATAATGATACGTGGTAAATATATGCCGCGCACGTGCGTTTTGTTTTGCACGTCACACCCATCCTAGTACTACTCTCGCCCAAGCACGCTTAACTTCGGAGTTCTGATGGGATCCGGTGCTTTAGTGCTGGTATGATCGCATCCGACATGTTACCCCCGTCTTCGTCCCTTATGCTTGCCCCTCCCAGCTCCACTACACACACGGTTGCACTTTGCTTTGCCCGCCGCTACACGCGTGAATCATGAGCAACGAGCTAAAACTTACCGCAAACGTGCAAAATAATGAAACGTGGTAAATATATGCCGCGCACGTGCGTTTTGTTTTGCACGTCACGCAAAAATAATTAAAAAGGGAATGCAACACGAGGACTTCCCAGGAGGTCACCCATCCTAGTACTACTCTCGCCCAAGCACGCTTAACTTCGGAGTTCTGATGGGATCCGGTGCTTTAGTGCTGGTATGATCGCATCCGACATGTTACCCCCGTCTTCGTCCCTTATGCTTGCCCCTCCCAGCTCCACTACACACACGGTTGCACTTTGCTTTGCCCGCCGCTACACGCGTGAATCATGAGCAACGAGCTAAAACTTACCGCAAACGTGCAAAATAATGAAACGTGGTAAATATATGCCGCGCACGTGCGTTTTGTTTTGCACGTCACGCAAAAATAATTAAAAAGGGAATGCAACACGAGGACTTCCCAGGAGGTCACCCATCCTAGTACTACTCTCGCCCAAGCACGCTTAACTTCGGAGTTCTGATGGGATCCGGTGCTTTAGTGCTGGTATGATCGCATCCGACATGTTACCCCCGTCTTCGTCCCTTATGCTTGCCCCTCCCAGCTCCACTACACACACGGTTGCACTTTGCTTTGCCCGCCGCTACACGCGTGAATCATGAGCAACGAGCTAAAACTTACCGCAAATGTGCAAAATAATGAAACGTGGTAAATATATGCCACGCACGTGTGTTTTGTTTTGCACGTCACGCAAAAATAATTAAAAAGGGAATGCAACACGAGGACTTCCCAAGAGGTCACCCATCCTAGTACTACTCTCGCCCAAGCACGCTTAACTTCGGAGTTCTGATGGGATCCGGTGCTTTAGTGCTGGTATGATCGCATCCGACATGTTACCCCCGTCTCCGTTCCTTATGCTTGCCCCTCCCAGCTCCACTACACACACGGTTGCACTTTGCTTTGCCCGCTGCTACACGCGTGAATCATGAGCAACGAGCTAAAACTTACCGCAAACATGCAAAATAATGATACGTGGTAAATATATGCCGCGCACGTGCGTTTTGTTTTGCACGTCACACCCATCCTAGTACTACTCTCGCCCAAGCACGCTTAACTTCGGAGTTCTGATGGGATCCGGTGCTTTAGTGCTGGTATGATCGCATCCGACATGTTACCCCCGTCTTCGTCCCTTATGCTTGCCCCTCCCAGCTCCACTACACACACGGTTGCACTTTGCTTTGCCCGCCGCTACACGCGTAAATCATGAGCAACGAGCTAAAACTTACCGCAAACGTGCAAAATAATGAAACGTGGTAAATATATGCCGCGCACGTGCATTTTGTTTTGCACGTCACGCAAAAATAATTAAAAAGGGAATGCAACACGAGGACTTCCAGGAGGTCACCCATCCTAGTACTACTCTCGCCCAAGCACACTTAACTTCAGAGTTCTGATGGGATCCGGTGCTTTAGTGCTGGTATGATCGCATCCAACATGTTACCCCCGTCTTCGTCCCTTATGCTTGCCCCTCCCAGCTCCACTACACACACGGTTGCACTTTGCTTTGCCCGCCGCTACACGCGTGAATCATGAGCAACGAGCTAAAACTTACCGCAAGCGTGCAAAATAATGAAACGTGGTAAATATATGCCGCGCACGTGCGTTTTGTTTTGCACGTCACGCAAAAATAATTAAAAAGGGAATGCAACACGAGGACTTCCCAGGAGGTCACCCATCCTAGTACTACTCTCGCCCAAGCACGCTTAACTTCAAAGTTCTGATGGGATCCGGTGCTTTAGTGGTAGTATGATCGCATCCCACATGTTACCCCCGTCTTCGTCCCTTATGCTTGCCCCTCCCAGCTCCACTACACACACGGTTGCACTCTGCTTTGCCCGCCGCTACACGCGTGAATCATGAGCAACGAGCTAAAACTTACCGCAAGCGTGCAAAATAATGAAACGTGGTAAATATATGCCGCGCACGTGCGTTTTGTTTTGCACGTCACGCAAAAATAATTAAAAAGGGAATGCAACACGAGGACTTCCCAGGAGGTCACCCATCATAGTACTGCTCTCGCCCAAGCACGCTTAACTTGGGAGTTGTGATGGGATCCGGTGCTTTAGTGCTGGTATGATCGCATCCGACATGTTACCCCCGTCTTCGTCCCTTATGCTTGCCCCTCCCAGCTCCACTACACACACGGTTGCACTTTGCTTTGCCCGCCGCTACACGCGTGAATCATGAGCAACGAGCTAAAACTTACCGCAAATGTGCAAAATAATGAAACGTGGTAAATATATGCCACGCACGTGTGTTTTGTTTTGCACGTCACGCAAAAATAATTAAAAAGGGAATGCAACACGAGGACTTCCCAAGAGGTCACCCATCCTAGTACTACTCTCGCCCAAGCACGCTTAACTTCGGAGTTCTGATGGGATCCGGTGCTTTAGTGCTGGTATGATCGCATCCGACATGTTACCCCCGTCTTCGTCCCTTATGCTTGCCCCTCCCAGCTCCACTACACACACGGTTGCACTTTGCTTTGCCCGCCGCTACACGCGTGAATCATGAGCAACGAGCTAAAACTTACCGCAAACGTGCAAAATAATGAAACGTGGTAAATATATGCCGCGCACGTGCATTTTGTTTTGCACGTCACGCAAAAATAATTAAAAAGGGAATGCAACACGAGGACTTCCAGGAGGTCACCCATCCTAGTACTACTCTCGCCCAAGCACACTTAACTTCAGAGTTCTGATGGGATCCCGTGCTTTAGTGCTGGTATGATCGCATCCAACATGTTACCCCCGTCTTCGTCCCTTATGCTTGCCCCTCCCAGCTCCACTACACACACGGTTGCACTTTGCTTTGCCCGCCGCTACACGCGTGAATCATGAGCAACGAGCTAAAACTTACCGCAAGCGTGCAAAATAATGAAACGTGGTAAATATATGCCGCGCACGTGCGTTTTGTTTTGCACGTCACGCAAAAATAATTAAAAAGGGAATGCAACACGAGGACTTCCCAGGAGGTCACCCATCATAGTACTGCTCTCGCCCAAGCACGCTTAACTTCGGAGTTCTGATGGGATCCGGTCCTTTAGTGCTGGTATGATCGTATCCGACATGTTACCCCAGTCTTCGTCCCTTATGCTTGCCCCTCCCAGCTCCACCACACACACGGTTGCACTTTGCTTTGCCCGCCGCTACACGCGTGAATCATGAGCAACGAGCTAAAACTTACCGCAAATGTGCAAAATAATGAAACGTGGTAAATATATGCCGCGCACGTGCGTTTTGTTTTGCATGTCACGCAAAAATAATTAAAAAGGGAATGCAACACGAGGACTTCCCAAGAGGTCACCCATCCTAGTACTACTCTCGCCCAAGCACGCTTAACTTCGGAGTTCTGATGGGATCCGGTGCTTTAGTGCTGGTATGATCGCATCCGACATGTTACCCCCGTCTCCGTTCCTTATGCTTGCCCCTCCCAGCTCCACTACACACACGGTTGCACTTTGCTTTGCCCGCCGCTACACGCGTGAATCATGAGCAACGAGCTAAAACTTACCGCAAACATGCAAAATAATGATACGTGGTAAATATATGCCGCGCACGTGCGTTTTGTTTTGCACGTCACACCCATCCTAGTACTACTCTCGCCCAAGCACGCTTAACTTCGGAGTTCTGATGGGATCCGGTGCTTTAGTGCTGGTATGATCGCATCCGACATGTTACCCCCGTCTTCGTCCCTTATGCTTGCCCCTCCCAGCTCCACTACACACACGGTTGCACTTTGCTTTGCCCGCCGCTACACGCGTGAATCATGAGCAACGAGCTAAAACTTACCGCAAACGTGCAAAATAATGAAACGTGGTAAATATATGCCGCGCACGTGCGTTTTGTTTTGCACGTCACGCAAAAATAATTAAAAAGGGAATGCAACACGAGGACTTCCCAGGAGGTCACCCATCCTAGTACTACTCTCGCCCAAGCACGCTTAACTTCGGAGTTCTGATGGGATCCGGTGCTTTAGTGCTGGTATGATCGCATCCGACATGTTACCCCCGTCTTCGTCCCTTATGCTTGCCCCTCCCAGCTCCACTACACACACGGTTGCACTTTGCTTTGCCCGCCGCTACACGCGTGAATCATGAGCAACGAGCTAAAACTTACCGCAAACGTGCAAAATAATGAAACGTGGTAAATATATGCCGCGCACGTGCGTTTTGTTTTGCACGTCACGCAAAAATAATTAAAAAGGGAATGCAACACGAGGACTTCCCAGGAGGTCACCCATCCTAGTACTACTCTCGCCCAAGCACGCTTAACTTCGGAGTTCTGATGGGATCCGGTGCTTTAGTGCTGGTATGATCGCATCCGACATGTTACCCCCGTCTTCGTCCC
This sequence comes from Triticum monococcum, assembly GCA_034509565.1. Taxonomy (NCBI): domain Eukaryota; kingdom Viridiplantae; phylum Streptophyta; class Magnoliopsida; order Poales; family Poaceae; genus Triticum; species Triticum monococcum. Next base: position 36,253,837 of record CM067841.1, on the reverse strand, counting down.
TTATGCTTGCCCCTCCCAGCTCCACTACACACACGGTTGCACTTTGCTTTGCCCGCCGCTACACGCGTGAATCATGAGCAACGAGCTAAAACTTACCGCAAACGTGCAAAATAATGAAACGTGGTAAATATATGCCGCGCACGTGCGTTTTGTTTTGCACGTCACGCAAAAATAATTAAAGAGGGAATGCAACACGAGGACTTCCCAGGACGTCACCCATCCTAGTACTACTCTCGCCCAAGCACGCTTAACTTCGGAGTTCTGATGGGATCCGGTGCTTTAGTGCTGGTATGATCGCATCCGACATGTTACCGCCGTCTTCGTCCCTTATGCTTGCCCCTCCCAGCTCCACTACACACACGGTTGCACTTTGCTTTGCCCGCCGCTACACGCGTGAATCATGAGCAACAAGCTAAAACTTACCGCAAACGTGCAAAATAATGAAACGTGGTAAATATATGCCGCGCACGTGCGTTTTGTTTTGCACGTCAGGCAAAAATAATTAAAAAGGGAATGCAACACGAGGACTTCCCAGGAGGTCACCCATCCTAGTACTACTCTCGCCCAAGCACGCTTAACTTCGGAGTTCTGATGGGATCCGGTGCTTTAGTGCTGGTATGATCGCATCCGACATGTTACCCCCGTCTTCGTCCCTTATGCTTGCCCCTCCCAGCTCCACTACACACACGGTTGCACTTTGCTTTGCCCGCCGCTACACGCGTGAATCATGAGCAACGAGCTAAAACTTACCGCAAACGTGCAAAATAATGAAACGTGGTAAATATATGCCGCGCACGTGCGTTTTGTTTTGCACGTCACGCAAAAATAATTAAAGAGGGAATGCAACACGAGGACTTCCCAGGAGGTCACCCATCCTAGTACTACTCTCGCCCAAGCACGCTTAACTTCGGAGTTCTGATGGGATCCGATGCTTTAGTGCTGGTATGATCGCATCCGACATGTTACCCCCGTCTTCGTCCCTTATGCTTGCCCCTCCCAGCTCCACTACACACACGGTTGCACTTTGCTTTGCCCGCCGCTACACGCGTGAATCATGAGCAACGAGCTAAAACTTACCGCAAACGTGCAAAATAATGAAACGTGGTAAATATATGCCGCGCACGTGCGTTTTGTTTTGCACGTCACGCAAAAATAATTAAAGAGGGAATGCAACACGAGGACTTCCGAGGAGGTCACCCATCCTAGTACTACTCTCGCCCAAGCACGCTTAACTTCGGTGTTCTGATGGGATCCGGTGCTTTAGTGCTGGTATGATCGCATCCGACATGTTACCCCCGTCTTCGTCCCTTATGCTTGCCCCTCCCAGCTCCACTACACACACGGTTGCACTTTGCTTTGCCCGCCGCTACACGCGTGAATCATGAGCAACGAGCTAAAACTTACCGCAAACGTGCAAAATAATGAAACGTGGTAAATATATGCCGCGCACGTGCGTTTTGTTTTGCACGTCACGCAAAAATAATTAAAGAGGGAATGCAACACGAGGACTTCCCAGGAGGTCACCCATCCTAGTACTACTCTCGCCCAAGCACGCTTAACTTCGGAGTTCTGATGGGATCCGATGCTTTAGTGCTGGTATGATCGCATCCGACATGTTACCCCCGTCTTCGTCCCTTATGCTTGCCCCTCCCAGCTCCACTACACACACGGTTGCACTTTGCTTTGCCCGCCGCTACACGCGTGAATCATGAGCAACGAGCTAAAACTTACCGCAAACGTGCAAAATAATGAAACGTGGTAAATATATGCCGCGCACGTGCGTTTTGTTTTGCACGTCACGCAAAAATAATTAAAGAGGGAATGCAACACGAGGACTTCCGAGGAGGTCACCCATCCTAGTACTACTCTCGCCCAAGCACGCTTAACTTCGGTGTTCTGATGGGATCCGGTGCTTTAGTGCTGGTATGATCGCATCCGACATGTTACCCCCGTCTTCGTCCCTTATGCTTGCCCCTCCCAGCTCCACTACACACACGGTTGCACTTTGCTTTGCCCGCCGCTACACGCGTGAATCATGAGCAACGAGCTAAAACTTACCGCAAACGTGCAAAATAATGAAACGTGGTAAATATATGCCGCGCACGTGCGTTTTGTTTTGCACGTCACGCAAAAATAATTAAAGAGGGAATGCAACACGAGGACTTCCCAGGAGGTCACCCATCCTAGTACTACTCTCACCCAAGCACGCTTAACTTCGGAGTTCTGATGGGATCCGGTGCTTTAGTGCTGGTATGATCGCATCCGACATGTTACCGCCGTCTTCGTCCCTTATGCTTGCCCCTCCCAGCTCCACTACACACACGGTTGCACTTTGCTTTGCCCGCCGCTACACGCGTGAATCATGAGCAACGAGCTAAAACTTACCGCAAACGTGCAAAATAATGAAACGTGGTAAATATATGCCGCGCACGTGCGTTTTGTTTTGCACGTCACGCAAAAATAATTAAAGAGGGAATGCAACACGAGGACTTCCGAGGAGGTCACCCATCCTAGTACTACTCTCGCCCAAGCACGCTTAACTTCGGAGTTCTGATGGGATCCGGTGCTTTAGTGCTGGTATGATCGCATCCGACATGTTACCCCCGTCTTCGTCCCTTATGCTTGCCCCTCCCAGCTCCACTACACACACGGTTGCACTTTGCTTTGCCCGCCGCTACACGCGTGAATCATGAGCAACGAGCTAAAACTTACCGCAAACGTGCAAAATAATGAAACGTGGTAAATATATGCCGCGCACGTGCGTTTTGTTTTGCACGTCACGCAAAAATAATTAAAGAGGGAATGCAACACGAGGACTTCCGAGGAGGTCACCCATCCTAGTACTACTCTCGCCCAAGCACGCTTAACTTCGGAGTTCTGATGGGATCCGGTGCTTTAGTGCTGGTATGATCGCATCCGACATGTTACCCCCGTCTTCGTCCCTTATGCTTGCCCCTCCCAGCTCCACTACACACACGGTTGCACTTTGCTTTGCCCGCCGCTACACGCGTGAATCATGAGCAACGAGCTAAAACTTACCGCAAACGTGCAAAATAATGAAACGTGGTAAATATATGCCGCGCACGTGCGTTTTGTTTTGCACGTCACGCAAAAATAATTAAAAAGGGAATGCAACACGAGGACTTCCCAGGAGGTCACCCATCCTAGTACTACTCTCGCCCAAGCACGCTTAACTTCGGAGTTCTGATGGGATCCGGTGCTTTAGTGCTGGTATGATCGCATCCGACATGTTACCCCCGTCTTCGTCCCTTATGCTTGCCCCTCCCAGCTCCACTACACACACGGTTGCACTTTGCTTTGCCCGCCGCTACACGCGTGAATCATGAGCAACGAGCTAAAACTTACCGCAAATGTGCAAAATAATGAAACGTGGTAAATATATGCCGCGCACGTGCGTTTTGTTTTGCACGTCACGCAAAAATAATTAAAAAGGGAATGCAACACGAGGACTTCCCAGGAGGTCACCCATCCTAGTACTACTCTCGCCCAAGCACGCTTAACTTCGGAGTTCTGATGGGATCCGGTGCTTTAGTGCTGGTATGATCGCATCCGACATGTTACCCCCGTCTTCGTCCCTTATGCTTGCCCCTCCCAGCTCCACTACACACACGGTTGCACTTTGCTTTGCCCGCCGCTACACGCGTGAATCATGAGCAACGAGCTAAAACTTACCGCAAACGTGCAAAATAATGAAACGTGGTAAATATATGCCGCGCACGTGCGTTTTGTTTTGCACGTCACGCAAAAATAATTAAAGAGGGAATGCAACACGAGGACTTCCGAGGAGGTCACCCATCCTAGTACTACTCTCGCCCAAGCACGCTTAACTTCGGAGTTCTGATGGGATCCGGTGCTTTAGTGCTGGTATGATCGCATCCGACATGTTACCCCCGTCTTCGTCCCTTATGCTTGCCCCTCCCAGCTCCACTACACACACGGTTGCACTTTGCTTTGCCCGCCGCTACACGCGTGAATCATGAGCAACGAGCTAAAACTTACCGCAAACGTGCAAAATAATGAAACGTGGTAAATATATGCCGCGCACGTGCGTTTTGTTTTGCACGTCACGCAAAAATAATTAAAGAGGGAATGCAACACGAGGACTTCCCAGGAGGTCACCCATCCTAGTACTACTCTCGCCCAAGCACGCTTAACTTCGGAGTTCTGATGGGATCCGGTGCTTTAGTGCTGGTATGATCGCATCCGACATGTTACCCCCGTCTTCGTCCCTTATGCTTGCCCCTCCCAGCTCCACTACACACACGGTTGCACTTTGCTTTGCCCGCCGCTACACGCGTGAATCATGAGCAACGAGCTAAAACTTACCGCAAACGTGCAAAATAATGAAACGTGGTAAATATATGCCGCGCACGTGCGTTTTGTTTTGCACGTCACGCAAAAATAATTAAAGAGGGAATGCAACACGAGGACTTCCGAGGAGGTCACCCATCCTAGTACTACTCTCGCCCAAGCACGCTTAACTTCGGTGTTCTGATGGGATCCGGTGCTTTAGTGCTGGTATGATCGCATCCGACATGTTACCCCCGTCTTCGTCCCTTATGCTTGCCCCTCCCAGCTCCACTACACACACGGTTGCACTTTGCTTTGCCCGCCGCTACACGCGTGAATCATGAGCAACGAGCTAAAACTTACCGCAAACGTGCAAAATAATGAAACGTGGTAAATATATGCCGCGCACGTGCGTTTTGTTTTGCACGTCACGCAAAAATAATTAAAAAGGGAATGCAACACGAGGACTTCCCAGGAGGTCACCCATCCTAGTACTACTCTCGCCCAAGCACGCTTAACTTCGGAGTTCTGATGGGATCCGGTGCTTTAGTGCTGGTATGATCGCATCCGACATGTTACCGCCGTCTTCGTCCCTTATGCTTGCCCCTCCCAGCTCCACTACACACACGGTTGCACTTTGCTTTGCCCGCCGCTACACGCGTGAATCATGAGCAACGAGCTAAAACTTACCGCAAACGTGCAAAATAATGAAACGTGGTAAATATATGCCGCGCACGTGCGTTTTGTTTTGCACGTCACGCAAAAATAATTAAAGAGGGAATGCAACACGAGGACTTCCGAGGAGGTCACCCATCCTAGTACTACTCTCGCCCAAGCACGCTTAACTTCGGAGTTCTGATGGGATCCGGTGCTTTAGTGCTGGTATGATCGCATCCGACATGTTACCCCCGTCTTCGTCCCTTATGCTTGCCCCTCCCAGCTCCACTACACACACGGTTGCACTTTGCTTTGCCCGCCGCTACACGCGTGAATCATGAGCAACGAGCTAAAACTTACCGCAAACGTGCAAAATAATGAAACGTGGTAAATATATGCCGCGCACGTGCGTTTTGTTTTGCACGTCACGCAAAAATAATTAAAAAGGGAATGCAACACGAGGACTTCCCAGGAGGTCACCCATCCTAGTACTACTCTCGCCCAAGCACGCTTAACTTCGGAGTTCTGATGGGATCCGGTGCTTTAGTGCTGGTATGATCGCATCCGACATGTTACCCCCGTCTTCGTCCCTTATGCTTGCCCCTCCCAGCTCCACTACACACACGGTTGCACTTTGCTTTGCCCGCCGCTACACGCGTGAATCATGAGCAACGAGCTAAAACTTACCGCAAATGTGCAAAATAATGAAACGTGGTAAATATATGCCGCGCACGTGCGTTTTGTTTTGCACGTCACGCAAAAATAATTAAAAAGGGAATGCAACACGAGGACTTCCCAGGAGGTCACCCATCCTAGTACTACTCTCGCCCAAGCACGCTTAACTTCGGAGTTCTGATGGGATCCGGTGCTTTAGTGCTGGTATGATCGCATCCGACATGTTACCCCCGTCTTCGTCCCTTATGCTTGCCCCTCCCAGCTCCACTACACACACGGTTGCACTTTGCTTTGCCCGCCGCTACACGCGTGAATCATGAGCAACGAGCTAAAACTTACCGCAAACGTGCAAAATAATGAAACGTGGTAAATATATGCCGCGCACGTGCGTTTTGTTTTGCACGTCACGCAAAAATAATTAAAGAGGGAATGCAACACGAGGACTTCCGAGGAGGTCACCCATCCTAGTACTACTCTCGCCCAAGCACGCTTAACTTCGGAGTTCTGATGGGATCCGGTGCTTTAGTGCTGGTATGATCGCATCCGACATGTTACCCCCGTCTTCGTCCCTTATGCTTGCCCCTCCCAGCTCCACTACACACACGGTTGCACTTTGCTTTGCCCGCCGCTACACGCGTGAATCATGAGCAACGAGCTAAAACTTACCGCAAACGTGCAAAATAATGAAACGTGGTAAATATATGCCGCGCACGTGCGTTTTGTTTTGCACGTCACGCAAAAATAATTAAAGAGGGAATGCAACACGAGGACTTCCCAGGAGGTCACCCATCCTAGTACTACTCTCGCCCAAGCACGCTTAACTTCGGAGTTCTGATGGGATCCGGTGCTTTAGTGCTGGTATGATCGCATCCGACATGTTACCCCCGTCTTCGTCCTTTATGCTTGCCCCTCCCAGCTCCACTACACACACGGTTGCACTTTGCTTTGCCCGCCGCTACACGCGTGAATCATGAGCAACGAGCTAAAACTTACCGCAAACGTGCAAAATAATGAAACGTTGTAAATATATGCCGCGCACGTGCGTTTTGTTTTGCACGTCACGCAAAAATAATTAAAGAGGGAATGCAACACGAGGACTTCCGAGGAGGTCACCCATCCTAGTACTACTCTCGCCCAAGCACGCTTAACTTCGGAGTTCTGATGGGATCCGGTGCTTTAGTGCTGGTATGATCGCATCCGACATGTTACCCCCGTCTTCGTCCCTTATGCTTGCCCCTCCCAGCTCCACTACACACACGGTTGCACTTTGCTTTGCCCGCCGCTACACGCGTGAATCATGAGCAACGAGCTAAAACTTACCGCAAACGTGCAAAATAATGAAACGTGGTAAATATATGCCGCGCACGTGCGTTTTGTTTTGCACGTCACGCAAAAATAATTAAAAAGGGAATGCAACACGAGGACTTCCCAGGAGGTCACCCATCCTAGTACTACTCTCGCCCAAGCACGCTTAACTTCGGAGTTCTGATGGGATCCGGTGCTTTAGTGCTGGTATGATCGCATACGACATGTTACCCCCGTCTTCGTCCCTTATGCTTGCCCCTCTCAGCTCCACTACACACACGGTTGCACTTTGCTTTGCCCGCCGCTACACGCGTGAATCATGAGCAACGAGCTAAAACTTACCGCAAACGTGCAAAATAATGAAACGTGGTAAATATATGCCGCGCACGTGCGTTTTGTTTTGCACGTCACGCAAAAATAATTAAAAAGGGAATGCAACACGAGGACTTCCCAGGAGGTCACCCATCCTAGTACTACTCTCGCCCAAGCACGCTTAACTTCGGTGTTCTGATGGGATCCGGTGCTTTAGTGCTGGTATGATCGCATCCGACATGTTACCCCCGTCTTCGTCCCTTATGCTTGCCCCTCCCAGCTCCACTACACACACGGTTGCACTTTGCTTTGCCCGCCGCTACACGCGTCAATCATGAGCAACGAGCTAAAACTTACCGCAAACGTGCAAAATAATGAAACGTGGTAAATATATGCCGCGCACGTGCGTTTTGTTTTGCACGTCACGCAAAAATAATTAAAAAGGGAATGCAACACGAGGACTTCCCAGGAGGTCACCCATCCTAGTACTACTCTCGCCCAAGCACGCTTAACTTCGGAGTTCTGATGGGATCCGGTGCTTTAGTGCTGGTATGATCGCATCCGACATGTTACCGCCGTCTTCGTCCCTTATGCTTGCCCCTCCCAGCTCCACTACACACACGGTTGCACTTTGCTTTGCCCGCCGCTACACGCGTGAATCATGAGCAACGAGCTAAAACTTACCGCAAACGTGCAAAATAATGAAACGTGGTAAATATATGCCGCGCACGTGCGTTTTGTTTTGCACGTCACGCAAAAATAATTAAAGAGGGAATGCAACACGAGGACTTCCGAGGAGGTCACCCATCCTAGTACAACTCTCGCCCAAGCACGCTTAACTTCGGAGTTCTGATGGGATCCGGTGCTTTAGTGCTGGTATGATCGCATCCGACATGTTACCCCCGTCTTCGTCCCTTATGCTTGCCCCTCCCAGCTCCACTACACACACGGTTGCACTTTGCTTTGCCCGCCGCTAGACGCGTGAATCATGAGCAACGAGCTAAAACTTACCGCAAACGTGCAAAATAATGAAACGTGGTAAATATATGCCGCGCACGTGCGTTTTGTTTTGCACGTCACGCAAAAATAATTAAAAAGGGAATGCAACACGAGGACTTCCCAGGAGGTCACCCATCCTAGTACTACTCTCGCCCAAGCACGCTTAACTTCGGTGTTCTGATGGGATCCGGTGCTTTAGTGCTGGTATGATCGCATCCGACATGTTACCCCCGTCTTCGTCCCTTATGCTTGCCCCTCCCAGCTCCACTACACACACGGTTGCACTTTGCTTTGCCCGCCGCTAGACGCGTGAATCATGAGCAACGAGCTAAAACTTACCGCAAACGTGCAAAATAATGAAACGTGGTAAATATATGCCGCGCACGTGCGTTTTGTTTTGCACGTCACGCAAAAATAATTAAAAAGGGAATGCAACACGAGGACTTCCCAGGAGGTCACCCATCCTAGTACTACTCTCGCCCAAGCACGCTTAACTTCGGTGTTCTGATGGGATCCGGTGCTTTAGTGCTGGTATGATCGCATCCGACATGTTACCCCCGTCTTCGTCCCTTATGCTTGCCCCTCCCAGCTCCACTACACACACGGTTGCACTTTGCTTTGCCCGCCGCTACACGCGTGAATCATGAGCAACGAGCTAAAACTTACCGCAAACGTGCAAAATAATGAAACGTGGTAAATATATGCCGCGCACGTGCGTTTTGTTTTGCACGTCACGCAAAAATAATTAAAAAGGGAATGCAACACGAGGACTTCCCAGGAGGTCACCCATCCTAGTACTACTCTCGCCCAAGCACGCTTAACTTCGGAGTTCTGATGGGATCCGGTGCTTTAGTGCTGGTATGATCGCATCCGACATGTTACCGCCGTCTTCGTCCCTTATGCTTGCCCCTCCCAGCTCCACTACACACACGGTTGCACTTTGCTTTGCCCGCCGCTACACGCGTGAATCATGAGCAACGAGCTAAAACTTACCGCAAACGTGCAAAATAATGAAACGTGGTAAATATATGCCGCGCACGTGCGTTTTGTTTTGCACGTCACGCAAAAATAATTAAAGAGGGAATGCAACACGAGGACTTCCGAGGAGGTCACCCATCCTAGTACTACTCTCGCCCAAGCACGCTTAACTTCGGAGTTCTGATGGGATCCGGTGCTTTAGTGCTGGTATAATCGCATCCGACATGTTACCCCCGTCTTCGTCCCTTATGCTTGCCCCTCCCAGCTCCACTACACACACGGTTGCACTTTGCTTTGCCCGCCGCTACACGCGTGAATCATGAGCAACGAGCTAAAACTTACCGCAAACGTGCAAAATAATGAAACGTGGTAAATATATGCCGCGCACGTGCGTTTTGTTTTGCACGTCACGCAAAAATAATTAAAAAGGGAATGCAACACGAGGACTTCCCAGGAGGTCACCCATCCTAGTACTACTCTCGCCCAAGCACGCTTAACTTCGGAGTTCTGATGGGATCCGGTGCTTTAGTGCTGGTATGATCGCATCCGACATGTTACCCCCGTCTTCGTCCCTTATGCTTGCCCCTCCCAGCTCCACTACACACACGGTTGCACTTTGCTTTGCCCGCCGCTACACGCGTGAATCATGAGCAACGAGCTAAAACTTACCGCAAACGTGCAAAATAATGAAACGTGGTAAATATATGCCGCGCACGTGCGTTTTGTTTTGCACGTCACGCAAAAATAATTAAAAAGGGAATGCAACACGAGGACTTCCCAGGAGGTCACCCATCCTAGTACTACTCTCGCCCAAGCACGCTTAACTTCGGAGTTCTGATGGGATCCGGTGCTTTAGTGCTGGTATGATCGCATCCGACATGTTACCCCCGTCTTCGTCCCTTATGCTTGCCCCTCCCAGCTCCACTACACACACGGTTGCACTTTGCTTTGCCCGCCGCTACACGCGTGAATCATGAGCAACGAGCTAAAACTTACCGCAAACGTGCAAAATAATGAAACGTGGTAAATATATGCCGCGCACGTGCGTTTTGTTTTGCACGTCACGCAAAAATAATTAAAGAGGGAATGCAACACGAGGACTTCCGAGGAGGTCACCCATCCTAGTACTACTCTCGCCCAAGCACGCTTAACTTCGGAGTTCTGATGGGATCCGGTGCTTTAGTGCTGGTATGATCGCATCCGACATGTTACCCCCGTCTTCGTCCCTTATGCTTGCCCCTCCCAGCTCCACTACACACACGGTTGCACTTTGCTTTGCCCGCCGCTACACGCGTGAATCATGAGCAACGAGCTAAAACTTACCGCAAACGTGCAAAATAATGAAACGTGGTAAATATATGCCGCGCACGTGCGTTTTGTTTTGCACGTCACGCAAAAATAATTAAAGAGGGAATGCAACACGAGGACTTCCCAGGAGGTCACCCATCCTAGTACTACTCTCGCCCAAGCACGCTTAACTTCGGAGTTCTGATGGGATCCGGTGCTTTAGTGCTGGTATGATCGCATCCGACATGTTACCCCCGTCTTCGTCCTTTATGCTTGCCCCTCCCAGCTCCACTACACACACGGTTGCACTTTGCTTTGCCCGCCGCTACACGCGTGAATCATGAGCAACGAGCTAAAACTTACCGCAAACGTGCAAAATAATGAAACGTTGTAAATATATGCCGCGCACGTGCGTTTTGTTTTGCACGTCACGCAAAAATAATTAAAGAGGGAATGCAACACGAGGACTTCCGAGGAGGTCACCCATCCTAGTACTACTCTCGCCCAAGCACGCTTAACTTCGGAGTTCTGATGGGATCCGGTGCTTTAGTGCTGGTATGATCGCATCCGACATGTTACCCCCGTCTTCGTCCCTTATGCTTGCCCCTCTCAGCTCCACTACACACACGGTTGCACTTTGCTTTGCCCGCCGCTACACGCGTGAATCATGAGCAACGAGCTAAAACTTACCGCAAACGTGCAAAATAATGAAACGTGGTAAATATATGCCGCGCACGTGCGTTTTGTTTTGCACGTCACGCAAAAATAATTAAAAAGGGAATGCAACACGAGGACTTCCCAGGAGGTCACCCATCCTAGTACTACTCTCGCCCAAGCACGCTTAACTTCGGAGTTCTGATGGGATCCGGTGCTTTAGTGCTGGTATGATCGCATCCGACATGTTACCCCCGTCTTCGTCCCTTATGCTTGCCCCTCCCAGCTCCACTACACACACGGTTGCACTTTGCTTTGCCCGCCGCTACACGCGTGAATCATGAGCAACGAGCTAAAACTTACCGCAAACGTGCAAAATAATGAAACGTGGTAAATATACGCCGCGCACGTGCGTTTTGTTTTGCACGTCACGCAAAAATAATTAAAAAGGGAATGCAACACGAGGACTTCCCAGGAGGTCACCCATCCTAGTACTACTCTCGCCCAAGCACGCTTAACTTCGGAGTTCTGATGGGATCCGGTGCTTTAGTGCTGGTATGATCGCATCCGACATGTTACCCCCGTCTTCGTCCCTTATGCTTGCCCCTCCCAGCTCCACTACACACACGGTTGCACTTTGCTTTGCCCGCCGCTACACGCGTGAATCATGAGCAACGAGCTAAAACTTACCGCAAACGTGCAAAATAATGAAACGTGGTAAATATACGCCGCGCACGTGCGTTTTGTTTTGCACGTCACGCAAAAATAATTAAAAAGGGAATGCAACACGAGGACTTCCCAGGAGGTCACCCATCCTAGTGCTACTCTCGCCCAAGCACGCTTAACTTCGGAGTTCTGATGGGATCCGGTGCTTTAGTGCTGGTATGATCGCATCCGACATGTTATTGCCGTCTTCGTCCCTTATGCTTGCCCCTCCCAGCTCCACTACACACACGGTTGCACTTTGCTTTGCCCGCCGCTACACGCGTGAATCATGAGCAACGAGCTAAAACTTACCGCAAACGTGCAAAATAATGAAACGTGGTAAATATACGCCGCGCACGTGCGTTTTGTTTTGCACATCACGCAAAAATAATTAAAAAGGGAATGCAACACGAGGACTTCCCAGGAGGTCACCCATCCTAGTGCTACTCTCGCCCAAGCACGCTTAACTTCGGAGTTCTGATGGGATCCGGTGCTTTAGTGCTGGTATGATCGCATCCGACATGTTACCCCCGTCTTCGTCCCTTATGCTTGCCCCTCCCAGCTCCACTACACACACGGTTGCACTTTGCTTTGCCCGCCGCTACACGCGTGAATCATGAGCAACGAGCTAAAACTTACCGCAAACGTGCAAAATAATGAAACGTGGTAAATATATGCCGCGCACGTGCGTTTTGTTTTGCACGTCACGCAAAAATAATTAAAAAGGGAATGCAACACGAGGACTTCCCAGGAGGTCACCCATCCTAGTACTACTCTCGCCCAAGCACGCTTAACTTCGGAGTTCTGATGGGATTCGGTGCTTTAGTGCTGGTATGATCGCATCCGACATGTTACCCCCGTCTTCGTCCCTTATGCTTGCCCCTCCCAGCTCCACTACACACACGGTTGCACTTTGCTTTGCCCGCCGCTACACGCGTGAATCATGAGCAACGAGCTAAAACTTACCGCAAACGTGCAAAATAATGAAACGTGGTAAATATATGCCGCGCACGTGCGTTTTGTTTTGCACGTCACGCAAAAATAATTAAAGAGGGAATGCAACACGAGGACTTCCCAGGAGGTCACCCATCCTAGTACTACTCTCGCCCAAGCACGCTTAACTTCGGAGTTCTGATGGGATCCGGTGCTTTAGTGCTGGTATGATCGCATCCGACATGTTACCCCCGTCTTCGTCCCTTATGCTTGCCCCTCCCAGCTCCACTACACACACGGTTGCACTTTGCTTTGCCCGCCGCTACACGCGTGAATCATGAGCAACGAGCTAAAACTTACCGCAAACGTGCAAAATAATGAAACGTGGTAAATATACGCCGCGCACGTGCGTTTTGTTTTGCACGTCACGCAAAAATAATTAAAAAGGGAATGCAACACGAGGACTTCCCAGGAGGTCACCCATCCTAGTACTACTCTCGCCCAAGCACGCTTAACTTCGGAGTTCTGATGGGATCCGGTGCTTTAGTGCTGGTATGATCGCATCCGACATGTTACCCCCGTCTTCGTCCCTTATGCTTGCCCCTCCCAGCTCCACTACACACACGGTTGCACTTTGCTTTGCCCGCCGCTACACGCGTGAATCATGAGCAACGAGCTAAAACTTACCGCAAACGTGCAAAATAATGAAACGTGGTAAATATACGCCGCGCACGTGCGTTTTGTTTTGCACGTCACGCAAAAATAATTAAAAAGGGAATGCAACACGAGGACTTCCCAGGAGGTCACCCATCCTAGTGCTACTCTCGCCCAAGCACGCTTAACTTCGGAGTTCTGATGGGATCCGGTGCTTTAGTGCTGGTATGATCGCATCCGACATGTTACTGCCGTCTTCGTCCCTTATGCTTGCCCCTCCCAGCTCCACTACACACACGGTTGCACTTTGCTTTGCCCGCCGCTACACGCGTGAATCATGAGCAACGAGCTAAAACTTACCGCAAACGTGCAAAATAATGAAACGTGGTAAATATACGCCGCGCACGTGCGTTTTGTTTTGCACGTCACGCAAAAATAATTAAAAAGGGAATGCAACACGAGGACTTCCCAGGAGGTCACCCATCCTAGTGCTACTCTCGCCCAAGCACGCTTAACTTCGGAGTTCTGATGGGATCCGGTGCTTTAGTGCTGGTATGATCGCATCCGACATGTTACTGCCGTCTTCGTCCCTTATGCTTGCCCCTCCCAGCTCCACTACACACACGGTTGCACTTTGCTTTGCCCGCCGCTACACGCGTGAATCATGAGCAACGAGCTAAAACTTACCGCAAACGTGCAAAATAATGAAACGTGGTAAATATACGCCGCGCACGTGCGTTTTGTTTTGCACGTCACGCAAAAATAATTAAAAAGGGAATGCAACACGAGGACTTCCCAGGAGGTCACCCATCCTAGTGCTACTCTCGCCCAAGCACGCTTAACTTCGGAGTTCTGATGGGATCCGGTGCTTTAGTGCTGGTATGATCGCATCCGACATGTTACCCCCGTCTTCGTCCCTTATGCTTGCCCCTCCCAGCTCCACTACACACACGGTTGCACTTTGCTTTGCCCGCCGCTACACGCGTGAATCATGAGCAACGAGCTAAAACTTACCGCAAACGTGCAAAATAATGAAACGTGGTAAATATATGCCGCGCACGTGCGTTTTGTTTTGCACGTCACGCAAAAATAATTAAAAAGGGAATGCAACACGAGGACTTCCCAGGAGGTCACCCATCCTAGTACTACTCTCGCCCAAGCACGCTTAACTTCGGAGTTCTGATGGGATTCGGTGCTTTAGTGCTGGTATGATCGCATCCGACATGTTACCCCCGTCTTCGTCCCTTATGCTTGACCCTCCCAGCTCCACTACACACACGGTTGCACTTTGCTTTGCCCGCCGCTACACGCGTGAATCATGAGCAACGAGCTAAAACTTACCGCAAACGTGCAAAATAATGAAACGTGGTAAATATATGCCGCGCACGTGCGTTTTGTTTTGCACGTCACGCAAAAATAATTAAAGAGGGAATGCAACACGAGGACTTCCCAGGAGGTCACCCATCCTAGTACTACTCTCGCCCAAGCACGCTTAACTTCGGAGTTCTGATGGGATCCGGTGCTTTAGTGCTGGTATGATCGCATCCGACATGTTACCCCCGTCTTCGTCCCTTATGCTTGCCCCTCCCAGCTCCACTACACACACGGTTGCACTTTGCTTTGCCCGCCGCTACACGCGTGAATCATGAGCAACGAGCTAAAACTTACCGCAAACGTGCAAAATAATGAAACGTGGTAAATATATGCCGCGCACGTGCGTTTTGTTTTGCACGTCACGCAAAAATAATTAAAAAGGGAATGCAACACGAGGACTTCCCAGGAGGTCACCCATCCTAGTACTACTCTCGCCCAAGCACGCTTAACTTCGGAGTTCTGATGGGATCCGGTGCTTTAGTGCTGGTATGATCGCATCCGACATGTTACCCCCGTCTTCGTCCCTTATGCTTGCCCCTCCCAGCTCCACTACACACACGGTTGCACTTTGCTTTGCCCGCCGCTACACGCGTGAATCATGAGCAACGAGCTAAAACTTACCGCAAACGTGCAAAATAATGAAACGTGGTAAATATATGCCGCGCACGTGCGTTTTGTTTTGCACGTCACGCAAAAATAATTAAAAAGGGAATGCAACACGAGGACTTCCCAGGAGGTCACCCATCCTAGTACTACTCTCGCCCAAGCACGCTTAACTTCGGAGTTCTGATGGGATCCGGTGCTTTAGTGCTGGTATGATCGCATCCGACATGTTACCCCCGTCTTCGTCCCTTATGCTTGCCCCTCCCAGCTCCACTACACACACGGTTGCACTTTGCTTTGCCCGCCGCTACACGCGTGAATCATGAGCAACGAGCTAAAACTTACCGCAAACGTGCAAAATAATGAAACGTGGTAAATATATGCCGCGCACGTGCGTTTTGTTTTGCACGTCACGCAAAAATAATTAAAAAGGGAATGCAAAACGAGGACTTCCCAGGAGGTCACCCATCCTAGTACTACTCTCGCCCAAGCACGCTTAACTTCGGAGTTCTGATGGGATCCGGTGCTTTAGTGCTGGTATGATCGCATCCGACATGTTACCCCCGTCTTCGTCCCTTATGCTTGCCCCTCCCAGCTCCACTACACACACGGTTGCACTTTGCTTTGCCCGCCGCTACACGCGTGAATCATGAGCAACGAGCTAAAACTTACCGCAAACGTGCAAAATAATGAAACGTGGTAAATATATGCCGCGCACGTGCGTTTTGTTTTGCACGTCACGCAAAAATAATTAAAAAGGGAATGCAACACGAGGACTTCCCAGGAGGTCACCCATCCTAGTACTACTCTCGCCCAAGCACGCTTAACTTCGGAGTTCTGATGGGATCCGGTGCTTTAGTGCTGGTATGATCGCATCCGACATGTTACCCCCGTCTTCGTCCCTTATGCTTGCCCCTCCCAGCTCCACTACACACACGGTTGCACTTTGCTTTGCCCGCCGCTACACGCGTGAATCATGAGCAACGAGCTAAAACTTACCGCAAACGTGCAAAATAATGAAACGTGGTAAATATACGCCGCGCACGTGCGTTTTGTTTTGCACGTCACGCAAAAATAATTAAAAAGGGAATGCAACACGAGGACTTCCCAGGAGGTCACCCATCCTAGTACTACTCTCGCCCAAGCACGCTTAACTTCGGAGTTCTGATGGGATCCGGTGCTTTAGTGCTGGTATGATCGCATCCGACATGTTACCCCCGTCTTCGTCCCTTATGCTTGCCCCTCCCAGCTCCACTACACACACGGTTGCACTTTGCTTTGCCCGCCGCTACACGCGTGAATCATGAGCAACGAGCTAAAACTTACCGCAAACGTGCAAAATAATGAAACGTGGTAAATATACGCCGCGCACGTGCGTTTTGTTTTGCACGTCACGCAAAAATAATTAAAAAGGGAATGCAACACGAGGACTTCCCAGGAGGTCACCCATCCTAGTGCTACTCTCGCCCAAGCACGCTTAACTTCGGAGTTCTGATGGGATCCGGTGCTTTAGTGCTGGTATGATCGCATCCGACATGTTACCCCCGTCTTCGTCCCTTATGCTTGCCCCTCCCAGCTCCACTACACACACGGTTGCACTTTGCTTTGCCCGCCGCTACACGCGTGAATCATGAGCAACGAGCTAAAACTTACCGCAAACGTGCAAAATAATGAAACGTGGTAAATATATGCCGCGCACGTGCGTTTTGTTTTGCACGTCACGCAAAAATAATTAAAAAGGGAATGCAACACGAGGACTTCCCAGGAGGTCACCCATCCTAGTACTACTCTCGCCCAAGCACGCTTAACTTCGGAGTTCTGATGGGATTCGGTGCTTTAGTGCTGGTATGATCGCATCCGACATGTTACCCCCGTCTTCGTCCCTTATGCTTGACCCTCCCAGCTCCACTACACACACGGTTGCACTTTGCTTTGCCCGCCGCTACACGCGTGAATCATGAGCAACGAGCTAAAACTTACCGCAAACGTGCAAAATAATGAAACGTGGTAAATATATGCCGCGCACGTGCGTTTTGTTTTGCACGTCACGCAAAAATAATTAAAGAGGGAATGCAACACGAGGACTTCCCAGGAGGTCACCCATCCTAGTACTACTCTCGCCCAAGCACGCTTAACTTCGGAGTTCTGATGGGATCCGGTGCTTTAGTGCTGGTATGATCGCATCCGACATGTTACCCCCGTCTTCGTCCCTTATGCTTGCCCCTCCCAGCTCCACTACACACACGGTTGCACTTTGCTTTGCCCGCCGCTACACGCGTGAATCATGAGCAACGAGCTAAAACTTACCGCAAACGTGCAAAATAATGAAACGTGGTAAATATATGCCGCGCACGTGCGTTTTGTTTTGCACGTCACGCAAAAATAATTAAAAAAGGAATGCAACACGAGGACTTCCCAGGAGGTCACCCATCCTAGTACTACTCTCGCCCAAGCACGCTTAACTTCGGAGTTCTGATGGGATCCGGTGCTTTAGTGCTGGTATGATCGCATCCGACATGTTACCCCCGTCTTCGTCCCTTATGCTTGCCCCTCCCAGCTCCACTACACACACGGTTGCACTTTGCTTTGCCCGCCGCTACACGCGTGAATCATGAGCAACGAGCTAAAACTTACCGCAAACGTGCAAAATAATGAAACGTGGTAAATATATGCCGCGCACGTGCGTTTTGTTTTGCACGTCACGCAAAAATAATTAAAAAGGGAATGCAACACGAGGACTTCCCAGGAGGTCACCCATCCTAGTACTACTCTCGCCCAAGCACGCTTAACTTCGGAGTTCTGATGGGATCCGGTGCTTTAGTGCTGGTATGATCGCATCCAACATGTTACCCCCGTCTTCGTCCCTTATGCTTGCCCCTCCCAGCTCCACTACACACACGGTTGCACTTTGCTTTGCCCGCCGCTACACGCGTGAATCATGAGCAACGAGCTAAAACTTACCGCAAACGTGCAAAATAATGAAACGTGGTAAATATATGCCGCGCACGTGCGTTTTGTTTTGCACGTCACGCAAAAATAATTAAAAAGGGAATGCAAAACGAGGACTTCCCAGGAGGTCACCCATCCTAGTACTACTCTCGCCCAAGCACGCTTAACTTCGGAGTTCTGATGGGATCCGGTGCTTTAGTGCTGGTATGATCGCATCCGACATGTTACCCCCGTCTTCGTCCCTTATGCTTGCCCCTCCCAGCTCCACTACACACACGGTTGCAACTCTGAGATAGCGCGT